>CM040750.1:382500-1827500 GCA_022829145.1 Albula goreensis | reverse complement strand
TGGAAATGCAGGCTGGGCTGTATTTTGAGTTTGAGAGGAACATTGTAGTTTTGAGACAGGGGTACTGTTGCAGGTGTCATCTTTAGGCAGCATCTGAAGCTCAAATGCAGCGCTGCTTGTCATGTCAAGTGCTCTGACACTGAGACACATCACCCCCAGTGGGGGTGCCTCCGACACCTGTGCAGTGCCCTGATCCTGAAACGAATGTGAGCACTCTCTTTGTCATGATACAGCACAGGGCCAGTAAAATTATCAGTGCACCCCGGACATATTCATGTTGCTACACATTTTTGACTTGTTTTCACTTCTCATTTTATCGAGTCACTATACTTCTGAAAACAAAGAACAAATATTGACCCACCCCTTTTTAAAATGTTTAAGTTGTCAAATGTTGGCAAATCTTGGTCAAGATAACTATGTATGTACAGTACATGTGTCTAGTTCAGTGTTTAATTTGATGTGAATGTCAGTGAGAAGTCCATGACATGTGAAATTATTTAGTCCTTTTATATTTAACACACAGCCCACTTCCACCCCTCTCATGACCCAGCCAATGGTCCTACATCATGTTGAAGGGTGTAAACTCCTTAGTTGTCTGCACCATTGGGCCTTATGGGGCCTCAGTGTTTGTGCCTGTGAATGTAGAGGCTGCGTAGAGGCTGTGACATTAGCTAACACTGATTACATAGAGGCTGTGACATTAGCTAACCCTGATTACATAGAGGCTGTGACATTAGCTAACACTGATTACATAGAGGCTGTGACATTAGCTAACCCTGATTACATAGAGGCTGTGACATTAGCTAACACTGATTGCATAGAGGCTGTGGCATTAGCTAACCCTGATTACTTAGAGGCTGTGACATTAGCTAACCCTGATTACTTAGAGGCTGTGACATTAGCTAACACTGATTACTTAGAGGCTGTGGCATTAGCTAACCCTGATTACTTAGAGGCTGTGACATTAGCTAACCTGATTACTTAGAGGCTGTGCATTAGCTAACCCTGATTACTTAGAGGCTGTGACATTAGCTAACCCTGATTACGTAGATGCTGTGACATTAGCTAACCCTGATTACTTAGAGGCTGTGACATTAGCTAACCCTGATTACATAGAGGCTGTGGCATTAGCTAACCCTGATTACATAGAGGCTGTGACATTAGCTAACCCTGATTACTTAGAGGCTGTGACATTAGCTAACACTGATTACATAGAGGCTGTGGCATTAGCTAACCCTGATTACTTAGAGGCTGTGACATTAGCTAACCCTGATTACATAGAGGCTGTGACATTAGCTAACCCTGATTACTTAGAGGCTGTGGCATTAGCTAACCCTGATTACATCGAGGCTGTGACATTAGTTAACACTGATTACATAGAGGCTTTGGCATTAGCTAACCCTGATTACATAGAGGCTGTGACATTAGCTAACCCTGATTACATAGAGGCTGTGGCATTAGCTAACCCTGATTACTTAGAGGCTGTGGCATTAGCTAACCCTGATTACTTAGAGGCTGTGACATTAGCTAACCCTGATTACTTAGATGCTGTGACATTAGCTAACCCTGATTACTTAGAGGCTGTGGCATTAGCTAACCCTGATTACATAGAGGCTGTGACATTAGCTAACCCTGATTACTTAGAGGCTGTGACATTAGCTAACCCTGATTACTGAGAGGCTGTGGCATTAGCTAACCCTGATTACATAGAGGCTGTGGCATTAGCTAACCCTGATTACATAGAGGGTGTGGCATTAGCTAACCCTGATTACTTAGAGGCTGTGACATTAGCTAACCCTGATTACTTAGAGGCTGTGGCATTAGCTAACCCTGATTACTTAGAGGCTGTGACATTAGCTAACCCTGATTACTTAGAGGCTGTGACATTAGCTAACACTGATTACTTAGAGGCTGTGACATTAGCTAACCCTGATTACTTAGAGGGTGTGGCATTAGCCAACCCTGATTACTGAGAGGCTGTGGCATTAGCTAACCCTGATTACTTAGAGGCTGTGGCATTAGCTAACCCTGATTACTTCGTCTGGGTTCAGAGGCCTCCACTTTTGCTTTTAGATGTTCGACAGAGCAGGTCTGCACATTCCCTCTCATTGCGGGAAATACAGGCCTGTGTATTTAAACATGCCAGACAGGAAGAAGGAAATTACTTAGTTACACTGACTTCTAGAAGAATCATTATTTTATATCTGTATCTCTCTTTGGGTGAAAATATTTTACAATAAGCCTGCAGCCTAATGATCTGTATGATAAGAAGGAATTAGTTTTTTTTATGTATTAATATAAGGAGTATGGTTGTGTAATGCAGTCAGGGATGATGGCCAGATCAGACATTATCTGTGTACACAACACAATGGAATATCCCCAAACACATCAAGATAACAGTGTTAGCCTACTAGGAATTACCAACTCAAAACCAATAGCAATATTTCTGGATTAATTCCTAAATTCAAGTACAAGTTCATTGGGAAGTTGTTTTTTTATATAACCCTTTTATGAATAAATATCTCTCTTGTTGAGGATTTGGGCTGCTTAAGCTCGACCTTGACAGCTTGCTCGACCTTGCTTTACTCCATCGTTTTTGTGCAAAGACAGTCATGTCTAAAGAACATAGGGAAGTGTAGAGGAGTTCAAGTCCATGAGCATCCTTTACAAAAGGTACATCTCTGAATCGGAGACTAAAGCAGACAGAAGTTAACTTGGCTCAATGTCTTAGCCAGTGAGACAAGGAGAGGGCAGTATGGTGAAAGCACAGGTAGGACTGTCACTCACAGGTGTAAGGCTTTAGACCGGCAGGTCAGACGTGTGTCTGTAGATCTGGTGCATCTGCCTTCTGTCCCAGTGAAGCACTGATGGATGTTTGTGTGCAGAGTGTTCACCACAGCACACAATCCCATCCTCTGTCTCATCATTTCTGAAGTGGATATGAATGCGTTTATATGTGTGTAAAATCTATGATTTTGTCTGTGAGGTGTGGTCTCAGTATTCAGTGGTTTTTATGGGTTCCAGCAAATGGCACACTAACCCAGTATTTATCCTTAGTGTGGATGTACACTGACCCAGCTTTTCTGTGTATGCACACTAACTCAATGGTGAACATGTTTGTGGATGCACACTAACTCAGTCATGAATGTGTTTGTGCATGCACACTAACTCAGTGGTGAACGTGTTTGTGGATGCACACTAACTCAGTGGTGAACGTGTTTGTGGATGCACATTAACTCAGTCGTGGATGTGTTTATGCATGCACACTAACTCAGTCGTGAATGTGTTTGTGCATGCACACTAACTCAGTGGTGAACATGTTTGTGGATGCACACTAACTCAGTGGTGAATGTGTTTGTGGATGCACACTAACTCAGTGGTGAACGTGTTTGTGGATGCACATTAACTCAGTCATGGATGTGTTTATGCATGCACACTAACTCAGTGGTGAATGTGTTTGTGCATGCACACTAACTCAGTCGAGAATGTGTTTGTGCATGCACACTAACTCAGTCGTGAATATGTTTGTGGATGTGTTGCTGCAACAGAGTGGTGGGCCACATTTGAGGGGTAGAAAAGCTCCCCATATTACAAACTGTTGTTTTGGGGGGAGTCAAAGTAATTATTAATAATCAAATTTATAGTATCAAGAATAAGTCTTGTAGAGAATAAAGAAAATCTATTTTGCATATCAGAAAAATGTAAAAAGGGTAGAAAAGTAATACTTTTTAAATGCTATTTTAAACAATGACCCACTTTATATGTATTTGTGCGAACTGTGGAGTTTTTCTGGAGTGGATCGTGGAATTAGCTTCTGTGGAGTTAAAAAGATTTTAAGGACAAACTTGTAAATATGTGAGTTAAGATTAAGAAAGGAAAGAGTTGTTTGATGTTTTATCTTTGTGATTACTGATGTAAAAGTCTGCAGTGTATGTTTATTTTTGGTGACTATTAAACTGATAAGCCTGAGTATATTTAATTTATTCTTCGTAGTTTCTGAACTTCAGTTGATTTCAATGGATAAGATATTCAAGTTTTGTTTAACTTGCTGAAGTAATATTTAGACAAAAGTTGGTCACAGGAAATTAAGACCATTTTAGCAAACTGAGAATTTTATTACCATGAATTACAACATTTTGATTGAAGTTTATTTAAAGCTGGCCTTAACCAGTAGGCTGCATGTTTCATTTATTAAAAACTGGGAAATACATTCTTTTTTTTCCATTTACATTTTTTAAAGAAAATCTGCAATGCTGAGAAGGAGGAGCATGCCTTTAAGGTGCACTCTGTAAGCAGGGGACAGAAGCTGTAAAATTGACTGAAGACAAAGATCAAATGGCTAATTATTACCTTTGGAAAAAAAATATCTATTTTCCCTGGCACGCCAATAACTAATCAGAAAAAATGAAAGTCTTGTTTCACTGTGGTAGGACCCTTGACCCTTTGGCTTTTGTGGTCCGGATGTCCCAGACAGTCGAAGTTGCGCTGCTCTCTGCAGATTAGATCCCTCCCCACTGCGCAAACATGTAAAGAGAAGGTCTGCTGCCCACTCAAGCCTAATAAAGAGCAGGGGGTCTGCAGTACCACAAGGACTGGCTCTGTCCCCAGACCTGATAAGACTTCAGCCGTTTTAACAGAATCATTCCGGCCCCGCGGTGTTTTAATATCGAATGTGCACTGGGCAGCAAAATGTCAGTTTCAGATTCACCAATTATTGGAGGATTACGGGATTAAATTAACGAGTTTAGACTCCAGTCTTGCTGTTGCTGCAGTAATCTTCTTTCTTCGGTCACAGCAGATGACTTGTGCATGAAGAAGAAGGGGAGAGAAGGAAAAAAGTGACTATTTCTCGCTCAGAATGGAATCATCTAATTGGTACAGATCCAGAATAGTCCCCTATGGACTATCGATAGTCTAATGTATGAAATGTAATGTATGAAGAGCTGGGGTCCTTTTCGTTTTTAGTGAAAGGAGAGTGTATGTGTGCGTGTCTGGTGGGGTGGGGATCAGTGGGTGTTGGCGGACGGTAACAAGGCAAAATGACAAGTGGAATAGCTACCGATTTTCCCTAAGAATTGCAAGCTTTTCTTCTATTCCCCAAAGAGAGCTGTGAAGCAGTAAATCCTTTTATCAATATTGTTTCCAGTGCACTGCACCCATCTCGGCACCAACACCCCCGTCCCCCCCACTGTGAATCATCTTTGATCAGCGACAGGCTGCTGAAGATTCATATTGATGGGTCAGCTGATAGGCAGGGATGGAACTGTCACAAGCTCTCAAAGTCTGGGGTTCCCAGTGTTCCCACTGAACCCCGTACCCCAAATGGTACCCCAGCCATGGTAACCATGCTGGACAGCCATCTTAACAGAGCTTTCTCCACATCTCTGCATGTCCTGTCCTGTTCCAGAGTGGGGTTCAAACCCCTCTGCTCATATCCCACATGCGACACACTGCTGCTCATTTTCATCAAGCCCGTGTGAGTGGCTGATGTTCGTTACCCTCCAGCTTCTCTGTGCTGTTGCATGCGTGCGAGTGGCTGATGTTCGTTACCCTCCAGCTTCTCTGTGCTGTTGCATGCGTGTGAGTGGCTGATGTTCGTTACCCTCCAGCTTCTCTGTGCTGTTGCATGCGTGTGAGTGGCTGATTTTCGTTACCCTCCAGCTTCTCTGTGCTGTTGCATGCGCGTGAGTGGCTGATGTTCGTTACCCTCCAGCTTCTCTGTGCTGTTGCATGCGTGTGAGTGGCTGATGTTCGTTACCCTCCAGCTTCTCTGTGCTGTTGCATGATCCTGTTTCTTGAGTCTTTCTAAAGATTTAACCTTTAAAGGAAAGGGTTTACATGTTTTGGTCTTTGAAATAATTCATCCTTAATTCAATTTCCAGCTGGCTTAGGGCATAGTAGACATTGCAGTGCACCATTTTTAATTCTATATTTTCTAAATTGAATACAGTTGCTAAACGATGTTATTTTTCCCATGGATGTGTTTAATTTCATTGGTCTGCAGGCTGTTTTAATTCCCTTCTATTTGCTTATATTATTAACTTGATGCCTGTCATATGTTCTGATTTATTCTGATGTTTTGATGGTCAATCCAGTAGCAGAAAAATTAGTTTGTGGTTGATTTGCCCTCTGTTGGCATTTGTCAGCTGAAAACAACCCGTTTTTGTAATCCAATTTGATGTGAATTGTTGCTGAATGTGCAAAACAATTGCATTCATATTCAGTGACATGCAGCTAGCTCTA
Source organism: Albula goreensis (assembly GCA_022829145.1). Lineage (NCBI taxonomy): Eukaryota > Metazoa > Chordata > Actinopteri > Albuliformes > Albulidae > Albula > Albula goreensis. The sequence goes on along the minus strand of CM040750.1, from coordinate 1,821,257 downwards.
AGAAGTAGCACAGCATATGGAATGAGCTGTCTTCAGGATCTGGTCTTTGGTGCGTAGTTTATGTCCTCTGTCCATTGAGCGCAGTTTTCTGAGTGGATGCGTGCATATGGCATGTTTGGGGGGGCTCCTACTCATGTCCTTGAAGCAGCGTGTGGCGGTTTTTCACACTCGGATGGGAGATGGGAAGCAGACAGCTTGCCTCTGACCCTATGTGCAGCAGTAACGATTAGTCACGGAGTCGGGCTCTGAGGCTCCGATGCATTATGCCCCGGAGCAGCTGTCATTGGCCCATTTCACCTCTCCGTGACCCAGCCACCCCACATGCCTTTAACGAACTGAAAACCCATTTGCATGGACCTCAGCCTGTTATCATGTTTGAGCGTCAGCGCTGACAGCGAAAGGGAAGACCTGCTCTAATTTGTTTGTTTTTTTTTTTTTTTGTTGTTTGGAGCAACAATATTTATCCTGGAGGCTGAACCTCTCCAAAAAATGTAGCACAGTGCCTTTAAATTGAAATGAGCTTGGCGTTGACCCCTCCTTTACCCCGCCAATGCAAGGCCTCATGCTGCTGTGTGCATGTATGGGTGACAGAATTTTGATTTTTTTTGTTTATAGGATGATCATAGTTTTGACTATTTTACCTTTATTTTTGCACTGCAGGGCACAGAAGGTTGTGTATGTTTGTTTGTGTATTTGTTTTGTTTTTCCTCAGCTCTGCCTGTTTTGTCTAGACTTGGAGAGAGTTCTGTGTGAAATAAATCCCCCCACCCGTATCTCATAATATGCCACCGAGGGCGACCCCCAGTCACCCTGTCTCAGGATTCGTTCCATGGTCGACGGTTGATGGGTATTTTAACTGACAAGCTTTTGTTGTCTCTGTTCCACTGTTTTCCCAGGGAAGAATTTTGATAGTGTCAAATACATTATGAACAGAATCTGAGACTTTATCCAATGTTATTTAATAAGCGTTCATTGTGTTTAAAATACAGTTACCAGCAAAGATATAATGCCTCTTGTGCAACCACTGTTACTGTATAAAAAGATAAATGTGAAGTTTGGAGGGCCTGGATCATCTGCAAATTAGTTTTTTCATAGACAAGCTGCTCTGTCCAGAGAATGTCATGTTCAATCCTTCTATGCAGCCTTTTAGGAAAGCTAACATGGCCCGGCCTACACTAAGAGCAAGAGCTTCTCCAAGTTGCACTGCTGTTGTTGACGTGTCTGAAGTGATGTTGTATACAGCTGGCCGGTTGAACTCCTCCAATACAGTCCTTACGGTGGTAGCTGCGTAGTCTGATCAAATCATCTGGTTTTGCAGTTGGTGAATACAGGCGTAGTACTGTTAGACATCAGTAGTTGAACTGTTTTGCAAGCATATGCTGACTTGTCTTGATTTTTCATTAGCAATCGGATACTTTTTTCTCTTTATATAGTGCAATTATCATGCACTATTGCACCCTTGTTTTTAGCCTTGGTGACCTGACTTGTGGCTGTGGTGTCCATTAAATTTGATTTATCAATGGTCAGCATGGGATTGCCCTAATAATGACTTAACTCCAGATCAGGGTTTGCATCTAAAATGGGATGTGAGAAATGTCTTGGGCAAAACGTTGTATTATGTCGACTCACGTTTCCTTAAACCATTGTTTAAACTGTCTGCCTTTGATAATTGAAGGTCTAGTGGTTGGGTAAACTCGAATTTCCCAGACCTTGGTAATAAATGTCTGAAATACTTTCACTATGATAAATTTGACATTTGACTTTTGCAGTCTGTGCATATCCACCACCATACCTGCCTATTTCATGCCTCCTCTAGTACCCATGTGATTTAACCTATAAACAATTAACTTCAACGAGCAGCTTCTGGAGCTGGTCCACTTAGCCTCACGTATTTGTCTGGAAAATCTAAGTAAAACAGAGCTGAATAATTTATGTGCAATGCGGTCTTACCGAAATTCAAATACACAGGTTATATTTGATTTTTTAAAATAATGTTATGATATATCTTTTTAAAATGTATTGAGGAAAGGCTACCTTGTAGTGAGGTATCTCTCAGAGAAAAGGAATAATGGCCCGTCTTCACTCACCAGTGGAAAGCTTTATATCCACAGCACCCCAGCAGCAGCCGTGATATCCTGGCCCTGCCTTGTCCCTGGTAAGGAAGCACAGTTTAGCTCCAAGCGAAACGTTTCAGACATATTTCAGGTAATTTTCACAGTGCTGACATTTAAATCCAGCACTCCGAAGGCTAGAGGAACAGAAGTGTCATGCATCATGGATCTCTCTATAGCCGGGTAATTGTAGTAAATGATGCTATGGATTGATGAATAGGATACTTAGATCAGCCTAAGTGAAAATACTGCAGGGTCAACATGTCTTGAGGCGTATTTCCTGGGCGAACTGGGCTCAGAGCTGTAGAGCATTGGGGCCTGACTCCAGGACTGAGTGCTGGAGCACTCATCTCCTACGGTCCAGCCTGGGCCGCAGCTGTCCTTCACCCTCACCTTGACATTTGTCGATGGCGGAACTTGGTTTTTTCCCTTTCTCCCCTGTTCTGTGATTCCTGCTGGTTTGGCATAGACTTTTAAAAATTGATGTGTGCGTGCTCTAATGACTGCGCTCATTTGGTAAATAACGTTCTGCCTCCAATAAAGGGGCCAGCAAGCTGTCAGGGGCGCGGTGGGTGCGTGGCGGCTGGCCCAAGCCTCAGCGTTTAAATGGGAGCGTTCAGAGTCGCGCCTCGCCCCGTTCATCACTTCTAATGAAACCTGCACTATGTTCCCAGTGCAAGAACCTGATGATACCGCTGTCACTCAACCATATACCTCCTTTAGGCCTGGCATCTGCTCCTGGACCAGTCCAATATCTGTGTAACCCCCCCTCCAGCCTGGTCCCCCGCTCCCACCCCGCTCCAGCAGAACTGCTAGGATGGGCCATCTCATTTCCATGCCACCCTCGACCAGTGAGATCTGTGTTTAAACAGGAGATACGGAATTAATTTATGCTAAGTCAGTCGAACAAATCCAGGGGAACACGCAATAGCAGATGAATATTCAAGCAATGTAAAAACCCATTTAGGACAACATTTGCATCTCTGTATTACTCGAAACCTCATAATGAGCTTGCCATGCCAACAAGCTGCTGTCCCCCTGACAGGCCTGTGTCACCCAATCAGAGCCTTTACCCAGGGCTGGGGGGTTGGGGGGGGAGGATTCCAGCAGAGCGGGGTACTGGGGGGGTTTAGGATCCCAGCAGAGCGGGGTACTGGGGATGCTTGTTGCAAGGCAATAATTTTGTTTTTGTTGTTTGTAATTCATATGTGTGCTGTAATCATATTATACAAACAAATGAATTGATTAAATGACATGTTTGCTTCATTCTGACTTGGGGTAGAATTTGTCCTGCCTGGATGACACACATCAAATGCATCTGTTCCACAGGCTTTCTTAGCACCATGAAAGTCACAGAATGGAAGCATCAGTGTAGGAAAAAGGACTACACATATCACCCAGTTTCTGCTTCATGTGGTCCTGATTGTGACTGGTGATTGATTTAAATGGTTTGATTCTAAATTGATTTAGAATTTTCATACCAGATTTGATTGTCTGTCAAGTGTGTTAAGGAACAGATGACCATCCCATCTGTGGTCTGACTGATAAGCATTAAAAAGGCCAATATAAAATACTATATCCTAAAATATTAACACTCAGATGTGTGCGTTCTTGTATGCATGTGCGTGTGTGAGCATGTGTGTTTGTGTGTCAGGTGATTCAAAAAATGAACCTACTTAATCACATAATGTCCATAATTATTCACAGCTAATAACAGTTTTATAACTTGCAAGAAAATAGCTTTGAAAGTATTTTTATATACAAATACAAGCAGTATTGCTTTAGGTATCATATCTGTTTGATTTACTTAGGTAAGTCATTGATTAAGCTGCTGAAAGGTGACAATGATCTTTTCAGCCAATAATAACTGGTGGGCGTGTCTGAGAGGGGGCCTCCAGGCCAGGTGCCCTATTCCTCAGGCCAACAGTCAATGCAAAAACTTTGTTAGCTGGATCCTCTTGTTTGACTCCTCTTGAGCAGGTCGTTGGAACAATACAATTTCTCTGTGCCATGTCTGCCCCATTACATAAGCTATACGCTCGCAGCACCAGTGGGGCTCGACTCTTCCACTGTCAGAGCATCTTGTGCCATAATCAAGCATTTTGATGATTGCTTGGTCTGAAATTTACTCTGGTAAAAATGGCTGTTTGGTCTGTTGGCTTGATTGTGGAAATTGAACAATATTTTCATGACAGGAAATTATTTGCATTCAGAGAATGCATGTAGACTTTCTCTTCTACCAGATTCAGCGTGATCGGATATATAATCAGAAGCTAGCATTGATGGCGTCTCTACACTGGTCTGCTGTGATGGCTCGGGCAGCTGTTGACCCCATATACTCTGCCTCCAAGTCTCTGTGGAAGCTGACCATTTCTGTATTGTGTTTCTCAGTGACAAACTAGATTTGTCACTTTCGGAAGACGGAGTGCTGTGTCAGTTATGTCCACCTTCCAGAACGATGATATTCTCTGAGCGCGGCTCGTGCAGAGATTAATCGCTCCTGAGGAGGACAGAGTATATCGCTCTCTGCTCAGCCCACTGCGTTTGCCACATGAGTCACTGAGGTGTCATTAAGCTCATGGAGGAGCCAGAGAGGAAGCAGCCTTCTGTCTCTGACGCAGAATGCACTCTGTGCTGACTCTGCTCATCTGTCCTCCAGGAGACCACCTGACCATTTCAAACAGTGGGGCATTGGTCTCCGGTAACATACTGAGGACCCCCACCCCCCCACCGCAAAGCTGAGAAAAGGTGAACTTGCTAAGGAGCTCTCAATGTATGCATTGCTGTCAGTTGCGCTGCATTTGTACATTTTGTAGTGGAATTTTAACATCATGGTTAAACATTTAATAAAGAGCACAATGGAACCTTTTTTAAATCGTGTTCTACCAACAAAGGAAAAAACCAATCAACAAGCCTATCATTGTTTTTCAGAACATATGCTCCAAAAGTACAAATTTACTGGGTGTGACCAAACTCTGCATTTAGGATAGTGTTTGATAACTAGAGGCTTGATAACCAGAGAAGACCCATTTATGCAAAAAGACCTATGTTCCCAGACTTATGTAAAGGGGTTTTTATTGTGTTGTGTTTAGTGCTGTTATCCCACATCTTGTTAAAACTGAAGCCTTTGGGGATGAATAATTTCTGTTTTATTTGTGTTGCATTGTTGTTAGGTCAGTGGAGTGTGTCTGCATGTTCTGTACTGTAGAGCCTCGTTCGTTTGTGCTCAGTGTGTCATAATTTTTGGTTCTTGGTAACAAGGACCAACCGCTGTTATGAATTTAACCGGTTTTATTCTATTCCCTCTTTCCCCACTGTATCGATTGGACAGTTTTCTTTGGACATTAATAATGCCCCATGAGTTTCTGAAATTTGAGAATTAAATTACTTTTTAGTATAGAGAAAAGGAAATGTACAGGGCCTCCCTTTCCTGTTCTGAGGAGAAACTAATAGCAATCAGTGCGGTGCAGCTGCTCTTTCACTGCGTGTTTAGTATAGAGAAAAGGAAATGTACAGGGCCTCCCTTTCCTGTTCTGAGGAGAAACTAATAGCAATCAGTGCGGTGCAGCTGCTCTTTCACTGCGTGTTTTCTTGGGTGCGTGAGATGCCGTGATGGTGCGTGTGGGTGCCGTGTTGGTGCCTTGTGGGTGCCGTGTGGGTGCCGTGTGGGTGCCGTGGTGCCGTGATGGTGCCGTTGGTGCCGTGTTGGTGCCATGTGGGTGCCGTGATGGTGCCGTGTGGGTGCCGTGATGGTGCCGTGTTGGTGCCGTGTTGGTGCCGTGTGGGTGCCGTGTTGGTGCCGTGTGGGTGCCGTGTGGGTGCCGTGTTGGTGCCGTGATGGTGCCGTGATGGTGCCGTGTTGGTGCTGTGATGGTGCATTTCTGGTTGACTCTGCATGAGGATTGAGCCTTAAATGCAGTTGACTGGCCAGTCATTCCCATTAAAGGTGAAAGGAAAGTGCATTAGCATTGATCATTAACATCTCAGATCAGTAAATGTATTGGCCTCTACATCTTATGTGGTCTTGAGAAAACGAAAACCAGTTTGTTTGTCGGATGATGCAAATCGATGTTGAGCCGTCCTGGCCACTAGCTCAGACTCAGCATGGGCGACCTGCCCGTTCAGCCCGTCTCACTGGGCTGGTGGGCGTGGGGGGATGTGGACAGTAACGCAGGGCGGCATGAGAAGCGGGGGCAGGGGTGGGGGCAATGCCAGCACACCCTTCCTCCTCCCCTGCAGCCTTATGCAATGCAGAAAAGCCAACTTTACCTGACTCCCCCTGTCAGGCGGCTTTAGCGACCGCTATCGCCATGGGGCCAGATTACATCAGGTCTCTGCTAATTACCCACCCGCCACAGGCCACGAAACCAAGAGTCAAAAGAGCTGCGATCAGACCCAGGTTCTGTAATCTGAGAGTAAAGTACTGCTGACAGCTTCTCGACGAAAGCACAATGAGCTCAAGTACAAGCGCTGGAATCACTTGAAGTGCTTTATGCTTTTGTTCATGCACATTGTCATGGAAAGTCCATTACTTTCAAGATGCTGTCTTTGAAACTATTTCTTAAGCATGAGTTCAGATGGCCTCCTTTCCTGTGCCAACACATCAACCTGGAACACTTCTTGTGAACATTTAAAGGTCTTGCTCTACTAAGTGTTTTTTCCTCTATGTCTATAGGCGAGTTCCTCACCTGCACAGAGGGAGATTATGCCAGTAATGGAACAAACATTCTTGTGCGCCCTTCAGAAAGTCACTTCCTGAATAGGCCTCACCATTTGCTGCATTAGAAATGTTGACACGTGGCAGCAGCCCAGCAGGTGACAGTAACATATTGACAGGCTGCCATTGAAGGTGTAGTGTTGAGTAACAGAATGGAATGGCACCCCTGTCTTCTTTACCGTGGAGATGGATTCTAATCTGTCAGTCAAGAGCTGCAGCCTGTCTGCGCACACAGTGCAGGGCCGGCAGTCAGAGCTGCAGCCTGTCTGCGCACACAGTGCAGGGCTGGCAGTCAGAACTGCAGCCTGTCTGCGCACACAGTGCAGGGCCGGCAGTTAGAGCTGCAGCCTGTCTGTGCATACAGTGCAGGGCCTGCAGTCAGAGCTGCAGACTGTCTGCGCACGCAGTGCAGGGCCTGCAGTCAGAGCTGCAGCCTGTCTGCGCACACAGTGCAGGGCCGGCAGTCAGAGCTGCAGCCTGTCTGCGCACACAGTGCAGGGCCGGACGGCGTATGATGCACACTGGCAGGTTCTGGTTCCCCCTCCCTTGGCTTCCCCTGGCATTTTTTGAATTATAAAGAAACATGACTTACAGAAAAGCCACTGATTTTATTCATTTAAGAAATGTTGAATAATGGAGGTGATCATTTTATTTATTTCAGATTGGAGGAATAGTCTTTGTTTTTTGAAGTGCTGTATATTACATTTTTTCTGTTATTTTTAACTATGGTCATCACTAAGCTGTTCTTATAAGCTGTGTGGTATGTATATGAAGTACACTTCTCTTCCCTGCTGTCTGCGGGAAAGCAGAGACCATCAGCACGCAGCCCAGGTCTGATTGTGGAGCAATCAGAAAGCCCCAGCACCACCAGACATGCAGCTACTAACGAACCAATCATTTCCTCACGGGTCACTTAACAACAGTTGAGCTATCGCAAAGTTACCAGCCGTTAGGTAATCTCCTAGCAGCCTCCTGTGGAGAGCCTTGGTCCTGAGTGGTCCCTTGATTAATGTCTTTTATTTCATCCAGAATAATACAGCGTGTGGTTTTGTGTAGCGGGGGGGGTGTTTTTTTAATACAGCGTGTGGTTATGTGTGGCGCGGGAGAGAAGCCATTCTGCTGGGTTTTTGTTGCGAGCCTCTCATGTGATTCCCTCTCGCATGCTGCTCGAAGGCTGACATGGGGTTTCGAGTTCTCTGCATTTCCTTTCCCAGTGACAAACCGTATTTGTCAAACTTAGTGACTGACTGCGCTGTCAGCGTTGTCACGGCGCTGAGATCGACACGCAGAAGCTGCGCGTTTAGCCTTTGTTATTTCTGTCGCTGAGTGCAGACATCAGAGTGGAAAAGCCAAGTGGATTGCAAACCTGTTTTGTCTACTTGCTGTTTCCTGTGCACTTTTTCCAATCATAACACAATTTCGATCTCCGTCTAAGATCTGTTCAGCCCTTGTAGGATCAAATAATTACAACTTTTTTATGAAGCGAGAAGTGTAGAAGTGAGTACTGCTCAAAGTGAATTTATAATGTTTGCAGCTGTACAGTGTGCCACAGAAATGAAGCAGTTGTTTTTTGTGTGGAGCATCTTGGTGTTTATCATTAGTTATAATAATGGCTATCAACTTCTTGCCCATCACATTGTGTGTGCGTGGTTTGTGTTTAAGAGGGTCAATGCTGACTGGTGGGCTCGTAATTGTAAATATTTAAAAGGACTGCATGGCCACAGCCCTTGGCTGAAACTGTGTGGAAGGGCTGGACTGGGGTCAGGGGTGTTGGGGTGGGGGAGGGTGGGGGGACGGGCTGCTGCATCAGATGCAGGTGCATGACAGGGTAAAGAAAAATGCCTCCTGCTCCACAACCCCTGGTCCAAGACGGGGGAACACAGGAAAGAAAGAAAAAAATAGAAATACAAAGGGCAGAGAAAGCATTAATGAGCTGGCAAGGACTCAAGCTGCACGCACATAGACACACACAGACTCACGCGTGCTCAGACACACACATACAGACATACATACACACACACAGACTCACAGGCATGCACACACACACGCATACAGACACACACACTACACATACAGACACACACACACACACACGCACGCACATGCAGACCTGCCAGGCTCTATTCATGGGGGGACTTGATAATTGTTATTCAGCTGTCCGTAATGAGATGCACTGCCCAGTGGTGAGAGACTCAGGCGCTCCCACCTTTTTGTGATGCTAATTAGGCGCCATTAGAGCCGGCCGTATTTCTGTTGCGTCTCATCGCCCCCCCCCCCCGGAGCGTGGCTGAAGGGAGGGGCCCAGAATACTGCTCCCTCATTTCCACGCCCCTGCCAGCGTAAAAATAAATTTAAAAAACGCTGTTACACAACCGTAGCCTGTACGATTTATAGGAGTAGCAGCATGTGGTTCTCTGATACTGCTTTCATTTATTTAGTTGGTGTGATGTTTTGTGTTTTGTCTCTGGGTTTTTTGTTTAGGTTATTACACACAGTTTGGCAGATGGAAGGTGCGTATTTGCACGCACGCACGCACGTGTGTGTGTGCAGCACATGAAAGCAGCAACAGGTCATGCTTGTTCCCTCTGTCTGAGCTCATCGCAGGAAAAGAACAGTTCTATTATGCTGCTGGATTATGCACTGCTTTCCCCCCCACCTCCCTAAGTCCTTGTGAAAAACTAAATGATATTGGTCAGCAAAATGTCTACTGCAGTTCAGCAAAATTTGTGCCAGTTTCAGTAAATTTAGAATTGACAGAGAATAAATTTGAGTTTTTACCCTCATTTGCATGTGGTGTTCTTATCATTACATTTCATCTGCTACTTGTATGCTACGTAGAAAAGCAAATGGTCCCTTGCTTTTTTCATTGTTTTGTATGTACCGGTAACATGGTTGTGCTGCATATTTTTATCAAAAGGCTTTGTTTCACCCTCAAAACGAGTAAAAACACTCGAGTTTGTTCCTTCAAAGTGGGCTGCAATTGCAGTTGCGTATTTTCTCTCAAATTAAATCATTGTTTATGTGTGACAATTTAAGTTACCATTTTTTTTGTGGTTGCCAAGGTAACAAAAGTATCCGCCTGAGATCTCCAAACGAAAAATATAAATGAAAGCATCAAGAATTCCATTTTTTTCTTCATGCTCCTTCTTTTTCCTTTTATAACTAACATACATGGCCTACAGTTAGATTGGCTGTGAATTCTTTGTCTTTTGTGTGGTTGCTCTGACTGAGTTACCATCTCTCTGACTCCTTTGCACATCGCAGGGTTACTGTGAGTGAGAAAGAACCGCTTTGATTCTTTGCCCCTTTCTGTGGCTCCTCTGAGTAATTCTGTGCCTATTTGGCTGTCTGACCACTCTTTGTGTTGTGCCCTTTGACCCCCAGTGTAGACCAAAGGTCTGGAGCCCGCAGTGTTCCGGAGGTTCCGAGCGTAGACCAAAGGTCTGGAACCCGCAGTGTTCCGTAGGTTCCGAGCATAGACCAAAGGTCTGGAACCCGCAGTGTTCCGTAGGTTACGAGCATAGACCAAAGGTCTGGAGCCCGCAGTGTTCTGGAGGTTCTGAGCGTAGAACAAAGGTCTGGAACCCGCAGTGTTCCGTAGGTTACGAGCATAGACCAAAGGTCTGGAGCCCGCAGTGTTCTGGAGGTTCCGAGCGTAGACCAAAGGTCTGGAACCCGCAGTGTTCCGTAGGTTAAGAGCATAGACCAAAGGTCTGGAGCCCGCAGTGTTCTGGAGGTTCTGAGCGTAGACCAGAGGTCTGGAGCCCGCAGTGTTCCGGTGGTTCCGAGAGTAGAACAAAGGTCTGGAACCCACAGTGTTCCAGAGGTCAAGAGCGTAGACCAAAGGTCTGGAGCCCGCAGTGTTCTGGAGGTTCTGAGCGTAGACCAAAGGTCTGGAGCCCGCAGTGTTCTGGAGGTTCTGAGCGAAGACCAAAGGTCTGGAACCTGCAGTGTTCTGGAGGTTCTGAGCGTAGACCAAAGGTCTGGAGCCCGCAGTGTTCTGGAGGATCCGAGCATAGACCAAAGGTCTGGAGCCCTCGGTGTTCCGTAGGTTCCGAGCGTAGACCAAAGGTCTGGAACCCGCAGTTTTCCGTAGGTTACGAGCATAGACCAAAGTTCTGGAGCCCGCAGTGTTCTGGAGGTTCTGAGCGTAGAACAAAGGTCTGGAACCCGCAGTGTTCCGTAGGTTACGAGCATAGACCAAAGGTCTGGAGCCCGCAGTGTTCCGGAGGTTCCGAGCGTAGACCAAAGGTCTGGAACCCGCAGTGTTCCGTAGGTTAAGAGCATAGACCAAAGGTCTGGAGCCCGCAGTGTTCTGGAGGTTACGAGCGTAGACCAAAGGTCTGGAGCCCGCAGTGTTCCGGAGGTTCCAGCCAGGGCAGGGGCAGCAGCTGCATCCTTCTGCCTGCAAGCTACACCCGCTGCAGTAGTGCAGCTGTAATGCGATGCTGCACCAGAGACCCGCAGTGCCCTGCCAAAATCAATGCGAGGGAGCCCCTGTGAGCCTCTGCTCTCTGAGTCTGCTGGACTGGGGGGGGCACAGCCCACAGAAAAACCTCACCTGAACCTCGGGCTCAGACTTTAAAATCAGCCAAAGAAATCAAAACCCCATTTTCCCCTGACACAGATCGCCACTCCTTTTTTTATTTTTCTCATTTTTTCCAAGGGTTTTATAATCTCATAGCCTCCTTTTCTCACAGGCTTTATTGTCATTGTATCATTTACATGATTACTTTTATGTTAATAGGTGATTTTTATAAATGTTAATAGGGTATAACTGTTACTGTAGGCTATTTTTGCTGTGCAGCTGTTTCTCAGTTTTCACAAACAGAAATCTCAGTGAGCGCTTATCTCATAAAACACGCAGCCCACAGAGTGGTCAGGAGCTCATTCTAGTTCGGTCTGTATTTATCTGAAAATAATTTTGCTGTGCTTCGATCAGACCGGAAGCAAGTTTCGAGGAGAAGTCATTACAAGACAACCACAGCAGCTAGAGGTGTTTCCACAGATCGATTTAAATGGCCAAGTAATACCACTTGGACACAGGTCACACTTCATCTCTCGCAATGAACACAAAATGTGAACGTGTAATTCATTGTTAGTGTACGAGTAATGTGGTTCTTTGTTTTTTGAAACCCTTACCCCAAAACCATTAAACTTATGTAACATGCCCTTTTATGTTGGTCTGTGCCCCTGAAACTAAGCATTTGACGGTGTATTCATCCACCACTTCATGGCCTTCTAGCCAATGAGCCAGCTCATTCTGTGAACAGCTATATAGGGTAAAGCCTATTTCAATTTCAGAGACCAAGTATTCAGTTATTTCAGTACTCAGTTGTTCTATTTTAGATTTAATCAACTGCTCAATGATCATCTAAGTAAATAATTCTGTTTCCAAACAGCGTTTAGGAACCCAGCGAAAAATAATTTGAGATTTCAACATGTGTGAAGGTGTGAGTGAATTCAGGTCTATCTGCATTGAGCAGTTATGAAACACAATTGGACTAGTATCTGAGTAATCAATCTTGGAAACCGTTTTTGGGAACGATATGAATTATTAAATGAATCAAAATGAGCTAGTTTATATGGTTTGACCAAAGCAGAGTTGTTTTTTACCATTAATGTCTGCATCTTTTTCAAAGGTGTATGCACCTGGACACACAAATTAATCTTTATCCAGTTTTATTGCAAATGCCCCAAAAGCTATTAAATTGGTAAATAATATGCCATACCTGGTACAATTTACAACTTTTGTCACCATTAAGGAAAAGTATTTCATCACAAATATGTTAACAACAGGAATCCCTACATGGAACAAGTAGTTGCAAACCTGGCCTTGTCTGCTCTGATTTTCCCACTGTATGTGCTTAAAATGAGCGACTTTGTGGGCAAGTCCATAGATGTTTACGACTGTACTCATAAACCAAAGCTTACTGGATCATGACATATCAGAGTGCAGAGTCTCATGCTGAATAGAAGCGTTTGTGTGGGAAAACATTGACTATTGTGGAATGTGACTTTTGTTAACCCGGTGAAAAACAGCAGGCCATTTAATTCAGCGTCTGACACAGTGTGGAGGAATGCCTCCGTCACTTGGAGCGCGGGGGCTGGAAAAGACGTGGCTCAGCTCCGTGCCGCTGACCCCCCCAGGTTAGCGGGTCGCTCTCGGGCGCAACCTTGCCACGCCGTACAATTACTCACATGAGGTCGGTTGTCAGACTCAGAAAAAGCCAGCTGAGGACCTTCCCTGGCGTGCTGCAGACCGTCTGAATGGAGAGCCCAGTCTGTCAAGGCCTGGCTTTGTGCAGGGCTGCATCCACCGTCTCTGTTCCTGCAAACTGGAGGCCCCTTGATGATAAGCTGCTTTTTTTGCGTCTTTGGTGTTTTCACTGTTGAATCTCTGTCCCTGTGAACAGATACAGATTCTGAGGAAACAAACCAATCTACGAGCAACGACCACCATAAAATATATGCATATTTTAAAAACAAAAATTGAAAAAAAGAAAAAAAATCTCTACACGGCAACCTATATTTCAAGCATGCTTTGAACTTAACATGTCAGAACATCTCATGTTGTCGTCTCGTTCTTGTTCGGCTACATGGTCCATTTGTTTATTTTTTTTCACACAGAATTTAGCACTTATCTTTTTATTGATTTGTTTTTCATTGAGAAGCCTGGCTTACCTTGGAACCTGGCTGGGAAACAGGTGTGATAACATGTCTTGTCTCATAGCTGCACTTCCTCCTCGCTTTGCTGGGTGTAGCGAGTGAGGGACAAGGCTCTCTCAAGATGCTTTGCAGAGATCCTGTTCATTTGGAAAGACTGAGTTCCACTCTAATCTGACAAAGGGAATTTTGCTGTTGCAGTGGCGCGAAGACACGTCTGAGATTTGCGCCCATGCTGTAATTGCGGAGGGCTGTTCGCCACTCGCCATTTCAGCTAATGACTCCTGGGATTGGCAAGGAATGGTTTTATCCATTTGAGAAACACAGAAATAGCAATTTCATAAATAAATGGTAATAATGGTAAAGCGAGGAAAATTGAGCATGGTAGTCATTATGAAGCGTGTGTCTCAGAGAACCGCGTCTGTCCTTCGGATTAATTATCAATTACAGGCATTATCCCGAAGATCCACGCAAGATGTTCACTGTCACTTGGCAGAAGCCAGTTTAGCCCTCCCGGCTGTGAATAAGCACACACTTGTGTGCATTCATTACGTGGTCCTTCAGGAAGTGTTGCCTGGTTGTTGATAAGGCTCCCTCTGAACGGGAAATCGGCACATTATAAAAGGAGTGATTTAATTTCCCTTCATGACGTGTAAAACCTGGTCTGAGAATCATCTGAACGTCCCTTATTCTCTCTCTCTCTTCTCATCTACAGAGAAGGGAGGATTAGGAGATTGTTTGTACTGGACCCATGTAATTATTATTTCTCCATTGATTGAAATCCAGAGAGCTTTTACATTTGTTGTTCCTCCCAGCCTCACGCAGTACAGTCCTCCCTCAACAAACAGACCTTCTGCCAGTCAAATCCCATCTCATACTTTCATCCAATCATATTTCCCTCGTATTAGGGATCAGATCAGACCATGATGTAATCTGACGTCTTTATTGTCATTTGATTGTTTTGTGGCATAATCCAGTAACCTGGATTATGCTCAATTAAGCGCGGAGTATCTTTCAGCCTGTCAAAAGCCAGCCCAATGGGAAGATTAGGATGTGCGCATTGGTTCTGACTGTTGGACAACTGGTGCACAATCGTCCAACATCCCAAACCTAATCTGTGTCCAGCAAGCCTTGCAAGTCTCTTCCATTGTGCATTCTCAGAGTGACAGAATTCGATGGTAATACAGTCTGGAAATAGATTTCTGTATTTTCTTCGTATTTCTTCTCCCCTACCCCTGTCTTTGTGGTACATGAGGAATTCATGAGACCAGCTGTGGGCTGGGAGTGTATTACTCCTAAAAACTTAATGTAGTTTGGCCTTCGTTGGCTGAATATAACAAGTTCACCTTTAACAGGCAGCATCCAGCAGTGTGTGTGCTGCAGGGTTTTGCTTGTTTGTTAGAGGGGGGATCTGTTTTCTTTTATGTCTTATCTTTTTTCTTTTCATTTCTTGTAGTTCTTTATTTCTTTTCCAGGAGCTCTTCTTTTCTAGGGCATAGTGCCTGATTCCCAACTCTTTGAAAACTCCCTGGAAAGGCCCATGTTTAATTAGTCTTAAAACATACAGTAAATAATCATAGTTTCTTGTAAAGAGCATGTTTCAGAACAAGGGTTCAGTACTCATACCATTGTTTTTATCTATTTTTTCTGTTTTGCCATCATTTCCTCTGCCTTGGAGAAAAGTCTCACACCAACTCAGTCTTCATCTGATGGTTCCAGAATTTGGATATGACTTATGCACATTAGCCAAAATCTGATCCCTCCATCTTCCCTCAGTTCTGTTGTGGTTTTGCTCACTTCCTGCAGTTTGTTAGTCATTCTCAATTTGTTAGAATGAAACATGTTAATGTTGCTGTCAAGAGTCATTATTTGGCAGCATGTAAACACCAAGACTTGAGGTTATTTAGTGATCGTAGATCATTGTTAGGCTCTTCATTCAGTCTAATGTGATGCATTTAAGGTGCTCTTAATGATAATTTGCAAGGCAAGGTTTTTGTTGTGTTTTTAATTGGAAGTTGTTTTTTTTCACCTGAAGCCTCCATTCAGCAATTCTCGCTCTTATTCTGTGTCTTATTGTTTTTCTTGTCCCTGCTGTGATGCGTTTAATATATCACACCATTTCAGCCTTGTACATTACTCTCTGACCGACGCAAATAGTTTTTTTTATTTACATTGCCACCTCTAAAGGAAAGGTTTTTGTATATTTTGTAGATGCTTCAAATAGTAGACAGTGTTCTCTAGCCAAGATCTATATTTTGTCATTATGTCATCAAAGCTGATATGCATGACTGGGGTGCCAGTGTAGTGTAATAGTTAGGCAGCTTGGCTTTCAGCTTAGAGGCTGCAGGTTTGATTCCAGAGGGACCCTGCCAATGCAGTCCTGGGCAAGGCGCTTCATGCAGAGTAAATACCCAGCTGTGTAAATGGATGGTGTGTAAAGTGTGAAGTGGGTTAGTCCTCAGAGCATCTGCTGAATGGCTGAAGTATAAATTAGTAAAGAGCGCATATTTGGTGCATTGGCAGTGTGAGCGTTGACAGATTTTAAGTGGACACATATTCCACATAAAAAAGATCCTGATGTGAATTTTATAGTGACCATCTATAGAGATGGGGACAGAAAACAAATAATTGTCGCGCTCCAGTCAGTGAACCAGCTAAAGGCAGTACCATGTGAGCACTCTCTGATTTTGTCAACAGCATGTGTAATTTTTTATTTTTACCCCAATTTTTCCCATTTTTTCCCCACCCGAATGTTCAACCGAACTTGTAGACCTCACCGCAGCAACCACCCCGACAGCTGTGGGAGTAGACGTCGAGCACGTGACTCCTCCGATTCAAATGACGACACTCTCGCTTCTTCTCTCATTGCAGCCGCACCACCAACCGCACGCTGCCTATGACGTTGTAGGAGGACATAGTCAGCGTACATTCAGTTCATCCAAGCATGACAAGGAGGGTGCTATTGTGATGAGGCCAACAGGGAGTATTTTTAGCCGACCTACCCCTTCTCGAACCCTGGCGAGACCGGCCAATTGTTGCCTCGCCAATGGGACCCCTGGCCATGGCCGGGAATGGCGAGGCCTTGAACTTGAACCCCCGACCACAGGACCCGTAGGCAGCAATTTATCCCACGAGCCGCTCAGAGGCCCCACATGTGTAATTTAAGCTGTGTAATTAAAATTTTACACAGCCACTGCTCATCAGTGCTGTTTGTTTGTTATTATCTAGCTTAGTGAAACCCTGGTAATACCGAATTTGTGAAACTAAAATAGCTGATGGAAAACTGTCTGTTTACATGTGCACCATTGGTTTAGCAATGAGCCATTCAAAAATTCTAACCTGTTAGAATTTCTTAGGGAATTTGGAGTGTTGGAGTCAGACAATGTAATCAGTATTATTTTATATATAGTTCAGTGTAAACCAGATTTGGATTACTGACTGTTGACTGAGGACACTCTCAGAAAGACTGTGTGAGGTTGAGTTCATCTGGCACTGTGGTACTTTTTAAAGAAAGGAGAGTGGGTGTGTGAGAGATCATCTGCTGTAATAGGGCTATTATTCCATACTTGGTCAAATGGTCATTCATGGCTATTTTCTCCAATTTGGCCACCAAACTAGGAAGGGAACATTAACGCCTTCATGCGACTCAGTATTATCTACAATCTTGGATAATCAAAGCGTATCTAACCCACTGCGAAGTCTCCCTTGTGGAAGCGTGTCCTGAAATTGGCGACCAGGGTAATGGAGTTCTTCCTGACATCTCAGCGTGCAGTGGTGGTCCTGATTCACTCAACTGAGAGGGAAAGTTCAGCAGTGTGATGGTAGATGGCCGGAGCTGCTAAAACTTGCCAACAACTTCTCCACCACTGAATCGACTTGTTGACAAGAAGTAACCATTAACTGTCTGGTTGGTTGTGCTACTTACCCATATTCTGCTAATTTAAAAACAGTCACTGAGTTTACAGAACATTGCATTCACTGTGATAAACTCCTATATGCATGTTCATGCAAGCTGAATAAAGCTTCAATAATTACGACATACAATTTATGTATAAATATCACTTCAATGAAAGATGAATGTAAATACAAAACAGTTTGGGTCAACAACAACGAAATCTACCTCAGACATTTGTAGGAAGGGTGTAGTATCAAACCCACGCCACTTCTTACTGGTTTTACCCTCATCTCACATATTGTATTGTTTCTAATGGTGGCAATCTTTTTCACTGAAATACTGAGATACAACTATGTCCTGCGTACTTGGAAAAGTCAATAATACTGACATTTACATGGGAGAGATCTGAAACCAATGGGCAAAAGCATCAAGCAACCCAGAAGAATAACAAAGTATAACACGTGCTGTAAAATGAGGATACCTTAAATATATTCATATTAATGTTAGTAATATCTGGGATGGTGTTAACATTACACTTAACTTCCAGCAAGTTTAAACTTTCTATCATAGTTTCTTAAAGTGGTTTAGGTGTGTGGGGTGGCCTCTGTTTTGAGAAAGCCATCTTCCTCTTTGTCTCCTAGGATTTTGATTTTTAAATGTTGTTTTCACCTGAATGATCATCTTTTACTGAAGAAATGATATTTATCCACCTTATATTTAATCATTACTCAAGCTTAAATCTGCTTGCATGCACACAGGCGTAGAGGCTTATGCTGCTGAATGTAACACTCTTAAACTCTGTGACGTTGTTTTAAAATTCATCATGGTTTATGAAAGTAATTCAGTGGTAGTTTTATCTGTGCACCGAATGCATTGATAGTCCCTGTTTTCTTAGCTTGTAACTTTGATATTTGTGCCACGTGAAACGTTTTCTAATAACACATTTACAAATCGAGTGGATGCATGAGATTAGTCAGTTGATGAAACATTAAAAAAAAGTTAGATTGAAAGTTAGATTGTGAAAGAATATCTCCATGTATATGGTAGGATATGCAAAACAACAGCCAATCCAGACTTTTTCAACTGGTTCTTTCCCTAGTTGATATGGCAGGGTATCATTACTGTGGTTTCATGGTTACTTATGTACTAAACATATAAACTAGAATGGACGCTAGGTTGAAGTTGTGAGTTTTATGGAGAATCTACAATGCATGTGGTTCATTAGCTCCCAGTTATTACATGGGTAAGAACACAGTCCTTTGATTTGTATGGCGCCTGTATGTAAAAAGGTGGGTGGTGAGTGCACTGTGTGAGCTTGGTTTAGTTTGATGCACATACTCAAATTTAGAGAAGAGAAGAGGAGCAGTTTAATCTGTGTGTAATACAATACAAAGCCTAACAATGGCACTTTTTATGGCGTAATGGTGTAGACAAGCAACAGATTCTGATGTTGTGCCAGATTTATAGAGTGACTAATCCCTGTTCTTCCTCATCTTTATGGGAAATGAAGAGTGGACACCCTGTCTTCAAAACAGACGCGGTTTCATTTATCTTCTCAGAGGCAAACGCCATGCTGCTCAGCTTTTGTCAACAGGAAATTCCAGAATTTCGGTTCCTTTACCTTGTCTTGCTCTGTGTTTGCCTAATGTGTATCGTTTCTGTTCTCATGAGGCACTGCAGCTCTGTGAATGATCATTTTTTCTCCCTGTGGCTGATCAACTTAAGCTCATGTTTTCCTCCTTGTATTACATTACAGTGATAATCAGTAAGCTGAAGTGATGCTTTCAAAGCACTTCATCAATAGTTCTCAAGCAGGCACAGTTAGGAAGAAGAACATTGGATGTGAACGTTTCCCTACGTTTTGCTTGATGTTTTTGTTTGGATTGTTTGGGGTCTTTTGCCTAGCTGTGTGTAATGGCAAAACTCTGGGATCATTAACCTCAGGTTTTTAAAGCGACTGTGTCACACTTTATACCTGTGACAGCCACAATGGTGCTGCGTGCAAAACTGTTATTTCGGGCAGTAAACCAGCATAGACTTAAACCTGATGATGGTTTACTCAGGTTTTCTGTAGGGAACAGCGAAACAGGCAATGCAAACAAAGCAGCTTAGTTTCACAGCATTAGGGCTCAAACATTACGGGTTAAAAAAAAAAAAAAAAAGCTCATGTGACTATTAACCTCTTGACTCCCATTGCGCAGTCTTTGACCAGTGATGGGCCACCACCGTCAGAGCCACACTGAAGAATGTGATTTTGTGGAAAATCAACTCGAGGAGGTGCATTTTTTTGCATGTTTAGATGCACATTTCCTCCCTACAGCCATACTAGCATTTCTGAACATTATTTAGATGCTTTTCCAGTTGTACCATAGTCTAGATTTTAACTTTATTTATTTTTTTTCCCTAGTATTTGGCAATGAAGAGAGAGGCAGATTTCTGTGGTTATCTGGTTATGCAGAGGCACATACTACATGTGGAATATAATGTTTACCACACATAATGTATGTCCTGCACACGGAGCCATAGAGCACTTCTCTTTGCCCTCTCTCGCTGCGTGTGTGTGCGTGCGTGTGTGAGAGAGAGAGAGTGTGTGTGTGTGTGTGTGTGTGTGTGTGTGTGAGAGAGTGTGCGTGTGTGTGTGAGTGTGTGTGTGTGTGTGTGTGTGTGTGACTGTGTGTGTGTGAGAGAGAGTGTGCGTGATGTGTGTGTGTGTGTGTGTGTGTGTGTGTGTGTGTGTGTGTGTGTGTGTGTGTGTGTGTGTGTGTGTGTGTGAGAGAGAGAGTGTGTGTGTGTGTGTGTGTGTGTGTGTGTGTGTGTGTGTGTGTGTGTGTGTGTGTGTGTGTGTGTGTGTGTGTGTTTGTTTCGGAGAGCAGGAACTTGGGAGAAACCGTCATTGCATTTGTCGTCCATGAAAAAAAGGTCCAATGGATGAACCCAAAACAAAGAGTCTGCTTTTCGCAGAGTGGGCGTCTCGGCAACGCACATTAAGATTACTCTCATTTCAAAAGGCCAGATGCTGCCCCTGTCTGTCTTAAGTAAAAAGAAAGCAATTTAGATTCATCGCTTTTTGTGGTCTTGTCTGAGCATAGGTTATTCTTTTTTTTTTTTTCTTTTTTTTTTTTTTTGGAGTAACCCTGCACCAAAACCCCTCTTAATATTCACACCTAATAGCCTGAGCCCAAATCTGAGGGGGGGGTGGGGTGCTCATGCTTGCATGTGCCCACACATGTTTGCGCATGCATTATCAGCATACCCTTTGACTTTAACAGTTTGTGAGCGATTTTAAAGAACAGGATGCAGAGAGGTAAACCTTTATTTTATAGAAACCATTATGGCCTTGGGCTTCAGCCAAGGGGAGTGTTGTCTTCACATCCTCCAAAAGAAAAGCATACTCCATCTCACAATATTCAGCTTTAATGTCTAGCACAGGCTACACCTGGTAATGTGTGCACCAATGATTTAGTTTTTGAAATGCGCAGTTCCGTTTTCAGTGGTGGCTCCACTGCAGCTGTAAAATCTGCAGAGTCAGTAATGCGCCAGTTGAAACAGTGGCTTTCTGCCCAGCCATTCTATGGCAGGCCTGCAAGTTTTACAACCGCGGACGTCGCGAGTCGTCACGGGCACTGGGACAAGGATATGCTGGGTAATCAGCCAGCACCTCTGCCACTTTAAATGAATGGTAAATAATTCACAAAGAAAAAATCGCAACATCGTTTCCATGTCAGCAGCTTTTGCAATTATTCTACAGTCAGAATTTTGTATTGGTTCATTAGTTCATCAAAAATAAGAGCACAGAAAATCATGGTCTGTGCTCATTTCATTTAGTTGTATTTTTTGCATTTGATATTCTAATGGAGACTATCAAAAGAAAGTGAAACCAGATAGCATCTGTAACATCTCTCCTATTGTACATTTCTCTGTAAGGCACGCCTGAGTGACTGTCTCATTCATAGACTAGGCACGTTCCTATTTGCCAGTTTTTATAAATATTTTTTTTTCTTCCTATTAACACATTTCAAGAATGTGAGCGTTGTACACTTATAAGGAGCATTATAACGAAAGAACATGATAAGGAACATTATAACGAGGATGATTAGAAGCCACACAATTGGAAATACTGTGAGTCTTTTTGTTGGGGTTTCTTTATTTTATTTTACAAGGTAATGAAATTGTATTTATGCCCATATCCTGGAGGGTGGACATTGCATGAGGGCGTGGGTGATACAGCCATCTGGGGCGTGATTTAGACTGAGGCAGGGATGTTTGCCTCACCGTTTGTCAAAAGCAGAAACAACGCAAAACATTCCTGTAAGTTGTGGGTTGTCAGTGGAAACAAGCACTCTAATTTTCTCTCCCTGCCCTTCTCTCCTTCTCACCCATCCCTTCCTCCTTCTCTTCTTTGCCCTCCACTCTCCACTTTCTCTTTCACCCTCTCTCCAGGTTGGTGAAAGACAACAGGTGCTGGTCACAGAGGAGTCTTTTGATACCCAGTACTACGTTGCCCACAATAAATACTATGAGCAGGTAAGTGAGACTTCACAAAGTTAACTCTCAGAAAGCCAGATACAAATAAAGGTCTTCTGTTTGGCTTGAGTATCTCCTTCCAAACTTAAAATAACATGGAGCTGTAATACAAATACATGACTGTAATTGAAGCCTTCCTCAGCATTTTATTAAATAAACTTGATACAGCATAAACCCAGAGGCACAAAACACCCCTCAGCCGTACGGGGTGAAAATGTGGAATTAGCATTCTAATTATGCCATATCGGTTTTCAGCTCAGATGCAAAAAAAAAAAAAAAAAAAAAAAGGCCAACACGAAACCCAGATGCTGTCATACTTTTCATTAATTAAAAAACCCTAAAATATTATCATAATTAGCCAAAAAGATTTGTTTTAGCACTGAGGGCACCAGAAAGCTTTTTGTAAAATGATTGTAAAGATGAGTCTTTGGGAAATTAACAAGCTGGCTGGCAAAATGCTATGTTAATATTTAACCAAAACAGTGGTTGTAAAATTGTGTTTTATGAGGCAAACAATTGACTATCCAGCACAATAGTTAGACAGTTAGAGAAAAGAAAATAAAGCCAGTCCACAAGAAAAATAAACCACAAATATGTATCCTCTTATCTTTCTGGTCATGATTGTGAAAAGCAGAGCATTATACAAAATCTTACTTATCAGTGATGACAAAGATCTTTCAGAATTACAGAAGTTTCAGAGTAATGAACCACTCTGCTCTTGTGCTCGTATCTCTGAGGTGCAGCTGTATATGTGCATGTGTTTTATTTTGGAGCAGCAGCATGGATTTGAAAATGCAGACAGGGCTGGTCATTGGCTTTATGTTTCATCTCAAAGACGACATTTTGAGCTCCTGTTTGATTTCCTCAGCTTGCACCTGTATGCTTAAAGGGTCGTTTTTAATCAAACACATAGATACCCTCCTGTAGGCAGTTCAGCACCTGATAAAGTTAATCTTTTTTTAATGTTCAAACATTGGGTCAGCCCCCTGTCACATTCCTGCATAAATCCTGCTGCATCTGGCTTCAAAGAACCCCTGTAAAACTCCACTCTAAAATGTCTGCAAATAAATCAATTTACTCCAGAGTTAACACTCATCAAAAAGACGTTTGAAGTTTGCTTCTTTTAAAAGGAAGCAACCGGTAATAATTTTTCCCCAGGTTGACTTGGGGCTACAAAGTTAGTTACAAGTGTCATTGGGTTGGTAGGGCCATCAGCGAAACGTGGCAGTTTGATCTCCCCCTGTGATTTCCCCGTTTCTCCGTGCGGACGGAGATGAGCTCGGCGCTCGGCTCGCCATGCCTAATCAGAGTCACACGGCTGCACGTCACGACCTGCTGCTGCCCTGGAGGGCCCACCTCATTACTTAACCCATGTCTGTGGAGGAAAGAAGCGCGCGCACACACACATACATACATACATATATACACGTAAACACACACATACATACATACATGCACAAACACACACACACATACATGCACACACACACATACATACATACATACATACACATAAACACACACACACAGACACATACATACATACATGCATGCACACACACACACACACACACACACACGCATACATACACATAAACACACACATACACACATACATACATGCATACATACTACTCATACTCATTACTAAACCCATGGCAGTGGAGGAAAGAAGCACGCCCACATACATACACACGCACACACATACACATAAACACATGCGCACGCACACACACACACATATATATATATATATATACAAATACATACATACACACACCTCGTTACTTAACCCATGGCAGTGGAGGAAAGAAGCACACACTCTCTCTCTTTCTCTCTAAGGCCAGTGAAGTGCGTTGCTATGAGGGTGGAGTTCAGGCCGACGCTGCGTGTGGGGAGGTGTTTAATAGGGTGGAGTTCAGGCCGGCGCTGCGTGTGGGGAGGTGTTTAATAGGGTGGAGTTCAGGCCGGCGCTGCGTGTGGGGGGAGGTGTTTAATAGGGTGGAGTTCAGGCCAGCGCTGTGTGTGGGGAGGTGTTTAATAGGGTGGAGTTTAATAGGGTGGAGTTCAGGCCGGCGCTGCGTGTGGGGAGGTGTTTAATAGGGTGGAGTTCAGGCCGGCGCTGCGTGTGAGGGAGGGTGGGTGTTTAATAGGGTGGAGTTCAGGCCGGCGCTGCGTGTGGGGAGGTGTTTATATGGTGGAGTTCAGGCCGGCGCTGCGTGTGGGGAGGTGTTAATGGGTGGAGTTCAGGCCGGCGCTGCGTGTGGGGAGGTGTTTAATAGGGTGGAGTTCAGGCCGGCGCTGCGTGTGGGGAGGTGTTTAATAGGGTGGAGTTCAGGCCGGCGCTGCGTGTGGGGAGGTGATTAATAGGGTGGAGTTCAGGCCGGCGCTGCGTGTGGGGAGGTGTTTAATAGGGTGGAGTTCAGGCCGGCGCTGCGTGTGGGGAGGTGTTTAATAAGGTGGAGTTCAGGCCGGCGCTGCGTGTGGGGAGGTGTTTAATAGGGTGGAGTTCAGGCCGGCGCTGCGTGTGGGGAGGTGTTTAATAGGGTGGAGTTCAGGCCGGCGCTGCGTGTGGGGAGGTGTTTAATAGGGTGGAGTTCAGGTTTAATAGGGTGGAGCGCTGCGTGTGGGGAGGTGTTTAATAGGGTGGAGTTCAGGCCGGCGCTGCGTGTGGGGAGGTGTTTATTAGGGTGGAGTTCAGGCCGGCGCTGCGTGTGGGGAGGTGTTTAATAGGGTGGAGTTCAGGCCGGCGCTGCGTGTGGGGAGGTGTTTAATAGGGTGGAGTTTAATAGGGTGGAGTTCAGGCCGGCGCTGCGTGTGGGGAGGTGTTTAATAGGGTGGAGTTCAGGCCGGCGCTGTGTGAGGAGGTGTTTAGTAGGGTGGAGTTTAATAGGGTGGAGTTCAGGCCGGCGCTGTGTGTGGGGAGGTGTTTAATAGGGTGGAGTTCAGGCCGGCGCTGCGTGTGGGGAGGTGATTAATAGGGTGGAGTTCAGGCCGGCGCTGTGTGTGGGGAGGTGTTTAATAGGGTGGAGTTCAGGCAGTTCAGGCCGGCGCTGTGTGAGGAGGTGTTTAATAGGGTGGAGTTTAATAGGGTGGAGTTCAGGCCGGCGCTGCGTGTGGGGAGGTGATTAATAGGGTGGAGTTCAGGCCGGCGCTGTGTGTGGGGAGGTGTTTAATAGGGTGGAGTTTAATAGGGTGGAGTTCAGGCCGGCGCTGCGTGTGGGGAGGTGTTTAATAGGGTGGAGTTCAGGCCGGCGCTGCGTGTGGGGAGGTGATTAATAGGGTGGGGAGGTGGGGAGGTGTTTAATAGGGTGGAGTTCAGGCCGGCGCTGCGTGTGGGGAGGTGTTTAATATCTGCTGCTGCTGATTCAGAACGCGCCAGCGGGTGCAGAGGGGAGCGTGCTGTGCTCAGGGGTTTAGCCCAAGGGCCAGGAGGAATGAGGCCTAAGTGTATGGGGGCTCTGATCCGTGATCCGTACATCCGTGGAGACCCCCGATGAAAGCTTGCATGACCCCACCGCTCGTCTCTTCCCCCCTCCGGATTCTGCAGTCCTCTCACTCCCGCAGTGTAAATTGGCTGAATGGGAAGAGGGCCCCTCCTTGCCTGGGTGACCCCTGCTGAATAACCCTCCTGAGCTGGGGGATCTGGGCTGGAATATTCTCATCATGTTCCTGAAAGAGAGGCTGTCTCCAGGCCAGGAGGTTGCCATAGTCACCCCCCCCCATTCCCCCTTTCCTCCCATCCCTCCACCTTGTCTGAATCCTCTGCAGTCCAGAGAAGGTGAAGGGGCCCTGAAATAAAAAAGAGGCAAGAGATAAATGTAGATAAATCCACATTTGAATTAAAGGTGCTTGCTTTGTAGAAATAAATGGAATCTGCCTACCAGAAGACAAGAGGTTTGACTGGCCCCTCTGGGGTCAACGGCTTGAAGGGGGTCGCTTGTTTCGCACAGAGGGTGCTGTGCTATTGATCCGTCTATTCAAAGAGCCAACAAAACCCCCGCGCCTGTGACAATCGATCCGAGAGGAATTATGTGATAAAGGCTGCGGTTTAATCTGAGATGCATGTGACGTGCTGTCTTTCTCTTTCATTTTCCTTACAATCCCATCATTCCAATGGACCCTGATCCACACCTCCCAGCAGATAAGGGGCATATTCTTTTATTTTTTGTATCAGATCATTTGTTTTTTTGGATATTTTCCTTCGATCAGATTGAGCCACACTTCAGCTGTGTTTTATTAAAGGGAGGGGGGAACCTGCATGAATGCTATTGAACGGCGAACAAAAGTGCCCTCCCTTAAGCTGACGCACCGCCCTGGCGAATGGCGTTGAGGCGACAGGCCCTCTTGTCAGGCCTGGCGGGGCCTTTTCAGCTCCGTAATCACACGTCAATAGGCCGCTGACAGCCCCCACGCTGCCCCAGGCCCCTCCCTGCTCACAGCCACCTTCTCCCACACAAAGCGGGGCCAGGGCTGGGTGTGCGCATGGAGCAGCAGGTATGCTGATTAAATTAGCAACCCGCGGTGTTGAGCAGGCCCCTGGCCCTATTACATCTCCCCATTACCCCCTCCCCTCCCCTCCCCTCCCCGCTCGGCCTGATTTCAGTCAGATCTGCACATTTGTAGTGAGCACTTGGTGTTCGCATAAATCACTTGTTGCTCAGCCGGTGTCCTTTCAAAAAAATTATATGTGATTGGTTAAAAAAAAGACTGTTTCTCAAAAAGCCATTTTTTTGAAAGAGGGCTTAAAAGAAGATGGGTAGGGGAGGGTGCCTGTGTTTGGCTTGTCACAGGAAAGGTAACTGTGATGGGCCCATAGCTTGTGCATATCTCATCATTATGCATGGCAGACATTTAACAAGATCTTTAAGATGCAGTGGTAAATAGACTGAGAAGTTTCTGGCAAAAAAAGGATTAAGTTTAAATTAATGACCCACAATGCACCTGTACCCTTTGCAACACATCCTGGTGCTCCATAAGATTGTTCTTCAGGATAATTACATTTATCATGCAGAGCATGTGATTAGCGTAGCAGCCTTATTTAAGAAATATGAATTGAGTTTATCAGGCAGTCTGTATGCCTTCCTGCTTTCATAATAGCAGAAGGAAGAAGGTGCGAGGAGGTCTCCTCGTGCTGCCTCACCGATGATAATATTTGACCTTCAGTGTCTGAAGCTGTGGAGTACATGATGGAATGAAAAATACTCTTCATACAGTAATTCTGCTTTTTCAATTCATGGAACAGAATTAAAATGAGGCGAAGACAGGGAAAACACATTTAGTTCCAAGTTAATTGAAAACGTAATTGACAGATCCATAGATATGCCATATGTTTGACGGATTGTAATGTGCCGGAATAAAACACCTCCTTTGATGTCTGTAGAAAGGTGGCCAACTCTGAGAAGTACAATTGTGTACAATTCTCTTGTAAAGGTAATTTCAGTGTAAACCCCTGCAGATCTCTTTAATCCAATTCACTCTTTAATTTTGAGTGGAATCCATTTTGCAAAAGATCATCTTCAATAGACCTGGGGGAAATAGGAGCCCCTAGTCTGCGGTCTGTGGGCGTCTGGGGAGCGAGTGTCGCTCGGGCCAAGTCTCAGACGGTACGCAGTGGTTGTCTGTGTGAATTATTTTTAAGACAGGGTGCCCACGAGAGATTGCAGATACGAGCGGCCGCTGGGATTGAGGAGGCAGAATCCCAGAGGTTTCTCCTGGTCTCTGAGCCTTCATTTGGGCTTGGGCACAGGAGCCATGGGTGAAGACTCAGCCCACTAGCTTTCGCTAATCACTGCCAGAGATCAGACACTTAGTGCCGTTCATCATGATTGATTTAAGGAATCTCCTTGGTCACATGGGACAGCTGATGGTAGATTGTTTTTTTTTTTCCCTGGCAATGGACCTGGTTTTCCTGGAATGGCCTGTGAATTATACTGGCCTCTCTAACCTCCGGGGAATAGCTGAGACTTTTGTTCAAGGAAAGGCTTAGTCCTTCAGAGTGAAAGGCTTATAGTCTGCGTCCTCGACCACAAAGTTTGTGTGCAGTTTTTTTCTGTTTCAGCTGGATTTGTTTGTGATGCACTCCTACCCCACCCAACCCCGATTTTCCCAAAATCTCCTCTTCCTTCAGTTTACCAGTGTCTGTGTATTTTTATTTAAGGTTCTGGTCCCTAAAACCCCAGAGTACAAAGGTAAAATGTTGGAGGTGGACATCTACGAAGCAGGCAAACACTTCATGAAGGGGAGACCAGTGGACACAGGGCGAACCCTCGCTCCCTACATCGCCCGGCCTCTAGAGAAGGGGGAGGTGTCCGGACTGACAGAGGTGAGAAAACCAAAATACATTTTCAGAATTGTATTGAATTGAATTTATGTTGGATATAAAAACAAGAAAATACATAAAGCCTCCATTTAGCTTTGCTCTTGCTTTGGGTTTAAAGCAGTAGCCGTGATTCTAGGGCCTCAGCAAACTGCATTGCAAATCAGAGAAACGAAGAAAGAAAGGGAAGCTAGAGTATTATAGTCAGAAAATGAGAACATGTTTCAAACACTCACATTCCATAGAGTTATTAATTTATTTAATGTACACTGGAACAGAGGGGTTCACTCCTCATCCTTCAGGGCTGCGATAAATAAAAGCGTGCACGGCAGCGCTGCAGAACCGCTGCACTGTACGATGAGCTGTTGAGATGAGGGACTTCAGGTTATTTTCAAGGCCTTGAATATTCTAGTTGGCCTTTCATTCACCATTTCCCTCTTCTTTCCAATACTCTTAACACATGAATCGCGCCCTTAAATGGAACAGTAGGTGAGACTGCAAGCTTCATCGTGCTTGTAGAATCATGGAGCGTGTGTTAAGTGGAAGAGATGGCTCTCACCTGAACACACAATATTTCCACAGCTCTCAGGCTGGCCTTGCATAGAAGATTAGATTGGCTTCACCTTTTGAACAATTCTGTAATGATCTATAGATTTATCATTTTGCACTTTGCTTCATGCTCTGTCCGTTTCTCCAGCAGCATAAATGGACCTCTGTATGCTCTTCCCTTTCATTCTTTTCTCAGTATGTTTGGAAGTGGTGTGTCACATTAGAAAAAAAAACAATGACTCATCATACCGTATTTAAATTTGGTGTTGGGATGCTGTCTATATAAAAGTTAACAGGAAGTGAAGTTATCAGTCTGTGCACATACATATCTTGTGTGTATGTCTGCATATTTGTGTGTGGTGTATGTCTGTATTTGTGCTTTGTCTGTGCAGAGCATGGTTGCTTCACCTTCAGAAGAAACATGCCTTTTTCAAAGCACTCCTACTGAAAAAATAAACGTATTGTGGATAATTTCCCCGTAACCTGAAATAACTTGTTTGTTGAAAACCTCAGGTATGGTTCAGAGGCTCTACTATCTACAATAACTTTTGCTTTTATTCCTACACTAGAGTACATTAATCAGAGATATGGACCTTAAGTGGTTACTCCTGAAAGCAGTTACACACAGGATGGCAGAAAGATTATACTTAAGGTTTCATTTACAGCCCATTAAGCCATTTATCCATAAAACCACAGAGCTATGGAGTCATTTTTCTGACACCACCTCTTCACTGATGAAAGCTAATTATTAGGGGACATTAAAGGTCAAACCAGTGACGAGACCATACTTTCAAACACGTTGTACAATTAAACTGTTAAGTTCCTCTAGGGGGTAAAAAATTTGGAAGCAACAGTGACCAAGCACTGTGGACAAGGTGATGCAAATGTGTCATTTTACCATAGACCTCGGCGGGGGAAATAAGAAGCAAAAAAAAAAATCTGCTGGAAGTTAAAAACATGATGTCATGAAACCTCTTTTTTGTGCGGTTGTGAACGTGGCTTTCTGTCAGTCTTTTTTTCCTGTCGTGCCGTAGCAGGGCTGTAAAACCTGATGGAGTGTGAAATTAAAATGTGTATCACATTTCAGAGCATCATTTGATGTCCTTTCCTCCAGTACAAATGTTCTGAGGAGCTCCCCATGAAAAATAACACCAAGCCCCCGATTAACATACTGAAGAAAAATAGTGACAGTTTATCCAGCCGTATAATTTCCAAATTACTCTCTGAGAACACTTACTCTTCTTTCTCCACAATAAAAAAAATGGGTTTGGGAGACTATTAATAATATTTACATAATCTCACAGTATTATTTTTATGGTGAGGAAAGGGATCTCCAATTGAAGGCCATCTGAGAAATGCAGCAGAGAGTCCAGTCTTTTCTTTAGTGCTTTTCATAATCTGAAAGCCTGTGGTGTCAGAGTCTACCTTTTAGTGTTGCAGGGAACTAAAGGTATATCAGAATTCTCTGGAAGTTTCTGGCAAATGAACACACTGTGAAAGGCTTGAGGAGAGATTTGATGGTCTGAATGGCCTAAATTATAGACTTGGAGTTGGTAGCGAAAGTTGTTGAATGGGCTGTTTTCAGCAGTTTATGGGGTGAGAAATTCTGAGGAATGTTTCGTACATATCAGTAAGAATGATTCAAAAGCTGTACTTTCCCTGACTTTGACCCTGGAAATTACAGACAAATTAGTTTCTGCCAAAAACACTAATGGTTGTTTGCATGAAGGCTCAGCATTTGTTTAGTTTAACTGCACTAAGAACTAAACACCATACAGTATAATTATATATGTTACATGTTAGATATGAATGACACCAAATTTACTCCAGACTTTTCCACAACTTCACTTTAATGTAAACCATAATGCAGAGTAAGCTTGAAGCTTTGTCTCAGAGTTTTCATCTCAAAGTATTTTGGCATGTAGTATGTAAATGTATTGTCATAAATACCTATTATAAACTTGGAAATTGCTTGTGTTGATATTTTTAGCTGGGTACAAAATTACAAAAAAGAAAATTCTTGGAAATCATGGTGCTTTGAAGGTTTCTGCTGCCAGTGTGTAGTGGTTGTGAAACATGCAGTAGAATCTGCCCTACCTGTGTAGGTGTGACAGGCTTTGACAAACTGCCCTTAAAAGTACACTTGCCTGCGGTCTTCCCCATCAGTTACTCTGCTCTATGAATGGAGTCTCAGTCATCCCAGAAAGTGGCCATTAATCACTGTTAATGAATGATTAGCTGTAGCAATTTTAGCTGGATTAGGTCCCCTTTAAAATGCTCTCAGCACTTTTTAAATGATATTTCCTCTATTTTCCCCAAATATGGAATGCCATATTGTATTCATAGACCATATTGCTTTAACTTTCTTTTCAGTCCAGGAGAGCACAAGCACAGGCTGTCAGGTTTCAGTCTGAACTTCCAATGCTCCAACAGATTTTTATGTTTTCATTTTGAATTATAAAGATTTTTTGGTTGGTTCCCATCAAAATATCATTGGGTTCCTGTGTTATGTTTGTAAAAATGCATGCATAAGTCTCTTGTTTTTATGGAAAAGTGATGTTTAAGATGGAAAATTGTGCAGAAATTTGAGCATGCATATGTCTGGTCTCTTGTTTCTATAATTGGAAAAGCTGATAAGCTATATCACGAACTGATGGACACAGATTTGTTGCATTTGTGAAAGAATAAAATTCTGCCATTTTCAGATGAGATTCACACTTCATTGATTTCAAATCATTCACGATTGAATACTGAGCAGACAAATTGCCTTAGAGTGGAGTGAAGGACACAGTTATTCAATATAGCAGGGTAATCAATGGTATTCATTGAAATTGTTACATATAAATAACTTTATCCTCATAAATAACAGTCGTCTGGAATCTAGACTCTTATTGAATCCAGTGATCACTGCCTTTCTTTACCATAGTACTAACAGTAACCCTGGGGAATTTGTATGTATTTAACTGAACAGCTTCTTAACCTGAGTTCCCTTTAAACAGCTGAGCAGTTTTGATTGGGTCCATTAGTGAGGAGAATGTGTCTCAGCACCGCTGTGTCCATAGGCGCCTTCACCTCCCACTCTACAGCACTCTTTAGTTTTTCAAACCCATATATAATTTACTGTTTATTTTTGATTGTATTGGTTTTTATGTTGTTATTGGCTTTTCTGTCTTGACAGTCCTCCCCTGTTTCCTGAGCAGAATCTGAAATGACCTTCAGGTTGTGAGGGTTTAGTCACTCAGTAACTGCGGTTAAACTTGTGTGAGGGTGAAATTAGGAGTAAGGCTGTTTTCAGAGCGGCCCATGTAAACACAAGCTTTGCAGGCTTAAACCTGATGTTCCCATGACAACATGTGGCATCTAGTGGGCCACATGATCATGAAGATCACCTTAATTCACCTGCTGCCCAGGGCCTTGAGTGGTTTCACCTACAGTGCAGTTTTCCACATGGTTCTGTACCCGCCCTGCATCATCTATGGGGACTTGAATCTGGAATAGAGCTCTCTCTCTCTTTCTCTGCTTTGGTAACAAACGGTTCATCTGGGTGTTAATTGAAAAGCCAAAAATGTTAAGACTTGATGTCAGTTGTTTCTAGCTTTTTTTATCATGGAAATAACCTGAAAGCAATTAACAGACAGTATGTTGTGTTGGAAGCGGTGTTTCATTGTTTTGGGATGGAGCTACAGAGATTCTCATTTCCTCCTCTCCTGCAGGGACTTGTTTTCCATTGTTGAGAGAAGTGAGCTTGTGTTTGGGTCTCAGCTGGTTCAGTGTAATACATACTCCCTGTTCTGTGTAAATCAGCAGCTTTGAATCATTTATTGCTTTACCAGAGCAGGCCTATATGTTTAATGCAGTCAGCGCCTTCAGGACCCAAAGTTCAGGCAGACCCAGGGAAATGGAGCATTACAGTGTGCCAGTGGGGCCCAGGTTCTGATCAGTACAAAGGAAAGGAGCTCAGAGAGGACTCAACCACATGCACGTTCACACACACACACACACACACACACACACACACACACACACACACACACACACACACACACACACACACACGAGGGCTGCTGAGATCCAGGTTCTGAAGGCCTCCGCATCTGTAGGTATTTGCTCCATCAACACACAGTACACCACCTGATTTCAAGAACTGCTTTACTTTGTTGGTCTACGAGGTAAGTTAATTTGTGACAGGAGGTTTTGTATTGTGAGTTTGACTCAAATATATTCAGACACTGTAGGCCTTAGACCCTGGAGCTGAATGGCACTGTCCTAACACAAAGAATACCCACAAGAGTGCATACATGTGACGCAGCACAAACAAATGCACACAAATCTACATGCAACCACACACATTCTTAGGAACATGCCTACTGAGATGCAAGTGTGCTCATCTGCACAGGGCCATAGGCATGTGCCCAGGTTTACATGTAGAGAGACACACACAACTCATGTACACTGGCATGCCCACTGCACACATGCAAACACATCCACATAGACAATACTCATGCAAATGCAAAATTCATGCAAATGACCATTCACATAGGCAGTCATGTACTATTGGAAATGTAAAAATATAAATCCATGTGTGAACATATACATACCTCTACCCAATTGTACTTACACAGACATGTTTATGTTCACCCTAACTCACTTTCTCTCTCTCTCTCTCTCTCTCTCTCACACACACACACACACAGAACACACATACATAAACACAGTATTTTCTTCATGAGTGTCTCCATGTGGACTATGACCTGCCAGGTATTCATTTAAAATGTATCAGGGATTTAGGGATTCAGTCAATCTATATTTACAAACATGTTTTCTCACTTGTTCTTACAGTGGATATAAAAAACAGCCACATTCAGTCATGTTTATGTGATTGATGAGGTATGCTTTATTTCACAAAACAAAGCAAAGAAAACGGATGTTGCACACTTAAATTGTGATGCTCATGTGGATATGAAATGTAGTTAACATGTTAAGACAACATAAATGTATCTTATTATCCAATGAAAGCAGTTTTCTTATTATGTCTTTGTCAAACAGAACGCTCTTGTCTGTTTTATTAAACAGTTGATTAATATTGTTCTGTGTTGTTTTTCCTCCTCTAAGATAAAAAATAGAGCACTTCAAGAACTGGTCCCCGGCTTTAGAAAATAGCAATCTTCCCCCTGTCTTCCTCCTAGGGACTGCTCCACAGCCTCCACAGTCACCTTGATAAAAAGTGCTTTACCCATTGTGTCAACCAAAGAACTCATTATGGTGCCTTCGCTGTGGCAGTGCCCTACTCAAAGGGAGAGAGGCTTCTGTGAGCACGCTTATGAACGTGCACGCCCCGCACTCCGCAGGGAAAGTGCACCTAGGTATAATCAGCTCCTTTCAAATTGCCGAATCCAAAGAGGAAAAAAGGGAGGGAGAACAAAAAAAGAAAAGATGCATCACCCGGCAATGACAAATGAAAGAACTCCCGAATCCTGCCGCATCGAATTGCTTAGCCTCATCCCGCCTCCTCTCCCGCGTTCTCCCTCCTATAATTTATCCCTCTCAGTCTGTTTATTCGTTTCAAGGTCTTTTTCTTGGGCGGCGCGGTGCTGCGAGATGCCACTTCCTAGCGTACAAGCGGCCTGGGAGGCTGCCGAAACACAATAATACACGTGCGTTATGTATGTCAACAACACGCCACGATGAAAAATGGAATCGCCATTAAAAAGTGTCTTGCCGCGCGCCTCCCGCCGACCCCGCCGGTGAATTTATTCATGCCAGTGATGATGCTTAAATAATTCACCAGCAGCCTTCCCAAACACCTGGAATTGGGGGATTAAAACGCTGAAGCGGTTAATTGCTTACCGTGGCGTTCGCCGTGTTTACCCACTCGGCTGGTGTGGTATTGCCGGCCTTTTGCATCATGCCGCACAGGAGCTGACAGCTCCTTGGAGACAGACAGGCAGGCACGAGCTGCCCAGAGACGCTCGATCGCCCACGTGCAGGCGCCGAACCCCAAGCCTGCCTGGCACAGCCCCCATTCTCTTTTGGCTTCGGGGCCTGCCTCCACACACGCGGGCTTATTTTTAATCTGATTGCTTCCTCTTTTTCACCGTTTTTTTTTTTTTTTTTTTTTTTTTACCAAAATAAAAAACAAAGGTGCAGTGTGACATTTTGAAATGCAATTCTTACAGTTTCTTGCTGTGCAGTTGCGTTATTCATTTTCGCGCACAGTTTTGGAAAATGCTCTCTAAAATACCAGATAATTACTGAAATGATTTTTATTTTTGTAACAGTATCAAAACAAACAGCAATAAAATATGAACGGCCAAATTATTAGTGATAGGGTAGTGTGTTTCGGCATCTTGCCAGGCTGTGTGAATATTCATGTATTATTAAAATGTTGTTCACTGACTTGTATGTAATTAATCTATGAGCGAAATCATTTAAGATTTTTGTGTGCCATAGGGTGTTCACCATAAACACCAGAGTATGCTCTTTATCCAATATTTCTCAATGCCCTGAACTGTCCCAGATTTCTGTCATTTACAAGTGTGTTAAATGTTATTTGCTTTTGTGTTTTCCCTATTTTTTGTAAATGGGAAGGAAATTCCACGGTCTTCTCCAAATGCACCTTTTGCCATTTATATGTTTATAAATTTATACATTTATAATTGCCAAAATCTCGACACAGCCAGTGCAGTGAATGCAAGCAATGCATACAATTCCATCAAGATGGTTAACAGAAGACTCTTGATTGTGATTTGATTTCACTTGGTTTCTTGTTCCACTGTGCTCGTGGCATTGCAAGTTTATGCATGTGGTGGTGTTGATCACACCTAATGTGCTGGATGGTTTGTAAGGGCTGGTTTATGTCACGGGTGGAAGTAGTGCAGAGGTGGGGCAGATCTCCCTGACATTGGATTTCTAAGGGGTTTCTAATTGACCTGATGCTTTTCACTCCAACAGTCCGCTCCTGTGACAAAGATAGATTTATTCCCCCTGTTTGTGAAATTAATAATGAGTAACATTTCTGTCGTGTGCAGCGTTCAGCAACAGTCAGGTTATTGTCCGGAGCACAGTCTGAGTTACTGCAGCACAGGCGGAGCTCCTGAGACTGCCACAGTGAGGGGCTGGATTCATTTTGGCGAGCCCCAGGACCGCCAGTCATGCGCCCACCCTCAGGAACGCGCCCTGCCACACCTCCCTGTCTGTCACCTGAGAGAAAAGGGCAGGTGCGCAGAGCGCTGCTCTCGTTATATCAGCCTGGAGAAGAGATCCCCTCACTGCTAATTGATTGCTTGTGAAAGGAGATATCAGGTGGGAAATGTCGCCAGGACCCTGAGGTGGATGACAATGAGACCGGGAGGCTTTCGGTACGTGCCTCGCCAAATAAATCAAGAGCAATAGAGAGGGAGCAGAGGAGGTGCGTTTCTCATTTCCTCTGTACTGTCATGTGCTTCACCATCTGCGCCTTGATGGGGTCGGTTTACTACTTACACAAAATTATGCAAATGTGCTGTTTGTGTAAATCTGTGTCGCCCACTCTAGTGTAATTCTGAATACAATCCTGCATACCAAGTACAATAGCCACTACAATACCAATCAATCTGGCTAGGTGAAAATTCCAAGCTTGTTATTTGTGCAGCTCCTCAGTTTTTTAATCTTTGGAGACAGATAAGTGTAATCTTTACTTTGCTTTTAATTGTATTTAGTCTTATGGTCAGTTTGTTTTCATCATGCCTTTAAAAACTGTACAGTAGAAAACAAAAGGATTGTTTTTAGCTGTGCATTCATGATAGTATATAAAGTTGAGCAATTTTGCTGTCATTGTCATAGTTGGGTTGTGTTTACAGAAAGAAATATCAATTGTAAAAATAAAAAAAAAAAACCTTGCTGCCAGTAACCCATGTGTTACTGGCCAATACACGCAGCAGAACATTGGTTCAATGCAATCATAAGGATAGAGTGCACAGGTTAGTGTGTACTTAAATCCAGAATTACAAACTGTTTCCATATTTTTGTTAAATGGGCGACTTGTTTTGTTGCCAAAATCCTTAGTTTAAGCAAAGGAACAGTCCAAACAGCAGTTCACAGAACACCTATTATGATTTTTCTTCTTTTCTGAATGATATGCACTCATTCAGGTACCCACTGGCTTTAGCTTCTTCTGCAAACCATTTGGCTCTGCACTGGCCCTGCATTACGTCAGACTTTGTTTTGTCTAATTGTATTTTGTAATGATATCCCTTTTTCTTATTTTAATTAATAGTGTTAGGAGTTTTTGTCAGTGTAAAGTGTACTTAATTTTGTTTTAATTCTAGCCTGTTTCACCAGTGAGCAAATTATTAAATTATAAAGTTAAGTTTATTTATGCTGTTTGCGAGTTGTGGGTTTGTGCAACATTCAGTTGAGGGTCAGTCAAACTGTGAGTCTACCCCTCATTTGTTCCACACTGCAGATGCTACACCAGTCACA
The DNA here is from genome assembly GCA_022829145.1 of Albula goreensis. Taxonomy (NCBI): domain Eukaryota; kingdom Metazoa; phylum Chordata; class Actinopteri; order Albuliformes; family Albulidae; genus Albula; species Albula goreensis. The sequence goes on along the minus strand of CM040750.1, from coordinate 1,784,016 downwards.
TACTGAACCATGGATCGGTAATAGGGGTGTAACAGTGCACCAAACCTGTGGCTTGGCATAGTCCCCCACGGGGACTGGGTATGTTTGGGGTTTTGATGAAGTGAAAAAAAAAAATAGAATGGAAAATTTAAAATTCTCCTAAAAATAGGTAATGTTAGCCATCCAAAGCATCTAAAATAAAACCAAGATTATGGGTAAGCAGACATTTCAGGCAAATGTAGCTTAGATGAAGACCAGTAATACAATTATGTATCAACTTAATAATAATTATTTATTAAATTAAAATCAGCTAAGAATATTAATCAGTTTTTTAATAGTGTGTAATTCAAGCCACCCATACTGAATGGCATCCTACTTGCTTGGAGTGTTTTACTAGCAGTTTGCTGAAGTAAGATCTTTAAAAAGCAGATTCAGGAAATGTCAGTTTAGAAAGTGAAGACAGCTTTCTCCCGTCCTTCTGAAAGAGCATCACTGAGTAATCGTCTGTTTTACTTTGCGGACAGAGTTGAGTGAATGGTTCTGAAAGCCTTGCATTTGTGATCCAGTAGAATCATGGATCACGATGGCGTGTGAGCACCGTGCAGTGAGTGGAGATATTGTGAAGTAGGCTGTTATTGTGCTTATTGTTCCTGTTATCATTTTAATTATCAGTTGAATCAGTAAGAGTTATGTCAGCCATCTCCACTCTCCTGTCTACCTGTTGTACACCCTGCACCAGCCATAAGCAGATGGGCTCCCCCTCTAAGCCAGGTTCTGTACAATGTTTCTTCCTGTTTGTCAGGGAGTTTTTCCTTGCCACTGTTGCCTTGGCTTGCTCCGAGGGGGTTTCAGGCTAGGGATCAATTGTAAAGCTGCTTTGTGACAACTTGTTGTAAAAAGTGCTACACAAATTGAATTGAATTGTTTGTGTGCTGTTCCTGCATAAGTACAGCACTGTGATGTGGGAGTACAGCAGCTGGATGGGTGAAAGGCCTGGTAACGTGCCCCTGGAGGCTCTGACCCGGCCCGAAAGAGCATCCCTCTGCTGAAAAGTGCCCCCCCTTAAGCACTGAAACAGCCCGACCCTCCGTTCTGTTTGCGTCTTTCGCGTTTACACCTGAGATAACAGGGCAGAATTTCCAGCTGAGGTCTGAGGCTACAGCACTGTGGTGAATGCATGCCTGCTCTGCAGGGCTGAATAATGCCATCAGATTCCTGTCTGTGAAATCTTATTAAACATCGAGAAATTCAGTTGGAGGAGATCAAATTTACAAGGACACTCGATTGATTGATGCCGTCTTTGCCTGCATAGAAGATACTTGATGCATTAGTTCTGGCAGTAATTTCTCATTATCAATGCAAGTGGCACACTAGTTTCTTCATTTTTAGCCTCACATGGGTTGTAAGAATAGAAAAAACTGCTGGGTCTCTCTGACTTAATTCCCATCATACTCTGAGTAACAAAACAACAAAATCATACCACTGTGTATGGATACATTTTTGGCAAATTTTTGCTGTAATTTATGAAAAATACTGTAATATTAATATTCTTGATATGCATAATTTTTTTAAAGTGTTTTGCCTTTTTTTTTTTTATACATGTGTATGTGGTTAGCACAAGTGTGATATTTCCCCTATTAATTATGTGTATTTGTGTGTTTAACAAAGGTTTATATCTTGTATTTACTTTCACTGTGCGTATATATTTGGGCACATGTGCGCGTGCGCACACACACACACACACACACACACACACATGATATATAACATGTATAATCACACACATACTGCACATCAACACTGGATATAAAACAAAAAAAAACTATTTTCCCCCTGTCTGAATGTATGCATTTTTGCATATTTTTGACTTCTAATGTTATGTCCTCAAACAAACCCTGATGTTAGATATAAAAGGGAACCTAAGAGAATAAAGTAAAAAATATTAGTAATTTATTTAACTTACTGAAGATATGTAAAACCCAAAGCTTAGAGCGTGAAAAAGTAGTCACTCCCTTCAGCTCAGTAAGTCGTACCTTTAGCCAGAGTAGAGATGAGAATTCATGATGTTCTTAGTGAGTTGTTGTTCAGTTCTCCCATTGAAGTGAGCATGGTGTCTGTCTTCTCTGCCATGAATCACTTTCTTTCACTAAGCCAAGGCAAGAGATCCCTGGATGCTGTTCTTGGGTTCTTGGTGACCCCCTGGAAGATTTTATGCCTTTGCTCAAGGAGAGGTTTTGGCAGGACAGCCATTCCTGGGAAGGGTCTTTACTGTCCCAGACTCACTCCATTTAACCGAGTCATTATGGCTCAGCCTGTGGTTCTGTGCAGCCAGACATTGTCATGTTTTCTGGAAGTCCAATATGATTTTGTTTTTATGGAGGCATAATGTGCCTGTAGACACTGTGCTGACAGTTTCACTGTGATGGTAAGGGTCAAAGTTAGTCTAGTTGGATGCTTAACTATTCAAACAGGTATTATCAAGTTTTCTTTTTCAAATGAAATTCTGTACTTGCCTTCCACTGTGATCCGTGTGTGTGTGGTGCTGCAGGATGTGCTTCTCAGTGAAATGCAGCAACTGACTGAGAAACGTCCAACACAGCAGTGTCAGGTCTCCAAATCAGAGAAACAAGCTGAGGTGTTGCACTGAATACAGAAGATGAAATGTAAAATTGATGTTTGATTAACGCTAGTGAAATGTGAAAATGATGAAGACTAACCTATATGCTCAAACTTCCCTTAAGACAGGGTGCCTGTTGTGCAAAATACCTGCTAGTGTATTGCTGAAGCACAGACCTGCTGCTATACTTGGAAGTATAAAAAATCCATGAGAGCAGCAGAAGTCTCCAGACTGTTTGAGGATTAGCGCTGTGTTGGACAGTGATCTTTGGCCTTCCATCATGAGACAGGACCTGAAATTGCTCTGCTGTTAAGCTGTGGTCCAGCGGTCCTTACCACTGGGAGCAGGAGTTGGCAAGCCAGGATTCTCACAGCGCATGATGTGCTTTCACTGTGCCTTCGGGTTTTACCCCTGTCTATTAGCAGTAAAGACAGGGATTAGGGCAGGTACAATGTGGGTCCCCCCAAATCATCGAGGGGCCCAAAATCCAACCTGTCTCCCAGGTCATTCTGTGACCCAGTGAGCCGCGAAGGGTATCCAATCCTGGCTCCTTATCTACTGGGCCACACCCCCTCTCCATTGTCTGTCACCTGGCCCCATATCTAGATGCATGTTCCCTGGCTCATACCACAGCAGGATCACAGTGGAACTAAGCAGTGTCGAACACCCACAGTGGCCCAGAAACAAATTGAATTTTTAAATATTGCATCCCGTTTGGCTCTCTCAGCTTTCTACTGATTATTTAATGTAATGGTAACAGTCCGGGGCAGCACAGTGTGCCAGCAACAGACTTGAAATGAGAGTCATCCCTCTCAGATTGCTGTACATACTGGAAACAAATAAAATATTCAAAGTGTCTATTAAAAAAAAAAAAAAAAAAACAATGTTGAAATGTGAATTACTTGCTGGTCAAATTTCTTCGAAGCATGGGGTCTGCTTGTCCCTAGCGATCTAACCTCTGTTACATTTCTTTCAAACGGGTAACAGAATGCTTCTCAGTAACACGACTGTGTCTTTGAATGAAGCACTGCCTGTGACATACGGAAGCCCTGGTCCTTTCAGAAACAAGAGCAGACATTTACAGGATGTTGTCCCGAGGGGGTCACCTTACCAGCTCTTAATTCAGAGCTTGAGTGGGAGTGCGTGGGAGGCCACTCATCACCTCTCACAAAACATACCCCTCCTGCTTCGCTCTCATTCGCTGTGCCACGCAGCTGACGGGGTTCGCCAACGCATCCCTTTACCGACACCTGCGAACCTGACACTGTGCTTTGTGCGGGACACAAATGAACCGGACACCCAACCCAACGGACACTCCATCTAGGGTGTTACACACCGATTTGACTCACAGCTGAAACCCAGCGTAAAGTCCCAGTGTCTTTCTTGTTGTCACGGATTCATTTGTGTCTGAAGACATGTGAGGTGTGTGTGTGTGTGTGTGAGAGAGAGAGTGAGAGAGAGAGTGCGAGAGTTTCGTCACACACACTCATTTTTCGTCTTGCCCCAATACCCTATTATCTAGTCATCATCCTTGAATAGAGTGAATAAAAGTAGCTGTGTGTTTAGAAGTGTTTCATTAAATATTTAAATTTTACCCATTCCACCTGGGCCTGCTCCCCCCCTCACCTCAGCTCTTCCCACTCTAAAGGGGAGCAGCCCAGCACCAGAGCCTTCTTGCCTCTCCAGGCTTGGTGAGGCAGGTTGTGCTGAGCTCCCTTTGATTAGAGCGATAAAGACAACTATTCCCACACAGGCAGGTTTCTCTAGCGTCAGGACCTCTCCTAGCTACATCACTCTCACAGGTGGGAAGGGGGGATTAAAGGCGTTAGGTAAGAGCAAGTCAGTGTGGCTGACGGGCCTGGGACAGGGAATAAAATCTAAAAAAGATGATAAAAAATGGGGTGAGCAGGGCTCCGAAGGAGGGGAACCTTTTAAGTCCTGAAAGAGGATCGGAGATTAAGTTAGATCTCTTACCCCCCCCCCATGGCTATCTGGAACAATCTCTCCCGGTGTCTGAAGGGTGGTTAAACCGATCCGCAGCGTTTCGCGGTAATGATCTTTAATGACCTGGATAGGGCCTTTCAGTAATATCCTCAGAACAGAGTCGTTTTTTCTCCATTTTTGTCACAGAAAGGGGGCCAAAAATGCAGAAGGGGTCTGACAGCGCAGACTTCAGAAGGCACGGTGAGATGGAAGGTAATGCAAATATAGACAAACTGCGGATATCAAAAGCCAGGTCCTGTGATGCGAGGCTGCCTCCCTGCAAAGTGGAAATTGCAATTACCATCATGGTGGTCCTGAAATATTGAACTCATAAAATGGTCATTCAGATTGATCTTCCCTAGTTAATGCAAGGATCCCCCCCCACATAAATGAACACATTATGGGGTCGACTATCTGTTCTGTGCTGGCGAGAGACATCTCTCTATTACTGTCTCCTTTATGAATGAAGCTTTAATGTGCTAACACATTAGGAGAGACCAGGCTCCCATTATGGCAATTTCATCCTCGAAAAGACCGCCATATACCGTAGTCTTTAATCTCTGATACTTTCAAACTTTAAAAGTACTCTGTCATTTGTGCGTCAGGGAAATAACGATAAACGAGCGCTTACCCTATAGCCCTCAAGCAGCCATCGAACGTTGTCAGTCTCTCTCTCTCTCTCGCTCACTCTCTTCTTTTTGTTTGCAATTGTCTCAAAAAACCTCCTTGAGTGATTGTCTGTCAGATCCGCCCCACAGGTCGAGGGGGCAGGGGGTGCGAGTGTATTTATGAATATGATTTACTGTAAGACGATATTAGCCGCCTGTGTGCTCTCCCATTGAAGTGTTGCTCTTGAGAATATCGTCTGGGTTTCTGATGGACAGAAGTGTGGACAGCAGCTCTGAGAGGAGCTGGGTAATCCTTTCACACGTTTTTCACTGGGTGGTTTTTGCAGCATATTGGAGCCTAGGCCCTGGGATATCCAGAGGTCACTCTGGTTTTTCCACTTCCTTCCTACTGGCCCAGGAAAGTGCCCTCATCACCTCTGTCTGTCGGTCTGTCTTTCATCGACCCAATTGCTTCTTTCTGCTGTTATTCATGGTTATGTACTCGTCTGTAAAATAATATCAGGCATAGTGGTGTAATAGTTCTATAAAAAGATTGCATCACTGTTTCCACATCACCATTGTTAAATGTATGTGAGCTGAATATGAGTTAGGGAATCTCATTTGTCACAGATAGACTGAAAGCTTTAGAGCTGATTTCTGTATCTACAATGAGATCTTCATTTTGTTTTTACCAATATTACTGTAGTATTACCAATATTACTGGATGAAGGTGGAAGAAACACAGTGTATGGGATTCTTTGAAAATTGATTCAATCTGGGCAAGACAAAAATGAGATTCTTCTACACTGATTTTTGTCCTGAGAGAAACTTTAATCTCAGAGCTCCCTGCTGTTCTGTGCGATGGAGCTCTCAGCCCTTCACCTTTGTACCCTCTCACCTTGTCTTCCGCAGGAGTTCGCCGCACCTCGTCAAAACGGCATGCATGATTACCGTGCCCAAGCCCCGCCCACTAGCCTGCCATGGAGACTGGACAAAGAGGCGCTCAAGATGTGGTCCATGGGACTGGTCATCCTCACCATCATCGTGGCCTACGCCATGGAGAAGCTCCACTGAATCAAGTGGAGCTCGCAGCTCACACCTCTCACGCCCAATGAAACCTACATCAAGCTGAGCACCGGGTCATTCTATCGTGCTGCCGTTGAGGGCCAGTACAGAGCCCCTTGCCAGCCACAGTGGGTTGTGTTACTTAGGATACCAATCTGCAGAGATTTATATGAAACTTGTGACTGTCAAGTATTTATTTTTAGCGGCAATGATGTAAAGATTATGGGACTATATATTTTTGGTAATGAATATACATTTGTAATTTTATTCCTTGTATCCATGTCAAGACACAACTTGTATGTTTGTTGCAAAGAATGTATTCTTTCCCATGTGCATTTTTAAAATTTGTTTTAAAAGTCTAGAAATGGGCTGTGAAATTGCCCTAGGATAATGTTTTTTTTTTCCTCCTTCATTTTGGCAGTGCTTCATTTTTAAACCCAGGTGCCTCACTGTCTGGACTGGGCAACCGCTGTGTTTTTCCTCAACTGTGAGCTCAGCATAAAGGAACCATAATAAACCCAACTGTCGCAATATTTACCTTCTCCTGGGTAATATTTGCGAAGCACCTCTGCTTTGCATTGTACTGTTTTCATCTTTGATTGGAAGCCCTGGTAGTGTGTTTCCGATGTTGTTTCCTCTGTATGGGAGCCGGTCCTATGAGTGAATAATGTATGTCCCAAGTTATAGGGTGGTGAGTGTCTTTCAGTCTGCTTGAAAGTGTGGATGTATATTCTCAGGTATGTGCTGTACAAGTATATGTTTGGCTATGTCTTTTAGCATCTGGCATGTGATGGTAACGGCAGACCTAGGTTGACGGAATGTATTATATCTATTATCAGACTTTTTGGTCATTCAGAGAACCCTACTAGATGACAACGACAAGTAATTCAGTTTTTTTTTACATCACCATCTGTGATGCTCTTGGAATGTGTGAAAATGAGCTTCCTGTGAAGGTACAGCCCTTTTATTGGTGAATGTGGGTGCTCCGTATTCCTGTTCCCCTCCCCTCTTCTTGATGTTTGGCCCACTGTAGAAAAGTGATGCATACAAGGTGGAAATACTTTAACAGCACATTTTCTGAGCACCACATTAAGTGAAAGTGACTCTCGGGAAGCACTGTTGTGTAGAAAATTAAATTTGTTTTGTACTTACTTGGGAAAAATATCTTCACTTCATAAATAATTTTGTCTGCATGTCCTACATCTCAGTATGTCAGTCTTTTTGCCTTTTTCATACATTTTATGTGGCTTTGGAGTGGCCTAATTGTGATATCACATAACTGATAATCAGGCTTTCAAGAATGGAAATGTTGCTTGTAGGTCCTTCCAGTCATGCCTGTGCCTGCTGTGGTCTCTCTGTGTGCTCAGTGTTTCACAGCATTACCTTCAGTTTAATCTCTCTAGACCGCATTTTATACTCGAGAAAAAACCTTTAGTCATCCTGTGTTTCTGGGCAGCTCTGCTCTGGCTTCTTGTGCAAGCTTGCATTTCCTAAATTTGGTCTTAGAATCCACTCATACTTCCATGTCTCTCATAGCCCTTAGTCATACCGCTGCTTCATAAGGCTGCCAGTTGCGTTTTTATTTTGCCTCTTCCTGTTTTTTTCTTAATCCTTGCATAACTCTTTTCACTCAACTTTGGCACACATCAGTCACTCATCTGTCTGTACTTTAGCAGGGAAGTGAGAATTTCCTAAAAATAACGATGATCTGAGTCCAGCCATTTTAGGAATGAAGGCCCATGTTTGACATAAACACCTATGAACATTCAGTATGTAAATGGTCCCTGAATTGATTTGATTTCACAATTTGAGTAAAATGTAAAAAGGTCCATTAGACAGTTATGAACACTAAAACACTAAAAAAATGCTAGATTTAAAAGGCAGTAAACAAATCAAGAAAGAAGCCAGGATCATGAAGTGAATTAATGAATGAATAAAAGTATCAAGCAAATTGCTTGTCTTTCCCAAAAGGGGGGAGTATGCAAATGTCCGTGATAAGCATGGTGATGCCCGCTCCCGGCCAAACTTTAAAAGGGCCGTTCACCCCACTTCCAGTCCCCTGCTTAATTCATTAATGATCAGGGGGTAGAATGTGTTCAGGGTTATTACTTCGATACCTCTTAATGAGCATTGCATAAACTCCATAAATGACAGTTCTGAGAGAGAGGAAAATTTGGTAACTGATGGTAAAGATGGGGGTTGCACCACTAGCTCAGACAGTGGCATTTGAAATGATGAAAATCTGTCAACTCTTTCTGCTAATTTCTAAATATAAATTAAAGTGATAACCCCTACCTACTTTCCTCATTTGAATATAATTTATTGCTGCTCTTAAAAATAACATCAAGGCATTCTCATTATTTGGCATACAGCCATTTATGAAAAATCAGTGCATTTGTCCCTGCGTAGTGTGCTGTATTACATACAAAACCAGAACAGGGTGAATGGTATCTCTTTGGACACCACAGAGCTCTCTGACATGTTGTAAGCTTTGAGCTTTTGTCTGCCACAGGTCTGGGGCTACCAGCTGTTTTTTTTAAACATGCTAGGAACTTCATAAGGTAGCGTTACTCATTCACTTTACATTTGACACATTCAACAGATTATCTGGAAACCTAACAATCTACTTGTCATGGTTGCTAATGGCAGACCATTCCTAGCTATGTTCCTCTTGCAGTATCATCTCATTTCATAAGATTATTGCAGCTTTTTGCCTAACTGCTCTATGCATTGTTTGATTATTCACATTTGATTGAGCACATTTATCTTTCAGTACCATGTGTGAAATACTTTATATCACCCTAGGTCATAAGCCACAGCTGTTTTGGCTGACAGTTTAAGTTAAACACGTAGGGAAATTCTGACTGAATTGACTGTAGATGTTCTCCAGAGTTCCACAGTCTGACTGAATTGACTGTAGATGTTCTCCAAAGTTCCACAGTCCGACTGAATTGACTGTAGATGTTCTCCAGCGTTCCATAGTCCGACTGAATTGACTGTAGATGTTCTCCAGAGTTCCACAGTCCGACTGAATTGACTGTAGATGTTCTCCAGCGTTCCACAGTCTGACTGAATTGACTGTAGATGTTGTGCAGAGTTCCACAGTCCGACTGAATTGACTGTAGATGTTCTCCAGTGTTCCACAGTCTGACTGAATTGACACAGATGTTCAGTGTTCCACAGTCCGACTGAATTGACTATAGATGTTCTCCAGATGTTCTGACTGTAGAGAGTTCCACAGTCTGACTGGATTGACTGTAGATGTTCTGCAGAGTTCCACAGTTTTCACATTTGTCTCCACAGCTCTTTCCCAGTATGGTGATAAAAGAACATTTTCTATCTGATGTCCCACTGCTTCTCAGAGCTCTCATTCCTCCCAAATTTCACACATTTACACGGTTTGAAGGACTGTAGCTGATCACACTCTCGGTAATGACTCCAGATACTTGCCCCCACACCCTGTCACACCCAGTATGGTAAACAATGACATTGCCTGTAGATCAGGCTTGCACTTTTCATTTTCGCAAAAAGATATTGCCTGATTTCAGATGCATTTTTTAATCACACCGACAGAACCATGACAACGTTCTTGCCCCATTCTTGATTTCATCATTTATTTCATATATCTCTTGTTGAATGGTTTCTAATTTAATATGAGGAGAAATCTTGGCCCACTCTTCTTTGCAGAACCTTTTTTAATCCTGGCAAATGTGTTGGTCTTCAAGCATAGACTACTCTTTCAGGTCCTCCCGCAGCATCTCTATTGGGTTCAGCACAGGACTTTGACTAGGCCTCCGCAACACTTTAATTTTGCTTTTAAGCCATTCAGATGTGGTTTGTCTGAGGATCATTGCCCTGCTGCATCACACAATGCCTCAGGTTCAGCTCATGTATAGATCTTCCTGAACAATCTTCTCGTACGCACCAGAATCCATGCTTTCATCAATGATTTCACATTGTCCAGGTTCTGATGTTGCAAAACATCATACCGCCACTGCCATGTTTCAGTGTAGGTATGCCGTTCTCACAGTGGAATGCTGTATTTACTTCATGCCAGACAAAGGAGAACTTGCACCTTTGACTCATCTGTCTGTAGAATATTGTCCCAAAGTACTTGAGTATTATATAGGTGCTTTTTAGCAAATGTGAGACGAGTGGTTTCTGCCTTGTCACTCTTCCATGAGGCCCAGTTGTGTCCAGTGTCTGTCTAATTGTAGAGTTATGGTCACTGATCTTAGCTGATGCTAGAGAGGCCTGAACTTCTTTGGAGGTCTTTCTGGGGGCTTTAGAGACTTTGTGGCTGAGGTGCCGGCTCCAAGTCTTCTCCATGTGGAGATAATGGTACACACTGTGGTTCGCTGGAGTCCAAGGGCCTTAGAAATGGCTTTGTGACCCTTTCATCGCCCAGACTGAAGTATCTCCACAACTTTTTTTCCTCAGTTGTTCTGGGAGCTCCATTGTTGCATTGTGTGCCTGTAGAAACTTTGAGGTGACTTCCTCTTTCTGATGGTAAGGTTCAATATAAATGCTTTTTAAACTCCACAGGTCTGCTTTCAATCAAATCTAGCTGATTTCAATCCCCTGAATCTAATTTTCAATGACAAATTTTATCTCTTTGTTTCAAAACTATGCGGGCAATTGCTTTTTCACAGGGGCAATATGGGTAATTGGTGACTTGATTCTTGATTGAAATAATGATATAATGATGTAAAAACTATGTTTTATGTTTGCTTGGGGTTTCTTGTCCAATACTATATTTTATTCAATTATCTGAAACCATTCAGTGAGAGAAATATGCAATAAAGGAAATTAAGAAGGGGGCAAATACTTTGCCACAGCACTGTATATTTAATGCTTAGCTCAAGCATCCTGATCAAATATCTAAATTCAGAATTTTGACTAGCCATTTACAGAATTTTCACATTTCTACACGCTACGTTTATACAGCTCCATTTTCCCTTGAACAAATGCAGGTTAAGTACCTTGCTCTAGGGCACAACAGCAGTTAACTTGTTACCTTGGGGGTTACAAGCCTAGCTCTCAAACCATCATACTAAACTGCTGTCCCTATTACATTATGTAAACATACCTACAGTTTGACTTACTCAGCATTTTGGCAGAGTTATTGGTTTGTCAAATAGACAGAAGCCCTTCCTAATTACAACAGATGGACTTCTGGGCTATTTTGGGACGTGGCTGAGTCTTGGCGTGCATGGTATTTAAGAAGTCTGACCAAGAAAAACAAAGAAGAAAAAAGAAGAGGCAGTTGAAGAAAGTTTTAATCATAAGAGTCAGTGTTGCTGGCGCAAAAGCAGGAGAAGCAGAGGACACAGGGCCTGAGGTGAGACAAGGTTGTTTGGGTGCATCTCCACGTGTGAAAATCTCTGAGACGGCATGGAGCAGTGTGGGCGGGCAGCGTAAACGCTGAGCTTTAGCAGAACTGACATCAGTCCCCATGGATACAGTCAGTGCTGAAAGGTAGCTCCTCCATGAGGGAGGTGTAGCATGCTGAGAGGAGTCCCCGGGGGAAGCTGTGCCTCTTTAAGGAAGCCGCATGGCCAGGATCCGAGGAGACTTCTTAAGCCCTGCTTTGAGTAAACTCCCAGTAGGAAAAAAATGTGATGCTGTCTTCTCTGGTTGTTATTGCCTCGTCAAAGAAACCCTCTTTGTCTCCTCGTTCCAACTTCAAATTCAGCGGTGCTGCCTGAGCGTGGTTCTCTTTGAAATGGAGAAAATAATGTGTAAACATCGTCATAAATTGGATACATTGCTCTTGATACAGTAAAGAGTATTTATTCCCTAAAATGTAAATGAAAACATACAGACAGTGTTCCTTCTGGTTTATCATACATTAATCTGTGTAAATTGCTTTCCTCACCTTAAAAACCATGTGACTAACAGGTGGTTAATTGTTAGATGGAGCTTCAGCAGGCTGTGCTCTAATGTATACTGTGGGATCTGAGCTTCAGTAGACTTCTGATGTGGACTGTGGACACAGCTTCTGCAAAGTTCTGATAGAGACTGTGGACTCAGCTTCAGCAGGCTGTGTTCTAATGTAATGTAGATGATAAATTCAGCTTCAGCAGTCTGTGTTTTGATGTAGACTGTAGACCCCAGAGCTTCAGCAGGCTGTGTTCTGATGTGATGATAAACTCAGCTTCAGCAGGCTGTGTTCTGATGTGATGATAGACTGTGGACCCAGAGCTTCAGCAGGCTGTGTTTCAGAGCTTCAGCAGGCTGTGTTCTGATGTGATGATAGACTGTGGACCCAGAGCTTCAGCAGGCAGTGTTCTGATGTAGAATCAGGGCTCTGTGAGTATCAGCAGGCTGGATTTTGGAATCCACTTTGATGTGGCTGTCTTTTAAGCTGAATGATGTGCTATTCCTCAGAAGTGAAGTCCCTGATGTGAGTTTGATAAGATTTCCCTTGTGCCAAGAAGATTTACCCAAGATTCCCGAGCAGGGAGCAGTCTTCTGCCCTTCACTACCACTGTGGGCCTGAAATAATGCGCCTCGGAGGAAAAAAACTGAAAATGAATCTGTAAAAATAATTTGATTTCTCCCATAAAAATGTAGGTGAGTCAGTATCTGGATCACTGGACGACTGGACCTTGATTTGAGCATCACAGACTCCAATGTTTTTCAAAGAAACCATTATACAGCTACTGAGATTTGGTTCCACGTTATGTATAATGCTAAGACATAAGTAAGAGAAAATTCTTTCTGAAAAGCTTCAAATTTCCAACAGCCATAACCATTTTGAGGATCCCTGTGACAGAATTTGGGTCAAATTGCAGCAGGTGCTCAGTGCTAGCATCCCCCCTCACCCACCCACTTTTGAAGTCACACTATGCTTAGCATCGGTGCAACTGCTAAGTACAAAGCAAAAAGGATTGTGGGGGTTTCGTGAAGAATGACAGCACATTGCAGCTGAGGCCTGGAAGCACAATGTCAATTAATTTTAAATCAACATTTTCCTTTGTCAGTGTGACAGCTCCGAATCCTTCTAGGAGTCCACTCTGCGTTTCCCTAAAAACACCTTTGACAGACTCGGAGTTGATGTCGCTTCCTGAGAGACAGGGAAGGGGCTGGGAGCTCTGAACGCTGGCTTAATGTTTGTGTGCGTGAATGAATTTCAAACCTCTGTTTGTTCTCTGTAAACACAGCCAAAGGGGAATTGCTAAACAGGGACAGGACCGAAAATGACGAGCGCTCACTTTATTGCCGCTGTGAAGCTATACATACATATGCATGCAGTGTGGGCGGGGGGGATTCTTTGGGAAAAAAAGGGAGGAGCAGATTCACAAATGACCGACCCTTTTCTGTGCGAATGCTGCAAACTTTAAAGAATATTTTAAGGTGTCAAAAGTGTATTGCCTGGAACAGCGGCATTTAGAGTTTCCTCTCAGTATCTCCCTGTCAGTTTTTTTGCCTGAGGGATGTATAGCTCACAAACGGCGGACTACATTCAGCTTGTGGTTTTATTTTACGTTATGACCAATCTGCAGTCATGTGCGCCATTTTATGATGTGGAAAAAAGTGTTTTGCTTGATAAACCCACAATAAAATGAATGACTCCATCGCCATTTTATCAACCTTGTGTTCCTCCAGCAAGGACCTTTTTAGAATGCTAATTCTGATCAAATTTTATTTAATTTGTCAATATGACAGAATGGATCATTTTTACATAATTTTAATTCATTTTATTTTTTTTGTCTGCAATCTCTTTGCAAAAAGTATGTTTTAAAACAACACATATTTAAAACATTTTACTCTCAAAACCTTACATGGGTCATCCTGTCATACCCATGCCAGTGCTCACTCCGGGGGGGACTCCCACCATTGCTAATGTGGCCCCAGCCTCCAGTCGGGTGTCAGTGGGCACAGTGCACCTGGCCTCCATGTCCTGGAAAGCCTGCTTTGGCAGATCGCCTGAGAGGAGTACAGTCTGCCAGTGCAGGGGTTACAGAGGTCAGGAGCCAGACTGCACCTGAGAGAAGTACAGTCTGCCAGTGCAGGGGTTACAGAGGTCAGGAGCCAGACTGCACCTGAGAGAAGTACAGTCTGCCAGTGCAGGGGTTACAGAGGTCAGGAGCCAGACTGCACCTGAGAGAAGTACAGTCTGCCAGTGCAGGGGTTACAGAGGTCACGAGCCAGACTGCACCTGAGAGAAGTACAGTCTGCCAGTGCAGGGGTTACAGAGGTCACGAGCCAGACTGCACCTGAGAGAGGAGCCAGACTGCACCTGAGAGAAGTACAGTCTGCCAGTGCAGGGGTTACAGAGGTCAGGAGCCAGACTGCACCTGAGAGAAGTACAGTCTGCCAGTGCAGGGGTTACAGAGGTCAGGAGCCAGACTGCACCTGAGAGAAGTACAGTCTGCCAGTGCAGGGGTTACAGAGGTCAGGAGCCAGACTGCACCTGAGAGAAGTACAGTCTGCCAGTGCAGGGGTTACAGAGGTCAGGAGCCAGACTGCACCTGAGAGAAGTACAGTCTGCCAGTGCAGGGGTTACAGAGGTCAGGAGCCAGACTGCACCTGAGAGAAGTACAGTCTGCCAGTGCAGGGGTTACAGAGGTCAGGAGCCAGACTGCACCTGAGAGAAGTACAGTCTGCCAGTGCAGGGGTTACAGAGGTCAGGAGCCAGACTGCACCTGAGAGAAGTACAGTCTGCCAGTGCAGGGGTTACAGAGGTCAGGAGCCAGACTGCACCTGAGAGAAGTACAGTCTGCCAGTGCAGGGGTTACAGAGGTCACGAGCCAGACTGCACCTGGAGAGAAGTACAGTCTGCCAGTGCAGGGGTTACAGAGGTCACGAGCCAGACTGCACCTGAGAGAAGTACAGTCTGCCAGTGCAGGGGTTACAGAGGTCAGGAGCCAGACTGCACCTGAGAGAAGTACAGTCTGCCAGTGCAGGGGTTACAGAGGTCAGGAGCCAGACTGCACCTGAGAGAAGTACAGTCTGCCAGTGCAGGGGTTACAGAGGTCAGGAGCCAGACTGCACCTGAGAGAAGTACAGTCTGCCAGTGCAGGGGTTACAGAGGTCAGGAGCCAGACTGCACCTGAGAGAAGTACAGTCTGCCAGTGCAGGGGTTACAGAGGTCAGGAGCCAGACTGCACCTGAGAGAAGTACAGTCTGCCAGTGCAGGGGTTACAGAGGTCAGGAGCCAGACTGCACCTGAGGGGTTACAGAGAAGTACAGTCTGCCAGTGCAGGGGTTACAGAGGTCAGGAGCCAGACTGCACCTGAGAGAAGTACAGTCTGCCAGTGCAGGGGTTACAGAGGTCAGGAGCCAGACTGCACCTGAGAGAAGTACAGTCTGCCAGTGCAGGGGTTACAGAGGTCAGGAGCCAGACTGCACCTGAGAGAAGTACAGTCTGCCAGTGCAGGGGTTACAGAGGTCAGGAGCCAGACTGCACTGAGAGAAGTACAGTCTGCCAGTGCAGGGGTTACAGAGGTCAGGAGCCAGACTGCACCTGAGAGAAGTACAGTCTGCCAGTGCAGGGGTTACAGAGGTCAGGAGCCAGACTGCACCTGAGAGAAGTACAGTCTGCCAGTGCAGGGGTTACAGAGGTCAGGAGCCAGACTGCACACTGACCAAGGCAGCAGCTGGCTGCAATTGCTTTAGCCGATATACCTGCTGCAGGTACCTGAGTTTATGGCTAAGATCCAATCAATCAAAACAATGCAAGTCAATCAAAACAGACTTTACATTACAACGCAAGTATTTTCTACTGTATGAGAGCCTTTTGGAATAAGCTTACCCTTAGAGTGAAGAGTAAGGTCTGTTTTCATTTAATTTCGTATGCCCATAAAGAGACTATGTTCGTTTTATTGGGTCCTGGCCTGCATTTATGGAACATGCTGCAGCAGTGGGGATGGATCCATAAATTTAGCTGGGTATTCCCAAACAGGGGAAAAGGGAAAGATATGCCTGAAAAGAGAGGGTCCTTTTTCTTAATTTCAATGAGAAATGACAGCACTTGTGCATCAAGTATAACATTGTACATAAAACATTATTCACTTATCCATTTTGAATTCTTAGTTTTGTTCCTTTGTGCTGTTTTCTGTGTTAGATTGCTGCTAAGTACTATATGTGAGCAGTAGCTGGAGAACCAAAGGGCTTTGCCAGGTGGAGGGATCAAACATCTTAAATTATAACATTCCGCTGAAAGTTGATGTTGAAGTATGAGTGGGGTTCAATAAATCAAATTTAGTCCTCATAGAATTCAAGCAAAACAGGCATTATATTATAACATATGTTTCTTTAAGTATTCTCTATTTTATTAGAGCCAAGCAAACATGCCCTTCAGCATGGGGTCTTTTCACTCTACACAAGAATAGCCTGTGCTTTAAAAGGCTGGTCTGTTGAACAGAGACCATGCGTTTTATTGGTTCCCAGCCCATGTCTTTTGCGTCAACAAGGTAAGTGTCCAATGAGCTGCAAGCAATATCATTCTTTAGCTTTGGACCATTATTTATCATTTTCATAGCGTTTCATCATCACTGTATTAACTAATGGTTACGTCTCGTGTTTTTTTCAAAAATAAATTATTTCTGTAGGGAGCTAAGGACTGTCTTCAAAGTTTGTTGTTTACTTTATGGCTTAGGGATATAATTTCAAGTTATTAATTTGTTGTTGCTGGTTTTTTTGGTCCAGCTTTAAACAAATGGGAGACAGATGTTAACGTTTGTTCCCACCACAGTTTTAAAGTGTTAACTTGATTTATTGTTTATCCTTTGATCGAAGACAGAGAGCAAGAGAGATTTAAAGTTTATTGCTCAGTGATTGGTTACACTAATTTGATGAGGAAACTGAATGAAAAAGCGTCTTATGGAATAATTAATAAAATGAAGATGAAAGAATAACATGCTGAAAACCTGCTGAGGGTGAAACCTGCTGCTTTTAATGTAGAATTAGACCTAAACTCCCAGCTGGCTTTCATGTCAAAATTCTGTCTTTGAAGGAGGCACAATGCATTGCTTGTAAACAGTAATAGATTTCAGTGAAATGAAGCTTTGTGTCGCAGTGCCATATAAGTTGCCATGAAAGTTGGTCTTCAAGACCAGTGCATGAAAAAAATAGAAATGACCAAAAGAGCCTAACCTAATGAATGTGTTTTTGTAAACAAAAGTGTTTTATCTCCACTGCACATTAGATTGCATGTTACTATGGCAAACGTTTTCTTGCCATCAAGAGAACTTCCAAGTCCCACGTTCTGCTTCACGTCCTCGTCAAAATAATTAAAACACTTGGGTGTTTGTCAAAATGTTAGTCTGTGTATGTGACCTTTTTATACTCTACTTCTTCAAAGCCATACAGACCACCTACATGATATGTGAATAATACATGTTTGCACATTCAGTTTTCCCAGAATATTTGTTTTCAGTATAAATTCCAGCCACATGCTGCTGGAAAAAGAAGCTTCCTCAGTTGACAGGTGCAATGTGTTCCTTTGAATACAGGCTGCAGTCAAGTCTGCTGCGAAATCACTTGAGGTGATGACCACAAGACTTGAAAGTTCATTGCCAATCATATGATTTCTGATTCATTTATATCTATGTCATTCATCTGGTGCTCCCATCCAGAGCCACTTACAAAAGTGCTTTTGGCTTTTCGACAGCTTCAAATCTACGTATTGGTAAGTAATACAAATAGATATTGTTCGCACAATTGGTAATTGGAGTTTTTTATTCATTTGGTAAGGGGCAGTCATAGAACCTTTGACCTGAGAATAATCAATTTAGCCCCTTTTATCTCAGTTGGCGTTGGGAAATGGATCCTCAATGTGCTCTTTGGCATTGACATTTCATTCAAACCAAACTCATTTGCTTAACAGTTCCTTTCTTTGTGCAATCTAACCCATGAAGTCAGGGCATGGCTGCATACCTAATGTTCTCATGTTTAACATGTTCTCTTTCAGTCCCATGATCCTTTGAGTAGGTCTTTCACTCAGTCCTGCCAAGTGACAGTCAGGACCTTAAGAGGAGCTGGAGTTTTCACCCATTCATTTAATATCATCTCTTGCTGGTAAAGTAACTTTATGCACCTTAACGTGACTCTTAATTGCACCCCTTTAAATACGTATTTTTACTTTTTATATATATATATACACAGGGATTGCCTATTAAACAAGGAACAAAGAGACACAACTGTGGAGAAACTAGAAAAGTAACAAAGCTTCGAGAGTGGGATGGCTTCCGTTGAAAGTAGACTGAACAGAGAGGAGGCTTTGCAGTGCCACATGCCGGTTGGTGAAAAGTGTTTCCTGTCCAGGATTTGCCTCCCAGATGAATGGCTGTGAAGTGTTGGAGGAGACTGGGAGGGCGTGACCAGACATCACTTTACTGAAGGTAGGACTGGCAAAATATCAGTCTCACTGGTAACTGTACGTTCATCTGAATATGGTTTACCTGGCTTAACACCCTTCCACACAAGGATATTTGGGGCGTTCACTTTTATGGAATTTATTCACATGTGCACAGTGTGCTGTGATTTAGTAATGGTCTATGCTAGATTTATGGTTATTTATTTGTGCATGTGGGCGTGTGTAAATCATGTGTTTGGGACTTTCATTTGGAGTGTTTTGGGCCCGTCTGACTGAGTGTTCATGGAAACTTGGCCATATGCAGAAAGAGAGGTGAAGAGAGAGAGTGTTTGCGTTTGTGATCAAAGACTGTTTCAGTACAAGGGTGTATTTTAGAAAGGTGGTTTAGCAAACCCTGAACTTAAACCTCAACTCTGAGTTGAACAGACCTGAGGAAACATACCCTGAGTTTTCTGTTCCAGAAAAGCCGATTAGAATTTAAAAAACTCTGACTAAATTAAACCTAATTGAAGTGTGTTCACAGTGAAAGTAGGAAGTCATCATCAATGGAGCGCAGATATCAGGATGCACCATGGCAACGAGTCAAAAAATCCCAGAGCTTCGTACACGCATTCGGTTACTCTGCATTTTCACTCAAGAAATACTGATGTCTTATGTGGACTACGCCTTTATCTTTCGGTGAAAAGTAACAGGGCAGTGGCAGCGAAAGAGCTTGAGTTAGCGTGGGAAACATTACTGAGAAAGCAAGTATAAAATGTTTCAAATGAGTTTTTAAAACTATGGCGTCATATAAAGCGTAGTCTAGTTATTCAATTCACAGAAACCAAAGGCAAATCCTTTAACAAAGATGGTGGATGGATGATTTACTCAACACTTACTACGGTAAATTACGAAAAAGAATATTGAAGCATTTTTATTTGCAGGAAATGAATACTTAAAAGAAAATATAAATGAACGTGTCTTTATTTTAGACATGACTGCTGGAAGGTGGTGGGTTAATTGCAGAATGCATGTTTGTTTAAAAAATGTGGTCTTCCTTGGGCTCTACCATTTGTGTGGCTGGTGGTCGCTTTACTCAAGCTGTAGCGATATGAAACTCGACACAATAATGTCACATACCCTTTCTAGGGTGACCCTAGAAGTCATGGACGGAGCCTGGCCTCTTGGCTTCAACACATTTGTAATAGTGTGGACAGTATTGCATATTACCTTCAAAATGCAGAAGAGTGATCACTAACAGTAGTTGCCTTGCTAGTCTATCTGCATCTCCGATGTTATAAAGAAATGCAAAAAAAAGGCAGTGTATAAAACTGGTACCAAACTGAGGTTGAGTCCACAATTAGTAACATTTTAAAAGTGAGGCTGGTGAATGTTGCTCAAATAAATTATTAGTTTTGCAAAAAAAAAAAAAAAAAAAAAAATCACCAGGGCAAAAATCACCAAGAAAGGGCGCATCATGTCCGACAACTATCTCCTACCTAAATTCTGCAGGCTCGACAGGTGCTCTGATGAGTAATTCGGGTTTAGGTTAAGTAAACCTGCTCCCAAGCTTTCCGAGCTTCAGAGTGTAAATTGCCATAGTAATTGACCTCAAGTTAAACTGATCTTGCTTTTTGAACCTGAAAACCCCAGATTCCTGTTAACTCTGAGTTAACAAATTTGAGTTTTTTTTTGCTAAACCTGCTTTCTGAAACACCCCCAAGCCTCTAATTACAGGTGACACCAGGTTTCTGACAGCAGGTACATTGTTTTAGGACGCTATAATAGTACTACAGTAACAGTAAATGAAGTATTTATTACTGAATGAAACAGTGACACTGATGGGGCCTCTGGCATGGATAGGGTGATCGCTTTGTTTGGATCATTCTCAGTGCCAGAGCCCTACAAAATTACATTTTTTAATAAGAGTGCTATAATTAAAAATTATTGTCCAACAATGTCTTAAGTTATTATACTTTTCATTGAATGATTTAAACAGGAAATGTAAAAGAATTTGGACATTGTTGGAGGTTGAAAACTCTGGCTTCAGAGAGTAGATGTTTCCACAATGTATGTGTTCCACCCAAGCACTTAACTGGATGGTTCTAATTAGCGTAACTCTTCAGCCAGGTGGAGAAACTGATTCGTGAAATCAGCTGTTTAAGTGCAGGAGTAGAACAAACACATGTTAGTTCTAAGGTCAGGGTCTTCCACCTCTGGGAATTACTGTATTGTTTCTTTAGTGGTCAAGTAACTAGCAAGAGAGTTTTTCCACGATCAGTCGACTCCCTTAACTATGCAGGCAGCTGCTGTGAGCCAGAGAACTGTCTGATTTCTATCACGTGAAATTATTGGATCTCCTCCTACATCAGTATCCGTCTGGCAGTCCTTTTTATTTATTTTTTTCATTTCATCCAACATGTCCGCTGAGCTGCCTTATTAAACGCACCCTCATCGGCTATCAACGTGCGCTCCAAATGCAGGCCGCGTCTCCTGGAAGTCCCCATCTCCCCTACCATATTGTGTCAGTCATCTGTCCCTGCCAATTACTGTGCTCCGTGGGGGTTGTACCTGCCCGTGGCCTGTGGCAGGGTTAGTTACCTCCTCTCCGGTTGGAGCCGGGCTGTAATTGAAGAAGCTCCTCTCCAGCACCCTGGAGTGCAGCTCCATGAGCCTGAGGAAGAGTCATCTCTCCGAGCCCCGACCAGTCGCGCAAAAAAGGGCCCTCTTCAGGGTGGGCTAGGCTATCAAGAGTCAGCAGGCAGCTGAAGCGCCCCAAACCCCGACACCACCTCCATCTGCAGCTCTCAGAGGGATGGGGTGGGGAGCGGCAGAGTAAACACAGAGCCTCTCGGAGCAGCCCTCTGTGCCGCACCGGTGACAGCACACAATGAGTTATGATTCCTCGTCATCTTTGCTAATTAGCGACTAGTTCAACTTTTTTTCTATATATTTATATATATATATATGTATATACATATATATTTAATTGTTGCAGTTGTGGGTTTGGGAACACGGTGACAGTTTGCCAAGCAGGAGGCTTAAACGTTAAAATGCAATTAAAGTTATTTATGTTGCTGTCTCACAGTGAAGGGGAAGAAAACAGAACAAATAGAAGATTGGGGGAAAAAATAACCTGAAAAAAATGTAGCCTGAAGAGTTTTTCATCTTATTTTGTCATGTGGTTCGCCCCTGCTCTCCCTAACTGTCTCTTGACAGCTCTAGTTAATTTTGTGTCAACTCTCAGGCTGAATCTCACACAGTGAGCCCAACTGATTCTGCAACAGAAGTTGCAAAAGAGAAAAAAAAGAGAAAGATATGGCAGCCCTGACACTGAATTGTACAATGACGGTTACCCACAATCCCTTGGTTCTTCCTAGAGAAGCAATTACAATTTCACAGGTTGAAATTAAAATCCCCTGTGGTATGTGATAGAGTAACACACACTGTCAAAGTGATTTCAAGCTGTTTATCTCCTGCTGAGTTAAGAATGAAAACAGATTCTTACAGAAAATGTAAATCAAGAATTGATTTATTCTTTTTTTTAACAAATCCATTGCATGCTAATGGCAAAGAAGTAGAGGGTCTGTTCAAGGTGATGATGCTGCAGAAATAGCGGGTGTCAACAGCATTTTTGTTTTTCAGGTAGGAGCAGTACATATTTTTAGGTTGCACTGCCTCTTAAAAAAAGTATGAAGGGTGCTTTCCCTCGGGAGAACGAAACCTTTTCTGAGCTGTAAACATTGCGCACCATGTGTTCCTCACAAACATTTCCTTTTTTTCCCCCTTTTTTGGGAATATATATCTTGACTTCCATACAAAAACATCTGTTTTTGTATGCACCATAGCTCTCTGTACCTTTTGCCATGTTCTTCGAGCAAGCAAGGTTTTTAATCTTTACTATATCTCCAGATATGAGTCCCTTGGATGATAACCAGGAAAAACATGTTTGTATTCCTCAAGAATTTGGTTAACTGTTTTTTTATGGCTTTTGCTTATAATGTGATCCATCCTCAAAGCTGTCCATTCTTCTTTTTTTAACCTTGGAAATTCAATGCAAGAAACACTCATGCCTCTGAAAACAATAGCCAGTTGTCATGGCGTTCTGCAAAAGCGATAACGGGCAGGATGGGTTTCTGCCGTTGGTCTGTGGAGAGAAAGATTTATTGTTTCAAAAACATTTCAGCCTCTCGGAAAGGTATCTGAATTTGAGGCAGAGCTTTTAAAAAGGGTCAGGGAGAAACGGAATGGCTTGGCCCCTCTTTATGAGCAACAAGCCTATTATAGGAAGCTCCTTCACTTTGTAATGGGGGGTGTGTGCGGGGGGCAGTGGGGCTCTGACTACTGAAGATGCCTCGCAGTGCAAATTTCATGAAAAGCCAGAACCAGCAGGAGACTGGACTGCCAACTGGAAGCCCTCGTCTTTGGCTGTGAGCCAGAGCGTGCTCTGAACTGCGCATTAAACTGACAGCTTTGTGTTAAATATCTGCTGTGCTGCAGCTCCGCTTTTATTCAAACAGGGCCCAATCACGGGGGCCTCATTTCCATTGGAAGAGCTGCGTTTTTCACAACCGCATGTCGCATGACAGTATGATCTCCACTTCTATGAAAAAAGGGCCTGCATCTTGAGCTGTTTAAAATGA
Organism: Albula goreensis; assembly: GCA_022829145.1. NCBI lineage: Eukaryota > Metazoa > Chordata > Actinopteri > Albuliformes > Albulidae > Albula > Albula goreensis. The sequence goes on along the minus strand of CM040750.1, from coordinate 1,760,817 downwards.
GAGATTTCTGTACATTTCCACCCAGATGTGTGGTGACACCTGCTGTGTATCGTGTTTTACCCAAAAAAACACAAAAACATTTTCATATTTCTATGTGCAAATCTCTATATAGTATATCATCATAACTATGGAGACAATGTAACAACATAATGCACAATATACAGTAGCATTAATGGCGCTTATTACCCATTCATTTTTGAACAGTATGACAAATTAAAAATTGTAAATTAAGATTTAATCAACTTTTAATCTATATATATATATAAAAAAATTTTCAGGGAGCGGTTTTCACAAACATTTTTTAACGACATTATTTGAGACCATTTCTAAATTACAGTGGCCATAATACTCTGCTCTGTCCTTTAGGTAGGCATTTGACATTTCGAACAGACAGGCATTATCACAGCTTAATTCGGTTTGAGCTGCATTTACGTTCAAGTTACAGACAAAATGGGCAGAAATCAGCGGCTGATGGTTTTCTTGTATTTTGATGCTCAAAAAAATTAGACATGGAAAATATTTGAAAAGATACAGGTTATATTATTTCACAATATGAATGATCTATGGAGAAAACAGACATCTGTCTGAATTTTCTTGTTTTTCTGTTTAGATACATTTAAGATACATTTCCACAACTCAGCTTGTTTATCACGCTTGTTTATCACGCTAAAGCTACATTACTGAAGCTACATTACATTCAATACAGATCACACCCTGGTCCAGTTAAATAGAAATACATACATAATGTACATGCATGTTTAAATTTGAATTAAACATATGACTTTAAAGGTATAGAACTACATTGTGCATTGCAAGTTTTGGACGAGACTAATTTAAGAATAAACTGTAAATATGACTACCTGAAAATTAGACAAGAATGTCTCTGAACACATTTTGGAGACTTGATCATCATTTTGTGATGACTGTGTGTGTGTGTGTGTGTGTGTGTGTGTGTGTGTGTGTGTGTGTGTGTGTGTGTGTGTGTGTGTATGTGTGTGTGTGTGCGCGTGTCTGTGCGTGGTGAAAGGTTTCCGCAAGTAAATACTACATCTACAAATAATTTAAGGCAGAAACAGCAAGTAATGAAGAGATGAACAATGCAGCATCCATTAGCAGAAGAGGAAATAAGGACTCATGCTGGATGTACCCACCAAAGAGAAACCAAATCGACACAGCCACCTTTCCTCTCTTCTCTTTACTGTAACTCTTTCCTACCATGTCGGCGGTTACATTTACAGAATTGCTCCTTGTTATTTGCTGTTATTTTCATCTGTATTGCTGGACATAATTATCCTTAGTGACAGAAACTGTGTCTGTTCAGAAGAACCTGACTCCCGTTATGTCATTTAAAAAGGGTTCAATATACCCAATATGGTAATTCTGTTGCAAAACTTTTATTGCATTGAAAATGGTGAAAAAGTGGGTATGATATGTTATGAATTGACATATATGTAGGAGGATGTCCACCTTCTGCGCCATCAAGCATGGCAAAGACAGAAAAATTACATTCTTCCCGATTTTACTGTCATTAAATTCTTACATTGAAAAATACTGCCATGATATTGCTATAAGAATCCACCAGCATTCTCTTGGTGTCTGGTCAAGCAGTTGGACAACAATCTATCCTTGGCTTTCATAAATAAACTCCAACATTACCGGCATTAGATTTGCTAGATAAATGTCCATGTAAAATGATAAATGTAGGGCATGTAAACAGTCATAAATTATATAATCATATTGCTGCTCACTTTGGAGATAATGGCATTTTGTCTGAAGTGGATTGAGAAGTGGTTCTAGCATTTCTTGCTTGGCATTGATACCAGGGTTACAAAATTAATTTTCAGCTTCTTCATTTACATACTCAATTACATAATCATAACACATAATCAATTGCCATATGATTGGCAGGGTTATTGAGTCATTGTTAAGCCTATGATCTCAGCCATTTTCACATTCATAGATAGACCACATCACTAGTTCCACAGTATCATTCAAAAGACCGGCCCCCACACCAGCACACCCAAACTTGTGTCATCAAATGTCATAAAATATCTTATTTAAGAAACATATCAAAATCTCTTCAAAAAAATGGGCAACATTTGGTCAAGTCCTTTGTAACTATTTATGGAAAAAAACATCAGTTGAATTGTTACTCACAAAAATGTTAAAATCAATTTGGAATTTGATGGATATTTCATTACAGTTCAACAAACATCACAATGATATCATTGCACTCAACACCAGCTGCAGCTTTTGCAAAACAAATTTGTTTCATATGAAAAATTAATTTTGTACTAATGCTTGCATCCCTCACCACTACTTGCTGACCTGTGTGGTTTTTTCTTCCCAGTGTTCTCAGGTGGTTTTGCAATATTAATAAGCACGAGGCGCAAACGTTAAAGACATTTTAGCATAAAAGTGTTTTTTAAATTGCCTCTGAATTGCTCTCTGGGGCAATTGGGGCAAATCTGCAGTAATCTGCCCCGCCAGGCCTGAGGGTCAGTGTAACGTTCAGGGTGTTGGGACTTTGGTATGGTGATCTGCCTGTTGCCAGGTGCTGGGTGCCAGGAGAACAGACACAGGGCTGTTAATTCCCAGCTTCTCCAAAGCCCTCTGCTCTAATGTGAGGGTAATCTCCCTTGGCTCCTGTGTCACTCTGAGCTCAGACTTGTCTTGGGCACCTGACACTTTTAATCAGGTGAGTTATGGACTGAGAATGTTTTTTTCTGTCAAGTTGTTTTTGCCATGGTGCATGATGGGAGTAGCCAGCACACAAGCTGGTATTATCTGCTGCTAAAATCCTCCCTGAATTCTACTCCAGGATTGAGACTGGATCCTTTAGGAATGCATTGCGTTGTTGTTGCATCCCATAAAAAATATTGTTCATTATGTCCTCCATAACTATGTTTTGAGTCAAAGAATATCGTTCATTATGTCCTCCATAACTATGCTTTTACTCAAAGAATATTGTCATTATTTCCTCCATAACAACGTTTTTACTCAAAGAATATCGTCATTATTTCTCCATAACAACGCTTTTACTCAAAGAATATCGTTCATTATGTCCTCCATAACTACGCTTTTACTCAAAGAATATCGTCATTATTTCCTCCATAACTACACTTTTACTCAAAGAATATCGTTCATTATGTCCGCCATAACTACGCTTTTACTTAAAGAATATCGTCATTATTTCCTCCATAACTACACTTTTACTCAAATATCGTTCATTATGTCCTCTATAACTACGCTTTTACTCAAAGAATATCGGCATTATTTCCTCCATAACTACACTTTTACTCAAAGAATATCAAAGAATATCGTTCATTATTTCCTCCATAACTACACTTTTACTCAAAGAATATCGCTCATTATGTCCTCCATAATAACTCAAAGAATACGCTTTTCATTATGTCCGCCATAACTACGCTTTTACTTAAAGAATATCGTCATTATTTCCTCCATAACTACACTTTTACTCAAATATCGTTCATTATGTCCTCTATAACTACGCTTTTACTCAAAGAATATCGTTCATTATGTCCTCCATAACTACGCTTTTACTCAAAGAATATCGTCATTATTTCCTCCATAACTACGCTTTTACTCAAATATCGTTCATTACTTCCTCTATAACAATGCTTTTACTCAAAGAATATCGTTCATTATGTCCTCCATAACTACGCTTTTACTCAAAGAATATCGTTCATTATTTCCTCCATAACTACAGTTTTACTCAAAGAATATCGTTCATTATGTCCTCCATAACAACGCTTTTACTCAAAAATATAGTTCATTATGTCCTCTATAATAACTACGCTTTTACTCAAAGAATATCGTTCATTATGTCCTGCCATAACTACAGCTTTTACTCAAAGAATATCATTCATTATGTCCTCCATAACTACGCTTTTACTTAAAGAATATCGTCATTATTTCCTCCATAACTACACTTTTTTCAAAATATCGTTCATTATGTCCTCTATAACTACGCTTTTACTCAAAGAATATCATTCATTATGTCCTCCATAACTACGCTTTTACTCAAAGAATATCGGCATTATTTCCTCCATAACTACACTTTTACTCAAATATCGTTCATTATGTCCTCTATAACTACGCTTTTACTCAAAAATATATCATTATGTCCTCCATTACGCTTTTACTCAAAGAATATCGGCATTATTTCCTCCATAACTACACTTTTACTCAAATATCGTTCATTATGTCCCTCCATAACTACGCTTTTACTCAAAGAATATTGTCATTATTTCCTCCATAAACAACGCATTACTCAAAGAATATCAAAGAATATTCATTATTCCTCCATAACAACGCTTTTACTCAAAGAATATCGATTTCATTATTTCCTCCATAACTACACTTTTACTCAACAGAATATCGTTCATTATGTCCTCCATAACTACACTTTTACTCAACAGATATACTCATTATGTCCTCCTAACTACACTTTTATAATCATTTTAACTCAAAGAATATCGTCATTATGTCCTCCATAACTACGCTTTTACTCAAAGAATATCGTCATTATTTCCTCCATAACAACGCTTTTACTCAAAGAATATCGTCATTACTTCCTCTACAACAATGCTTTTACTCAAACAATATCGTTCATTATATCCTCCATAACTACGCTTTTACTCAAATATCGTTCATTATGTCCTGCATAACTACAGTTTTACTCAAAGAATATCGTTCATTATGTCCTTCATAACTACGCTTTTACTCAAATATAGTTCATTATGTCCTCCATAACTACGCTTTTACTCAAAGAATATCGGCATTATTTCCTCCATAACTACGCTTTTACTCAAATATCGTTCATTATGTCCTCTATAACTACTCTTTTACTCAAAGAATATCGTTCATTATGTCCTCCATAACTACGCTTTTACTCAAAAAATATCGTTCATTATGTCCTCCATAACTACGCTTTTACTCAAAGAATATCGTCATTACTTCCTCTGTAACAATGCTTTTACTCAAACAATATCGTTCATTATATCCTCCATAACTACGCTTTTACTCAAATATCGTTCATTATGTCCTGCATAACTACAGTTTTACTCAAAGAATATCGTTCATTATGTCTGCCATAACTACGCTTTTACTCAAAGAATATCATTCATTATGTCCTCCATAACTACGCTTTTACTCAAAGAATATCGGCATTATTTCCTCCATAACTACACTTTTACTCAGATATCGTTCATTATGTCCTGCATAACTACAGTTTTACTCAAAGAATATCGTTCATTATGTCTGCCATAACTACGCTTTTACTCAAAGAATATCATTCATTATGTCCTCCATAACTACGCTTTTACTCAAAGAATATCGTCATTATTTCCTCCATAACTACACTTTTACTCAGATATCGTTCATTATGTCCTCCATAACTACGCTTTTACTCAAAGAATATCGTCATTATTTCCTCCATAACTACACTTTTACTCAAAGAATATCGTCATTATTTCCTCCATAACTACACTTTTACTCAGATATCGTTCATTATGTCCTCTATAACTACGCTTTTACTCAAAGAATATCGTTCATTATGTCCTCTATAACTACGCTTTTACTCAAAGAATATCATTCATTATGTCCTCCATAACTACGCTTTTACTCAAAGAATATCGGCATTATTTCCTCCATAACTACACTTTTTCTCAGATATCGTTCATTATGTCCTCTATAACTACGCTTTTACTCAAAGAATATCGTTCATTATGTCCTGCATAACTACGCTTTTACTCAAAGAATATCGTTCATTATTTCCTCCATAACTACGCTTTCACTCAAAGAATATCATCATTACTTCCTCTCTAACAATGCTTTTACTCAAACAATATCGTTCATTATATCCTCCATAACTACGCTTTTACTCAAATATCGGTCATTATGTCCTGCATAACTACAGTTTTACTCAAAGAATATCGTTCATCATGTCCTCCATAACTACGCTTTTACTCAAATATAGTTCATTATGTCCTCCATAACTACGCTTGTACTCAAAGAATATCATTCATTATATCCTCCATAACTACATTTTTACTCAAATATCGTTCATTATGTCCTGCATAACTATGCTTTTACTCAAAGAATATCATTCATTATGTCCGCCATAACTACACTTTTACTCAAATATCGTTCATTATGTCCTCCCCAACGACGCTTTTACTCAAAGAATATCATTCATTATGTCCGCCATAACTACACTTTTACTCAAATATCGTTCATTATGTCCTCCATAACTACACTTTTACTCAAATATCGTTCATTATGTCCTCCATAACTACACCTTTACTCAAATATTGTTCATTATGTCCTCCATATCTACACTTTTACTCAACAGATATAGTTCATTATGTCCTCCATAACTACACTTTTAATCAAATATCGTTCATTATGTCCTCCATAACTACACTTTTACTCAACAGATATCGTTCATTATGTCCTCCATAACTACACTTTTACTCAACAGATATCGTTCATTATGTCCTCCATAACTACACTTTTAATCAAATATCGTTCATTATGTCCTCCATAACTACACTTTTACTCAACAGATATCGTTCATTATGTCCTCCATAACTACACTTTTACTCAACAGATATCGTTCATTATGTCCTCCATAACTACACTTTTACTCAACAGATATCGTTCATTATGTCCTCCATAACTACACTTTTACTCAACAGATATCGTTCATTATGTCCTCCATAACTACACTTTCACTCAAATATCGTTCATTATGTCCTCCATAACTACGCTTTTACTCAAATATAGTTCATTATGTCCTCCATAACTACACTTTTACTCAAATATCGTTCATTATGTCCTCCATAACTACACTTTTACTCAACAGATATCGTTCATTATGTCCTCCATAACTGCGCTTTTACTCAACTGGTGCAGGAAAGAATGGAATGTTTTTCCACAGGATTAAGTAGTGTCTAAATGCCGAGTGTGCAGGGGTCATTCAGTTCCTCCTCCTTATTTACTTTATTATTTTTTCACTTTGTGTTGATTTTGTGGTAGAAGTCTGTGAATTTCATATGCCCATGCAGTTTGAAAAAAACTTGTCTTAAACTGACATTTAGGAATAAATAAATTTAAGCAATGTAGTATGGAAATGAAAATGTTTAAGACTTGGCTTGAAACACACTTAGTCTCTTTATGGTGAATGCTTTTCAGTTTGGCCTCCAAATGAAACAGACTTTGGCATCCAAATGAATGTGGCGGATAAATGAACAAGTTAAACTGAAATACAGTGGAAGTAGCACAACATTATTATCATGATACATAATAACATAATTATATAGAATGATAATAGTATAGAATAACCAAATGCATACTCAACAAGCAATTGACATCACACATTGCATTTGATTGATCTAGCCATCATGAAAATCTAGGCTTTTCCCACTTTATTGTCTAGTGTTTTGGGTCTCAGTTCTTGGTGTATTTACTGTAGCTCTTTGAAGTGCCTTTTAAAGGTATCACAGTTTGGAAAAACAGATCATTTTAAAAAGGCAGTCTAGCATAGTAAGGCGAGTAAGGTATTGTAAAATAAACAAGTGAATAAATACAATGTACAGTCTATTTGGCCTGTTGTGTTGCATGCTACTTGACTACCTTTCATTTATGTGTTGGCTTTCTAGTTGCAGGTAAAGAGGCCATTGTAGGTAGGGTTGTACAGAGGGTTTATAGGCTCTGCTTCAAAGCATTTAAGCTTAGCATTTTCATCTTTTTAGGCAGCAGTTTGTGTAGTAGTTAACACATCTGTTTTGATTGAATAGCAAATACTGGCAAAGACAATTTGATTTAATCAGCCCAATGAGCTCTGAGGATACACTGGAAGAGACATATCTAAAAAAAAACTGGAATCTGACAGTAAAAATTGTCCAGTGTATGCAGATTGCAAACGATACTGACAAGAAAATATTGCACGGTGGAATTTGTCCAGAAATGCTGTCTGCTCTCCCCTGATCACAGTGTTCAGTTCACAAACCAGTCCTCATCTGCACAATCAACAAGGTCTCCAGGAGGGAGGGAAAGATGAGAGATAAATGTTTTTAAGAACAGTTACGGGTAATCATTAAAAACACTTCAGTCGAAGTCCTTTAGAACTAGTGACAATATACTGGTAGCTACATGCTGCAGGTTCTGCAGCCCTGAAAATGTTTGTGGGTGAATGGCTTTCGCAATAGAAATGATCTTGCTGAGAACTGTGGATATTAGTTTTGAATGGACCCAGTTAAAATAGTTGTTTCAAAAACTTGTGTGTCAAGGATAATATAACATACACACCTTATATTTTCTGCTTGAAACTGCAGTAAAAGGAAAAAAAACTAAGGAAGAAAACTGCAGAGTGCGCATTCTGTCATAAACAATCATTCAAACTGCTGGTTTCCGAGCTCTGGACTGAAACCCTTTCAAATTATGCTGTAGTGTTATTTCCCCCATGATAAGATCACAATAGCAATAAACACAATGCACAAATGGTCTCAATAATACTTTTGCATCTGGGCTCTCAACCGTTTTAAAGCCTGCGCTGGAGGAGAAGATGCTGACAGCGAGTTTCCGCGAGGGAACAGCAGGGCTTTTAGCTGAATGAAGTCACCTTTTTGGCCTGCTTGTAACTTTGCGTTTTATGAACTGCACAGTTTCTTCAGCCCACTGTCTTGGGTCCCAGAGGCTTGTTTAATGAGAGCATGAGACAGGCCCGTTGGACCTCATCCATCATCTCTCCGCAGAAAGGTGTGGCATTTTATCCTGCCGGGGGTTCTGAGAGCAGCTCTTCTCGGTTGTTACCGGGGAAAGAAGCGGCTCAACAGCCTCCTCCTCCAGGGGAGAACCTGGAGCCGGAGTCTACCCGCAAGGATTGGGCTTCTGTTTGAGCATCTGATTAAACCGGGTACCCCATGCCTGTCCAAGACCCTCGGTGGGTCAGTTATGAGTGGCCACACTCTTGTGACCTCACCCTGGTCCACGAGCCCCGTGCCCGTCCCCAAGCTCGGCCCAAGCACTTCCACAGCAGCTTCTGTCCAATCACATTCCCTGTACTCCGCTGACGAGATTCACATTGATGAGGAAGATTTCTGTTGTGAGAGTCTATCTCTGTGATCCCTTCAGTGCCCCCTCGGGAAGAGGGAAGTAAAGCAGAGTAACTTTCTCAGCACCATTGATTGATTTTTATATGCTGTTTTGCAGTCCCCTCCCCCTCCCCCACCTCCTCGACCTTCCACAATTTATCTTCTACATTGATGGATGTAATCACCCGTCACACAATATGGCCCCACAATTACTGCCTCATTGTGGGAGGGCAGAGAAAGGGCCGGAGTGGCAGACAGGACACATAGAGACGACGTATTCCTCACTCTTTAATTAAAGAGGGTCTGCCGTGTGAGGCCCCGCCCTGCCGTCTGAGGCCCCGTCCTGTTGTGTGATGCCCCGCCCACCTGTGTGATTCCCAGCCCTGCCGTGTGATTCCCCGCCCTGCCGTGTGAGGCCCCGCCCTGCCGTCCGAGGCCCCGCCCTGCCGTGTGAGGCCCCGCCCTGCTTCCCCCCACTGATTAACCTGAGACTGGCCGTCTGCTTCACACTTTCACCGTGCCCTGGCCGAGGGAGCTAGATCGACAGGCGGGGGGGAGAGAGACACACCGATTATTTTCAATATTGGTGTTATTGTTGATCTACAGTTTATGTAAATGATTGCTTTGGCAATACTATCCTGATGTGTGGTCATGCCAATAAAGCTCATTTGAATTTGAATTTGAATGAGAGAGACAGAGTGAGAGAGAGCGAGCATGAGAGAAGCATTGCCTTCTTATTGCATCAGTTCACGGTAACAAGATTGGGAGATGTCAGGTTCAGAGAAACTAATGGTTTTTGCATGCTGTCAGTGCGGATGTAAATGCTCTTTCCCTCTGACATTATAAAGACTTGTTCCTGCTTAGCACAACCGTTGCATTTCTGTATTATCACCCCCCAACACCCCCCCCAACCCATCCCAATTTCACTTTCTTTTTTTGCAATTGCTAAGTCCTGAAAATAATTCCAATTAATGGAGAGTGGTGCTTGGAGAAAGGCAGAAAAGAAAGAGACCGTTTTTCCCTCCTTCCTCCGCTGTGAAAGGCCACAGAGAAATGTCACCGCCACTACAAACACAAGGCCACAGCTGTAAAGAAGGGGAAAACGCTATAATGGGACTGCTTCATAGAAATATTCTCAAAAGAGCTTAATTGAAGCATGTGTACTCAGACTGCATTTATTTTTTGGACTGACTCTTTTATCAATACATATTTTTTCTGATTTCACCGTTTTCTGACAGTGTGTAGATCAACACACATTTCATCGTGCATTGTGGTGGGGGGGAATCCATTTAGTTTGGCTGGGGCTGGTTGTTGTGTTTTGTTTGGGGAGGGGTCAGGTTGATTCGTTTTGTTTGGGGGCAGGTTGATGCGTTTTGTTTGGGGCAGGTTGATGCGTTTTGTTTTGGGGGCAGGTTGGTGCATTTTGTTTGGGGGCAAGTTGTTGCATTTTGTGTGGGGGGGCAGGTTGATGCATTTTATTTGGGGGAAGGTTGGTGCGTTTTGTTTGGGGAGGGCAGGTTGGTGCATTTTGTTTGGGGGCAAGTTGTTGCATTTTGTGTGGGGGGCAGGTTGATGCATTTTATTTGGGGGAAGGTTGGTGCGTTTTGTTTGGGAGGGCAGGTTGGTGCATTTTGTTTGGGGGCAAGTTGTTGCATTTTGTTTGGGGGGCAGGTTGATTTGTTTTGTTTGGGAGGGCAGGTTGGTGTGTTTTGTTTGGGGAGGGCAGGTTGGTGTGTTTTGTTGGGGAGGGCAGGTTGGTGCATTTTGTTTGGGGGCAAGTTGTTGCATTTTGTTTGGGGGGGCAGGTTGATTTGTTTTGTTTGGGAGGAGGTTGGTGTGTTTTGTTTGGGGAGGGCAGGTTGGTGTGTTTTGTTTGGGGAGGACAGGTTGGTGCGTTTTGTTTGGGGAGGGCAGGTTGGTGCATTTTGTTTGGGGAGGGCAGGTTGGTGTGTTTTGTTTGGGGAGGACAGGTTGGTGCGTTTTGTTTGGGAGGGCAGGTTGGTGTGTTTTGTTTGGGGGCAGGTTGGTGCATTTTGTTTGGGGAGGGCTGGTTGGTGCATTTTGTTTGGGGGGGGGCAGGTTGATTTGTTTTGTTTGGGAGGGCAGGTTGGTGCATTTTGTTTGGGGAGGGCAGGTTGGTGCGTTTTGTTTGGGGAGGGCAGGTTGATTCGTTTTGTTTGGGGGCCAGGTTGGTGCTTTTTGTTTGGGGAGGGCAGGTTGGTGCGTTTTGTTTGGGGGGCAGGTTGGTGCGTTTTGTTTGGGGGGGGTCAGGTTGGTGCGTTTTGTTTGGGGAGGGCAGGTTGATTCGTTTTGTTTGGGAGGGCAGGTTCGTGTGTTTTGTTTGGGGAGGGCAGGTTGGTGCGTTTTGTTTGGGGGCAGGTTGGTGCGTTTTGTTTGGGGAGGGCAGGTTGATTCATTTTGTTTGGGGGCAGGTTGGTGCAATTTGTTTGGGGACGGCAGTTTGATGTGTTTTGTTTGGGGGGCAGGTTGATGCGTTTTGTTTGGGGGCAGGTTGATGCGTTTTGTTTGGGGAGGGCAGGTTGGTGCGTTTTGTTTGGGGGGGCAGGTTGGTGCGTTTTGTTTGGGGAGGGCAGGTTGATGCATTTTGTTTGGGGGGCAGGTTGATGTGTTTTGTTTGGGGGGCAGGTTGGTGTGTTTTGTTTGGGGCAGGTTGATGCATTTTGTTTGGGGGCAGGTTGATGCATTTTGTTTGGGGGGCAGGTTGGTGTTTTTGGGGGGGCAGGCGTTTTGTTTGGTGTGTGTTTTGTTTGGGGAGGGCAGGTTGATGTGTTTTGTTTGGGGAGGGCAGGTTGGTGTGTTTTGTTTGGGGAGGGCAGGTTGATTAGTTTTGTTAGGGGCAGGTTGATGCATTTTGTTTGGGGGGCAGGTTGGTGCATTTTGTTTGGGGGCAAGTTGTTGCATTTTGTGTGGGGGCAGGTTGATGCATTTTGTTTGGGGGAGGGAAGGTTGGTGCGTTTTGTTTGGGGGGGGAGGGAAGGTTGGTACGTTTTGTTTGGGGGAGGGAAGGTTGGTGCGTTTTGTTTGGGGAGGACAGGTTGGTGCATTTTGTTTGGGGAGGACAGGTTGGTGTGTTTTGTTTGGGGAGGGCAGGTTGATTCGTTTTGTTTGGGAGGGCAGGTTGATGTAATCAATGGTAATTGATGTGGGCTTACAGCTCTTTCCTGAACATGCCGTCTTACCCTTGCGCTAATCTCTTTGGGTGTCTGGGCCTGGTGCCCAAACTATTACCATCATCAGTTGACTGCCGGTGTTGCTGGTACATTACAACATCCATAATGTTTTCAAATAGCCATGTCACAACCATGCTAATTGTTTGCGTTGATAATTTCACCTCGCCTTCCATGGTCCTCATCTACAGAAACCAAAACAGTAGCAATTAAGCGATTAACAGACCAGGCATCTCCATTTAGACAGTTGGTTGTGTAAAGACAGATGCATGCCAGTAAATATCTACACTGTATATTTTAATTTCTTGGCGTTCCTTCAGATAGAGGTTTTTATCATGACTAAAAAAATAAGTGACTGTTGTTTTAGGGTGGGGGGGGGCTGAAGCCTGCTTTAGCGGTTATTTTGCTTTAGGAGATGAACTGTAGGAAAGGAAGAGAAAAGTAAGCACTCAGATAAAAGCCTGTCTCTGGCTCTGAAGTGCTGTGGAATCTCGGGAGGTAAAGTCTTGGTGAGCACAGCGAGAGGAGGGCAGGCCAAAGAGAATAGCTGAGTGAGTGTGGAGAGAAAGAGAGAGGGAGAGGGAGAGTGAGGGATAGAGAGAGGGAGGGGGAGAGAAGGGAGAGAGAGGGAGTGAGAGTGGATCCATGTTTCGCTGCATGAACTGAATAGAAGAACCACAGCATGGCTGTCCTTTGGAAAAAATACCTCCAATTCCCTCTCCTTCCTGTGATGGGGGAGTCATCTTGCCTGTGGGGCCAGCTCTGCCACCCCACCAGGGCGCTCCGATCGCAGTGGGTGGAGCACTTTGATTAAGGGGTGCTTTATTCTGAGTGATGCTCTGCAGAGTGCTGCCACCCTGTTCTACATACAGAGTTAGTGTTAATGAACAGCTGATGGAACCCAGAAGCCCAACTGAAATTCAGGCCCTGGATCCACATTTATTAGAGAATGGGTCATCTCACGCCATGTGGTTAGAAGCCGAAACAAGACATCACAAAGGATATATGCAGATGATTTTATTTGTGGGTCATAGTATATGCTTGATAATATGGTGTTTTCGTGTGTGGGGAGTCAAAATGTCAAAGCTCCTTGTGTGTGGTGTGTCCTGTGTGGCCCGTTGTGCTTCGAACTGTGATATCCCTGTTATTCAAAGTCTCACTGAGAAGGTACCTTCACTGCAGTCAGGAATCCTTTGAGATAAAGCACCAATGACCATAGGGTCCCCAAAAAGGGTGGATTTTCTGTTTGCACGGTTGCTCAGTGCTGCCACCTCTGGTCTATTGTGGGTTTATAATTTGCCATCTCCCGGCCCGTCCTCAGCAACATGCTCCTGAAATAAGATGGGAACTGCTTAAATTATCACACAATCAATACGAATCGGGAGAATTTACCATCTGCACACCATATTCACAGAATTCAGAGGGGAAATCTTACAGGACCTGAATGACAGATAACCCCCAGCAGGAGGTTTTCACAGGTAGGTATACCGGGATGTTTTTTCATTTTCCCTGCAAACCCTCCCTCTGGATGCTGCCATGCTGCCCCTCCCTGACTTCGGCACAAAAGCGCGGGCCGGGATGTTCTGACCATTATGAAGGACTGCAGACCATAATGAGAGCGTTTCCTGCCGTGTCCCAGAACAAAGTTAGGCTCATGCTGCTTCTCAAACCTGCTGGCTTCTGAAGAGCCAGCAGCTGACAGCTCCTCGGCACGCTGAAGTCTTTGGACTCCTGTGCAGCGCAGTCGCCCCCCCCCCCCCCCATGCCCTGCTGCAGGCAGCGGGGCTTTTGATGAGAGGTGATGTGTTTCAGATCAGTCGCAGGGCACGTGTTTCCAATTGAGACTACGCCATGAGCCCCACTTACAGGATTCAAGGGATGAGAAGCCTGTGCTCTCCCAGTTTGTAGGTGGAATCAGAAACTGTATTTCTCAGCATTTTTTTAAAGCTGAACAAATTTACCAGATGATACATTTTAATTCATGGAAAGTGGATTTAAAAAAACTGTAATTCCTACCCTTTATAAGCATCAACTACCAGTATTTTTCTTGTTTTGACCTAAAATTCTAAAATATTGACACATGGCATTGTTGGACTACCCTATAATCAATATGAAGACTTAGACTGGGACCCACTCAGACAAACGTTCTCTCTTTAAGGGTACATGGAATCCAATTCAAAAAGAAGAAAACAACATATTCCAATTTGCATGTTTGCTAGTCTCCAATAAAATGTAAAATACTCATAAAATCACAATATGTTGTAAAGTGCTTTGGTTGAATCGCGTATGTCCTTGACTGAAATGCCAGCCTCAATATGTGTTCATTTGACCAAAGACCAAAATTCACTCCATCTTCAGCACATTTTCTTCTGGCATGTGATTTACTTGAAAATGTGCATTCTTGGTTTCACTTTATTACAATTCATCTGGAAGGCATCCACTGACATCCCCATTGTACTGTGGACCCTGCCCAATTAGACTTGACCATGGCAGAAACCCTTATGTTCAATACTGACCTGTGCACAGTCACCCCTCCTTTTCTTTCCAATAGGGTTTATTTGTATTATCACTGACCTGATACTGTGTCTTAGTATCCCATTGGTTTATTAATCGTATCTCATTGTAATAATTCATTTGGTGATAGCAGGAATACATAGAAAGGCTTCAATTAGTTGGTGAACAAACACACTCTCTTACTGGTGGTTGTGCTTGCTGTGCACCCAAGAGCACGGGATCTGTTTGCTGTATTTATAGGAGCAAATAACATCAGACTCTACCCAGCATGATCCCTTTGATAACTAATGAGAAACATAATTGGATTCGAAAAACAATGGCCTTTGATTTCTCCCTCTGAAGAAACGCTCACCTTAAAGGATCATTAATTAGCTCTTTGTTAGAGTGAAGTAAATAATGTACCGCTGATGACTCTGGATGTGCTCTCACCTCCACAAAAGAGAAATCCTTTTTGTAATTAGAATGGTTTGAGTGCAGCGGGATGCCGCTTTGTGTGAGACTGACCCAGGGTTTGTCACATTGCACAAATCCACCTGCCGTTATCAGATTGCGGCTTTAGATGCATTAATGATCTCAAGTCTAACACCATCACACCATAGCACCCAGCCAGTACCCCCCCACCCCACATTCACATGATCACCGAGGTGATTAAGCTTTGAATCGGAACTTCTGCTGTTGCCATAGTGACCTGAATGCACGTCTGCTATAGGTGTGAATTGGCTCTTCTGCACCAGGTGAGGGTGGTCTGTGGCTCTGTCATTCTGACTTTATTTATGATATTTGATCAGTCATCTATATCCACGTCTGGATCTGTGTCAGACAGCTCAGCCAAGCACTGGCTCAGTTTTGAACGAAGGAAATAAATGACCTTGAATGGAACTGTTATATTTTCTACATCATTGATAGGTATTAGTTTTTTAACTCCTCCAGATCTTGAGAACATTTGATGATTGACGGGATTCAAAGTCTCCAGAACATTACACTGAGGATAAGAGATGCTCTGAAGAAGGGTTTTGCCACTGGCGTTTCAAAGGAGTTTGTCACTCTCTTGGTGTTAACGCAACAATAATGTGGCCAGGAATCTGTAGCTTTGGCCCAGCTACAGGGAGCCCACAGCTCAGCCCAGCTACAGGGAGCCCACAGCTCAGCTCAGCTACAGGGAGTCCACAGCTCAGCTCAGCTATAGGGAGCCCACAGCTCAGCCCAGCTACAGGGAGCCCACAGCTCAGCTCAGCTATAGGAGCCCACAGCTCAGCTCAGCTACAGGGAGCCCACAGCTCAGCCCAGCTACAGGGAGCCCACAGCTCAGCTCAGCTATAGGGAGTCCACAGCTCAGCCCAGCTATAGGGAGCCCACAGCTCAGCCCAGCTACAGGGAGCCCACAGCTCAGCTCAGCTACAGGGAGCCCACAGCTCAGCCCAGCTACAGGGAGCCCACAGCTCAGCCCAGCTACAGGGAGCCCACAGCTCAGCCCAGCTACAGGGAGCCCACAGCTCAGCCCAGCTACAGGAGCCCAGCTCAGCCAGCTACAGGGAGCCCAGCAGGGAGCCTCAGCTCAGCCCAGGAGCCCACAGCTCAGCTCAGCTATAGGGAGCCCACAGCTCAGCCCAGCTACAGGGAGCCCACAGCTCAGCCCAGCTACAGGGAGCCCACAGCTCAGCTCAGCTACAGGGAGCCCACAGCTCAGCTCAGCTATAGGGAGCCCACAGCTCAGCCCAGCTACAGGGAGCCCACAGCTCAGCTCAGCTACAGGGAGCCCACAGCTCAGCTCAGCTATAGGGAGCCCACAGCTCAGCCCAGCTATAGGGAGCCCACAGCTCAGCCCAGCTATAGGGAGCCCACAGCTCAGCCCAGCTACAGGGAGCCCACAGCTCAGCCCAGCTACAGGGAGCCCACAGCTCAGCTATAGGGAGCCCACAGCTCAGCCCAGCTACAGGGAGCCCACAGCTCAGCCCAGCTACAGGGAGCCCACAGCTCAGCCACAGCTACAGGGAGCCCCCACAGCTCAGCCAGCTAGGAGCCCACAGCTCAGCCCAGCTACAGGGAGCCCACAGCTCAGCCCAGCTACAGGGAGCCCACAGCTCAGCCCAGCTATAGGGAGCCCACAGCTCAGCCCAGCTATAGGGAGCCCACAGCTCAGCCCAGCCAGCCACAGCTATAGGAGCCCACAGCTCAGCCCAGCTAGGGAGCCCACAGCTCAGCCCAGCTACAGGGAGCCCAGCTCAGCTCAGCCCCAGCTCAGCCCAGGAGCCCACAGCTCAGCCCAGCTACAGGAGCCCACAGCCAGCCCCCAGCTCAGCCCAGCTACAGGGAGCCCACAGCTCAGCCCAGCTACAGGGAGCCCACAGCTCAGCCCAGCTACAGGGAGCCCACAGCTCAGCTCAGCTATAGGGAGCCCACAGCTCAGCCTCAGCTACAGGAGCCCTCAGCTCAGGGAGCCCACAGCTCAGCCCAGCTACAGGGAGCCCACAGCTCAGCCCAGCTACAGGGAGCCCACAGCTCAGCCCAGCTATAGGGAGCCCACAGCTCAGCTCAGCTACAGGGAGCCCACAGCTCAGCCCAGCTACAGGGAGCCCACAGCTCAGCCCAGCTACAGGGAGCCCACAGCTCAGCCCAGCTACAGGGAGCCCACAGCTCAGCCCAGCTACAGGGAGCCCACAGCTCAGCTCAGCTACAGGGAGTCCACAGCTCAGCTCAGCTACAGGGAGCCCACAGCTCAGCTCAGCTATAGGGAGCCCACAGCTCAGCTCAGCTACAGGGAGCCCTCAGCTCAGCTATAGGGAGCCCACAGCTCAGCCCAGCTACAGGGAGCCCACAGCTCAGCCCAGCTACAGGGAGCCCACAGCTCAGCTCAGCTATAGGGAGCCCGCAGCTCAGCCCAGCTACAGGGAGCCCTCAGCTCAGCTCAGCTACAGGGAGTCCACAGCTCAGCTCAGCTATAGGGAGCCCACAGCTCAGCCCAGCTACAGGGAGCCCACAGCTCAGCCCAGCTATAGGGAGCCCACAGCTCAGCCCAGCTACAGGGAGCCCTCAGCTCAGCTATAGGGAGTCCACAGCTCAGCCCAGCTATAGGGAGCCCACAGCTCAGCCCAGCTACAGGGAGCCCACAGCTCAGCCCAGCTACAGGGAGCCCACAGCTCAGCCCAGCTACAGGGAGCCCTCAGCTCAGCTATAGGGAGCCCACAGCTCAGCCCAGCTATAGGGAGCCCTCAGCTCAGCAGCATAGGGAGCCCACAGCTCAGCCCAGCTACAGGGAGCCCACAGCTCAGCCCAGCTATAGGGAGCCCACAGCTCAGCCCAGCTACAGGGAGCCCTCAGCTCAGCTATAGGGAGCCCACAGCTCAGCCCAGCTACAGGGAGCCCACAGCTCAGCTCAGCTACAGGGAGCCCTCAGCTCAGCTATAGGGAGCCCACAGCTCAGCTCAGCTATAGGGAGCCCACAGCTCAGCCCAGCTACAGGAGCCCACAGCTCAGCCCAGCTACAGGAGCCCACAGCTCAGCCCAGCTACAGGGAGCCCCAGCTCAGCTCAGCTATAGGGAGCCCACAGCTCAGCCCAGCTACAGGGAGCCCACAGCCCTCAGCCCAGCTCAGCTACAGGGAGCCAGCTCAGCTCAGCTATAGGAGCCCACAGCTCAGCTCAGCTACAGGGAGCCCACAGCTCAGCCCAGCTACAGGGAGCCCACAGCTCAGCCCAGCTACAGCTACAGGGAGCCCACAGCTCAGCCCAGCTACAGAGAGCCCACAGCTCAGCCCAGCTACAGGGAGCCCACAGCTCAGCCCAGCTATAGGGAGCCCTCAGCTCAGCTATAGGGAGCCCACAGCTCAGCTCAGCTACAGGGAGCCCTCAGCTCAGCCCAGCTACAGAGAGCCCACAGCTCAGCCCAGCTACAGGGAGCCCACAGCTCAGCCCAGCTATAGGGAGCCCACAGCTCAGCTCAGCTATAGGGAGCCCACAGCTCAGCCCAGCTACAGGGAGCCCTCAGCTCAGCCCAGCTACAGGGAGTCCACAGCTCAGCTCAGCTACAGGGAGCCCTCAGCTCAGCTATAGGGAGCCCACAGCTCAGCCCAGCTACAGGGAGCCCACAGCTCAGCCCAGCTATAGGGAGCCCACAGCTCAGCTCAGCTACAGGGAGCCCTCAGCTCAGCTCAGCTACAGGGAGTCCACAGCTCAGCTCAGCTATAGGGAGTCCACAGCTCAGTGTGACTTCCCTTCTGGAAGCTGGAATTACATGCTGAAAAATAATTAGCTGGTTGACATAATCTGGGACCTTTCCACTTCAGTAACTCTAGAGTTCATAAAAACTCAGAATAATTAGGTGATGAAATGCAGAAAAATTGGCCAGAAAAAACCAAGCACCCTTGATGCCAAAAATAAAAAAAAAAAACAGATAAGTAAATTCACATGATTTTGCTTTCCCCCAACAACGGCATTTGAAAACTGCTTCAGCAGAAACACCTGTGCTGTTGCTGTTGTTGTTTTTTTGTTCCATGTGGCATGAGGTTGGTGGAAAGCAGTGCCAGTGCGTGTTTCACTGTCCCTCAGGCTGCATCTCCTGCTTCTCCTGCCCCTCCGCTGCATCCCACACTGAATCTTCAGCCTGGAGATTTATTTGACTGTCATTGTCAATGATTACAAAAGATATGAGGCCTCAAAGCACCGCAGTCCGTTTCCCTTTCTTCTCTGTCAGCGGCAGACAGCTGTGGGCTCATCCCTGGGTCTTCTGAGCTCCAAGCATTCGCTGATGGCTGCTGCTGCTTTTGAAGTTCAGACTTTGACACAGTGCTGGAAAGGGAGCTACACTCTCCACCCCCTCCAATTCACAGGGAAGTAAACTTTTGACAATAGAGCACTTTTGAACTTATCTGTGCTGACTGTGAATCGTGGATTCATGATGGTGAGACATGATAAGCTTCCCTTCTGCCGTGTGGTAGGATGTTGACCAGAGTTCCTTGGATTACCGTTTCATTCCCAATGATGAAGCTGGTCCGAAATTCAATCCAATGAATTTGAGTCGTTTTAGGGGTGTATGCAATTCAGTCAAAATCTGCATTATTTCTTTTAAGAGCACATGTTGCTCTGTGATACACATTCCAAAGGACATGTTGGCTTATCGCCAATAAAATAGTAAATATTCATTGATTTGCATTTGCCTTTAAAAAGACGAAGCATGTTTGATTGGGTCCCAGCTCAGGTGTCAACAGTGGGTTATATGATGCCCTGCAGTGTTGTATTATGGGATGCACTCATTGGCCTGTGAGCACTGGTGGATCATATATGCTCCAGATTCAATGTAATTGGAGTTCAGAGCTCAGGTATAGGAAGCACAGGGGTGAATCACATATGATACTGGATCATACTGCAGACCGAAAATAATGGGAAATAGAAAAGAAAAATGAGATGTATGGAATACTGTCTGTCAAAAAAGAATGTGTCATAAAATGATACTTTAATAATTAACAGAATAAAATAAGACACAGTTATCCCTGGTTATGCCCCATAACAGTTTGCTGCTTTCAGGTTAAGGTTAAAGCATTAAAGAATTTATATGTTTTGATATATTGCCTGCGCTCATAACATGACATCACATGTTGACGAATTCTTTGATGAAAGCAGCATGTTGAATACATTGAATTTTTAGCCTCATGTCAACTGTAAGAAATGAAAACTGTGGATATTTATGTTCTGATTCTTTTGGGCTGTGCACCCCTGCTTCAGTCCAAAGAGCTGAAATAGGAGTGCAGCGTTTGTGTTTGGAGAGCTGAGGCAGGACATAAAGCTGGTCACGAGCCTCTCCCTCCACCGGCCTCCCAGTGTGACCACCTGCCAGAGCGCCGCAGCACAAAGGGACATTGTTCTATGCGCTGCCTCCAGCCTGTCCCACTCTGCACACTCCGATGTGGTCTGGTGTCCAGTTTCAGTCCTGTTTCTCCCCTGGTCCTCATGAAATGGTTTGCTTTTCTCAGCAGTGTTTTTGAATACCTGTTGATGAGCCACAGCTTCTACCAACAGTCAGATAATATTAATACATCACCCTGCCAGTTTCAAATAATATTAATACATAACCCTGCCAGTTTCAGATAATATTAATACATAACCCTGGCAATATACGAAAGCAGGATTCCTAGAAACTCCACTACAATTTGTTATGAAAATGCAGAGATACACTGATCTGGCCAAATATAGCAGATTATATAAACTGAATTTTAGTTAAAGAGAATCATATATTCATTATCAAAATGCTATCACTTGCCAGGGTGAACGTGTCTGGACAAGTGAACCACACTTGAAATTACGTGTGACTCTTTACTTGTGTTCCATTCTTTCAGGCCTAGATTCAGTCTAATTGCTTTTCCGTTTGTCCATATCTGTAAGCTGTAACTAAAACCAGTGCTATTTTTTTTCTACATTACTATCATTACATGTTTTTCATAATTTCTTCAAATTCAGCTTTTGCCCCTGTGCCCTAGAATTGGTAACACTTAAGTTCACTTAAGGACAGAGAGTATAGTAACATTTCACCTGCACCTGGTTCAGTCAAAGACCTGTTTGAATTATGAAAAGAAATTCATATTCTCTTTTATTGTAACAGAGTAGTATTTTAAACTCAGAAAAACTGCCCTACTCAGTGCCATTCCTGATTATGCCTCTGTCGTAGTTAATATATACGGACTGACGACAAAGTCAAGTTGATTGAGTTTTATCTTCGAACCTGCCATTCCACTTTTTTATATTTGCAATATGCACTATGCCTTCACTGTTTTTGGAAGCATAAGATTTCAGTTTGCGTTATAGACCATACACCACCACCATTTTTTTTTTGGTGGTTCTGTCGGATCAGAAGCTCAGCCCTTTCTTGTGCTCATGTTGTCTCCCTCAGTAGATCTGATAAACAGGCCTTCAAAACAGGACACTATTTCCGACTGAGTCGCACATCAATCGCAGGAATTTTTTAAATGTTTGACATGCTACATTACAGAGAATGATAAGATTTTCTTATAATGCAGCTCAATCAACTGTGAAAGGGGCTCGTTTAGAACCAAATCAAAAGAAGGCAATTTATATCAGCATAAGTCATGGTCAATTTTAAGAGTACAGTAATGACGCCTTTTTCCATATTATAATCGAGAGGAAATAACAAGGCATTTTCTACAGAGATATTTGTCAAACATTTTAGATTGGCTTGTGTTATTCATGGAAACTCATTTGATTTCTCCTGGCTTTGAGCCCTCACAGTGATAGATAATTTTCTGTCATTTACAAATGCCTCCCTTTTCTCATGTCCACAATAATTGCAGGCGTCAGCCTTGATTACCCTCTAGATAAATCTGAAACTGACTGACCAGAGCAACAGATGCAAAGTGTGTGGCTGTTTGCGTGTTGCATGTGTTTAGAGTGAATTTATGGCCCTGCTTTAGAACCTTCCGCAAATCACTGCCAGCATCAAACTCCTCAAAGTGCAACCAGCAAGCAAGGAAGAAAAAACATGCTGTTTTTATCCTAAGTGCTTCAGAACTCGTGTGTTTGTGGCTCATTTACTTTGGGCTGGCAGAACTTTACCTCCAGCACCGTATGCCCTCTTTACCAAACTGCAAGACCCGCAGCTGATAGAGGATTACGTGCGTCACCCCGCCATGAGCAGAGCACGGAGACCAGGGGAATCCCGCAATGTCTTTGTGTGTGGCGCTATAAAGATTAAATGAAGCAGCGCTGTGCGAACAGTCTGCAGCCTCGGACGTATAGACCGTTTCATTGTCATTAAAGAATGGGTCTAATAGAAAAGGAGGCAGGGAAAAAATCTGTGGCTGGTTCATTGTCCTACTTCCGGCAAATAGGCCCATTGTTTTATTATGCATTAAACAAAAGGATTATTATGGTCTTTTCAGAGCATCAGTAAAACCTTGCTGGCATGGAACTGCATGAATTTAAAGTAGGCCTGTAACAATTAACATATTAATCGGAGCAATTAATCAACTAATGCGTTAGTCGAACAAACAGTTTGAATCCTGCTGCTCCTCACGCATGTTAAATTCATGATGTGTTTCACCACAGAGTGATATAATAAACAAATACACTTAAAGGTATTATTAAAGTAACCAGATCATAATTATCCAGTATCTTCATTGCATATTGCCTTTTGTTTGATGATGAAGAGAGCAACATGGAAAAAAAAAACCAAAGTCTGCTTGTTGCAATGTAGTAGTACTTAATTTTAGAATATTAATCTGATAAGCTAAGCATTCACTTATATTTCTCTGACAATTCGTACAGATTAATTTATTAAAAGGTTCATCAGGTTTCACAACAAAATAAATCATTTATCTTTTTTGGATTTGCAGACACAAATAATATGAAAAATGAACTATGGATGGCAGAAGTTGGGTTGCCAAGCATCCTATAATTTGCTATAAAAAACCTGTTGAGCTACAAACCAAAACAAATGATTTTTAAGAAAATCAGGCAATTGGTCTCAACCAGTTGGTTTCTCCTCTCACATACTGGCTACCCAGAATTCTGTGAAAGATAAACATATGAAATGATATAAAGGTGGAAAAAGTTCAGAGATTTCTGTTCATATTGGTTTTCTGGTGTGCATTGAGCTTTCTGTGAGCCTGGAAAATTGCGATGTGTCTGGAAGACAAAATGGCAACTATTGTTCAAACAGGAGTGAGAGAAGACAGAATAGATCATCACAAATACTCAGAGTTTGAGCCCAAAGGCTTTTTGCGTTGTCTCTCCCTTTCATGCTCATTGACTCCTTGATCTTTGTTGAAGATGGTTTTTCACAGAACAGAAGGGCGTTCTCGTGTGACCCATTGGCTTAGCCGTACTCTGGGTCCTTTGGTCCATACTCAAGCATGACACATACATTAACACCGGATAAAGCATGACCACTGCACACACATTAACACTGGATAAAGCATGGCCACTGCACATACATTAACACTGGATAAAACATGACCACTGCACATACATTAACACTGGATAAAACATGACCACCACACACACATTAACACTGGATAAAACATGACCACCGCACATACATTAACACTGGATAAAACATGACCACCGCATATACATTAACACTGGATATAGCATGACCACCACACATATATTTACACTGGATAAAACATGACCACCGCACATACATTAACACTGGATAAAGCATGACCACCACACATACATTAACACTGAATAAAACATGACCACCACACATATATTTACACTGGATAAAACATGACCACCGCACATACATTAACACTGGATAAAGCATGACCACCACACGTATATTTACACTGGATAAAACATGACCACCGCACATACATTAACACTGGATAAAGCATGACCACCACACATACATTAACACTGGATAAAGCATGACCACTGCACACACATTAACACTGGATAAAACATGACAACTGCACACACATTAACACTGGATAAAACATGACCACCGCACATACATTAACACTGGATAAAGAATGACCACGGCACATACATTAACACTGGATAAAGCATGACCACCGCACATACATTAACACTGGATAAAACATGACCACCGCACATACATTAACACTGGATAAAGCATGACCACTGCACACACATTAACACTGGATAAAACATGACAACTGCACACACATTAACACTGGATAAAGCATGACCACTGCACATACATTAACACTGGATAAAGAATGACCACCGCATATATATTAAGACCAATTACATTCCAACAAGACCTTACAAATCTCAACCCCCTAACTTAAAAATGAATGCAGCTACAAAACTGTAATACATGAGGTAATTTGAAAATTGTTAGATTTCTTTGGTGTTGTGAAATAAGCCTTAATGTTGTAAAATATTACCAATTAACTAGACTGTACTATGGGGTTTGCCTGCAGGATATGGTCCTCTTATGCTTTTCACCTCTTCTGAGATCAACTGGCAAGGGGCAAAGATCCTCTGATTAAAACAGGCTAACCTCTGGGTAGTAAAAATAGATTCAGAGTTCATTTTATGGAACCCTGAGCATGAGGCATCCCAAAAGTCGTCAGAAACGTCTGCAGAGAGATGTCAGCATCTTTCCATCCCAAAGCACCGGGAGGTAATTCTATTTAATAGAGGGAGGAATCCTCCGTACCGGCTAGGCTTCAGTCGAGAGAAAAGCAATCTGATATCTAATTAGCCCTAATGCAACCAACAGTTAAACAGTCAGCGGCATTAAGCCCATGTTTGTTAATCAAGCGCATGTTTGTTAATTGGAGTGAAAGAATGAAATGCCAGTGTGTCTAATTTAGGGGGTGTGTTGCAGTTTATTGCATGCAGTCTGTAGCAGGAGCATAATGGGACTGTTTATTCTCATCGGATCCTGGTAGACTTTAGTTTTTGCTGTCCGCTATCCGTGTGGACTTGCAAGGTTTTTTGTCCTCTATCCAGACCAGAGAAACGCTGCGAGTGAAGCATAATGAGGCTTTCTAGCAGAATCAGAATCACTGAAATGTGTTTGGAAAAGTGCTGTCGGTGCTTCGTTCAGGACCCACATAATTTACATCAAATGTGAAAAACACAAAGACGGTGCTTATTCCATGGCAGTGAGCACAGCGCAGCAAAAATATAGAGACCAAAACAGTAATATAAATCAAGTTTGAAAGAAAATGTATGTTTTGTTTATCAAAGGAAAATAAAGAGAACTTACTCTCGCATCTATACAGAAATGTTCCCTGTACCTGGCTACTTAAACAGTCTTTATATCTGCTGTGCCACTAAGGTTAAGTCAAATGGTGATATCTGTCAGCGCTGTGCTTATCTGCAGAGGAGGCTGGTCACAGAGACAGTGTGAGGGACACTGCATTGTTCAGCCCAAGCATCTGCCGGAGTGAGATTGGAGAGGCGTTTCGCTTAGACGGTATTAGGAGGCTTTTCTCTCAAATCGCATGAATAACTGGATTTGCTCAATGTGTTCTTCATAAAGCTTGTGTGTAATAAACAGCTTGTATTTTTGGTGAATCAAGATACCCCTCAAAGGAAAGTATGAAGATAAGCAGTAATAAGCATCAAGTACATCTTACATAATGTTGTTGACCTGTACTGGAACTGACACAGTTTTTACATTGGTATGCTGTGGTATTATTTTTTTCACCACGTATAGTAGTAATCTGGCATATAAAAGCATGCTATTTGAGCATAGGTCATTTAAAATCGACCTAAAACTGACATGGAATCTTAAAATCACGCATAGACCAGCTACTTATCTTTGATCACGATTTGCGCCATTGATTCTCTGTGAAATGTTGACATAAAATAAGTCAAGTGCCTTAGTGACCTTTATGAATTTCCTAGGGCAGAGGGGCATATAGTCTGGAAATTACCCTCCAAATTATTCTACCTTGACATTTGAGCTTAGCCCCCATTTCAGCATTCCAGACCTGAGACACAGAGAGAATGTCACCTTTTTTATTTACTCAGGGAGTACCCCAATTAAAGCGCGCTTTAAGAGCACACCAGCCGTCCACTTTTAGTCTGTGACAGAAAAGAAGTCATCCTCACCATCTCTGTGATATTTTCAATAACGCTGTGACTAACCAAGAGACTAACCTTTTGCTTACCAATTTGAGATTATAGTTCATATTCCTACAGTGGCTGCTGGGCCTTTAAAATGCACTTTAACCAGACATTATGAAAAGGGTCTGCTACTTCAGAACCTGCCAAACAAACCTTTACAACAAGACATTTGAGAGGTAGGGTTGCAATTCTGAGCTGATATTAGTTATGGGGTCATAAATAACTTTCCAAAAAAGTAATGTTTGGGAAATCCATTGACAGTTGCTCATACTGAGTGTCAATGACTAGTAAACTGATTATATATTCAACATTTAACTGTACATACTATTCACTAATCTACTAAATTGTTCTTCTTTTCAAAAAGAACAAGACATGCAAAATGGTCAGCTATTTATTCAATTCATGAGCGTAACAGTTTGAAAACAATATCTGGCCACAAATAACACCAGACCTAAGTAATGATGTTTACATAATTCTGTGCATGACGAAAATAAGAAGTTGCATCACTACGAGGCTTAGAGCATAAAATACTTTAATATCTGTTACTTTAATATCTGTAGAGGACTTATTTTTGCGATTGATGGATGGATTTGGTTAATTAAAATGACTGATGCAACATATCAGAATGGAAGAGTAACATTTTAATGCACCTATGGGATCACATAATTAGCGTGGGTACCACTCTTTCATGAACGTGTATAGAGGCCATGTTCAGTGGAGACTCCCAGGACTGTTTATCACACAGAGCTTGTGTGGGACTCTGGGTGCTTTCCTTTGGCTAGTCTGCTCTGTGCTGTCCTGCTCCTGTATTTCAAACTTTCCTTGCAGGGCTCTTTTATACTTACTCCATGAATAAAGTGTTCTGAAACACACCTTGGGAGGGTGTAGGATACACGTTAGTCTCTGTGAGGGCATATGCTATTGTATTTCAGAATGAAAAGAACACATTCCACTGAATATTTTGCTAGTCTCCGATAAAATAGAAAATACCAAAATAAGTTTATGTTGTAATGTGCTATGATTGAATGATGGATGCCTTTAAAGATTTTGTTGATATTGTTATTATTATTATTATTATTATTATTATTTTTATTATTCATACTAGTCGTAGGAGTAGTAGTGCTAGTAGCCATAGCTGCAGTGTTATGCATCATTGTAAGACTGAGTGTTATGTTGAAATCTAAAATAAAACACTTTTAAAAACCAATTAATTAAAATTAGCCACAAGGTACATTGAGGAGAGAGCGAAAGTGGCCTTCAGTGTACACACTCCGTCTTATTTCATGTTTATGTTGAATATTCTTTTTCTTAAGAAAGAGAATGATGAGAATCATTCAATCATCCTAATTTGAAATTACAAGCAATAAAACAGCATTCATGTATTTAAGGTATAGGCCCTATAGACATTCATCACAGTAATGGCAGCTGGGATAGTTTTAATTATTCCCTCTGCACGTTGGGCCATCTGTGCAACATTCTTCTCCTTCATATGTCCATTGTGCTGCCCCCTAAACTACAGCAGGAAGGACTTGCTCATTCAGCGTGTGTTCAGGGCTGCTGTTCTGGATTAAACATGATTTTCTCCCTGGGTTGGAATCACCAATTTTAAGTAAGAAGTAAGATGAAGAATATTTGTTAAAAGGAAGACTTGGTGCAAGAGAGCAACAAGGAACAGAGATTCCATAGGGATAGCAGATGAATCAAAGTATTATTTGAAAATGTAATCTTCTAGGTACCAGCAAATTTCCAACAATTACATTCTTAAAGAGATCTTCACCAATACTCAAAAGCACTGGCATTCAAACAGTTTAAGCATTTCAAATATGTATTTGACAGACGTCTGTGGATACATATGAATAAATTACGCAAAGAAATTTAGTTACAAGAAAAGTGCTATGGTGCACCCAATTGGCTAAAAACAACTATGCTCTGCTCAGGCTGTGCAACCTCAATATAAAATAAGTGAAAAAAAATGAACTGATCTCACTGGAGCTAAGAGCTTAGCTACTAGTGGGAGAACAGTCATTTTCCACATTGTGATCTAACATGGGGTACATTTAAAAACAGTGGAATGTGATCAATGTTTCAGATATTTTTTCAGATAATGTTTTCAGATATATAGACAGAATTTTCCCATTAAATGGTTTTGTTTTTAAGGCCTCTTCTCATTTTTCTCCACATTTGGAATGCGCAGTTGTGC
Organism: Albula goreensis; assembly: GCA_022829145.1. Classification (NCBI taxonomy): domain Eukaryota; kingdom Metazoa; phylum Chordata; class Actinopteri; order Albuliformes; family Albulidae; genus Albula; species Albula goreensis. Next base: position 1,732,238 of record CM040750.1, on the reverse strand, counting down.
TTAGTGCTTAGTGACCCAGCACAAGCTGAACTTGCAGTGCTCCACTGTGCTTAGTGACCCAGCACAAGCTGAAATTGCAGTGTTCCAGAATGCTTAGTGACCCAGCACAAGCTGAACTAGCAGTGCTCCAGCATGTTTAGTGACCCAGCACAAGCTGAACTAGCAGTGCTCCACTGTGCTTAGTGACCCAGCACAAGCTGAACTTGCAGTGCTCCACTGTGCTTAGTGACCCAGCACAAGCTGAAATTGCAGTGTTCCAGAATGCTTAGTGACCCAGCACAAGCTGAACTAGCAGTGCTCCACCATGCTTAGTGACCCAGCACAAGCTGAACTTGCAGTGCTCCACTGTGCTTAGTGACCCAGCACAAGCTGAACTTGCAGTGCTCCACTGTGCTTAGTGACCCAGCACGAGCTGAACTTGCAGTGCTCCACTGTGCTTAGTGACCCAGCACAAGCTGAAATTGCAGTGCTCCAGCATGCTTATTGACCCAGCACAAGCTGAACTTGCAGTGCTCCACTGTGCTTAGTGACCCAGCACAAGCTGAACTTGCAGTGCTCCACTGTGCTAAGTGACCCAGCACAAGCTGAAATTGCAGTGTTCCAGAATGCTTAGTGACCCAGCACAAGCTGAACTTGCAGTGCTCCACTGTGCTTAGTGACCCAGCACAAGCTGAAATTGCAGTGCTCCAGCATGCTTAGTGACCCAGCACAAGCTGAAATTGCAGTGCTCCAGCATGCTTAGTGACCCAGCACAAGCTGAACTAGCAGTGTTCCAGCATGCTTAGTGACCCAGCACAAGCTGAACTAGCAGTGCTCCAGCATGCTTAGTGACCCAGCACAAGCTGAACTTGCAGTGCTCCACTGTGCTTAGTGACCCAGCACAAGCTGAACTTGCAGTGCTCCACTGTGCTTAGTGACCCAGCACAAGCTGAACTTGCAGTGCTCCACTGTGCTTAGTGACCCAGCACAAGCTGAACTAGCAGTGCTCCACTGTGCTTAGTGACCCAGCACAAGCTGAAATTGCAGTGCTCCAGCATGCTTAGTGATCCAGTGACTCCATGATTGATTGGTGGATGAGGACATTGGCAGTACAGTTGTGTAAAGGGACTGCAGTATGTTATGAAACACAAGGCTCCATGGGAGTCCATCAGGGCAAGCCTGAAGAATGCAAGAATAATGAAGAATGTGAATGGAGTTACGTCATCAAAAGATCAGAGAAGAACATAAAAAGTAACATTTTTAAGCATGGAAAGTAAAACATGATTGTAAAAGTGGAAGGCTCATATTGCTTTAAAATATTCATGTATTTTATAAGTGGCTCCGAAGATGCTGTGTGCTCTCCTCTAATGGCTTTCGCCCTTGGGCCGGTGACTGGATTCTGTTCCACAGGTCACACAGTACTGACACCGATTGGGGGAGAGGTGTATGTCCCAATCATGGCCGCACTAATGGGCCCGGTGCACTGTGGGGAGGACCTGACCCTGCCATGCTGGGTCCTCAAACACAGCTACCTAATGACACATTTAAGGCTGAAACCTGTATTGTTCAGATCAGAGGTACTGGTGCACATTTTAATCTTCTGAGTGACTCAAAAGCAATGGATTACATGTTTCAGTTAATGCTTACTCTGGTCACATTTCAGGACATTTAAAGACCTGTGGTTGCTTGAAAGAAACTGGTGTGTAATTGCTTTGTGGGACTAAAAGGATAGACCCAATAAGAGCACTGGTCAGTGAGCCCCTCTGAAATGTACATTATCAATAACCTACCAAATTAACATTCAATATTTCACATTAAATGTTACTTCCCATTATTCCACAATATTACCTTGGAGCTCAGAATAAAAGGTTTTAGTTGTATTCAAAACACCCATCAGGGCAAGAATTTCCAAATTGCTTTTTATCTGTGAAAGTGGCATCACATGACTTTAGCATGCCATTGCCTTCCAGTCAGCAAGCCCTAATTAATAATTAGCATAGTGCTGCCAAGGTACTGGGTTAGATCTGTGAGCAAAGTAATGGTTTCTTTTCACCTTAATTAACCTGATGGTGTATTTATTTTGTATTTCCCTCAAACCACAGCTTGACAAAAAAATGACAGTAGTTGAAATATCTGACCAATGAGATGAAGAATGGGCTGGGCTTAGTGGTGTCAATCAAAGTAGTTTTGCATGACATCCACCTATATTTATAATGGGGTCTGAATTGAATGTCCCCAGTCAGTATCCTCCTGTGGTTGTAAAGATGTGCCACAAGCATTTTGAACAGCAGCCCGAATGCAGCAGGGCTGCTAAAGAGACCCCAGCTCAGGGCAGCAAAGCCATATAGTGGTGTTTAATTAGCACATATTGAGCACCTCACTCATCCAGGCCCCCTAATTGCTTTGCCGTAAATGTTGGCCAGGAATCGCGGTCCTGTTGGCGGTGACAGGCTAAGTCAAGTGAATTAGTGTTAAGATGAATGCATAAGAAGCTTGTTGAATAAATAAGAGCGCTGTACCTGTCAGATGCACTTTTTCATCCACAAGGCCTTCTATTCCCCACCCGCACATTAAGCCCGGGTCCCGGATACCGCGCTAATGAACCCCACCACATGCAAAACAAATTTACATTTTTGAAATTAGCTTGATTATCTTAAGACAATTAGCATACCCATATGGAAATGAAGGATTATTAAATCAGCTCTAATGCAGTGCATTCTTCCTTATTAGGCTGTGTGGCTGAGAAAGCAGGCTGGGTGCTGGTATGAGTCCTGCATGTGGGATTATTGGGATTGGGCTGTGTTTACCGATATGGGCTTTCATTTCAATTTATGGTTAGCATTTGATGGATTTTAACTTTGGTGGGTGAGTTACGCTAACATGCAGTAACACTGCATCCAGGGCGGCCGAATATTCCATATTCAGTCATTTCATGTAGAACAGTTACATAGTGTTGTGCATTTGTGTTTGGGGGAGAGTTAATTTAGTCTCTCACACATCCATAATCCATACTCCTCCTTCATTGCCTACATTTGCCCTAGCAAACAAATAAAAAATGTGAAAATGTATAATATACAAAATATTCCCTTTGGATCAGGGGTAGTTTGGATAACTGGTTTATTGAAAACTGTAACAGTTTTTGAATTATAATATTTTATTGATTTAAATAGTAACTTACTGAATTGTTGCCTCATTTTTAAGTAGCCTACTCTAATTTTATAACTACCAGCAGCAGAAGTTACCTCATTAACAAACACAGGCACACACATGTAACTCAAAACTGCAATAAAATACAACATTACACACCAAAAGGACATGACATAGGACAGGGATGTCGTACTTCAGTCCTGGGGGGCTGCAGGGTCTTCAGGTTCTTATGGTTTCCTTTCAGTTGACAGCCGTTTCAAGTGTTGAAAACCTGGTGTGTGACTTTATAGTCAAACAGTGATTTCATCATCAATGAAGTGCTGAAGCACACGAAAAACCAGCAGATACTGTGGCCCTCCAGTCCTTGATCATTCCTCTGACTGAGGTTTTAGCACTGTAACAATAGCCCTTATTCTGGCCTGATTCATGGTGTCATTGTCAACAGTAAAGGGAAAGTGAGGTTTCATTAAACCACAATGAGATGAGCTACAATATAATATCAGTTACTCAATAATTTTGACCAATGACTACACTGGCTTTGGAGAGAAAATTGGTTCAAATATGTGATTGGTTGTTGGCTGAGTGTGGCTCCACCCAAATCTGGGCTCATGAAAACTCATTGTAAGCATCGCTAGTTTAGGGTAACTGCACTGCTGGCACATCGGAAGCTAAACACCAAGCTAGTGGTTGCATCTCAGCACCAAACACTATCGCTTTTTCTAAGCCACTCAAAAGCTGTTTGCAGGCTTGACTTGAAAGGTCTTGGACATCGATGCAATCACTGCCTACCACTTAGTCATTCACACAAATCCAGTATGATCTACAAACCATCAAACATTAAACATTCATAAACACGCACATCAGAGGGGTGACACATAATTGTCATTTTCCATAAACCAGGCCATCCGATTGGTGATTAGAAATTTTATCTCATTTAATAAACCAGAAACGAACAGGTAAAGTTGTTCTACAGCATTCTGCAACTCAACAGTGCTTGCGCTTCTAAACACATCAGCAAGCAGCCATGAAATAAGCAAAGAGTGATTTAGTATTCATTTGGAAATAGCATTTATTACACAGTGTGAGTGTAATACTTTTCCACAGTGCAATGTTATGTTATTTATGAGTTTCTCTCTGTAACATTATTAATAAATGAAAGGGACATGATATGGATAAAACCGCAGTCTTTCCCTTGAACTATATTTCATCAAAGCCCTTAGCAGGAGAGACTGGTTGTCATTGATTGGCCTCGTCTTTGTTCTTCCCAGATGTCTTTGTATGACCGTTTTTTTTTTTTTTTTTTTGCGCTAAATTAATTTGGGAGTCTGTCCCAGTGTCTGTTTGATTTGAGTCTAATGGTGGCTAATGGCAACAAATGAGGAACAATGAGTACTTCACTGTGCAAATAACAAAATTGTTCTTTAAATAAAAGGGGACATGCAAATAGCTTTGTAAGTGACAGATTGGAATATAAGTGCTAAGTGCATGTTTCTAGCTGTGAGTGAATACCTTCAGCTTTGAACAGAGGCAAAAAAAACTAATACTGTGCACCAAAGAGAATCATCTATATATTGCATGGGACAAAATCAGTGTGTACATGGATTTTGCTTATTTTTATAATATACTTTGGCTGTTTACTGAGCGTGCTCTCTACAGAGTAGCAGTCTATTTTACATTCACTGTGCTCATCCTAAGACGTATCAATATGCAGTTAGCTTTTTGTGAAGGTAGTGCCGTTAACCTTGAATCCCTCCCCCACCATTTACATGCTAGCAAAATGTTTATTTTTAAGTGGAATAATTCTTCATCCTCTCGGATGTGGATGTTATTGATGGTGGAAACGAAACTGAATCAGTTAAAACACACACAGATGTGACAGGAAGAACACGCTGAGATGCTGGAAGATTACTGATGAAATTCATATCAGAATGACTTTTTCCCTCCACTTGATATTTTCTTTAGATTTGCATCATTGCTTTATGCATTATTGGTTGTGCTCCGTTCATGTTTTTACAAAGGAACAGGGTCTGTTTCAGTAAGAACGTAATTATGAAAATCTGGAGCATTTGCAACAATTTACAGTATCTTATCACTGTTACACATAAATTTTAATGATAAATTTACATTAAGATTATAAATATCATGTAATCTTAATTTAAATTCTGAAACTGGGCATACAGTAAATTGCATGGTAGTTAACTTGAACGACCACAAGTCTGAGAAGTAGAAATATTTATTTTTGTGATGTTTGAGTACAGAGTTTCATTAGTAATGACGGATGGTAAATTATTGACTTTTATGGTCAGTTAAGCATTGTGCTATGGCTGTCAATCAAAGCTGATTTGCTGAGTGATAGAATACAATTACTTCCCTCACAGAACCACTCATCCAAAACTCTTACTAAATTGGGAGTTTAACACATGATTTTGTATGTGACATGATGTAAACACAACGAGGAGAGAGGAATTCAAATCTGTCTGAAGTGCTCCCTTTTTCAAACCAAAATACAAAGGACTTTGCAAACCTGATATCCTACTGTTAGCAGGCGCTAAGAATATGTAATGAAAATACGTGTGTCACTAGGAGAGGAGCTGTGAGGCGCTGCACGGAGGGCCAAGTCGCCCTCTCAAAGAACATTCTAATTGCACTCAGCATGTGGTTAACAGTTATTGCAACTTGACAAGCACGGATTTCATACTTTTTGAATGAAAAAAGAAGACAAACCATCATTCCTTGGTGATTAAGCCGGTTACATTAATGTCTCTCAGCTTTGAGACAATCCTTTTATGTTCCCTTTCTCTCTTATTTTTATTTATCTGCTTCCAGCCCTTCCAAACCCACCCCTCGGAGATTATCTTAAAACATTTTTTTGCACTTTGAATAATTTACAAACAGAGCCGAAATGCTTATTTTTAGTTTGGTGTGCTTTAAAACAGAATGTGTAATGATTGCCGATGGGGCACTGCATTAATCCCATTTATGTGCAAGACCTCTCAGATCTGCCTGGCACCCGTAGACCCCCCCCCCCCCGAATCCCTGGGCCACATGAAGGGTTCCCATCAGCCCCAGAATTCTCCACTTCCTTTTTTTTTTACTTTGTGTTTTTCATCTAGAGGAGAAGGCTTCCCCTTTTGTAAAACGTTCCCTTTCCGTTTCTTAAACGTTCCCATTCCCTTTCTTAAACGTTCCCTTTCCGTTTCTTAAGCGTTCCTGATCCTGGAGCTTCCGTGTGCTTTCAGCCATGTGGCTGAACTGTGGTGTGTGAATTCCCTCTTCCTGCTCTGTGGGTTTGGTTGTTCAAATTTCAGAGCATGTCACTCTGTTTCACCATGCTTCTATGTACATTTTCACAAGATGTCTGGAAAATTACTTTGACTTATATAGGTTAACATGTGCTTATGTCGGTTAGCATGTGTTAACATGTGTTTTTGGGATAAAAAGTACATTTTCTAAAGGAGTGTCACATGGTAATGGAGTTTTCCCATAGTTAGGCACGGTTTGGGGACGGGGGCGTACACATTGTGCAAGGAGTAAAATAACTAGATAGACTATGAGGACTGCTAAACAAGGCCATGAAGTTCCACAAAAAAATGTGCAAAAACTATTAAAGCAGCTTTACTTTTGTAACAACTTTTGTCAAAATTGAGAAGGAATTTAAGTACATACATTCATTTTAAACTAATTATAGGCCACAAATACACACATAAACTAATGTGTGTGTGTGTGTGTGTGTGTGCATGCATGGTAATTCTCTTTTCTAAAAGCCACACAGTACTGCAGAACCAGTGAGGCTGAAGCCTGTCATTGAAAGCTTATACCCTGTGAGCATTTGAAACATCCTCTGGAGTTTGTGCTGAAGTTTTAATGGAAACGGGGAAATAAAGCTGGTGCACTGGGATTGTGCTGGACCTGTAACTGACAGCCTGGATTTAGATCTCTGTAAGAACTTCAGAATAAAAGTCCAAATTCAGCCATGGACAGAACCACTGCATATTGCTCTCTCACCGACTGAACTAGACCACAGAACTGATGAAACAGATCTGAGACCACCGTATACAAACTCTGGTGCAGTATTTTGGTGCACTGTTAGGTTCAGAAAAAAAACTAACTATCCTAAGGAACCAACAGTGAAAGCTCCCATTGTGAAACTGTTATTGTACACTTTCAACACATTATAAATGGATTTAGAGCTACCAAAGGTAGCTGGACACCAGTATACTTTTTCATAATCAAGGAGATAACAAATACAAACTGATGGAGTGTTATTTTGAGATGAGTATTCTGAGCTTCTAGAGTAATGGGTGTAGTGATATTGAATATCTTGGTTATGATGTGAAAATGCCTTTAGCTGCAATAAATATTTCCTGTTTTCTGTAGGACAGAATGAATATTCAATAAAATTTGACATCATGGTAATGTACTGTAAAGCATGTCTTTAAGATGAATATAATCTCATAGTTTCTCTCTCACAGACATCAGCGCACACTTCGGAGCGACTCTCAGCCACACTCCCTTTAAACATGGGAATATGCAATCCCGTTGAGTGAGGCTGGCTCACGACGCCTCGCCGGGGTAGGGTGAAGCAGAATTTCAGCGAGGGTTCATTCAGCCTTCCACTTTTACCATAGCGCTCACCAAAGTGCTTTTGCTAACACAGTTAGCCAGCTTTTCTCCTGACTGCAGACAGTTGCATCTACAGCAGTGAAGTTTCAACCACGGTACACATTTTGATGAGAATACCACAGCTCGTAACAAGTGTTTGTTCATTGTTTTACAAGGAACTGTTTCCTTTTAATTTTCTTTCCCATTGCTTACTTTATTCTTTATTCTTTATTTAGACCCAAGGCATATTACATTTGTCCATGGACAAGTGTTTTACTGGCATTTTTAATTTAACTGTAATTAAGTAAAAAATTGTTTACATTGATGCTTCCAAAACATCCAGTGATTAAGGGAATTCAGTGATCCTTAAAGTCACTCTTAATCTCATTTTAGTTCTGTTACCTAACATGCAAAAAGCATGCATTTTAATTTTTCCAAAAAAAATTTCAGATCATATTTATGTAAGGGAAATATGAAGGTATCGTTGTTAGTTTCTGTTAAGGAGTTACGTCTTTCCATAGCCTGATGTATTGGAATTATATAATGACAATAGAATGTTTTGTTTATATAGTGCAGTTTCTTCTGCTGTTGACAACAAAAGGAGGAGGTCTGTGGTGGGAGGGCTGAGCACCCTTCAGGACAGTGGTAGTGGATTGAGTTTATAACCTATGAGACTGCTCGTGTCGCACTGTGGCCCGTCATGAACGGGCCTTTTGTTCTACTCTTCTCTAGACAAACAGTAGAATCGACTTCCACTACATTTTCCCCAGTCCAGTGGAGTCGGCTGCTTCGTTTAGGTGCTTTGAGGCTTCTGGAGGAGCTGGGTGCAAACAGGAAGACAGAAAATAAGAGAGTTTATTAGATACATTTTACACTGTCCATGTCCATGACTACATCAAACCTGCATTGATCCCATTAATTCAAACTCAAATGTTCTTGTGTTTAGTAAACATAAGGTGAACAAAGTGAACACCAACCCTTCCTCAACATTTTTACATAAAATGTCCTTAAAGTCCCAACCACAGACAAAAAGGGCTAAATTTGTGCTACACCAGCATATAGCATACATGCTCAGCTTTCAGGAATAAGGCCAGTAAACCTGTGAACGTGCCCACGAGGTCCACAGACCCGTGCCACAAACATGGCTCCTGCTCATCCTCACCATGGCCAGCTTTGCTACGCTGGGCAAACAATTCAGCACAGCCACAACACTCCCGTTCGTAATGGAATACCTGGGCACCAACATGGGATGTTTGCTGGGAGCCCCTGAAAAAAACCCAGAGTTAATAAAATAAGTAAGTGAAATGTGTTCATTGCATAGAGATCTGAAACTGAAATTAAGAAGAAAAGCAAAGGGAACAGACCACTCTAATTCTTAGGGCAAGATGTGAGTGAATAGCTCCTGGCCCTTGCACAATCCACCACCAAATGGGTAGTGCTGGTCACCAAAAGCACCCACCTTGCAGATGACAGTCAGAGCACATGACTCTCTCATGCATGAGAAATACGCCTAGTGACAGAGGTGTTAGGTTTCTTTGACCCAAAATGGTAAGGACTACCCTACCAGTGACTCAATGGAATGGACTAATGTTCACATTGGGTGTTGCAATGTTTAATATACCTGAATGTTCTACAGAGGACTTATGAAACAAAAATGAAACACTAAAACCACAGGTTTTAGTGTTTCATTTTTTGGTGAAATCGTGGTGTTTTTCTTCAGGATGAATATCACAGATGTTTGGACACTGACTTTTGCCAAGCTGTTTTTGAGAAGAAAAATAAATTACATTTAACGGTCCGGGTGCATTGATCGATCGGCCAGTGACCAGAATGGGCTGGTTTTCACCCTGGTCAGCCTTGATTCGTGACCGGCAGATCAGCCTAAATATAAACGATTTTATGTGCTGATCTACCAGACTTGTGCTTCATGCACTGACGCACACTCGCCCTGTTACACTTGCATCCATAACATGCTACTCGCTTTGATCGTTTATCAGCACATTCTAATTTAATCGTGTCTGTCACATCACCTTTGTGAAAGGTATGCAGCTCTGCTTAGTATGGATTGCTAGTGAAGCTAGCTAGCAAACAGCTAGATAGTTGAGCCACTTAGCTTTATGCAAGGGAGTTCATACTATACCGGTATTTATTAAGCATAGATAAGTATAAGTTTGTTTGATTTCATGTGGAATGGGACCCACAGAAACTGTGTTTTAGCAAACCCGTTGTATAGGAGATGAGCATAGTAACTGAACATTTTATCTCATTGGTCATTGCGCAGCTTCTGATTGTTGGCCAAGTGTCCTTATTGGATGGGAAAACGTCCTATAGGGCTATGATACACCGTAGAAGCACCTGTCTTACATGATCCTCAACTCAGCTGAGAAGTTGTGATTCTTGTACTTTTAGCGCAGAGAGAAAGAGACAGGTAGGTTTGGTCAAATAATGATGTGTTTCAGATGTAGCTCAGCTCATTTTACATTTTGTAAAATTTAGCACTGGTCTATTGGCAGACCAATAAACACTGTATCCTGTACTTGGCCGAAATTACCTGTTTGCCCCGTGCACAAGTGTTGACAGTATTTCTGGTCATTTGGTGAATGAGAGAAGAAAGTGACAAGGCAAAAATGCTTCTCTTTGTGAAGACAAATTTGCCATCAATGTTTAAGTGATTGCGTGATATGAAGCAAGGCAATAACCAAGCAGACTTTTGTTGCAAAATGTTTGCTGTTGCACCTGCTGAAAAACCTATTGCACTTTTCATTTGGTCATTCATCAAGTTAATTTCTGCAACCTGGTGCATGTTTTCATTTGGAAAGATAATTTAATACATTTCATATGCAGAAAAAATGGTAATGAAAGCACATTTACAAAAGGCTGTCAATCACATGAAACTAAAGAAAATCAGAATCGAACAGGAACAGTACTGACAGGTCAGGCTTTTTGGGATCGGTGAAGAAAAATGCAATTGGTGCATCTCTATTTAACCGTAACTACGATTGCCATTACACTTAAGGATAGAGGAAGATTGAATCCAGGCCAAACTGCTCTATCTACATTACAATTTTAGTGACATCGGTCCTCCATAAGATAAACTGTGATACCTTTTTTGGAGAAAAAAGAGGCTGAATGTAACATTTTAAAAAGTAAAAAGTTCAAAAATGCCTGTCCTTCATTGAAAATGATGAAAACACCTGGAAACAAATAAAAAATCTGTAGCTGTTTGAGGAATCAAGAAAATACTGGAATATAGATGTATGTATCCAATAATTTCTTGCTACAGGGATTAAAAAAAATGATTCATGATAAAGAGGAAGTAGAGAAAAGATACATTGTATTAACAGTTTTGACAGTTGGCATGCGGATACTGTAGAAGACTGACAGAGTCTTGTCCTTGGGTGTGGACTATCCAAGCTCCTCATGTGAATTACTGGCTCTCTGATGGAGCACCAGGTCAGTCTGGATGGCACCATCAATGTTCAATGATATTCAGTGATCTTTGTGTAGTTGTTAAAAGCCAGGAATAACTGTTGACAAGATCACGGTCACAGGAAGACCAAATTATATTCTTTTGTCAGTGAAAGACATTGCAGCATGAAAGGTCTATTCTAACTCAGCCTTTATGTAAATACTGAAAGCTTTCTGTTGAATGTGCTCTAAACCACGATGCCAGAAGTGCAAGCCTGCTTTTCATTAGATGTACAGAGCGCGCATGCTTTCTTATTAATTGCATGTGTCACCTCTTCATTTATGCTTTTTTTTCATTATTTGAAATGGTGTGTTTAATTTTCCAGGGAATTTACAAGATGTTTTCAGTTTATCAAATTGTAATATGGTTGAACATAAAAAGCTCCTTTTTTTATCATCTCAGTAGGAGTTTCATTCACAGATGGCAAGCCCTTGGCCTGTTTGGCTGATTTAGTTTATTGAAAAAATGTTGATAGCTTATAATTTTCACTTCAGGATTCCTGAAGTAGTTTTTACTGGAAGGCTATTGAAGAACTTAATGAGTCCTCCATCTGTGTTTCACATTGTCCATGTTCATTCATGTTCAATGTCCATGTAGCTGTGATCTACAGAATATGGAAATCTCACACATTGATTCTACTCTGTCACAGATATTCAGTATTTATCCCATTGTCTGTTTAAAATGTAGAGAAAGACTTTTGAAATGACTTCTCTTAACACTTGCTCATCCTGCAAGTTAATTGCATTCAGGAAAATTTTGATTTTTTAAGTGACAGTTATTCATTATATGCATTAATAAAAAGTTTTGGAAAATGCAATTTTCATAGGAGATAGTAACATTATTGGTACCTGAAGATACAGAGAAGTGTGAGTAAACTTACTTTACAGTCAAGGTCAGTGAGCTGACACAGGTATATCCCCCAGCTGTATGCACTAAATGTGTAAATGAATTAAATGGAATGAAGAGTCAAATTTTTGAAATAATGAACACAAATGCTGGTGGACCCTGCTGTTGTCTTTGAAAAAGGGTGTGTCAAAAAAGAGTGTGAAAAAGAGTTGTTCATTTGATGAGTTTCTCCTACCTTTATTAATATGATAGTTTCTTGGTAAACTATCTTGTTGGATATTTTTTGTTGCATATCATAATGTAGCCTACTGGACGTGCACTGACACATTGGGAGACATGGTTGTTAAAAATTGTGTGTTGTAAAATCGTGTAAAAGACTGACTATTTCAACCATTGCTGTAGTATATGCCTGTTTTGTTGTGTTTGTTTTGCTTGTTTGTCATCAATCAAGATAAATGTGCTAACTGTTCCTTGGCAAATGGTATGAGTAGACCTTCTCAAGATGGCCACGATGAGGAAGTGGCAAAATGGTGGCCGAGCTTGATCCAAAATGGCTGGTAATGGCAGGTTAGGAAGCTCCATGGCAGATACCAAAACTATAGAACTAACTGGGTTCAGGGGCACAGAATAGGATAAACACTGCCTTGGCTAAAACTAAGCCAGGGTTTGATATTTAGTCAATACTTTTAAAGAGAAGGGAGGATCACTGTCTTCACAAGTCCTCAAAACAGCGGTTTGGGTAAGCAAGCTAATGTTTTCATAATGCTATGCACTGCTGTCTGCTTTTGGATGAGTTTGGTTTCTTTCTTTGGATATTTAAAGAGAGATTTGGCTGGAGTTGGAATTTAATGCCCTTTATTGTATGAAGAGACATTTTGATTTGAGAGACTTGCAGAAATTCAAATGTGATTTGAATGTTTTAATTTGGTTTTGCTTTGGATTAAAGAGGGTTTTGTAGGGTGTAAAGTGTAATCTCATCATAATTTAATGGCATTTATGGAGGTGTTTCTTGCTCTTTTGTGTTGTGCCCCATGAACAAATACAGATTTGTAGTATTTTTGAAACTGGCTCAGACAATTGTTTGTTATAATGGCTATAATAGTTATACATTTTCAGTCATTCATTTAACAAGAGGCAATTCCAGAAATGACTATGTCGCTAGTCCAAATGCAGAGTGAGAAAACCCATCTATTCCTATACCATTTTCACCGACAGAAAAAAAAAAAAGGATATGAATATGTCTGAAAGCATATAACCTGCTCCATATTTGTAACCACAGGGAAATGTTTACATATGAAGTGCATCTGGTCAGTGCACTTGAGCCAACATATGCTACACCATCCAGATTTCATTTCAGCTCCAGCATTGTGTCTGCTTGATGGAAATATTATTAAGGACATCTTATTTCAATTTAGCTTGTTATTTTGGGAGGAGTGTTATTTGTATAGAAAATAAATTGTTGCAAATATAATTTGTCATACTTCATTGTAGCGATACAGAACTGTATCTTAATCTGTATATCATAATGAGTGTAACCTTACATCACTGTTGTAATCAGAGGTGGAAGACCTGGCTTCAGAAAGTAAAAGTGTGACCATGTGTTTGCTCCACCCATGCACAACACCAGCTGATTCTAATTATCTTTCCATCTCTAATCATAAGCTATGGATGGATCAAGGATGGCAGTCGAGTTCCTTGTGATTGGTTCTTTTGAATCAACATCAGAGGGCTGTTGAATAGTTTTTGCATTTTGAGTGCTTGTCTTGAGGTAGAAATGGCAGGAGTAAGTTTTCCAGAATACTACCCCTGACTTCAAACAAACATAACTTTGGGGTAAGGCAACATGTGCATAGGACCTCTGACAAAGATCCTGTAGGACTGCTGTTTCCACACAGTGAATGATACCCAGCAACCAAATCAGGGTGTTAGGGAGCAGAGTATACCAAGGGTCTGTAGTGGATGCTCTGGTTTTCCTTCGTCTCTTAAATGGCCTGTCTTGTTGGCAGTGAGTACACAGTGTCCCTACGTTCTCCTGGTGGTTTGAGCTAGGTTAGTGGGCCAGGCTATGGGTAGCCTTTCTCATTAGTCCCACTGAAGTGAGGATCACCCCTCTACTTGCGGTCCTGTTGCCTGTTTTTGCTACATTTCCCCTGAACCCTGAGACTTTGACTCACGTCGACATGTTTTATGTCCGCGATTATGACGGTCGTTAGATGTTGCAGGCTCATTCTGTAGTTATAATATCTCCCAGATGGGTGTGCATTGGTATTAGCAGTACAATGCTGCAGGAACAGATGGAAGAGAGGGATAAAAAAAAACTATGGTTTTGTCTAAATTTACAGTAAATCATTTTTTTAAAACGCCATATGTTGACCATTGTGAGAATTCAACATATGTTTGTAAATTATTCAGCTTCGTGCTTGGGAATGAAATCCACAAATATCTGTCTTTTAAAAAGTGATATTTCAACTCCTAAATGAGACGACACTGACTCTAAACTCTGGAAGTCCTGAGGTGGTAAATGTGATAGATTTATATAGTCATAATCATAAACACTCTGCAAAACTAAATCAGTCCATGCTGACTTTAAAAAAAGATGTGGCTGAATTTCAGGATCGTTTGGTGCATGTTCATGAATGACTTTTCAGACTGTGGGTTGTGAAGAAGAGAGCAGTACCAGCCATCATGTGACCTGGAAGAACCACATTATTGGATCATTTGTGAGCAGTTGATTGGTCTCTTTATAATTTATGTAACTTGAACATACAAAACAAAACACTTCTTTAGACTGGTCACATTGTGAAAATTCTATCATGTGTATACTTTAATGTGTATATATTATGATTATAATGTATGCCATTATGGTGGGAAAGACAGCTACAGGCAGCTTGAATAGTGTGTTTCATAATTTTGTTTTATAAATGCAATTTAAAATTGATATAATTTAATGCTTGATATGACCAGGATTATTCATGCTGTTAAGTTATGTCCATATTTCCATATTGAATTTGATATTGTAAAAGTTCTCACAATTCTCCCAGTATATTCCAATCCAGCAGTACCAAACACTACCTCAAGCTTTTATTGTTAAACAAACATTATTCAGGTTCATATCAGATTAGAGTAGATTTACTTGAAGATTTAAATAGATGAACAGATTAGTAGTGAATGGATTATGGTAGAGACTGTGGACAGGTACTGTGAAGTGGGATTCCTATTTTTCTGTGTGAAATCCCTATTGGTGTTCCTTCACACTGTATTAGTTGTACCTTAAAAGCTTCTAAGACAACCAGACATCTTCTCACCCATTTTGTTTCACTTATGCTATTGCACTAGCTTGTTAACCCCAGTCCATTGGTACCTCCTGTATACCCATGCCTCATTTTATCAAATTAACCAAAACAGGACAGTGGTGTCTATTTCAGATGCAACCATCTGTATAACACTTTGTAAACACACATGCAAAGCTTCATTTCCAAATCCTTAGACTATACGGGTACAGGTTTACCTCTACCCCTCTCACAGTTAATCTTGGGTCTTCACTGATTCTCCGAGTAATCACTCTAAATACTTTAAGACACACATTTATAGGAGCCCCTTGCATAAACATTATGCAAATCTCTTCCACGCCCCACCAGCTTTGGTAGAGACTAATTTCCATAATAAACATAATGAGCAGTGCTTCAAATCTTTTGCACCTCAAGCAGTCAGCCGTCTGTGCGCGTCACTGGGAATGTGTGTAACCCGAGCCGTGTCAAGGGGCTTTCAAAACACTCCAAACATCATCCGGAAGACAGTCTGAGACACTGCCAAAAAAGGGGCCATGTTTCAATACTGTTATTTATTTTAAACACAACTGATCACCCCTTCATTTTCCTGGGCCATGATCTGTAATATCCATATGACTGTTAGCATGTATTTTTTAGAAATCCTCACCTGGAAATTTTCAAAGAACGACAACCCACATCCCATTTCAGAAATATTATTTGGATATTAGCACTTTGGTTGAACCCTGAGGGACTCAAGCACATTAAAGCGTAGCCAGCGTCTTATAATGTGGGGAGTATTGACTGGTACAATTATAGTTAGGGTGATTCTCTCAGCGACTCAACATGATTAATTTTTCAGCAGTGCTATTAAGCGGGTGAGCGATTAGCGCTAAACCCTCACAATTGCCTTCTCCTCCCCTGTCTCCCTTTGATTTATTTGTTTATGCCACCCAGCCATGGTGGATTTAATGCTTCACGAAGAGGGAGGCCTGCCTCGGCCGGCGGGTGGCAGCGAGCCAGCAGGTATGACACAACTGTCCCCTCGCATCAGGGCGAACATGCGTCTCCGCGCACACGCGTGTGTGCGCCGGGGGAAACCCGGAGCGCGTCTGCCGTCTGCGCGATGTGCCACGACCGCGCGGAGACGATGAAGCTAATTACGCTGGTGACCCACATCGCGCTCTGACCCGCACCACCTGGGGCGTAATGTTGTGTAAGCTGTCTGAATTACCGTCCCCGTATCTGTCTTGTCGGAATGTTGTGTAAAGCAAATACCAAGACCTTTTCCAGAATACACACCAAAAGTAATATAGCTATGTTAAAGGTTTGATTTGGTCAATTCTTGCATCTCTGTGACTTCTGTGTGGTGATGGGAGTTCAGTGGGGGCATGGGGAGGGTGGCTAGCACCCCCAGTGCTACTTAACCAAAATTCCATGTTTTCCACTTGCATTTTTCCAGTGTGTATTTTTGTCTCTATTCTAAGAAGGAAGCCTGCTCAAAAAACGTACTGTACTGCCACAGGACTCCCATAACTGCCCTCTTCCTCTTTGATCAACATTTGCACATAAAAGCAGCGCTCTGGTTGTTGCCTTTCCCATCGTGGGTGCAATGGTGCCTAGGTTAGCTCCCCCCTTGCGTGGTGTGTTCCTGGTGTAAATGTCCCCCTCGACTGCCTTTAATGAAACATCAGAGCTGTAGCTCATGGCGGAGCTGCCAGCCCCCTATCACAGGGATCTATGCTGTTTGATGGATGTTATCTCCCATCTCCGCTGTATGAAGATATCACACGTGTGGCTCCTGACAGTGGGGTTTTCCATTCTCTCAGGCTGAGGGTTCAGGACGCTCATTCACCTCCCCATAATAAGTCACTATGACTCACGGCTGAACCATAACCCATGAGACAGCCCCTATCCTCAACACTCAACGCGAGCCTTGGACAAGCTTGGAGAATTCCAAACCAAAGCAGCCCCCCCCAACCCCCAACAGCGCTTACCTGATGGTAATTGAAGGAGAAATGCTTTCCCATCAGGTATTTCAATCTCTTCAGGTTATTAAAATAATCCCTGATGTTTGAAATCTATTAGAAAGACTTTCAGCTGGTAAAACTCCCTCAGGTAGGAGTCGGAGGAATGTAATTGAAGCTTCAGCTTTGAGCTGACTTGTTCATGAGACAGTTCCATTGAGATGCCAGAAAGCTGGGGTTTGCTTTGATTAAGAAGGAAGGCAGGACAACATGCTGTGTTAAACAGAGACCTCCTTGCCAGGACAGATATCCACCAAAGCTTTACTTCCTCTGATATCATGGCTGTGTATGAATCACACAACCTGTGAAATGCCATTATCACAAAGTGAAATCCATGCAGTGCTGCCATTTAATATAGTGTGACTCATGCTGAGATTTAATCAAACATGCCTAGCCTCTTTCAGGGCATATGCTATGCAATCAAACAGGACTCATATTTAAACCAGATGTAATCAAACCAATCTTATGCGCATGAAGTATGAAAATTCAAGAACATGAAAAGGTATCACCTGAAGGCAGGTCCTAGGAGCCTTGTGTCCAAAGAATAGGTTTGCTTTTCTAAATTCTAAATTGCATTACTAAATTAATCAAATATGGCATACTTCACATGTAGTATGTAATTTTAATGGGAATTGCAGAAACACCCATAACCAGGAATGGGCATTTTTGGATTTTAATTTAAACAGATATGATGGTTCATGTTCTGCAAATTGCTTCTAGTTAAAATGGCAACCCTCCCAAGACAGAAAGACTAAACCTGGTAAAAGTGATAGACACACACTTCTGTCCTCAGCTTTGTAAGTAAAATCAGAGTTCCTTAGACCCAGCCAAACAAAAGTGACTATCAATTGGTAAATGTTGCTCTACGGTCCTCCATCTTCCATTTAATCAAGAAGGCTTCTGCAATTAAAAATCTCCAGCTCTCAGCGTTTGTGAACACTTTTCCTTTCATGTGCATTTTTCATTGCTTTCATCTGAGCCATGTTGAACTGGTTTTCTCTTTAATAGAGCTTGTAAATGTCACCCTCACCTGACAAACTTCATCACACAGTTTGTCTGACATGATATTGTTTGAAATGTTCTTTTCTTTATGAGATCTATGCAGCCATACTGCCAATGTCTAACATGTATGTCAGTCCACATGTCTCCAATTATGCACCTTATAAGCTTTCTGACACTCTCTAAACACAAGGCATCCGAATAACCTTGAATAAAGCATGCAAGGCTGAAGCTAAAGTACTGGAGTATTACAAAGACATTTATATTTTTCAAAGGCTGCCGCCGCCTCGGTAAGCATCTTGTTTTTTAATTATTTTTTTTTTTTTTTGGAAAAAGGAAAATGCTTGCTGTGCAGCTGAAAGAACATATTCAGAGTGGGAGCACACTGAGCTGCAGTCAACGCGGGAAGCGGGAGGCTGTTTTATGTTTATTCCCGTGCTTGCACACACTGCTATCACGGCTTGCACACACTGCTATCACGGCCCTCCGCTGGAAATATGCCGCAACGGTGTGGACTTCGCAGGCTGTCACCCACGTTTCCGTGTGAAACACAGGGTGACGAAAAGAGTGGCTGTGATGGCGGTAATTGGAGCAAATCTGGGGGGGGGGTGATGGGTGGACAGCCAAGTGTGCACATGAAAATGTGATATTGCAGGGCTGCTGTGAAACCACAAGAGTGTTGGTAAGCGCCATGCTTACCATGGACAGTGGTAATGGGCCTAATACCTCAACACTAACCCAATGGTCCATCAAAAACTAAGAACTGAGGACTATCAAATAAGAACATGTTCAACAAAGCCCACCTGGTACAGGTATAAGTCAACATCCCTTGATGTGCCATGGCTACCTCAACTTTTTTTTTTGGAAGTTCTTGTCTTTATTTCTAAAACTGACATTGATCAGTGGGAACAGTTATTCTCAATGTGAGTGCTTAGAATCTCAGCTGGGACCAGTCACAATCTTGGGTGGAGATGCCTAGGGTTTGGGTGAGAGCAGACAGGGTCGTCATGCAAACCAAATTTGTGGGTGAGAGCATTTTTGGACATGTTCAAAACCACACACAAGACATAAGAAATGCACATATTCGCACATATTAATGTTCTTGAAACTTCATAGACCCACTAACACAAAGTTTGTTGTTGGTGGTTTTTTTTTTTTTAAATCTAACCTGAACAGCATGCCACATAGATGCCCCTTGCTGGAGCATGAATCTTCAGGAGCATCTTCTGTTGAGTCCAAATCTGCCTTGTCCTGTCCTGTCATTTTTTAATCCATAAAACACCTCTAACTTTGTCTGCTTCATTCTACCAATGGAAATAATATAAAATAGTTACTGAGGGGATGATGACGGGATGAGTTACTGACAAATTCCATATGTGCCCTGTGGAAAATTACTACATAGGCTACTGTTTCCATCAGACTGGAAAATAGAACAAGGTACACAGAACAATCAAACGTTCACAAAAAATAACTGGCGCATAAATTAATTGGCAAAAACACACCATGTAATAATGTAGATACCAAACCATGCAGCCATTTACAGTTGCTATTGTGTTGGTGTTTGTGGCTAGCTAGCAAGCACTGGACAGTGCAATTGGTACGGGCAAAACTACAAACTCGCAAATGAGCTGTATCTGGACTGCTCTTATAACTAAGGATGGGAGACCTTGCTGGCTAATGTTAGCTAGCTCACATTAATGTAAGTTAAAAATGGAGCTTCACAGTATGTCTGTGCTAGCATATTGATTAAATAGCTAGCCAAGTAGACATATGTGCATGATGTATTTTGACAGATTTAGGCTACTACAGCATATGTCTGTGGGACAACACAGAAATGATTCAGTTGACTTATTTTTGCAGTAGCACATTTGCTTGGCTAGCAATTGTAAACAGTTAAGGAAAGCTAACCTTGTTTACTACCGCTGGAACGTGAGATGAACAAGTGGATGATGTGTAGTTATCGGTAGAAGATGGAATGATGGGGGATGGGGATTAAGAGGTGTGATCTGGTAGAGGAAGCTTGCTCATTTCAGCTAAACCTAGGCTGGGTTACTCTGACTGCTGATTGATTGAATAATTAATTTATACATTTTTACAAAATATCGGGTGGGCACATACCCACCTAAATTGATTGGCACGATGCCACTGAGTACAGACAAGATCTCTGCGAGATCATACAGTCTTTGGGGGGGTCAGAATCTCAGTGAAAGTGGCGAGAGTCTCAGTTCACCCTGGTCAGGGTGTCAGCAGGGGTGATCATAATCTCAGTGAAAATTGTGACCACCCTTGCGGAAGAGGTCCATATCTCGGTGGGAGCACAAAGCAGTGGGCATGGTAAGACAGTCTCCTGCAGGGACCCTCACACCCCAGTCCGTCAAACCTCATTACACCAGTGTGAGCTAAAGAACAATACAGGTTGATGAGTGATCTCTACAGTGAAGATACGCACAAACACACTCATCCTCCCCACCTACTTCACCAGCCCCGATTACCTGGCAGTCAGTCTGAAGGATCTAACAAGTTCATGCTCAAACATTGTGCTTTTGTCTTTAACAGGTCAATTGGGTCTGTTTGGGAATGAGGCACTTCATGAAATGCAAAGAAAGGACATTTTAAAATATCTTTATTTGAATAGCTAACTACTTGATTAAACAATGGTGGAATGGGTCTTGAAACATACTGAACCTTGACCTTAACACAACATTATGTAGAAATGTCATAGCATTGAATTCCCAAAAGAAAAGCGCTTCAAGTTTGAGTAAAAGTGCTGCAGCAGTGAATGGACAATGCTGAAGAAATTACTGTGATCACAAGGTTTCAAATTAACATCCAACAAGTGGCCTAATGTTTCAATTGAGTCAAGCATAAATAAAGTGGGGAAAAAAATAATATTGCATCAAATTTAAGGTTTGTAAGTTGCTCCGTTGACTGTATCTGCCCTGCAACTGAAAAGTTCTTACTGTAGGCTACTCATAACCTTGGTGTTTTTAGGTATAGTGTGAGCACATGGCCATTATCAAAAATCTCCTTTTTGCAAAGTGAAACTGAAATCAGATTAAATAAGAATTTTCACCAATGTATTGTTTTGTAACAAAACAAACAGCAATCTTATATTACCAACATTTCTCAATTGGGAAACAAATTGCTTTATTTTTCTTGAACATGTGATTAAACATTAAACATTTTAAGCCTTTATAAAACTCTTGTTAATATGAAATTTGGTACAGTCCAAAATACATTACAGAAACTTTCCTCTGGAAAACAATTCAATGAATTTAATCTCTTTACTGAGTTTAATCTCACTTCATAATATACATCCCTCACCAGATGGAATATAAAATAAATGTCATTTTTACATTTTTAATAGAAATTCTGTGTGTATTCAGCTGGATCTGCTGAACATCCCTATGTTATTTTTCTTTTTTTTCTCATCCTTTGTGCTTTGTTTTGCTTCATCTGATTTTGGTTGGTGATTTGAATTTTTTGTACTTGATTGTCATATTTCCATTTGAATATTTTTGATTACCCCACTCTACATTAGGTATTCAGAGCACAGTCCAATTATGGCAAAAGTGTGTTTTAAAAGGCATAAGCAAACATGAAGCCAACACTGGGCTAAAAATGACAAACAAGGCCAATTATGGAGGGAGGAAGTGCGCATTGTTAATGGCACTGTGTGATCAGTGATGATGCTTGTTCCGAGGAGCGTGTTTGACAGTCTGCACCGTAATGGCCTCTCAAATCTCCAGACGGGTTCCCATGAAGACAGCCTGCTGTCTCGCTCGCCCTCCCACTGGCTTGGTAAATATGAGAAGTGAAATGAAGTGAAACATGGGCTTTAATTAAAAAGCGAAGCCCCTATGTAACATGATAAAGAGAAGCTTGGTGGATTATCATGGCTGATAACGTGTCCAGCTGCACTGGGCCAGGGCATGAGAGAAGGTGAAGTGTCTAAATGGGGCATGGCTCCTTCAGATTCCATTGCGTTCGCTCCTGCTGACGACATGGCAGGTGCTCAAAGCGTGTCTTTACTGAGCGATGCACCTCCCCTCTAATCAGCGCTTGCTCCCCTGCTGTTGGGCTATAGCATAGTATGAAGGTTAGGGATCTGGGCTTATGACCCAGAGGTGGCAGGTTCACCTCCCAGCATTACCATTGTACTCTTGAGCAACGTACTTGATTGAATTGCTTCAGTAATTATACCCAGCAGTGTAAATGGATAGTGTGTAAAAACAGAAAGTGCACACTGCTCTGCACAAGAGCCTCTGCTGAATGAATTGCTTTGATGATGTGTGAAACTGGAGTATGACGGCATTGGACTCATGAAGGTTCCATAGCTTTAGTACTGAATTGCTTTGATGATGTGTGAAACTGGAGTATGACGGCATTGGACTCATGAAGGTTCCATAGCTTTAGTACTGAATTGCTTTGATGATGTGTGAAACTGGAGTATGAATTGCTTTGATGATGTGTGAAACGGCATTGGACTCATGAAGGTTCCATAGCTTTAGTACTGAATTGCTTTGATGATGTGTGAAACTGGAGTATGACGGCATTGGACTCATGAAGGTTCCATAGCTTTAGTACTGAATTGCTTTGATGATGTGTGAAACTGGAGTATGACGGCATTGGACTCATGAAGGTTCCATAGCTTTAGTACTGAATTGCTTTGATGATGTGTGAAACTGGAGTATGACGGCATTGGACTCATGAAGGTTCCATAGCTTTAGTACTGAATTGCTTTGATGATGTGTGAAACTGGAGTATGACGGCATTGGACTCATGAAGGTTCCATAGCTTTAGTACTGAATTGCTTTGATGATGTGTGAAACTGGAGTATGACAGCATTGGACTCATGAAGGTTCCATAGCTTTAGTACTGAATTGCTTTGATGATGTGTGAAACTGGAGTATGACAGCATTGGACTCATGAAGGTTCCATAGCTTTAGTACTGAATTGCTTTGATGATGTGTGTGTGAAACTGATGATGTGTGAAACTGGATTATGACAGCATTGGACTCATGAAGGTTCCATAGCTTTAGTACTGAATTGCTTTGATGATGTGTGAAACTGGAGTATGACAGCATTGGACTCATGAAGGTTCCATAGCTTTAGTACTGTATACTTAAGTGCAGCTGGCACATAGGCGACCAACAACATAAAATAAACGAAACCTCTGCCATGTAGCGCGTGAGGGAAGATCACTCCGGTTTGGCGTCACATGTAGTGACATATTGGCTTTAATTCAGCCCTGCAAAGACATAATTTCATTACATGACACTGGTGTGATATGGAGCAGGTTTTATTTCTGTTAGGGGCTCAGCCGATTACACTTAGACTGCTTTACTCCACAATTCAGGAGAGAAGCTAATTAACAGCGCCCAGTCTTTTCCTTTCAACTCAAAATCCTGTTTAATTATCTGGTCTTTTTAATGGCTACAGCTTAATTAGCACATCCAGATGATACTAACATGTGATTAAAAATTGAAATATCATAGGAATGTAGTAGGGGTTGGGGAGGGGTGCCATGAATACATTAAATATATGTGGGTTTACATAGGATGCCCTCTTCAGTCAGGTTATACAGTGGGAGACTGTGGAATTCAATATACAATATTCCAGTCTTACTGCCTGTCCTTCACAGCAACCATCAAAGTAGCAGGTACTTTTATTTTTGGAAGGAATGCAAATTTCTGCAGAGATAATCTCTATCGGTTGGGACCCATTCAAATAAGTCAATCTTTCTTACTTGCACAGGCGTTTCAGTCAATGTGGAAGTAAGTCTTTTTCTGGACTCTGTTTCAGAATGAGAAGCACACAGTCCACAGGAGAATGTTTGCTCTTCTTCATGAACACAGAGTAATCAAATAAGCTGATGTTGTAATTTAAAGTCTGTTTTGACTGAGTTTGACCTAAAGGAGACTAAGCGTGTTTGATTAGGTCCCTGCCTTAGTCTGAATGCATCTCAGAGTAGTAGTAGTGTTACAACCCCAGTGCTGACTGACATCAACATGTGCTACAGGCCCAGAAGTACAAGCACAGTGCCTTGGGTCACACCGCCTCTGCTGGGCTCAGCCTCGGGTCTCCTCCTCATGAGCCTGGACCATAAACATCAGTAGCATTGCTGCTGCAGAAGGAAGTCATTCATGTTTCACAACACAGTACTGTGTGCTTTGTTGACGAACATGAAGAAGTTTAAAACTCTTATGTTTCCTCTTTGGGGATTTTATGGACAAACTCCACCACAGCATGTCATTGCCCTTGACATAAACAGCCTTCTTCATTTCACTGGAGGAAGGAGGAGCAGGTTTGCAGACTTTATATAATATGGTGGAAATGAGAATAAATGAAATATTTCAGCATACTTTACTGACTGTTATTAATGTTTGATGCTTGACTGTGGAAATATTTGAATACGCTGTATGTGTCATTCCGATAAAGCATTTCAGTTTAGTCAAATATTTATTAATTAAATATTTTGGCAGACGAAGAGCTACATGAAAAGCAGTTACATGTTGAGTTGCAAAGTATGTGTTGTCTTATGTTGTTAACAAACCAACATTAAAAAGTTTACTTTTCCATTTAGTGGGTAGATGAAAACATTGAAAAGTTCCGCCGTTGTTTAAATTACTCTCATTGAACTCTTAAGAAACCCGTTGTGTCACAGCAGTAGTAGGCCGTAGTGCTGCTTGTTCGATTAATTTGAATCAGATTGTTACTACTGGCATTTTCTTTCTTCCCTGAAAGATTACATGTCCCCAGGCCTGCTTAGTTTATGCAGGTGTAGGTGGCAGCCTGGAGTAAGAGCTGAGTGAGTGAGGCAGGGAGGGAGGGAATGACAGAGGGAGTAGGGGGAGTGAGTGAGTGATGGGATGCAGAGAGGGAGTGAGGGAGTGAAACAGGGAGGGAGGGAGTGTGAGTGAGGCAGAGAGGGAGTAGGGAAGGAATGAGGGGAGTGGGCAGAGAGGGAGTGAGTGAGGGATGCAGAGAGGGAGTGAGTGAGTGAGTGAGGGGGCAGGGAGGGAGTGAGTGAGGGAGGGAGGGAGGGAGAGAGGCAGAGAGGGAGTGATATAGGGAGGGAGAGAGGCAGAGAGGGAGTGATACAGGGAGGGAGTGTGTGAGGCAGATAGGGAGTGAGTCAGGGAGTGAGACAAGGAGGGAGTGAGTGAGTGAGGGAGGGAGAGAGTGTGGCAGAGAGGGAGGGAGTGAGTGAGTGAGGATGCAGAGAGGGAGTGAGGGAGTGAAACAGGGAGGGAGGGTGTGAGTGAGGCAGGGAGGGAGGAGTGTGAGGGATGCAGAGAGGGAGTGAGTGAGTGAGGGATGCAGAGAGGGAGTGAGGGAGGGAGTGAGTGAGGCAGGGAGGGAGGGGGTGAGTGAAGGAGGGCAGGAGGGATTAAGAGGCAATGGGAGAGAATCTAAAACAGAATCAATGTAGTCAAGTGCAGCAAGACAAGAATGGCCTTTGAGATGTGTGTACATGCCTTATGTATACTGCCACTCTAATGATACCCAAACTGTCCAGCATTAAATATGAATATGAAAAATGTACACAACGTGTTGATAATCACCATCCTGCTCAACACACAAGTATGCACAGCCAGGATTCAGGACATTAAAAACGAAACACATTTACGGCACAAAGGTCATTAAATAATTCATGCATGCGAAGGCATTTCCTCCTTAAATATGGAGATTGTTTCATGTGCTTTATTAAAGGGCCACAGCAATTTAAACATAAAAATGATCCCAATTAATAATGCTGGCTTTCGCTAATAACTTTTGTGATTGCCGCTGAACTTTCTAAAATGTATCGAGTGGCATGAAAAATCCTTAGCTAGGGGAGCATTCAGAGCAAATGTTTAAATTTTAAAGAAGAAAGATTTAAGGGTATCATGTAATTGTGAATGGAAATGAGCCAGAGCTAAATGTATTTCATAAAAGAATTAGCATTAGCACTTTAGATTAGAGGATGCAAATTACATTCATGAATACTTTATTGGTTAGCATGCAGAATATTAACGGGGGGAAAAGACTGGCAGTTATAATCTGTTAAAGGTCAGTTTCGAGGTCAAAGCCATTTTTCAGTCCCTCTTCCAAAAAGACAGTCACTCAGATCAATTAGTCAATGGCAGTCCAAGCTGCACTGCTGTTTTGTTGTTTGTCCAATGCCTGCTATGTGAACTATAAATAAAGAAACAGGGCTGCCCTGCATTGACTACTTCTCTAACACTGAAAGCCACCACTACCCTCATGCTTAACAACACAAGTAAAGAAAGATATGTTTTTTTTTTTAGTGGTGGTAGAGGATCTCAGTTCACCCTCATATCCCCAACAAGTAAGTCACACTAGAAGCCAAGTGCCTGTTTGTGAGACAATTTATGCAGAGCAATTTCACTCCATCAAAGGCAGAGGGGAAAAATCAATTACGACAGGATAGGGAAGTGATGTTACACAATAATGTTTGAATGTATCCACGGTTCGGATCTCTCTCCTGCTTGACAGTGAGCGATTGCCCAGCAGTATGCGCACAGCACAGCAGCTCTGCTTTCTGAGTCACTGCTGTGGTACTCTTCACCAGTGCAGGATATATCAGCACTGTGAAAGCAATCTTTTCCAGAGATATTCCAGTGACAACTCTGGCCCCTTTGCCTCGGCTTATCTGCTTTCTCTTTATGGTAGGTGTTAATAAGCAGGTCGGCGCAATGTGTAAAACTGTCGTCTTTCTGAATGGAGGGGAAAGCGATTGCTGCTACCTTTCTGCTCAACCTGCTTCGGTGACACCTTGTTCAAGCTAAACTGCAGAGTTCCCAGCCAGGCAACAATGTAGGTGGGTGGCTCTTCGCATCTCAAATCAATGGCACTAAGACGTGGAAGGCAATTGTGGCCAGGAGAAAATCTCTTAAGCATGGCGCTGGCGAAACAACTAATTCCAGTATAATCCAACAGAGGACATCATCAGAAGTGGCATGGTTTATTGTTGGGCTGTGACAAGACTTTGAGTGTGCTCAAGCTAAATGCCTCTGCAAAAATACATTTTCATATGTGCCATTGTGCATTATAAACCTGTCATTCAGAAACATGGTGAAAAGGTGCAACAAATTTTCCATGACAAGTAGCATCTGCACATACTATGCTATAAATCTTAAAAATGGGCACACCAGTGCTGTTTGTTCACCAAATTTCCTTCATTTTCAAGGCTCTCTCAAAGTCTGCATTACCCCTCAAGGAAAAGAGTCAGTGGATCTAATTGGTTCAAGTGTCATTAATATGATCTGTTACTTGATCTCTGCCTTTGCTCTGTTTTTGGAAACTTGGGGAAGATTGGAACGTCTTCCCTCATTGGCCACTGCTCATCCCACAGTCTTCCCTCATTGGCCACCGCTCATCCCACAGTCTTCCCTCACTGGCCACCGCTCATCCCACAGTCTTCCCTCATTGGCCACCGCTCATCCCACAGTCTTCCCTCATTGGCCACCATTCATCCCACAGTCTTCCCTCATTGGCCACTGCTCATCCCACAGTCTTCCCTCATTGGCCACTGCTCATCCCACAGTCTTCCTTCATTGGCCACTTCTCATTCCACAGTCTTCCCTCATTGGCCACTGCTCATTCAATAGTCTTCCCTCATTGGCCACCGCTCATTCCACAGTCTTCCCTCATTGGCCACCACTCATACCACAGTCTTCCCTCATTGGCCACTGCTCATTCCACAGTCTTCCCTCATTGGCCACCACTCATACCACAGTCTTCCCTCATTGGCCACTGCTCATTCCACAGTCTTCCCTCATTGGCCACCGCTCATCCCACAGTCTTCCCTCATTGGCCACCGCTCATCCCACAGTCTTCCCTCATTGGCCACCGCTCATCCCACAGTCTTCCCTCATTGGCCACCATTCATCCCACAGTCTTCCCTCATTGGCCACTGCTCATCCCACAGTCTTCCCTCATTGGCCACTGCTCATCCCACAGTCTTCCTTCATTGGCCACTTCTCATTCCACAGTCTTCCCTCATTGGCCACTGCTCATTCAATAGTCTTCCCTCATTGGCCACCGCTCATTCCACAGTCTTCCCTCATTGGCCACCACTCATACCACAGTCTTCCCTCATTGGCCACTGCTCATTCCACAGTCTTCCCTCATTGGCCACTGCTCATACCACAGTCTTCCCTCATTGGCCACTGCTCATTCCACAGTCTTCCCTCATTGGCCACCGCTCATTCCACAGTCTTCCCTCATTGGCCACTGCTCATACCACAGTCTTCCCTCATTGGCCACTGCTCATACCACAGTCTTCCCTCATTGGCCACCACTCATACCACAGTCTTCCCTCATTGGCCACTGCTCATTCCACAGTCTTCCCTCATTGGCCACTGCTCATACCACAGTCTTCCCTCATTGGCCACTGCTCATTCCACAGTCTTCCCTCATTGGCCACTGCTTTGGCCATCCATTCACCATCTTGTGGGATTCCCAGCCACCCATTCTTTTAGGGAAACCTCACCCTGTTTAATCAGTTAGCATTTTTTAAACCTGTTTAATTAATGAGTTAGTGCTGTCACTGGCTCCAAGCCAGCATTGTGCTCACAGTCATGATCTGTGCCACAATAACAGAGGCCATATTTATCTTTCAGTGGTCAAGGTATTTCACAATGACTGAAAAGGCATGTATATTAGGACCTCTCACTCTTATTTTGCTTCCCCAGCACATATAAAGAAATGGTAAAACTTTGCAATGAGGGTCGATGTTTAACATTAGTCAATACAACAGTTAGTGTGAATAGTCATTAAATAATGAGTCCATTAAGCAATTATTTATGATGTGCATGTAAGCGAAGACATGAACAAATATTTTACCACATGGTCTGTAAAGATAATAGTTTATATTTAGTTAATAGGAATAGCATGAATTCCACACTTAGTAGCTTTCTTTGTTAATGAAATGATGCAAGTCTATGTAAATTTTATAAATGATGACTGTCTTAATATTCCCATCAAATATTCTTCCAGCTGGCCACTTGTTGGAAAAGGTTGAGGCATCTTCTATTGTCTCATTTACACAAGGGTTTTACAAATAATCTCTGAATTCTTCTGGATAGTTTATAAGCAGTATATACTCTTAATTTACCAGTAGTTAAGTGTCTTTGTGAACCTTATTGCAGTATAAGGTGGATAGCTCATGCTGTTGTGTTTCTGTAATTTGTTTGTTGTTCTGAAGATTTTTAACTACATTTTTGAGTAAGTCCTAAATAATAACAGCTTGCTACTCTGGATAAGCAGAATGTAGATGTGGGTTTGCTGGCTAACAGCTTGCTAGCTAGCTCAGAATTATTTTTAGCTAGATGTCATTAGCTAGCATTATGGATCGCTAACAATGTTTTGTTGACGATGTTTTGAGGTTATCGGAGAATAAGAATTACTTGTTCTCAGAACATTTCGAAATAAAGCTAGATTACTTGGCTGACCGTCATACCTAACATACATACATACAAACAAACATACATAAATTTGTTAGGCTAGTTTTTATTAGTAGTTTTGCTAGTGAGCAAGTTAACTTTGTCAGAGCAATCAATCCCAAAGAAACGTTTCTATCAAGATGATGCTCTTGTCAGCAGTAGATTGCCAAATGGTCTAGGCATTTTAAATTATGCGTTAGGGTTGTTCACAGCAGCATGTAAGACCAGAGTACCAACCATTGGTAGGCCCAAACTTTTAAATCATCAAGCTGAGGTTCTTAGGTGATCGTGGCATGTATTTTATGTAGGCCCAGATGGTGGGGGAAATAGCTGCTAGCTGGGTGGAGGAAAACAGAATGTATAGTGTACATTTATCAATTTTTCTATACGACTGAAAGGTCTGTGCTTTTTAGTGAAGAAGAAACTCTGAGTTTGACTCTTTCTGCACTTGTACCTTCAGCATCCCTACTGTATCATTACTGTCATTCAGTGGTGCATGTGTCATTTCATGCAAAAAGTGTGAGGCAAAAGCTGTTATTTGTTGGCTTTGTCACTCAGAATGGGTGTGTGTGTGTGTGTGTGTGTGTGTGTGTGTGTGTGTGTGTGTGTGTGTATATATATATCAGTGGCGGCTGGTGAACTCAAAACAGGTGAGAATTCACGGGATAATCTATACTAATTAATGTTAATAGAGTAAATGGTGTGTAGTTTTGTAATAATAACCTAATATTTTACTTTACTAACACGTGCAGTATTTGTGATACCTACATATTATTGTAGGCAAATTTATGTTTTACAATTGTTGACAGATTAAAAACATCAAACATAATTCTAGTTTGATAAGAATGGCAATTCTATTACAAAATTTTACTATATATACAAAATACATATATATATACATATAGACCTCTCATCTACCAGATCAAGTATATGGCCTGAGGCATACACGTCCATTTCATTTCCTAAAATATACAGTGCAACATAGGAACATAGTTCCACCAATGAAAAATACTTATTAGTACTGTTACTGTATGTATTTAGTACTGTGTATTTTAGTGCTATATGTTTTCTGTACTACATACTGTAGGTTGCAGGACAAGAGGTGGTGAAACTGTTTTTGCGCTTCATTTACCTGCCTCAGTGTTACAGCTATATCTAATCCCCTGAGATTAGCATTAAGAGAAAGAAATGTGGAGAAATAACCTAATCAAATTGAAATAATACAAATAGTGGTTCTGTGTGTTTAATGAACAATTATGCAATATATCTACTACATATGTATTGCTAATTCATTAAGCTGTTATAAATTCATGCTCTTGCTCAAAGTGAGTTAATGGATAAAATAATTATCATAAGTCTCAAGTCACGAGTCACAAGAGCAAGAGGAAAGGGGGTATAGAACACGGATTAAAATGTGATATGTAAAAAAAAAAAAAAAAAAAGCCAAACAATAGTAATACATACTTGAGCACATTTATCAGAAGTAAAGCCTTTTACAGTTCCATTTCATAAAGAAGTCTCAATTTCATGTGGACAAAAATAACAAGAAAATATTATATTGCACTTGAAAGGACCAAAAAAAAATCATCTCATTTTACAGAAAATGAAAACCCAGTGCATGCTTTCAGCTCTGATTGACAAGGAACAAACCCCTGCAAGCCCACAGAAATATTTTCCAACCACAATACCTGCAATTAACAAAAAAGATAATCTATCAAAACACATCCTCTATCAGGGGATGTGGGGATGCGGTGCTTGTGTGCTGGCTGGAAATGTTTTCTGTGACATTAAACAGGTGTGCAGACCTGTGGGTGCCTGAGAGATAACATTGTTCTCTTCGGAAATTGACTGGTTTGTCATGTCACTGGAATTTAACCAAAAGTACAGCAAGTTCCCTCTTGTTGTCAGTTATGGAGCTGCTGTTCTGTGATGACATCAAAGTGCGTTTTGTTGATACAGCTCTTGTTCACAGCTTGTTCTTAGCTATAAAATGACATTTTTTTTTCATTTTGATGACAAAAATGAATACAATACCAGTCTTTATATATGAATTGCAAATTCTACACTGGCTGAATTTCAGCTTCTTGCTGACTTGATTGTTCTGCTCTGATGGTCCCACACTGTAAACCTTTTGCAAAGTTTCTTTTTGTTTTGCTCCAGTTTATTTGTATAATGCCTTTGACCAATCATTGTAATGCACCTTGTTTACAAAATTCCACAAAAGTAGAATAGCAGTGGCGATGGCTATTTTGATAAAACCATATGTGTAAGTATACAAACACTTACTGCCTTTTTCCAGGGAGGATTAGTCACTACTGTATACAAGGATAATTTTTGTGTTTATGTAATTATTTATGTTTGTGTTATTCATGAAATAATTGCTCTGCATTGCTGGTAAATGCATTGCGATCATCCATGGGATTTAATTATTTATTTCCCTAAACCCATTAGCTGAAGCATCAGTTTTTTAAGTTGCTTCACTCTGATGCTCTGAGGGCTGATGTCTGTTCTCAGCAGGATTAAAAACGGTTGCGATGATATCTGTCTCTTTGTCTTGAGTGAAACAGCGGAGGGCGGCTGCACTATACTTAATGTCATTATCTGCTTTCTTCCTCTGCTTGCTGAGAAATAAGAATACAAGCTGCTAAAAATACGTGCAGGCAGGAAGTTAACAGGGCCGTGAAGGATGATGTGTGAACCGCATCTCAACAAGCTAAGCCCTCACTCCCACGCACAGAGTAAATCACTGAGATATGTTATCTGTCTCTCATAAACGAAGTACCAGCCTCGTTTTGTAACATTCTGTTACACCGCAACGGTGTCCCTTCCTCTTTTGCATGATAAGCAAATATTGCCAATGGAAAAAAAAAAACACACACACACACACACACACACACACACACACACACACACACACACACACACACACACACACACACACACACTTTGAATCTGTAGATTAATGGTCGCCTGTGACACCAAAAATACAATGTTCGCAATGTTCGATGTTGTTGTTTTCTAATCTTGTTTTTCAAATTTCTTGGTTTCAAAGTAGGGGAACATGGTTACATTTTTTGCCACACATTCTCAAGCACTTGGAAGGCCAAAGCACTTTGCTTCAAAGATGAGAACTAAAGCATTTTTATTAAACTACGAACCACAACTCTGGTGCCGATCCAAACCTTGGATAATTGTTGTACTTCCCGAGCCTGACCTTGGTACCCCATTATGTACCGGGCTCGTCACAGAGATTTTGGAATTAGAAAAGCGAGCAAATGTTCTCTGTAATGGCAGATTGTAACAGGTAAATCTACATTCAGACTTTATCTTTTGTAATAAATGATTTAAGCAATAACTAATGACACTTGAAAGAGTTTGCTTGTATTCTGGAAGGATTATCACCCGCTAATAAGTCTTCAGATGGGAATGAGTCAGGCCACAGTCATTGTTTTGAAATTGATACAGTTGTATTGTGCCTACATCAACTGATGAGTAAGTTTTTTACTATGCAGTTTAAGCACTGGGTATCCAGGTAACCAGTGGCTATGAATTCCACAAAGTCATTTATCCATCCATTATATCTTATACATATGTATAAAACATCAAAATATAATTTAAATCATCAATATATAATAACAATTATAATACATTACAATTGTAATTATGATAATCATTGATTGCTGAATGAATTGTTGCTTGGACGCCTGCAGTTGTCTTGGACTGCTGCTGTCTTGTCATGTCTTGAAAAAGAATCTTCATACAGAAATAAAATAAAAATGGCAGATATGCCACGTTCTTGCTCAGGTTTTCACTGCAGACACTAGAGAAGCAGCCAGCCCTCTTATGGGGCTAATTGCGCCTGTGGATATGGTTAATTAGAATCACCATATCAAGAGCCGCTTGAATTACCCAGTCAAATCCCACTGAATACATATTGGGGTTACGAAGGGAATTTGGAATTAGGAATTAGGCTCTGAGATCCATATGCTCTTGGTATCCACATGAGAAGAGCTAAATTACTCCCTCTCATCCATAACTCATCACATGTTCTTTTGGATAAATGAGTAGCTTCCATCCCTACAATGGTAAAACACCATTCAGAAACAAACAAGCTGTTTGCAGAAATGTACAAAAGAGTTCCTTGCATTCAAAAGACTGAACAACGTTCAAATGTATCAATCCATTCTTGAACCATTACATTAAATGTTTGGCTACAATTCGAAAAGTATTTTCAAAATTAATTTTACTAAGGAGATTGATCTGCAAATCTCTTGGAAATCAGTCTACCATGCAGGAGAGATAGGCTGTCTTGTTATGCATTCACTTTGAGATATTGGCAACATTTCACAAGGTATTTCATATACACTAGAGGTGTGGGACTGCATGCATGTTTATAATGAATAATTTTTGAACATGAATATTGTAAGGTGGAGATATGTTAACTAAGGAACTAAATTTATGCAGTACCTCTCTGAATACAATTTCCATAAATTTTCTGTTCATGTAAGAATACAAACATGTTTGATAAATGGCAGTTGCAGTGACGTCATTGTAAGGAAACATAAGAGAATCCTCAATGTATCCAAAGAAGAATATTTTTATGGGAATTTTGATTTAATCTTTAAACACATTTCTGAAAGCCTGTGAACTTTGCAGTGTACTTTCTTTCTGTATGATTTCTGCTGGAATAGGATCAGGTGAAGCCTAGGTTTTCATGCCTATTATTTTTTCAGACTGGAAGAAGGAAGATTTTTGTGTGTAGCAAAGCAACCTTGGCTGCAAATTTGAAAACTATATTTTTAGTTATTAGATAATTGAAGCAATCAGGAAAATATTTGTGTTTTGGAGGAAAGCATTAGTGGGACCAGCTCCATTGTAGTGCACCGTAAACAGCAAAATTAAGCTTGACTTCATGGTATGTGCTAAAGCAGACAAAGACTGGAGGAAAGTTTGTCCCATGCAGGATAGCCAACATACTAATAGGAAAAGTAAAGAGGGGTCAGTATTTACTCTGGAATACGAATAAGATCTGTTTTTGGCGTGATCACACTGTGGATACTAGAGGCTTGCTGTCTCCAGCACACGTCCGCCAGACATTAATCACAAGCAGACATCGTTGATATGAACCACCTTGCCTTTCACAGATGAAGATCTTTTTTTTCCTGTTTGACCCGCTGTTTGGTTTTCCTACCAAGTGTGGTGGATGGACTTGTTGCTCTGATGTTCTTTGCACGCGGTGTGGATGAGAGATATGCAGAAGATGGAGAAATGCTGCTAACAGGAAGCAGTGCCTGTGGAAGACCTCAGTGACCCCTCCTCACTCATCCTCTCAATATTCCAGCATTGTGTAAAACATGATAATATTACCACAACATTACACACAACCTTTTGAGAACGTTATGAGCTCACGAGGAAGGAGATGATGGCCCCTCTGCTCCTGAAATGGATGTAATCAGTCCTTACATTGAAAAGGAAAGTTATTCTGCAGCTCACAGTAATGCCTCTGTCAGATGTGCAGGCCCATTTTATGATATTGGGTTGGCTTTGTAAATGACAGGGGCTTATTTTGAGGACTCCACAGCTTGCTTGATCTGAAGGCGCAGTTGCATAGCAACTGTATGAATGTAATTTTCTGCAAGCAGGGGCTCTCCATTTGGATGAGAGAATATGTTTCAATGTATCTGGAGTCTAGACATTTTTCATGCATTGCCATAAATGTAATTTTATTTTTTTCTCCCAGTTTGAGAAGATATTAACCTATAGAATTATTTCTTTGCACACAGAGCATTGCATTGGAAATATATTATGGAATATATTTACATTCTCATATACTTGAATGGCGGAGGAGTATCACAACTCAAATTGCTCGTCATTATCATCAAAATACTTTTTTTTTTTTCCTACTCGGTGAGATGTGCATCTATCGGCAAACGGCTGTGGTGTCAATAGCGGTGCATGATGGGGGAATTGTGAAGACCGCATGCTGTTTTACACAGTAGGATTTGCTCCTTAATCCCTCAACAAATGAATGTCCTGCTACATTCTCATATCATGCTATATGTTATTCCTCCACTACATGCCAGTGCTGCACCATATGCTAATGCTCTGCAACATGCTAATGCTCTGCAACATGCAGATACAAGTGTGCATACTTATAAGCCACCTTGAGTTTTTTCTGAAATGCACATCACATGTTTCAATTATTCCCATAAAACAGCTCTGGAGTTGATGACAGAGCGACATCTGACAGACTTTCACTTAGGTTTGATAATGTATCAGATATTTTTGGAAAATTGCTTCTTTTTATTTTTTCCATCTTTGAAGTCTGCTCATGCAAGACCAGCTTGAATTCAGCATTATGAATGTGTTGCATTGTTGCTTCAGCCTCAGTCTTGAAAAAAATGTAATATGTAATATAAAAGCACTGTCTGGAGGCATATAAATGTTTGTCATATAATATACAAGGTAGACATTCAAACAGATGGATAAATACTTAAAATGTTGACCTACACAATGGTACGACAAGAAAAAAAAACTTGTCTTTATATTTCTAGTCAGTAATTACGCCAAAAAGGTTTTTGAACATCCAAGACAAATAGTCACATGTTATTAAACAGGTCACAACACAAAGAGAATTTGCATTTGAAATAACAGCATTGTTTTGCAAGCTAATAATACAAGCACAGGAACAGAATTAAGTGCTACTTCCAGATAAGTGTTTCTTCAGAGATTAAAAGAGTACAATTTCCTTATGAATATATTAACATTTTATGAGTGAATTCAGGCAAAGGCAATCTCCTCTGCATAAATAATAGCCAGGCTTAATAATGCTGCCTGGCAGGAAGGCTCACTTGACGTCTGAAATTGAATGGGGTATTCAGAGTGTCCATGTGGTGAATGTACTACTGCATTACGGAGTCTCCTGTCATATCTATCCCCTCGCACCATCACTCTGTGGTCAAAATGTGCCCATAAAATAACACAGGAATTACAGCCATAAAACTACAGATGGCATTTAATGCATTTTAAATAGTGATTATTACCCCCTAAAGTTGCACATTCCTGAGTATGTGTTTTATTTATGCATGGGGTGAGGGTGGAGAATAAGATGGATATAGGTGGAGCGGGTCAGGGGCAGGTTCAGAATGAACAATGGGTGTGACGACAAGCTGAGCTAATGGTTGCCGCCATTCGAGGCAAGATTGGGTCCTTGTCCCGTTCTCCAGTTTCCCTCCTTCTTCCATCCACCAAGAGTGATGTCAATCCCTTGCTCTCTTCCGCACAGTCTGGCTTGAGCCCCTTAGAAGCCGAAGCATGCGATGGGTTACTTTGGGACTTCTTGGAAATGACAATAACCAGACTGGCTAACAAAAGCTCAGCAGCTGCACCGCAGAAAGGAAATGCACAGTGGCAATCTCGAGCCAAAGAGATTCAGCAGCACAATGGTGTACGCAGCAGTTCTATTTTGCAGACATGTTATGGGTGCATCATGGTCTAGCCCAACAGCAGTTTTGACCCAGCCATCTCTTACACCAAATCTTACACCAGATTTTTGGCCAAATATGTCCTCCCTCAGAGTCATTTTCACTCTGAAATGGTTATCAGGACTGCGAACAGATCGTGTGTAACGAGACAGCCTTGTTATATCTTCTCTGTGTCATGTTCTGAAAAACCCTCCCCAAAATTTCAATATTTCATACTCATGTAATCTGTTTTTTTTTCTCCTGAAGAGAGTGAGAGAGATTTGCTAATGCAATCTCTGGGCTTGCGGTCATCCATTCCGAGGGCTCTCTGGATGTATATTTCATGAACTCCTCTGGCTTCATGAGCCAATTGTCTAATTATCGGTTCCTCTGTGGCGTGGAGAATATTGGTCCCCTTGTCTCAAGTATCTGTGTCCACTTTCCTGTAGTGATTAGGATGCCATAGATATAACTACTCACTGGGTCAAGTCGTCTGCTCAAGTGCTGTAGCGTTTTCTCTCTCAGTGGAGACCAGGGGAAATTGATTTCACAGAGATTCAGGGCCGGTCATTGTCAACCGCAGACAGAGCCCACGCCTCACTGGAAATTAAGATCGCTGATGAACAATGGGTCATTCAGAACAGTGACTTCATCTTTACTGTTCAACTCTGTTTGAAAACAACTCGTATGATTACAACTTGCATCAGAAATCTCACTCCATTATTCATATGTGTTGTTATGATCATGTTAGGACTCCATTTTGACAGAACATATTCCTATCAGTTCTAGTTAGTCTCCCACATAAGTTGTGGTGTATGTGAGTTACACTCTCGCATCAAGCAAGAGAACACTCTTTCTCAGAAGGAAGAACCACAAAGGAGAATAATTCCCAGAAGCTGTATGGTAGCAGTGCTTGACCCATGGGCCTTGGATTGACATAGCTAAGATCGATTTGCCGTCTGAACAAGATGGCATTCTACTCACTCAGAAAATACCTTTTCTTAGCAAACACTAATAGTGCCTACTTGTCACTCAGTAGATAGCTAATAGGAAGAAAAACTACAGAAGGCTCACATTCAGTTTCTGGCTCTTTGGTAGTGAAGCAAAGCTTTGAGAGAGAAGCCATGCTTCTGGGCTTTAGACCCAGATCCCCAGTTATAGATAGAATATCCCACTCCTTCTGTGGGGCTTAATTCCCAGGCAAATATTCTCTTAGGCCTTGGTATGAAACTATTATAAATGTGCATGCTGTTGCAGAGCCAGCTGAAAAGTGAAAAAAAAAAACACAAAGGAGTTAAGGCAAGCACATAAACAGGCAATGTAAAATGTTCACATTTATTGGGTCCTCAAATTAAAATACTTAAAAAAGGGGGAGGAGTATCACTGGCAGCATGTTGCCCATCTGGGCTATGGCACTGCTGGGGAATTGAGCACATTTAATTTCCTTTTATTTCTTAATGTAATGGGTGTTTTAATTATCACCAGTGTAAACCTTGGGACACAACATAAATCAGACAGCTGGATTTCCTGTAAACAGCATCTCAGGAAGTCTTCCTCGATAAGCGTCTTTTGGTAGAAGTCATTTTGATATTTCATTGGTCAAATGCTTCTTTTTTTCCTTTTTCTCATCAAATTTTACTGAGCAGAATGAGATATGTCTCAAACCTGACTGATTGTGCAGAAAGTGCGACCTCGACCTGTGAAAATTGTACAGCGCTAATAAAGCTTGTATTAAACAATTTTGGTTCCAGGGTAAAGTCAAATATGTCTGCCAAGTAGCTGTAGTAAAACATGATAACAAAGGATACATTGCGTTGCACAAATTCATTTACACATTGTCATTACATGTAATTGATAAATGTAGAATGTCACATGGAATCTGCCATACTACGCTAGGGTGCAACAAAAGCCTTCTGATTAGAATCAGTCATCTTCATGAACTGAAAACATTTGGAGAAAAGCGCATTTAGCTTATCTTGTCTACATCCATACAATGTTCATTTTCCTTTTCTTCTTTGGTCCCCAGACACCTGATCTAGAGCTTCAAAACAGGGTATACCTGTTAAACTTACCAATAGCCAAAATGATGGTTGTAACATTGTGTTCGGTCAACCTCCTATTGAATGGAACCCATGTGCTGTGAAATACAGTCTTACCTCTGAGACTTATCAATAGCCTGCGGTCAATGGGCCTCTTCAGCAGGAAAATCGGACTGCTGGACAGATAAGAATTACATCCACGGGGAAAGCAGCCATTCAGATGCTCCACTTTCCCCTGGAGCACAGTGAACCTGATGTGTCTTGCATTTGTCACTTTTTTTGGCTTCCATAGTCCTCTCACAAGCTATTGCTGTTCATTGCATTGAGTTTTTTTTTAGATGTGGCTCTACAAAATGTATGATATTGACTGAAGAAGTAATAGAATGTGTTCAAGGTTTGACTTTTACTTCCTGGTTTCCCATAAGAGACAAAGGAAGGTTTTTTCCTTTTCTTCAGGTAAAGAATATAAAACTGTGGTAAACAAACTGAAATGGATATAAACTGTTACCAACTGGTAAGCCATGACATTAAAATAAAAAAAGAAAAAAATGCAGAATATTTAGTTTTCTCCTGAATGATGCACTTGCAGGGAAACAGACTAACAGGAAAAATATACTATACTGTGTAAAGGCATCAGTTGAGTGCTGCATAAATGCGTTTCAAATAAAAACAAAACACATAATATTCACAGTGGGCTAAAGATTGGCATAAGGAGTTGTGTTTATTCATCACCAGTGACTATTACTGTAGAGAGATTACTGGAATAGTACAAATGTAAAAATAATTAGTAGTCTCACTGTTTTTTTTTCTTACCTTGACTTGTATGTCAAAAATCTTTGTTACAGACTCTCGCGTTGCTTAGTAACTGGCAAAGCATACCTTTGGCACCCCTCAGCGTGTGACTCGAGTATCCCCACACAAAGGGAGAAGGTCTGAGAGGCTCATTCAGGGAAAAGAGGAGTGTTCTGCAAGCAGGTCAATGTGCCTTACAATATTCCCAATATTACCGAGGTGTTTGCCTAGGTCACGGAGCTGCAGTTCCTTCATCAGGCGTACATATGTGCTCTCTATAGAAATGAAACCTTAGACCTGCTGTATTCATTATCCTGTGGTCACAGGTTCTTGGGTTTTTTTTCCTCTCCAACGGTCTAAGAGGGAGAAAATGCCTGGCAGTACTTCATATTTATTACTACATCATACAACAATACACCATATGTTGTTACCATACATGACTTCTTGTCCATTGAATTGCTCTGAGGGAGGTGTCAAATGTATAGCAGGAAGAGATTAGCCAGCCAAGTAACATGGTTGCAAATGGCGCATAAAAAGTGACATAAAAACAGTACATTTCCTTTTTTGACAATGTCAATTATTTTATCCTGAAGAGGATTGTTTTTCCCAAGTATGTTTCATCCACATCTGCTTGCAAGATCTGTTTTCATTCATGTGATCTTCTCTTTGTTCCTGGGCAAGAGTATTTCATGAATAGCCTATTTTTCATTGCACTTGTTTGTGGCCTTTCAGTCTAAAGGAGATTTTGCTGTTTTCGAAGCGATGTCTTTGGTCATTAATAGTTGAAATGTGGAGGGAAGGTGAGAAAATGTTGCTTTGTGCATGCTTGTATTTTAGGAGTTACAATTTCTGCTTCAGACCTAAAAGCTAATTCATTGGAACACATGCATTTTTCTCAACCACTTTAGCTTCTTTGTATAAACATTTTCTCATTGGTTCTCAAAAAAAAAAATCTACAAGTGTCAAATGATTTCATAAATTCACAGTGATATGCTTCCCCAGCACAAAGAATATGTGTTGTCCTCAAGGGAGGTCATTCTATGAAGGTACTCCAGCACATCATTCAGGCAGCAGTGGTCACTGCTCATGTTTCATACAGATTACTTATTACTTATAATGCAATGCTGTTTGTGCAAACATCATGTCCCCCCCACTGCTGCTCTACATGAGGTAGACAGGGCAGTGCATAAGGCGGGGCAGTGTATAAGGCAGAGCAGTACATAAGGCAGAGCAGTGAATAAGGCAGTGTAGTGCATAAGGCAGGGCAGTGCATAAGGCAGAGCAGTGCATAAGGCAGTGTAGTGCATAAGGCAGGGCAGTGCATAAGGCAGGGCAGTGCATAAGGCAGGGCAGTGCATAAGGCAGGGCAGTGCATAAGGCAGGGCAGTGCATAAGGCAGGGCAGTGCATAAGGCAGAGCAGTGCATAAGGCAGGGCAGTGCATATGATAGGGCAGTGCATAAGGCAGAGCAGTGCATATGACAGAGCAGTGCATAAGACAGGGCAGTGCATAAGGGAGAGCAGTGCATAAGGCAGAGCAGTGCATAAGGCAGAGCAGTGCATATGATAGGGCAGTGCATAAGGCAGAGCAGTGCATAAGGCAGTGTAGTGCATAAGGCAGAGCAGTGCATAAGACGGGGCAGTGCATAAGGCAGGGCAGTACATAAGGTAGAGCAGTGCATAAGGCAGGGCAGTGCATAAGGCAGAGCAGTGCATAAGGCAGGGCAGTGCATATGATAGGGCAGTGCATAAGGCAGAACAGTGCATATGACAGAGCAGTGCATAAGACAGGGCAGTGCATAAGACAGAGCAGTGCATAAGGCAGTGTTGTGCATAAGGCAGAGCAGTACATAAGGCAGAGCAGTGCATAAGGCAGGGCAGTGCATAAGGCAGGGCAGGGCATAAGGCAGGGCAGTGCATATGACAGAGCAGTGCATAAGGCAGGGCAGTGCATAAGGGAGAGCAGTGCATAAGGGAGAGCAGTGCATAAGGCGGGGCAGTGCATAAGGCAGGGCAGTGCATATGACAGAGCAGTGCATAAGACAGGGCAGTGCATAAGACAGAGCAGTGCATAAGGCAGTGTTGTGCATAAGGCAGAGCAGTACATAAGGCAGAGCAGTGCATATGATAGGGCAGTGCATAAGGCAGGGCAGTGCATAAGGCAGGGCAGTGCATATGACAGAGCAGTGCATAAGACAGGGCAGTGCATAAGGGAGAGCAGTGCATAAGGCGGGGCAGTGCATAAGGCAGGGCAGTACATAAGACAGAGCAGTGCATAAGGTGAGGCAGTGCATAAGACAGAGCAGTGCATAAGGCGGGGCAGTACATAAGACAGAGCAGTGCATAAGGCAATGTACTGCATAAGACAGAGCAGTGCATATGATAGGGCAGTGCATAAGGCAGAGCAGTGCATAAGGCAGGGCAGTGCATAAGACAGAGCAGTGCATAAGGCAGGGCAGTGCATAAGGCAGGGCAGTGCATAAGGCAGAGCAGTGCATAAGGCAGTGTAGTGCATAAGGCAGGGCAGTGCATAAGGCAGAGCAGTGCATAAGGCAGGGCAGTGCATATGACAGAGCAGTGCATATGACAGGGCAGTGCATATGATAGGGCAGTGCATAAGGCAGAGCAG
This sequence comes from Albula goreensis, assembly GCA_022829145.1. Taxonomy (NCBI): domain Eukaryota; kingdom Metazoa; phylum Chordata; class Actinopteri; order Albuliformes; family Albulidae; genus Albula; species Albula goreensis. The sequence goes on along the minus strand of CM040750.1, from coordinate 1,689,528 downwards.
TGCATATGATAGGGCAGTGCATAAGGCAGAGCAGTGCATAAGGCAGGGCAGTGCATAAGGCAGGGCAGTGCATATGACAGAGCAGTGCATATGATAGGGCAGTGCATAAGGCAGGGCAGTACATAAGGTAGAGCAGTGCATAAGGCAGGGCAGTGCATAAGGCAGAGCAGTGCATAAGGCAGAGCGGTGCATAAGGCAGAGCAGTGCATAAGGCAGGCAGAGCAGTGCATAAGACGGGGCAGTGCATAAGGCAGGGCAGTGCATAAGGCAGGGCAGTGCATAAGGCAGAGCAGTGCATAAGACGGGGCAGTGCATAAGGCAGGCAGCAGTGCATAAGGCGGGGTGCAGTGCATATGATAGGGCAGGCATAAGAGCAGTGCATAAGGCAGAGGGCAGTGCATAAGGCAGGGAGAGCAGTGCATAAGGGAGAGCAGTGCATAAGGCAGAGCAGTGCATAAGACAGGGCAGTGCATAAGGCAGAGCAGTGCATAAGGCAGGGCAGTGCATATGATAGGGCAGTGCATAAGGCAGGGCAGTGCAGTGCATAAGGCAGGGCAGTGCAGTGCATATGATAGGGCAGTGCATAAGGCAGAGAAGTGCATATGATAGGGCAGTGCATAAGACAGAGCAGTGCATAAGGCAGGGCAGTGCATATGATAGGGCAGTGCATATGAGCAGTGGCAGAGCAGTGCATATGATAGGGCAGGCAGTGCAGTGCAGCAGTGCATATGATAGGGCAGTGCATAAGGCAGAGCAGTGCAAAAGGCTGAGCAGTGCATAAGACAGAGCAGTGCATAAGGCGGGGCAGTGCATAAGGCAGGGCAGTGGATATGGCAGAGCAGTGCATAAGGCAGAGCAGTGCATAAGGCAGGGCAGTGCATAAGGTAGAGCAGTGCATATGATAGGGCAGTGCATAAGGCAGAGCAGTGCATAAGACAGAGCAGTGCATAAGGCAGGGCAGTGCATATGATAGGGCAGTGCATAAGGCAGGGCAGTGCAGTGCATATGATAGGGCAGTGCATAAGGCAGAGCAGTGCATAAGACAGAGCAGTGCATGAAGTGAGGCAGAGCAGTGCAGTGCAGTGCATAAGGCAGAGCAGTGCATATGATAGGGCAGTGCATAAGACAGAGCAGTGCATAAGGCAGGGCAGTGCATAAGGCAGAGCAGTGCATATGATAGGGCAGTGCATAAGGCAGAGCAGTGCATATGACAGAGATTTGCATTTGCAGAATCCATAATGTAAAATTGTTGCAAAAAAAATCTTGCACAATAGTTTGTAAATTACCTCAGTATGCAGCATTTAGTATTGGATAACAGAGAACAGCACTTTAGCATCCATATCCTTAACCTCAGTTTTCAAATCTTGCCCATTGAATAGTTTGTTTTTATATGCATATTTGTATTTGGATTACTGAGTCCATCAGCAGACTCATATTTAAGGATGGCCAGGAGAAGCATACATGCATCCAGTGCGTTTAGCTGTTTTTATGACCATCATTTGTATTTTAGCTGTACAAACGTGCAAATGATCTCAGCAGCTGCTTGCTTTGCCCATAAAGAGGTATGTATCCAAAAGTGTTAATCATTCTAAGGTTAGAGAGCACAGAGTCCATTATTTTTAACTACTGCATGTGCGTCACTCTTCCATGCCAGTCTCCGTGGGGGTCTAATGAGACTTTAGCGGTTAAGATCGAGGTAAAGGTGTTGCAGAGGCCCGTGCTCTCGCCTTTTTTTGAGATTCCTTCCGGTTCTAAACACATTTTCAATGAAAGCATAAAACAAATATTTGACAGCTGACTTTGAGCCTTGCATGTGAAAAGCCAGGGTTTCTACGGTGACAGAAGCCGTTCTGGGTTCCGTCACCTTGAGAACTCTGGGAAGACATTGGGGTGCTGGGTAAAGGCACATGAGAGATACTAATGTGGGAACAAAAGGCATCCAATTAAGACGGGAAGACTCTGGGGGCGGAGCAGGCGCACTGCAATTCCAACAGGACTATTCCCTGTCTGCCTGGCGCGGTTAGGCTTAAGCGCTCAAACTCCATTAAACTACCAACATTTTATGTCTTTTTTTTCACATTGGTGTAGAAATTAGCTGAGGTCAGACAAAGTTCAGAGAAAAAGACTGCTGGAGGACTACCTCCTTCTAACCCAGTTACACAGCATGCGTTCAGCGTCTGCAAAGGCTTATGGGTCTCAGTACAGTAGGTTGTGAGTTGTTAGTTTTGCATACACGTTAGGTCATAAATGCTGTGGACTGATAGGGTCTAGGGTTTTTTCAAGAGTAACAGCTGTGTGTGTGTGTGTGTGTGTGTGTGGGTATGGGTATGGGTATAGGTGATGGGTGTGTGGGGAAAAAAACAGTTATAACTGTCTTGCAATCACACTGAAAAAAATTGAGGATGAGAAATAAAATTTGACTCTGAAGTCAGAACCGGGAAGAGAAGAGAGGTTGAATCACGGTGTATAAACTTCCTCAGGAGTGCTTACTGGAAGGCAGACTGTTGGGGGTGTCGTTGTTGTGCAAGGTCAATGGAACTATTTGTTTTTCTTTCCCTTTTTTGCCGATTATTGCCTCACAAAGAAGAAATTTTGTTGGACAATCAGTTGTTCAAACTCAGTTTTAGTATGCTTCTACCTGAAATTACGTACTCTTCGCCAACCATTTACAGAGTAATGAAAGATAATAGCTCTGGATCATGTTAGCTGCACAGTTGTTGTCAAAAGTAACTGGCAGCATTTCTTTGTAAGACACAGAGCAATGCTAAGTGCAGTCTGAATGCAAACATGCATCTGTTACTTGTATAAAGATGGTACACAACCTTTATGTATGGGTGGAAAATGAGGCTACAGACTTGAGCAGGAGAGGTTCAGGCCATTAGTGCTAGCTGGTACTTACAGCCATAATGACATGCAGGCTAAGGTCTGGAGCCCTGTTATTCACTACATCTGAGAGCGGTAGGAAAGAGCTGGTTTCAGCCCCACAAGAGTGGTGTGGATTCAAGTTACAACCCTATATGTCTACAGTCGTTTAACAGGGATGGTGGAAACTAGTTAAGAGTAATTTCTATACTGATATCAGTCAAGATATCAAAGAATTGTCAATACATGGAATAGGTTGCCAGGTCCTGTGCTCGATGCAGAGACCCTTGGTGTGTTGATGCCCAGCCCTGATGCAGCACTGGATGTCAGTAAATGGTGAGTCATCTTGGCATAAACGGCCTCTTCTCATCATACCATATCCTATCTATTTTACATGACCAAGGTTACCGCTAAATAACCCCTTTCAAATGATATCCCATCCACAGGCCACTAATTATTAACAAGATACATGCCTGTGTCCTGAAGTGGTGAAAATGTCTCACAGGCAAAGCCATCAGAGAAGTACACATGCTTCACGCACTTGCTCTTCGTGTAGGGTGCAGATGGCACAGTGCTAAACAGAGGCAAAGATTCCAGCCCTAAATAAGGGAGATAAAGAAAGGAAAGGAAGATAATCAAATCTTTAAATGCTTTTACCTGTTTTTATGTCTGCAGAGAAGCAGCTCGAGTCCAGATTTACATCCATCTGAGACATATTAACAGATTAACAGGACTGTAACTGTAAAGATCATAAATCGCAGAAAAACTTCTGCATTTAGTAAAAGTACCTGATAATTGTGTGTTTATGTTTGCGTGTTTACTCGGTGCAGGGATGGTTGAAAATTTCTCTCAGCCTTGGCATCTGAAAGAAGAAGACGCTGAATCTTGGCATAAAGATTTCTTGCCCGGGGCACAATTCTTTCAGGGTCTCTGGGCGCGAGGCAGAGTTTTTCATGATAATCAAAAACAAACACCTAAAAGTGAAGGTTTATTTAGTCTCTGTTATCCCAAAAGCCAGGTTAAAAATAGGTAACGTGTACAGCGAGCACAAGGATGGGAAGATGATGAAAAAAGGCTTATTTGTATTTTATTAGGGTCGGTATGAAAAATTCAGTTTAGAAATCCAAGTACTGTATCTTGTTGTTTATCCGTGCTTGCCATAGATCGGTAATCCCGTGTGATCGGAATGTGATGTGGGCACTCACATTGATATTCCATTCTCAGTAATGTTTAGTGGAACTCTGAGCAGACCCCCCTGAGCTCCTCGTCCGCTCAAGTTTTGGGGAAATAAATATCGCTTAGTTTCGGTAGCTCAGACAGGAACATCAGTCACAGCGTACAGTAGGGAGATGGAGAAGAAGTAGGAAAGTGACACGCTTTGATCCTGATGAGGAACCTGACTGAAGATGCTTTGGTGCCCAATTAACGCGTGTGCATCTTGATCATCTTAAATAATCACACCATCTGTTTCTGAGGTGAGCCTGTCGTTCTTTATTCTCTCTCCCGCTAATTTGAGCTGTCTGCCGCCGCACGCAGCCCGGCCCTCTCAGGTGCCTCCAGGGGCCACTTGGGACGGGCTTCTGCCTTTGCCGCCTGGGTTTTCATGTGGACAGGGGCCCCCAGGAGGGACCCGCTACCACCTGCAAGCGCCTCCGTCCTGTCCAATTAGGGAGAGAATGGGGAGAAGTGAGTGAGCTCTCCATCTTCTCCTGTGGGAGGATGCATCACCCCGTACGTCACGCACGTCTGCCAGCACACCCCCCCAAACCCCAAACCCCGCACCCCCGCTGCTGTCTGATCAACACCCAACTCCACAGCCCCCTATGTAGCTCTCCAGCTGGGGACAGGCTTTCTCATGCTGTTACATCCAGACTATGAATGGTGGTCAACCACACAGCTAACATGATGTGTATCCTTGATCATGTTTCTATTCTTTTGTATTTCTCTAAAACCACATCTGCTTGTTTTTTTTTCTTTAAGTTGACCTCATTTCTCAGTTTCTATCATGATCACATTTGCTTTGACATCATATGGTCTTACATTTGTTAATTTAGTGAAAGCAGACCTGATATCTGGTAGGAGTAAGGGGAAGTTATCTCAAGGAACAGTACCTAATCCAAGAGAGCTGCAGGTTTGAAGCATGGTTCGAGGCATTGCCTACCTTTTTGAAGAAAATGCTCTTCACAAATGGAAGATAATGTAAATGTAAGCTATTTGCCTTTGTTTGGTTAAGGACCTCGAAGTGAATTGAACAATGGGGTTTAACTTCCGAGAGCATTCTTCATGTTTAGAAGTTCATTACAATGTACAGCAAAAAAGAAATATGTGAAAAAAAAAAATGAAAGAACAGTTTATTTTTAAAGAGCTCCAATTGGCACATCATGGTCAGTTTTCATGAACGCAGTCCCTGTCTCTGTAACTGACCATAAAGAGGGAAACGTGCAGAAATACCAGTGTGGTGTGTCTGTAATGATTCACCCGCTGACGTTGTGTGAGCCAGAGAATCATCCTTTCAGGGCTTCACACAGAGGAGCACGCGATGAGTCGATTCAGTAACGAGAGGTGTGGGCTGTTGACAGAGCGTGCTCTTCATGACGAGCGTAAACCAGTACTCGCAGAAAGCAGGCCAGCCCTCTCTGTGTTCCACATGTTGTTCAGGTCCCTCTAGGGTGTTTTGCGTCAACCTGTTGTTGTGTTCCCAGATCTAACAGTCAAATGTGATACTGTCAAATGACAGGACTGGCGTCTGGTATGCCTACAAGAAAAAACAAAAAAAAACAAAAAAAGAAACAAGACCGTTTCCCAGCCATTGAGTGGGAACTGTGATTCACGCAGTGAGAGATTGCTCAACAGCATTGAGTAAGTCTGCTGACGGAGAAAGGATGTTGTTTTGGTGCCTTTGTAGTCAGAGCAAAAAATATCTGTCCGTGTGCTTCTGTGCTCTCGTGGACGGGAAATGCAATGAGACACATTATGGTCTATATTTGTTCTCCTTTTATTTGCCCTAATGAGGAAAGAATTCATTAAACAGCACAGGATTTTTTTTAAATGCCATATTTCCATATTTTTATAATCTTGTGTCTGGTAAACAAGCAGTTCTTAGTCATCTGTAAGTGTTGTATCTGATTTGGCTGCCTCTGATATTTCACTTCGGCAGTAGCGGCCTGCTGTGCTTATCTTGCATAACGTTGGACCTGATGAACACAGATTAATCAACCTGTTAGGTTTTTGAAAGGCGTTTGTTATGACTGTTATACATTAAACAGCATTAGCTGTCATGCACAACAGCTTGTGCTACTTTCAGTATTCTAGAGAATAACACCAACACACAGCATATTGTGAAAATGAGTTTATTTACTGAAAATGTCATTTACACTGTCCTTTTCTAATCTGCAAATGAATACAAAGAACAAAACTCAGAGAGCTGCAAGCAGCAATTACCAAGGTCCAGGGTGCCATGGCTACAATGAAGCCAATGGGCATACCAGCAGACCATTTCAAGCCCATTCAAAATTCATTGGATTAAAGCTGTCAGGTATAATTGTGCTTAATTTGGTTTTATAACTTGACTTTAAGTCTTAAATAATTTAACTTTAAAATAATAATGATTAATAATATTAATATGAATATTAATAACAATAATCATGATAATAATAATTCAGAGGATTACTTGACATTATTACCTGATCATTGGATTCGCACCATGCGGCTGATCAGCACTAAGTTTTACTTAGGGTTGTTGAGTTGCTCAGTCAGATGGTGAGGCCAGAACTGGAGAAGTGACATGGAAGGCCATGATGTAGCGTCCAGTCTCAATACCACATTTCATCACTTTGTTTCTGTCCATTTGTTTTTTTTTTTTTTTTTTTTTTTTCAAAATTGGCCACTGCAAGTTTACAGTGCTTAAAGTAAGTGTATCGTGAAAGATCCATGAATGCTACACACCAAATTATACCTGTCAGTGAATTTACACAGGGAGAAAAAAACCTTTTAGGTATGCTAAAATATAAGGTGGTGGATGTTTTGGGCCTCAGAAGCAAATTTGTTCCTTGTGAAAGAAGAGAACTGTTCAATCTGTATTTTATTTTAAGTGAAGCTATTGATCAGTGCCCTACAATGCCTAGATTGGCTTGTGCTTGGTGAACTAGGTAAAAGTTATCTGACTGCAGTGTAGAGGCGGAAAAAATATCTTTAAAGAAACAAGTGAGTTCCAGCAATACCCATATTCATACTGATGATAATAACAATAGTAATAATAATAACATACTATTTATTATTTATTTACTATTTATTTATTCATTTATTTATTATAAACAAACAGACATGTCAGAGAGTATTTAAGAGTCCGTAACTTGAGTAAATGTTGCGTTCATGCCATGGATGACTGAATGAGGAGGACAGTATATCTATATAGACGTTTCAGAGACTGAATGAGGAGGACGGTATTTTTACACAGATAAATACACTGAATGGAGTGCTGCAAACATGAGTTCGAGAAGAGAATAGCGAGCCTTAATAGTCCCTTGCATCAGATAGCGCACCCTTTCACAATAAGCCTGCCATATGGCTTATTTGCAGAGCATAAAGGAAATATCTACAGCAATTTGATTCAGCTCCCCACAATAATTTCAGCTGAGTTTTGTATTGTTGTTCTTTCATTTTCTGGCAATATTAAAGCAAATGAAGTTGACTTGGATTTCAATGAATCGCCCCGGGGAAATAAACAGGAGATCAGCCACAGTAGGCATTGTATTTCAATTGACTCCTGGGCAAACAGAGATCAGAGGGACTTAACCAATCATAAACATGTCAATTTGGTCTTCTTATAAATATCCTTAGGGTTGTGGTGTATATCTTAGTGGAGAAGCTTCTAAAATGAGCCCTAGAACATTGATTTGTTGTTTGCGTCATAGTAGACAGGTCCTGAGTGTAACGCGCAGTCACATAACGGACCTTACTGGTCTGGACCCTTACAGTACGGAGACAGAAGAATCACAAGAGGATGATAAAACATGGACCCTTCCATTCCCATCAACACAAGCACTGACATAAAGATTAAGTTTTGATGCACTGGCAAACACCCCCCCCTCCTTTGTGAAGCCTTGTTTTGGTCCTTTTCTTAAAGGGGTTTCACTCTCTAATATTTTCCTATTGAATAATAAAACAGTAATAATAAAATAATATGTTGATGACAATCAGACAAAAAAGAGCATTTGAATGTTTCTGGGCCTCTCTACCTTTTTCTCTTAGAGTAAATCAGAGTACTGCAAAACTAAATGCCTTTATGGTAAAGCAGAATACTCTCAACTCATCTGTGAAAAATGAACAAAGAAACAGATTATTCAGTGACAGAATATTGGGAGAAAAGAGTTCCTCCTGATAACCATGCACATCTGTGCAAAACACACAAAGGATTTGTCTTTTATGCATAGTAAAATCAGATACAATGACCATCTACATAAATTAAATATGTGCACATCTGTTCACCTTTGTTTTCTCACAGTTTGAAATATCAGTTTGAAATATCAGAATGTTCCCTTCAATTCACCACTGTGCTACTTGTAACAAGGCACTAAAGTGTAAATACATGTACTTTCCTTATATGTGCATTTCCCACACAGTACTACAGGAGAGCCAGCACAGTTGCCACGCAGTCAAGAAACTGCAACGGTGAACAGCACTACCATGTAAAGTAGCATTATAGAAGTTCACTTTATCCTGATGAGCTAACAAAGGCTATGGAACATAACAAAAGCTAAATGAAAAATTAATTTAGGTCATCCAATCGCCTCAGCTCGTCCTACACTGAAACAGACCTGTTTTCAGAGTATATGATTGGAACCGACACTAACATGATTCTTTTGAAGCTGATGAATTACAGGCATACTCTCCTTTTCTATCAAAATGGAATTCTGGGAAAAAAGATCTACTTTGGGGCAGCAGGCTGCAGAAGTACCAAAAGGCTGCTTTAAATAGAGACAGGCATGCCATTATTAATAGCAGGTTAATACTGAGAAGTGAAACCATTCTGTTAGGATACGGCACAGCATATGTGGTTCTTATCATTTTGGTTTGCTCCCTGGCACACATCTTTCTTTCACCACGTTAACGAGGAGGGCCGGCTTGGAGATGAGCAGGCTGCTTTTCCTGTCACACTTTAATTCCGGCACTTGGCCAAAGGCTCGAGGCCTGCAGATGTTTAATGTCTTGTTTGCTTTGGCAGGGTAACTGTTTTGAACGTGTTTGGGGTTTTGGGTTGCTACTGCATTGAAGTAATTCTAGAATGATTGGGAACAGGAGGAATTTATAAATAAGGCTTTGGAAATGTTGAAACTTCAAAGTTGTTTGAAACTTTGTACTCAGCTTTATATGATACAAGGACACAGCAGATAAAATAGAGAAAAAAACAACATAAAAACAGAGCAACTGGCAACACATCTAGTGTTTTTCCAAACACAAGGACATGGAATATGATAAACCTGACTCAATGCAGTTACAATGGTCCCAGTTTCAGAGTAATTTGGTGCTACTCAGCCTCAGTGTTTTTGTAACGTAGTTTTATATTTCTTTGGGTTGTTGTAACATGTTGGGTGACTCTTGACTTGAATGCATTCAAAATCGTAAAGTTGCATCAATTCGGACACAATGATAAATTTTACTTACCGCTATTTAGACTGACCCAGTTTGTAGCTGTGATTGATTTGCTGGAGGAAGAGCAGCAGAAAGGTCAGGCCTAAATTTCTGAAACAACAGGCAGAAGGTCAGAAAGCAGACAAGGTAGCAGTGCCAAGGAAAAAGCCAAACTTACACATGCAAGGTTCAAATAAAATGGCAATGTTTTAGCAGCCGTCAAAGCTTTCAGTAGATCAAAGCACATTCTCTTATAATGAGCATCCTTGTTTTTCACTCAGCTTGAGTGGCTGATATAAGTCTGCCCTGCCAGAAAGGCAGCTTCTGATTGGCTGGCTGCTCCAGTCGGGGGAGGCTTGAAGCGCTGTTTCTTAGGTGGCGGGTGCTGGGGAGCAGCCGCGGCGAGCGTGGGGGCAGGGATGATAATGCAGTTTACACCCTTTGATGTGGAGGGAGCGTCTTTCGGGGTTTGGAAATGAAAACAAAATGCGCCGGGACGCTCCTCTCCCCTTTTAGGGAATAATAAAAAAAAAGAAGGCGCTGGTAACAGGAGAATTTAAACGTTAAATGAAGCATGCAGTGTCCCTCTACAAATTCAATCTTCAAGGAAGTTTACCAGCGTATTGGCACTGTGTGTGTGCTTACATTTGTATGTGAATGTGTTTCCATGTGCACGGATGCGTGTCTTACAGTATTGGTTGCCATGTGCAGATGACTGATTATATTTTTGGCATAAATGATAAGTGCACGTTACTTGTCAGATGCGATTTCCTTGATTGTTTGTTTACATTTAGTACAGCTTGTTTTTTAATATTGGATCATTGACCAATCTGTCAACATTCTCTAAATGTAATGTGTATGTGGTGTACAAAATAATGTAAACACCTAATGAAAAAGGACATGTTTATGGCAAAATGAAGACCTAAATGGGTGTTTCTATAGCAACATGATAGTTCTAACATATTATAAATGGCACAGTTGGTGTCAAAATTGCAGGTGCATCAGTAAAAGAAATTGCAACCTTATTTAATATTTCAAGGGGAGCACTATAAATCATGACAGTATATGCCAACATGAGGAAAAACTGCATAAGCTAAGGCGAGGAATCACCACAAATCAAAGCTCACAGACAGGGATAGACAGTCGCTTTACAGGATATCTGCTAAAATCCACAAAATAATAATCTCCTAATAATAATGACTACAGAACTGAGTCTACACCTCTGGCCCAGTCTCATCAGAATCTGTTAGTTCTGAGCTTCACAAAGCTGATGTTTATGGTACGGACCCTTCTCGTAATCATGACTACAAAGGAAGTAATATAGTCTGAGTCTTATTTTACTCATTCTCCTATATATGAACACAGAGTCTGTCTAACAGAGCATACAGTTTGTTTTTTTTTAAATCTGTTTTGGTAAAACTACAGTACAGTGAAGCAATAAATGGTCAAACCTTTTGAAAAAACTCAGGTGCACCTTCTGTTCATTTTTTGACTGCTGCTACATGAACAATACAGAACATCGCTCTCTTTTCAGCTGTGAAAACAACTGCTCATCTAATATTCATAAGGCGCAGTTTGTGGCAATCTCATCGACTCTGCATAATTAATGCAACACTGGCTTTTCATTCACCCAACTGTCACTTGTGGAATTCTGAAAGTGTTTTTGAGATGTCAGCATTCATAGCCTTTCATGTCTGTGTGATATCTCACCTCCATGAATGAGAAAAGGAAAAAAAAACACCCTATCCTATTTTAGTTTCCTTTTTTCCTTCAGTTTTGCCCCCTGTTTTGGTTGAGCAATGTCACCCCTAACCACAGACCAGAAGCACTGCAGCTAAGGGAAGTGTGCACCCCTGTGTTGCACGCGTCTGTCAGTGACTATTTTACAATCTATGGTCAGTTCCCCTTCAGTGACTACGTTACAATGTACTATCAGTGCCTTTCAATGACCGTTTTACGACCGACAGTCACTGCCTGTCAGTGAATTTATTACAACCAACATTCAGGGCCTGTCAGTGACTGTTTTACAACCTTCAGTCTGTGCCTGTCACTGACTATTTTACGACCAACAGTCACTGCCTGTCAGTGAATTTATTACATCCAACATTCAGAGCCTGTCAGTGACTGTTTTACAATCTTCAGTCCAAAGAGGTGAAGCAAGCAAGCCTCTCTCCAGGGCAGGAGTGAAAATAGTGCATTTATAACTTTGGGAGGTCCTAATGCAGCAGCAACATGATCGCCAATGTGTCACCCTATCGCTAACTGTGTCATTTTCAACAGATCCTATAGCAGTGATTTTAAAAAAGAAAAAAAAAACACATTTTAAAAACCAGTGAGTACACAGGTTAATACAGGTAGGCAAGCCCTGCACCTGAGCAAAATGAATATTGTGTGTATTTTCAGGGTAATGTGCGTGTGCTTGCATATGCATGTGTACATGTGTATAACAAAATCATCATAATTAAGAGAACCACTTATTCATGTTGCTCAGGAATACAAAATGTGTTTATGAATTATGGATAATGATGCAATGTATGACTGTATGATGAGTTTTCATTACAGGCAAAGCTTTGAATAAACCAATATTTTCGAAGGAATGCTGTTTTCACATGCAGTTCATTGAGTTTGAATTATTTAGCCAAATTAAATGTCACCCAATATACATAATATACATTAGGGCTGTCAATTGATTGAATAAAAGAAATTTGCTAAATTTTCTGTAATGAATCACCATTAATCATAATTCATCAGTAAATCTTTCATACTGAACAAGAACATTTATTTTAAAAATCAAGCATATTTAAAAATGGAATAGTAAAATTAAAGTAGAATCAACAAAAAGGGAGTGTATGAAATAAAATACTATTGTTAAATGGCATCTTTTAAATTCTGTACACAGAGGTAACACTCCTATGTAAGTCAAAACTGCATATATTATAATGTTTTTTTGTCTGAAGAGTTGTCAGACAACTTTTTGAAATGAAAGTTTTCACCTGGAAGTCTGTCTTTCTCCTCCTCCATCTTTGCTACCAAGCTGTGGATGTGCTTTGATGTTGTGTGTGTGTGCATGCCAGGCATCCGCCCAGAATGCGTTTCCACAGTGACGCATCACATCCTCCAAACCTGGAGGTGCATTAGCAGTTGCTAAATTGGTTGATGTCGGTACTTCTGCACCACAGCACAAGAAAGAATAAATTATTTTGGATGAACCCTGCCTGTTAAATCTTGTAATTTATTGTGTTATTATTTTATTAACAAGTTAAACATTTAAAATGAACTGCAAAAGTTAGTGAGTTAAATTTGACAGCACTAATATATATCGTGTGTATACATAAATGTGTATGTGTGCATGTATATACTTGTAAACACAACCATACATGAAGGAAGAGTGTGCAGTTGTGATTTAAGCATGCATTCTGAGCGACCTGCTCCATCAGTGCCAGCCTAACTGTCTCCTTTCTGCCAGTTCTCTCCATTGTCATTTCACACTCACAGATGAATGGGCTTCAAAGTCTATCCCTGCAGCTGCCAATGCGACACACAGCCGTGCATCATGGCACTACTGCCATGGACGTCGGTGTGAGTGTATGATGATCCATCGCTGGCATTGCATGCATGCACACACACACACACACACACACACACACACACACACAGCACCTATCCCTGCCCGAGCCGTTTCTCTCTCCATGTCTCCCATTTCCAGCATGTAATCATCTGTGCCCTCTTTGTCTGGTTACAGCCCTCGATAGCTTTTCCCAGCATACTAAAAGCCTAAATCATCCTGTAGAAAGACAAAACCCAAAAACTGAGGTGTAACAGTGTGAAGGATCCCAGACAGGCATCTGAAGATTACTGACCAATCCCAGACAGGCATCTGAAGATTACTGACCAATCCCAGACAGGCAGCTGAAGATTATTGACCAATCCCAGACAGGCATCTGAAGATTATTGCCTAATCCCAGACAGACAGCTGAAGATAATGACCAATCAGGCCACATATTTCTGCGATGCTGATCGATCAGTGCAGTCCATGCCAGGACAGCTGGCCAGCGCGGGCACAGAGGGGTGACAGAAGCAGCGGGCTTTGCCATCCCAGTCAGAGGGACAGCGTCTCGCCATACCCACTGCCAGCTATCACTTGTGGCCCTAAATAATGAGACTAGGTCCTCCCACATAATAATTGCATTGGTGAAAATCGAAAAGAAACGCAAATGATAAAAAATAAATTGGCAAATCAGCATGATCTTTTCACTGCTCCGAGGCTCCTACAAATGGCATTATGACTTCTGTCTTTGGGAAGAAAAGGACAAAGGCATTAGGGAAACACACGGTGGATCTGTGTGAAAAGGTGAAAGAAGGGGAAGAAGGGGGAATTTCAATGTATGAATAATTCAATCTTCCCTTGATTTTTTTTTTTCCTGACTGTTGCCTCTGCGACTCCCTCCATTACACTTGTCATTTTTATTCCTTCAATGGCAATCTTCTTTCAAGTTCCAGAGCCCATCCCTCGGGGGCAGCCCCCTCAAGCCCCCCTCACCCCCACCCCACCCCCATTTTGGCTTTACACTGCCAGGAAAACTGCAACATGCCAACAAGCTTCCTGGCTTGCCGTTCCCGCTGAAAAGGGAGAGGGAGAGGTTGTAGAAGAGGAGGATGGGTAGTAGGAGGGGGGGAGGTAAAGAACCAGACCTGTAAAAAGAAATGGGGGAAACGGGGTGAAGGTCTGTTTGTCTTGGCGCCACAGCTCCGGAAGCGGGAGGAGGAGAGCGGCACAGCTCCGGCTGTCGCTCAGGGGAGACGAGTCCGCGTGGCTTTTGCGCCGATCCCTTTGTCGCTCGCTCGCTTGCCGCCACCGCTGTCGCCACCACCGACGCTGCTGCCCTCAACAGCCCAGCCTCCGTGCAGACGCCGGCTGCTGAGCATGCCTGATAGAGATTTGCTCATCGCGCTTCCCCAGCGATGGCAGATAAGACCGCCGCTGCAGACAAGCTAATCCAGCGTAAAAACGCGGCAATAGCGAACGTGATTGATAACTGCTGGCGAAGGAGAGAGAAGGGAACGAGGGATGGGGGAGGAGGATGGCAGGTGGGGGGTAGAGAATGAAAAAAGGGGAAAAGGCAATCAGAGAAACCCAGGAGACACTCGATTCTGTCTGGTTTTTTCAGACTGACGGGGAAAAGCTTGCAATCCCTAGGATTCTCCACACGATGGCTGCTGAAGTGTGAGTCGGCGCTCTTCCCAGCCGGCTGCTTTCCTCCACATCCAGACATGACTAGGATTGATTTAGGTCAGCAAGTCTGGGGCTGTCTCCACAGCCACACTCTGCAGTAATTCGCTGGGGTTTTTTTTTTTTTTTTTGCAAGAGAGGAGCGGGGGGATGTTCAGAAACAGCACGTTTGGTACCAGGTCCAGGGTGGCGACCGGAACCCGGGGCAGGCCCAGGACAGTCCAGCCGCTGGAGACGAAGCATCCCTTTGTCTGCGTGCAGGATAGGTACGGCCAGAGAGGCGAAAGGACAGAGCGTTCCCTCCTGTCGGAGCAGCGTGGATGCTCAACATGCCCTGCTGAACAAAAACTCCATGAATAAGCTGCAATCTTTTTTCGTTTCCTTCAAGTGCCAATACATAGATCCAAGTTTTTTTGTGTTATTCCCCCTCTCTGTCTCCGATTGGTGTTTTTTTGCTGGAAGGAGTAATCGTCCTCACAGGAACAGAGAAGCAGGAAAACTCCCGGTGAATAATATTCGAAGCGAAGCAGGAAAGAAGGCGAAAGGGACGGGAGAACGCGCTTCCCCTCCCGAAAAAAATCCGAACGCAGCTGTGAGTCTTCCTCGGAGCGTGTGCCGTGTCGCAGTGCGACGGGGAAACTGTAGCAGGCAGAGAGCTCTGCCAGTCGCCAAACTGTGGAAGGCAGCAGCAGCTTCGTGACACAGCAATCAGCTGACGCACTGTGTTATCATTCACTGTCCTCTGCAGACCGGAGGGCCACCTGACCGCCGCTGCTGGGGGGCGGCATGGGAGCTGCATCACAGACTTCGCCTTCCTGCCGGACCAGACGACCCTCGCTGCCATACTGCTGACCGTGCCACGCCGATATCGATCGTCTGCAAGGAAGAGGAGAGAGAAAAAGAGAGGGAGTGATAGAGAGAGCAAAAGAGAGAGAGGGAGAGAACAAAAAAACTGCAGCATGTCTGACTGGGTTCACCCTTTCTCTCTGTCCCTCCCTCTCTCACTCTCTCTTCCTTTCCCTCTCTCGCTCCCTCTTTTTGCCTGCCCTGCATGATATGCACTGAACTTTATCCTGCTCATGAGTGGAGCAATGGAACAATGTCTTCCCTGCATTGCTATCGACAAAAAGTCACTGTCTCCCTGTCCTTAAAACACACTCCTTAACTCTCTACATTCCCCGTTCAGCTCACATCCAACGTACCTCGTCACATCACGACACTTTGTCTTTGCATGAACCCCCTCTCCTCTGGGCGAGCTGCTGAGAACATTCTGTTCTTATGTGTAAAAAGTACAGTCAAACACACGTTTACTTGTGTTTCTCCTTTTCAGTGGATTGCAGGCAGTGGTACTTCTTGCCCTGTGGTACAAATGTTGAATAAATACTGTCAAAATCATTTCAATTACATCTTTTAAACACAAGTACATCCCGTTATGTTATGAGCTACTGAAATGTATTGCTGTAACATCCGCCTTGCCATATATTACTGAAGTTGTGATGCACAGGAGCATTCACTATATCTAAGGGAAATATGCATGCATTTTAATCTAAAAACGAACAGTTTGACAGAATTACTTGACTGCTTGTAAAACATCCATGTTTTGACACAAAGACACGAAAGGAAATATTGAAATGCATAACCATATTTTTTCATCTTACATTTCTGACAGATTATCTTACCCTAAGCAAGTTACAAGGCACTCAGTGCAATTTAAATTCAAATGACAAAGATTATCGATCTCTCATCCTAACATGGCTCAGGGCCTGTGTGCGTATGTTTATCTGGGCATAGTAATCCCCGTGTGGATGTGCATGTGCCCGTGTGTGCACACATTCATCTTTGCACATGTAGATGAGTCCGCAAGCTTTTTTGTGTGTGAGCGCCGACGGAGTCCACCGGCGGAGATGATGCCAAACCTCAGACTTTAGTACCCCCAGTGTGAGCGGTACGTGTGTACGTCTGCATACATACATGCGATCACGCTGATATGTTCTTAGAATGCACAGTCACCGGCGACTGTCACTGCAAACATGTGGCGACGGCAGATTATTTGAGATGGCCATGTGATTCTCCTCTGTAGTGAGGACAGCGATGCCATGAGTGACAGCTCATTACTCAGACACAAGGTCAGCCTGGAGTACTCCCTGCACGGTGTTTAGCTGAGAGTGTTAATAAGCCATATGTCTCTTAATTGACCTGGAAAGCTTGGCTCACCTTGCCAACAGCACCTGCTTGGCAGAATCACATTTGCTCCTGAAGAGAAATGAGAATGATGAGGCGTGAGGGTGAAATGGCTGATACTTTTGACAAGAGCTCTTTGAAACCCACCAGTCTGAATTTCCAAGACTTACAGACACACTTGAAATCTGAATAATGAGGAAAAGTAGATTCGGAAATGAGGGGATAATTTTTCTAGACCCGACGCATTAAAACCGAGAAGTCTCAAATTGTTATCGGTCTCTGAGTGACAGGGTTCCCCAGATATTGCGATTACCTGTCAGAATGCTCCAACGGCAGGTTGGACTTGTGGACGTTACAGAAGAGGGAGTCAGATTTCATCACTCATGCTCAATGTGTATGGTGGAGATATTGCTCATTTAGCTGCTGGCCAAAGCCACACTCCGCCTGTCTCCATGACCTTGTAATTGTGTTTTCTGGAACTAATCTCTGACACTACTGCTTAAGACTGTGTTACAAAAATTGCTCTGTAATCTTAATTTCTTAGTCAGTTAAGCCTTCCCCCAAGCATGCAGAAAACAAGACCATTTGGTTTTCCTTTTTTTAACACACCATAGTCTGTTGTAAATATTTCTGTCTGAAGTGAAAGTAAGAGGTTCGTTAACTGTCATTTCCTGGTACACTGTGTCTTGTCAAGGGGTAAATATCCGGTTAACTTTCACTGAAGACGAACGTGCTTCTGCATTGAATGTACTGCGAAATGTATTTGGAAATGATCATGACAGATGGCAATGAGAGAGAAAATGTGAATGAGAGAGCTTTTATTCTTTATTTACAGAGAAGCATCTTGTCTCTTGCTGCTTTCCTCAGACTCAAGCCATGTGTATGTGACTCAAGTGACAACCTTCCCTCACTCACTCCAGCCATAGGTAATACTGAGCAGAGTGTCCTCACTGATGTGGACCTCCAGCCATAGGTAATACTGAGCAGAGTGTCCTCACTGATGAGGACCTCCAGCCATAGGTAATACTGAGCAGAGTGTCCTCACTGATGTGGACCTCCAGCCATAGGTAATACTGAGCAGAGTGTCCTCACTGATGAGGACCTCCAGCCATAGGTAATACTGAGCAGAGTGTCCTCACTGATGAGGACCTCCAGCCACTGAGCAGAGTGTAAGATAGCCATAGGTAATACTGAGCAGAGTGTCCTCACTGATGTGGACCTCCAGCCATAGGTAATACTGAGCAGAGTGTCCTCACTGATGAGGACCTCCAGCCATAGGTAATACTGAGCAGAGTGTCCTCACTGATGAGGACCTCCAGCCATAGGTAAGATAGCCATAGGTAATACTGAGCAGAGTGTCCTCACTGATGTGGACCTCCAGCCATAGGTAATGCTGAGCAGAGTGTCCTCACTGATGTGGACCTCCAGCCATAGGTAATACTGAGCAGAGTGTCCTCACTGATGAGGACCTCCAGCCATAGGTAATGCTGAGCAGAGTGTCCTCACTGATGTGAGGACCTCCAGGACCTCCAGCCATAGGTAATACTGAGCAGAGTGTCCTCACTGATGAGGACCTCCAGCCATAGGTAATACTGAGCAGAGTGTCCTCACTGATGTGGACCTCCAGCCATAGGTAATACTGAGCAGAGTGTCCTCACTGATGTGGACCTCCAGCCATAGGTAATACTGAGCAGAGTGTCCTCACTGATGTGGACCTCCAGCCATAGGTAATACTGGCCAGACTTGGACATGAACAAGCAGCTATGGGGAGATGTAGCTTCCCCACAAACAGGTAGTCGTTTTCCATTAGTCACCCAAACACCCTGAGAGTTCTGTAATGACAGTGTGTGAATTCTGGGAATTTCACTAAGTATGATTCCACTGAGCCACAAATCAGAAAGTGCTGTAAAAAAACAATGCATAGTTTTGGAAATGAAACATTTGTTAAAAAGGTGAAGCCATTCCTACCCATAAATGATGGGCCTGTTTCAGAATGACCAAAGACATGATGTCATAATGTTTAATGCAGAAGTGATCATGGTTATAACCTCATCAGAACACAGGCAGGGGACTGAACAGGTGTCCAGAGCAGTAAAATGTTCTAAAATCCACCAGGAGTGACATATGGCAGGGAAGGGAAGAGACAGAGAGAGAGAGAGAGAGAGGGAGAGAATGCTCAGCCAATATAATTCATTATGCTTTGGCAAAGCAGACTTTTTTATTTGCCATGCCAATAAAGCTGATTGGATTGAACTGAATTGACAATGAGGTAGAGGGACTGACACATACATACACAAGAGGCTGTTTTCACAAGGCATCTCAGAGTAGGAGTACTGACCCAGCCTCAGTTTTCCCTGTCTAAGTCCTGATCTTGTCCATTGTAAGTGACCAGGCAAAACTGACTGAGGATCAGCTCTCCTGCTCTGATTATGTACTGAGTATGGGCCCAGGGCTCCTGAAAGGGGGGGTTAAAGACAGCCATCATTTCTGATATTTACTATCAATTTCATAGATGTTCCCATTTTAACAGCATCCTTGTGACTGAGCTTGCCCAATCAATACGGCTGTATTATAACAGAAAAGAATGGCAACTTTCTGTGTCATAAGGTGTTTCATACCTGTGTGGCCACTTACTGGCAACATGTCCTCCTGCCATCAACCTCCTCTCAACAGCAGGTCCCAAATCTCCTGCTGGTCCAAATGTCTATCTAGCATGAAGCTCACTGGAGAAGCTTTCGTCTTTACCTCCTCAAATGGTGCTTCAGATCCAAGATGAAATTAATTATTAGCTTGTTGCTGGAGATGTTCAGACATCTGATGATCCTGTCCAAAAAGTACAAATTTTTATTCATATGTGTAATTAAAATTTCAATTTTCAGCATTCAGTTACACAATCAATGGAGAACTTGACCCCATAAGGTCATACTTACAGTAAAAGAAAACATTAATCATTCATGTAATATTTCTTGTCCGGGTCTTGTAATGAATCAATTTATTTATAATTAATGCAGTACCATGTTCCACTAATGTTTACTGCTTGCAACTAAGTATCATGTCATGTCTGAAGGAGAGGATGAGGAAATGACGAATTTCCCATTCTGGAAGTAAGGACATGGGAATTTTATGGATTTGTCATTTCCCATTTCATGGTCATTTGGTGTGACGCATCAAATCGTCATTTTAATCAATATAAATGCAGAAATCTGAGGCACACAAATGGACAACAAGGACTTCAAGGAAATGTTGTGGTGATACATTTCTGAATCCTGAACATGCATGCTAGAGATTTCGTAAGTGGCTGCAGGGTTGTTCCACAGTGGGAGTCTGCACCATAACTTTCAGAACCTTCGTGTAGTTCACTAAAAGGATTAGCTCACTATATC
The DNA here is from genome assembly GCA_022829145.1 of Albula goreensis. Lineage (NCBI taxonomy): Eukaryota > Metazoa > Chordata > Actinopteri > Albuliformes > Albulidae > Albula > Albula goreensis. The sequence goes on along the minus strand of CM040750.1, from coordinate 1,669,242 downwards.
ATCTGTGCCAGTTGGACTTGCTGCCTTTTTTACAGACTACACATGCACAGTTTTAGGGTTTTGCTATTGTAATGGTTTGTGTCTCCATCATGGATGGCTCTCTGTGGAAGAAACCAGCATACTCATGGGTGAGGCCAAAGTGTGCAAGCCAAAATTAAAGTGGCTCTCACACTTTAGGTGGAACAGGTATGGGAGGACACTCCAATTTCACCAGAATCACCACCTAATGGGCCGAACAAAAGCTCACCCCCACCAGAACAAAAACTGTAGGATAGACAAGGAGAACCACCAGCTATGAGCAAAGCCCTTCCATTAATGGGGATTCACTGTCTTTACCCTAACTGCTGAAAGTATTCAGTATTTCAAGTGATTAGCTGCTGAATAAGACTCCTTGTTAGTAATGTATTATTTGGTTTTATTATGTATTCATATTTTATTTGTATAGTTTTTTTGATTATTTTGTTTTTTTCATTGTTTTGTCTTTTGTAGAGTGGGGCATAAATAGAAACTGGTTAAGAATACATTCCAAATTCTGGTATCAGGAGGTATTACTGTGGTGTTAAGTAAAGGTGGTCAGTTCTTGGAAGAGGTTTCCAGGTCGGGTAATAGAGGCAGAGGCCCTAGGGGGTTCAGGCCCAGTTCTGAAGCAGCTCTGAACATTCTGTAGACAAATAGGGAGCTGGCCTCACTGGGCGGAATGGCCTGTTCTCATCATGTGCTCTAACATTCTACTTTAGCCATTACATCCCATAAACACGCCTCTGGTTCATCTTACTCTCCCCATGCAGGCGCAGTCTGAGTGGCCTTCTGTACCTGACTCGCCTTGCGTAAAAAAAACAGAATGCAAATCAGGAACTAAACATCACCTGCTCTGAGTCATTAAGGGCAAACGGTTTGATGTGAGAGGGCTTAAGACATCAGGAAGTGATGTGTGTGACAGTGAGAAATGGAGGTATGGGGTAAACAGGGAGATCAAATGAGAGGAGCTCCCTTTGGTCTTTCTGTTTGTGGAGCCGTTCACTCCTTCAGAGGAATCTGGCCGGCGACGGCGCCTTTCAAACGGATTAGCGACTCTCGCTGATCCCCATCCTGTCCCTATCTTTCACTCTCGCTCAGAGGAGCAAAGTATCGGGGCTTGCTCATTTGTGTGGGCTTTGGGTTTAATCAGTTCAGGACAGAGAGACAGATCAATAGTCGATGGAAATAGGCTAGACGGGGTTGTTGTGATGTAGGGGTGGAGATGGAGGAGGGGGAGCATGCTCGGTCTGTTGTAATAAGATATTTTTTCATTGTACCCGCCCACTCATTAGTGACCATAACGACCCTCTGTGGAATATGCTCTGCCCCCCATCATGGATGTTGGGCATTCCAGCGAGCCCCGCTTTCATTTGTGAGGCCCTTATCTCTGTGCTCGCTGCGTGTCAGGTGTAAACACGCCACTGCTCGGCTGTAATTGGCAAGGTATCAGATCATTTCGCTACCAGTAATGCTTGCAGGGTTTTCTCTCAAAGTCATAAGTGACACCCTGGTGACAAGAAAAGTGCCTTTTCAGTGTTTCTCCTCTGATTGTTTTTTCTCTTGAATTATTTTGCAGTCGGCATTGGGGGGCTATGTATTCTTAAACAAATAAAATGAAAGGAGAGAAAACACATGAATGTGTAGTGTTGTGAGAGTGTTGTGTGGGTGCTAGCTCAAGTGGGCTGAGATTAGCACTGCAACAGCTTATTCTTAGCGTGAGGGAGTTGTTTTTCACTGCCCTTTCAATTGCTGACTGGGGAAATAGGAGTTCTTTTTGTGCTCTTAAAGAGCTGTAAATGTACTCAGCAAAGTTACAGAACATCTGTACTCAACTAATGTAGCTTCACGACAATCAGGAAGTGATTGTCTCACTGCTTTTGTATTATTTACAAAAGTAAATTATAATAGGTATGATTTCCAATTGATTCACACTGCCTTTAAGTGGATTCCTTATTTGTTAGGTACTAATGTATTAGCTTTAAAACAGTTTGCTGTTTTCATCACATGGCCTCAAACAGAAGCTTGTGCAGAATGTACACTTCAAATTTTGATCTTCTTCAGGTAATACCACTGCTAGTTACCAATTACTGTAATTACCACCAGGTAACTAAAATATTACTCCACTATGTGGAATAATGTAATCATATTTAGACAATATATTACTTTCAGCAGTTGTATAAATAGCTTATTTCCCAGTTAATTACATTTGAGGATGTTATATGTAATGAATTTCATTGAAACAGCTGGCAGTATAAAGTTGGAGCAAAGCAGACATGTTTCTCATGAGCATAAAGTGGATCTTTGAGAGCGCGAGGGTGAGGTTTGATCGAAAAGCATGCGACCTTAAAGAGAATAAGTGCGTTTTATCAAATGCCAGCCAGAGTCTCTTTACACCACGACCTTGTTTGCAGTCATGTGCTCATTCTGTCATTATTGGTTTGAAGATAGATTGCAAAGACTTTATGCTCTCACAATGTTCAGCTGAAACACAAATAACATGACAGGCTTTGCTTCTCCTGCAGTAAGCTGTTTTAAGCATGTGTTATCTGCCTTGTGTGGGTGCTCCCATGTACGCACTGAGGGGAAAAACTCTGGAACGTTTTGCCAGGCTGGGGGAGTACAGACTCTGTTCAGACACAAGTTTGCATTTTTTGGAGTCATTCCAGTTCAGTTTTAAAATGGAATGCTGACCGTCACAGACTTGCACAAAAGACCCTTTATATGCACAAGCAGTGCTCAGGTTTGGCTTATAATATTCACCTTATAATTAACAGTGCATGTTGAAGACCGGGGGGAAAAAATCATTCATTCACTATTCAAAAATGTATATGTTTCTCAGTTTTATTCCAGAGTCACCTCTGGATATTACAAAATAAAACCATACAGACAAAATCTAATTATTAAGGCTTATATTTTAGTGTACAGTGATCTTTCTATGTTTGTTCCAACAGATTCCTCCCAGCCCAGGTGACAGACGACATGAACACACTGTATCACAACACTGTGAAAAGTTGCTGAGTTCTGATCATGGCACATGTTCTGTTTTGTAGTGAGGCTATGACCAGCTGTTTGTAGATGTCACAGGGATGACAGCGAATGGAATCGTCTGACCCATGGCCCAGTTAATGCACGGGTACATTCTGTCAGGTTTCAGATGCATTAGTGATAGAATTCCATACCCACACAAACAAACGTGATGGAAATACATAATTTAAAGGAGGAAAAAGAAATGAAGTGCAGACTTAAGAAAATACTGTCTGAGAAATATTGCATTAGAGTCAGAGGGGAGAACAGGCTGGCAGGTAGGAGTAGAGTGAGGTTGGGGTGAAGGGAGTAGGAGCAGAGAAGTGAGAGGGAAAGTAGATGATGAGGGAGTATTGGGAATTTACATTCCAAACCACAGCTGAAGAATACATCCAGTATCTCAGCGCATACAGAGGGACTGGGTGTTGCTGAATTTGGTTAAAGGTGTGAGCTGCACTTCAGTCTCATGAATGGGGGTTTTGGTGGCACAGGGGAAAATCTACAACAATCTGAAATCCACAAGAATATCCTTCCATTTAAATCATAATCAGATTCTGTACATACTGACTTATGCTGCAGTTCCTAAATCTCTCTGGGCAGGGCCAGGCCAGTTACCTGTGCTCTATGCTATTCAGTGGTGTTTACTGCCCCGAGATGCTCGTAGGCAATGATGGAACTGAGTCCAGTCCAGGCTGTCACCTTCTTTCCTTTAGCCAAAGTGGACGTGTGAATAGAATAGCATGTGTTGTGATTGTTTAGTGACACAGACCTGCCCACCAGATTTATGCTACGACCTGAACTCAACCGTCAGCCCCTGGGAGGATGCACTTTGGGCCGCTGTCCGTCTGTGCTGCCGAGAACAGTGGGGGTTTGAAGAGCCCGCAGCTTGTCTGAACACAGTGTGACTCGAATCTGAATCTCACTGTGACTCGAGTCTGAAACTCATTGTGAAATGAGTCTGAACCTCACTGTGACACGAGTCTAAATCTCATTGTGAAATAAGTCTGAATCTCACTGTGACATGAGTCTGAAACTCACTGTGACTCAAGTCTGAAACTCACTGTGACACGAGTCTAAATCTCATTGTGAAATGAGTCTGAATCTCACTGTGACACAAGTCTAAATCTCATTGTGACATGAGTCTGAATCTCACTGTGACTTGAGTCTGAAACTCACTGTGAAATGAGTCTGAATCTCACTGTGACATGAGTCTAAATCTCATTGTGACATGAGTCTGAATCTCACTGTGACTCGAGTTGAAACTCACTGTGAAATGAGTCTGAATCTCACTGTGACTTGAGTCTGAATCTCACTGTGACTTGAGTCTGAAACTCACTGTGAAATGAGTCTGAATCTCATTGTGACATGAGTCTGAATCTCACTGTGACACGAGTCTGAATCTCATTGTGACATGAGTCTGAATCTCACTGTGACACGAGTCTAAATCTTATTGTGACATGAGTCTGAATCTCACTGTGACTCAAGTCTGAAACTCACTGTGACACGAGTTTAAATCTCATTGTGAAATAAGTCTGAATCTCACTGTGACATGAGTCTGAAACTCACTGTGACACGAGTTTAAATCTCATTGTGAAATAAGTCTGAATCTCACTGTGACACGAGTCTAAATCTCATTGTGACATGAGTCTGAAACTCACTGTGACTCGAGTCTGAAACTCACTGTGACACGAGTCTAAATCTCATTGTGAAATGAGTCTGAATCTCACTGTGACAAGAGTCTGAATCTCACTGTGACTCGAGTCTAAATCTCATTTTGAAATGAGTCTGAATCTCACTGTGACACGAGTCTGAATCTCACTGTGACTCGAGTCTGAAACTCACTGTGAAATGAGTCTGAATCTCACTGTGACTTGAGTCTGAATCTCACTGTGACACGAGCCTGAACATGAGTCTGAATCTCACTGTGACACGAGCCTGAACATGAGTCTGAAACTCACTGTGACACGAGTCTAAAACTGACTGGCGTCTGCAACATCGTGGACCGTAGGGATAAGACGCGGTCCCTGAAGCGTCCCTCTGCTGTCAGACCTGGCGACGCGCTAACGCTAACTTCCCAACGCGCTGTCTTACCCCCAGAGACGCCGGTTGAATGCGGCTCTGTTCACGGGAGATGCGCTGTGCAGGTGAGTAGTGTAAAAAGGGGAGCTGCCATCACTCATACAAGCTTTCCCCTGAGATCTGCTGAAACCCTGACAGTGACTGGCTTTCAGGGGACACATGGACTGTCTCATTCCAATGTGCGGGGGGTGTGGGTGCGTTTTATACAGAAATTGGGGTGTCTTTGCTCAACCAATTGATAGACAAAAGATTTTTTTTTTCCCCACATAGGATCACTTTTCCGTTTAGCGAAAAAAACATTTCTCATATTTCCTTTGTCTGTCTACCTATAAGATAATCAAGAAATACACCTATCCACAGCAAGCTTTGAGGGCCATCAAAGTATCATATACATTAGATTCATTCTTCAAGAGAAAAAATATAAAGAACCTATTCTAGTATACAATTTATGCATATTGTACATATCACGGCAGAGCCAGTAGCACTGTACACTAGAATCTCGTTAAAACAATGCCAAAATAAACCCATAAAAGTCATTTCTTGTCCACACTCTTAGTGCCTAACAATTAACCTTAAGCCCAACATGCTGTGCATGTCTGAAACTATTCTGCACAAGAAGGCCGCTAATAATGTATAATAACGATATTGCAATGTGATGTAATGTTCTCAGAGGGCCAACCAATGAGCATAAGATAAACACATGAACTGCTGCCTTAAGTGTAGCAAGGCTGTGCAAACCCTCAACCATTAATCCTCCACTTAACCAACACTTTTTTCCACAAAAAGCAACATACTAACAAGTAAAGACTCATTTTAAATGATCGATTCCCTACCGACTCTTCGCCTCCAACGCTCTGTAGAAATTGCCCTGATCTAATCTAATCTAAGTCACTACAGTTGCAGGTGATTACATTTATCTGTCATGGAAATGATGCATTGAAGTTTACGGTCACAGATTCTGATGTTTTTGGGCAGCGATTCTCTTGGAAACCTTGAAATGTGCAGATGTTCAACCTGCCCTGCCTGAACTTCAAAAATCAAAGTCTGAAACCAACAATGAGATGTTGTCCACAGGTAAATCGTAAGTGTAAATGATTAACAGTGGCGCAGCGGGCAGCTGCTCCTCGGATAAGATAAGTGAGATGCTCTGCACACCTGTTCAAACAAGCGCAACTGTGATATGATAATCAATACATTTAATAACACAGGGTAAGTACTGCCTCTTGTCAGTGCACAATGCAGATTTATTTGAATTGACTTGTTTGCTATAAAGGAACAAATGGCACGAGGCAGACCGCGGCCATAAAAACGAACATTAACTTTCACCTACTTTTGGAAACATAAGCTTGATTACATTTTTTACACCGTTGTTATGTTCTGAAAGGAATAACGGGAATCAATAAATGAAGCCAAATAAAAACGGCCTCTGACATCACCCTGGTGCTCTCAAATGTAGGACAGTGTTAAATAGCTGACGGCCACTATCAGTTCAGCTTACTTGTTTAGCAGTCACCTGGTTGTTGGCTTTTATTGCCACTTTCCCTGTGATTAACTTGTCAATATACAAGGTAAATCATGCCTGAGGCAGAAAATAATATTACAGATTGTATAAAGCACAATATTCCACTCAGAGTAAACACCGAAAAATGATGTGTGAGCGAGTTCCAGTTCCAGTTCCATGTTTACTATTGTGTTGCCATGTGGACACTGGGCCTTAGTGTGCTACTGTGTGACTGGCTGTGTCTGAAGAGCCACGCCCACAGACAGAAGGCTCATGAGCATTTGGACCAGCTGTGGGCAAACATGTGTACAAATGTACCTGTTCTTACTTATCAAACCCCGTCATCTTCATTGTTCTCTGAATCCCCAAAGCCGTTCCTTGTTCAGCTGCTCAACACTCACCTCTACATCAAGGACGAGGCCTACAGGAATACATTTGTTTAATTAATAACGGATGTTTAGCTCCAGCGCTATGAATCATATACCTGACTTCTTGCGTTCACTTACAAAGCCTATGAAAGGATCATTCACAAGCTTCATTCAGTCTATTTGTGTTTTTTAAAGGAACAGTACCCTGAAGATGTTAAACTACAACCTTTTTTAATAATATCCCTCTCTATCAAACACTGTGTGCGCAATCACACTTTCAAAGCAATCAACAGTAAGGCATTCTCTCAAATAACCCTGATGCACTCAGTCTTTTTCTTGTATTTATCAAACTGCCACATCATTCAGCCGTTTCCTGCTGGAGACATACAGCCAGGAGACCACAATCATCTCCATATTGGGTTCATGAACTCAGGAACCTTAAATATATTATTTTATCAGATGTGAGTGACTGGTAACAAGGCTGAGTGGATTTTCAGGTTCTGTCATGGCTCCAGTTTAAAATAGCATCAATTACCAAACAATTTCACAATTTAAGTGAGCTGCAGCTAATGAGACTGAAAGATAAAACCCCATTTACCCAGTCAGGCCATTCAAAGCTAGCTGCTGAATAAAAAAATATACCAAATACATTATATTAAAATATTTATCCAATTATACAAGAAAAGATTTTTATAAATGTATAAATATGTGGAAAGTGACATAAAACGTACTACACTTCACATCCAAGTATATTATTTAAGTGTTTTTTTTTTTTTTTTTTTAAAGGATAAAATATAAGTTGGAAAAAATAATAATTAATGGGAGGATAGTTGGGCAGAATACTTACTGAGTTTTCTGGTCCTAACATCATGGTATAAAGGCTTAAACTAGACAACTTTGTTTGGAACTTTCCATTATTGTACGTAGTAACTGAAAAGAAAAATAGTACAATAATGTTAAATACTAACCATTTGCTTTGCGTATCCAGCTTTTCATTTCTGAGAGTATTAGTTACAATGTACTGTTTTCGACAGGGGAATAAAAATGTACCTAGTGCGAGGTTCTGTATCATTGAAAACGGACGCACTCCGCACCTGCTGCGCCTTGAGCTGGCACGCGTCACTCCCACAGCCAGCCAGCTCTCGCCTGGCAGCTGCGCCTCGCGCCAACAGAAAACCTACAAGACAAAGTTCGGAAAACAACGAAAACACTCCCCGTCCAGCACGCGCATTTGGAATCTTTTATCTCATTCACATGCGAGGGCAAGCATTGTTGAGCAAGTCTTTGTCCGGACACTTAACCCCCCCGCCCCCGCACGGACACATACACAAGCTCTCACACACACTTTACCAATAATAACACTCAAAATTGCATCTTACCTATACTGAACGTGTGACTCGTGTATTGATTGTCAGATTAGGGCGGACGTTATTTCAACGTTTGGAAGTAGAAAAATTCAAAGACTGGGGTCCACACTATAGGGTTACGGTAGGAAGGAACGGAATGTGCTTTTTTCAAGATCCCTCCGGGGAAGCGGGAACAATGATATGCTAGGGACTGCACGCGCCATCTGCCCAAGGAGTAACTGGTAAAACATGAAACCACAGGTGCGTCTGTTTTGAGAGTTTCACGCTGCTCTTTCGTGGGAATCTTTGCCCATTGTTACTCTCTTATAATTAACGCGCAACCGTTTCTATGGGATGGTCGTTTAGCAGTTGAAGTTTGAAGACTTCATCCTTGGTCATGCCTGTCATGGGAAGTGACTGAGTAGAGTGAAAGTATCTTTGGTTTTGCATCACAGTGCAGTTAAAATAAGTTTTAACGACTGCACTGCTGCCATTATTTCAGAATGTCATTTTTTCCCGCGACTGGTACTTACTGAACAGATTACTCCGTCATTCAGTTAGCAGTGTAATGTTACAATGACAAGCGTCCACACTGTACTGAGAATACTGAATTAATACATACTGTTGATTGAATTTTATCTAATTAATACCATTCGGGGCGGGATTCCTTGATATAACACACACTTCGACATAAACGCAGTAACCCTATTCTGTAATTTAGTACTCGCAAAGCGAGTGTCATTATGTAATTCCCACCAAAATCCAAAGCACTGTAGCCTTGTGCGAATCCAACACCGAAGGCACTGTCCCCTGACTCCATTCTGCCATCTAGTGACACACACACATACGCATCACTTTTTCACAAACGTGGGGGCTTGTTGACAACAGCCCACATTGTCGCTACAGTTATCCCACTAACCTGTCATATGTTTCTACTTTCACACTGCTTAACGTGTTTTTCTGTAAAATATTCTCATCGTACCTAAGAACCGGACGCATATATCGAAAGGTATGTTATAGCGAAGGCAAGTGTTCTTAGGTACCACGTATTATTTTGGTTCACTCACAAAGACAAACACAAGGAATATCACGCGGACACGGAGTACTTCTGTATGTGTGCATCTCGACAGCACCTCTCTCAGTCAATGCAAATAGAGGGGCGAAGTGTGCTGTTGAATCTCACTTTGCATGTGAATGCTTTCACTCCCTCCTCCTCCCCGTGTTCGCCAGTGCAGGGCGTGCGTGGTGTGACAAAGGACCGCCTGCCTTTTCCCCGGCTCCGCCCCTCCGAGGCAGTCTGACAAGGCTTCAGCCAGTGGGAGAGTCTTTTCACGGCACTTACAAGCAGCTGAGGCGACAAGCAGACACCCTGTAGCGCTTACCACGGTTTAGCGAGGTTATTTGAATGCTTGCAATCTAAGAAAGCGGAGGGAATATCTAACCGCTATACAAATACATGATAACCTGTACATATTTTTGTCTGTTTTTAAAATATTTACTCATTATACGTATACATATCTCCATATACATTATTATAATAGTAAACCGTCATAGTTTGCATCTGTTGTTATATGAAATTATCCTTGATCACTTTCCATTAGAATAACGTTCTCTATGTAATTCAAGCAGGTTTACACTATTGTTGTGAAATTGCCCCCAAACAAAGCAGTGTTGAATTAGTTGTAAAGTGTGTTGTGATGTTACAGCAAAACCTTATACTTTCCGCTCATAGGAAGCGTGGACGACTTCTAATACGGGTCGCGGGCTCGTAACGTAATTTCTTTCAATGTATGACTTCTGAAATGAAAAAGTACACAAGCATGTCCCTTTAAAACTAAGTTTGCAGTATACACTGGAATGAGGTCAGACATAAAGCTCCTCATTGCACGCGCTGATTATTATTAGATTCCTTATTCAGCCAATGAACACAGAGGGGGTGTGACTTTGGCGCAAGGAAGGGTAGAGACAGTAGCGGATTGGCTGTATTCTGTCGCCATTATATCTTTGGAAAAGGATAAAGCTGCATGAACGGAATTTGAGTCTGCTAAAACTTGCAGACTGCAGATGGAAGGCTGAGCTCAAACGCTGAGTTCAACAGCTTGGTCTTCCCGCATGGTGTTAACAGGGAAGGCTATGCAGAAAGAGTTACATTACTTCAGAAACTCGCCGAGAGCCTTGTCGCATCTGAGCGCTCACAATAGCACTGAAGTCGTACTCAGCCGCGCTGGCACTACAAGTTTGAAGTTAGGTTTGAATCCGTTACATAAAGCATTCTTGGGGGGAAAGGAGGTTTGGAAACTGGAAGCGGTTTCTGCTGACAGAACTGAACTTAACAGCAGAGACACCTGAAAAGGAACTTTTTTCATTCGTGAAGCCACGCACTGAAAAGGCCAACTACATCCGTGTTGCACCCCGTCGCCTTTCGGCACATCTCAGGACTGGCAGAACTTGAAGTATAACAACCCGAAGTGTGAGGCGAGCACTAAGGAGTTTGCTGAACATAGATAAGTCCAGCTTAAACATCTGCACTGGAGAAGCAGAGAGCCACTCACAGTTTGTTGAACAAGTGCGCACTTGCGAACTGAACTATGGTACAGAAAATGAGTAGCACGGAGAACACCGAAGCGGTGTTCGCGGGGGAGTCTAGCGATTCTGGAGCTATGGATCTGGACATGGCTTCTTCTCCAACTCCTGGGTCCACGGCATCCGCAGGGGACAAACTAGACCCTGGCTGGTGCAAAACCCCCAGCGGTCACATCAAGAGACCCATGAACGCGTTTATGGTGTGGTCTCAGATTGAGAGGCGTAAAATCATGGAGCAGTCGCCTGATATGCACAACGCTGAGATCTCCAAGAGACTGGGCAAGCGCTGGAAGCTCCTTAAAGACAGCGACAAGATTCCCTTCATTCGGGAGGCGGAGCGGCTCCGACTGAAGCACATGGCTGACTATCCTGACTACAAGTACCGGCCGAGAAAGAAGGTAAAATCAAGCAGCTCCAAGCCTGGTGAAAAGGGGGAGAAAACGAGCAGCAGCAACTGCAGCAGCGGAAGCACTAAGCCATCTTTAAAAAAGAACAGCAGCTCAAAATCATCCAGCAAACCGCACAAGATAGTTCTGGGGAGCGCGAAAGCCGCTTTCCCGGAGCAGAGCGCCCATGCTGTCCCCACAGATCATCACTCGCTCTATAAATCCAAGTCGGTCTCGGCAGCCAAACAGATCCCGGACAAGAAGACGAAGCGGGTTTATATCTTCGGCGGAAGTAGCCACGGCATCAGCCCGTCTTCCGCGGCAGTGCCTGCCAGTCCTACTTTGAGCAGCTCTGCCGAGTCGAGCGATCCGCTGAGCCTTTATGACGATGGGGCAGCGGCGAGCGGCAAAGAAGACGCAGACTCTCCAAGTGCGTCCTCGGACCACCATAGATATACCAGCATGCGGGCATCTTCGCCGACCCCTTCCGCGTCTCACTCCTCGTCTTCATCACAGTCCTCCTCCTCGGATGAGGAATTCGAGGACGACCTCCTGGACATGAACACGAGCCCCAGTTTCGATAGCATGTCGTTAGGGAGCTTTAGCTCTTCGGTTTTGGACAGAGACTTGGATTTTAATTTTGAGTCGGGCTCTGGTTCTCACTTCGAGTTCCCCGACTACTGCACCCCCGAGGTGAGCGAAATGATTTCAGGAGACTGGCTGGAATCGACCATTTCCAACTTGGTATTTACATATTGAGCGATAAGACCAGAGGAAATATTGTCCTTGCTCTTAAAAAAAAAGGGATTCCAGAAAGGTGAGTTTGTACCATACCTTGGGGCCCGACTGAGACAGTGAGACTTAAAGCGCTGATGAACTAAGCGAATGTTTGCGATTTATTTCAAGGATCAAAGGACTGTGGACACTGGATGGAAGAAAGCAGAAGATATTTCTTAGGTATGTGGGGAAAGAAAACCAGGAAGAAAGTGTGCTCTGGTTAGGAGTGACTGAGATCCTATTGAAATAAACACTCGGTCTGAACTGGAAAACTGTGATTGATTTGCACGTACATGAAAGCGGGCTTAGGTCGGCTACTTTAATCAATGTTACTTAAAAGGGACATTTTGAGAACTTTTAGAATCGCCAAGTGAACTTCATTACGTAAGAGGTACAGACATAGGCTGTGTTGAACAGTTTTTTTCATCGTGGTGGATTTATTAACCAGGTGGGTTTACTTAAGACAAACATTTTTAAAAAAGAAAAACGCATGTTAACCTGTCCTCTCTTTTGCTGAGATTTCTTTAAGACTGTCGAACAGTTAAAAACTAGTGTTAGGGTTATTTAAATGGATAGATGGCGCTATGTTTGATTCCTACGGATAAAAGGAACAAAAATCACCAGCTGTTTTCATTCTTAACTTCAGGATTCAAACGCAACTCAATTCTGTGCTGAACTTTATACACTCTACAATTCAGGACCAAATTTCTTTAGAGTTGGTTTCTCAGATGTTAAGTGAAGAGAGAATTTCTCGCCGATTTTTTCATCCTCGTGTTTTTTCCCTTGTACATGTACTCAGATGCCATTTTTATATGGATGTATTTATACTGGCCAAACATTTTTGACTGTATTATTTTTGTTCTCGTAGGTCTTGTGTATACCCGCACCGTCTGTCTCCTTCGCCGAAGGGCTAGAGTTTTAACTTTTAATTTTTTATATTTAAATGTAGACTTTTGACACTTAAAGAGAGGAAACGTTTGATTATTTTCTCAGTGTATTTTTGTACAAATATATATAAAGGGGGTGTCAATCGGTGTATATCGCTGTTTGGATTTCCTAATTTTAAGAACCAGGTGGTTGGTTATCTCAAAATCGGCCTCCTATCCATGTTTACAGTTTCAATCTGCAGGCTTCTTAAAGACACAGTGTCTCAATTTTCGATACCCCTGTAAACATGTGCTTCAACACAAGTAATTTAAGCAGCCATTTCTGCATTACGTTTCAGTATCTTACCTAATAAAGAGATATTGTAGCTTTAAATTAACCATTTCTTGGCGTTTTTATAATGAGAAGTTCGGTTTTAACCACTGGATGGAATATATATCACACAACACATATTCAAAATGCCGATTTGAGTTCGCAACAGTTATGTACTGCGTTTCTCATTATTGTATTTGAATATTTAATCTTTTCTACTTGTCGGCTAAATATAGCTAATTGTTTTAGTATCTTATGGCATGGTGAATAGCATTTGTATTTCCGATTCAGGTTTATAGCTGTTGTGTTCTAAAAGAAAAAGGAAAAAACGTGAAAACATCTTTGTACATTTGACTGTATTATAAGCAAAAGATTGTGTGTTTATGTATGTTGTTGAGCTATAACATGACAGGCACTAGAACAGCTATCTTTATACATCTTTACTTACGTTTAAAGTGGTTGTTCATGATTTTTATATATACAATTTAAATATATTAACTTTATTTTCATTCATTCTGTGCAATATGCTGTGTAGAATATTGTTTTGTCTAATCATGCCATAACACATTTTGAGGGGAAAAACTCATGCCAGCTAATCGTGTCAAGTCACTGCCTGTCAGATTGTTGATATACTTCTGTACATAACTTTTTTCAAGAAGGAAATAAACTCAGCTGGAACTGAACCCTACCACTCGACTCTTGACTTGTTTTTGTTTGATTTGTGTGGGTAAGGGGAGTGTGTGTGCTTATCTTGTGCACAGAGACAACGTTCACTCCTATTTTTAGATATGCAAAAAAAAAAAAAAAATGACGTGCCTTTGTTTACTTTTCATACAGTCGTTATGAGGTTACACAACCAGTCTGCCGCTCAGTCCAGCATTTTTGCGTCTGCTAGCAGAAAAATCCTGTTTTCAACTCAGCGTGTTTTCAGACAGGATTTTAATGAAATTATGCCCCAACCTTCTGTTTGTGCGTTCCGTGTCTACGCGCGTTTTGATTTCAAACAAGCCAGCGCGTACTCACCCAGACGCTTGAAAAGGTGACAGACACGACTACATTAATTCTGCCTCTAAACATCTAGCAGACTGCGTCTCCTCCCTCCCCCTCACCCAGACAGTCGCGCTGCATAGGCAGGGGGATGGGTAACTCCGGCCATCACCGGAGACAGTCCTATAGGAATAGAGGTTAAACATAGCTACACATTTCCAGTTCCGGATAGCTCTTGACATGCGGAGACCCATTTCCTTGTCTAAAAGATACTGGGAATAAAAATGTGATGAACAAAGAGCACGTGTAAAACAGTTAATTAAACGCTTCATTTCATTAATACGTTTAAAAGTTAGTTCTCAATCATTCGCGTTCTCAGCGTCTCCGCTGATTTTAAAGCAATCGTAGTGGTCGTGGAGGAACTCAGCGGGAGTCTCCAGACAGCTCCCTACCGTGGGGGCGGGGTGTCAGACAGGACGCAGGGAGAAGAATCCTGACGGCGAGTCCCAGCGGATACTGGAACTGAAGGACGACTATAGAAAGTAATTATCTACTTTTGAACGCGTTTATTGTCGGTGTGGGTGTGTAAGTTGTGTTTAGGAGTGGATCACATGCATTTCCCTCCTTCCTTTTGTAATTGCCAGGACCGGGAGAACTGGTAACCCAAATAATTGCACTGCAGTTTCACTTTAGCATTAGTTGCATATTGAAACGACATCTGCCATCAGATGATGAAAGCCACATGAAAAATAAGGCTAACAAGGACTGTAAACAAGCTACTTACCAACATAGTCTGACCTTACCTGGTGTACACTGCTGTCTCAGTTGGCCAGCCCAGTATTCCAGACATACGATAGATTGCATTACACCGACTATGTGAAGAAAGTGCTTAAGAAAATAATGTCAACAGGATGTGACGTGGTTTAACATAATGAAACATAAATATGATAAAGTAATACACACATGCTCTACGTTACAAACACATCATCCCACCCAACTCCACTAACAAACACTAACACAGGACCACAGGTTCTTGAACAGAAGAGGTGCTCGTTAATTGCAAATTTTTAATATCGATCCCAACAAAATGCATACACAAGTAGGTCAGAGCAGTAAAACAAACTGCCAACAGGGGCACTGTTTGCACCCTTCCCTTATTGATCCTAAGATTGTGGTGACCCTTATTTTTAATGGGGGGTGTGATTTATTTGGCTGTTTTGTCCATGGCAAGTTCAGCAATCCATATGAATCAGTATCCCTTAGAGTGCGCAATTGCCATGCAGTCCTAAGTAAGCTGAAATATTCATGTTTCCCACCTGGAGACCATACAGTACAGCTTGGCAATGGGATTAGTATACGAGAGCCATGCATTATTAATTTGCTTAGCGCTCATACTGATGCTGAATGACTGACCTATGCTAACATATTCAGTTAGATACTTGCTAACAACATCCTCAAAGCAAAGGCAGTGACACACCAAGCTTTCAAACCTGCAACCTTCAGGTCTGAAGTCCAGCAAGATAACCAATGAATGCACCGCAACATCATCTCTCATAGACTTTCAACATTTCTTTTTCTTTGAAATGGCTATGAAATTATTGGGGATGACAAGTACTTGATTAAGGGCAGGTTTTTCAGGGCAGCATGTTTTATTGTCATGATAACTTGAGAATTCAGCTATTTTAACCAAGTAACATTTATTAAGTTGTGAAACACATTTTTAAAGGACAACAAAAGTGATTTCTTTTTGATCTGTGAAGTTCCAGTTTAGAGTGCTATCTGGCGATCTTTGTTGAAGAAAAACTAAGGCAGGGAGATAAAATGGTATTATTGTTTATCGAATTTCATCAAGATCATATAGAAATGATATTTTTATGCTGTAACATTGTGATATTCATTTTTGCTGCCTAAAGTAAGATTGAGTAAGCTTGAGTAAAGCTTGTGAACTTGTGCCATTTTCCTGTCAGAAAGGGATATGAAATATTTATGAGAGCTTAACTGAAAATGGATGAATTTCTGGTTGATCAGAATCTTGTCATAATTATGCAATGTCATAGGCATGTAAAAATATTTCAGCAAAGATATGTATATTGTGATATTATGAATTTTTAGAAAAGCCAAAATAACTGTCATAATCCTGATTTCTGCCGTATTTCCCAGATCTAAGAATAACCACATTATGGAAAAAAACACCTCATGCCTCTTCCCCTTCATCTACATCAATAAATTATGCTACATGCAGTCAAAATAGTCAATAAAATACATTTTTAGGCTTGTCAAAAAAATGCAGTTTCAGCTTGAAAAAAACCCAAACATGTTGGTGCTGTAGACTTGGATATGGGACTAGAATCACCAAGTTACACAATGAAATTATATACATTGCAGAGAGATTGCAGGTGCCTGATTGACTCAAGTAGCCACAGCTAAGCAATGGGGGGGGGGGTTAGAAGGTGAGACTAAAACTTCCCCCTCCGTGCTGCACTGAAGGTAAGACTAAAACTTCCCCCTCTGCGTTGCACTGAAGGTAAGACTAAAACTCCCCCCTCTGAGCTGCACTGAAGGTAAGACTGAAACTTCCCCCTCTGTGCTGCACTGAAGGTAAGACTAAAACTCGCCCCTCTGTGCTGCACTGAAGGTAAGACTAAAACTCCTCCCCTAAGGGCTGCTCTGAAGGTAAGACTAAAACTCTCCCTTCCGGTCTACACTGAAGGTAAGACTAAAACTCTCCCTTCCGGTCTACACTGAAGGTAAGACTAAAACTCTCCCCTCCGGGTTGTACTGAAGGTAAGACTAAAACTCTCCCCTCCGGGTTTTACTGAAGGTAAAACTAAAACTCCCCCCTCCAGGCTGTACTGTAGCTAAGTGTACACATCACGTTACAAGACTTCCTGCTGGTCAGCACTGGCCTGATTCAGTTTCAATTAAGTATATATGTAACAATAACAGAAACACACACACACACACACACACACACACACACACACACACACACACACACACACACACACACACACACACACACACACACACACACACACAATACAGTAAATATGTATGTGTTTGTTTTTTCTACTCTAATGTGTCATTGACATGGTATCTGTCAATAAGCATTATAAAAGGATAATTGTTGTTTTTATCGTTTAGATATCTGTGACAACAACAGGGTAAGTTTTCTGTCTTCAGCACTTTCATTTTTTAGCTGTTTTATCTCCATTTTTTCTTGGATTTCTCTCAATTAGGAATGCAGAAATATATTTGTGGGTCCTTGTCTGTTTTGTAAGCGTGCAGACAATTTATGTGTCAGAAGTGCATGCTACGAGTCTCCACTTTTCACTCTGTAGCTGAGTCTGCAACTGGTGCAGTTGCGCTGTCTTTCATATGCAGCAGGAAGGTACTAGAAAACTGCAGTTCCCTGACTGACCAGAGGAGTCGCTCCTGTGCAATAAGATGGGAGAGACCTGACGACCTGAACCCTGACTCCCTGGTGACTACCGCTATGTACCACAAGCACTATAAACCGCTGATGACACTGACATATCCTTGGGATTCAAACAAACTTAGTCTCTTTAAGGGAGATTCGATGCAATCAAAACAGACTAAATTGATTTTATGGGCATGAGTGAATCCATTTGAGAATGAATAGAACTCATTTCAAAGATCATGTTTATTTGCTTGTCTCCAGTAAAATAGAAAATTCTCACAAGAACTTGTGTTGTGAAATCTCTTTTTATTGAGTCCCATATGGAGTTTCACAGGCAAAGTGCATTTGACTGCGGCTCCAATAATGAATATAAACTGATGAGGAGGAACCTTTAATTTTATTTTGTAAAATTAAAAAAAAAACATCTAGACTAATTTTAGAATTTTTTCTTGACTTATCTCTTAACTTGTGCCTGTTTGTAATAGCTATAATCTTTCTCTAAAATTGTGACTGTGGTTCACCTATCTGTAAAACAATATGAAGCCTAGGAAGATTATAATAGTCACCATCAATGTAATGCTCATAGAATATGGTCTGTAACAACACTCATCAATAGCTTGGTCTCAGTGTAGGGGGCTTAGACCAGTAAAACATGGATATGAGCATACTAAGTAAGATGTTTTACTGTGACCCTAAACTTAGCTGCATTTAGTTACTGAGATTAAGATTAACACTGCATGTTAAAACAACAACTGTGACTGTTGAGATGACTATTATGTTACTGCTAGCCAGTGCCTTTGCATAAGCAAAGGTAATCCCACTTCAGTCTGCATTCATCAGAACCCTTTAGATTCGATTAGATTCCACTTTATTGTCATTGAGCAAGTACAAGTACATAGCCAATGAAATGTAGTTAGCATTTAACCAGAAGTGTAAAACAGTCATAAGAAAAATAGTACAAAGTAAATGTAAAAATAATGAGAGCTCATACCAAGATTTGGAGGCTGGGGATGATTATGTTTTAATAATTGTCCATTTATTTTGTGTTAATGCACAGTTATTGGTAAAGTTGTACATATGGTCTTGTTTAGAAATATTGATCCAAAATAAAAATTCAATTAGGGTTGTAAGAAACAGTTAAAACAGGCAACATGATCTGCAACCTCTTAGGGGTTGCATATGAAAATGAAAACATGTCAGACTGAAGTGGGTGTTGCCTTCATCAAATTCTGACCATACCAGTGCCAAATGTGGCCAAAAAGCCTGCTGGACAGGTGAGGTCATGGCCAGTCCAGTGTCCGTTTGCATGTCTACAGCCTTGGGCTGTCCTCTGTTGCAGAAACTACATTTTGGCTAATGTGGAGTGAGAACAAGACACAGACGGCTGCAGAACACATCACAATTACTGAATACACAGCAGCAGAGAGATGGACCTCCAACTCCATTCCAAACTGAAGGAGAACATTAGAGAACTAAAAAAAAAAATACCAGATGCCATACATTTAATTTTTGTCCTAGTGAAGGCCGAATGAGGTTGTAAGAACCCCATAATGGGTGGAGCTATGGTGAGTTGATTGGTTTGTCAGTTGGGTAGCTCCACCCACCTGTGATGTTTCATTCTATAACAGCCTTTTTCCCCTCAAATATGTGAATTCCTGGCTATTGCTAAAGGAGGTTTATGTAGTTGGTAGAATACATAATTATTTAAATGTTGCAGATCAAAATGCTGACCCACATGAACCCACCATTTCAAAAGGCATTATGTTTTCCATGCACATAGCACTATGTTCAGTGTTAAATTAACCCAGAGTAAAGTCTGCTCTGATACAGCACAGAAATGGTGGACATAAAAGCTCTACCGATCTGTGTAAGATTTGGTTCATTTGAAAGGATGCATTCTAAGGCAACATAGAAAATAGTTATGGCAACCAGTCATTGTGCAGTGTTGACATAAGAAAAGGGTCACTGCAACACTGAATTTCATGCATAACTGTAACAATATTTTGCATTTATTTCATTGTGATACAGCATGGTCTTTCAGGGGATAGAGCTATGGCCTCAAACAAAAAGCACCCAGGTTTGATTCTCACCAAAGCTAGGCCCTCTCAGTCTGGAGTTAGTGCAGTGTTCTTCACTTTCATCCCACGGTGCAAAGGCATGCAGGCTGAGCAGACTCGACTTGCCAAATTGCCTGTAGGTGTGTGCGTGTGTGTGTTCGTGTGTGAGAGAGAGAGAGTCTGCTGGTCTGTCTGCAGAGGTGAAAAACCCTTGGTTACAGAAAGTAAAAGTGCTACCATGTATCTGCTCCATCCATATGCTAACCCAGTTGACTCTAATTAACACAACTCTTTAGCCATGCAGATGAGGTAATTAGTGAAATCACCTATCTTAGTGCACGGGTAGAACAACTGCACAGTAGTCTTTCTGCATGTCTGAGTGTTCTACCTCTGCCTCTCTGATCTGATGGACAAGCAACTTTACCAGAGTGTCTCCCTGCTTTTTGCCCAGTGTATGCTTTGGTGAG
Organism: Albula goreensis; assembly: GCA_022829145.1. NCBI lineage: Eukaryota > Metazoa > Chordata > Actinopteri > Albuliformes > Albulidae > Albula > Albula goreensis. The sequence continues at coordinate 1,649,031 of CM040750.1, read as the reverse complement.
CTCCACCTCTCCACAACCCGAGCTAATAAGGACCTGGTGCAGATAGCAGATGGATGGAAGCACTTCAGTTTTGTGTGGAAGGCATGCTCATGACTGAGCCTGTCACCCTCTCAAATCTGGAATCATGCAGGTTTACATGTGAAAATTTCACTTTCATTTTACAGCTTTAAACCTAAATGTCAAATGTTATCAAAACTTATGACGTACTGAACATTTTAAATCATTCTGTGAGAACATAACAAAAATAAGAAATTGTTAAAATGTTGTTAAACCTACAAAATGTGCATCTTCAAAGCCATAACCTGAAAGATTAACTAACAAAAATATTTAAATGAATTATAGTGTGTTGCCCAATCAGATCTTCATGTACAATGGCCAATCAGAGTAAAGCGGTCTCAGTTGGACACTTTTGTGTTTCTATCATGTATTTGGTGAATGGGTAATGATGTAAGATTTAATTTCAAAGTGTGTGGGTGTGTATGTGTGGGTGTAATGTGTGTGCGTGTGTGTGTGGTGTGTGTAATGTGTGTGCGTGTGTTTGTGTGTGTATGTGTATGGGTGTGTGTGTGTGTGGGTGTAATGTGTGTGCGTGTGGGTGTAATGTGTGTGGGTGTGTAATGTGTGGGTGTAATGTGTGTGTGTGCGTGTGTGTGTGTAATGTGTGTGTGTGGGTGCGTGTGGGTGTGTAATGTGTGTGTGGTTGTGGGTGTGTGTGCGTGTGTGAGTGTGTGGGTGTAATGTGTGTGTGTGTGCGCGTGTGTGTGTGTGCGTGTGGGTGTGTGTGTGTGGGAGGGGGGCTCTCTCTGTCTCTCATGATCAGGGAGGGACTGGTGGCACCCAATCGGTTTGCCGCTCTAAAAGCGCGGGCATCAGTCCTTTCTTGTTGCCTGAAAAGGTGAGGGGGCCATACCCCCCTGCTCCATTCATCCTCTAACCAACGGCTATGATGAATAGATTTAGTGGAGTTGATAATGTGCTGTATTTCTAAAGGTGGTTTACAATAAAAAAGAAAACCAAACTGAAAAGCACTGGAAAGTGTTCCAGAAAAGTTTGTGAAGATTCAGAGGAGCCTTGGAGTTATTCTTCTTCTTCTTCTTTTTTTTTTTTTTTTTAATAAAAGGCTTCCAAAACCTTGCTCAAAACAGTTTTCATATGATGTGAATGTCTGTTTTTTTCCTGTGATTTTCTGTTTAAAATCCTATTCTATTCTGTTCTATTACTTGTGAATGGACTTATTGCTTATACATTTAAGATGTCTTTAATTGGTAGTGACTGACAACTGAAATGAAAAACTGAATTGACGACCGAATTGTCTTTGGCAGATAAGATAACCTGTACCATAGCAATGCTATAGAAGTAGGAATATCACAGGTATTTACATTGTGAAACGTGTGTCACTATATACTGATTGCTATCATATAAGCGACGCAGGTTGCCCGTTTATTTGTTATTGTCATTAAAGTGTGAGAGAAATGGAAATGTGTCGGACATATGAAATAGTATATTTAGTTTTACCCCGCAATACAAGGTTGGTGGTACATGGTATTCAAGTTACGTCTTTGGCAAAAAAGGCAAAAGGAAATCTCGTCATCTCTTTACATTAAATACTATGTTAATGAAACACAGAAAAGGCAATTAGCCTCACAAAACTCAAATTATTTTGGTCAAGTAGTATCTCCTCTGTGCATCATTTGTGAAAAAATAGAAAATGACAGCTGTCTTTGTACTGTATGAATCCAAACGTAATTGGAAATGAGCAAATTCTTTTTTAACATGCATTTCCCCACTGTCCTCACGCGCCATAAACCTTGGTTACCTGGATACCTGCCGTATCTGTGAAAAACTTGTTCAACGATAGTTTCACTTTAAGTTGTGTCAGAGGACTTACTATTCTTTCAATTTCTGTGAAGCAGTAAGAAGGTAAGTGGGGAAAACGCCTCAAATTTATTTCCCTCCAACCAAAGTATGAATTGTAAGATAAAACAAAAACACATGCAGACATACTGAGAATTCATAAACCAGTGCTAAATAGTTATGTCGGGAACTTCGGAACATTAGAAAGATGTAGGTCTCCTGAAGTTGACGATTGCGTCAAACTGGGTCTTCCTATAAGTAAGAGCCTGCCTGATTTTGTATCGTCTTTATTTGCGCCTAAGTTTCAGAACAAAGAGTTTCTGAAGTAACGACAAAACTAAAGGGTAGTCTGCTGAAAACCAACTAAAATATCCGAACCAAACAAGAAAACATAAATAAGACATGATAGGAAATGTTCGTTTGGCATATACCTACAGATGCCCACTGGTTAGTCCCTTTGTTGTTGTTTAGTTGTATTTGGAGGGCGGGACTGAAACTGAAATGAACAAGGCGCGGCCAAGAAGCCCTTCACACGTGCAGACAAAGAGCCCTAACAACACAACCAAAATATTCACCTATAAACTTTTTCGGATTCGCCGATTATTTTCGTGGACACATGAAAATGAATACAACAGGTAAAATAATATGCCGACTTTGCTGGGTTGTTTTTAAACTCATTGAATTGTTTTGTTTTCGGTGAAAAGTTACTCAGAGTTGGTGCGTCAGCTCGCAAAGTTGAGCACAAAGAGGAGAGGAGCGTTCCTTTGTTCCGCGGAGAGCTTTGAAGAGAAATCGTGGATGGAGAATTCTTGTTACCCTGTTCAAAAACTAATGTTATATTAGAAAGATGCAACAGGAAGAAAGTTGGGAAACTTGCCTTTATCCGGTATGTTTACTATTTTACACTTCAGTTGTTGTATGTAACCAGACACAGCTGTCAAAAGTTGATTGGTTTGGGAAGTTTATAGAAAATTGCGCACGACGACAATTTGAGTAATTTACGTTGGGACGAAAAATTCAGAAGTATTCCGAGCGTTTACTTTTAACGGAAAACCTATTAACAAACTTAAAATAATATTTCTAGTGAATACTATTGGTTTATACTTTGTGCAAACGAAATTTTGCTTTCAGGTGTACTTAATTGTTATATTTTAGTCACGATGCCGTTTACTGTACAAAATGGTGATATCTGGAATATTAGGGAGGGGAGGCTACTTAGATTAAAAAGCAAATCAAGATATACGAAATTGGGATAAGTCATGTAGTTCAGCGTATGAGCAACAGGTAGAATGAGCAGTCAATGCCGCTCCTTTGTTACAAGAACTTGAGGCTCGATGTACTGTCTTTGTCCTTATTTGATTTATATAAACTATCATATACAGGAATTAAACAGACCCCAAAAACACGATGTGGGCGACAAAGAAACTACTATCTTTAAAGTGTCTTAGTTGTCTTGCTTTTACGTTAAATCTGGCTTTAAACAAAAGAAAAAAGACTCACTTTTGAGTGGTCAAGTTGAATTCCAATTTATTCACTATTTACGTGCTTGCATATCATTAAATTGCTGATGTTTTTACACATTGTTTCACATGTGAGATTTATTTTATTGTTTAGTCATTATTTGTTTTAAATCTTTTTAATTTTTCCAAACAGCAAAACTCATTTTCTTGGATTGCCTTTTGTTCTAGTCGGTTGCATTGATGCAGCTCCAGTCTACTGCATTTGGCAAATATGTTCTTTCTAAAAGTGTATATAAAAATGAAGAAAAAGTAAGCCTTAAGCGATACCCTAAATTGCACAACATTTTAAGACGTTAGTTATCGGAAAGTAAATCTGAAGCATTTTCAAACTCATATCATAAGTTGGAAATGTACACGACATGTCATAACACAATATATCTCGTATAAATCTACCAAATAATAAAATAAGTCAGTCATTGCCCTTCGTTGTCTAAGCAATCGAATGGGACATCATTTTAAGAAATACATTCTGTACTACCTTGTTTCGAATAAATTACAAAAACAAAAAGCTTGTTGTTTTCGAATCTGCAATTTTACTTAAACTACTGGAGCACTTTTTGTCTTCTTCAACCCAGAGACTAAAATTAAACCATGAGGCACAAAGTTTACAGCCTTGGTTGTTTTCCTCATTTGAGCTTCTCCTCTCCTGGAAGACAAAATATTAACATGGCCCTACATGATGAGATCCAACTCGAACTTCAGTACTTGTGATATTATTTGTACTGTAAACATTTTTAATTGAAGTATTTGATTGTTCTTGCATTTAAACTTCTCTCACAGGGTCCTGTGTATCCCACGCAAGGAGCACGATGCACCTTCGCACTGATCTGGGAAAGGATGGAAAGTGCTGTGCGATTTGTTCGGAAAGCAGTCTCTGTGTTTTTGGATTATATTTATGGACAATCTGGGGACAACAGGAATTACACAACACAGTGGATTACAATGGGCTTTCAGGGACCGCCAATTTACAAACAGGGATCAACAATTGCATGGAGCTCGAGGAGCTCGACAAATCAAGGTAGGTACTGTGCTCAATTCCGCGGGATTAGCAGGACACTGACCAAGTTCTAACACTGAGCGTTTCAACGCCTCATGAAACTTTTTGAAAATTTCGGCTTTTTTCCTTTTCAAACATTTGATAATTTAATATATTTTTTTCGTCACGAAATTGCAGTCTCCGTGAAAAGTTTGGCAAGCTGTTGTATTTGTATTACAGTGGTATTTAATAATTCCTTTGTTTTCGAAGCTCCAATAAAAGTGTGATCATAACTTGAAACTACACAGAACATGTTTAATTTTTGTAGGCAATATCTTAAATAACGTCTTTTGATGTAATTATGAACTTTCCTAGTTCGGCAGTTGTGCAGGGTAAATGTTTTGGGTTTGACTGAGTGGGACAATGTTCTTCAGCAAGGTTGGAGCTGGACAGCGTCCCTGACTTTGGAGAAACGGAAGATGCCGCGTTCTAATTTTTGCCATCCCTCTTGTACCCCATCCCATGTAATCTGTTTCGGCTACAAGAAAAAGTTGAGGTTTTTGTATCAGTCTTTAAAACTTTTGTTTTGGATTTGGTTGAGTTAGAAGACCTTCGATTGTGCTCAACACTGAGCAAGATCCCACTGTCTCGCATATCCAGAGCACCTCAGCGATGATGTCACTGAAAGCCAATGAAATCTCGAGATGTACACTGCATTCAAGCCCGCTCCTCCCCAATACCCCCACCCTACACACAAGGTGCACGTATTTGATTGCTGCACACTGTAGTTCAGTTTGAATGTAGTGCTTCGGGAAAGATAATTTCTGCGAATTAAATAAAATGCCTCTTTCGTACGAAATCTGCTTTTCCCCGCCAAATTTACATTGTTATCAAGATGCTCTTCTCGGCTTTCAACTTATTCCATTTTCAATGTACTGTTACCTGATAAATAACCTATTTTAACAGCGAGTCTGTACCAAGGTCTAGCCTTCCTCCCACATTACATCATCGCAATATCACAATGCCGCTAGCCTGCAATGGACCGTAGCAAGTGGCTCAGAATAAAGAAAAGCAAATTATACCATTCATATAGTTCCTCTTCTCCGTCATGAGTAATTCTGAATATACTATCAAAAATTCGGAACGCTGTTTGGCGTGTTGTTGGCTGCTAAATACCTGTTGTTGGTATCTTGCTGATATGTTTGCGAGATATACGGAATGCTGTTATCAGTGCTTGGTGCTCTTGCACTGTTGTCTTTTAGGACTGTTATATTTAGTTTTTAGCAGTTTCTACATGCCAGCATGTTACACTTAACAGCAATCTTACGGAAAGGCACCGTTTTATGCTCATGTCTTAACAGCCAATGTACTGAAGTTCCTCAGACCTGCTTGTCTGGAGTTACACCAGCCTGCAGTGCTTGTATATGCAGATCAGAAGAAGTGATTCCTACATGCCTAATATAGTGTCATTGATTTCCATTTTTGTACATGTCAAATTGTATTGTTTATAGCAGTGTTGAGTTAGGAGGCGTTTCTCCTGCTGCACACAAATAAGACGTCCCAGTTCTGTATTTTATGTGGGTGTGCTGTTGAGCAAACCAATGGCAGTTTATTTGAGGAATGTGGGTCAAAGCAATTAGATGCATTTGAATAACCACTGCAAGAAATTTTGCCATCAATTGCCATCCACCTGCCCATGGTTAGAAACACTGTAACAGAAAGGGACTTGGAACACCTGCTCTGTCCTAACACATTCCTCAGGTGATTTACTTGAGGGTCCAAGTGCATATGAATAGTCCTTTTGCCCATCTCGAATTTGATGCCAGTGACGTATTTAGCTTCATCTTAATATTTTTGGAGTAATGTGCATTTTAATCTTTGATTGGGTCTCGGTGTCGCCTTGATTTCCTGCATTGTTCTCTCTCAGTGCTCTGCAGCAGATCAGCATGTGGCAGTGATATGTTACAAATGAGGGCAGCATTTCCAATTGTCCTGACAGCCTACCTTCCAGACTGTGGCTGGCTGTGGTCAGAATAAGGGGGGAAAATATATATCAGGCTTAGTTTTACCTCCATGTGCCTGTAGCGCTGAGATAAGTGAAAATGTTCAGCCCGTGCACTAAGACTTATCCACATGCGGAAACAGGAATACATTACTGCTTTATGGCTGCGCACCAGGAGTGCATTTAAAAAGCCCTTATTTTTAGCCCTTTTTTGAGTTTATAATTATTTTAACTATCTCATGCAGAAATCCTCCTTTATTTCCATGCGACTGGTGCCCGGCAGATATGTTAATTTGATGAGCTGTTTGTCATTTCTCCTTCTCCCTCTTTTTTAACCCCCCCACCCAGCCCTCCCCAAATATAATTTGTCCTGCAAACCCCAGGAGCCTGTGCTGTATTTAAATAGGTTTAGTTGCCTGTTTGTTAGGGAATTTATCAAGATCATAAACATGCCTTGCTCCAGCTCTAAAACACTAGTAATCTGCACAAAGGCTGCGGGTTTATCAACTTAAATCTGCTATTTTCTGTCTGTTTTCAGATAATGTCAGGACTGACTGGAATATTTATGTAGTTTTACTGTTGGCTGATGGTGGTATCCAAGGTTGTGTTATTTTTGCACCCGAATTCGCACTGGAATACCAATAAAGGTGTGTGTGTGCGCATTTGTGTGTGTTTGTGCGCGCGCCTGTGGGGTGGGGGGGGTGATCTTGTCTTTTCAGAAGTGAGTGTACGTTCGTGTACATGTATCAGGCCATTAAGCTTAAAACAGCTTCAGTCCGTCAGCTGTGTCTCATGGCATATAAGGCCACTCTTAAAGAGGGAAGGCTTGCCTGCTTTGAGACACGATGGATACTTTGTTTTCCAGAATCTACAAGATGGCTGCCCATGCCACTGCATATCCACACCATTGGGACCTGGCAGTGCAGGGGGAGGACTGCCTTTGGCTCTCTCCAAACATAAACCTGTCCAAATGATGGAGCAAGTGCAACACATGATGTAGCAGACATTATTGTTCCCTTTCACTGCTGAGAACTCCAGGTTTTGTGGTTCAGGCTGTTCTGTATTGGCCTTTGTTGTAAGCGATTTCTGAATGGCAGCTCTACGATAAATACCTTCTCACAGTGCAGAGTTTTTCTTGAGACCGGGTGACAGAGTTGTAGATTCAGTCTGTTGTCGTTTTGTTTTACGGCTGCTGACCTTTGACTTGTGACCACTGTTAATCTGACCTGATGCAATTTTTTCTTGTTTGGCGGAGGACTTTGACACATTAAATAATTTTGCCATTTGTGTGACTGCCAAATTCAGATATTATAGTGCTGATTTTTCAATATCTTTCACTGCAGAACTTTACTGGTAATTAGTATTTCCATTAATATTTCAAATGTATATATTTATACACATGTTTTAATAACAACTAATATGTGAACTGATGCAGGTGCAGGAGGTTACTGAACAAATATGTTCCTTTTAGATTATACAGAATGGATGGATGTTCTTTCAAAAAATGAGCAGCAACTATGTAAATGTCTCGATGGTCTTTTGCCAGTGAGAATATGATGTGATTGTCATGGAGAAAACATAATTTGATGATTTGATCTGAAATAATAGTGTAGATATAATAATAGTGAGTTGGTGTCCTTCGGTCAATCGCGTGTGAGGATTTATATCATAAGCTTCTCCTGCTGCTCTGTATGTTCAAATGGAAGTTATGTGTGACATAAATAATGATGAATCATGAGTCATGTCTATACATTAAATACGCTATAGGGCTCTGAAAACATCTGATTACACATAGATACACTGTCAGGTGTACTTGATTTTAATACATATTCTTTATTCCCAGGTGCACTGGATAAAAATGATTTATGATGCGTTATAGTCTTGTATTTCAGAATAATTTTTATATGATCCTTTCATGTGATAAGGTTCCCTAAATTTTCTGTTCATTGATTTGTTCAACATTTCTGTCGCTTTCTCCAGTTCTCATCAGCTGGCGTGAAATACAGTGTCAAATAGGTTTTTGTGTCCTGACCAGGCAAGATTCTCTTGTTCTCATCAGTTCCGCCTGGCAAAGCATTTTTCCTTCCTTCAGGTAGAAATAGGAGAATGTCTCATGTTAATGTTATAGCTCTAATTGAACTTTTACCACTTTGGTCAAACTTCATTGACCATAGTTCTGTCTGCTAGTCTTAAACATAACTATAATAAACATCTCAAAGTGCAGCAAACTATCTTAACCCATTTCCTTGTTTGATTGACAGTTGCTTTACAGATCAAATCAGACACTTAAAATGAAGGATAGATCACGCATGCCGCAAAAACTGCCATATATACTTTCATCTATCATCATTATCATCTGCCAAATATGCTTTTATCTGCTTGAAGGTAATATAATCAGAAAACACATGTTAAAAACACATTTTAATGGTTCCTGTTTGCACGTCATAGTTTTTACTTATCCTGTCTGCTTCCAAAAGTACCCTGTAATTACACACACCAAAGGGCTATTGTTGCCGTGTTTATTCCGCTCTTGTTCAATGGCTGAAAACACAGTTTATTGTCTCAGAGGCAAAGCAAGATCAGTCATTTTAGGTTGAAATTGTTCCAACATTATTTAGAAGTTTTTTGTTAATCCTGGAAATATCCACACTTCTGCGATTACCAGGCCTACATTGATTACCAGATATGTGGAAGGAAACATTTTATTAAAAGCAGTGCGCAAACAGTTTTTGAAAAGGGATATAATCTTTTTTTTCCTTATCAGATTTAGCAGAGATCAGCAGTCAGTCCACATAGAGACTATACATTACATGGTTACTGCATTTTTATGCAGTATTTTTATGTAAAAACTGTGAAAACCCGTGTTTAAAAGTCACACATTTTCGAACACGTTTGGCTCTCTTTAAAATGCCGTAGTGATCAGCCAGTGAACCCTTTTATGGCAGACATGCTGATGCTGCAGCGATGCCAGAGCGATGCCTCCATTTGCAAGCGTACCTCCTGCGGGTGTGGGCCGGGGTGAAGGCAGACAGCGATACCATCCACTGGGGATTCACTCACAGACAGACGGCGAGAGGAGCAAGTCTGGCACAAGCAGACCCTTCCTCCATGCAGGAAGAAGAAATAAAAAAAGAAAAACCCAACCTCACCATCCATCCTCACACACAGTTCACATATAGTTCATTTTTCAGCAAGTGCCCGTCTTAATTTGGAGCTTTGCTGGGGCTTGGGTCATCAGGAGGGTGTTTGTGTGTGTGTTTGACTATTGTGTGTTGACTATTGAGCTTTTTGACTCTGATTGAGTGTCTTTCACTGTTCTTTCTCAACCCATTGCTTTTAGTTTAGCTTTGAATAAAGCGTCTGCCACTTGGAAGTATTTGGGAGTAGGATTAGCTGTAATGCGGAGAGAGAACATTCCGGGCTGGACATTCTCCCTGGGTCATTGGCCTGGCAGGGTCTTCTGCGCCCTTTGGGGCAGCTTCCTGAGTGAACACTCAGGCCTTCAGAACGTCACAGCAGAGGACATGTCACTGCACACCTGCCGTGACCAAAGAACCTATTCTGCCTTCGATCAGAGAGTCTGTGCTTTCTAACATCTAAAGTTACGTCAGTTATAAAAGTTAAGTTATATTCCCTTTCTTCCATTTAACCGTGGTGCACATTAAACCAGATATAGATATATAGGTCCCTGTGTGTGGTGACCTGGCCATGCAGAATTTATGCAAAGGCCATCAGCAGCAAAAACCAGTGACCTTTAATTTGAGGTAGTTTTTTGGGGTGTAATTTGAGGTAGTTTTTTTGGGGTGTAATTTGAGGTAGTTTTTTCAGGTGTAATTTGAGGTAGTTTGTTTTGGGGTGTATTTTGTGTTAGGAAACATGTTTTCCATCCAACCCTTCTGTTTGATGAAATAGCAAATAATGTACAAACATTGCATTATATATTGCACTGTGTAAAAAGCCATTTCACTTATTAAACAAAAATCAATGACTTTAATGGTAAAAAGACTGGTTTGTCTTCTGTTGTCATGGTAAAAATTGCTGTCATCTTGACAGCAGTTTTAAGCTCACCTGGCATGTAAGATGCATACATTTGAATGTAGGCAATGTCATTATTTAACTGTACTGCATTCATCTGACACTTTAACATCTTCAAACCCTTCTTAATTTGTTAGAAAATATATATTGTATGTTTAAGTTACATTTTTGTTTGTAGCACATCACAAGACAAGGTGAATGTTGTGTTTGATTTTTCAGTATGGCTACTACACATTTTGGAACAGTATTTGTACAATTATACCAAGTTTCTGTCAGATGTCATGGCTCCCATGAAATAAACTGTGATGAACTGCTGATTATCAAGTCAATATTAAGTATTCATTGTGTTCCAAAAGCTTCCCTTGTACCTTTTTATTTGACAAAGCTGGTGAAAAGGTTTGACGTTTATTTTTGTGCCTTGCTACAATGTTACGCTGGTTACATTTTGTCCTCACACTTGTGCAAGCACAGGAAACCCAAAGGCATTGTTATTGTAGGTTTAGTTTTTCCTTGTGTGGTTAACTCAAACTTGGTTTAGTGTGGTCATGTGTCACTTGAATGTGGCTATTTTAATCTCTACTTCATAATTGTTAGCTGGCAGGGTGGCTGACTCGTACGTGGGACACTCCCTCACGCCCTAAACTCCACACCTGCAGTCTCAGCCATGTGTCTTAGGCTCCTGTACCTCATCCTGATGTGGAGGATTTTAGTCATTAATTGCACAGGATCTTAGTAAAGACTGAAGAAAACATCTCTTTTTTAAACTGTCCTGAAAGAATTGGGGAGAGAGGCTTGGCAGAAGCTCTGCATGGCCTGGCAGGACTCCAAACCTGAAAGTTGGGGGGTGGGGAATCCTGGAATCTGAAAGACATGTGTAGAGACCCCCTCCCTCTAACAGCCATTAGTAAAACAGTGGTCGTGTCATGTTTCTCAGATATCGCTGAATGACTTGAATTTCTCAGCATTCTCTGGTAGCCCTGCACTGCTGCTGCACCTACAGCGTGCTCTGGTAGCCCTGCACTGCTGCTGCACCTACAGCATGCTCTGGTAACCCTGCGCTGCCACTGTTCCTACAGCGTGCTCTGGTAGCCCTGCACTGCTGCTGCACCTACAGCGTGCTCTGGTAACCCTGCGCTGCCACTGTGCCTACATCGTGCTCTGGTAGCCTTGCGCTGCTGCTGCTCCTACAGCGTGCTCTGGTAGCTCTGTGCCGCTGCTCTGGTAGCCCTGCACTGCTGTTCCTAAAGTGTGCTCTGGTCGCCCTGCACTACTGTTCCTACAGCGTGCTCTGATAGCCCTGCGCTGCTGTTGTTCCTACTGTGTGCTCTGGTAGTTCTGTGCTGCTGCTGTTCCTACAGCGTGCTCTGGTAGCCCTGCGCTGCTGCTATTCCTACAGTGTGCTCTGGTAGCTCTGTGCTGCTGCTGTTCCTACAGCGTGCTCTGGTAGCCCTGTGCTGCTGTTCCTACAGCATGCTCTGGTAGCCCTGTGCTGCTGCTGTTTCTACAGCGTGCTCTGGTAGCTCTGTGCTGCTGTTCCTACATTGTGCTCTGGTAGCCCTGCGCTGCTGTTCTTACAGCATGCTCTGGTAGCCCTTCACTGCTGTTCCTACCGCATGCTATTCCTATAGCGTGCTCTGGTTGCCCTGTGCTGCTGTTCCTATCGTGTGCACTGGTTGCCCTGTGCTGCTGTTCCTACAGCATGCAGTGGTTGCCCTGTGCTGCTGTTCCTACATCGTGCTCTGGTAGCCTTGCGCTGCTGCTGCTCCTACAGCGTGCTCTGGTAGCTATGGCCGCTGCTCTGGTAGCCCTGCACTGCTGTTCCTAAAGTGTGCTCTGGTCGCCCTGCACTACTGTTCCTACAGCGTGCTCTGATAGCCCTGCGCTGCTGTTGTTCCTACTGTGTGCTCTGGTAGTTCTGTGCTGCTGCTGTTCCTACAGCGTGCTCTGGTAGCCCTGCGCTGCTGCTGTTCCTACAGCGTGCTCTGGTAGCCCTGCGCTGCTGCTATTCCTACAGTGTGCTCTGGTAGCTCTGTGCTGCTGCTGTTCCTACAGCGTGCTCTGGTAGCCCTGTGCTGCTGTTCCTACAGCGTGCTCTGGTAGCCCTGTGCTGCTGCTGTTTCTACAGCGTGCTCTGGTAGCTCTGTGCTGCTGTTCCTACAGCGTGCTCTGGTAGCCCTTCACTGTTGTTCCTAAAGTGTGCTCTGGTTGCCCTGTGCAGCTGTTCCTACAGCGTGTTCTGGTAGCCCTGCGTGCTGTTCCTACAGTGTGCTCTGGTAGCTCTGCACTGCTGTTCCTACAGTGTGCTCTGGTAGCCCTGCACTGCTGTTCCTATAGCGTGCTCTGGTTGCCCTGTGCTGCTGTTCCTACAGCGTGCACTGGTTGCCCTGTGCTGCTGTTCCTATCGTGTGCACTGGTTGCCCTGTGCTGCTGTTCCTACAGCATGCAGTGGTTGCCCTGTGCTGCTGTTCCTACAGCGTGCTCTGGTTGCCCTGCGCTGCTGTTCTTACAGCTTGCTCTGGTAGCTCTGTGCTGCTGTTCTTACAGCGTGCTCTGGTAGCTCTGTGCCTCTGCTCCTACAGTGTGCTCTGGTAGCTGTGTTCTGCTGCTGTTCCTACAGCGTGCTCTGGTTGCCCTGTGCTGCTGTTCTTACAGTGTGCTCTGGTAGCTCTGTGCTGCTGTTCCTACAGTGTGCTCTGGTTGCCCTGTGCTGCTGTTCTTACAGCGTGCTCTGGTAGCTCTGTGCTGCTGCTCCTACAGTGTGCTCTGGTAGCTCTATTCTGCTGCTGTTCCTACAGCGTGCTCTGGTTGCCCTGCACTGCTGTTCCTACAGCGTGCTCTGGTTGCCCTGTGCTGCTGTTCTTACAGCGTGCTCTGGTAGCTCTGTGCTGCTGTTCTTACAGCGTTTTCTGGTTGCCCTGCACTGCTGCTGCTTCTACAGTGTGCTCTGGTAGCTGTGTTCTGCTGCTGTTCCTACAGCGTGCTCTGGTTGCCCTGTGCTGCTGTTCTTACAGCGTGCTCTGGTAGCTCTGTGCTGCTGCTCCTACAGTGTGCTCTGGTAGCTCTGTGCTGCTGTTCCTACAGCGTTTTCTGGTTGCCCTGCACTGCTGCTGCTTCTACAGTGTGCTCTGGTAGCTCTGTTCTGCTGCTGTTCCTACAGCGTGCTCTGGTTGCCCTGCGCTGCTGTTCTTACAGCTTGCTCTGGTAGCTCTGTGCTGCTGTTCTTACAGCGTGCTCTGGTAGCTCTGTGCCTCTGCTCCTACAGTGTGCTCTGGTAGCTGTGTTCTGCTGCTGTTCCTACAGCGTGCTCTGGTTGCCCTGTGCTGCTGTTCTTACAGTGTGCTCTGGTAGCTCTGTGCTGCTGTTCCTACAGTGTGCTCTGGTTGCCCTGTGCTGCTGTTCTTACAGCGTGCTCTGGTAGCTCTGTGCCTCTGCTCCTACAGTGTGCTCTGGTAGCTCTGTTCTGCTGCTGTTCCTACAGCTGTGTATGGAATGTCCAGCATGACTTCCCTGACTGGCATGGGCAGCTGTTTTCTCAAGCCTGTGCACTGGAAATATGTAAAACAGCATACGATATAATGAAGTGCCAGGATTTTGATATGCATGTCATTCTGCTGTTGAATCATTTCTGGAACTGTTATTGGGATGTTATTCCTGTTTCCATTGAACCTCCAGAACCACAAAGGTGAAGAAAAATTGGATGGTGGCAAATAAAAAAGGGACAGCTATGGTGCTGATATAATTTCGGCACATTAAACCTTAAACAATAGCGCCGTAATCTTTGAGCTGGTTGAAGCTATAATCTTGGTTGGTGTTGTATTTTACTGTTCTGCATCAATATGTAAACAAAGACAGGCAAAGAACTAGATAGAGGAGATAACTACCTCCTTGTATGTTTATTTTTAGCAGGTGTCCGGCTACTTAGAAACTGCAGTTGATTTTTTTTGAGTGTGATGATTCCCACAAGTGTTCTGTTTGGCCAGGGTATGCTTAACCTCTGTCCATTAGAGCGTCTGCTGTCTGTGATTGGCTGGTTACAGTGCTCCTACATCAGTACTTGAGCCCTCTAGTGTAATGAGTATTCAGGTCATGTTCTTCAAAAATATGTGTCGAGGAATGAAAACTCAGCAAAACCAAATAAACAAAAATAAATGAAGCAATGCTGTGACCAATACAGCCACAGAAGCCAGTGCTGTGTTCTCGGAGTCAAAGCGGAAGGGGTGGGCGTAACTGAGACCTACCCAACGGGGGTCGTGCGTGTAGCATGTCTGTGTGTGCAGCAAAACCCACTTTCACTCAGGACCTTGAAGCCTGAACATACTCGCAACATACCCAGTTAGCCCTGACTGAGCTTCAGTTGTGGGAGGATTGGTCTCTTTCCGGGGGAATCTAATGGTTGGACATTTATGGCAAAGGTCTTTGTTTCCATGCTGGCCATCGTTGAGTATGGGGGCATCCTGTATGCAACCCATGGGGTTTGCAGATGGCTCAGCTGGTAAAGCTGATCTCTGTGTACAGTCTAGTCTACCTCTGTTAGGAGCTTCAGGCTTTTGTTTATCTTTTTAACAGACTATGGCAGGGATTCAATCAAAGTAACTCTAAAGTCACTTTAAAGGCATATGCTATTCTATTGTAGAATGAAAAGAGCACATTTGAATGGACATGCTTCCTTCTTCCCAATAAAATAGTAAATACTCTAAGAATTGTACTTTATAGACAGTTTTGATTAAATTCCATGTGCCCTTAATGTGTGTTTTGTTTAAGCAGCCTGTGACTGGGAGCCTGCGATTGTGATGTCACATTTGGCTTCACCCCACCAGGGCCAGTAAGCTCCTCCCACCAGAGAGCACAGGTGATGTTCACTGGCTCATCATAACAAATACACCTCCACTATAATGCCATCTCCCAGGTGAGTGCTTTGGTGGTTCAGCTGCACAGCGCCCTCTGTGTGTGCCGGGGGGCATAGCGGTGACCAAAGCACATGGTGTAATTGTATATGCCAAATTGAGGAAGGAAAGCACCAGACCCATACCCACCACTCCCGTCCCTGCTACAGTCCACTGTTCTCCCTATTATCATTCCCGGTCGGGATCAGCGATCAAACCTCCCCAGCTCAGTCCGAAGAGGAGGCAGGCGGGGAGGCAGTTGCGTTAGCACCATGCCTGCAGGGCTAATCCATGTCTTGTCTGCCACATTGTAAAAACAGGCAATGATGCATCAGACAACAAAGCCAATGAGCTGTTACTGAAGGGCTGGAGGCATGGCTCCAACGCTCGGCAAGATGTCTGTCACCGACCGTCCAATAATTAAAAGCCATAAATTATACATGACGGAGGAGTGGCGCTGACTGGCAGGTGTAATGAATGCCGTTGTGTGGGAGGACATCTCCTGTTCTGGGCAGGATGTATAGGCAGTGTCTGCTATTTCATCCTGGACCAGCTTTGACGTGGGCAGAAAACTTTAACATTTTGACCAAAAAGTCAGTTTGGTCACATGCTTCCAAATTGCATTGTGAAACTCTGATCTGTGTGAAGTTGGGCAGTTGATGAATGGAAAAGACAAAGGGAAACTCACACAGAGCAGGGGAAGGGGCTTAGGCCAGCATTGCAGCGTCTGGCCTCTGTGACATGATCTGTTTGGTGGAGCAGTGTTTAACGTGAGGAGCTTCTGTGGCAGAGCGGTTTTAGTGCTGCCGCAGTTTGCCCTCCCCTCCACTGTGGATGGCATGCTAGCGCTAAACACTCGCTTTTCCTCCTCTCCCCGTTCGTGACAGGCAGCTGCTAACACGTGTGCAGTCTGCCCCCAGTGGAGAACCAGAGAACCCCACCAGGCTCTGTGCATATACAGCCAATGCTTTTTCAGAAAACAGTCGCTGATCTGCAAGATGGCTTTGTGGATTCATTCTTCATTTACTGAGTCGTTAAAAATAATGGTAGCTAACAGTAAGTGTAATTACTCCTTAAATTTGATTTTGTTTTATACTTCACCTCATATTTAAATATAGCTAATACCTTCATTTCTGTCATTGCTTAACTTAAAAATAAAAAAATACTGAATTGGGGAAAAACAACAACAATGGACAGCTGTTTAAAATACATTTAATTTGGATGTATGGTATGTTTTAGTATGATTATACTAATGTGTATGTGTATGTCTAGTTCTCCAAAATGTACAATATATCTTGCACACAGACCTGTATTTTTAGTGTGTACATTGAATACAGAAAAAGAGAGGGACCTTCAGTAGTAACAGATAAACTGTGTTTCCCTGTCTGCCTCGGCGCCTTATAATGGGAAATTATAATGAATACTTAATCATTTGTTGTCTGCAAATACAGGTGGACCGCAAATATTAAATCCCAAAGGCAAGCGATTGTCAGGAAGTATTTCATGTCACATGACACAGCACTGAAGGATCCTGGAGTTAATGGTAATTTATGATGCCATTACGCTTCTCTCTTACGTCTGCCTGCGTGACCACAATACACACATTTCTTATTCACCAATGTAGTTCAGTACTGAAGCAGAACAGAGAAAAATGTTAAGTCAGACATTTTTTTAAATTGATACTGCAGTGATCCAGATTTTGGTTATTTGCTGTTGATGTCTGGGAGCGAGAGCTCCGGGCTGCGTCTGCAGAGCCTCCCCAGGGTGTCCTCCAAACATTCGCTACCCCGTTTCCCCCCCTGAGAATAGAAACACAACCTTCAGCCACCTATCTGAGTAGAGGCACTGTCCAGAGGGAGAAATGCCTCTCCGAGAGGGAGTACCTTGCC
This sequence comes from Albula goreensis, assembly GCA_022829145.1. Taxonomy (NCBI): domain Eukaryota; kingdom Metazoa; phylum Chordata; class Actinopteri; order Albuliformes; family Albulidae; genus Albula; species Albula goreensis. Next base: position 1,631,872 of record CM040750.1, on the reverse strand, counting down.
TCATACCCACCTCCCTACACACACACACACACACACACACACACACACACACACACACACACACACACACATACACACGCATCACATCTACCCACACACACACACACACACACACACACACCACATCTACCCACACACACACACACACACACACACACACACACATCACATACACACACACACACACACACACACACACACACACACACACACACACACACACACACACACACACATGCAGGAACACACACTTAAACTTGGGAACAACAAACACACATCACACTAAGACACACACACACAACATTTTGTAGGGACACACACACACATTATGTACACCATACATGCATGCATGTACATATCCCATTGCAGGATACACACAACCACAGACTGCATGATATTAGTGTGTTTTTTGTGTAGTATGAAGCATCTTTTATAATCTTAAAATCATCTGTCTGACTGCATGAAAGTGTTCTCTTGTGTCATGGTACTGCTTTAGGATGCTCTATATGGGTTCTTTGTATAACCCCATACCAATGCCAAGTTTCATTGCTCATTGAATTTATACATGAAACAAATACACATACATACACACACACACACACACACACACACACATTATGTATACATGTAAATACATAGACTCACACACAGATATATATTTGTATATATGTATACATGTTATACATAGACTGACACACACACAGATGTATGTTTGTACATGTAATATGCATACATGTGTATACATACATAGACACATGCACTATTGCACCATGGCCTTTGTTGTCTGTCTCCCTGTGAACCTGCAGTCATGTTAGGAGCATGTTTTTTTAACACAGGGTCTAATAAGTACACTGCCCTCAGGTGTCTCGCAGGCTGCTGTGCTGTAGCTTGGGAATGCTGATCTCGTTCTCGCCCTCTGTTGAAGTTGCCTTACAATACCGCCCCTGAAGTGCGAAGCCAACCACGCTCCACCACGGGCGCCTCGTTCCCATTAGATGTTTCTCCCCATCTTCAGATGTCGACTGACAGGACGTCTGCTCTGTGAGCAGGCGCCTGTGTGTCGGCCTCTCCGTGCGATGGCTTTGTGGACTGTAGAGCAGGCAGACTAGTTAAGTTTGTGGATGCTTGCCAAAATGCGATTTTCTTGGCACATATATCTGCAGTCTATCTCAGAGCATGCTTGTGATAAAAAAGGAGGAAATTGAGATTAGATGTGAGGTTAATCAGATCAGTTTATGGAGTAGGTTATGTGACAAAAATAGGGATCAAAATTTTGAATCGTTTAGTCCCACCCACCATCTCCTCAAAGATTTACAAATAAGTATACGGGGGTCCTCGGGTTACGACGGTCTCGAGTTACAACATTTCATGGTTACGACGCACTCCCATAAATTAATTAAAAAACCTAGTTTCGACCTACACGGTTTGGTTTGTACATACGACCACAGAAATAAAGATAAGAAATTGTTCTCTCTTTTTTTTTATTACTGTTTCATTTAATTACTGTATTTTATATGTCCTTCATGTGTTGTGTGTACAGAGTGAGTGACTTAAGGTGTTAACTTAGGTATAATTTAGGTATAAATTCCGACTTGCGTCAAAAATCTGCTTACGACAAGTCGAAGGAACGGAACTTGTTTGTAAGTCGAGGACCCCTGTATATTATATGTATGTATTATATATAGTATATAATACATGTTACCTATTCCATCAGAGGGAAACAAAGTTCAGCTGAATTCATAAAGATTCAGCCAACTGGGGGAGGCTGCTTAAAAAGTGATGAGTTTAACAGGATTGCCTCTTGTTTTTCCTGGGTGAGGTTGAGCCAACTGTTGCCTCATGGAAATGGTATCAGAATGCCATCTCTCTAGCTAAATTTGAGACTTTGGAGGCTTATCAGCAAAGTACCTCACAGCTGGGAGATGGAGAATTGAAAGTAGCTGGAGGTGTCTTTGAAGCTTATCTTATCAAGGAGCTAATAGGAGGCAGATTGCATCTCGTCTGGCAGGTAGTGCGCAGCCAGTCTCAGGCTTTTATTGGTTACGTTTACAGAGGCTGGGCTCATTTGGCCCCGTCGCGCACCCTGTGAATCGGCACAAACGAGGTGAGATGTGCAGAAGCATTAAGGATCTCGCCTTGCTCCGGAGACTGAAAAACCGAGCTGACCTTTTTGAAAATCCTTTTCAGTGACTCAGAAGTAGAGCATTTCTTGGCAGTCCAGCAGAATGAAATGCAGATGTTTCTGTACAGTGCAAACTGGAGTGACCCAATTCCAGCACGTAATCTCTCCAAGGCTGTGAAGTGGCAGAACCTGGGTCCTGTCATACTTTTAACAGGCCTGCTGTCGGAGCAGCAAGTGTGGAGCTGTTTAATGCTTCCCCCAATAAAATTCAGCATTTTATTTATTTTGCCAAATTAGTGGGACAATTGTGTTTTTTCAGATATTCACTTTTTTCAAAATATATCTTCCCAGCCTTTCAGACTAGATTGCTGTAGTTGTAATCCGTCACATGTGTTATTTGTTGCATTAGAGTTGGAAGTAGTCACAGTCTTCGTCACCTACGGGAAATGACATACTTAAAGAGCTTGTATTATTGAACAAGGTCAACCTCATACATTTTTTTCCATAGGAGAACTGGATTTACAGAGGAATTATACAGGCAGCCCTCAGAACCAAGATCCCAAATAGGGTGCAGAAACTGACATTTGAATTGTAGATAGAGCGTCATTATTAAAATATGAATTAGTGTAATTTCCCATTATTATAATAAATCTGAAAATTAACAACTGTCCAATCCCAGTATGCTGTAGATGCCAATTCAGACTGAAATATGATGGAGGTCTGTGATATACAGCTGTGGTCCATCATGGATTACATTTTTGAGGTGTGGCTAGGAGGAAGGCAGCTGGTGCTTAACTAATTTAATTATTAATAATAATTAAATTTAACTTTATACCTGTCAACATCTGATTGGTTGATGGATTTGACTGACAGACTACATCAAACTGTAAACACCAGCAGTGCAAAAATGTATGCCCATTTTGAACAAAAAAAACTTACTCAAAAAAATGTACTCAAAGCATTCAGAGCAGGGCTGCTGAGCAGTGAGACATGGACATCCCACTGACTAAATCCCTTCCTCCTTGGATGATGCTGATAAAGCTGATAACATGGTGTCTGTTTTGCAAGGCCGCTAACCTCAGTTGATGCTAATGTGGTGCTGGTACAGTTCAAGATGGTGTAGCCCATTTGATTCCTCAAAGTCCCTTGTCGGGATTTTTCTCTGGTAGAAACAGGTTACTTATATACTGGTTGGAGAATATTTTGGAGGAACAAGTGGATATGGAGTTATTCCACTCTGAGTTACTCTCAATAAATGGGGGAAAAGATGTGGAGATATGTTTGTTATTGTTTTTACCAGTTTTGTAAAAATGAGAAAAAAATATGTGCCACTGAAACATTTTTGAAAAAAAAAAGTTTACATAATGAAAACAAGATGTAAACAATTTATGACATGTATTTTTACTCTACTTGTCATAATAAAATCCATATTTTGTACACATATTAAAAATACCTGCATGATCATTAATTTGCCTGGAAAAACAGGTCAGCTAGCTGAATGAAATGTCACAGGTTTTAACAGTGCTGATGTATTCAAGCATTCAGAAATACCAGGAATACACTCAATCACTCAGTAGTGAAATAATATTTCACAGGCAGCACACTGAATTTTTACTGTTTTATTGTTTTGTAATTTATACAACAGCATCCCAGCCTGCCAGCTTATGGATGCGAGAATGTGACTCCGCCCACCCGTGTCACAACAAGGAAAAGGGAGGAGTTACATGCTTGGCCTCAACGATCCTCAGCTGTTGTCAGCTGTTGAGAACAATCCTTTCTTTTCAACACACTGGTGACACACCACCAACCACATATTGCCCATTTCCAAAATTAATAATTCATATTTAATAATGAGACCAACGGAAGGGGTCAGCCTTGTTCCCTAATGTTCCTGGCTAGGCTGGGCCAAATGCCGCCTTGCCAATGCAAACCTCTGGCCATAGCCCAGACTCCAACACACAATCAAAGGGTTTACACTTTGATTACAGCGTGAGCTACCTGCACCCAACAGATATGTGCTCCAATCACCGACATCACAGATATGTGCTCCAATCACCGACATCACGGATATGTGCTCCAATCACCGACATCACGGATATGTGCTCCAATCACCGACATCACAGATATGTGCTCCAATCACCAACATCACAGATATGTGCTCCAATCACCAACATCACAGATATGTGCTCCAATCACAGACATCACGGATATGTGCTCCAATCACCGACATCACGGATATGTGCTCCAATCGCCAACATCACAGATATGTGCTCCAATCGCCAACATCACAGATATGTGCTCCAATCGCCAACATCACAGATATGTGCTCCAATCGCCAACATCACAGATATGTGCTCAATCACCGACATCACAAATGTGCTCAGGTTTTGATTGGCAGTTGTGTTCAGTTAACATGGTATTACAAGTCACTTACTGGATTATGTAGTTTTCCAGTAACTTTCAATTAGCTACTTTTCCCAGCAATGGATTTGTACAAAATTTGATATTGTTGTCTAAAATTTTTTCTGAAGTCATGGCTATATATGTTTTGATGAGTTTGCATTTTTGCATATGTAACATCCCTTTGATTTCAATACCATTTTTTAAAAGTTATGATTGATTAAAAATAATTACATTCTAATAAAGTAGCTTTACTTCAAAACATAGTGTAAGTCATATAAAGTACAATACAAATTAAAAATGTGTTAAAATATGGTTAATGTACAGTCATTACAATATATAGAACTACTATACACTGAATTGTAGCATATACATACATAATTATCACATCTAAGCTTAAGATTTCTGTTTAACCATGTGATAATTAAAAGCCCCAGTAGCCATCTGTTTATTGTATGTTTGTCAGATTGGTTTAAAATACATTAAAATAATAATCATTTGAGATAAATATTTGAATAGTAAATCAAGTAGTCCATGTTTATTTCAGTAAGTAATTCTGGAATAGGTTGTGTTCACAAAGTATCCAAGACACATTTTTAAACCCAGGTCTGCTGCTGTTTCATGATAAAAAAAATTCCTCATAATTTCCTATACTTTTGACTTGAAAAATGATTTTCTTGTGACCTTCTGTAACACAAAGTTCACATGAAAACCAGATATATTTTAGGTGATTAAAGTAAGTGTAAATTCCATGATATTAAGCCAAACATTCTTGCTTGCTGGGTCTTTGCATTTGTTCCCTTGTTTTTCTCAGCTGTCTTTGTCTACATGTTGAATGGAATATGACTCCATGCATTCGTCCTTTTGTGCATTCCTGTTTTATCCATACCGCTTGAAGTGTTGGGGACAGATCACTGGGTTGATATGGTTCTCTTGCTTATGGCTTATAGATTTTGTACACTGTTGATTTCAAATGAAAAATTTGCACTTATATGTTTACAAGATATTCATCAGGGATAGTTAGCAGGTATCTGTATATGCCCACAGATAAACTTCATATGTATTTGCAAATGTCATATGTATACATGTGTGTATATATGAATCTGTAGCTATGTATTTATTCCCTGTCTAAACCAAATGGAAAAAATACAACAAAAAGCTGAAAATATCAGTAAATTAATTGTAAGAATGCTGCTGCAGCAGTCCCTTGACTCCGGGTCGAGTTTCCCTTCCCAGAGAATAGCCTGATTCAGGCTTGTTAACCTTTCCTAATATCCCACATGTATTAATATTGCTCAGTGGAAAAGGTCATTGTCCTCCTGGTATCATCGCACGTTTTTGCTTACGCAAAGACAATCGTGGAATGGATTTCAGGCCATCATTGTCTTGACACTGGTCACGTAAGGCTCGGCTCTGGCTAGATGACTGTTGCTCGCTATTATAATCAAATCGGTTTGAGAAAAATTATGGCGCTCTATAACAGGTACTGCCTCAGGCATTTTACTTATACTCTTATTTTCAAAAGTCAGGCTCTGATTTCTGGAGTCCTAATGGGTCAGTCTCAATTCAGTCTATAGCTGATGTTTGTCAAATAATAAATACCATGCTACATTACGCTGATAACGTAATGTAGGATTCCCAGAGAAACCTAATTTGGGCTAATTCTTTTCATGCCATCAAACCCTCATTATGTGGAATGTCATTACTGCCTTATTAACCTGAATTTGAGAGAGGGTTGGGAAAGAGACACATTGTTTTCCATGGCTATGACCAGAGTGTCTGACAGGAAATGCACTGTCTTTGCCGAGGACCTGTCTGAGTTTCTGTGTGCAATTAGCAACAATGCTTTGACATGGTATATGGGTAGTAGTACGGTGTAATATTGAAGAAACTGTGGACACAGAAGTTGCCATGATCTGCTTCCAGCTTCCATGCACTGTTGAATAATTCTTCAGTTGTCAGACCCTGCTGATAAAAAAAAAAAAAATAACTGTACAAAGCAGTCTGAAAAAATCTGCTAAATGAAACAATTCATATCATGAAAATATGTCTGTTAAAATGTAAAGAGTCTTTTTAAGTCAGAGAACCTCAAATAAAGCTGGGCTTCCTTTATTTCATTTTTTTGCATGGTTTTGTTTGCTGCACATGGTTTTCATTTTCTTTATATTCTCAGAAATTTCCTGGCTTGCTTTTGAATGATGGCTGAATATTGGGGTTTATCGGGTCATCTTTAGTATTTAAATTTCTATCCTCTGATGTGACAGCATTCACAACAAAGACTGTCATCTTATTTGCCATGGAGGACAGTAATAGGTAGAAAATGTTAATGCTTTCTCACAAATTTCTGGATTGTATTTGATTTTTTGAAACTTAAAGGGAGACACATTCTTCAGCTAAAGAGCAGTATCCCATGTTCTCCACTCATTTACCCCACTGTCTTTTTTTGTAGAAATGGCTTTTGGTTCATAAAAAGCATTGTGAACCAGCCTGTTTCCCTGGGCCCTGTTCACAGAAGTGGAAAAGGTGCAGCGCGTTGCCTCTTGCGCTGCGGCACAGAGGAATCGTTGTGGAGAAAGAGGGGAAAGAGATGAATTGGTTCATGTAAATACAGCGAACAGCTGCAGAAGCAATTCTAAATCGCTGAGAGGGTCAGGATGAAGATAGCTGTAAAACAAATGTCCTGTGACAGTTTGAGAACGGCCTTTCAGGGTCCGTGTATAAACACTCCCCTACGTAGAGGCAGGATACTGAAAGCCCTCTGGAGACCTCGTGTCAGAAAGGGGGGGACGTGATCATGGGCACTCATATTTCACACATCTGCTCCCAAACAGACCTCTGTCATTTTGGGGTGTTAGCAATGCGTGCCACGGTCCTGGGATTATTGGGATATATTGGCTTGTCCAGAAAAACAAAAATGTACCTTCCTTATTTGGACACCAGGAAAATTATTGGTATTTGAAATGTTAGCTTTAAATTAACTTCAGTCTTTGAGAAGGGAAACTGATATCTGAAAACATACCCCTGCAGAAAATAATAAGATGCAGTAAGAACACACTAGGTTAATAGTCCTTACAAGGCATGAACTTTTGGTGTGTCCAAGACTATAAATGTTTAGTTTGTTCATTCTTCTCACAGAGTAACCCTTTGGCCTTTGCAGTGCATGTTATAGGAAACAGATGGGCATGTTGACTAAGCCCAGTGGACTAAAGCAGTGCCTGCAATACAGAGATTCAAAGGACACATATTTCCCTTGAATGGAAAGAGACTCTGAAAAATTGGGGAAAAAACAGCACTGAAAATGAAATTATTAAAAAAAAGTCCTACTGTGGCTGTCAAGTTGTAGCGTGCTTCAAGCTGACACATATTGTCACATGCATGGGACAGTGTTTTTCTCATGGGGTAAGAGGGTAAACTGGAGAAACAGGCAGCTTTAGGGACATGGCTGTTCCAAAGGTTCGTGACAGCTTTATTAGTTCTGACAGGGAGCGGAATAACTTGCTGAACTAGTACAGCTTTTTGCCTCCCACCCCCTGGATTTTGGGTCCAGGCTGGAATGCATACTGAATACTTAGAGTACTGAAAGGTTTGGCTGTGGTAGAAGAGTGTATCTCAGTCCCCCTGGTTGCTCAGGGCTGCCTGGTGTATATGGTAGACCTGTTTTTTTTCTTGTCAGCAGTTTTTATTTTTTGGATCAGAAGAGTGATGAACCTGGCCTCAACCAACCTTGCCTTGCCTCCCAGCTGTTCGTCAGTCCTGGCTGAAGGAAGCAGGGCTCAGGGTAGGCCCAAACAGAGCCTCAGGCTGTGAGGAAGTAGGGCTCAGGGTAGACCCAAACAGAGCCTCAGGCTGTGAGTAGACCCAAACAGAAGCAGGGCTCAAATGGAGTCTCAGGCTGAAGGAAGCAGGGTAGACCCAAACAGAGCCTCAGGCTGAAGGAAGCAGGGCTCAGGGTAGACCCAAACAGAGTCTCAGGCTGAAGGAAGCAGGGCTCAGGGTAGGCCCAAATGGAGTCTCAGGCTGAAGGAAGCAGGGCTCAGGGTAGGCCCAAATGGAGTCTCAGGCTGAAGGAAGCAGGGCTCAGGGTAGACCCAAATAGAGCCTCAGGCTGAGAGGAAGCAGGGCTCAGGGTAGACCCAAACAGAGCCTCAGGCTGAAGGAAGCAGGGCTCAGGGTAGGCCCAAACAGAGTCTCATGCTGTGAGGAAGCAGGGCTCAGGGTAGACCCAAACAGAGCCTCAGGCTGAAGGAAGCAGGGCTCAGGGTAGGCCCAAACAGAGTCTCAGGCTGTGAGGAAGCAGAGCTCAGGGTAGACCCAAACAGAGCAAAGGCTGTGAGGAAGCAGGGCTCAGGGTAGACCCAAACAGAGCCTCAGGCTGAAGGAAGCAGGGCTCAGGGTAGGCCCAAACAGAGTCTCAGGCTGAAGGAAGCAGGGCTCAGGGTAGACCCAAACAGAGTCTCAGGCTGTGAGGAAGCAGGGCTCAGGGTAGGCCCAAACAGAGCCTCAGGCTGAAGGAAGCAGGGCTCAGGGTAGGCCCAAACAGAGTCTCAGGCTGTGAGGAAGCAGGGCTCAGGGTAGACCCAAACAGAGCCTCAGGCTGTGAGGAAGCAGGGCTCAGGGTAGACCCAAACAGAGTCTCAGGCTGAAGGAAGCAGGGCTCAGGGTAGGCCCAAACAGTGCCTCAGGCTGTGAGGAAGCAGGGCTCAGGGTAGGCCCAAACAGAGCCTCAGGCTGTGAGGAAGCAGGGCTCAGGGTAGACCCAAACAGAGTCTCAGGCTGTGAGGAAGCAGGGCTCAGGGTAGACCCAAACAGAGTCTCAGGCTGTGAGGAAGCAGGGCTCAGGGTAGACCCAAACAGAGCCTCAGGCTGAAGGAAGCAGGGCTCAGGGTAGACCCAAACAGAGCCTCAGGCTGTGAGGAAGAGCCTCAGGCTGTCTGAAGAAAGGGCTCAGGGCTCAGGTGTGAGGAAGCAGGGCTCAGACCCAAAAACAGAGCCTCAGGCTGTGAGGAAGCAGGGCTCAGGGTAGGCCCAAACAGAGTCTCAGGCTGTGAGGAAGCAGGGCTCAGGGTAGACCCAAACAGAGCCTCAGGCTGTGAGGAAGCAGGGCTCAGGGTAGACCCAAACAGAGCCTCAGGCTGAAGGAAGCAGGGCTCAGTCTCAGGCTGTGAGGGCAGGGCTCAAACAAAGAGTCTCAGGCAAACAGAGTCTCAGGCTGTGAGGAAGCAGGGCTCAGGGTAGACCCAAACAGAGCCTCAGGCTGAAGGAAGCAGGGCTCAGGGTAGGCCCAAACAGAGCCTCAGGCTGAAGGAAGCAGGGCTCAGGGTAGGCCCAAACAGAGTCTCAGGCTGTGAGGAAGCAGGGCTCAGGGTAGACCCAAACAGAGCCTCAGGCTGTGAGGAAGCAGGGCTCAGGGCTCAGGGACCCAAACAGAGTCTCAGGCTGTGAGGAAAGGGCTCAGGGCTCAGGGTAGACCCAAACAGAGTCTCAGGCTGAAGGAAGCAGGGCTCAGGGTAGACCCAAACAGAGTCTCAGGCTGAAGGAAGCAGGGCTCAGGGTAGACCCAAACAGAGCCTCAGGCTGAAGGAAGCAGGGCTCAGGGTAGGCCCAAACAGAGTCTCAGGCTGTGAGGAAGCAGGGCTCAGGGTAGGCCCAAATGGAGCATGAGTCTTAGGCCAGAAACCAAATGGATCTTCCTGTGTACTACCAGGGAATAGTGCCCACACGCTTCATGCACTCTCTGGGCCTGCAATCTTAACCAGCACCTGAGAGCAGGACTGCTGATCTGGGTTCCATTTTCCATTTAGCTCATAACCTGTTGGTTTAAAGTATACTGTGTTCGTGATCCTACACTGAGATACGTTATGAGCACAGACTCTGAATTTCAGTGTTACTCTACATTCTTGAGTGACACACCATTGTAAGATACAGTGATGTTATGTTCATAAACTCCTTTAAACACCGCTCAGGCCAAAGTATTGTGCTCAGAAAGACACGCTGGCCTCGAAAGTAAGAGTCGGGATAATTTTCCTCATATTCATTATACATAGTAAATTCCTGCATTATCAATAGTGTCTCATTAAAGTATAAAACGTTCTTTGAGAACGTTTGTCAAAGTGATATGAACACAAGACTGTTTTCCTTTAAATATTGTTTCTCAATTTGCCATCTGCGCACAGTGAAATAAAATTACTTTTCTATGATATATACAGTCCAATTAGTTCACACCACATTGAGATGTTTAATGTTTAATCACTTTGATTTAATTCCAGTTTTTGTTCATCATAATTAACGGATGACACCTACCACTTTCGATGTCTGTGTTAAAATGCAACCGCACTGAAGCTGCATACCTATTAAAATGATTTCAGAAGGCTTTCACTTCACTTGCTAATGTCATTTTCAACTATGAATAATAATTTGACGATGCCAAAGCAATAGAAGAGCAGTATGCATTCACACAGTTATAAATTTCATATTTTTTTCAGTGTGACATTTTCTCAATTTAACCCCTTTTGTGCCAAGGTGAAAAACGATAACATTATCAAAGCTAAGTATGCAGGCAGCCAGCCATGTTGAAGTAAACAGTAGCCAACCTGCTTCTCTCCATTTTAGTCCTGTAGTGTCATCACGATGTAGTATTTGATATAAATAGAGGAAAAATAAAAACAGGCTTGACTTGTTATTGACTGGAAGTGCAGGAACAAGTAATTTAACACTCATGGTGACGCCGGTCCCTGTTGTACAGAATCAATAAAGACTGTGAACGCACTTCTCTGAGCTGAATAAATGAACCCCAGGGAGGGTTTGGGTGCTGCTACTTGCTTCTTACAGCTACTCCAAGGGAGTCATCACTCTTTGCCACAGCCCCCCTGCCCCCCACCCTCTGCACGTGCTTGTTATGGTTACTGTTCCCTGCCTGTCAACGCAGTTGCACAATTAAAGGTAAAAAAGTCACAGCCAACCCAATCCAAAAGTACACTGGAACCACCTGGTGGTCTCGGTTCTGTTTCCCAACACAGCGAGTAAATGAGAGTTTTTCCTGTTGTGCATTTCTGAACATTGGCTAGTGCTCACTAACCCTGTTTTTGTGTAGGTTTCTGCATATAGATGTAGGCGTTTCCTGTAAAGTGCTAAACCACATGTTGTCACAGCTCACCCCAAGCATGGACAGCATCTGTGAAACACAGCATGGAACAGAAGCAATCCAGTTTCATTTAAACCTTATGTTTTTCACACTTTTTAAAAATTCTTTGTGTACATTTGGTAGTTGCAAGCTGTGACCTTCACAAAGTACTGCAATATGAAATCCCTTCCAATGTATAATAACAGAGGGAGATCATGTGACTTTTGATGCACAGTGAAGGGTATTGGATTTCATTTGCAACTGTCAAGATGTAATTTGAAACCTGCTTAAAGGGCAGAGGTTAAGTGATGCTTCCTGACCTCCCACAGACCTTCCTACTCTGTTTTCTCATCAGAACAACAACAATAGCAAAAAAATGTGTTGGGTTTCTTATCTGAGAGCAGTCCCTCTCGAGTTCCCGAGTCTGTCTCATCACGTTCTGCAGTTTGTTTTCGTTTGTCGCTTTTCTAACTTGTGTGTCAGTGGGGGAGGGGGTTCTGCCATAAGACACGCTGACACGACGTCACATGGCACCTTTTTACTCAACAGGCCTGCTAATTAGAGCGCTGTAGCAGAACGGACAGGAGGTGTTTTGCCAGGAGTTCTTCAGCAGGAAGAACTGGCTTGCTTTCCTCGTTTTGAAGTTGATCCTATCAGTTCAGTGACGGGTCACAGAGAGCTGTTTGACACCCCCAAGCCTCCCCCACCCACCACCACTGATTCTGTTCTAGGTCTGTAATCCTCACGGCAGCCGCCCCACATCAGAGTGAGTAAAGAGCATCTCTACAGGAGTGCAGGCTGCAAGGGCAGGCCTTTTCAGTTCCACCAGAGCCTGATTTGGTGCTCCCCGTGACATTGATATGGCTGTGTCCCCTCACCCCAACACCCCCTGATATGGCTGTGTCCCCTCACCCCAACACCCCCTGATATGGCTCTGTCCCCTCACCCCAACACCCCCTGATATGACTCTGTCCCCTCACCCCAACACCCCTGGTATGGCTGTGTCCCCTCACCCAAACCCCCCCTGATATGGCCGTGTCCCCTCACCCCAGCACCCCTGATATGGCCGTGTCCCCTCACCCCAGCACCCCCTGGTATGGCTGTGTCCCCTCACCCCAGCACCCCCTGATATGACTCTGTCCCCTCACCCCAACACCCCCTGATATGGCTGTGTCCCCTCACCCCAACACCCCTGATATGACTCTGTCCCCTCACCCCAACACCCCCTGATATGGCTGTGTCCCCTCACCCCAACACCCCCTGATATGACTCTGTCCCCTCACCCCCAACACCCCCTGATATGGCCGTGACCCCTCACCCCAGCACCCCCTGATATGACTCTGTCCCCTCACCCCAACACCCCCTGATATGACTCTGTCCCCTCACCCCAACACCCCCTGATATGACTCTGTCCCCTCACCCCAACACCCCCTGATATGGCCGTGTCCCCTCACCCCAACACCCCTGATATGACTCTGTCCCCTCACCCCAACACTCCCTGATATGGCCGTGTCCCCTCACCCCAACACCCTCTGATATGGCCGTGTCCCCTCACCCCAACACCCCTGATATGGCCGTGTCCCCTCACCCCAACACCCCCTGATATGGCCGTGTCCCCTCACCCCAACACCCCTGATATGGCTGTGTCCCCTCACCCCAACACCCCTGATATGGCCGTGTCCCCTCACCCCAACACCCTCTGATATGGCCGTGTCCCCTCACCCCAACACCCCCTGATATGACTCTGTCCCCTCACCCCAACACCCCTGATATGGCCGTGACCCCTCACCCCAGCACCCCCTGATATGACTCTGTCCCCTCACCCCAACACCCCCTGATCTGGCTGTGTCCCCTCACCCCAACACCCCCTGATATGGCTGTGTCCCCTCACCCCAACACCCCCTGATATGACTCTGTCCCCTCACCCCAACACCCCCTGATATGACTCTGTCCCCTCACCCCAACACCCCCTGATATGGCCGTGTCCCCTCACCCCAACACCCCCTGATATGGCCGTGTCCCCTCACCCCAACACCCCTGGTATGGCTGTGTCCCCTCACCCCAGCCCCCCCCTGATATGGCCGTGTCCCCTCACCCCAACACCCCTGGTATGGCCGTGTCCCCTCACCCCAACACCCCCTGGTATGGCCGTGTCCCCTCACCCCAACACCCCCTGATATGGCCGTGTCCCCTCACCCCAACACCCCCTGATATGGCCGTGTCCCCTCACCCCAACACCCCCTGATATGGCCGTGTCCCCTCACCCCAGCACCCCCTGATATGGCCGTGTCCCCTCACCCCAACACCCCCTGATATGGCCGTGTCCCCTCACCCCAGCACCCTCTGATATGACTCTGTCCCCTCACCCCAGCACCCTCTGATATGGCTGTGTCCCCTCACCCCAACACCCCCTGATATGGCCGTGTCCCCTCACCCCAGCACCCTCTGATATGGCTGTGTCCCCTCACCCCAACACCCCCTGATATGGCCGTGTCCCCTCACCCCAACACCCCCTGATATGGCTGTGTCCCCTCACCCCAACACCCCCTGATATGGCCGTGTCCCCTCACCCCAACACCCCCTGATATGGCCGTGTCCCCTCACCCCAGCACCCTCTGATATGGCCGTGTCCCCTCACCCCAGCACCCTCTGATATGGCTGTGTCCCCTCACCCCAACACCCCTGATATGGCCGTGTCCCCTCACCCCAGCACCCTCTGATATGGCTGTGTCCCCTCACCCCAACACCCCCTGATATGGCCGTGTCCCCTCACCCCAACACCCCTGATATGGCCGTGTCCCCTCACCCCAACACCCCTGATATGGCCGTGTCCCCTCACCCCAACACCCCTGATATGGCCGTGTCCCCTCATGGCCGTGTCCCTCACCCCAGCACCCCCCAACACCCCTGATATGGTCCCTCACCCCCTGATATGGCCTCCTCACCCCCAACACCCCCTGATATGGCTTTCCGTGTCCCTCACCCCAACACCCTGATATGGCCGTGTCCCTCAGCCCAACACCCTGATATGGCCGTGTCCCTCACCCCAGCACCCCCTGATATGGCCGTGTCCCCTCACCCCAGCACCCCCTGATATGGCCGTGTCCCTCACCCCAACACCCCCTGATATGGCCGTGTCCCTCACCCCAACACCCCTGATATGGCTGTGTCCCTCACCCCAGCACCCCCTGATATGGCCGTGTCCCCTCACCCCACCCCTGATATGGCCCCCTCACCCCAACACCCCACGTGTCCCCTGATATGGCTGTGTCCCTCACCCCAACACCCCCTGATATGGCTGTGTCCCCTCACCCCCATGGCACCCCTGATATGGCTGTGTCCCTCACCCCAGCACCCCTGATATGGCTGTGTCCCTCACCCCAGCACCCCCTGATATGGCTGTGTCCCTCACCCAAACACCCCTGATATGGCTGTCTCCCTCACCCAAACACCCCTGATATGGCTGTGTCCCTCACCCCAACACCCCTGATATGGCTGTGTCCCTCACCCCAACACCCCCTCTGATATGACTCTGTCCCTCACCCAAACACCCCCTGATATGGCTGTGTCCCCTCACCCCCAGCACCCCCTGAAATGGCTGTGTCCCCTCACCCCCAACACCCCCTGGTATGGCCGTGTCCCCTCACCCCAACACCCCCTGAACTTCTACTGGTGTTCGAGGGATGAATGTGTTGACAAGCACTAAGGAAACAGATGAATAATATGGGAACACTTACTTCCACATTTTCACAAGTCTTCCAGGTTTCCATACCATGTACACAACCTTGCCCTTATACTGGAAATCCCCTTGGACTGAACATCAAATGAGGTCTGAAAATTCCCATAAAATAGCCCCATAGATGTGTATGAGTGTGTTCGCAGACACATGCACACAAACGTTTGGGGCTGATTTTGTTTGTACTCAGCATTAAGTATATCTCCAGGACTAATGTATGACATCATGAGTAAGATTGGTAGTGAATATTCCAATGTTATCAGAGACGTAAAAATCCTTTGCAAAAAATGTGGACTCGCTACTTTGCACATGATAATAGCTTTCCTCATCCTTGTGTCCACATGATCTTGTGTGGCCTCTGGTTACTCTGAGGTTAAGACAGAACGGACTCATTCTTGCAATCGAAAAGCACCCAGGTCTGCAGCCGTGCTCTTCAGCCAGCGAGCCATCGACTATTTGTCTTCTCCTCCACGTAACTGGAGACCAGTAAGCTGAGACACGGGGGTGACCTGGACCTGAACCTGCAGCAATGAAAGATCTGTGATACAGAAGCTTTCATTTGAGGCTTTTAGTGTGTTTAATCTTTCACCACAAGAGATCTGTAGAGAAAGATCAAGTTCTGTTGGGTTTGATGTTTAGCCTCTTTGTAGGAGAAGGATATCAGAGTGGAGCAAATAGAATGGAGCCAGTGAGCATGAAAACAAGGGAAGGATATGAGAGTGGAGCAAATACAGTGGAGCCAGTGAGCATGAAAAGGAGGGAAGGATATGAGAGTGGAGCAAATACAGTGGAGCCAGTGAGCATGAAAACGAGGGAAGGATATGAGAGTGGAGCAAATACAGTGGAGCCAGTGAGCATGAAAAGGAGGGAAGGATATGAGAGTGGAGCAAATACAGTGGAGCCAGTGAGCATGAAAACGAGGGAAGGATATCAGAGTGGAGCAAATAGAGTGGAGCCAGTGAGCATGAAAACGAGGGAAGGATGTCAGTGTGGAGCAAATACAGTGGAGCCAGTGAGCATGAAAACGAGGGAAGGATATCAGAGTGGAGCAAATACAGTGGAGCCAGTGAGCATGAAAACGAGGGAAGGATATCCGAGTGGAGCAAATAGAGTGGAGCCCGTGAGCATGAAAACGAGGGAAGGATATCAGAGTGGAGCAAATACAGTGGAGCCAGTGAGCATGAAAACGAGGGAAGGATATCAGTGTGGAGCAAATACAGTGGAGCCAGTGAGCATGAAAACGAGGGAAGGATATGAGAGTGGAGCAAATACAGTGGAGCCAGTGAGCATGAAAACGAGGGAAGGATATCAGAGTGGAGCAAATAGAGTGGAGCCAGTGAGCATGAAAACGAGGGAAGGAAATCAGAGTGGAGCAAATACAGTGGAGCCAGTGAGCATGAAAACAAGGGAAGGATATCAGAGTGGAGCAAATACAGTGGAGCCCGTGAGCATGAAAACGAGGGAAGGATATCAGAGTGGAGCAAATACAGTGGAGCCAGTGAGCATGAAAACGAGGGAAGGATATGAGAGTGGAGCAAATACAGTGGAGCCAGTGAGCATGAAAACGAGGGAAGGATATGAGAGTGGAGCAAATACAGTGGAGCCAGTGAGCATGAAAACGAGGGAAGGATATGAGAGTGGAGCAAATACAGTGGAGCCAGTGAGCATGAAAATGAGGGAAGGATATCAGAGTGGAGCAAATAGAGTGGAGCCAGTGAGCATGAAAACGAGGGAAGGATATGAGAGTGGAGCAAATACAGTGGAGCCAGTGAGCATGAAAAGAGGGAAGGATATGAGAGTGGAGCAAATACAGTGGAGCCAGTGAGCATGAGAATGAATATGACGGAGAGCCACTGAACCTTCATTTGCTAATTAATCAAGGTTGGGAAATGAATGGGTGAGAAATGAATGGGTGAGAATGTGCATAAGCTTGAGTTTTCAGAAGAGTTACAAATATGTGTGTGTTCTAGACCTGGGTGAAATTACAATTTTAACACTACTGTAGCCCTATTTTTTTCCTTATTTTTACCCTTGAAACACAGTAAAAGTCATGCAGATGAACATGTTAAGAGGAATATGTCTCCACTGATATTCAGAGCAAGGTTTCTCTCAAATAATTGATGTTTTTGGTTAGTTCTGCTGAAAATTGTTAGGAATTCTAAAGAGTATTTTCAAAACACATACTTCAAATTCAAGTATTTGATACATTGGACTCAGACCTGTGTGTGATGTAGTAAGTGTGTGTGTGCATGTGGGAGAGTATATATGGGGGGTGGGGTGTCATCTTTCAGAATGGAAAACAACCAAGTTTTTATGTGCATAGTTCTGTCCTGGTGAGCTGGAGAGGACTCTGGTAGGTCAAAACTTGAACTTTGCCGAGGCCCATGGTCCTCTGCCAAGATCTTAAGGGGTAACTTGAGCAAAGCCAGCCACCTCGCTGCCAGCGTGAGCCGGCAGGTTAGCATGCATAGGGATGCTCTCACAGCAGGGGTCTGCCAGGCTGGTTTGACAGTGCAGTGGGAATCTAATGCTGTGAAAAAGGTGTGCGTAAGGGCTGAAGGTCCTGTGAGAGAGCCCTTCTAAGGCTGAACCTTTCCTGTTTCATATTGAGAGTGGTGTGCTGTAACATGGACATGTCGCTGAGGGCACTGTAGGAGATGGGACGGTTACCTGCACTGGTTTGTCAATGAACAATGGCTTTAGCACTGGGCTTAAGGTAAAGGATGCACCTGGTGCCTGTGAACTGCACCTGGATGTCATGCACAAAAATATGAGTGCAATCAGCATGTGGCCCACATACTGTTTGTGACCCAGAGATCTCAGTGAAATTCATACCAGGCCTTATGGACTAGTGTTTGATGACTTCACATAAAGAGAGACTAGACAGATTATGATTCTTTGAAGATTATGGTCTTTGGATACATGTACAACTGTTCTTATAGCCACTTGACCCTTCGCTTTATGTGTATATTAATTCGCTCAACCTTAAGTAGCTCCATATCGGGTGTAACGACACAAGTGGTGTGGCAAAGAGACACAGAGATAAGATTTGTTTGTACTTATTAAGAGATAAGAAGTGTTGTACACGTGCCGATGAAATTCACGCCCGTCATTAACGAATCACATTTTAGCATGCAGTGTGTGTGATGATCAACACCTGCACAGCTGATGTTCATGTGTGCCCTCTCTGTCTTCGTCTTTGGCAAACCCTGTATTTTCACATGGGGCCCTGAACATGGTTGACTGCACCTCTGAAAAAGTTGTGGATTGTCCCTACAGGGCAGACCAGTCCATCTGTGTGTTTGGACAGCTTGGACAGCTGAGTACAGCCGGATCCCCAGTCCTCGTCCTTCAGCTTCCGCACTCTCCCCAGCGAGAGACTAGCAGAATGATTCCCCAGCGAGAGACTAGCAGGATGATTTCCATCCCTTCGCCCCCGCAACGCATTCGAAACGCATTCGAATCCAGCTGAGCTCGGCAGAATGGCATTTTTGGCAAGTCCAACAGGAGCCACCTTTCACAAGACCAGCCCTGTGTGCTCAGCCTTAAAACCTGGCCCCTTCCTCCCTAACACCCAGCCCGGTGTGCTCAGCCTTAAAACCTGGACCCTTCCTCCCTAACACCCAGCCCGGTGCGCTAAGCCTTAAAACCTGGCCCCTTCCTCCCCAACACCCAGCCCGGTGTGCTCAGCCTTAAAACCTGGACCCTTCCTCCCTAACACCCAGCCCGGTGCGCTCAGCCTTAAAACCTGGCCCCTTCCTCCCTAACACCCAGCCCTGTGTGCTCAGCCTTAAAACCTGGCCCCTTCCTCCCTAACACCCAGCCCGGTGCGCTCAGCCTTAAAACCTGGCCCCTTCCTCCCTAACACCCAGCCCTGTGTGCTCAGCCTTAAAACCTGACCCCTTCCTCCCTAACACCCAGCCCCGTGTGCTCAGCCTTAAAACCTGGCCCCTTCCTCCATAAAACTGACGGCTCATAAGCAGGTTATTGTGTGACGCTGTTTTCATTGCGAGTGGGGGAAGGGAATATATTTTAATTAGTCACAGCTGAGCTGCCTCCTCCGCCCTTCTCACCACGGTCTCTAATCCACTCCTTGGTTATAAACACAGTAAAACTTTCCAGTGCTCTCTTCCTGGGTGGCCAGTCAGTCAGCTTTAAGAGTAATAGTGCACAACTGTTTTTTTTGGGCACAAACTTCAAACACGCACAGCTCTTGCCCCCAAAGAAAAGGTCTGGTCAAGCGGTTCCAGGGTAAAATGCAACTCTAAGCATTCGAAGAATGTTTACACTTGATTTAATGGGGACTTTTAATCAAATTGCTGAGCTCCCTATTTTTTTTTTTGTTACTTCTTTTGCCGCAAGCCAAAGAGGGTTAGGGGGATGGGCTGCACATTATACACTGGCAGGCAGATGCGTTTGAAGTTTGTTTTAAGCCCCACTTCATATATTTTTTTTATTTTCTGAGCCTTCTGGTCATGTTAAGTAAAAACAGCACTCACACGGCACTGTAAGAAGCAGACCAAATGAGCGTGTGTGCTCTGGTTTTTCACAGTATGGCCCAGCAATGGCTGCAAGGCCAGAGGGCTGCAGAGGGCTGCAGAGGGCTGTACATCAATGGCCTTTACAGCACAGCAGCTCTGAGCAGTGAAGAAGAGGAGGAACTAGCCTGCCTCAGTTTTGTGTGTGTGCGTATGTCTGTGTGTGTGTGTCTGCGTGTGAGTCAAAGTTTCCTGCTAAAGCCAAGGTGGGTGGCCGAAGACGATTTTTATTCACGAGGCTGCTTTCAGTCCAGCTTAAATGTTTTATAGCTGTTTTTTCCCAGGGTGAGTTGTCAGTTGCTTACCCAAGCTTCTCAAAAGAGAGATTTCTCCTTTAATGATTTTTGAGCCCTACAGTGCTCTGCCGGAGTTTGTGTAGAAGAGGGATCATGATTTCTCAGTGTCTCAGCAGAATTGCACTCTCTTGTGGTCATGGCCGAAATTCTCAGGCTTTAGTTTGTGGCGCAGTTTGGGGCCCCTCTCTGCCGTGCGTGCCCTCGATGTGGGGCTTCGGAGGAACAGATGGGAACCCTTATGGGGTGAGAGGCATCAGAACGGTGTGTGCCTTCCTGTGGCTTACCGCTAAATCTGCCTGGAACAGGGAGCGGCTTTGTGAACCATGCGACCCCAGCAGGGCCGGGCCCCTCCCCGCCGCTACTCCTGTCTGCGCCGCTCTCTGTCGGGGGCGTCCTGGCGGAGCAGGAAGATCTGCTGGAGCTCCACACCTCTCGTGTCCTAACAAAGGACCCGCTGTCTGTCGGGCCGCGGTTTGCCCACGAGGGTAGAGTCGACTACCAGAGGAAAAGCACTGCCCTCAGCCCTACTGCGGTTCTCACCTCATTTCAACCCAGGCCTCCTGAGAAGCTGCCCTCTCCAGATGTGCGGACCCGTTCCATGATGTCACTTTTAATTATGGGAACAGAACTGCCCAGAGAGCCTTATTGCGCTGTGAACGAGCCGTTGTTTTTTATAAATAAATGTTGGAGGGCTTGAGAAATCACTTGCAGCCCTGAACACTCGGCCGGCTGCCTGGAAGCACGTGCTGGGGTTGTCAGTCAGGAACGCCTGTTTATGGAGGTATTTCAGGAACATGTCCGACCGACAGGTTTGTCAGTGATTATTGAAAAGTATGAATGTAATGAATCAGCCATAATGGAAGAAGATTTAAAACATAATCAAAGGTGATATTGGTTTTAAAAGAATCATGCCCCTGTTAGCATTCACTTTTATGGGAATAACAGACATTGTGATAATACTAATATCCTTAATAAAAATATATGGCTTTGCACCCACTGATATGATTTATGCACATAAAAGGTATTTAATAAAACATAATTAACTGTTTCAGAGCTGATATTTGCATTAAACACATGGTATTTGTATTCTGCACAGGATCAGAGTGCAGTCTGTACAGTAGTCCTGGAGAAAGAGCTATGGTCTCACTGACTCACTGCCTGTGGGTACCTGCTGCTGGGCACCAGGCACCCCCTGTAGCAGGTGGTCTAGCCTCCTCTGTGATATTCTTGCCCTTACTGTGATATTAATGTTGCATCCTCATCTATCCAACTGTACCACAACATTGTTTTAGTTGTAAGATATGGCAATGGCCGAAGCACACAAAATCCCAGTCCCATAGTCCAGAGCCCTGTCACCCAGGAGACAGAACCCCATCACCCTGCAGGTGGAACCCCATCACCCTGCAGCTCATCCGCCAGACACTGTAACGACCAACACACTATTCCCTGGGTCCCTGCAGTGGGGGTATGGATCTGAAGGTGACCGCTGTACTGTAGACCCTAAGGAGAGGAAAAAAAGCAGCTGGGACACCAAGGACAACAATCCCAGAATGCACGACATATGGACTGAGAATTTGGTGAGTCAGCATGTGTGGTGGGTGAACCATGACTCTTATCTGAGAAAACATATTATTAGCAGCTCATATAAGGAAGGCTGCCCCCCCTCCCTGACCCTAACCTCATCATATCAAATAGAAATACCAATCATTTTTATCCTGTTTCACTCTCAAATGGATGGGTCTGAGGCAGGTTTAGGCTGCTGATTGGGTCTGGCTTGCAGGGCCGAACAGCATTGGAGGCATCGGCTGACCGTTGTTCTCTGAACCCAGACGCGTTGCTCCTCTGTTCCTGTCTGGCTCTGAATGGCCCGAATGAAAAAGGAAATCCTCCCGGTGCGGTGCGCCGTTTCTAATCGATGCAGCCGCCTCCGCTGCTCCGCCAGGCCCTGAGTGGATCCGCACAATAGGAATTCAGTGCTAGTAGAAATTATGGATTAAACCACCGTCCTGCATTTTATTTTTTTCATTTTACTTATTTTTTTGTGTGAAGAAAGTGATATGTGCCACTATGGCAATTCGTATTTGAATAGATTTAACCTTTTTGGAGGTGGTGAGTCATCCGAGTTCACCACATGGTTATTGATTGGTTCTCACGCTGGGAGAGGGGCGAAAGAAAGGGTGCATCTCTTAGCGTGATGAGTGCTATCCCGAGCCCTCTCCTCTCTCTCCGCTCACAGAAATGCTGTTAAAAACGCTCCGCAGCAGGGACCCCCTGGACATGCACTTAATGGTCCATAAAAGCTGAGCTGTGGTGATTTTAAAGACTGGAGCAAATTTGAAGAAAATAATTGACTTCATGGGCTGTAGATAAAACTGTGGTGTGGCATCAGCACAGCTTTGATAATATCTGCTGATTTATGGCCATATTAAAGGAGTGGTGCATACATTTGCGTTTTGCTTTTATTTATTTCCTATGTGTGGGGTGGGGGCACTGTTTATTCCTGTTTTTTGCATAAGCCAGTATTTCCAATGGTAAGTAGCTCCTGATGTTCTGGGCCTATGCTGGAAATGAATCTTGAACAATTGACAGGGGAAGTTAAAGGAAGTGTGGCCGTTATGAAAGCTTGTGTCAGATCTTCTTATGTGGCCCTGTATGAATTATGGTGCTCCATGATTCCTTCAAACACAGATTTTCTGCCCTCTGTAATTTTCTTTACAATTCCCATGTAAATAACAATCCAAGAAAAAACAATATACCCCCACTACCTTGTCAATGTGGAGGAAATAGGGAACAGGAAATTGCTTTATTCTCCCCTTGTTCCTCTCCTGCATGTTATTCAGTGTAGACCCCATTGTTATTTGCAAATTGCCACACGTGCGGATCGGTATACCTGGAGCTAAAGTACTCTACCAGTGGAAGAGATGGTTGGCAGCGTAGACTGTAGAACCATAACCCTCTGAATTCTCAGCAGGTTAAAGCAGGGGTATGTGAAGGTCTTTCAGTGGCATTGTCTTAGTAGACAGAAAGGCTTAATTTTCAAAATGTTATTATATATTACTATTCCTTTTAACTGCGGCTGGAGTTTTTCATACTGTGTAGGAAAGTTGTGCGACACGAGTACAGACATAAATTAACAAAAAGCAGTTCAGATAATTAACAAAAAATGTTTTAACTAGATGATTAACAATAAATGTTTTAAACTCTGTGATGATCAATGTTGATTTATTTAAAGTGCTACATCAGTTTTGAAATCATCATGAAAACCTGGCATGGGAAGAAGATATCTCAACAATGTGCAGAGATATCATTAACTGTGAGAAGGTACACCTCTAAGGGGTGCGTTTAACTGTGAGAGGCATGGTTCAGGTACACCTCTAAGGGGTGCGTTTAACTGTGAGAGGCACGGTTCAGGTACACCTCTAAGGGGCGCGTTTAACTGTGAGAGGCATGGTTCAGGTACACCTCTAAGGGGTGCGTTTAACTGTGAGAGGCACGGTTCAGGTACACCTCTAAGGGGTGCGTTTAACTGTGAGAGGCATGGTTCAGGTACACCTCTAAGGGGTGTGTTTAACTGTGAGAGGCATGGTTCAGGTACACCTCTAAGGGGTGCGTTTAACTGTGAGAGGCACGGTTCAGGTACACCTCTAAGGGGTGCGTTTAACTGTAAGAGGCACGGTTCAGGTACACCTCTAAGGGGTGCGTTTAACTGTGAGAGGCACGGTTCAGGTACACCTTTAAGGGGTGCGTTTAACTGTGAGAGGCACGGTTCAGGTACACCTCTAAGGGGTGCGTTTAACTGTGAGAGGCACGGTTCAGGTACACCTCTAAGGGGTGCGTTTAACTGTGAGAGGCACGGTTCAGGTACACCTGTAAGGGGTGCGTTTAACTGTGAGAGGCACGGTTCAGGTACACCTCTAAGGGGTGCGTTTAACTGTGAGAAGCATGGTTCAGGTACACCTCTAAGGTAAGGGGTGCGTTTAACTTGAGAGGCTGTTCAGGTACACCTCTAAGGGGTGCGTTTAACTGTGAGAGGCACGGTTCAGGTACACCTCTAAGGGGTGCGTTTAACTGTGAGAGGCACAGTTCAGGTACACCTCTAAGGGGGCGTTTAACTGTGAGAGGCACAGTTCAGGTACACCTCTAAGGGGGGTTTAACTGTGAGAGGCACGGTTCAGGTACACCTCTAAGGGGTGCGTTTAACTGTGAGGGGCATGGTTCAGGTACACCTTTAAGGGGTGCGTTTAACTGTGAGAGGCATGGTTCAGGTACACCTCTAAGGGGTGCGTTTAACTGTGAGAGGCATGGTTCAGGTACACCTCTAAGGGGTGCGTTTAACTGTGAGAGGCATGGTTCAGGTACACCTTTAAGGGGTGCGTTTAACTGTGAGAGGCACAGTTCAGGTACACCTCTAAGGGGTGCGTTTAACTGTGAGAGGCACGGTTCAGGTACACCTCTAAGGGGTGCGTTTAACTGTGAGAGGCACAGTTCAGGTACACCTCTAAGGGGCGCGTTTAACTGTGAGAGGCACGGTTCAGGTACACCTCTAAGGGGTGCGTTTAACTGTGAGGGGCATGGTTCAGGTACACCTTTAAGGGGTGCGTTTAACTGTGAGAGGCATGGTTCAGGTACACCTCTAAGGGGTGCGTTTAACTGTGAGAGGCACGGTTCAGGTACACCTCTAAGGGGTGCGTTTAACTGTGAGAGGCACGGTTCAGGTACACCTCTAAGGAGTGCGTTTAACTGTGAGAGGCACGGTTCAGGTACATGTCTAAGAGTCCTGAGGGATTTATGTGTGGGTCATTTCAGAAAACTTTCATTAATTAGTCATCACTAAAGCATCTGGGTTACATAATGCCTTCTCCCTTTCGGAGCTGGGACTGTAACCAAGATTAAAATGTGGTGCTCGGTTTTGCTCCAGGACTCTCGTAGGTTATATTGCTGTCCAAGAGAACAGTTAGCAGGACAGTGTGATACATGCACCATTCAAAAACAGTGGAACACAACAGTAAAATGGAAAGCACAAGTAGTCACAACAGGCTTTAAAGTACTTTAAAAAGGAAGGTAATGAATGAACCAAAATTCTGATCTCAAACATGGTTAGATAGTTAAACAAGAGCATCGGGTATATGCTTTGTGAGACAGACTTGCTTTGTGTCCAACTAGTGTAATGGTGTTCTGATCTCATGTTCCTAATTGAAATGCTAGTGCTGCAGTCTTCCAAAATCATGCGATAAATTCACCTGAAGTCTCAATTGTTGAAAGAATAAAAGCATATCATCAAGAATGATTCACTCAGTGCTGGGGTACTTTTTTAGGATATTTATTAAAGTGAGGGATGGCAGTGGGTGAATAGTATTTCTGTTAGCTACACTAAGAGTATTCCATAACTGTGAACTTGTGATGATAGTTATGAAAAAGAAAGATCTGTAATCAAATGGTTTTAATTTGAGACTAACTGGCTTCACTGGTGTTTTATCTTTCAGTGTATTTTTCCCAGTTGCAGTATTTAAAGAAAGGGGTCGAAGGGTTTGTGCAGTGAGAGTGTGAAGTGTGAAATCCATAGCGTTACCATTGTTCTGACCCAGAAGAAAAGCATCATATAACAAATGAATGTGGAATAATTTCACAGTCATTATTACAGCTAAGGCATGTTTTATTAAAAGTGTTCTCCTTCCGGACATTGATATGTCAAGCAACCTGGACACCTTTGCAGTGGACTTGTTCTGCCAATAAAAATTTTGACACACAGTGGCCCTAGGGGGGAAGAACAGTTTGAGTTTTGAATGCTGGATCTGAGCGCCAGACGAACAGGTGTTGAAAGCTGACTAATTTGAGGAAGCTGACGAGTGTGTGATAGGAAATGAGTGGTGATATTGGTGGGACTGACTTCATATGGAATGACCCTCTGGGCTCTCTTTGAGTGGAGCATCCTGAGTGTTTGAATGCCAGGTGCAATTACAATCTCATGTACTTCTAACAACCATGTGGTCGGAGCATTCGTGTGTCTCTCTCCGAGACGAGATAGCATGGGTAGGTCCAATATTGTGCGTTTGATACACCAGAGGGTAGAGGTCAGAGACCTCCCAGCACGTGGCTGTAGTTGGACACAGGACTGTGTAATCTGAGGGCTGGTGACTGCAGAGCTCGGCCTTTTGCCCAGGCATGCTGGTTTTGTGTGTGTACCCAGTGGGACCCTCATGGAAAAGTCATTGTCATTGATCTGCCAGTCCTGGGAATACAAAGATGAATATGTCGCAACAGTCGAGCAGCTATTCTCCTGTGGTTGTGCCCTGTTTACTGTACTTTCAGCTTTGCAATCTCTCTGTTTGTTTTCTGAAGGAGGGGAGGGATATTTGCTTATATTTTTACCCAGAATGTTGCTGTAGACTCATGGATTAATTTACAAAAGAACATGGTATTTACTTGGAAATTTACTGAGAAAAACACGCACCACATACAGACACGGGCAATTAACACACACACACACACACACACACACACACACACACACACACACACACACACACACACACACACACAGAATGTATTTTTGGACAAACTGATGTGAGTTTAATGAGTTGCATTTTTATTGATGTTGTTGTTGAAATTAACCATGCTTTATAGAAGATTACTATAAGAAACACATGCAGAAGCTGAACTAACTACATGCAATTATTTCATTTCTTTTGTTAAGGGGGCTTACATTTTTTTGTTTCAGTCTGACATTTTCTTAGTCATTCAAGAGAACATTAAAATTCATATTTTTGGTAGTACAGCAGGATAATGCATGAAACTACATGAAAGAATATAAAGTATCCTTGCATCCCCTTTAAGGTTTCATATTGGACATTTTAAGCTGTTTGTTATTATTTAAGCTATTAGCATTACTAGTACTATTAGCATAACACGTTTTTCTCAGTTGTTTCCACTTCTAAAAGACCTTTATCCAGATAGGCCCCAAATGGTTTTTCACTGTTCAGACACTGTTGTGCATCATGTGGGTTTTGTCCATAATCTGGATGTCCCGCTGTTGGGACAGGTAACACCTTCTCATGCACTCAGGGAGCCACACGCTGCTTTGTTTGGCAGTAAAAGCCGTGGCTGGACAGTTTAAATCTCGCTCCCTCTGTTTCAGTGCAAAAGGACTGTCATCTTTCGTCTCTGCAGCAGTGGTCAGGCTTGGGGGGTTCTTGCCGCAAGCTTAGTGGAGCGGCGCCCCAAGGCTCTGCTTGAGATTTGATGTTGAGTTCTTAGCACACGCCAGGCACTTATCCCCAATGCACAGCTCCCATTTTACCCACATTTGCCTGCCAATCTCCCCTCCTGGCTGGAGGACCCTGGGCATGAGAAGGCTGCTGGTAACTTGCAAATGCTATTATGCTATCCCTAACCTGCCTCTCAGTTTTTGCTGATAGGACCTAGCTAATTTGACAGGCTATGTGTAAGAACTTGGAAATGTTCTGCATATACACAGGGATTGGTGCTGTGCAGTTACTGTGCAAGTTTTCAGATTTTTAGGCTATTGTTTTAGGAACTCACAGAATCTGTGGAGTGGCTGCGCGATTATGATCCAATGCCAACATGGGTGTTAAAAATGATGAATTACTTGAAAAAGTCAATTTAAAATAATTACTTGATGCCTCCAAATACTTGAACTTCTGTATATTTTACGAAAGGTCACCAGGTCACAACTTTCAAAATATGTGTACCTTAATGTCCAGGGAGCTTGGATTATTTGTTTGTGTCATAGAATGTAAAAATACAACAAACTTGTGCAATTGTAAGAGTCTGCAATGGCTTCAAAGCTATTTCCTGCTCAGTGACAGTTAAAAACTGCAGGTCCTTTTGGCCATTGTGAAACCACACATTGGGCTCCCATATGAATAAATAAATTTTCTGAATGTTTTTTCACCACTCTCTTGCTGTTTGTTTTTGTAAAGGCATGTTTTCTTAAGAGGTGTCTGCAAATGCAGTATGACAGTGAGTATAAACAAACGCAAAGCATGTTCAGCAGGCTGTAAGTCAAGCTCTCAACGAGGAAAGGAGCACAGCGTTGGGCTTATAACCCCCCCACCCTTGTCCTGCCGTTGGGGACTTTGTCAGCAGCGCTGTGATGTCACCTCGATGCGATGCAATCTGCATTCTGTGAATTTTAAATCAGTGTGGATATATATCTGTCCCCATCAGGGCTATTAATCTCTGTCACTTTTATTGATATCAAGTCATTTTAATCAAAAAACCACAAAGTACCTGCCAGCCAAGACATATATCAAGATACTGTAGGGTGCTCTCTCCCTCTCGTTCTTTCTCAGTTCTTTTTATGTTTAAGGCCATACAGCGTTTTAATGCCATGTGTTGCCAGCATTTCAGTGGTGTTTGTCGTCTGAGGGGAAAGTGGAAGGGGAGAGACTGTGTGTGTGCCTGTGTGAGCAGCCGTGACTTTTTATCCTGCCAGTGTGTGACACTTTGTTACCAAGATCAAATATCCAGTGACTGATTTCAAACAGGCATTTACTGCCAGCGGAAGGCAGAGTCACAACTTTCCACAATGCTGCAGGTCCTGAGCCATGTGCAGATTACCGTAGTGACTGCATTATGACTTTCCACAATGCTGCAGGTCCTGAGTCCTGTGCAGATTACCGTAGTGACTGCATTATGACTTTCCACAATGCTGCAGGTCCTGAGTCCTGTGCAGATTACCGTAGTGACTGCATTATGACTTTCCACAATGCTGCAGGTCCTGAGACCTGTGCAGATTACCGTAGTGACTGCATTATGACTTTCCACAATGCTGCAGGTCCTGAGACCTGTGCAGATTACCGTAGTGACTGCATTATGACTTTCCACAATGCTGCAGGTCCTGAGCCATGTGCAGATTACCGTAGTGACTGCATTATGACTTTCCACAATTCTGCAGGTCCTGAGTCCTGTGCAGATTACCGTAGTGACTGCATTATTTCATAAGCTGTTTTGAGGTGATGGACACATGACCTGTGGTTGTGATGCATTTGTTCTACAGAGTCCTGTGATTCATGGGCTTCATTAAGCTTCCTCCAACAGGTAACTAAATCATGGGTTTTTCAACACAGAACCCCAAGCTGTTGGGCCGTTTAACTCATTTACATTGTGGAGATAAGCTTATGCAGCAATTAATCTCAGATAAAAACACAGTTCAGTCAGTCATTGACTTGATATACAAATAATCTGATTAAGTGTCCTTATCTGCAATGGGCCTTGAAATAGAAATGAAGGAAATATGGAGCGCCTGCACCAATGTGTCACAGATGAGCTAATATCTAAGATAATTAGACATAGACCTATGCTGTTTACAAATGCATTATCACATTTCCTGCATTGCTTTCAGACTGTGTAAATGCCAATGCCACAAACCCTGTGATGTCACCACAGGTACAAAGACGGCGTTTGCCTTATACCCACTGATGTGGTTCCTTTTTTTACATGCATTATTCCAGTTTGGCGATCTGGAAAATACATCTGGTCTCTGTCTGTGGTTTTGTGCTATATTAAGTCTACAAATAAGAGGGATTAAGTCTAATTAAGCTCCACAATTCCTCTCTGACTCGTTTGGCAGATCATTAAGTCACTTTTTCAATAAGTGTAGTGAAATCCCGTCACCTCCAGGTCTACAGAGATGACCCTAATTCTTCCACAGAACTTAATTAAAAACTCGACTGTCTTTACATATGCAGCACTGCCAGGCCCCTGCCCTCACTCCTGACTGGAGAGATGTGCCAAATTAAACGGAGGAAGGAAATACGGATAAACCAGGACTAAGGTCGCCGTGTAATCTTAGGACACTGAGGGTGGCTGGCTAAGGGGGAGCCTTTTGAAATCCACCTTAAAAGGTTGAAACCTGTTGAAAATGGAAGCGCTGCAAATTAAAATATTTATCAATTATCAGTGGTGTGGAAACAGAAAAGTATGGTGTACCTCTGCAATGTACCAGCATTTCAGATTGAGTATGTTACCCTCCTTTTGAGTACATGAAGTCACAAATTGTCAGTGGTGAAATGAATAAAACATAAATAAGAATAGTGAAACATTTTGGATTCACATTCTTCTTACAACAGATAAACCCAAAACAGGTCTTTGGACAAATCCTCTTTGGTATTTAGACATAATGATAACAGATTTACTGTCCCATTGACAGTTTGAAAGTATCGTCCCGTAGATTTATTAACATGTAGTGTGTAATGATGTCAAAGGAAAGGTCAAAGGTGAAAGGTGAGCAGTCTGGTGGCTTGGGAGTGCACTCTTTGGAAGTGCATAGATAGCTGTGTGTGTCTGTCTGTGTCTCTCATGGTGTTAAATGGGGTGCGACTAGTTTGGATCCTCGCTCGCCTGACAGATGTTCTCTAGAGCTGTTGAGCTGGGTGTCCAATTTAATCTGATGGCGTGAAGCGTCCCCGAGGCGATCTACGGTCTTGCAGGGCGAATGGGCCCCTTGTTTCACGGCGTCCTCACAGACCAGCCCCCGCCCCCCCCACTCACAGCCGGCATCCCTGTCTAAAATGGAAATTACACGGCGAGGTATGCATTTCACAGTCCCTGCCTTTTTGCGAGAGGCGGTCATTAAGTGATTGAGTTTGCCGAGTGTTCAGCAGATGCCCCGCCTGGGGGGTCGTTGCGATCTGCAAACCGCCCGCCCGCTCGCCCGCCCGCCCGCCCGCCCACTCCTACCGTAGGAGCTCTCCGAATTGCTCCTTTGACATTGGAGAGACTCAGATCAACGGCACACTCAGGAAGTGTACAATTTCTCGGGGCGCTTTTCGACTTTGAATGTGCTTTTTTTTTTTGGGTGGGGGAGGGGGAGGATGGCTTTGAAGGGGCGGGAACACGCCCCTGCTTTCAGCAGAACGATAGCACGGTGGGAACAATGCGCTGGAAAAACGAGCCCTCACTGTCATCTGTGGGCTGTGAATGAGAAATAAACCTCGCTGGAGGAAATTGGATGTAATGAAAGCAATCAAACGGAGCCGATTAAAGGGACTGGCCAGCAGCCCTGGGGATAGAGGGGTAGAGGAACCCCTCCCCATGTTTCCTGTGAGGGTCTCAGGAGGGTTCCTGCTTCATTTTTTTATTATTATTTTAAGTCTAGAGGAAACGAGAGCTAATTGCTGTTCCTGTGTGGTGCTCTGTTTTTGGGTATGAGACAGTCTGTCTGATTAATGTTTCTCAGAGAGTTTGGCTGGTTGGTGACCCTTTTGGGTTCAGTTCTGCCACAGCCACTGTGCCGCACATGGTTTATAATTAAATCATTTTGAAATACCTCTTAAAAATAGTACGTCCAGAACTTGAACTCACACGTGGTTTGAAGCAAGCCTTCTGAGTTGGAAGAACTAGCCTTTCTCCCAGGAATGACAGATTCACATTTGAAATTGGATGTCATTTTTTGAGTAATAAGATTTCAAAAATGCTTAAAAAAAGCAACCATGGAAAAACCTGAAAATGTATGTTAGCTTTATTCTTCAAGATTGTTAATAGGGAACATACCCATTTATAAAATGGAAGTATTTCATTGAGGCGGCTCTGGGTCCTGGCGGTGTTTGCTGGCCCCTGTGCCTGTCCCACCCCGGACTGCCATCTCATTATCCCACTAGGGCACTCAGTGGCGGGCCTTGACAGGAACTGGTCCCTGAGGAACCCCTCTCATAAGTAGCTGTAAAGAACCTCCTGGCGGCTGCAGCTCTGGGACTGTAATTAAGAGCAGGGCCTGTACTTCTGCCTCACGCAGCATGCCATGCGATGATTAGCTTTTTACCTCCTCTCTCCCGCTCTGTTCTGAAGCACCTGATCTATTTTTCACAGCCTCCATGAGCTGCACATAAGACTGAAACCCATGATTTCAGAATAGGTGGGCCGTGGGTCACAGCTGGCAGGCTTGCATCTGATAGCCAGGGGTCTTATGTTTTGCCATTACACCCTTTTGATGGTAGTACAAATGCTATTTTTTGCACCGTTTTCTTCCTCCTTTAATATCCTGTGTAATTGAACTTAGAAACTTTTCACCATTAGACAACATCGAACTTCTTTCATCTTTAAGCCACAAAATATTTGTGTATAATACGTAATATGAACTTCCAGGTGCTAAGCAGGAAAATATTAATATGCCTTTGGCTACCGAGGACACTGTTGACTCAAAGTAACACAAATGTCTTCCATGAATCCATGAATCCTTATTTTTTCCTTTGGAACATTTTTTTTATGCTTGCAGCTGTCCATCTTGTATTGCTGGTACAAATCAAGCTGATGGAGTCTCCTATGCCAGCTGCAGTTTAGCTGGGGCCAAGCAAAGCATCACGCTGGGGGAAGAGAGCACATGTTGGCCCCCTCGCCTGATATTTCAAACTGCAGATGAATTGTCTGAAACTACCACTCAGAAACTTCTTCTGCCAGCACAGTAGATTTCCTAAAAGGTCAGGCTTTGATGTGTCTTTGAAATTGGTCTCTATTGCTTAATATACCTTAACTGAAATGTTTAGTGTGACAGCAGTTAGGGCGCTATCTCCCCCTGGCTTTAGGCGATGGCAGCTCTGTCACCTATTGGTTTGGTAGTTTCAGACAGACGCAGTTGTCATCCTCCCCTTAAGCACCAACACTCTGAAAATAGCCCATGGACTTGCATCCATCTGGGTGGGTTGGTTTTAAGTTGAGGTGTGGTCAGGCGAATGTCTGGCATATTGCTATTTTGATTCAACGTAAACCTGATATGTTACCACCAACCAAAACCACTTCTAAAGTTATGTCACAGTTGTTTTGTAGATATTTTGATGGTGCTACTTAGATGCTACGCCTACTAGGCGGGTGCATGGGTCTCTCTCTCTCTCACACACATACACACACACACACACATATACACACACTAGCACAGACATGCTTTTTTGTAAAATATAATCAATTATTTTTTCCCTATTAGAATTTTGCATAGATTGTAGCATAATGTATGTCATAATCACCAATCATTGCACAGTTATGAATAGGTCCATTCCAGTAATTTGTATTGGTTGAAATAAAAAACAAATACAACTGTATTTTTGCCACCTTTTTACAAAAGTGATAAATAACCAACCAATAAACAAAAGTTGGCTATTTTAATCTTCAAATGATTTATAATTAATAATATTTTATTACATATGCCTCATTTTTTTAAATTGGCTGCTGTTTGTGTTACTGCAATCCATAATTTAATCAATAATAAAACCAGCAGTGAGGTAAAATCTTTATCATTATTTTTCTGAACACCTTCCCTTATCTGCTCTTTTTATTGGGCTTTATCTTTGTGCTTTTTGGGGTGAAGGCAGGGTGTAGCTAGGGTGTAGCTGGGGTGTAGCTAGCTATATAAATACACTGGCCATGAAATGGCTCTGTCTCCTGAGCTGTGGTATTTGCCCTGGCAAATGAAGGCAGTGGAAAACTTTTTCCATGTTTTCCCATGTTTCTCACTTTCTCTGTCCCTTCACTAGCAGAAACACACTTAAAGACACAAGTGCGGCAGAAAACAGTTCTGTACGAGCTGTGATCCATGTCCTCCATTACAGTCTTTACACTGTGGGCCTTCAGTAATTAAGGAGGGTATAATGGTGCCATATCAGAACACAGATCCATGTTTGGAGCTGTATGACTTCCTATGTGATGATAAAAGCACTTGTCTGTGATTACAAAAATGAATGAAAATAATAGAAACCTATGGCTATTTTAAGGTTGCACAACAACTGTATTTTCCCTAAGTTACAATGGTCCGACTTTTGATTTTTCAACTTTACAATGGTGCGATAGCGTAAAATTATTATGAAAAGCCATTTCTTTCAACCTGAGCCAGTGAATGGTGTTTCTTTCAGAAGCAATAACAGAGCAAATGTAAAATTAGGAATACTGTGTGTGAGTAAATGTGGAGTAAAGTAATCTCAGATGACACAACTGGGATACTGATAGAGCAGGCGCATTATGAATGCCTGCACTGAGGGCGCCGTCGGCCAATGTGGGGCACCAGATTTTCGTACATCTCGCTGGCTCTGTGGACGCGGTTTTAAAGGGCTTCAAATGAAGCTGCGCTGAGCAGATCAAACGCTAGTGGAGACTCGGGGTGAGGCTTGGTCAATGGGAGCTCTCAGCCAAACCCGCTCAGACGCATTACTTACCATCTGCACACATCCTGCCAGAGACTCAAACATTTCTTGCAAGGTCAGCAAGCATGGTATGGAAATGTGGCCCTCTTCACAGGAAAACATAAATCTTGTCCTGTGTTTCACAGGAGGAAAACCATCTGCAATTCTGAGTATTCACAATCCCACTTCAGATTTTGTTTTGATTGTGCCACTTGCATACCATATTTAACAGTCATGAAATTTGCTGTACAAGGTTAAGCTGTTTATTGTTGTGTATTGTAATGTGTGTTAGCTGAATTTTTAACCCAGTCCTTGCACTTCCCATGAAATAATCTTCCGAATTGTTTTCCTTGCAGCTGTTCAGATCTGAAAATAGTTACAGCTCAATTACTTCACAGTAGAAATTGAAGGAAAACAGAGTCTTGAAATAAATGTTGAATGAAATGCCCTATAAAATGCTCTGAACACTTCCGTTTTGAACGTGTACATAGAAAAGTAATTAGTACACAGTACAATCAGTGTATTTCTGTGTCCAAAATAGACCTACACCAATGAATTAGGCTATACCACACTTGCTGTGCTAATGCAGTTTGCTAGAGTTCATATTATAGTCCAATTCTTCCTCTGCCTGGTTGTGTGAAAATTTTGCACAGCAGAATGAGGATGCTGTGTGTCCTCCGTCAGAATTTAACCAGTACTACACATCTGTCACAGAATATAAATGAAGTATCTCTGTAGAGAGAGCCGACATTGATCAAACTAAGGCGAGCGACAGAGACGCACTGATGGCGATACCCACACGGGTATCCTGCATTATAGGATACCTCTCGCTGTGAGTTTAGTCCCGAAGAATATTAAGACCTAAGTACCAAAACGAGAGCTATGGTCCCTGCCTCCTGCTGAACGGCATTAAGAATTGTATAGTCAAGATTGAGAGGGACTAAGGAATTTCACTTTTATTGGGTTATTAAGCTCTTCTGGATGTCAGAGTTATTAACCTTGAAATAATGTCGAATTAAGGAGAAAAGCCAGTGCAAGAATTTTAATTTATTATCAGCATGGAAAGATAGTTTTTTCCTTCTTCTTCTGGTGAGAAAAGTTTCCTCTGTACCTCGCAGATAAAAATAACCTGCTCTGTTTGGGAGGGAGAGCGCTTGCAGGAGGAGAGCGAGGATCTGGCTGGTGTGGCCTCTTACTCACCCAGCACGTTTCGGGGTGACAGGCGGCAGACGATTTGTGGCTCCATCCAGTACCGCGCCCCACGCATCTTCTCCAGCCCAGTGGGAGCACAGCCAAAATAAAAGGCCAGTTCTTCCCCGCCTGTAGCCTTACAGGTAGCAGGGGTGGTTTTGACGGCGGCAAAAAATGGATGCAAAGGGCCAAGAAAAAAAAGATTAGCTTTGTGTGTTCTCTCGTTACAAGCCTGATCATTTGGGCTGGATTTAAAAGGATTAGTGGTCTTATTCTGGACACCACGTTAAATACCTTCACCTTGGCCAAAATATGCTCCAAGAATCAACAAGCTAACATTTAGTCAAAAATGAATTCAGAGCCAAACTAAAGCTACTGTTTTGTTCAATAAAAAATGCATGTTATTATTATTCACGTAATTGTGTTGTTTATGTTTAAAGGTTGGCATAAGGAAAAATATAAATACAAATTGAGCAGATAATTGCATTCTTTCTCCAAATCATTGCCAGATCAGCAGATTTCGCCTACGAGCCCCTGTGAAATGTTTATCAAGTGAAGTGAGCGCAGGGCTGACGGTTCTCCCTAAATATTTACATGTCTGAAGGTTTTTTATGTGTTCTAAAATATGTCGCCTGTCACTTGGCTGTTTATGGAGACCTATTTAAACCCACAGACCAGCTGCCCCCCTGCCTCCGCCCCCACCCACCCTTGACTTTGCACTGCTGTGGGTTCTGACCTGACCCCTAAACTGAAAACAGAAATCTTGCAGCACTCAAGCTGCCCTGCGTATCCTGCCAGTGACTGATGGCCGCTTACCAAGTCTGGTCTGGAGCGAGTATGGAGTGGGGGATGGGGGGTGGGGGGTTGGGGGCAGGCGGCAGCCTTCCATGCAGCTAAAAATAACACGGGGGCAGCGAGTCTGTTAATTGTTTCACGGGCCCAACTTTGACCTTGTCTGTTGGCCCTTGCGTTCCTGGCTGTGTTTTTGTTGAGGGAGGCTGTGGGGCAGGGTTCTGAGGTCTGCTTTTGGCTGCTCCTGTCACTCTCCTTTGTGCCTTTTTGTGTGTGGGTAAGGACTTTGGTTTCAGTTTTTTTTTTTTTTTAACTTGCTTGGATGTGTTCAAAGTGTTTTTTAAGGAAGGTGGCTGGCTGAAAGCATGGGTGCGTGCTAAACTAAAGGTTAAAAAAGCAGCTAAGGGCAGTGTTTGCCAAACCACCCAGTTAAATCTGCCTCATTCTCGCAGCGCTTTATAACTTCTGAGGTTAGCATTAGCCAACCCTGTGACCTCATTACCTCTCTTCGGTAGGCTGCGAGGGGAACCTGCATGAAAGGAAGCTCCCTCTGAGTTTAAAATAACCTCCATTTTCAACAGCAGGTTAGCCACAGCCCCGCCTCTGTTCTGCCAGCAGCTTTCCCATAGCGTGGTGCTAAAAGATCAGAAGGGAATCAGAAAACGTTAAAAAAGCGGACATCGGCCATTTGTTGACTGTGAGCTGTCTTCCCTTTTTTAATGTTTGTGCTAAGAGCTTGGCCCTAAGCATTGAAGATGGAGGAGGGAGTGAGTTCTCAGAGGTCCGATTTGGTTCTTGAGATTGCAGGGTGTTGGCCTCGGGTGGAGAGCGCAGACGGAGGTGTGGATGGGTGAAACCGTACAGGAAGGCAAATGTCAGGGCTGGAGAGAGCGCACCACAAACTGAGAATAAAGCATGACCACGCACCCTGTCTGCAAACAACACACTGCGCCACTTTCGCCCATCAGATGTTCTTCTCTCTATAATGACACACAAGCTGCTGCCACCTGACTTCATTATAGAGAGAAGAAAAGTAAGGATTTGTCAGCTATCGACGAAACTCCAGACAGGATGTTTTCACCAGTACACTCCAGGGCTCGGTTCTCCAGGGCTCAGCATGGGTACTTAGAGAAAGATTAAATGTTTAGCGCTGTTTTAGTCTTGGCCTTGTAGGGAACAGCAAAGCCCGTCTTCAGTACAAATATCATTTACAAACCTGGTGACCTGCTTGACCCTCTCTGCTCTCTCTCTCCCCCTGACTGACAGCCTATCTGGAGAGGAGTGGAAGAATGAATCCCACTAGAGAGAGCAGTGCAGAGTGTAGTGAAGCAGAACAGAGCTGCATTCATAAACATTTTTAACAGGTTACAGAGAGAGTACAAGGCATTTGTCTTGGACTCTCAAAAAGCAAGACAACCAGAACACAACTGCCTGGATGTCTTTTTTTCAAAAGTTATCACGAGATTCAAGAACTTGCTTTTAAGTAAAGCTGTGCTGTATACTATGAGTTGGAAAATGGAGTCATTTATTTAAAGCCATTGAAGCAGTTTTCCAATATTGTATATGAAGATGCAATTAAAAAAATATAAACTATTTATTAGTTTTGTATGTAAAGCAGTCCCAGCCATACTGACTCCATTACACCACCTTTGCTTACTGCCGTCAGGTGGCTGTATGCAGATTCTCCTCCAGAATTGTCCATCTTTATCATACACTCTGAACGCCAATTTCATCATTTCTCACCAGCTTTTTATTAATACTGTTTATTCAGTTTATTTTTTTATTTTTCTGACATACATATGAATGATTATGCATTTATACATTCGCTTTTGGTATATTATCGGTATATTCATGTTCAGTGGTCTTTCAGTTGGGTTTCTACTATATGGACTATGACCATCTAAGCAAAAATATTAATGGGGTTTATCTCTAATTGCAGTTAGTAGACTGTTGTTCAGACCTTTTTATTTAATTTTATGAAATAAAATGTTGTTCAGACCTTTTTATTTAAAATCACCCTTTGACTCAGGAGAAGTTGGCACAGCATGTGTTTTTGCACAGCATTTTGTGCTGCTTCACTGGACTCTGCCGGTTTTTAATGGCCGTGGTGGGACACAGTCATGCAAGGTTACTTTGCGTCTGAAGACCCAGCGCTCTCCACACAGCCAGGTTACTGTGTGTCTGAAGACCCTGTGCTCTCCACACAGCCAGGTTACTGTGTCTGAAGACCCTGTGCTCTCCACACAGCCAGGTTACTGTGTGTCTGAATATCCAGCGCTCTCCACACAACAAGGTTACTGTGTGTCTGAATATCCAGCGCTCTCCACACAACAAGGTTACTGTGTCTGAAGACCCTGTGCTCCCCACACAGCCAGGTTACTGTGTGTCTGAAGACCCTGTGCTCCCCACACAACAAGGTTACTGTGCATCTGAAGACCCTGTGCTCCCCACACAACAAGGTTACTGTGTGTCTGAATATCCAGCGCTCTCCACACAGCCAGGTTACTGTGTGTCTGAAGACCCTGTGCTCTCCACACAGCCAGGTTACTGTGTCTGAAGACCCTGTGCTCTCCACACAGCCAGGTTACTGTGTGTCTGAATATCCAGTGCTCCCCACACAACAAGGTTACTGTGTGTCTGAATATCCAGCGCTCTCCACACAGCCAGGTTACTGTGTGTCTGAAGACCCTGTGCTCTCCACACAGCCAGGTTACTGTGTCTGAAGACCCTGTGCTCTCCACACAGCCAGGTTACTGTGCATCTGAAGACCCTGTGCTCTCCACACAGCCAGGTTACTGTGTGTCTGAATATCCAGCGCTCTCCACACAGCCAGGTTACTGTGTGTCTGAAGACCCTGTGCTCTCCACACAGCCAGGTTACTGTGTCTGAAGACCCTGTGCTCTCCACACAGCCAGGTTACTGTGTGTCTGAATATCCAGCGCTCTCCACACAGCCAGGTTACTGTGTGTCTGAAGACCCTGTGCTCTCCACACAGCCAGGTTACTGTTCATCTGAAGACCCTGCGCTCCACGCAGCCAGCTATGTGTGTCATTTCTACCGAGGGCAGGCTACGTGTGTCATTTCTACTGAGCGCAGGCTATGTGTGTCATTTCTCCTGAGGGCAGGCTATGTGTGTCATTTCTACTGAGTGCAGGCTATGTGTGTCATTTCTACTGAGCGCAGACTATGTGTGTCATTTCTACTGAGCGCAGGCTACGTGTGTCATTTCTACTGAGTGCAGGCTATGTATGTCATTTCTACTGAGCGCAGACTATGTGTGTCATTTCTACTGAGCGCAGGCTACGTGTGTCATTGCCTTTGGTGCAAAACCAACAAGTGGAGCCTGTAGTGACAGTGATTACCTCAGGTGACCCCTCCTCCTTCTGAAGGATGGCTTGCACCAGAGTAGCTGATCTGCAGTCAGCACTTTTCAATTTAACCCAATCAACCATAGTTTTCCTTTCACTCCCTGTCATTTCTCCCACAAAACAACACAAGAGCTTTGCATCTGTCAGACATCAACAGTGCAAGATGAGTTTATGGTGCCACCGTCTTCCGCCATACAATGAAAAATAAAGAATGAGCTTGCAGTTTGCTACATAAACCTGTTATTTGCTTAGACTGCATTTCTAGCCAGGGCAGTGTGATTTGCTGGAATAATGAATAGCAATTGTCTGTAAACATTTCCATACCCTGCAATGTACCCAGTGGATACAGCAGAAATCCCTCCATGAAGAGCATTTAAAAAGTGATAGGTTTTTCATACTCAGGGTTCTTGGAGAAATATCGCTTGCGTGATCACTACCGTGGAGGCTGCATGGGATGTAGACCCAAGAGAGGCATATTTGAAAGGGTTAAACGATCAGCATAATTCAATATTGGGCATGACAGCATGGGGACCACACGTCCTCCGCATTGACCTGGGGGTCCCAACCCAGCCAGGTCAGAGGTGGTCTAATCTATATGTACAGAGATTGAGAGGATGTTGTAGGGGGTCACATGAGTTCCCTGAATTTCCAGTGCATTTCCTCTTCGAAAGTGAGCCCTGCTCTCCT
Source organism: Albula goreensis (assembly GCA_022829145.1). Lineage (NCBI taxonomy): Eukaryota > Metazoa > Chordata > Actinopteri > Albuliformes > Albulidae > Albula > Albula goreensis. The sequence goes on along the minus strand of CM040750.1, from coordinate 1,591,496 downwards.
GAGACCCTGCTGATTGCTGATGCACTCAGGTTCTCACTGATTCAGATGGTGGCGTACGCACAGACGTTTAAAGGCTGGTAATGAAGAGCCTATATGCTGTGCCTTATAGAGCCTTATATATGCTGTAATCCTCCTACTATTAGACACTGGGTAAAATAAAGATTTTGGCTAAAAACCTCCCGTAAAACATTTCTTATCATATCAGAAAGGTACAAAATGTTGACAGCCTCAAGGCAAGTGCTTTTCCCATACTGATACAGGTGTGGAATTTACAGGAAGTCAATGGGTGGAGCTAAAACAGCGCTTCCTGTTTCGAAGGCAGGAAATTCACATCCTCTTTGGTTTATGGGTCATGTTTCAAGCCCCTAGCCCATGTCCCCTATAGTGATAGATCGGCAATTAAGAGGCTAATGAAATAAGGTTTTCTTGCCATGATTCCTCAATGAATGTGCCGGGAGCATTCATGTAACCGCTAATTGCTGCATCCAGACTCTGAATTTAGCATTGGGGAGGAGGGTCTGCTGATGGGAGATGGTGCCTGCCACATTCAGAAAAAAATGTTTTTTTGGCCTAAAGATGGCAGAAAGCCGTTATAGTCAATGTTCCCTTGCCTTGGCAAGCAAATGTGGGAGCCAGATAAAAACTGTTGCGAGGCCAAGCAGCATTTTGTCTGCTTTTTTTTCCTCTTCATGGCGGTTCTCAGCTTCTGCGGTCCTGGGAAAAACAGGTCCCAGGAGCTCAATCCAATTCCGCGTTCCAGCTCTCGCACAATTAGGGAGCTTCTCCAGTGCGACGCTCAGAAAGGCACTGCGGTCTCCCTTTTCAGACATAAATTAGCTTGTCACTAGGTCTCCAACGCGCTACTCAGATCCAAACACCAATCTTTCACCCACCCCCCATCCCCCCTCCCTGTGACCAGAACTCAACAGGGATGTTGGGATGTCTTTTTTGTAAAATCCCAAACGTTCTCAGCTAAACTTTGTCTCTGTCGAGCAGAAGCTGTGGGGATCAGTTTTAAGTTAAATACATCATGATATAGCCTTCAGTCAGCTGACTGCTTTACTGTGTTTTTCTCCAACAGTTGGCAGTTACTCGGTTTCCCTTATGACTTATTGGCCATAACTCTGTTCACATATCAACACAGAATGGAATACAGAGCTATGAAACCACTTTGTGACCTCAATTCACTCCTCAACAGTTGTTGCTCCTGTTTAAATCAATACTGTAATTATATAGTGACCCTTCTAACTCAAAAGTGACCAAGATGACCAATGTTAAGGGGTGTGGTACCTGAGTGTGTGAACTGTCTGCCTGCCTCAGTGCCTCAATGGCATGTGTTAGGAGAACTGACTGGGCTCAGTCTGGAGTTTAGCACTAACACAGCAAACACAGATATGATCTTTTGGGGCTGAAAATCTGAATTTGATATTTTCTGCACCTGATGAAAGTAGGGGTTCAGAAGGAGGTGTCCTTTCAGAAGGTGAGAAAAGTGTCTCCTAAGCACTTTGATACATACATACTGACTTTCCTTTCTGGGTCTCTCCATGTTGTTTGAAGACTTTCATGGTAGGACATGGGGGTCACCGATTATATGCGTTCATATCACTCTGAAACTCCATTCCATAAGTAGGTCACCAGTATGTGCAGATTCTCGAGAGGGTGGATAGATTTGAATGCCTAAATTAGATACAATTAAAAATAGACAGATCCCCCCCAACACTTTCTTGTTAAAATGTGATTACAACCATTGTGCTACATGTACCCTGTCTCCCAGCAATGTCAGATATATTAAGTCAACACGTGGGGCCATTACATGCGGTTAAAATGGAGAAAACTTTTACTATGATTGCAGGTATTTGGAAAGTGCATACTTTACCAACACAGAAGAAAGATTAGATGGAGCAGTGTTTGAAAGGTGCAGAGGAAAATGTATTGAGCTATTTTAGATTCTTATTTATCTTTGTGTCAATGCTATTAGTTTATCTTAGCCAATCAGTTTTATATTTATAAATGAATTCAAACCACTACATCAGTTGACAGTAGCTCTTGCACACAACATTAAAGAAACCTTAGTAACCAAGCAGACTCCCAACTGAAATGGGAAATCCTCTGAAAAATGCTCCTGGTTTGTACATAAAATGTTGTGAGATATGAAGGTTCGGCTGATCCCCAGAAAAGAATCCTCAGACTCATGCAGGGCTGGATGTACGGGGCACTGATGATGCTTCTGTCTGGGTTTGTCTGATATATCCAGTTATGCTTCATTTGCCTTCATTTCAGAAACCTCCATGGAGACCAGCATGTTATATTATTAGGTCTAGTACAGATGAGACACTACTGTACCCATCAATGAGAAAACATTTACCATTCCAACAGTTTCCACTGACTTCCATTACTTGTTGGCCAAAAATACTGGCAAATTTAGGCATTCCCTGGCTAGAGCTAGACCAGTTCCAATGCTCCCAGGCCATATTTGCTTGTTTGTTGAGTGGCATGTATTGCTAAAACACTAGGACTAGGACCCAAGCTCTCTTTAGGACATATTCAGTTCAATCTGAAAAGACTTTACAGGACATGAGTGTCTAAGTGTTTTATATATTGTTGGAGACAAGCAACCAATGTCGTTTGCAGTGTCTTCTTTTCATTCTTAAGTGGAATAGTGTAAAAAAGCTTAAATCCATTTTGACTTAACTGCATACATCCTTAAAGAGTGTGAGTGTGCACGATTGGGTCCCAGGCTGGGTATTAGTGTTAACATGCTTCACAGTCTGCCGGGAGCATAACTCACCATAGCTTTGCCCTGCAATGCAGGGTTTCATTCGGCAGGGTTTTCTCTGATCACTGTGGTGCCCGCAGGGTTGACGCACCCTCAGCTCAGCTGGTGAAGTGCTGAGTGAGAGGAAACAGCAGACACTGGAGCAGGCACACTTCAACATCTGTGCTCTCTCACAACAGGTCGCCGTATCATGTGATGTTCCGGCAAATACAGCTGGGCAATCCAAGGTGGAGATCTCACCCATAGGTGTAAAGTCTCAAAGCACTCTTTTATTGGAGATGTTGCATATATGACAATTTGTGCAAATGAGCACATCCATGAAGGCAACACGAGTGTGTGTAGGCAGAGCTAATTGTATTTCTTGTGTTGCATGGCCAGTGGTGAAGCCTGCAGCAGATCTACACTCATTACTTTCACTCCTGGCAATCTAATATGGGCTTGTTCACACAACATGGCTGGTTTTCACGAGAAAGTACACAGACCATTTGGCCTCCTGCGCAGTTCTGCGGAGGAGAAGAGGCAGCTGCTGGCTGGACGTGTTTCATGGGACATGCATGCTGTCAAAAACCTGGCTGATGATGTTACAGGATGTCTGATAGGAATCCTGTCACTGCTGTAACTTACAGAAGTGACATAACTCCAGCAGGCATTGAGAACGGGTGGAGAGGAAAATGCAGAACCAAGAATGTGTTAAAAAACAAAAACAGTACATAGAAGAGCTTTTGAACTAGTGGCCTGTGGGCAAAAAGCTGTATGCCATCTGCTTACCACCCACTGTTGATATAATACGATGCAAGTTATCGATATTTTAAGGCCTCTGCTTTGTGAGGACATACATTAAAAATCTTATTGCTAGTGTTTTGTAAGTTTGTTGAAAGCATTTGGCACATTTGTAGCTTTTGTAAACCTGAAAGAAGTGCCTTAAATGCACTGATTTATTGGAACAGTAGCTCTCGCTCAGTGGATGAAACTGGAATATTGAGTCGCCTTATCGTGGTTCGCATGCAGAGGGGCCAAGGGAAATGGTGCTTATATCTGTGCATAGAATTTATGGCTGTGACTTTGACAGCTGGGTCTGTCATTCCAACATCTGAAAAAAAGTGATTTGTTTTGCAGAATGTAGAATTATTACTTCATATATGCCAGGTGTCATTCACACTTACCAGCAAGTCATCTAAAACTTACCCTTACTCAACACAGAACTATATGAAATGTACTAATCATGCTTTATCATCTCCTCTTGTACTACAGTTAATTAACAAGTCATTATGTTAACAATATTGTTACCTGCTCACCTCTTCCAAAATAAAAAAAAACACCAAACAAAAACAAAATAAATATATAAAATAATACCGGTGGAAAACCCATTTGTTTTATAATTCATCACGTGAGATGTTAACCGATGAATAATGAATGCTACGTTGACTTGTGTCTGTGCACTAGACGGCGGGTGATGAATTATGGATTGTTATTCCTGGCGAGGCGCTGAAACGGGGTGCCAGGGGTAGCAGGGTGGCCCTCGCAGCGCATTTTTGTTTACAATTTTTTTGCCGTTTGATCTTGTTGCTCTTAACTCCCTTCTTTGCAGGGTAATCATTAACACAACAAAAGGACTGCGTTGTGCGAGCAGGGAGGCAGAAGGTATGCTTGCATTACCCACATGTTACCCACTGACTTGACTGAGGGGAAAAAAATTCATAAAACAGTGATCATTCTCCATAACGTGTGTCGCTCGACTCTCGGAAAGCTCTGGAAAATCATCCGTCAAACAGAAAGGGAATAATAATGCAAAAACTCAGTAAAACATTGGGAACTAAACTCAGGGTGGGATAAAGCTTTTTTACGTACCCGGTAATAGCTAATTATATTCAAAGATTGAATGGTTGTGAAAAAAATCAGACTATCCTCAGTTCCATCCAATATGTTGGAGTTGTTTTCCTTTTCTCATAGATTGTCATCATTATTTTTCAGCCTGGCTGCAGTTATCTTATTCAGGTAGATTTTTTTCTTATTGCTCAGAGTACTTTTTAGGCAAATACGAAGCTCTACAAACAGACAGTATCGTTGTGCCAAAATTTACAACAAGAAATCCTCTGCCTTTTTATACCAAAATTTACAACAAGAAATCCACTGCCATTTTATCCGTTGTGAAGGGCAACTGTTCCAGTGACATTTTACACAATTTGCACAATTTAGAGGCCTACAACAGCTTGCTCACCTATTCAGCACCGCAGTTGTAATGTGCTACTCCACAGCACGCAGGCCCGGAATCTAACACTCTAAACCCATTTATCTATATCAGTATAATGGTCTCACTTCGTTCCAGGTCCACAAGGCCTCATACTCTAGAATCCGAAGTACGGGGTAAGCAGGCTATGGTGAGCACAGGCGGTTTACTGCTTCTAAGCGCCTTGATGTTCTGTGAAGCTGGTTTGCGGTATAACCATGAGAGATGAGCGCGCTGATGCTCCCTGCAGCTCGTCACGTTCCCAGAGATGAGAGCACAAAATTAGCGGTGACATACATACACGCTAGCAGGTCATGTCTTGCTTCTGTCAAGAGGGAAAACTCACAAAAAATACTTCTCTCAGCAAAAGGGCTACGGTTTTTCTTAGTCCTTGCAATGAACTTGTCTCTCTTTTTTGTTCTGTGTGTGGGTCTTCTTTTAATCTATGAGATGAATGTAATTATTACTGTATTATATCCCAGTATTTATAATTTAGTCAGTTGTGGTTGCAAAGCTGTGAGCTGCCCTACAAACCTAGCTGCATGCAGTTATTACAATTTTTTTTGACATGACTTTTTAAAGGAGGTATATGTCACATAATTTTGATCAGGTGATATGGTTTGTGCAGTTGTTAACTGCCATGAATTTTAAGCGTGATTGTTTTGCATTGGTGGTGGTGGCTTTTTAACATGTAAATGTCCTCTAGTCAAAGCCTCACACACGGTGTCAGTCCCCAGGTTTAAAATGCTCTGAGAGGCACCCCTACCCTCCCCATCAGCATTCTGCACACGCAGATGTGCGCATCATGTCGATTGTGGTGTATAGCCATTAGAGAAAATAATTAATTGAATTAATTGAATAAAGAATAGAAAAGAACACCCTTCAGCAAGGTTTTTTACCTTAAATGTCCTTTGTAAAGACTGTTTTCATGTTTACACGAGAAAAAACTGAAGCATTTAACAACACTGTGACAAAAGGTGTTTTCTAAGAAAGTGGCTAATAGCGGAAAGGTATATTTTCCTGTGGATAAATTTATCATTAACATACATTGAATGACTGGTTAAGAAAAAAGTATATTTGGTATTACCATTAAAAAAAACACACAAGACATCCATGTTCAGTGTAGCGGGCCCTTTGCTGGGGGTTTGCAGATTCACAGGACTGACTGACTGTGGTGTGACCTGGAGATCTTACAGATATTGCTCTGCATAGAAATGTGACCCCTTCTGTTTGGTGGCCCTTTGTGCAGAATGCAAATAAATGCTATTTTTGTGAATAATACCCATGTAGAATAGGCAGGTCAAAACTCTTTTGTGTTATTATTTTAAGATTTCTCCCTGTAAGGTTAGTTGTACACTTGAATAGAATGCTGTGACCATAATAAATGCATTGTTAGCCGGAAGATTATTGATTAATTACAGTTGACTGGTTCATATAATAAAATACCTGGGCCAGAAAACATCTCCGTGTACAATGTACCAATTGAAGACTAATGTATTGAGTGCATGTGTACTTGATCATTTTGGTGTTGAGACCTTACACCATGTCCCATCAATGACTTGACACCCACTCAGGTTTATGCACCGAGGTGTTGAGTCCCTGTTAGAACCATAGTGGCTCATTGTGACCGATTTGATCTACTTCACCATGTGTTCCTGTGAATCTCAGACAGAACATGTTATGTCACTGCTCATCCGATTCACTCTAAATAACTGAGGGTACCTCTGGCCTTGCCACTCTTACACAGGCTAATATAACAGGCAGACTCATCTTGAAAAAGACATATCAATCTCAGTGAGATTTACTGGTTAAATACATCTTATTAATAAATATTAATTCCTTTATTAATAAATAAAGAATATTTTCTTGCCATGTGGCCTGTTTTGCCCTGTCAGATTTGGTCTTGATAGTTACAAGGATTTGTTACCACAACTGTGTTGGCAATTTTTTTTTTTTTTTACATTGTCAGTTGATTGACAGTCCTGTATCCTCATGACTTCACTGATTTCACTGTCAAGTTTTCTTGCCTCACTTTTATTTATATACACTGCTGTGTAGCTGGATTTAGACATACCCACTTGATCCAAGTTTATAAGATCATACTGCATATAAGATCGTACTGCAGCAGAGCTGAGTGGGTAATATAGCAAGGACTGACATCGATAAACAGCCAGTCCAGCATTTGCTACAGTATTGGAAACCTGAAACACTATGCAATCAAATGGGCCATATGTATTCCATCTAGATAATGTTTTTATATAAATGTGTGTGTGTGTGTGTGTGTGTGTTAATTTAGAATATGTAAGAAGAAAAAAAAATCAAAAAGATATTCTGTGCTCAATTTGTCTGTCATGGCACATGTGTGATTCCACTTCTTACCACAGAAAATATCCTCCTCCTAGCTGCATTGAAATCTAGCTGAAAATATATCTGCGAAAATGAAGATAAACCGTTTCATTTTCAGAGCATGCCACACTATTGTTCATTTAAAAGTGTAACTGCATTGTGATGAATACATCTATTCCTCTTCCAATGGAAACTGCATATTGCACAGTACATATATCTGTGTGTTATATATTTTCATTGCTTTGTGATTGCGGAGAGCAATGGTATGGATTTTCCATATAAATGAGCAATATAAAAACGTTTATTATTATTACAATATTCCAACTGCAGGCTGCACACCTCCACTCTCAATTACGGTAAAGAATGACTCAGAATGAAGATCCAAATCTCTATCTCATATCTATCTCTCTAATACATATATTACATATATAAGAATGTGCATTTTGTCTTGAAGTGCATTTCTTTTTTAGCCGCATTAAAGGAAGTAGAGCAGAGCAAGGGGATTAGTCATTAGGGTTCGTTTCTGGAGTTCAGATGTTTTATTTCTGCAATAAAAGGGCCGAGAGTGGAAAGCCATATGAAAATAGATTTCGGGAGAGGGAGGAAAATGAAATAATGTCATTCATATACCTTAAGAATCACTGCCTATACACGTGTACCTGCTTGTGAGTGTATGTGTTCTTTATTGTGGCTGTCGGGATATTTTAATGCGGACTTATTTATACGGGCCCCCTAACGCAGCGGCTTTCTGGCGACATAGCGCCACCCCCGAAAATGATGACCTTGGAAAGAGAGCGATGCTGGACTTTTTCCTGGGAGTTTTTAAATAAATAATCAGCTTGGCTGCCAGTGCGCCCATTCAGCACAATAACTACCTGACACGCTGACAGAGGATTGACAGGGACTGAGAGAATCTGTAAACACTCGCACCGCTCTCGCACGAGGAAGCCGAGCGTATCTTGAGCGCCATAGATGCTCACATTCTGGGAAGAAAACGAATCTAAATTCACCCCCAAAAACCAGGGCCTGGCTTTCACCTGCTGTCACCGGCCCGTGCGCCGAGAGCACCAGACGTGTAATTAGACTCCCCTGGAAGACATCCCAATTTTCTGCGGGGAAAGTGTCACACCAGTCCTCACTTCCTCCCGCTCACTCACTGATTAGGGTGGAGTTCGCCATTTTGGTCCTTTTTCGTGCTGTTTATTCAACAAAAGCTTGCCTACACCCTTTTTTTGTCGGAGTAGGACATTGTTTTGTTTCCGTAGCATGAGTTTCCCCTTTCATTGACATGACGTCTCTCAAGCGTAGACAGGAAGATGTATGCGTGGATGAATGTAAAAATACAGACTAGAAAAATTCTGGGCCAGAAGGGTTGCTTTTTAAAATGAAGGCCTTTTGGAAAAACATGGTTGAAGGCAGGGGTTTCAGACTGACAATAAGGGTTTCATGTTGACAGGTTTTGATCATTCAGTACTGTTTGAGGTGTTTTCTGTACTTAGAAAAATTGACATTTAAGAGCACAACTTTGGAATTTAGGATGTCTAGCATTACTCCTCCACTTTCTCTGATTGTACCAGATGAAACGGGAATATATTTCAGATTGATTTTTAAATAATTTTAATGGTGATGAGATCGGTTTGTCTGTCATCACTGAAGTCTTTGTCAAAAGACCTGTCTGTATATCAGATTGCCAGAAAAAATATCCCTGCTTCTCCCTGCTTTTTGCCTATGTACAGAATTAGTTTTTGCCTTGTTTCTGTATCCGTAATAAATTGTGCTCAAACATAAATGTGGAGTACCAGGCAGTGTTTCTGAAAGTTTACTTACTGTATGAAATATTAAAGTACATAAGATGTTATTTTTTTCTTTTTTTACAGGTTGTGCTTCTTGTTGTGCATGACCGTGATGTAAATTTTGCTACACATTGTACCATATAATGCAGGCTTCTAGTGTCTGGTGACATATATCACATTTTATGAAGTGGTTGGTTCGTTCATTTAGAATGGCAGAGGCAGGTATGCTGAGTTACACTGCCATTGATGAAGAATTCCTCTGGCTGACATCCACATGGACCCCCTGACTTATGCTGAACCACGCTATCTTTTTCATCTCATCGCTCTTCCAGAGTGGCAGGCCGTCTGAGCAGGCAGTCGCACAGCCAAAACAAATTTGTCCCAACTTGTTAGGATTTGTTTATTTTATCGTCCAGCCTCTGGAACTCGTGCCTACATGCCATAGTTCTGATTATTTTCATGTTCAATGGTGCTCAGTTCCTACCACTTTCTGTTCCCCATGTAGATGGGTAGGTGTTTATTCACCTTGACCACCCTAGATGAGAGCAGGGCAGGATTTTAATCAATGCTTCCTGCAGACACTGCATATCCATGCTACCTGCAGACTCTGTGCGTCCATGCTACCCGCAGACACTGCATATCCATGCTACCTGCAGACACTGTGCGTCCATGCTATCTGCAGACACTGTGCGTCCATGCTACCTGCAGACATTGCCTATCAATGCTACCTGCAGACACTGTGCGTCCATTCTACCTGCAGACACTGCATATCCATGCTACCTACAGACACTGTGCGTCCATGCTACCTGCAGACAGACACTGACACTGTGCGTCCATGCTACCTGCAGACACTGTGCGTCCATGCTACCTGCAGACACTGTGCGTCCATGCTATCTGCAGACACTGTGCGTCCATGCTACCTGCAGACACTGCATATCCATGCTACCTACAGACACTGTGCGTCCATGCTATCTGCAGACACTGTGCGTCCATGCTACCTGCAGACACTGTGTGTCCATGCTACCTGCAGACACTGTGCGTCCATGCTACCTGCAGACACTGTGCGTCCATGCTACCTGCAGACACTGCATATCCATGCTACCTGCAATAGCTCTCTGTTTTCATCACCAAAGGCTCAGTGCTGACTCACATAATTTCTGCGTTTGGTTGGCTCTGCGGTTTCAGACTGAGATAGCAGAATAAGCCGGGCCCGCTGTAACATGTCAGCTCGTGTGTGTCAGTGTAATAATAAAATGTCTACTCTGAAGATCTAACAGTGAGTGTAGGTGGAATTAATTAATGTAATTTTGGCCCTCACAGTGTTTTTTATTTTTCAGGGTGGAGTTCAAATGAACAAGGGTAGGGGTCACCACATACTGGATACTGGGAGCAGCTTTCTGTCTGCAGCGATGAAGGAGGGAAATGGAACGCAGTGAAGGTAGGACTGCCTGTCATGAATGCAGTGAAGGTAGGACTGCCTGTCATGAATGCAGTGAAGGTAGGACTGCCTGTCATGAACGCAGTGAAGGTAGGACTGCCTGTCATGAACGCAGTGAAGGTAGGACTGCCTGTCATGAGCGCAGTGAAGGAAGGACTGCCTGTCATGAGCGCAGTGAAGGTAGGACTGCCTGTCATGAACGCGGTGAAGGTAGGACTGCCTGTCATGAATTCAGTGAAGGTAGGACTGCCTGTCATGAATGCAGTGAAGGTAGGCCTGCCTGTCATGAGCGCAGTGAAGGTAGGACTGCCTGTCATGAGCGCAGTGAAGGTAGGACTGCCTGTCATGAGCGCAGTGAAGGTAGGACTGCCTGTCATGAGCGTAGTGAAGGTAGGACTGCCTGTCATGAATGCAGTGAAGGTAGGCCTGCCTGTCATGAGCGCAGTGAAGGTAGGACTGCCTGTCATGAGCGCAGTGAAGGTAGGACTGCCTGTCATGAACGCAGTGAAGGTAGGACTGCCTGTCATGAACGCAGTGAAGGTAGGACTGCCTGTCATGAACGCAGTGAAGGTAGGACTGCCTGTCATGAATTCAGTGAAGGTAGGACTGCCTGTCATGAATGCAGTGAAGGTAGGACTGCCTGTCATGAGCGCAGTGAAGGTAGGACTGCCTGTCATGAATGCAGTGAAGGTAGGCCTGCCTGTCATGAGCGCAGTGAAGGTAGGACTGCCTGTCATGAGCACAGTGAAGGTAGGACTGCCTGTCATGAGCGCAGTGAAGGTAGGCCTGCCTGTCATGAGCGCAGTGAAGGTAGGACTGCCTGTCATGAGCGCAGTGAAGGTAGGACTGCCTGTCATGAGCGCAGTGAAGGTAGGACTGCCTGTCATGAATGCAGTGAAGGTAGGACTGCCTGTCATGAGCGCAGAGAAGGTAGGCCTGCCTGTCATGGACAAGATGGAGTTTGCACTCCACTTCTAACTTGGTATCATTGGGTTTGCTCTCTGGAGAGCTTGAGAGAGAGAATTTCCTGAAGTGGTGATACTGAGAATTACTGCATGTAGAAAAGGCCTTCAAGCAGACAGGGGCCTCATGTCAGTTAAACTGGCGCTGAATGAGGTTTCCTTAACTTGTACTCTAATTTGCTTATCAGATCCATTTTAATCTTTGAACCAAACTTCCCTTTCCTTGTTTTAAAACTTTCTCAACCTTTCTCTCCTGAACTGCATATGAACCTCCTACCTCAATAGAAAGCCAAGACATTTGATCATGTTAATATGTATGAATTGTGCAGAGTTCTGTTTCACTATTCATTAATCTCTGTGCATGTATGTGTGTGTGTGTATGTAGGCATATGTATTTGTGATATGAATGTGTGTGTATGTATGCATATGTATTTGTGATACGGGTGTGTATGTATGTGTGCATGAATGCATATGTACAGTATTTGTGATATGGGTGTGTGTATGTGCATTCTCATGATGTTGATGTGGACGTGATATGATTGGGTCATGGTGTTGGTGTGGACGTGATATGATTGGGTCATGCTGTTGGTGTGGACGTGATATGATTGGGTCATGGTGTTGGTGTGGACGTGATATGATTGGGTCATGGTGTTGGTGTGGACGTGATATGATTGGGTCATGGTGTTGGTGTGGATGTGATATGATTGGTTCATGGTGTTGGTGTGGACGTGATATGATTGGGTGATGGTGTTGGTGTGGATGTGACATGATTGGGTCATGGTGTTGGTGTGGACGTGATATGATTGGGTTGGTGTGATGTGACGTGATATGATTGGGTCATGGTGTTGATGTGACATGATATGATTGGGTCATGGTGTTGGTGTGGATGTGATATGATTGGGTCATGGTGTGGTGTGGACGTGATATGATTGGGTCATGGTGTTGGTGTGAGTTAGGCGTGATATGATTGGGTCATGGTGTTGAGTGTGGATGTGATATGATTGGGTCATGGTGTTGGTGTGACGTGATATGATTGGTCATGGTGTTGGTGTGGACGTGATATGATTGGGTCATGGTGTTGGTGTGGATGTGATATGATTGGGTCATGGTGTTGGTGTGGTGATATGATTGGGTCATGGTGTTGGTGTGGATGTGATATGATTGGGTCATGGTGTTGGTGTGGATGTGATATGATTGGGTCATGGTGTTGGTGTGGACGTGATATGATTGGGTCATGGTGTTGGTGTGATGATATGATTGGGTCATGGTGTTGGTGTGGACGTGATATGATTGGGTCATTGGGTCAGCGGTGTGGTGGATGTGATATGATTGGATGATTGGGTCAGCGGTGGAAGTGATATGATTGGCCGCGGTGTGATATGGATGTCATGGTTGGACGTGATATGATTGGGCGATATGATTGGGTCATGGTGTTGGTGGATGATATGATTGGGTCATGGTGTTGGTGTGGACGTGATATGATTGGGTCATGGTGTTGATGTGGACGTGATATGATTGGGTCATGGTGTTGGTGTGGATGTGATATGATTGGGTCATGGTGTTGGTGTGGATGTGATATGATTGGGTCATGGTGTTGGTGTGACGTGATATGATTGGGTCATGGTGTTGGTGTGGACGTGATATGATTGGGTCATGGTGTTGGTGTGGATGTGATATGATTGGGTCATGGTGTTGATGTGGACGTGATATGATTGGGTCATGGTGTTGATGTGGACGTGATATGATTGGGTCATGGTGTTGGTGTGGATGTGATATGATTGGGCGGTGTTGGTGTGGGATGTGATATGATTGGGTCATGGTGTTGGTGTGGATGTGATATGATTGGGTCATGGTGTTGGTGTGGACGTGATATGATTGGGTCATGGTGTTGGTGTGGATGTGATATGATTGGGTCATGGTGTTGGTGTGGATGTGATATGATTGGGTCATGGTGTTGGTGTGGATGTGATATGATTGGGTCATGGTGTTGGTGTGGACGTGATATGATTGGGTCATGGTGTTGGTGTGGATGTGATATGATTGGGTCATGGTGTTGGTGTGGATGTGATATGATTGGGTCATGGTGTTGGTGTGTGATATGATTGGGTCATGGTGTTGATATGATTGGGACGTGATATGATTGGGTCATGGTGTTGGTGTGGATGTGATATGATTGGGTCATGGTGTTGATTGGGTCATGGTGTGGTGTGGACGTGATATGATTGGGTCATGGTGTTGATGTGATATGATTGGGTCATGGTGTTGGTGTGATATGATTGGGTCATGGTGTTGGTGTGGATGATATGATTGGGTCATGGTGTTGGTGTGGATGTGATATGATTGGGTCATGGTGTTGGTGTGGACGTGATATGATTGGGTCATGGTGTTGGTGTGGACGTGATATGATTGGGTCATGGTGTTGGTGTGGATGTGATATGATTGGGTCATGGTGTTGGTGTGGACGTGATATGATTGGGTCATGGTGGAAGTGATATGATTGGGTCATGGTGTTGGTGTGGATGTGATATGATTGGGTCATGGTGTTGGTGTGGATGTGATATGATTGGGTCATGGTGTTGGTGTGGACGTGATATGATTGGGTCATGGTGTTGGTGTGGATGTGATATGATTGGGTCATGGTGTTGATGTGGACGTGATATGATTGGGTCATGGTGTTGATGTGGATGTGATATGATTGGGTCATGGTGTTGGTGTGGATGTGATATGATTGGGTCATGGTGTTGGTGTGGATGTGATATGATTGGGTCATGGTGTTGATTTGGTCATGATATGATTGGGTCATGGTGTTGGTGTGGACGTGATATGATTGGGTCATGGTGTTGGTGTGGATGTGATATGATTGGGTCATGGTGTTGGTATGGATGTGATATGATTGGGTCATGGTGTTGGTGTGGACGTGATATGATTGGGTCATGGTGTTGGTGTGGATGTGATATGATTGGGTCATGGTGTTGGTATGGATGTGATATGATTGGGTCATGGTGTTGGTGTGGATGTGATATGATTGGGTCATGGTGTTGGTGTGGAGGTGATATGATTGGGTCATGGTGTTGGTGTGGATGTGATATGATTGGGTCATGGTGTTGGTGTGGACGTGATATGATTGGGTCATGGTGTTGGTATGGATGTGATATGATTGGGTCATGGTGTTGGTGTGGACGTGATATGATTGGGTCATGGTGTTGGTGTGGATGTGATATGATTGGGTCATGGTGTTGGTATGGATGTGATATGATTGGGTCATGGTGTTGGTGTGGACGTGATATGATTGGGTCATGGTGTTGGTGTGGACGTGATATGATTGGGTCATGGTGTTGGTGTGGATGTGATATGATTGGGTCATGGTGTTGGTGTGGATGTGATATGATTGGGTCATGGTGTTGGTGTGGACGTGATATGATTGGGTCATGGTGTTGGTGTGGATGTGATATGATTGGGTCATGGTGTTGGGTGGATGGATATGATTGGGTATGGATGTGATATGATTGTGATATGGTGTTGGTGTGGATGTGATATGATTGGGTCATGGTGTTGGTGTGGATGTGATATGATTGGGTCATGGTGTTGGTGTGGACGTGATATGATTGGGTCATGGTGTTGGTGTGGATGTGATATGATTGGGTCATGGTGTTGGTGTGGACGTGATATGATTGGGTCATGGTGTTGGTGTGGATGTGATATGATGTTTGTATGTGTGTATATGTTCAGGCTGGCTTTAATACTGTATGACAACAGAATTGTAGGTGCTCTTACAGGACATCTGTGCAGAATGGTTTTATCTGGACAGCGATATTTACGCCTTGTTTGTAATTACTTGACAGAGAAGGGAAAACAGAGCCCCAGAGTAGTGACTTTAATGTTCACTTCGGGACAGAATGTGAAATATGCTATTTGCCAGTACTCCATATATTCATACCTGAGATGAGATAGGGGGCTTGTTTGAACCTGAAAGTAAAATATGTAGCGCGACATGGCCATGTTTGTTTGCCAGAGTCTGTTAAGTTTCTGCGCAGCAAGCAATGAAGAGGAATAAACAAAAACTTTTTTTGCCACACCTCATTCCTCTTAGATTTCTGGGTGTTGAATTGAAACAGAAGACCTAAAGATGTATCAGATATGTGTGCATGCCTGGCACTGATATGTTCTTTGAATGGGTTATAAAGAATAAAAGCTTATATAAACTTCTCTGCTTATATAAATTCTTCTTCTGAAAAATGACAATTTTAAAGTGTAATAATTTCACTGGTTATAATGGCTATGTGAGGAGATTGTCTGGTGCCTCCATTTTGGTTTTGGCATGGTTTTGGCATGGTTTTGGTTTGCAGAACGGAGAGTGGTTTGCCATGAGTAACAGAGGTCATGAGGTTCCTGAGTCTGTTGGAGGAATTTGCATGCCTCCCCGCTCTGCTTGAGCTGTGTGGTTGTGGAAGGCAGAGCAATTCAAAACTGGGGAAGAAAAAATAGACAAAGAAGTACATTCAAAAAACAAATAAATTATTTTTTTGTAAAAATCAGCATGAAATGGGGCAGAGTACTGTAGGTAGTGTCTAGACCTAAGTGCAGTTTTGTTTGTGTATGACTCTTGGAATCTGTGTGGAAAAGATTATGGTAATCATGCTCATGTTGCTTTAGCTAATCATGTCTCTCACCTTGGACCTTCAAACTGGAACCTGACAGCTGGACCGTGCTGTCTGCCTGAGTCAACGCTCTCAGACTCCATAGCAGAGACAAGGAATGGAGTCAGAGACAGGGTCAGAGACCAAAAGGGATGAGTGATACAGATGGAGACAGAGGCACGGTCAGAGACCAAAAGGGATGAGTGATACAGCATAACCGTTGGAGCCTTGGGGGTTTTGTGGCAGCTATGAAGAGCTTTCCTGCAATGATCTGAGACTTTGTCCATCAACCGAAGGAGCGAGCGAGCAATACTTTCTTAAATTACATCCCTGGATGAAAGGCCTGCATTTAGATCAGAGCGCGGGCCGAAACAGCCGGGCCATGGGGGCGGCTACCACTATGTACTGCGGCCGTCACCACCGCCAGGCCAAGATGAATGCACTAATTAACTTAGCTGGAAAGCGAAACAGAAACCCGGACCCTTCTGTTCTTTGGAGCTGCGCTGACCGTCGTAATTACGGCAGAGCCTCTTGCGCGCTTGTGGAGCATGAAAGTATCCCTTAATATGCTAAATCTGCTGTCAGCTGTGTAGCGTCCCTGTGCTTCTGGCTATCTGACAGGATTAGCCTCCAACCAGTCCTGCTTCCCCTCTCCTTTTTTTTTTGCTTACTCTGCAGATACTCTCGCACTTTCATCTCCAGATGACAGTCCCCCAGAATCTCATAACGATGATAATTCGCAGACGTCTCTCTTCTCTCCCCCCGCGCAAATTGGTCTGGGTAAACATGTCGCAGAGCCGCATGCAGTTTAGCACTTCAATTTCAGGAGAGGAGAATAGAGTGAGCGGTCTATGAAATCGGCACTGTCCTATTTTTCCCACATGGGGCTATTTAGTGTGAGCCGCATAGGGAAGCATTAAAAGCAGAGCCCACATTTCCTGAGATATGCACGATCGAAACTGAGCATGCTCTAATGTGTAATCTCCCCATTACTGGCCTGCATTTCCTGGGGGCCCCATCCCACCGGTACTGTAACACTGCCATTCTACAGTAAAGGGTATATGAGAAGGACTTAAGTTCAGGTTCCCAATGTACTATGGTGGTGTTAAACTGTCATTGTACACAATCTGACTAATGGATAATGTGATGCTGCACATGCAGGCGCCTGAATGATGTAGAGTAATTTTGAGTGGACAGGTAGTGCTGATACCAGTACTTTATGAAGGACAGTTACAGGAAGTCTCTATGCCTGCAGGAAGCTCTTGTTTTGGATATGGTGGCATTCCTGCAGGTGGAAAGATGGCAGCCACAGTGCAGCTCTCACGTGGCCGTCATTCAGCTGATCGCTCACAGTTTTTTAACACACAGATTTGTTTCTATGGACTGCCAGATTCATGAAATCAGGACATGATTAAGTATTTGATTTGATTTTGTATAACCTTTAGTGTGTTTTGGATGATAGCTTGATGGACATGATCGTTGAAGAAGGAACATTTAGGCTAGATATGGTTTAATATTTACATACACCCATGGTTACAAGTTTATGTAAATATTATATTAATAAAATATTCTTTTCTTTTCTTTCTTGGAAAATCAAATGATATTCCCAAGTCACAACAAACCCAAGCTCAGGTTAATGACCAGGTCAACTGCCCAAAAACAGCTGTGGCACCTGAGATGCACCATCCATCCTGTCCATGGTGTCCATAGTAGAGCTGAAGACTGGGGCGCTGGCCTGTTCCAGCCCTCAATTTATAAACAAAATGTACAACAGAGGCTATTTTTTCATTTCTCTAAAAAATTGTATAACCAATAGCTTAGCTGTTTATAAATAGATTAATTATCTATGTTGTTGTTACTTTGCAATTATATGGCAATGTAAAATTGTGATTACTATGAATTATTTTTGTTTAAAAAAATAGGGGTGGCAACAAATATTGGGCACAAATATTATCGCTTAATTTATTTATTTAAGTTCATGAATCTTTTTTCGAATAGAACTGTTAGTAACCTAGGCAGGGGTTCCTGTGATTTGGTATTGGCCTGTAGATTAAGCTCAATATTCATATTTGCATTGATTTGGCATCGGCCTGTAGATTAAGCTCAATATTCACATTTGCAGCAGTTGAGTCACGGTATGACTCGGATGCATTCCTTTTTTGTCCTGCCAATACTAAGCCCTGAATCCTGTGTGCTGGTTTCTCACATTTCCAAGCTGTGCTCAGTGGAAAATACATTTGTAGATTTTCATTAAACATGGAAGCAGTGATGTCACCTTTTACACAAATAAAATTTTAGTTTGAGCTCCAGCCTCCCTGTGAACGTAGTGCACGCCATGGCCTGCCTGTTCACTGCTGTCCAGCCAGGCTGCTCCACTGTGTGGGACCACGCTGCTCCATAAGCCCTCTCTGAGTGGGACCAGCACATGCTGTTTAGGCCCGACTGTCTGAATGTCTGTCTGTCAGCTCAGGTCAGCCAGCGCTGTGGTGAGCACACCACTGCATTCCAGAACAGTGACATCACATCCTAGACCCAGCAGCTTTGCATTATGGAGCCAGCCATGCTGAGATGGCACCTCATGCACACTCTGAGGAGGGAAGGGACCTGCTTACCATGCAGAGAAAAGTTTCACCTCTGAGCAGAGATCCTGAGCCTCGGTCTTGAGTGAGAGGGCTGTGAGGCTTTCACATGCAGTGTGAAGCATATGTTGCTTCATATGGTTGTGAAATTTAGTTTTGCTGTCAGCTGGGGAACCCTACGGAATATGCAAATGAAGCCTACGACAATTCTTCTGTTTCCTGCACACTACTCTGAAATTTTATTAGTAAAGATGAATATATTGTGCAGTGATTTAGAAAGGAATTGAATAAAATTTGTAAAAACAAAACCGAATAATTGTTATTTTGTTCATAGTGTTGTACATTTATCTGTCAAATGATTTATCTGTCAAATAAAATTTGATAGAAATTTTTAAAAATTATTGAAAAAATTGAGTTTATCAAATTATTCGGTATATAAAATATGATTAATTACAGTTCCATAATTTGCTACAACACTAGCTCTTAATGAAGCATTTATAGTATTATGTATAAATATTTCAATATAAAATCCATCCAGTATTGCTGTATGTATCGTGTATATTTGATTGTGATAATTGATTAAGCATTAAGAAGTGTACGTATCCTCTCGGCCAATGACAACCTTCTAGTCAGGTCTGTCTGTCAGTATCCCTCCCTGGAGTGTCAGTGGTGCACACATTATGTAGTCTATGTAGTCTATTCCTCAAGACAATCGCACAATTAAATACTGGGTCTACTTGTTTTAATCTTCATGAGCAGATCTTTGAATTATTGTGTTATCAAATCAAAAAGGAGGTTGTTAATTCTGTGCTATTGCATACTGGTATACTTTGCAGTCACAAAAATGCACACTCTGCAGTGTATGCCACACGCTGTTGTCTGTTTCCCGTTTGACATTGTTTCACTGCAGAAACAGACCCTGACCTCTCAGATGTGCCCAGTGAGATAGGCCATGCTCCTGGAGATCCAGCAGGGCTCCTCTGCCATGCCTTCACAAGCATTTTCCGTGATGCAAAAACACTCTGGGAACTGGCGTGAAAGTTGCTTGGGTGGAAATGATTGTCTTGTCTGTCAGATTGATAGGAGAAACATTTTTTCACGAAAGGAAATTATTTATGTAAAGAGCATTGTGGTCCTTGCTAGGCTTACTCATCTATCAGATTACATGTGTTCGAGTTCCAAATAGAAACGTGTGGTTAATTCCATTAATTTAAATTAATAGAGCATTTGCTATGATTAACCTGTGTAAATGTGAGAGCTTTGAGTTATTTAGTTAGATATTTTATTATGTTAGGAATGGTCATCCTTCATAGTATATTAATATGTTTGAAGTAATGTGCAGCAGTTTCTACAACAATTGTTAAGGTTAGATTTCAAGCCTCTTAGTTACTGGTATAATCATCATTTCTAGGGAGAACGACTGGTCCTATTTTCATGTCATATGAGCAGTATTTATAGAAATGCGATGAGGAGTGAAGCAGAAATGTTCTACTCATGTTCTGTGCTGTTGGACAGAATACTTGGGTAGTATATATTAATAAAAATCATATCTGGAAAAAAGGCTGTCGATGGGAAAACCATACAAAAACAGTCTGATGTAAATACAGTGACAGAATATGTCTCTATAACTTTCAAATGAATGTAATATATCCTCATATGAGTGTACCATATCTTAGGTATTGAGAATTGATAACTCGTTAATTTACATGCACAGCACATGCAGGACAGCAAGCCTGGATTCATGCTGGACTCGTAATATCCTCTCTGTGACCTTTCACCTCCACTGAATTTCAAAAGAGGAAGTTCCTATTGGCTGTCCCGAGTGTGATGGAGCTCTTCTGCGCTAATGATATCACTGAGGTTTACGATGGCTGTACAGGAAGACTAGTAAATACACATAGTGTTGTCTTAGCAGAACACCGAGTGGGGAGATATTCGATTCACAGTGTTGAAAAATGAACACCTGATGCAGACCACCCGTAATTCAGGCTCAGTGGTCTTCGCCCCATAAATCTGTACCCTCAGATTCATTAGTTTTTACCTCAAACTGGTAAGTACTCATGAATCACAAATATCCACAAAATATTACATTTTATTCTCAATTTAGTAGGAATTGATACCAATTTGGTCAAAATGATCAAACCAATTTATAGTATCTACAAATTAAAGCGATGGGGACATCCAGGTGGTGTTTCCAGCTTTAGGTGTAGACATGCCATGCTGCGCTTAGGTGTGTGGAAATGAATGCAGACTGCACTGCTTATCCAGTAATAAAGGAATCATATATTAACATTATATATAGCTATTTATCAGTATTGCAAATGTGGTTAAACATAGCATTGTACATTTAATTAAAAGGATTGTGTTGCATATTTGAATAAAGGAGTTAGTTTTGCTTTCAAGGCAGCGGTGAACTTTGCAAATTCTGGAAAAGTCAATATGGTGACGCTGTTCACATTTGAAAGTAATACCATCTAAATTGTGTTTTGTGCGTTTGTGAGGTTTATGTATCTGCATGGAATCCTTTTCAAGGCTGCTGTCAGTTTGGAAACAGTGAGCTGATATTGCAGGAGTCCTTGCATTTGATGACATGTCATTTTGGTTTTTGTAGATTTTTACATGTTTTATATTGTACAAAAAGGTCATTCTTCCCCCTAATGGTTTGTTTTATTGGCATACGGTAATTATTTTCAGGGGTAAATCTGGCCCATGTACATCAATGTGCAATGAAAAGAATTCTCCCCCCCTTACTCCCGCTCTCTGCCACGAGGAGGTGATTGGCTAACTGACCCGGAAAATTGTTTTTCTGGTGAGAAGTATAATTCTTCAGTTTGAGTGACAATGAGGGGCCAAAGCAAAGCCTACCAGTGCCGTAACCCATCTCCCCGAGCACCTTGAGTCATAAAAATGCTTCCAGCTTAAAATGGCGACCGCAGCACAATGATTAGGTCGCTCATCAATATTCAGTCAGATCTTTGATGCTGATCCTGTGATTTCTGAGCTCCTGTTGGGGTCAGCCGTTAAAATTCTGTATGTCATATGCTTAAACACATAGTATCAATGAAACTGTTGTTTCTAAACAACAAATATAAAAATGGGAATTTGTTATTATATCTATCATTTTTGGCTAAAATCCATATTACTTATATACCGTGTAAGAAAAGTGTCCAAGCAGCTTTTGTAAACATTTGTCTGACATCGATAGTCTGAAATGATACAGTACAAACTTATGTTCTTTAAAAATCCACACAAAATAAGCTTGTCCTCCAAAGTAGGGTGGGGAGTAAACCAAAACATAACTCTTTTTTCAGTGTATTGCAGCAAGGTGTTTTTTGCATTTGTCTGTAATTCTGCTGTGATCAGTGGAGTGATATCATGAGTTGAGTGTGGCGAAGAAGGCTGCAGCTTCGCCTCTCCTGTCTGTGCTGTGCCAGTATGGTTTACAGTGCTGCTTTGAAGCAGCTCCATGGCAGAGACATGCCCTCCATTTTAAAATGAGCTTGCGTTCCCGCAGCGGGGTCCCAAGCCAAGCAAACCCAACCAAAGAGTAGAGAATATATAATGCCCACCACAATGTCTTGGGTGAACTTCAGAGAAGACAAATCTTTGTTTTACTATGGATGTTACTCTGTTTGCCCCACAAATATGCTGAGGGTATTTCTGTAGTGCAGAAATATGGGAATGCAGTATGCTGCAAGTTCAGAGTTCCTCCAAGTTTGTTTTGACCTCTAACGACACTGTGCAGTGTTTGTTGTTCCCATTGGCTTAAGACCATGGAGGCCCATGGGAATTTGGAGAACGGCATCTTCTCAAAATGCTTCATATGCAAGCCAAACTAACCACAATGAGAAGCTATCCTGGGATGTTCAGTGTTAGAGCCACCCTATCCAGTGTGCTCTACAGCATTCAGGATTGGTCACAGTGGCTTGGTCTGATAGTGTCCTAATTGACCAGTGTTCTTTATTCTAAGAAGAAAGCCCCTTTTGATTGTAATACTATGTACAGATGCACTGTAACAGCAGCCCTAATGTTTACAATGAACAAGTCATTTTTGAATGGCTCTATTCATTTTTTTCCCCAGACTGAATTACTTTAGGACAAAATCCATTTGCA
The DNA here is from genome assembly GCA_022829145.1 of Albula goreensis. NCBI lineage: Eukaryota > Metazoa > Chordata > Actinopteri > Albuliformes > Albulidae > Albula > Albula goreensis. The sequence continues at coordinate 1,568,625 of CM040750.1, read as the reverse complement.
TTGACTATTGCATTTTTCACTCTTGGTGTCAAGAAAAGGCCATTCTGTTCTCTGTGGAAGTCTCCCAGTGTGTAACTGGTGTGTCTCATGACTAGGTGGCTATGATGACAAGCATGTGATTGGGTCCATGGCTCACTGTTTCACCTTGAATGTGCCTGAGGCCTGCAGGCACTTGTTGCGTGTTGCTTATGTCTCAGTGAAGGGTATTCAGAGTTCATTCTGCCTCAGTGCAAGTCTGTGTTTGCCCCAGCGTTCTTCCTCGGAGGTATACTGAGGCATTCATGCTGATATCTGTAATTCAGTAAAAGCATTCAGCACAACACTACCGCTCTGACTGTGTTCCACTGTCTTCTCACAGACTGAAGGTCGGGGCCTGGAGCAAGAGTCGGACCGGGCAGGATGAAATTCGTAAGTGTCAGCAAACTTGTTCTTTCTTTTTCCCCCCTGTCTCCCAAGATTACAGGTTTAGAGGCTTTGACACTAATTCACCTAGTTGTGGCTGTTTTATTTTTGCAGCTGGATGACAGACTAAACAGGAAAGCAGACGAACAGCTGCTTATTTCTAAGACCTTCTGACATGGTTTGAGGGGCCTTTAATTGCACATGCTCCGGTCCAAATTTGGCTTTTCCTGTTGGGCAGAGGCCCCCGCTCTATCGCGTAAGGCTGTGGAGCAGTGACGAGTGTGGCAGCTCCTCTCTGGAGCCGGGGAGAGCTCGGCTGCTTGTCCTGCACTCTGCCATGGAACCCTGCGTGTGGGCAGTGGCGGGGCCCTGGATAATTGTGGGAGCGGTCTGTGGGATGATTCTGTTGACAGGGACGAGCAGACGAATGACCGCAAGGTCCTGCCCTGCTGCCATTTTCCTTCAGCATATCTAAGGCTTAAAATGAAGGCTTACAAACCATTGCAAGTGGAAATACATTTCAGCAAGTGAGGGAAAAAAGTGTAGAGAGTATTCATGTTTTAATAAGTTTGATGAACAAATAATCAATAAGCAGAGAGCAGATGCATTTAGGCAAGTAAACAGTTGGTACTGGTACGAGATCTGTTTGGCAAAAAGGCGCAGCCCATGAGTAGCAGCTCTGGTCTTTGTATGACAACTTTCATGTTTTTGGTCAAACCAGGAGATCTCAGCTTCCACAGAAGTTTAATTTCTGTTATGTCTTCCAAATGAGATGTAAGCCACAAGGTACTAATCAAATAGCACGACTACTGACAGGATAGATAAGGCCTGATATAATCACAGGGTAGGGTAACACATTTTAAAAGTAGTAACAGGATTTTAATTGTCTACTTGTACAGAAAATAGGGATGGGCCTGTTAAATGTTGAAGAGGAAGCACACTCTGCCATCGGGGCAGCATTTCACCCCCCAAAGATGATCTTGAGGAAGAAGATGAATATGGGGAATGTGGTACGATTAACCAGTCTAGACAGAGAAGACTACTCTGAGGGGTGAAGAGGCTGAACTTTTCTTATTGGAATTTGATGAAGTCAGACCAAAGGATAAAAACAATATGTAATTGTTAATGAAGTTGAAGACCATCCAATCGCTGATGTGCATCAAATGAGGAAGTGTCCCCATGATAGTGACATGGTGGAAAATGAGCGAATGACCCACAGGTGTTCAGTGAAGGAGAGGAAACTGTCTACTAAACTGACATATGACAGTCATGGAGAAGTGGGTACTTACTCAGTCTTCAGTGAGGGGTCCTGCAGTGTGCTGTTTGAGTGATGAGCTGACCATGAAACTCTCTCATACTACTGTTGTGACATGGCAGTGTCAATGTACGTTTGTCATATGTATAATCCAGACACAGCTCAGTGCATTTGAGACACTTAAAGTTTGTTTACACACTCATTGGTATGTTATTCTGTTTGTTTTGTCTGTTTCTTTGCCTGGAGGATATGTTATGAGGACGTGAACTTTATTTATGTGGGGAGAGTTTAAGGCCTGTAAATTTACCAGGACCTAGTTTGAACTGTGTTTTTTTTTTTTCTGCAAGCCAGACAGCAGCCAACATGTATTAAAATGGTGACTGTTTATCGGTCAATCCAAGTTTAATCTGAGGTCAGCTTAGTTTGCAACATTGTATGTGCATCTGCTGGGAGAAAGACAGGCTCCAGAAACCTTGTTTGTGTTGTATCTAATGTTATTTTAAATCTTTAATGGTCATATGTATACTTTTTTAAACAATGTTTAGTTATGTGGTGTGAGAACTGTGAAAGAAATAGGGCTGAACTGGGATTTTTTAACGAGACAGACAGAGGGTAAGATACAGGATATGTTTTTGTGTTCCGGTGAACTGAAACATAAAAATAAACTGCAGCTTAGCCATAAATACTTTTCTTATTTGTCCACCTGGGAACTCTTGGAAGATAAGCCCAGGTGTATATGCTTAAATGCAGGATTTGATAGTTACATTTGCTTTTATTGATCATGCTTTTCCCTATATATGCAGGATTATCTATTGTCAACAGAAAGTAGCCATATTCGGGTTTATGTTAGCCTTTTTGCATTGGGAGTAATAAAGATAACAGGGGGTGGGTTATTTGCAATCTGTCCAGCCAGGAGATTGTGTATGTGGTGCAGAGATCTGTCTGCATTTTTGCTTCTATGCTGCATTAGGAAGATGGAGACAACAGGCAGCTGCCATGCAGGAAAACTCCTGTACCTAGCTCTGCCATCTTACTGTCCCCACCAGAGTCCTGCACCTAGCTCTGCCATCTTACTGTCCCCACCAGAGTCCTGCACTTAGCTCTGCCATCTTAGTGTCCCCACCAGAGTCCTGCACCTAGCTCTGCCATCTTAGTGTCCCCACCTGAGTCCTGCACCTAGCTCTGCCATCTTAGTGTCCCCACCAGAGTCCTGCACCTAGCTCTGCCATCTTAGTGTCCCCACCTGAGTCCTGCACCTAGCTCTGCCATCTTAGTGTCCCCACCTGAGTCCTGCACCTAGCTCTGCCATCTTAGTGTCCCCACCAGAGTCCTGCACCTAGCTCTGCCATCTTAGTGTCCCCACCAGAGTCCAGCACCTAGCTCTGCCATCTTAGTGTCCCCACCAGAGTCCTGCACCTAGCTCTCGTAGTGTGTCCCAGCTCTGCCATCTTAGTGTCCCCACCAGAGTCCTGCACCTAGCTCTGCCATCTTAGTGTCCCCACCTGAGTCCTGAACCTAGCTCTGCCATCTTAGTGTCCCCACCAGAGTCCAGCACCTAGCTCTGCCATCTTAGTGTCCCCACCAGAGTCCTGCACCTAGCTCTGCCATCTTAGTGTCCCCACCAGAGTCCTGCACCTAGCTCTGCCATCTTAGTGTCCCCACCAGAGTCCTGCACCTAGCTCTGCCATCTTAGTGTCCCCACCTGAGTCCTGCACCTAGCTCTGCCATCTTAGTGTCCCCACCAGAGTCCTGCACCTAGCTCTGCCATCTTAGTGTCCCCACCAGAGTCCTGCACCTAGCTCTGCCATCTTAGTGTCCCCACCTGAGTCCTGCACCTAGCTCTGCCATCTTAGTGTCCCCAACCAAAAATCATACTGGTTTTAAACCACAGAATAAAAGGAACTGATGCAAAAAATGTCTTAACTTTTGCCCATTTTTTGGTTGGGGGCGGACTATTTCTTTGTTTGTCTGTTTGTCTTTGACTATTGTCACTTTCTAAATTTAAGTGAGCCACCCAGAGGCACAGTCTTTTGTGATTGGAGCGGTTAGCAAGGTAAAACGTTTGCTGGATAGCCCTGAGGTTGGGTGTTTGAATGACCCTACTAAACAAAGAATAAACACAAAAAATACAAAGTCAGGGTCAAACTAAGAAACAGCACAGCCAGGGGAAAACAACACAAAATCCCATAACCAGTCCTTTTCAGCCTTCTAGGCTGTACTTAAATAGGTGGCCTAATTGAAGGCAAGGGCTCACACCTGAGCTGATTAGCCATCCCCTACAGCCCGCCTGTTAGTGAGGCTGTTGCTGTTCAAGGTCCTGCATTCTCTCCAGGCTGAGGGAGGGAATTGGAGCTGACAGCAATCTGATGGGAGGAGCCAAGGGGTTTGCTCCTCCCTCCACCTTTCCCAGTACCACACGACATTGTTGGTGTTTAATCTCATGAGTAATAGCATACTATTATCTCTCTGCTTCATGGTGACATTGTTGTGAAATCATCAACCCAACACAAACCCATTAATTTTGCCTCAAGAAAATTGAGGACCAAAGAAGGGACATGGCCATCTAATGTTATGATGACATGGTGCTCAGTTGAGTGTCAGCCATTTTCTGATAGAATTCAACTTTAGGCAAGATCACATCATGCAGGAATAAAAATGTTGTTGCTTCATCTGTAAGCCTACAGAATTTTTAAAATCTTTCCGCTCTTCTCCATTTTGCCCCTCTGGCTATTTGAAAATCACTAATAATTTGATTGCCAATGAGAGAGCAGTTTTTCCAGGCTGTTTCATCTCTTGTAGTTACGTAATAACTTTTCTTAGGCATATAATTAGGATATTTGGGAGAGAAAAAAAAAGACATTCCTAAGATAATGGTTAGATCTTATGAAAATATTGGGGAATAGCATTGCAAACCTTCTGATGAACTTGTTTTTGATTTTGTATCTAGCTTAGTAGCCATGAAAGACATGGGGTAAGAAAGAGTGCCTTTCTGCTGTTGTAACACTTAGTGTTACTTAATGTGTTTCTCATATGTGCTCTTTATACTTGCACAAATGCTCTTATGCAGTCATATGTACATCCATTGAGAAGAATCTGGCCATTAAGTGAACTAACTTGGATCTCTGTGACCTTGAGAAATACGCACAGAGCTTGCATGAGAAGCCGCAAGCGACACTTGTCTTTTTCACCATCTGGGAATATCTTTCTCATTCTTAAAACACTGTGATATCCCGTGACTTTAGGAGCAGATGTTAATTTGTGATTCCCCCCCAAGCAAACTGCATCTTTGTAGTTTTTAAAAAAAGCATTATTTACTTCATATGCATGCGAGACCAAGGCGATCTGTGGCAGAGCAATTTAATTGGAGACACTTGGATTTGAAATGAAAAAGAGGCGGTTGAAAGAAATCTTTGTTGAAATGAAAGGGTGGGGAGATGTCGGCAACTTGAATTTATTTGCAAGCAAGAAACAGGCTGTGTGTTTTGTGGGCATGGAGACCACAGACAGGATAACAACATTTTAGCACCAGGCTGACTCTAAGACATGGGAGTAGATACTGACAGAGCAGCACAATTATGTCCAAAAACACATTCTATAAACAAAAGAGTTTTTTTCACTCTGAACAGTGGTGAGGGTGCAGGAGTGGCTGTCATTTCAGTGAGGGAGTTTAGCGTTTTAAAGGTCAAAGTGGCCTGGAAATCCCTTCATTTGGAGAGGAATGCACCGTGCTGTCCACATTCATTACCTCAGGGTGTTGCTGCACTCTGTGCCTCAGTCCTTCATATCTACAGTTCATTTCTCTGCATTATTCATTCACTTTTGAGTCGACCTCATCCCGGGAGACACAGGTATTGCCACTTTTGATTCACCCACGTATAAGACCAGATATTTTACTGAATTTATTGCTTAACATAAACTGCAACAATGCACTAAATGTGTATGCTGGGACACAGATGTGCAGCCCTCTGGTTGCGAGCCCCATTCTACAACCAGTGTGTAGCACTAGTGGCTTATTTGAAGAGTCAGTAAAATGTCAGACAAAGCCCAGTGTATTGTGTTTTTTTGTGTTATTTAGCAGCTTTTGTATTATTATTCATTAATCTGTGTGTGGTGGAGCACTCCAGTCTTCACACTAACAGAACCTGCACACCTGAGAGCAGAGCCTACACACCTTAGAGCAGAACCTGAACACCTGAGAGCAGAACCTGCACACCTGAGAGCAGTGTAACTCAGCATTACCCTCATGCTGCCTTTTCTTAAATTCCAGCTACAAAACTGCTTGACTGTGGTTTTCCGCTTGGTCTTTGAAGCCTTTCGATCTGAGGGGTGATGTATTTGCAGCATGCTCTTTGGGGCGGGATGGGTGTCACATGAACTCATTAAACAGCAGTTTCCTTTAAAATTGGGGGGGGGGGGCTGCCTTCAGAGGAAGTGCGAAAGAGAGCTGGGGGTTTAAGGCGAGGTAGAGGAGGAGGTGTGCCCTGGAAGCGCCGACCGTCTGGGTGTTCTTGTTTTGGAGCTAGTTCAGTATCCGGTGTTTACCTTGACAAGGGGAAGCACTTGTCAGCGGCGTCTGCCAGCAGCAATGGGGCGGGGGGCAGTGGAGGAGGGAGTGGCCAGCGGGGAGGGGGGGTTAACCCTCATCTGTCAGGTCACTGGGTTCTTCCACAAGGATTTATGAGGTGATTGAGCCAGACCGCACGCACACAGAATATGCCCCGACCACACCAAAACCAGGAAGAGATGAGATCGCTAACTGTTCCCCTTTTCATTTTTTTTTGTCTTCTCACTCCGTCAAAAACAGTCATTAACGATTGTTTCCATTTGCATTAGAGCTGGTGTGCATTTGTGCATGGTGTCTGGGCTTAGGTGCAGACAGAGATGAATAATAAGCAATAGTTTATTAAGCAGCCAATAATTTAAAAACCAGAAATCAGTCGAGAATCAGGTGAAGTCAAAAACCAGGAACACATGGCAAAGGTACAAAATGATAGTCCAGGAATCAAAGTCAAAACCAGGCAGGCAACAGTCAAAAACCAGTAGGTTACAGCAATCAGGCACAACACACAAATCCAAAAACTGAAGTCACAAAAAACAGGCAGAAGTCAAAACAGACAGGCAAACGAACACAGAGAAAAAGGCTGGTTGCAGAACAGAGATGAACTACTGAGACAGACTCGAACTGAACAAGCGAAAAAAAACAAGCGGGCAGGTGAAACAGATCAGTAATCGAGCTAACAGACAGAGAAACAGTAGGTGGGGCAGACACACAAGGGCAATGAAAACAAAAGCACATGGACAGGGGAAACAATAACAAAAACAAACCAGCTACAAAGCCACAGTACTGACAGCATGCAATGTTTGTGTAAGAGACAGGGAGGCCATTTGTAAAGCTGCTGAGTCAGCATTTAGTGTCCACATTCAAAGCTGAGATGAAAATACATGATAAAAAATATAATGACATTCTTTGTTGAAGTGTTCTTTTTCCAAAAACTCTAATTATATTTCAAGCAATAGAAAAGTACACAATGAAGTGGAAAACTAGAAATGGAGAGTGCCCAATAATTATGTTGAGCAGCTAACTTTGAAATGTATTCTTTTGAAAGTACATCAGAGATATCAGATGTTTGTTTGGTTGATTGTATAAAGTGCATTGGCAATATTTTCCTGAGAATATTTACAAGATAAGCAAATAGCATGTGATTACAGTTATTCGTGATTACAGTTGGCTGTTTATGGAGCAGCTCGGATTTGCTGCCATTGGAGATGTTCACAGTCCACAGTTAAGTGCCAGGAAGACATCTGTGTTGAAAAGAGAAGAGAGGTAAGGGCGCCTGCATCGTCTGGGCCAAATAAACCTGTCCTCATCCATCACTCCCTCAGATCTCTGCTGATCCTGACTGAGGATACAAATCCACAGTATTTTTAGAAGCTGCATGTAGTTTATAAATATTTAGAGTAATTCTTGTACATTTTAAATTGCACCAGGAATTATTAATATATTTATGTTGTGTAATACTTTTCTTCGGGCAAGTATTTGAATGTTTCCCCTAATGTTTTTTCTAAGCTGTTGGTGGACTGCCACTCAATTATGAACGCTTAGTTTAGCTGTCATGTATGCATTTAAAGGTTGGTACTGCATTCACACTGCTGTTCAGCTCATACCGTGTGTTAGTTATGCATGGTGAGTTTGTTTAGTCTGTATGTTCTGTACAGTTATTTTAATGAATTTTGAAGTAGTGGCGGTTGGTCACATTATGCATGTTGGGCAGGGAGGGTGGGCAGTCCTTGGGGACGTGTCCCATACCAAAGCATCCAAATACAAACAATAACTTTCCTCTACTATTGCTGACAGATTAATGTACATTTAATTTTTTTTCAAAGACACAGTTTAGTAAGACAGTTTTAGGAATTCATAAAACTTGCCAAATTGTGTTTGTGAGTACAAAAAGACTGTGAAATATGTGAAATAAAATGATCAATATTACCAATAAAATGATAATAAAAATGTCACTTTTCAATGAGCACTTAAATCATACATTTTAACCAAGAAGTTTATATCTTAGTTTGTGTGCCTCTGCCAACGCCTGCCAGCTTTAACCTAATGTTCTCTGGCACAAGAAACTCCCATCAATAATGACAGTTATGAAATTGCATGTGTTTTATGTGGCCACCTGACTTCAAGTCACCACTTAATCAGTAGCTGTAGGCTCATGGGAGTTGTAGTGTTTTCAGTTACAATATTTATAACTCATAAACAGTCTTCACAAGGATGCTGTATTGGTATTATAACAGTCTTAAGGATACTAATGTCCCAAGTGCTGAGTAGAAAGATACCCTGCTGTTTGCATTATTACGCTGGCTCCCTCAGAGTGCATTTCCTGTATACTCAAAACAGGTATAAAAAACTCATTAAACTCCAGTTTTGAAAACCCAGAAGAAATGATCATTTATCATATTTGTTGTCTCAAATTCAAGATTATTTTTTTAATAATGAGAAGCGGTAATTATGAATCTGGATCAAATCAACATGCAGCTGTATTTAGTAGGCATCTCTGTCAGGTCATTGCTGTGATAAAAAGGCTGAGTTCACAGCCAGCGATAGCTTACCCGTGCATCACTCTGTTCCTGTGTGGGAAGCAGTGTTTCTTCTCATTGAGCTCCACAAACATCAGCACTGGACAGTGAGAAACTGGCAACAACAGCGCGCTCATGCGCTAACCCAGCAGCACATCACAGTTGGCCCTGTTCTGTTGTAACTGGGACGTTTAGTGCGAGACAGTGGGAGGCGAGATAAGCTTGACTCATCGCTGATAAGAACTGCCCCATCCTGCTGGAACACATAGCTTGGCTCATTTTAACATTTTAAAGATTATTAATGAATAACGCATGATTCTTGTCTTTTCTGCAGAAATGAGAAAAAACGAAGTGATTCTTTAGATAAGGGCCTCAGTGACTGAGGGTCACAGCTGTCCATTTAAATCTTTGTAACCCTGCTCAACAGACTGTCATCATTCTGTTCAGGGCTGAAACTGTTTTCACATTAAGAAGGAAATATATATGTGATTTCATGGTGATTGCATTATTTACTTAACAGATATCTTTGTGCTCAGCTTGCAGATTTACATGTCTGTTTATATAGCAGGATATAAATTGGAACGATTCAAGTTATTCAGTACCGTGGCAGTTGAACGTTTGAAAGTATTTGAACGTACAACTACTTAGAAGTAGTAGTTCCTTCCCAGTTCCAGCTGGTGTGTTCAGCATTAAATTCATCGATAGTCCTTCTGCCATACTGCTGAAATATACTGTACATATGTATACACAAAGCACAAGCGCAAGCGTACTGCTCAACAGTTAAATGTGTCTAATCTCCCTGAACAGTTTTTTCATGGCAACAGTAGATGCTCAGAATTCTCTCACTCTACAGGTGTGAAAATGTGAGAACTCTGATAGTTTTGAAGTTAACACATTGTACACAGTGCTATTTGTTGCTAGGATCATTTCCCCTTTCTTCCAGCCTTGGGGAGGGATGGAAGAGGTAGCACAGGGGGCCTGTACTGATTGGAGGCAGAGAGAGCCAGTCAGTGGTGGAGCCAGAGGATGTCCAGGGTGGCACTGGACATCCCTGATATCTGATTGGCCACCCCAGGTGCCACCCTAAAATTACATTCACTATCACTGCTATTACTGGCAGTTTGATGCTGACTGACATCTCATTTCACCTGTTGTTGAAAGAAATGTTTATTTTGACTTTCAGTGGCACCGTCTTCAAATTGAGGTCGAGGAAGAGAAAATATTTCCACAGCTCACGAGTCACGCAAGGGACTGACACAACTTGCACCATATTGATGTAAGTTTTAAGGTTTAGCATTGGGTCTAGGTTTCCTGGACAACTTTTACGAAAGTTGAGTCGCTGTGTAGATGCATATCATAAATTTGGCTCCATAACAGACAGTTAATCATATGAGAGATCGGTTCCCAATTTAGCCTAACATTATGTTTACGCCTGTGCTAGCAATACACACCATCCATATACAGTGCAGTGTCATAAGTTGCAGTATACGAGTGTTTAGCTAATGTGGGGTAACTAGTACAGCTGTCACTGTTCAGCAGGTTAATATCTGACATCCATTAACTCTAATTAAGATTTTCATACTTGAACTCAAAATGAACAATTGATATTATCAATCTGTTAACGGTACTCAAAAGATTACCACAATTTGCGGACAGCCTGTTTGCTATCATAAAGGTGCAAGAAATTATAGCTAGTTACTGCAAAGTAGGGCTAGCCATGATCTCACTAGGAACTTAGGCTGGTAGTTGATTTTAACATATGTAACTAACAGGACGAGAAGTACATTGTATATGCAACAAAGCCTGTAAAATATATGTAAGCTTAAGTAACAAAAAAACACTATATGTTAAATAGGGGTTGTTGCTGAGAAATTGTATGTTTTTGAATGAAATCAACCTTGTAATAATTTCAGGGAACATTGTTTAAGTTTGTAATACTGGTGAGTACCAAAATGATATTTCTTTTTTTCGAGTCCATTTCTGCGTGATCATAGTTTGTGCAGGCATATCTTGTGTTTTCATTTAGACAGAGAAAAAACATATTGATTGACTTGTGTGGATCAGAGAGGTCTGTATAAGCTGGTCATACCTGGTATGTCAAACTTCAGTGTGTTTTTCGGTAAATTAACTTCCATAAAAAAATTGTGTCACACACAAATGCTTTATTTTCTGAAAATAACACCTGTAGACCTAGATTATAATATGATCATTATTTATAATATATAAATTATTTTCATGAAAACAGAGTGACCCAAATCTCTCCAGTGTGTGTGTGTGTGTGTGTGTGAGAGAGAGAGAAAGAATTTGAGCTGCAGTTCTGAGGTAGAAACACTGGCTATTCATAGTATGTTGAAGACTCCTGTCTACTCACACACACGCACACACACGTGCACTTCTGTCTACTCAGACACACATACACACAAATACATTCATTCATACACTCACACACAGATGCATACATACATAGATACACACACTCACACATACACACAAACACACACATACACACGTTCATACACTCACGCATACAAACGCATACATACATACACACATGCACACATACATACATAGATACACACACACACACACACACACACACACACACACACAAGCAGCTTCTCGTATGGTGACAGGTCGTCATGAGCATTGGAGACTGGAGCGAGGGGGAGGGAACAGGGACAGGTACCTCAGTCGCCCTTGAGAAGACGGCAGCCATAAAACTCAAAGCTTGTTTTGGATTTGTTTTGAGGGGGTGCGTGATGCAAGGTTTGCAGTATGCCGCGTCAGTCCTTCAACCTCTGACAACCCAGGAACCCGGCACTCCTGTCTTCCAAAAACTTTCCGGATACTAAATTAAATCTTACAACATGTCTGAACGCTGCCCGGACCAGTGACACACAGCTGTGTCCTGCGTTTTTTTAGCATCTTCCTCTTGCAGGACCTTAGCATCTGACGAAAGTCAAGGATTCAGTTAAACTTTGTCCTTGGCTTTGGCCTGCAATAGAATTCAAGTGCTAGGCTTTTCTTCACAAATGCAGTTTGGCCAATTCACCAATCCCCAGAATTTCACCTACCAAACTGTCAAGACAAATACAGAATTGATTTCATTTGAATGTCAATGCTGATGTCAAATTTGGATTGAATTCAATCAAAAATGTCTGATTGTTAAGGTTAGTGAAAAGGGTGAAACACAGAGGGAGTTAAAGAGGATGGCTGAGTTTCAGTGTGAGACATGTCCTCCGATATACTCACCACAGCCATGTCTCAGTACAGCGCTACTGCCCAGCTAGAGGGCCACTCAATTAGGCCAGCCAGTCACGCTGTAATGAGGAATTAGTTTTCCGCATGTGCTAATTCAGAAGCTAATTGGCTAATTGTTTTTATCAATCTGAAATCATTTCACCGGGGACGGTGAGTGGGCTGAGTCTCCTGAGAGGTGCAGCAGACTTTAATTACGGCGTGAGTTTGCTGTGACAAGATGAAGAGCGTGAGGCCTGTTTACATTGAGACTGTCAGGGCTCCTCCTGTTCCATGAGGAGCGGCTCTAAAACTAAATAATGACTTTTTATTTATGTGTGTTGGTGTGAGTGAGTGAGTGGTGGGGTGACACTAAATGGAAAAATTTACATCAGAGAACGTACCCTTTTAACTTTGTATCGCCCAAAAAAATGAGCAGAAAAAATTTCTTGGATGACTGGACATAGTTCACCTGTATAAAGTAGAGAGAGTATAAAAGATGGCATAAATAGCTTGATTTCTATGAATGATTTGAAACCTCTTGATTTGTTTTCAAATCCATGAACCATATAATTCAGCCACTAACAGCCAGGTTTCACATTCAGTCTCGTTTTGAGTAGAAGTGATGCCGTTACGTAGAAATAATTTTGGGCATTTTTCCCATTCATGTATTCATATTCACCCATTCAGTTTGACAGACTGTGATTTTTGACACCCACACGCGCACACATGCACAGACACCAACACACGTGCGCACACACACAGAGACATGCACGCACGCGTGCACGCACACACGCATGCACAGGCACCCACATATACACATGGAAATAGACAGACACCCATCACTTATTTAGGCCTTCAGAGACACCAATATTGATGTGCCTTGGAAAAAAGAGAGGTTCATTTGTAATAAACAGTAAAAGCACCGGAAACTAAGCCACAGATGATGCAACACGCAGCAAGCTCTGAGAGCAGCCATGTGGAAAAAAAAGCTCAATTGGCCTGCTTTTTGAACGGGCACATGAGACCGGGGAACCAAGCTTTGCTCCCAATCCACAGCTCACTGTCAGCGCAAATTCGCCCCCTGTTTTCCCACTGTCTACAGCAACCAGCTGATATGGAATCACAGATTGTCTATCTGCTCACCAGACGCTTGTATTCTTTGCATTGAAAATTCTGTCTCATTTTCCATTGAGGCTCATAGTCTCAATGATCTTCTGACTCGCAAGCCTTCCTGAAAGGAGTGAAGACTGAAGATAGAACTTCTAGCCAGTAGAAATTCTGTTAAGTTAACCTAACAATTGAGTGTGCCATAACCACCTTATAAAACCTGATATTCTTGGAATAAGATGATACAGAGGAAAGAATGTACATCGGAGTTGGCCATCTGGTTTTCTGTGGAACATCTGTGGTAGAATGTACTGAAGGCCTCTTTGAAAGGAACTCTCCACACTGCAGGAGGCTGTGGGGTGACTGTGGCACCAGCCTACTGAGGATATACTGAGTCATGCAAGGCTATTCCCTCCTTGTGATTCTGTCAAGAGTAACCCTTCCCTCAGGACTGGGCTTTTCCCTTTTATTAGTTGCACTTTTGAGTTTCCCAACTGAAGACAATGGAAAAAAAGTGATATGTGTGTGAATAATATATGTGTTAGAGTGAACAGTCTCAGTGTAAAAATGATCTGAGTGAAAGTTAACAAGCCAGATTGAATTTCCAGGTAGATAAGACTGCTCATTTCTGATTGCTGTGGTCTGTCTCTCCAGCATCAGTCCTGAAAAGTTATTTTTAGGTTATTCCTTTTGTTACTCTCCTAAAAAGGGATTTTTAGGTTACTCCTTTTGTTATTCTCCTAAAAAGTGCTCTTTAGGTTACTCCTTTTGTTACTCTCTTGATTTGGCAGGTCTTTCCTTTCTAGCACGTTGCAAGTAGCTGACTCCTGATGACGGTAAGGTCAAGGGTCAGCGCTGATCAGCCACCCTCCTAGGTGACCTTCATTCTGTCTGTCCCGTCATCCTCCTGTGAACTATTCAAAGTTTTTTATTGCTTGTGGCCATATGCTTTCTTTCCATATTTCACCTGGGAACTTCAGTTCTCAAAACAACAATCAAACCACGAATGCCTCATTTGTGATAGATGTTTTGGTCCTGAAGATGAAAGAAGCTGTTTGCACTGCCTATGCCTGTGAATGGTGTGTGTGTGTGTGTGTGTGTGTGTGTGTAATACAGACTGATATGTGTCCTGTTATATATTGATGCAATCATTTGACTCCAGACTAGTGGAATGACACCCATGGAGATTCCTGCTGGCCAGTCTGTTGTTCAGTGTAAATGGCAATGTCTCAGTAAGCAGTACAGCATGATAACCGAATTGACACCCTTAGATTATATGTTTGATCTGCAGGTGTGGCGCTGTCTTTGTCTTTAAATGCTGACCAGCAATTGATTCAGTAATATGTAACTGAGCAGAAGCATCATATGTGTTTATAGTGACCGTGCAGGTCACTGGGCTGAGGGGACGCGGTGAAACAGTCAGTACAGGCAGTTAGAACTCCAGGAAAGAGTAAAAGTGTGAAGGTTCATGCCAGTTCAGCAAAGCCGCTAGAATATCACCTACATTATTCAATTAAAAGTATAGCAACCACATAGATCATAAGTCAGTGTTAACCCTTTGATGTTCAGCGATATGGAAGGCTTACACGATTCCCTGCATGAATAGGGACTCCTTCCTACAGAAATGAAACTCCCGCAGAACCAAAATCCTGTTAAATATTCCACTGAGTGAGCAAAACCCGGGATGAGCTTTCAGTCTATGCTTTCATTTCATTTGTGATTAAGGGGAGTTCAGTGAAGGTTAATTGTACAGTGATTAAATATATGCCCACTAGTATTCTATTCCATCAGAATTTTTTTTAGTCAATTACCACAGATGTAAGTCAAAATTTAAGAAAGAAAAAAACACTCAAAACATATGTTGTAATTGAGAACAGAAACGAGACTAAAACTTTAACACTGAAAATAGATTAAATGCAAATTGGGTTGTAATGAATTTTATGTTTTCTTCTCTACTCTATTCTTCTGCATATGAATGTGTGGGTGTTTTTTTAAAATGAAAAATAAAGGAACACAGCACTGTTTGGACAAATGAAATTTGTAACATTTTTTTTCTTATTTTATGCACAAACACATGTGCGCACAAGCACACACACACACCCACACACTCTCACACACATACACACACACAGAATGTATAGCATTGCCCATCGTTTGAAAAGCTGATGTGTCTAGTAAGTAGTAACTGTTGTTGCTGCTCTCTGTCTGGGGTGACTGATCTGTGTTCTGCCTCCTGCTGGATGCTGCGCTTACAGGCTGCTCTCTTTCTGGCCTGGCTGATCTGCGCTTACAGGCTGCTCTCTTTCTGGCCTGGCTGATCTGCACTTACAGGCTACTCTCTGCCTGGCCTGGCTGATCTGTGCTTGCAGGCTGCTCTCTTTCTGGCCTGGCTGATCTGCGCCTGCAGGCTGCTCTCTTTCTGGCCTGGCTGAGGCTGCAGGCTCTCTTTCTGGCCTGGCTGGTCTGCACTTACAGGCTGCTCTCTGCCTGGCCTGGCTGATCTGCGCTTGCAGGCTGCTCTCTTTCTGGCCTGGCTGATCTGCGCTTACAGGCTGCTCTCTGCCTGGCCTGGCTGATCTGCACTTACAGGCTGCTCTCTGCCTGGCCTGGCTGATCTGCACTTACAGGCTGCTCTCTGCCTGGCCTGGCTGATCTGCACTTACAGGCTGCTCTCTTTCTGGCCTGGCTGATCTGCGCTTACAGGCTGCTCTCTGCCTGGCCTGGCTGATCTGCACTTACAGGCTGCTCTCTGCCTGGCCTGGCTGATTTGTGCTTGCAGGCTGCTTCCTGTCTGGCCTGGCTGATCTGCACTTACAGGCTGCTCTCTGCCTGGCCTGGCTGATCTGCACTTACAGGCTGCTCTCTGCCTGGCCTGGCTGATCTGTGCTTGCAGGCTGCTTCTGTCTGGCCTGGCTGATCTGCACTTACAGGCTGCTCTCTGCCTGGCCTGGCTGATCTGCACTTACAGGCTGCTCTCTGCCTGGCCTGGCTGATTTGTGCTTGCAGGCTGCTTCCTGTCTGGCCTGGCTGATCTGCGCTAGCAGACTGCTCTCTGTCTGCACCTACAGCTTCTCACCTCACATTCCACCATGGCAGCACAAAGGCAGAAATACGCCACAGGTCCTCTCCACCACCGCAGCATGAAGGCAGAAATACGCCACAGGTCCTCTCCACCACCGCAGCACCAGGGCAGAAATACGCCACAGGTCCTCTCCACCGCCAGCACGAGGGCAGAAATACGCCACAGGTCCTCATCCATGAAAGAAAACACTTCAGGTTTCTCATGCACCGCTCAGCATCTTTATGAAGGGGAATGATAACAGCGTGTCCCCAGATTTGGGGAATTTTACTCTGCAACATTACTACAATTTTCATAGGAAAGGGCTCATACATGTTTTTCTGGGTTATAATAAATGGTTTCAATATTAATGTATAATGCTGGCTCATACAGATGTATTCACAGGTGAATTGAATTCCCACACTGGTAAGATGGAGAGATGGAGTCACTGAGTCTACCTGCCTGCTTTGAGTTTAATCTGATGATATAGCCTCATAATCAGGGTAAAGATATTCAGAGGAAAATAATTCCATATCTTGTGACGACAAGCTGGCGGACTCTGGAACTGGTGTAGTTTCATGCAGTTATGCCTGCAAAACTCATTTACACATTAAAGGGAATCATAATTTGTCTATCATTGCACTGACTGCATTTCAGTGTATCATTCAAAATTAAATTCCAGGGCCACAAACAATGAAATATGAAGATGTGTGGAGACAAATATTTTTAAGATACACCCCTTCTCTAAATTGAGGAAAATGTACCTGGCTCAATGTACAGAAATTCATATTCTTCAGTGTGGTGATGAGTGAAGAGCAGAACAAGGCTTGTTGAAATGGATGTAACATTTCAAGGTTGCTTTGGTGCTACTGTATCCCTCCCCATCTCATTTTTAATGTATGCCTCCTTCTACCATGCTGCTCCTTCCTGCCTTTTTGTTTTCTCTCTCTGTCTCTGCCTCTCTCCCCCCTCTCGCGCAGAGTCTCGCAGACAGGCAGGCACATGCAGTCTGTCTGGAGCGCCGCTCTCGCTCAGAGCAACTGACACTTCCAGACACAAGAGCCCCAACCTGATTGGCTGGCTGCTGTACACAGCTGTGCTGACCCAGTAAACTTTCCACTGAACCTGTATTCCAGTGGCCTGATTTGCTCCTGCAGAGTCACATGACCAGCCCCCCTCCGTGCGACACCCCTCCCACCCCCCAAAACCCCCGCCTCCCCACCCTCCGCCCCCCAACCACCCTCTTCCCTCCTCCTTCCTTTCGAAGATGCAGCTATCCAAAAAAAAAACCCTTCTGCATCGCGATTGCGTTCCTCTCCACACACGCTCACTTCCTCTGCCGAAAGCCTCTCCCGAAAGGAGGCGGGGGGGAAATGGAGCGCTCACAAATAAACAGCTGAAGCACCGCTGCTCTTATTATTTTGGCAGAATATGAACTTGCAGGAAATTCCATTTCGGAGCACAGCACCGTGGCAGAGAACCAAAACTCGTTCCGTGCCACTTCCATGGTACTTTCCCTTTTAACATTTTTTAAAGCCTTTTCGCTCTGGATCGTTTCTGGTGGGGGGGTCGGTTTTACCTCCTCACGCCACGCTGCTCAGCTCCACGCCAGAGGAAGCGGAGGTGTCTGTTCCGGCCAGACTGGATCGACGGAAGCGGCCGATCGGTTCATCCCTGACTTTCCGTGGGAAGTTTGATTTTATTTACAGCCTGCACGGCAATCAGACAGCAGGACTGCACTTCTCCCACACTACGTCTGAGTTTCCTCCCTCCTCCTCCCAGTGCTTTTCCATGGCCTCATCCCACAGCTGGGAATTCTGGAACTCCTCGGCTCGCTTGCAGTTTGCATCGACAGTGCCACATTGTCCTTAGCGTATAAGTGGGAGCGTGTGAGAGAGTGGGAGGTTTGCCTGGATGAAGACGACCTCTGAACACCGGTGTCCGACTAGTGCTGCTTCCTCAACTCCTTTTTTCTCTCAATCATCTTTCTTTTCTCCTCTTGAACACCAGCTTACAACTTCCCTCTGTACAACATGCAGGCCAGGAATGGCATGCCTGTTTCCTGAGCGCAGTTTCCAGGATGTCAACGCAAAGTCGTGGTTTCTATTGCTTTTGGGTTGTTACGGACAAAGCACCTGACTAATTTTGAAGCACCAAAGGAAAGGATGCTGTAGGAGTCAGGGCACTAGCTTCCTGCAGAACACATGCAGACAACATGTTCCCCCTCGCCCTGTTCATCTGTCGAATCTACACTGCAAGCCAAACTTACAAAATGCATGTTTTGAATTATGTCAGCTTTGAATCGCACTTTTCTTTTGTAGCCTCCATAATGAAGATTCATTAATTGTTTTGACTGTATATCACAACAGCTGCTGAGACAGGTACCTTTTTTCTACAGAGGTTTTGTAAATTGCACAATGAGATATTTCCAGATGCACAATGCGCCACACTTTAGTGGTGTCAAGACGTTGTCAGTTTAGATTTAATCTGAGAGTGTTTTTAGTTGCTGCTGAATGGCAGTGAACCTTAACTGATAGAATCTGGTGAATGTAGCTCTCACTTCCCTGTACAGCAACGCAGACCTGCAGGGCTTTGACGGTTGAAGAAAACGATAACATGGACAGGATCTTGGCGAGCCTGTTCTAGTTGCCATAACAGAACAAAGACATGCAGTCTGTATTGACGGTGTCAGCCGGGAGGCAGGGATGGAGCTCTGCAACTCTGTTCTGTGTCTTTTTTTGTTTGTTATCACAGATGTTACGGAAGCAATATAGTCATGCCATTTTATTTTGTTAGCTGAAGTAGGGTTATGACTGTTTTGCCGTCTCAAATGAAAAGCAGGGCTGGTGTTGTGCTTTCACCTGTATTACTTTCAGGCAGAGTAGCTTTTTGAACATGACTCACATATCCTCAGGTGAGTCCAGACACAGTCCTGTTTTTTGAGTCTTTTCTTTTCCCTCAAAGGTGAAATCCAACTAAAATAGACAAACCAGTGGGCTTCTACTGAAATGATAGCGAATCGTGTGATGTGGGGTGTTCTGTTAAATAGTATGCCTGAATTAGTATGCATTCTCTGCTTACTTGTCTAAAGCTTGTTATAGTGATCGACTCCCACCCAACGAGAAAAGCCTGCCTCATCGGTTTTAAGTGTGCGTTGAGAAGAAGGTATTCCATAAATGGATAAGAATTAACCAGCCAAACATTCTGCACTGCAGAATATGAAGAATTATGAAATTATATGTACAGAGGAGGCTCCGATGTAGTAGCGAGGTATGCTAATGTAGGACTCGCTAAATGTCATTTAGCTGTCGTAACTCAGTGGTATAGCTAAGCTCCTTCAGGTTTCCAAAAGTAATTGTGTTGACTGATCTCTCTAGGTATTCTGGTGCATTTTAGCCAGCAAGAGACTATTACCTGCTGTTCAAATTATTTTTTGCGGGCTTGGTACCTGCAGTATATATTGTTGGTTAATGACAGATTACAAGGCTATGCTACCAAACTAATTTGAGTTCAGAGAGTGCACATTTGCTGACGTTAGCATTCTCCAGTGGGAACTGGCAATGTTCGCAAAGTTACACTCGAAAGGTCTTGATAGGTTTCAGGAAATAAGAATAATTATGACCTATTATCATCTATTATAATGTTATATAATGTAGATCTAGCCGGCTCATTAGTTTCACATCCGTAATTAGTAGGTAATGAACCTGAAAGCTTATTGGACATTATAGATCATAGAGGACATACATTCCAAGCTTTGTAATACTGTGATCTGAGGTTAAGTGTCAACCAACATAACTGCAGAGAAATAAAAAGCACTAAACTATGTTTACAAAAGCAATATGATCTAATTGCTGTGATATTTAGTTATTTATATAAATACATTATTTTTTTACAGAAAAATAACATAAAAGACTGTGGGATGGTCATGCATTTGTCCAAATGTAATGTTGAACACAATATTTTACAGAATAAAATTCCTGGAATTTGAAACGTTTCCTTCTTTTAATTTCTCTCTCATATGACTTTTTTGAGTAACTGAATGAATTGAAAGAGTGAGTTACACACTGAAGCACGGTTATTTACTGAAAGCCCTGGTGAAGTGTTAGCACTAAAAGTGATGCTAGTTCATCTCAGTCAGAGCATCATAAAACACCAGCACTCATGTTTCTGTTAGCGCTTTCACAGCACCATTGTCACCTTAGGATTCTGAAGAATATGGCTGTCTGTTCACAGTCTGGGTTTGGGCAGTGATGGCAATTGACCCATTATAATAGGATGTAATGAGTGAGATTTGGGAAGTTGTGAGATGGGCCTGCCTGTTTGCCTGTTGGTGGGCAGGAGTCGTCTGAAAGGTGAATATGAATGTAATCTGTGATACTTTTTCTATAAATAAGCATATTTGATCACAAGTAGATTCTAAAGAATATGATGCATATTTAATCATTTTAGCCTTTAAGGTAATTTTTTAACAGAGTTGAATTAGTGTTAAGTATAATTTTAATATGTTGTAAAGAGGATCCATATGAAAATGATTGCACTGCAATCATATTAGGTCATACTTTTGACCCAGTCTTCAGCTATGATGTGAAAGGCATAAGTATAATCTGACATTGCAGCACAGTCACCCTGAATGGAGTATGAACTGTGAGGGGGAAATGTGGTCATTATTTCCTTAATATCAGAAGAGGAGAGAGGCAGGAAATCCATATGTAAGTACTGTGAAAGGATGTCGTATGGCAGAGTTTAGCTGTGTGACAGGACAGAGTCAAAGGGAGATCAAAGTTAGCTGTGATCAGCCTAAGCTGGGTAGCTGGGCCCCATTCCCACAGTCAACATCCTGCCTCACATGAAAGCCAGCCGCATGGCCGCGGCCCCAGTCTGTGGGCGTTTGGGATGGCTGATCCCTGGGAACGTGGCTCCATGCGAGCGGGTCTGGAGAGTGCTATCTGGGCTGCAGGGGTGTGGGAATTTCCCTTCTGCTCTGGGGTTAGGAAAGGATCATTACCTTTACAGAAGTACAGACCCTTTAGTTATGAGCGCTTCCCGCCTCATTAACAGAGCAGCTCACAATGTCAGGCAACCCACTTCTACTGTAACCCTCATAGGTGGTGGCATGGGTGACCAGCTGACCACTATGTTAATTCTATCTCCTTAGTTCTGCACATGTTCTGGTTGTGATTATGTTCCTTAGAGGTGGGCACAGGGCAGCTGCAGTAACTCACCCCCTCTGCCCCCTCCCCCCCCCACCCCCACGCCCACCTCCACCCTCTGCCCCTGCTGCCCACTTTGAGCTCTGGTGCTTCCATGGTGGAGCCAACCGACATAATTACCTCACCGCAGGCTTCCCGTTTTACCGCCAAATCATGGCTCCAATTAGAGCGACCTGGGTGTGCGTTCCTCTGCTGCTCTCAGTCACTTTCCCTCTCCACCAGGGCTAGATGCTCCGCGTCCAAGACTACAGATTAAACGCCCTGGTAGGACGCGGGTTCCAGTCCAGGGCTGGATTGGGCGCCGGGCCCAATCGTATTTATTTTTGGCGGCTGCGCAGCCCGGGTCTGCCATGACTCGTGGCCTTTTTTCAGCCTCCGATGCTGTGAGTGGGTGGCCAAGTGCTGTTTCAAACAAGGCCTAATCTGACAATCATAAAGGAGCCGATTCCTATTGGAATACATTATGTGTTGCACTGTGGACCCTTTCATTCTGATAAAAATACTGCCGTAGTGACAGCTAAATAAATAAATGCAAAACATACAAGAGTAATGAGGGATTTTTTCCCCTTTGCTGCATATTGCATCTGTCCATCAAAGAAAAGTCTCAAAGAATGAATTAAAAAGAGGCACATTTGCAGTACATATGCTTGGTGATGCACAACACTCACACACAGCAGTCTCTCTCCCGTGGGTCCAAATATATAAAGCACAAGCTTTAGTGTAAGAGATATTGTGTGTTCTGATCTTTCCTTCTTCATCTTGTGCCTTTGACATTGCTATGCTTTTGTTTATTTAAATGTTATTCTCTAATTTTCACATGTTTTAAGGCCTGGTGCCATGGTGGCTCAGTGATTAACACTGTGGAAAGTACAGAAAGTACCCAGGTTTGATTCCTTCCATTACTGCCTTACAGTGTGGAGTTTAAATGTTTTCTGTGTTCATGTGTGTTTTCTCTGGAATCGTCAGTATCCTCGCACAGATTAGGTAGATTGTATGTGTGTAAGAGTTTGTGTATGAGTATTAGAGTGTGTGTGTGTCGGTCTGACCTGACCTGACCTGTAACCTGTTCAGGGTGTCTCCCTGCCTTTGCCCAATGCATGCTGGGATAGGCTCCAGCTCTCTGTAACCCTGGATTGCAAGAAGCAGGTATAGATAATGGATGGATGGATGCTACAAACCACACAGTACAACAGGAGAGGTAATGCCAATCAAGTGTGTACCTCGCAACAACAGGTATCATGCTGGGTTATAACAAATCTGGGTTATAGAATAGGTATCATGCTGGGTTATAACAAATCTGGGTTATAGAACAGGTATCATGCTGGGTTATAACAAATCTGGGTTATAGAACAGGTATCATGCTGGGTTATAACAAATCTGGGTTATAGAACAGGTATCATGCTGGGTTATAACAAAACTGGGCTATTGAACAGGTATTATGCTGGGTTTAAACAAATCAGAGTTATAGAACTGGTATCATGCTATGTTATAACACTTCAGGGTTATAGAACAGGTATCAGGCTGGGTTACAACACTTCAGGGTTATAGAACAGGTACCATGCTGGGTTATAAACCATATGGCCTTAGGACAAGGGAATCCATGGCGTGATCCTTAAAAAGCTCTGTTGGAACAAAGTAGAGGCTGATTTGCAGATCCATAGATTGTATTGATAGATAAAATGGCCTCACTGATTCAAACGCCCCTGGTTTTCTAAAGAAGCCCAATGTGGCATTGCTCTCCATTGGAAATCCTGTCGATGCGCAGTGGTGAAGTAGCCTCAAGCCTCATATTTGTTTACAGCTTAAAAGTGCCCACCTTTGATCTGTTTGTCAATAAGAGCAGCCACATTAAAAACACTGCTAATTCAGCTCTGATCTTTATTGTGTTATGCACACTTCTGTTTTATTGAATTATGCCAGAGCTCTGAAGTTTGTTCACTTTTAGCTTCCCGCTCATTAGACCCATCTTGATGTTAATGATATTGTCAGTGAACGGTATGCCATTCTGTTAAGATGTTTGGTTCGTTGTTAATGATTTTCTGTTTGTACTACAGTACTACACTACCTGTAAGATTTAAGAGATAAAGAGCTGCTCCTGTCAGTGCTGTCCTCCTGGCTGTAGAGGCTCTTGAGTCCTCTGAGCCTGTTCATTATTCACCTTACACTGCTGACTTCACAAGTCGCAAAGGCATTTTGAATTACAAACACCTTCGACTCTTCTTTTTCTTTTTTTTTTCTGGTGAATGAAAAGGTGCAAATGTTTTGCTATGGCACTTCCTATGAATTAATTAATTTAGAAAAATAAATTTTGCACATTTTTCTGAAATCTGGGGGAGGTTTCTGCTAGTAAATAAGCTGCTCACAGGAATCAGTCCAAAAAGGAACAACAAGGTTCATTCCCCATTGATGTGAAACATAAAAATGCAATATAATTAAGATAATCTCTTACACCAAAAAAAGTCTTTTTGACCTGCCTAAAAGGAAAAGGAAGATTTCTTGGGTTGCAGGTTCATGCTGGGTGGGATAGGTTTCTCTGCCGTATGTCTCACTGTGCCTGCTCTGTTCATGCTGGGTTTTTTGTTATTTAGAACTTGGAATTTTGGGGGGAAAAATAATGAAGTCATCATTCTAGCCCCAAGCAACTGCCAGCAATTACAATTCTTTCTGCTTCATCTCTGTGGGGGAGGACTTCTCTCAGGTTGCATTCCACAGAGTAAAGAGATGCAGATAAAGACTAGATTGCTCTCTTTTGAAAATGTGCTCTCTGGGTTGCCGCTGCTTCAAAGACACGTGGCCAAGGCGGCAGGAGGGCATTTTGATGTCCAAGTTGCAGGATTTAATGTGCATATTTATAGACTCTCAGAGTGCGGGAAAAAAAGTCAATGATCATTTTCAAGAAGCATTGGAAATTGTGTCATTGAAGTTGAATGAGACAGAAATGTATGACACTGAATGAAACTGGGTCTAGGCTGCACCTCGTAGACAGATTTTTGTTTAGAAGGCAGTTGGCTTATGTAGGTTCTCATGGATGGCCGCACACACACATAGTATCCGGTATTATTGAAAGGCTATCGTGTATCTCGCAGGACTCGAGTATTTAAACGCATATGTGAGAAAAGGAAGCATTTTGATGTAATCACTGCTCCTACGGTGTCATGTCTGCCATTGTAATGGATGTAAAATAGCCCTTCAGTAGCTTGGGGTGGAGGACTCACCTCGACTTCTTTCCGTTTCAATCAATAATCGCTCAGTTTTGATATTCCATCTTTCAAATAAAGGAGCAAATGGCTCAGAACCACCTACTCACCTATACAAACAAACCTGCCCCACCCCTCCACCACTTCAAATGGTGGTTTATGTGCATTAAGTATTTAGGCCAACAAACACAATAGCATCTCTCCAGGAGCTTATGTTCTCCTCCATGTTCTTATGGTTATGGCTTATAATGATAGTAACAACTGACACGGCCCAAGACTCTAATTTTGATTGGCTGATATGCTCTTATTAAGCTTAAGCTAACAAAATTTTGTATTTGCTGTGAAAGGACATCTTCAGCGATTGTGGTGTCGCAAAGTGATGTCTGCCAACACTGGCATCAAGGGAATGAAGAGAAAAATCACTCAAATCACTTGAATCGAGACCAATGTGATGTATGTGGTGTATCAAATGTTTAAATCCGGTTTGAAGAGATTGGATTCTGTAATAATGGGAGAGCACCAGTGGCAGCTAAATAAAGCACAGTGCTCAAAACTCTGCAGACAATAGTTATGGTTCAGTTATCCAACATATTTGGATTTCCCCGCCCCAAACTACACCAAAGTTGTTATCCTTTCACAGCAGCCCTCTTCACTGACTTAGGAAGAAACTGTGAACATGTGACTCGTGGTTATATGCTGTTTATGTCGTCGGATGATGAAGTCTGCATTGAGACGAACAGTTTTAACCAGCTTAACCCCCATGTTGCCTCACTAGCTGGTCACGGTACAGCAGGGATTCACTCGCCCGCTTACTGAGTACACCTCTTACTTCATAAGCCACCCACAGGCCCCATGAAAACTGTGCTCTAAAACACCAGTGGTGCACGGCGTGCACTTTTCAGGTGAGGTTCTGGGTTACAGACATATTTAATGGTTAAGCATGAAGTGCACAAATCAGTTCAAGTATTTAAAGCCCCCTCTGGTCAAAATCACAGTTCCTCGTTTTCCATGATATTTGCACATGGACTTCAAATAAACAAAGCAGAAATTCAAAGTCTGAAAACAGTGATGTTTTGTAAGGGTGAACATGAGAAAATTCAGGACTGTTTTACCAGCACTTTGACTCCTGTTGTGACATCACAGTTGGCTTTAGTTTCAATATCCCTCTCCCATGACATGACCAAGTTGGTTTGCGTGGACATAGGTATGAGTTACGGCTGTTTTGTTCCGCATACTTGCACTTTGGAATGCGGTTTGAATTTAATGGCTGAGGGTGTTTGGATATCACCAACATTATCGGCCAATTGGAGCCATGGCTCATTAATATGAATGAGCATGCCGGGAACACTCAAACAGCACATACATTTCAGGTAGAAACAGCTGCAAGGAAATAAAGTATTGAAAATATATATTGACATTTTTCATAAAAAAACTCCACATATTAATTTTGTAGAAGCCCAGATGTAATTTGACATTGATGTTGAAAGGAATATATGGGGAATTGAAGAGTCCAAAATGGTTCTGTTCAATCGGTTTTATTAACCTCGGCATGTCTGATATTTGTCAATAATTCCATGGCTACAATATACCACGCCATGGAATATTTCTCAATAGCGTGGTATATTGTAGCCATATACTTTTACTGAATACATGTCTAGTTTTCGACCATATCTTGTTTATCAGGTAGGTAATGATATGTAGCACGAGACCAGTAGACATGTAAATATACTGTGAAGTTGTAGACGGTCAAGACATTAGCTCCTGGTTGGTTTTGCTAAACCAATACCCTAATCCCACCCAGGCCCCCTGCTTGACTAGCTTGGTTCAATATGAGAACATGTCTCCTTGTGGCCACCTGTGGAAAAGCACAACAAGATTGTTCAATGTACGGTTTTATCATGTACCACAAGGTTGTTCCCCTTGAGGTGAATTTCCATTGCCATAGCTTCTTTTGGTTTTCTGCTAAACATGCTTTTTTTTCCAAGTAACACTCGACAATATGTCAGAGCCCCCAGTACATTTCAGCAACAGAACCTCCTTGGCTAACCAGGGCCCGTATTCCTTCTCCACCTCCGGCTTTACAGTAAATGATTGACGCAGAGAAGAACAGTAATTGGCTCTCTGTTCTTACTCCAAACGGATGCTCATTTAACGTTCGTGAAATACCTGCAGCGTTGGCAGGGTTCCGCTGATTTGTGTACGGGCACCACAGACTCCGCGCTGGGCGCCAGTGAAGTGTTTTCCTCTCGTGGTTATTGTTGCAGGTGTTCATTGCCTTATTATATTTGCCTCATGGGGTATAACAAGGCTAGTCTGTTCTGAAAGTGCATCACGATTGGACTAGCTTTTTTTTTGGGCTGCAATTAGTCTGTCCTTCCCATCTGTCACTTGAAGCGGCGCATAATGATATGCAGTACGGTACCTGATTGCTGCGCGAGGCGCATGCCTGTGGCAGCCTGCCCTCCGTCTGCATGGGAAGCAGGCTAATTGAGACGCATATCTTCATATTATCTGAGAGTGACATCATTATTTATAATTGACACTTTTTTTATCTGGTGCCTCCAGGCTGGCCGAGGATAAGCTGCTTCTTATTGTTTCCAGTCTCCTCTTTATTCCTTTATCGTTCTTGCACTTCGATGACCCGCGCACTCCCACGGGTGACGCATTCCTTCCCCTCTTCTGCTCGCCACGGAAAACCTCCCCTCTTTCCATCGCGTCAACCTCCTTGGGTTATCCGCTTCCACTGGCGGTATGCAATACTTGTTTTGTGAGCATGAATTAATCAGAAGGTTGGATTTCTGGTCCGGGGCGAGTCGTTAAAACCTGTTTGGGGGCCCCCTCCGAGCCACGGGGCTGATGAATTGGTGATGAGGAAGTGAAAAGATGACAGGGTGTTTTCCAGATGTCTGTAGGATGCTTCAGTGTGCTGTCTAGCAGGAAGACCCAAAGTTTGAACCTTTCATACAGACCTTCTATTGGCCCAAGACTCTGTAAACCACTGTATGTTTTCTATTGTTCCATGTTTGTGAAGCCATATGAAGATACAATATATGTAAGTCTTTAAGTGTATACAATGTTATACCTGGTTCTACCTTGGCCCGGTGGCTTATTCTTAAGCTTATTCTACACACACACACACACACACACATGCGAGCGCACACACAGAGTGTGAGAGAGAGACAGTCAGTGAAATGTACTGAATGTTGTTTATTGAGGGTGCTGGCAGGTACACCACAGTGATAGAGCAGGATGTGATCTCACATGGCTTGTTATTACAGTCAGTGTTATTTCAAAAGCAATAAAGGATGGGGTGTTTTTCATTACTACCTGAACTTATTAACAAGCTTACTTTATCCGTGAAGGCTCACACTTCATTACTTTTATAGGAAAACGCCGTTGTGAGGAGCTGTTCGGCTTAAATGGCAAATGCAGGCTTTTTTTATTAAAATGAGTTCTGTTTTGGATTCTTTTTTCCAATGAATTTTACTGTATTAGTTATTCATGATTGACCATTTTTTATGCCATTTTCTTTCAGCTCTTACATCACCTGCTTGCATCTTCCAGGTTTATCTCCTCTAACAGTCCAGTGTTAACTGCTTTACACTAACAGAGCTCATTAAAGTCTTGAACAATCTGCTTTTGCAATGTGTTATTCCTGGTTTTTAATGTGTTAGTTTATATGATGTTGACAGTAATAAGAAGCAATAAGGGGTGTGATGTTAGCCTTAAAGACACTGACACTGCAGCACTCATGCTGCTCTTTATAATATTCCTGTCTGACCTTTAATGCTCCCATAGGGGCCATGTACTGCTCAGGCGGTCAGGCGGGGTGAACGGTCTCTGAGTGACCATGAGACGTAATGGCTGCGGCCAGTCGGTGTCATCATAGCACCGCTAACGTTCCGACCACGGTCCCCAAACGAGGAGCGCTGCAGCAATCAGAGCCTGTGGTCAGAGCGTCTGGGTTTCGAGCAGGGGGCCCTCGTCACTGCTCATGCTATCCGCCCATTAGTGGGCAAAAGCCCCGGGCGTCGTACCCGCTACCGCGGCGGTCCCCTGCAGTGGCATCCACGCACGTTCGCCTCCGCGCTGCGAGAACCTGCCAATTACCAGAGCATGGCGTAATGCACACAGATGTTCCCTCAAAGAAAAAAAAGCAGTTACAATAAAATCCTGGCATCAGTGTTTGGGAGGACATCATGTGTGGAATATCCAGAGATACCGCAGGGCCGGCTTCCAGCCAGGGTATGCTACACTTCACCCCTTCTCTTGGAGCCACTCTTAAACACCAGAGTGGCTGCAAAGAGCTGGGGTTTCCCTGGGACTGTTATTTTTCCATCTGCAACAATGAGTAAACCGCAACACCACTTGAAAATAATTGCCTGTATACTTAAAATGCTTTAATTATATAATTGTTAATGGTTTAGGGTAAGCCCACAGTCGATGGGGTTATGCTCCTATTGATACTGGGTAGATGAGAAGATTTTCAGCACAAGAAAATATGCATCCCAGCGGAGACTTCATGTTTCAAAACAAGCAAACAGGCTGGGAATGACCTCATACTTCAGTTCCACCTAATGTTCACTGTACAGTGTGCTGATACATCATGGTTTTGTGCTGAAATTCCTTCTTTTATTTAGATATTCTACATGTATGATGCAGTGCAAAAGGGAGAGAGAGAGAGAGCAAGAGCAAGAGAGAGAGAGAGAGAGAGAAGGATGCAGAAACCAAAGCAGTAGTGCTAACCGCCAGGAAAGCTCTTCTTGAAGAAAGTTCTAGAAAGTTCTTTTTTGCATTGGCTTCATGGAGGTGAGGAGTTTTTTTTTTTTCTGATGATTGTTAATCTCAAATGGAGTTAATGTAAAAGAGAGACAAACACTCAGGGAGATGAGTGTTTGTCTCTCTTCTGCATCAAAGTATGCACTATAGGTTATTTAGATTTTTTTTTGTTCTTGTGGGTTTATATCGTCCTAAAGAAGTGCTATTGACACACTCTTTGAATGAATCACTCGTTTGCCTCTACAAACAGCATGGCGCTTGAGGGTCCACCAGGGTCCTCTTGCCTGCTGGTGTGAACACGAGGCAGGGGGCAGGTTTTTCGCCCATGGGCAGAGCTTATAGAGGACCAGCAGGTGGCTAAGGTCCACTGAAAGATCACCTCCAAGCTCCTTTAGAGAGACCCAGCATGGGGAGGCCAAGCGAAACACAGCCCAGGGGAGAGGATGATCCTGCCTCAGCTGGCCTGCCCTGGAGGCCTGAGGAACAATGGAGCAGCCCAGGCCAGCGACCCCCACACCCGGCTGGGATTTTAGCGCCTCCATTAACATTTCTGTAGCCATTGGCTGTTAAGCCATGGAGACCTTTGACTGTGTCCTTGTTTTCAGCGCTGACCCCTTGACCGTCACGGCAGGCCCCTCACGCCGTATGCACAGGAGGGGACAGCGGATGAATTCGTCTCTGCTGTCCCCGTGTTTCGCTTGTATGGATTCATCTGGAGCCGTATCTGAAGCCACCTCTACGAAGGAAATAAATTCTATTATAAGCACTTAGAACTTAAAAAAACTGTAAAAACACATTAAAATCATTTATCTCATTTGTTGTCTCTCAGTTGTAGTCCTACAAAATCTTGGATTATAGTTTAACTGAAATTTACTGAAGATAAATTTACAGAGAGTAGTAGTAGCAGCAGCAAATGGTAAATAGACAGGGCACCTACCTCACGGACCTTGTTTCTCACTTGCAATGACCCAAAATGCATTGCAAGAGGAGCTAGCTGGACGAGGGTGAATGTGTTGTAAGGGGATGACCGTTTGAGTTTGGGGCAATCCACATACTAAAGCCTCATAAATACTAAATCCTTTGAGAATATTCAAAATACATTTTTTGGCACAATGCTCAAATGGGATTTGAACAAATAAACAAGCTAATGATTTCCCTTCTAAATCATGGTGTAATGTTAAACTTATTGCTGTGAATATGTTCAACACAAAAAACATTTCTGAATCCGTTTTAAAATTGATTTAGGCTGCAGGTCGATCTGCCTTCCAGGCACCTTTGCCTTTGATATAGTTCCCAGCACAGACTCACGCAAGAATAAGTCCAGACTTAAGTTCTTTGTGCAGGCTGTGTTCTCTCTCACAGTGGAGGATTACAAACTCCAACATTGATTTTATCCCCTGGTCTCTGGAGGGCTTTAAACAATAAGACTTAAAGTTTAAAACACTGCAATTATGTTGTAGGAATATGGTAAAAAAGCGAAGATGCCTTAAAGGGAAAATTACCTTAAAGGCATATTTTTCCTGAAGGAATTTGATCAAAAATGTTTGCATGCAAACAAAGAGTTTAGGAAGCAAAGGGCATGCTGTTTGTGAGGGTTGATAAAAACATATCTTAACCTCTTTCTCTTTAGGACATTGCAATTGAGCTGTTTAAAATATCAATAGAAAAAAACATTCTGCTGGAAAACTAGCTTCTTGGTTTTTTCCAGTTCTGTTTACTTCAAGGTCATTGTTATATTTTATATGATTACATGTATAAAATAACAAAACTGGACCAGACTGAAAATAAATTTCAGAGCCCACACCATCATACCTTTGAAGTGTATTTTGCCTTTTGGTCCATTGTAATTTGCCCATACGTTTAATGCAAAGTGAAACTACAGCAGCTGTTATGAAAGCTAAGCCTTGAAGAAATCTGTCTGATTGGAGCTATTGACTAACAGTTACAACCATCTTCACCTGAACAAGGATTATTTCAGGTGGCTCAATGCTCATCGTAAAGAGTGTAGCTTCCCCACAATGACTTGCATTTTAAGGCACATGGGGATCTATCTGGAATGATCCTTAGACAGGCACACATCCACGCAGCAAATCCTTTTTGTCCTCAAGGCAGTAAGTTTGATTTTGTGGACAGGTAAAGTAAATTGAAATAAGGATATTCTGGAAAATTAAATTCTCCAATTTTTTGAAATCAAGCATATTTTTTTTTGGTTTGTGAAAGCCCCTTTTGGATTGTGTGAAGAGTGTGGTTTCCCACATTTCTGCCCTGTTCAAGCCATGGCGATCTTCAGCAGAAAAGCAGAATTACACAATAGCGGGATGGATTGTCATCGTCTGCTGCTCGTGAAGAGGGCTGATAAGCACTGCCCTGTCTGCACTGCCATTCTGGCCTGCGCAGTTTAAGACAGCTCCTGGAACACCTCGGGATTCATGCAGACTGTGGCGTGCAAAACTGTTTCTGCATGGCTCTCAGACAGGCACGGCAGAGGCACTTAAGGTTTTATGTGTGGATCCAGGGGAGAGGGGATCTCGAGCAGAAAACGGTGTAGCGTGTTTTTCCTCAATCCTTAGTTACTTTGCATGGCAGATTATACCTCCCAGCTGTACAGCCTAACAGAGAACGCACTTCAGCATTTCCTTTAGAGACAAAGAATCTTTCTCGTGGTAGCTGTTCTTGCTGAGTGGGAACACTGTAATGGTTATCCGATGGCAAGTCAAGGAAACTGCCTCTGCTATTTAAAGTGGAAATTTATCCCATTCCCAGTTTTTATATATATTGTCATTCAACCTGATTTTACTGTGAATACAAGCTATTATTTTTGATAGGAACAAGGATTATTTTAGATAAAAGGAGCAAGATGTTTTCTTTCTACCTTCAGCAGTGAACAGGGATTTGATCAGCTTTCAGTTTTTGGTTTGCTGGCCACAGAGACATCGTCATTTGTAACGATAGCTCCAACGCTGCTTTGCTAGTTCCAGACTGACACAGTTGTCCTATTTCCCTGAAAAGCTCATGTTCTGAAAACAGCAAATCAATGATTTTGTTGAGGGTGATGGATACGTGGTCAGGTGCATTGCTGGGAAATGTATATTTTCATTGAGCACAAAACCGATTACTGCCAACCAAGAGTACAGTCAAGTCACTTTCATCATTTATCACGGTATTTTAACGGTGTGACAAGCAGCGTGCACCTGGAGGGAGTGTTTTACACAAACACACTGTTAAAACAGACAGACGCAATCATGCCTGAAATGTGCCACTCGTGAAAGATTATCAATTTTTATACCCATTTGAATTGTGTATATAATATATGAAAAATATGATGTTGCAATATGGATCTGAATGGGATAATTCCAGTAGTGTTTAAAATAGGACGCAGGTGTGGGAAGTAGAAGTGTTACATTTCCAGGGGCAAACAGAAGCATGGTCCGCCACGCCGGGCTCTTCTGCTCAGCTGCAGGTTTCATTTGGCGCTCTGAGTGGCAGGAGCGCTGGGTCTGGATGCATGACCTCTGCCCGTCTGTGTGGGGCTGTGCCATGCAGGGCCAAAAGCTCGCTCGGCTCGCTGTGTGTCAGAGCTGGAGCAGACGTCCCGGTCTGGCTTGTCGCGTGGGTCGCTGTATCTAGATGGGGGCTGTAGACTGTCTGTCTGGCTGGGCTCCAGTTTGTTTATTTGGCACCAGTCTGGTTTATGCCCACAATCTGAGACCACCACCGCCCTCTGCCATTTAGTCCTAAACATGCTTCATTTTTGTTGGCCTTTGGCACAGATGAATGAGGCCTTGAGAAAGACACTGTTTTACATACAGGTGTTTGGCCTGATCCAGTTTCCCCAAAGCGTTCCTGTGGCCATGTCCATTTTCTCAAAAGTGAGTATGAGAGGTGCAAGCCTGTTTCTGATTGGCAGAATGGAGTGAGTTGTATTGTTCCAATTTTGTAAAGCAATTCAAAATAGCTGGAGCTGAATTACAGACTTCCTGCTTCCATCGTGAGCAAGCATGCTTTACCATCAGTCGCAGTAACAAGGGACAGCCTGTGGCCTAGCGGCTAAGGAGCTTTAAGATGGTTTAACTCACTACAGTCACTGTGAGATCAGTGCAGCTGTTGGGCCCCTGGGGGCCCTTAACCCCACTCTACTCCTGGGGGAATGGCCCCTAGTTAGTCAGTGAAGACACACTGTCACACACCTGCTACAACCCGCTGCTTCTGAGTGTGTCCTCTCGTACACCTCTTGACATAGGAGTAGCCATTTTTTTTTTCTCTACCATGGATAACCAGAAATATGTACTGACCGCATTATATATACTTTCATTGATGATATCACTGTCTAATTTAAAGTGTTTTTCTTGTGATCGCATTAACAGATGGAAATGTTAATAAGCAGCGGCTCTCTTTCTTTCTGAACCATTCCACAATGTTTCCGTTACACAAATTGACTGTCACTTCATGCTGCAAATATCTTATGTGTAACTTAAGTATACATTAACTGCCTAATTTATTTCTATTATTTATTCATTTAGTTTTTAAGTGTGACAACCAGGGAGATGTACATTTGACGACCGTGTGACTGCAATAAAACATGATTCAGGTAAAGTGTCAGACTTTGCAAGTATGAGATATGATGAGATATGATGTTGTAATTAAATGTTAAATGATGCTGGGGGATAACAATAGCCTAGCTACATCAGGTAAAATATCCAGGCCATGGAAACCTTGTTTATTGTACATTAGGCTATAATGTACATTACATTTACACATATTTATATATGTTCACCATGTTTCTGCCACATTTTTCCAGGTAATGTTTCTTCTGTCACTATCCCAGTGTAGCAGATAGCAGAGCAGAGATGCATGTCCATTGCCGCACTGCTTGTTCAGCTAACACATTAATGTTTCTGTAAATCTGGAACATTAATGGTTCCATCCACTGGTTCCACTAGAATAAATCTTAATCCATCTGTGTCTTAGTGTTGAAGTAGAAAATGTCAACGTTTGTTTTTAATTGTCGAAAAGTATATGTTTGCATTGCATTGGGGAATTTGTGCCAGTATAACATTTTTAATTCCAACATGTATAATGCTATTCCAAATGAAACCTGTTTTGTTATATTATGACAAGCTTACTCAGTGCTTGCTTACTGTCACAGTAACTTGCCTTATGCAATATAAGCTGGAAACAAAGATCATTAACCCAAAAACATGATGTTGGGGTATATTTATTTGCTAACATTATTAGCACCTTGTTGCTTTATCTGACTGTCTTCGATCTGATTCCGACTGTTTCCTGCTGCTCTTTTCCTGAAAAAGGTGTCGATCAGTCACTGGCTTCAGCATGAACACATTAATAAAGAATATTTTTACACAGAGATTACTGTCAAACTAACAATTTTTAAAGTGTATAATATTGATTTGTAGTATATGTATAATCAACTTAAGCCACAATGTGCCAAGACAGTTATAGCTAGAAATGATTATTTATATGTTTTGTTCATAAGTTTACTTTTTGCATTTTCTTTTTGGTGCCAAAACGGCTTGACAAAATACCACGTGTGATGTTTATGAGGAACACTTATGGCACTGTGATTTCTCAGTGTCACTTCGTAATTGTGAATAAAACAGCCCAGTGTAGGCTCAGGATAATTGCTACTTTAAAGGGCCCATTTTTAGCCTCGCCTATTTCAGGCTGTGGAGTCTCTGCTGCACAGAGATGTGTACCTGAGCCGTCTGGAAGCTAAGTGTGGGAAAATCAGGAACAAATGGGCGGCAGCTTTATTGGTTGCAGAACTAAGGAAGTGAGCAAAAGAGAAGAAAAGTGTTTGAAGTGGTTTTTTAGTTCATACAACCCCCCTTCCCAAAAATGAGTGGGCTGCTTTCAGGTGTTTATTAGTTTGCATTGGGCCTCCTGATGATTGAGAAACTGAAGCGATGTCATGCTTTTTATAAGGGCCCAGAAAATGCCAAGCCGGTCCTTTTGAAGTGGTCAGACTCGCCCATGTACAGTAAGACGACGGAAACGTAATTGTGTTTATTGGGTTACTTTGTTGCTAAGCTTCTAAATTCTTTATGTAGACGATATTGTTTTAATGCAGTTGTGTTTACTGGCTGACAGAAAATTGTGGATGTAGTTCCCCATTATTTTTGAATAAGTATGTTTATGTAATTGTATTACTGTTTCTTACAATGTGCTTTCTATTTTGATAAATTTCTTTCATTAACATTTACTCATTTTCTGTAAACATGAGTAATTATTTTTTCACATTTTAATTAGAAGTAATGTTTTAATCAAATGTGACCTTGTATGTGATAAGGTTGTATGTTTTCTTCAAAAACAAAAAAGTCATATTTTTGTTTTAAAAAAGTGAAGCTTTTACTGAGCCGAGTTCTCAGTAAAGTAAAGGACATGCAGTGACATTCCTCCCAGAGGTCACTGGGGTAATACATTTATTTAGTTTAATTGGGCTGCTTTATCATCTGGTTGTCCAAACTATTTTCAGCTGGTTCATGGTTCATGTGGCAGCAAGCTTGTGACAAAGGCCTATGAAGTATGGCCATATAACAGTGCCTCTCACTTTGCTTCTCTGGCCCCAGATTTAATACTGTGCCGATGAAACATGTTTCTTAGCATTACATGGGTTAGAACTAACATACTTGACCTGAAATGATCTTCTGTCTCTGTATGACATGAATAGAACTCTATGAATCACTGGTATTTATGTCAGCGGTTTGCTCACTGCCTTCAAAATGTTAAAACTTAAACCAGTAAAGTGTTAACTTTCATTGAAAAGCTTTGGAATGACCGTCCCCAAATCTTACAGGAAGCAGAAACAGTTCTGACCACTAAATACTCAGATGTTATCTTTCCAGCATTTTCCCCTTTAATCCAGGTTTATACTCGACTCGAGTTCTGCTGGTTTTTAAAGTATGGCCCGACAACTCCTTTTGTATTAAGGCCTGATGTGGGACTGTGTGTGGCAACTTGTTTTTAAATAATGCTGTACAAAAATAAAGATCGATTTGACTGATTGATCGCATACAGTGGGCTGGTAGGTGCATATGACAGAATCTGATGACGTTGTTCTGTTTGGGGTTTTTCAGCTGTTTCTGCCAACATTTCTAGTCAGCCAGCTGAACTGACTAGCCAAATTCTTCACTGATTGGTTGGCGAGTGGTGGTGGGAAGGTTTAGAATGAAACAGGAAGTTAAGCCACAAAGTCAAAGAATAGTAATAGCTGGTGAAGTGCTAATAGTTGCATCGCGCCAATTAGTGTCCTGTGGTGTTATTAACATGTTTAAAACAACATCCGCCCAAACTATAAAAGCAGAGCGGAGCTTGAGTGACATCAGATAGGGGGCAGAAGTTTGGCTTAAGCTGGCGAGTGCCTCAGACTGCAGTGACTGTACTTCAGAGTGAGCGCATGGAAGAATATTTTACTGCACCTGCTGTGAGTAGATGCAGTATGGAGTGGTTTTTTCCTGGGACTAAATGGTTACAAGTTCTTGTCCCCATTTGTATTTATTTCTTTCCCAGATTTTCTGTACAATTTCCATGGGAACAGAGCGCATGGTTACTAACCAGGATGCATAACAATGCACAATCCGCAAATTGCTCCTTGGGGGAGAGGGGCACTTGATATACATCACATCAGTTGTCCATGTGTGACTTCAAAGGGATGCTTGCACTATTTATAATACTTGCAGGAAGGGCATATATATTTTTTATGATCCCCCGTTTTGCACCAAAACCTCTCCTCTCCTTCCTTTTCCTCCCATTTTACTCTAAAGGCTGTTAACACTCTTTGTGCCTGGTCTGTCTTCAAACGTTTCTTTGTCCTTAAGCAGCAAGTGTATTTCAAAGACTGCTGTATGAAAAAATAAAACCATGCACATTTTTTTTTTTTTTTTTGGTGGGGGACATGTGCACTAAAAACGTCTCATCCTGTCGGCTTCATTAAGCTTATTCAGTTTGTTTGTTCTAGTTTTGTTTCAGTTAAATGCTTTTTCAGTTACATAGTAACTTTGTAAAGAAATCTCAGCTTTACATGTTGACTGAAATTTTTCAGAAAACAGGGCTTAATACCCTTTAAGTACATTTCACCAGAGTGCAGACAGTCAGTCATAGTTTCTCTCACTTGGAGGAACATGGAAGCCATTTTCTTTACTTTTTCAGCAATTTACCTTTCTCTAAGTTAAAAAAGGCTCCTTTAGTCAACTGGAAGTTCGGTTTTCTAACGCTCGAGAGATTTGGCCTGAGATGTGATTAAATCCCTGAGACATGAAAGGGCCGACTGCAGCTAGCATTTAATTTGAAAAGTGCTTTACATCAGGCAGACGTTTGGGAAACACTGAGTAGGGAGATTGTATTTAAACCTCAGTTGCTCATTTAAAACTGACTGGCTGTTACAGAGGATGCTTTTATCTGTCCAGAGACATAATTAAGAGCGGACTAGTGACAGGGCTAACCTTTATCTTCTCAGCGTATCACAAATGGCAATCAGGTCATTTTATCAGCCTTTGTGGGAGTATATTTTGCCGTTGCCGAGACGTTGCTGAGGGGCCTTTCAGCTGAAACTGAACTCGGGTCTCTGAACTGTGTGCAGTTGAAGTGGAAAGCCTTCCTTTCAGTGGCGGGACTGCGGGGGCTTTGAGGCGGCGTGCGTCTGGCTGACGTGTGGAAGCCCCAGTGCGGTGGGTGGCCCCCAGCACAGCTCTCCACCAGCTGGCAGGGCTCCTCTGAGCTCCATCATTAATAAATGATCACAGAATGCCATCTGGAGAAGATGGGCTTTGCTACAGCGCACCGAGGAGAGCCAGCCTGAAGGGGGCGAGCACGGGCCGGGCCTGCTCCCCATCGGGCTGGGTGCTGCAGGGCACAGATACGTACGCACCGGATCACCCTAACCCATCGGGCTGGGTGCTGCAGGGCACAGATACGTACGCACCGGATCACCCTAACCCATCGGGCTGGGTGCTGCAGGGCACAGATACGTACGCACCGGATCACCCTAACCCATCGGGCTGGGTGCTGCAGGGCACAGATACGTACGCACTGGATCACCCTAACCCATCGGGCTGGGTGCTGCAGGGCACAGATACGTACGCACCGGATCACCCTAACCCATCGGGCTGCAGGGCACAGATACGTACGCACCGGATCACCCTAACCCATCGGGCTGGGTGCTGCAGGGCACAGATACGTACGCACCGGATCACCCTAACCCATCGGGCTGCAGGGCACAGATACGTACGCACCGGATCACCCAAACCCATTGGGCTGGGTGCTGCAGGGCACAGATACGTACGCACCGGATCACCCTAACCCATCGGGCTGGGTGCTGCAGGGCAGAGATACGTACGCACCGGATCACCCTAACCCATCGGGCTGCAGGGCACAGATACGTACGCACCGGATCACCCTAACCCATCGGGCTGGGTGCTGCAGGGCACAGATACGTACGCACCGGATCACCCTAACCCATCGGGCTGCAGGGCACAGATACGTACGCACCAGATCACCCTAACCCATCGGGCTGCAGGGCACAGATACGTACGCACCGGATCACCCTAACCCATCGGGCTGCAGGGCACAGATACGTACGCACCGGATCACCTAACCCATCCGGCTGGGTGCTGCAGGGCACAGATACGCACGCACCGGATCACCCTAACCCATCAGGCTCGGGGTGCTGCAGGGCACAGATACGTACGCACCGGATCACCCTAACCCATCGGGCTGGGTGCTGCAGGGCACAGATACGTACGCACCGTATCACCCTAACCCATCGGGCTGCAGGGCACAGGCGCACCGGATCACCCTAACCCATTGGGCTGCAGGGCACAGATACGTACGCACCGGATCACCCTAACCCATCGGGCTGGGTGCTGCAGGGCACAAATACGTACGCACCGGATCACCCTAACCCATCGGGCTGGGTGCTGCAGGGCACAGATACGTACGCACCGGATCACCCTAACCCATCGGGCTGCAGGGCACAGATACGTACGCACCGGATCACCCTAACCCATTGGGCTGCAGGGCACAGATACGTACGCACCGGATCACCCTAACCCATCGGGCTGGGTGCTGCAGGGCACAGATACGTACGCACCGGATCACCCTAACCCATCGGGCTGGGTACTGCAGGGCACAGACACGTACGCACCGGATCACCCTAACCCATCGGGCTGCAGGGCACAGATACGTACGCACCGGATCACCCTAACCCATCGGGCTGCAGGGCACAGATACGTACGCACCGGATCACCCTAACCCATCGGGCTGGGTGCTGCAGGGCACAGATACGTACGCACCGGATCACCCTAACCCATCGGGCTGCAGGGCACAGATACGTACGCACCGGATCACCCTAACCCATCAGGCTGCAGGGCACAGATACGTACGCACCGGATCACCCTAACCCATCCGGCTGGGTGCTGCAGGGCACAGATACGTACGCACCGGATCACCCTAACCCATCGGGCTGGGTGCTGCAGGGCACAGATACGTACGCACTGGATCACCCTAACCCATCGGGCTGGGTGCTGCAGGGCACAGATACGTACGCACCGGATCACCCTAACCCATCGGGCTGGGTGCTGCAGGGCACAGATACGTACGCACCGGATCACCCTAACCCATCGGGCTGCAGGGCACAGATACGTACGCACCGGATCACCCTAACCCATTGGGCTGCAGGGCACAGATACGTACGCACCGGATCACCCTAACCCATCGGGCTGGGTGCTGCAGGGCACAGATACGTACGCACCGGATCACCCTAACCCATCGGGCTGGGTACTGCAGGGCACAGATACGTACGCACCGGACACATGCACAAAACATACATATGTTACTGAGCAGAAAGGACATGGACTGAAGCCCTACATATGTCCACTGTTTAGGCCTCTCTGTCCTGGTGCTCTGGTGAAACCCTACATATGTCCACTGTTTAGGCCTCTCAGCCCTGGTGCTCTGGTGAAACCCTACACATGTCCACTGTTTAGGCCTCTCAGCCCTGCTGCTCTGGTGAAACCCTACATATGTCCACTGTTTAGGCCTCTCAGCCCTGGTGCTCTGGTGAAACCCTACATATGTCCACTGTTTAGGCCTCTCAGCCCTGGTGCTCTGGTGAAACCTTACATATGTCCACTGTTTAGGCCTCTCAGCCCTGGTGCTCTGGTGAAACCCTACACATATCCACTGTTTAGGCCTCTCAGCCCTGGTGCTCTGGTGAAACCCTACATATGTCCACTGTTTAGGCCTCTCAGCCGTGGTGCTCTGGTCAAACCCTACACATATCCACTGTTTAGGCCTCTCAGCCCTGGTGCTCTGGTGAAACCCTACATATGTCCACTGTTTAGGCCTCTCAGCCGTGGTGCTCTGGTGAAACCGTACATATGTCCACTGTTTAGGCCTCTCAGCCCTGCTGCTCTGGTGAAACCCTATATATGTCCACTGTTTAGGCCTCTCAGCCCTGGTGCTCTGGTGAAACCCTACATATGTCCACTGTTTAGGCCTCTCAGCCCTGGTGCTCTGGTGAAACCCTACATATGTCCACTGTTTAGGCCTCTCAGCCCTGGTGCTCTGGTGAAACCGTACATATGTCCACTGTTTAGGCCTCTCAGCCCTGGTGCTCTGGTGAAACCCTACGCATGTCCACTGTTTAGGCCTCTCAACCCTGGTGCTCTGGTGAAATGCTGAAAAGGAGCAACCCATTTGCAGATGTATAATTCCTTTCAATGGCAGCTGTATGGTGTAGCAGTTGAGTTGCTGGGAAGGACTTCTGGTCAAATAGAACCTTTGGACCCAATGCAGGAAGTTGATCCTCTCCATGTGTTCAAACATACTCAGATAAAATCACTTGCATATGTAAGGCTGTGAGAAAGCTGTTGCTCCAGAGAGAAAGTGCAGGTGGTGCTGGCCTGCTTATGACTGGAGACCTTTTGCCAGGTTTCCAGGTCTGACTATCGGATGAGCAAATGTGTTTCAGCAGCCCTGGTCCTTCGACCCCAGTGAATACACTCGTGAGCTCATTAATCTAATTTAACGTTCTCGCCAAAGCTAAGGAGCGCCTGTCCTTCTCCTGTAATTGTGATTCTCCGTTTTTAAATTTGGAACGTCTGGATGAATGGAAACCAGAAGCTGATTGTGAGGTGGAGAGGCAATGGTTCTAATGACTGTGCCACTGAACATAATCGAAATATATTCCGTGCTCTTACATATGATTAACTGCTGTCTAAGTCCACTGCTTCAGGTTGTGTTTATGAGCGAGGATATTGAATTGCAGGGCAGGATTTAAATGCAGAGTTAAATATACTGTATACTGTTACAGCTCACACTGCTGCTCCATGTGTCTCTCTGTTCTTTTCTTATGTCACTGTTCGAAATACGCCCTTCCCTCCTATAGAATTTCACAGTAAACATAAAGGTTGAACTTGAGAAGTGATCTGAGAACATTTGACGAGTGTTACCTTTGTCACAGGTCACAGCCAGGCTTAGAAAGAGAAACAAGATGTATGTTTGTCCCAGCTTTTCAGACAACACATGCTGAACAGGTTTTTAGACCTGGCCCTCGCTGTTTTTCCCCCAGTCTCTTTCATTAATGCTGCACACTTCACAGACATAAGCAAGGTTGTCTGTGGCAGCAAAAACGACGCAAAAAGATACTGTAAAGTAACACAACCCCCCGGGGCCTGAAAGGTAACGCCGCAGCGGTGTGAAGAGGTAGGATGTCATCCAGCGCTAATGTCCTTGAAACTAATATGACTTTTGAGAAGTCCCCACGTTTACCCAAGGCTTTGCAGTCATGGCCAGATTTAAGAGCCTTTCACTGAGGACATAAGCTTTTTTTCTGCCATACCTCCGTGTGTTGGCTGTCGCAGATTTAACTCTTACGTGTTTCATATGAAACCCAACGTATTCTACAAATACTGTGACCAAGGAACTCACCCAACTATTCCTATGGTATATACATCACAACTGCAAGGTTAGCTACCATTTAAATGATTCAAATTATATTTAAAAATAAAATACAACTGTTTAAGCCTTGAACTCCTTGCGAGTGGATAACGTAGCTGACTTGTTTGCTCGCATTGATACTTATGTCAAGGACCAGGGACGAAATTCACTGGTTTAAAAACACACACACACACACACACACACACACACACACACACACACACACACACACACACACACACACACACACACACACACACACACGACTATGCCATAGTTATTATGGCACTAAATACAGTTTTACCTAAATGGGTTAGGCACATTTTTTAAATGATAGAAATTCTATGTATCTACTTTATTCACTTTACAGTAGGCGAGTTTGAACACAACATTTTAAAATCAAGCAGACAACAATTGACAGCTGATTTTTTGGTTCTTTTCCTATTATTTTAATTTCGGAAATGATCTGAATTGATTTCTAAAATTTTTTGATAATTCATTTTCATCAGGGAAGTTAAACATTTATTGATCATACTAAAAAACTGAACATCTTGTTTTCATTCACACTTCTTTGTGGTGGCAGAAAGTAATTTTAGCAACATCATAACTTCCTCCTCTCTTGTTCCCATCAAAAATACTACATTTCAAGCAGTCTGCAAACCAAAAACATGGCACCACGTTTTATGGGTTTTTAAAACACTTCTTTTTAATCGTCTAACCAGTCTGGAAGATTGTTGACATTTAATCATAATCATATAATAAACATCATGTTAAAGGTATGGACTACCTTTGTAGTCTAATGGTATGGCTAAGGCTTTTCATGTTTTTACTCGTTTGTTTGATAGGGAAAGGTGCTATCAGATGGATTTGAAGTGTAAAATTGGTAATTTAAGCCTCAAAAATATGCGGCGATTTAAAAGCACAAGGGTTTGGTATGCACGTCCGATCTTAGAGTCTCACTATATAAAACCTCAGAATCTGTGATAAGCGTGTATCTAAATGCTGTGTATATCAGTTATGATCTGTATTTTGCACATATTTGCATTGTGTGAAACTGTGTCAGACATCTGGTCATTTGGATGTGTGTGCCCTTGGCCTTAGTTCAGAGACCTAAACAAGAGGACAGCTGCAAAGTGCCTCTTTAAGTGCCCAGAAAGCAAAGAACTCAACTCCCCAAAAATGTTTTCTGGCAAGGTACCCTATTATATTGCAAAACTGAAGACCAGTGAAATAACACAGTTGAATGACATATTCATGTCACTGTTCCTGGATTTGCAATTTTTGTCTCATTTTCTTCTTCTTCTCCTTGTAACAACAATCCAGAGGATTCCTCTAATAGAAGCTGAATGTGCTTTTCTGAATATTTATCTCATATGTTGTGTATTGTATGCAGAGTAAATTAACATAATGTAAACAGGGCTAAATTATGTTTAAAAAATTCTGTGAAAATAATTCAAAGGACATTCTTGCATCAGCCATTGTATTTCATCATATTTAATGCCAGAACCACTTGCATCGTGGGGACTGGTTCAAAAAAGGGATTGTCTGGTTATCGAGATGCCAGTGTGTTTGCCCATTTAAACTGCAGAATGCTATGTGTTTGCCCATTTAAACTGCAGAATGCTATGTGTTTGCCCATTTTAACTGCAGAATGCAATGTGTTTGCCCATTTAAACTGCAGAATGCTATGTGTTTGCCCATTTAAACTGCAGAAT
Source organism: Albula goreensis (assembly GCA_022829145.1). NCBI lineage: Eukaryota > Metazoa > Chordata > Actinopteri > Albuliformes > Albulidae > Albula > Albula goreensis. The sequence goes on along the minus strand of CM040750.1, from coordinate 1,524,631 downwards.
GCTATGTGTTTCCCATTTAAACTACAGTGAGCAGTCTGGGGTCACAACACAGGTTTTATGTTGTCTTGCGATGACTGACCAAGAGCCTTGCACTATATCTAATTTGCATGGTCAGGTGTCCGTTGTTTTTTTTCCATTGACCTATGTTGATTTTCCTCTCCCAAGGACACTAACTTTACTCTATTGACATGTGCAGTGCTCCTGAGTTCTGTTAGGCTTTCGCCGGTGTAGTCTTAATTAGACAGGACCACATAATTATCAGAGTGATTATCATATGCTTCAGCCACGCGGCTTGAGAAGAGGCGCAGTTTAGCCCAGTGCTTACTTTTGTTTGTAATGCAGACTGCGATGACCTGACCCCCCCCAACCAGCCCCAGCCGATGTGCCGGGGAACACGCACATGAAGCTGACAGGCCCCCTCTCTGAAACAATGGGGGCATTGTGAGTGTGTGTTATGCTAATGAGGAGCTAAGGAAATGGCTTTCCAAGTCCAGGTTATTACCCTTCCAGATTACTTTTAATCAGGTTCCGACAAAGGAGAGCAGCTCACGACTTGTTAGGGATTGGGGGCTCGTCGGATTTCCATCCAGCTCTGAGCCTTTTATCTCCAGTGCTGTAGCAGCACAGATTAATGGTGTCTGGAAGTCGGGGCTGGGGCTGGGGGAGGGGGAGGGGGGGGCGGACTGCGCGCGGCTGGGTTTTAAAGCCCCAGAATCCCGCGTTTTAGGCTCTTATTAGATAGCGCCGCCACCCCGTGATCCTTCGATGGCCGCAGCCTCGATGACGCTGTGATGGTGACAGCGCAGGGCTCATGGTGAGATGCCCCCCGCCCCCCCGTCTGGGCACAAATTGCAGGGTCTCGTGTGCATCTGTGAGCCACCATCCTGGAAATGGGAGTCCGAAATACAGAAGAAGAGCCACTCTGCTTTACCTCACTGTTCATTACGCCCTCCTCACCCCACGGTATATCAAGGCCCGATAAAAGTTAAGAGGGGAGAGGAATCAACAAACAACAAAACACGCTGCAACTCCTACCCTCCAGGAAAAATGTGATTATGTAGTATAGAATAAATACTTGCATAATTGAAAGGGATAGATTCTCATTTCAAAGTAAAGGAGTTTTACTGTACAACAATCATTCTCACATCTGGAGATATTTATTCTGCAGAGCCTGGCTCTATTTATCACTTTGATCTTCCTCATTGGGGGAGTGTGTGTGTGTGTGTGTGTGTGTGTGTGTGTGTGTGTGTGTGTGTGTGTGTGTGTGTGTGTGTGTGTGTGTGTGTGTGTGTGTGTGTGTGTGTGTGTGTGTGTGTGTGTGCGCGTATGAGTGAGTGGGTAAGTGTGTATGTGAGATGGTGTGTGTCTGTGTGTGAGTGTGTGTATGTGAGAGGGTGTGTGTCTGTGTGTGTGTGTGTGTGTGTGTGTGTATGTGAGAGGGTGTGTGTGTGTGTGTGTGTAAGTGTGTGTGTTTGTGTTTGTGTATGTGTGTGAGAGATGTAAGTACGTGTGTATTTAAACCCTGGTGTAATATAATTCTTCATTTTGATGGTGATAGGAAGGCGAGGGGATCTTTGAGCTCTCATTGATCTCGACAGACTGCAGATAGGTCTCTTAAAGGCTGATGGTCCTGCTTTGCTAACTGCTGTGCTGCCTCTTTGCAATTAATGCATGCTGATGCTTCTCCAACTGACCAGAGGAGCCAGCCTCGTCTTTTAATGATTTTACACAGTGTAATGAAGAAAATAAGAAACAATAAAAATACCGTTCATACAAATATACTGAACTTGTACCTCCTGAAAGGCAGAGTGTTAAAATACGATATGGGGCATTGCATTTATTCTCAAAGGAACTTCACCTGAATCACCTCAGCAAATATCCAGCTATGTAAATAGAAAACAATAAACCCAGCTATGTTTGCATTACTGCCTGAAGGCAACTGCTAAGGCGACTTACGCATTCATGCAGTTAGGCTGGAGCCTGTGATTTTGGGTCATATTTTTTTCTGTGCCTGTTGTGGGTGGAATTGAGCAACACGCAATGACCAATTACCATGACACAGCAAGCTATTGATGGTGTGTGCATATTGACTTTTGGGAATAGTTCATTCTCTTACCACGACCCTTATGCCTGACAGAAAATACCCTTCTGAGACTGAATGCACAACCTTAAAATCTGTTCTGTGTTATGTGTGGGTAATCATCCAGTGAGTATTTAAATGAAGGTACCCTGCACGATTAAGACTTTCAAACTGCTCACCAATCTCCAGGTGTATACTGAGCATTGGAGGTATTGCATACTTTCTCCATGGAAAATACAAATGTTTAACAGAAATTCTCGTATTGGAGAATTCTCGTATTTATTAAACAAAAAAGTAAAGGTGGGGCTAAAATGCCAAATTTGCTTAATGAAGCAAATTTCAAATATGTATTTCAATTATATGTCTGATTTTTTCAACTACTTTACTATTATTTCACTTTACGTTTTTACAATGGTGTCTATCTATAGCCATCTCTTGCCAAAATGAATATTACATTTTTCTAATAAGACTTTGGGTGTAAGGCCACATTAAGTTCTTGTCAAATTTATTCAAATGTTTTTTTTTTTTTTTTTTTTTTTTTTCCCAAATTAGTTCTTGTTGGATCTTGATGATATACTTCTCCAAATACTTCACAAGGTTAGTAAGGTGCTGCTGATGTTCTCTTCTGGTTTGCCTGAAAAACATTTAAATTAATTTCGCCTCAGAAAAATTATTCTGCCATTTTAAGCTCCCAATTTCGGCTGATTGTAGACAACGTCCTACATTTTTAATTGCTGAAAAATATGTTTCTGGTCACATCAATTCCTTATAATTTTCAGCTGATATATATTACCTGTGATCTGTCATCACGTCTTGCCTTAATTAAAATTGATATTTACTCATTTGACATAGGTAGCCATTACTGATTGGACCTTGCTGATATTGTTCAGTATCAGGTACATCAAATCATGATGTGAAACAGGTAACTGGATTCTCATCAATGATGAAACTATCATTCAGTTCCAGTTTCACTTATCTTCTGCATGCATCCTAATTACCTTGGGGCATAAGACTGAAGTTGAAAATCTGTAAATGCATATATAATCAATTTGTCAAAATGAAAACGAACATGCCATGAAGCTATATCTACTGATAATCGGCAAGCATTCGTAGAAGAAAAGAAAAAATTAAATATTTAAAAGCAAATGAATACCTCACAATATGACTGTTGTTGTATATTCCATTATTTATTATTGTATTTATTATTGTCTCTCAAGCGGGAGCGAGCGTACACTTTAACCTGGAATGGAAGCGGCGCGCAGGTCTGCTTCCCTCACGCAGTCGCTGCAGATCCTTTCCTCTCTCTCTCTCCTCTGAAATGAAAGGCAGCACCCTGCCTTTAACCTCCCCAGCACATTTGAAATTCAAATGAACAAATTTCAAATTTGGCCGTCTAGACTGCTATCTGTACGTGATGGCGTTAAGTCACTTTCATTAACGATTCGCTTTGAAGTCGGGAGGGGCCCTGCGAGCGTTGTCACAGCTCGCTCTCTCAGACGCGCCACCAGCTCGGCGGCGTCCCACGGCCTCCCTTTCCTCTCAACATCTGCGCGCGACCAACGGCTTCTCCGCGTTCAGTCCGAGGCATACAATTAAATGGCAGGTGTGCAAATGCTTTACAGAAACCGCTAAGGTTGTTGAAGGTGTTTCGCTGTCAGTATAGCTTGTGTGTGTGTGTGTGTGTGTGTGTGTGTGTGTGTGTGTGTGTGTGTGTGTGTGTGTGTGTGTGTGTGAGTGTGAGTGTGTGTGTGTGTGTGTGTGTGTGTGTGTGTGTGTGTGTGTGTGTGTGTGTGTGTGTGTGTGTGTGTGTGTGTGAGCTCAGGGCTGAACCCCTTGCATTCTTCCTTTATAAACAAGCACCTACGTCAGGTTTTGAAAGTACTGTGCAGAGACACATACTGAAATTGCTGAGCACTGCTGTTTGCTTCCATGACATACAGTATGTCAATAGAAAAATAAAGCATGGCAGTTATTGAGATGTACCTAGTGTGCCACCATCCTGTGGGTTTTGTGGTTTGGCTTTCTGTGTGCATATGGTAATATAATACCACTTAATGCATATGTGCTCATCTGTGCTGCTCAGGTAATCACTACTGCTGCTCCTACTCTGCAGAACAAGGTAGACTCAACCCCACCCTCATTAAGAATGAAAACAATACACAGTGATGCTTTGAAGAGAAATATATTTGTCAAAAAAGTACAGTCCAATGATGCTTTTCTGGCTGTACCTTAATTAAATTTCCTCTTGATAAAACCATAATGTTTCTGGCTGCACTTAGTGTATGTGTTGTGTGATTTATTCCGTTTTGGTGTCAGATTGATTTTATTCAATACTTAAATTGTGTTGACAATGTGTCATAGTAATTGAATGAGTGATTGGGTTACCTTCATCACACTTGCCAATGCAAAAAGGATTTTGTAAAATCAATACAAATCTATTGGACTCGGGAGGAGTGAAAGTGAATCTGTGAATCTGCTACAGGAAATGATGCAGTACTATAAAAATCATTCATCAAACCAAAAGTGTGAAAGCTGTCTCTATGGAAACTGGGCTAAATTTATCAATGACTATTTAGTTTTCAGAACTGGATGGCGAAAACAACTGTAACGAGTTGGATGTGTGGATATTCACGTTCTCCATGAATGTACCCTACACATTTACACACGCCCACTCACACACATAACCACGTGTGTATATACACACTCACACCACACATATGTCTTTGCTATACACACATGCATACTCACATAGGTACATACACACAAGCACCAGCATACATACACATCCACACATGCAAACACACATATAGGAGTTGCATTGACATCCATGCATTACACACACACACACACACACACACACACTTAGCGCACACTCTCACACACAAACTCACGTGCACATGCACACACACACTCACGCACACACTCACATGCACATGCACACACACACACACTCATGCACACACTCACGCACTCATGCGCACACACTCACGTGCACATGCACACCCACACAGACACTCACACTCACGCACACTCATGTGCACCCACTCACATGCACATACACACACACACTCATGTACACACAAACACACACACACTGATGTGCACACACTCACACACACACACTCATGTGCACACGCACACACTCTCACACGCACACACACACACACACACAACACAGGTGCCGACGAACACACACATAGACAAAGACAAGATGACAGGTATCAAGCTTATCCTCCTCGGTCTGACTTGTGTGGAAAGGGGTCAGAGAGAGCCAGTGTGAGTCTGCTATCCCCTGACTGCAAACGCTAGGAGGCTTATCTCAAACAGAGTTCTGCAGAACAGGAACTCAGGCACCACACGGTAACACACTGACTACATTTTATGGACATATTATTTCTAGAAAATTCTATGAATATCTTATGTGACGATGTTTTTATTCATACTCTATCCTTTTAGTGACCCTCAGCATTCTTATTCTTACAAAACAAAACCAAAACCATACTCTCCATCCATTAATTTCCAGTTATTATATCCAGTTATTTTTTTATTTTGTTTGTAATTGGCTGTACCAGTACATACCAGTACATAAAATAATCAGGTTTGTTTTAATTTGAAATATATTCCTGCTTTAGTATGTATGTGATTTTTAATGTTAATGTTAATGAGTAAATGATGTTCATTTGACTGTGTGTTGTAAATGAGTAAATGTTGTTTGTTTGACTGTGTGTTGTGAGTAAATGAGTAAATCTAAATGTTGTTTGTTTGACTGTGTGTTGTAAATGAATAAATGTTGTTTGTTTGACTGTGTGTTGTAAATGAGTAAATGTTGTTTGTTTGACTGTGTGTTGTAAATGAGTAAATGTTGTTTGTTTGACTGTGTGTTGTAAATGAGTAAATGTTGTTTGTTTGACTGTGTGTTGTAAATGAGTAAATGTTGTTTGTTTGACTGTGTGTGAGTTTGAGTTTATAAATCCAATGAGTAAATGTTGTTTGTTTCTTCCCCGGCTTAGCGAGAGCTAAATAAAAACTGCCTCTTTCCTGAGACTAACTTCTGCGCTACACTGCCTCTAATGGAAAGGCTGAGAGGACCCTGGGTGCTCGTTCTTTCCCTGGTACATCTGCTGTCACTGTGTGTTACACTGGGAGCTGTCAAAACAAATACGGTCCAGCAGTCCAGAGGAACTGGACTGACCCCTCGGAAGGAGTCAGTCACTCTTCGTAGCTCATTATTGTGGTGCGTCGGATGGAGCGCTGTCCAAATCCCTTTCGGCATTTTAAAATGACAGTGCCCCCAATTTGGGGCAAGGAAGTCTGACTAGTGTGACAGTGCAGTGCTGTTATTGTGAAGCAAGGAGGCCTGCTGCGTGTGTGCTGTGTGTGCATGTGTGTGTGTGTTTGTGACAGTGTATGTGTGTGTGCATTTGTGTGTACATGTGTATGCGTATGTGAGAGAGTGTGCGTGTGTGCATGTTTGTGTGTGTGTGTATGTGCATGTGTGTGTGTTAGAGAGTGTGTGACAGTATGTAAGAGAGTACAGTAGTGTACAGTCCTTCCCTGCTTTCTGTTTGTGTCTGTGTGTGTGTGTGTGTGTGTGTTTCTGTGTAATTGTGATAGTGCCACAGTAACACAGTGTCTTTTGTGTGTGTGTATATGTGTGTGTGTTTGAGCGTGTGTGTCTGTGTTGTTTGTGTTTGTGTGTAAGTGTGATTGTGCCACAGTAACACAGTGTCTTTGTAGGTGTGTCTGTATGTGTGTGTGAGAGAGATGTTGTACATTATTAGGTTGTGTTTGTGTTTAGTGATGTTGTTTTGTGTGTGTACATTTTTGTAGATGTGTCTGTGTGTGTGTGAGAGAGAGATGTTGTACGCTATTAGGTAGTGTTTGTGATTAGTGATGTTGTTTTGTGTGTGTATTTGTAGTTTTTGTAGGTGAACATATGTGTATGGGGTTCATGAGTGACAGACCAGTATTGTACAGATACATTACTAGCCTCTGTTTTGTGTGTGTGTGCGCGTGTGATAAATAGTGTTGAAAGCTCTGGTGAGTGTCTCAGTGCGGAGGGGGAAGCGAGCTGCAGAGGGGAACATGTTTTCGCAGGGAAGACTGAGAGCTTTTCCTGTGGCTGCTGCAGGTGGCGGTTACGCCCCGCTCAGCTCAAACTGACGAGCGTCTGGAGGTCCTGGGGGTGCACTCAGAGGCCCTGGGGGGGAAGGCGTGTTCGAGCCTGGGCCGCAGAGTTAGCCCAGCAGCCCCGGCGATCCTGCAGCACTCAAACCAGCACACACACACACAGCTTCAGCTGGCTGCCTCGTTACTGGACAGTCATGTGAATCGAATAAACAGGAAGTTATTCAAATGCTGGAAGCAGTTTATATTGCAGCTGGCAAAATCATCACTGTCACTGACCCCGTTTAAACTTTCCTCAAGGAGACAAAGGCATCTTTTTAGAGAATGGAGTTTATTAACGTCAGAAATAAGCTGCTAGATGCAGTGTTAGTGTATCTGGAGGACATTATTCTAATGGCTACAGTGATGATTAAAAACACTCAAAAAGGCTCAATCAAACAGCCCAGTTCAATACTGGGCCTGAGCTGGCAAAGGTTTTTCTGTTTTGTAACTTTTAATTGTAAAAATCTGGTGACAGTTATCAGGCTGGAGTGTGCTTACCTGGCCCCAGGTAGCCTAGCAGAAAGAAATGTGGGCACAAGGAAAGCCCCAAAATCACTTTAATTAAAAGATGTCAACAGCACTGAAATAGTCATTCATTCACATTAGGATACTGGATATTGGAGTGAGACTGCAAATAGCACATGGAGTGAGGGTTTTCTTATTAAAATTAGAAATGCCTTTTGTATTGCTGATTAATTATTTAAGCGCACACATACTTATGTCATTTCCTTCCACCATCTTTGCTGCATTTACGGCTTGTTGCATTTAGATGAGAGCGAGGTTCTCCCAGCTAACTTTTATAGCCTTGGGTACTGTCCTCTCATCATTAACTGCAGGAAAAGTGCACTAATAGTTTTATAGATCTGGAAATATTCAGCAACAAACTGCTCTCGCCGAGGCGATTGTTATGTGAGCAGCATATGCTTGCCGAAGCCTCGGGCGGTTGCTGTGTTGATCAAAAGTAATAGTCAGATGGTCTAGCCAATATTTATTTCATTTTAAGTGCAGGAAATTGTAGAGCCATGGTCACATGTTCTCCTGATTGCTGCATTAGGTCATTCAGTTTGGGACTGCTGTAAGAGGATGAGGCTTTGGAAAAAAATATGACTAATCTGGAAATGTACGTCTAAAATATAGAACACAGAGAGTAGTTATATATTAGGTACACCTGCTCTGTCCATGTGACTTGTAACATGTAACCATGTTATTTAAAGCAGGTTGGCAGATACCTATGAATTGTGTGTGCGTGTGTGTGTGTGTGTGTGTGTGTGTGTGTGTGTGTGTGTGTGTGTGTGTGTGTGTGTGTGTGTGTGTGTGTGTGTGTGTGTGTGTGCGCATGTGTGCATGCAATTCGAAGGGAGAATGGGCAAGACAAAAAATGTGTCTTTGAACACGTCATGGGTGGCTGGGTACAAGACGTGCGTTTATAAGAACCAAAAACAATATTGTCATGGGTGTTTCGGGAATGGTCCACCACCAAGTGAACATCCAGCCAATGAAGGCTGACATGACTTTACTGACAGCCGAGTGTACTAGTGATGCTGAAAGAGGCAACACCATACACGTGTCACAGAACACACAACACCATACACGTGTCACAGAACACACGACACCATACACCATGTCACAGAACACACAACACCATACACATGACACAGAACACACAACACCATACACCATGTCACAGAACACACAACACCATACACATGTCACAGAACACACAACACCATACACCATGTCACAGAACACACAACACCATACACGTGTCACAGAACACACAACACCATACACATGACACAAAACACACAACACCATACACCATGTCACAGAACACACAACACCATACACGTGTCACAGAACACACAAAACCATACACCATGTCACAGAACACACAACACCATACACCATGTCACAGAACACACAACACCATACACATGTCACAGAACACACAACACCCTACACACAACATCATACACGTGTCACAGAACGCACAACACCCTACACCCATCACCATACACGTGTCACAGAACACGCAACACCCTAGACCCATCACCATACACGTGTCACAGAACACACAACACCATACACCATGTCACAGAGCACACAACTCCCTACACACAACACCATACACTTATCACAGAACACACAACACCCTACACACAACACCATACACGTATCACAGAACACACAACACTCTACACACAACACCATACATGTATTACAGAACACACAAAACCATACACCATGTCTCAGAACACACAACACCATACACCATGTCACAGAACACACAACACCCTACACACAACACCATACACGTGTCACAGAACACACAACACCATACACCATGTCACAGAACACACAACACCATACACGTGTCACAGAACACACAACACCATACACCATGTCACAGAACACACAACACCATACACGTATCACAGAACACACAAAACTATACACCATGTCACAGAACACACAACACCATACACGTGTCACAGAACACAAAACACCATATTCACAACACCATACACGTGTCATAGAACACACAACACCATACATCGTGTCACAGAACACACAACACCATACTCACAACACCATACACGTGTCACAGAACACGCAACACCCTACACACAACACCATACACGTGTCACAGAACACACAACATCATATTCACAACACCATACATGTGTCACAGAAGACACAACACCATACACCGTGTCACAGAACACACAACACCATACACTGTGTCACAGAACACACAACACCATACACCGTGTCACAGAACACACAACACCATACATCGTGTCACAGAACACACAACACCATACACTGTGTCACAGAACACACAGCACTGTGCACTCAGCATACATCGCGTCACAGAACACACAACACCATACTCACAACACCATACACATGTCACAGAACACGCAAGACCCTACACACAACACCATACACGTGTCACAGAACACACAACACCATACACCATGTCACAGAACACACAACACCATACAACAAACACTGCAGTCAACATTGTCCACCACCAGCCAAACTGCAAAAACCGTGTTAAACACTGCAGTCAACGTGTGCTGGACAGCCTGTGTCACCCTCTTAACACTTTGTTAAACCTATGGCCTGATGAATTCAGACAATTTGAGGGCAAAAGGGGAAACTATTTTCAATTAGATGGATGTTTTTAAATAAAGTGGTTGCTTTCTGTATGTCATTGCATATTAATTTACACAGATAAAATATAATTAGATTTGTCTGTCAAATTCATAAGCATGTGCATATACTGTTCAATAATTATGCTGTTGTTCTTTGCTCTGTAAATCAGCACCCACTTCAACATCACTTACAGTGTGCCTCCATTACAGACTTTTCAATATGAATAGGTAAACAGTAATGCTTGCAAAATTGCCCAGATATGAGCCTGTGTGTGTGTGTGTGTGTGTGTGTGTGTGTGTGTGTGTGTGTGTGTGTGTGTGTGTGTGTGTGTGTGTGTGTGTGTGTGTGTGTGTGTGTGTGTGTGTGTGTGTGCCAGCTTGTCTTTCTTTTAGTGTATACCTTAGGCCCACTAGCTATGTGTATGCAAAACAGTATAGCATGCACATGTAATGAAGAACCTCCAGCTACCCTTTTGCAGCTCTCCTTCTTTGTTTTTTCATGTGTGGACATTGATCTAATTTGAATATGCATGCAAATTTTACATTCCATTCCCTTTCCTTTAATTTGTGCTCTAATAAGTAACAAATGCCTGTAGCCTTAATGAAATGTGTCCAGGCTCTAATGTAAATGATGGGTGCTCTCGCAGAATGTGCAGTAAAAAATGTGTATATTGCTCATTAACATACAAATTTAGTTAACCGACTTGGTAATGTAAAAATAACTTTAAAGATTCTCTGCACCAGTTTGATTGCAAGTGTTGAGCTGCAATGCAAGTTATTAGATAATGGATACCGTACCCAGATGCAGAATTTTTAAATGCATTTAAATCTGCTGAAAGAACTGCTTGTAATTGGACTCGCATCTGCTTGTTGTGTTTTTTCTCAAGCTCAAAGTAAAGGAAAGGCAACGGCTGTCAAAGTCTTTAAAAGAAAATTAGGCTGTTTGGGAAATTATAGGTTGAGAACAAAAAATGTAAACACCAATGTAAAATCATTTGATTGGGCCGTCCGCGACTGTCCTGCTATGAGCTTCCGTACAGAGTCTACCAGACTGTGGAACACTGTTTCTGTCTGGGGTATCTGACAAATTCAGGCTTTTAGAGATCTTTGAAAATCTCGTTCATTAATTTAATCACTGGCATCAGTCAAGCCGGTCATTTTGATAATCCTTCAACAGTTTTTGAAAAATAAAATCAAACACTAACCTGCATTTAATTGTGAGTAAATGTTATGGACGAATTTTGACTGGATGCTGGATGTGGCCTCACAGTCTGCCAGACTGATGAATTCAGTCTCGGTGCGCTCTTTTGTACAACACAGGTTTTCCAGAACAGGATGACAGGTGGAGGGGTGTTCCACATGTCTGACCGCGCAGCTCTCAGGCAGACTCACAGGCACACTGTAATAACGAGTCTATCATAGCAGCAAAGACAACAATAATCTGGGCAAATGAACAGCCATTCGGAGCCCTTGAATATGAATGAAGAGAGCACATGGTAATATGATTATATCACGGCCATTTCTGCATCCGAACCTACAGCGTATCACAGACTCTGAATGTGGGCCATGACCTCCGCTAACATTTACATATTAGACGATTAGCTTAATTGACTGTCATTCCAATTGATCCGAGTGGATAGGACAGAAAGGTTTATTCCCAATTTGCACTGGGATTTGAGTAATCTAACCTCCCTTGCAGATGCATTTGGGCTAAATTGACTCCTATAAATTATAATTGTATGTAACTAATTAGCTAGTCCTGTTCAATTGCTAATTAACAGATATGGCACCCTGTGTTTTTCGACAGAAAATACGTCCATTGTCTTTGAAATATTGACTTTTTCCTTTATATTCTCTGATTTGCATACAGTAATGAATATAAAAGTAATTAACTTCTTAATTGTCCAGAGATATTGCTCCGTCTTGTCTTGGTGCAGAATGCCTTTGCGCTGAGGCTTGAAAAGGCCTAGTCCATGTGATTCTTTCGTTGCTGGAACAGAAAATAACACCCGTGAAAAATCCCACATTGTGTTTTTTTCTCTGGGAATGGAAATACACAACTGCTTGCTAGCATCTGCAGCCGGAGCACAAGTGACCTTAAATTCCCAACTCATCGTCTGCAGTGATCAGATATGAGTAAATAGGAGTAAATATGAGTAATGCGCGTTTCCGTCTGCCTTTGCTGGCTGATGAATTTGCATGCCTGCTCGGTTTCATCAGACTGTGATTGGAATAGTAATGTTGTGCTTGGCCTCCCCAGACAGCTGTAAAAAGCTCTTAACTGTGGGAATGCAAACAAACTTTAGACAGTCTCTGACTGACATTCCTCCCCAGGTAAGCTGCCCTCTTTTGGAGAGGGAGGTGGTGACACCGGTGAGGTCAGGTGCCTTTTTTCTCACCAGCTGTGCTCTCTCCCTCCAGGAGCGGCCGGTTGGGCTCTGTGGGCGTCCTGAAGCATGGATAAGTGGAGCTGTCCGACATGGAGTGATGGAGCTGAAGTATGTGTGAGTATAGCTTGAGTATGTGGGGGGGGGGCGTGGGATCACCTGAGTCAAACACTCACATGTGACATGTTTTGTAGTTTGGCACATTGGTGCTCTCAGGTGTTGTGGCTCTATGGCCAAAGACACACACAATGTTGTGTTCTTTGTGAATTTGTAGGCCTCATCTTCACTAAGATGGATACCTTCATGTTATGTCTGCATGTGTAAGTGTTAGAGTTATCCAAATACATTCATTCATAGATCATTCTAAATATGCCTGTTTATCAGTCTCACCTAAAGCTAATAAATGTTAAGTGTTTGTGATGGTATTGAATCATATGACCCATGATGTTAAGAGAGACCTATCACACCAGGGGGTCATTTGAATCACATGTGTTTAAAAGCAGGTGTATAGGGCAAAAAAACCTCTTGAGAATATGTTATTCTATAATTTGCTCTCAGCAACAGTTTTGCTGTTTAGAAAATAAATCAAGAGCAGAAACAGGAAAACATATACAAAGAAGAAAGCGATGTTGTCAAGGCCTAAACAGAGGACTGCTGTGACTGCAGAGGACTGCATTCATAAATTTATAGTCAATATAAAATAATTGTTCATGGTTATTGAAGGGAATTCCTGTTTGCAGTTGATACCGATGTGTATTTTTGTGCATGCACTGCAACTGTTTCCTGGAACATGGACACTTTCTCCTGTTCATTGGTTTCAGCATTTAGAGCTGAGCTCACAGCTGTTCACTCCTGTTCACTGCTGTTCACTGCTGTTCAAGCACACAGAAAGGACCCTTTTCAAGACAGTGATAGATAACACTCCTGTCCTTCACAGCACAGTCTTAAAGAGATGGATTTGGAATGGTCTCCAGTGTCAGAGGCATGTGGCAGAGGAGGTGTGAGAATGTTCTCTCCAGGGTAGATTCATGCTGTTCCTGGATCAGGGAAGAGTCTGAATGTTTTACTGTTGGATACCCCCCCCCCCCCCGCCTCCCCCTGACCTGACATGGGTGGTCTGTGGAGGTTTAGGCCTCCTACCCTTCCCCAAGAATGACTTCAGCATGAGCAGGAAAGCTGTACAGAGCCAGACCCTTAGAGCAGTATGACAGTGACCAAAGAGCAGGGCTGGGGCCGAATCAAATGCACTTCACCTCTTTCAGGACAGGCTTTAAATTAAAACATATGTTTATCTGAGTTATTGCCATTTTATTGGAGACAGACAAACATGTCCTTTGGAATATATATGCTTTTCATTTTAAACAGGACTGCATATTCCCTTAAAAAGTCCATTTTGATTGAATTCCATGTGTCCTTAAATGGAATAAATTAATGTGATTGGGCGGCAGCCCAAGAGTGCTAAAAATGTGGACCTCCTAGTAACTGAGCTGTGAGAGTGACCTCCTGACTGGGGGGTATGTGTAGTTTTAGACAAAATTTTTGCATATTTTTCCGTTAGTAAACAACAGTAACTGTCATTGCAGGGTCAAGTATGAAAGCAATCAGCATGGCCTGAGTGATTCAGAGAGGAAAGAGTCTTAACCAGAGCCCAAGATGGCCATGGAGCTGCAGGACTCATGCTTCAGCTATGTGTTCCGCTGAGTGCTGGGATTCCCCGTGCCGGGACAGGCCTTATCACACCAGGGCTGGGGAGGTCAGCCAGGGTCCTCCAGTTCCTGCTAAAGTGGTAAAAAAAAAAAAAAAACTAAATCCAAATGAGGAGATACAGAGAAAAAGGAAAAATTACTTACAGAAAAAAGGCAAGACTACAAGTAAAGACTGACAAATTATATTTTAGGAAAAAATAATGTACTGTGATCAAGTAGAATTGTTTTCAATATTACATAGTACTAAATTATTCAGATTGGTACAGCCAGCTGGTTAACCTCACTGTTGCCCAAATTGAACTGATATAACAGTGAGGTTCACCCAGCTTTTCAGAACAGATTTCTTCAGTCAAGTCAAGCCTGCCAATATAAAACCTCCCCTTTGAACATTTTATTGTGCAGAGAGTAAACTTACACATACTGCCTCAACCATGTTTAGGGAAAGTCTCCACTGCTTTCATTAAAACAAGGTAAGACAAAGTAAGGCCCACAGGCCAGTTTTGGGCCCTTAAGAAATTGTACATGTGCTGCCACGTTCACGCTGGCATATATACAGACGCCTAAGTCACCAGCATATTTCTGCTTTCCCCGCTATGATGTCGGAGTGTGTCGGAAGATATTTTCCTCTTGGGCATCCTACTTTTATTCACACATTAGTGCTCATTTTGAATAAATGTATAGTCTGAAGGTGATGCCCCAATCTAACCACTATAAGGAAGTTTCAAAGCTCCACTGGAAGTGGTATGGTAGAAGTAGTAGTGTACTTGAACTGTTCAGAAAAATTATTACCTCTTGCCTCTCAAAACAGAAAAGACTCCAAACTAAGTTGACCGAGAGAGAGAGAGAGAGAGAGTACAGGTCCAATGCAGAGAAACTTGATTGAAAAAGAAAAGCATTGAATAGGAGGATACACGGGCCAAGCAGTTAAGCTAAGGCATTGTACCTGTAGTGGTATTACAGCTTTGAAAGGGGAGCAGGGGTTGAATGGAGAGCAAGTAACTTCTGATCAGCCAGCTCAGGTAATCTGCTCCAAGCATTGTTAATGAAAGGATGCTTCTGTCAAACGTCAGTGTTATAAAATATGGTTAAGGTATTGCTTGTTTCTGTGCCACTCCCTTGAGGTTGCGCAGAATTATGTATAGCTAACATAGTATGCTCTCGCCAAGGTTTTTACACCTTTTCCACATGCATCGTAAAAAATGTAAAAGAAGATGTGATTAAGAAAGTGGAACATTCAGAAGGCAACACACACAAACAAATGTCTATGCATATACTGTATATGGCAAATATACATTTTGCATTTACATTAGCGACACAAAATAATTACTAGTCAAATTTAAATGGCTTTAACCACTGAAAGAGTAGACAGTCCAGGCACTGTAGTGGGAAGAGAAGGCCATCATTGCTCAGATTATCAGACATTCTCACCTGATCTAGATTATCATTGCTAGTGTCACATTGTCTTGGATACCATACACTCCCAATATATGAGTATGTTATGATGCTGTTGGTCCTATGGAAGCAGCAGTAACTGAAGTCCTGAATATAGGAAAAGGAAAAGGCTTACCTTATTCTGTTTAATAGGTCTTTATCTGTGTCCCATCATGCCTTGAGCGTTTGGAAATTGGTCCACATTCTCCAAGGCTCTCGTGACCTCCTGTGTTAACAGCTAGACCTGCCCAACACAAGGTGAAATCCTAACACATCTGTAGATTTCCTGACAGTCAGAGGGCCTGACGTGAAAAGGGAAGACCGAGTAGAATCTATAGAGTCTAAAGGGTTACAAATGTGTCTGACTCCTGATGCTCAGGTGGTTTTCAGTGGCGAGTGATCACTGAGCTGCCTAACCCCGCTCAGTTCCTGTTGGAACAAAAAGCAGACGTACGCAGGTTGAAGTGTAAAATCCACCACCCGCAGAAGCCTGTGGTCCTCCGTGTTTTTTATTTTTTTTTTTTACATTAGTTTTGATCGGGAGTTATTGCATCGTCTCTCTTATCTCCGTCAGACTCCCATGGATCGCGATCAGGAGCGTTTTTGCATAATGTATCAGAGCCACGTGCCAACTGGTGCACTTCCCTCTGAAGTTGCTTCCTCTGTTATTCTGTCTCATTCATCATCCGCTGTGGATCTCTGTGAAGTCGCAGCCAATGAAAGCCTCTCTCGCGAGCGAGAACTGAGGGATCGCTTCACAGCCTCGGCTCGGGCTGAGTGAGAAGTCTGTCGCTTCCTGACGGATGTTTCGCTTTGTGAGTGTACAATCGCATCTTGAAAGGAAACGAAGGAGGGGAGATACAGGATCAATACGAACATTCAGCGCGTAGGGCTGTAGGAACAGGAGCGCCATATTCCGCTTTCTAGGGCCTTTTGTTTACTTTTTGTCATCATATCTTCTTTTCTCATCTCCTCTCATGTGTAAGGGGGGTATGAATTTATGTCTAAAACACTGCTCTTTAACGTGCGTAAAATGCACCACGTCTTCCTTGGAGGACTTCTCACCTTGCCAGTTTGTGGTGACAAAAGCGACAGTTTTTCACTTCGAATGCAGGCGATGGACCACCTGCAGAGACAAAGTTCTGACAGCTTTTCAGAGTGTCACTCCACACTACCCCTTTCTCGTTTATGACAGCTTTGTTTGACAGATAAGAAGTTAAATGTCTGTTTGGCTAAGTTAAAAACGAAACTTATTTTCCCTGAAAAGTGTTGACGGCATAAAACCAGGGCACCGCTAAATAGAAATCAAACTGTTGTCACCATCAAAGATACTTTACATCTTTTTTGCCATCCATTGTTTTCTTCTGTAAGGGGACTTTCACAGTTAATTATTGCCCCAGCAAATTAAATAAGTGGTTTGTCTACTTAACTAGTATAAAGCAATTCATTTAAATTTGACAGAGCATGCATGCCTGTGAAGTGTTTTAAAGGTCGTTAATTAGCCTGTTGTCCTTTAGAAATATTTAACGCCGCTTTACACCCTGCCATGTGCTAAACATGGGTATGCACACACCATGGTCACATTTACAACTCCTATTTGAAAAGAGCACTCCGTAATTGAGTGTTGTACACAAACATTCCATCACCTATGAGAGTGAGCCCCCCATTTCAAATACAGGTCCCCCAAAAATAATATGCACAGGTACTGTAATGCTCTTTATTCTTTACTTTATTCAGCAATGAGCTCGTGAGCTTTTCATGTTTTTGTTTTGGTTCAGCTATAAAATGCAAATTCCACATTTTGAAACTGAACTGTAATAACTGTCCTTGTTACTTGCTTTGAACTTGATTAATTTCTGAGGCTGTTAAACTCTGTATCAAAAATAATTTGTTAGCATGGCTGAATTAACATTTAAGTGTACTTACGGCTGGTTTTTGCTGTGTCTGTGCACAGTAGCAGAGAGTCTAGTGGCCTGGCATCTTCTGATGAACTCAAGAGCTGAATGGGAGGTGGAATGACGTAAGCTCCAGTTAAGTGCTCAGGTGGTATGAAAGCTCTATTTTCAGTCTGCTCATTTTACCTGGCATCAAAAACGAGACAGTGCCACACACCTGGCAGAAAATAAGTCTGAATGAAGAGCCAAGATGGCAGTTTTTGAACAGAATAGATATATCTGGGTTAAATGGTTACATCACCAGTGACTTCACAGCATGTTTTAATCTGATATGGACAGGCAACCAGTCTCTGTGCCCTGCTAACATGTCTGTGAGTTAGAAGGGGCTGGTTAGGGGTGCTTAGGTGTTTGAGTGTAGGATGTGTCTGTGAGTTAGAAGGGGCTGGTTAGGGGTGCTTAGGTGTTTGAGTGTAGGATGTGTCTGTGAGTTAGAAGGGGCTGGTTAGGGGTGCTTAGGTGTTTGAGTGTAGGATGTGTCTGTGAGTTAGAAGGGGCTGGGTAGGGGTGCTTAGGTGTTTGAGTGTAGGATGTGTCTGTGAGATAGAAGGGGCTGGTTAGGGGTGCTTAGTTGTTTGAGTGTAGGATGTGTCTGTGAGTTAGAAGGGGCTGGCCCAAGCAACAAGCCCAGCTCCCGAACTGCTCATGCAACGTATAGAACCGTTATAACATAGAATGAATTATTTATTGACGTGTGGAGGTGTGAACTTTCTTAAATCTACCTGAGAAGGAACTGAAGGAAACAAAAATACATCCAGAAGACTGTTGACATGCCTGCTGTAAGCAGGACTGTTTTTAAGATTCAGACACAACGCACACCTAATCCCCAGCCTCAAACTCCACTTTTACATTTCAGCCAGGGATGCTGTTTGTGACAAACACAGAGAAGTGACAACAGTGCTCTGCCCCCGTGGGGTTTTCCCTTTGCTGTCAGCCGTTCTCCTCCTGAGAGCCTCAGGACACAGGAGATGAAGTGTGCTGACCCGAGGGCTACAAACCGCACCTCGATCCGCACATCAGAGAGACGCGGGCTCACTCTCTGAGACACGCATGCAGATCCCAGGGGTCGAAGAGCATTAACATCAAGGCCAGCCAAAAACATTTTCTGTGATGTGCTGAATCCATATTTCAGACAAAAATAAAGTCAGAGCCCCCCTTGTTGCATAAAATATTTTTTAAAAACTGACAAACACTGAAACCCTTAAAACTTTCATCCACTTTACCAACAATTACTCTTATTTTCCCTATTTGTATAAATGATTTGCACAAATTTTACATTTGATCAAAATTAAAATAATATTTGGTACCTTGATAAAAAAAAAAAACTGTCCCTCTTTTCCTCATTCTCCTGCAGTTGCCAGGCAGTATTTCAGAAACACCCAGACGCTGGGAAAGCTGTAGCATGAATGTGACCTTTGAGGAGACCAATCATGACCAGTTTTAGTTGAGACTGGATCACAGAGATGCAGATTCCATTCTGTGGTCATTTTTGAGATTGCTGTTTTGTGGTTTCAGCAATATTCCTGTTATGCAGTTTTTAGTTGTGTGGAACGTGACATTATGGCTTTGCAGACTGTTCCCTTTAACTCAGTAAATAATTATGTTTTTTTCAGTTTTTTTGTAACTTTTTTAATTCAGTAATCAACTACTCCACCTGTTTAAAAATCTGTTAGATAGCAATATCATGTTACCTTAGAAACTCTTGAACGTCTTCAATAGTAGAAAAAGATTGATAATTAGGATTGACGTTAATATGAAACACAAGTGACTTAAGACTTTACACGTGACTTAGTCACTGTTACACTAAATATGAGTTTTACTTTATGACTTGGTGTTTCGGTTATTTTGTCCTACCCCCTGCTCGCACGCTAGACTGATTATCATGACCATGTCTCCTAAAAAAGGGAGACAAATCACAGCCCGGCTCAGGGCTTATTTGGAATAACTAATCCTTAATTATAAACGTGCCTAGCATACATCGTTCTTCAGCCTGACCAGCCTCAGCCTGACCAAGCATGAAAGCGCTGTAACCGGCCCAGATTGCTCCCACCCCTCCTCCCGTCTTCGCCTTTTTTTACATTTCCACTGTTAGAATGGAATTATGATCAAAGGGTTGGACCAGTGCAGTTTGTGTCCTGACATTAGTCACGCATCACCGGATTGAATTTTGATCTCTCCTTAAAAGACCAAAACTGGAGGGGACAGAGAAGGCGGATGAGAAAAAAGAGGAAAAAAACAGACAAATGAAAAGAAAAGAAACATGAAAAGGGGAGGGGTGGGCAGACAGTGATGTGCTCTGTGTTTCGCTCATCTTTCTGTTTATCGCAAGCTGTCCCTTAGAGCCTCCAAAATCGGGGGGAGTGCTAAAACAAAGGAAGCAGGGAAAGAGATAGAAAGACGGAGAACAGAGAATCGGTTTGGGTGTGAAAAGAAAGAGAGGGAGAGTGAAAAAGCAGGAAGTTCCAAGAATAAGGGCGATCTCACATGTCAGCATATTCTTTGGTAAAGCAAGTATGTTCTTTTTGGAACTCTCTCTGTTTCTCTCTCTCTCTCTCTCTCTCTCTCTCTCTCTATATATATATATATATATACATATACATATACATATGTATAAGCATCATACATGTGGAGGTGGGATGGTGTGAAATAGATTGTGAAAGTCTGTGTTTCCTCTGCATGATGAGAAGAGCAAAGCGATGCTCAGTGCACTTCTCAGTGGCTGCAGGACCACTCGCAAGTTTCTGCTTTTCCTGTTCACTGCGCAGAAGTGCGCTTGTTGTGTCTGTTTCTGCAGTTAAAATCTACCATCAAAGGTGCAATTGCAACTCAGGCCTAATTACAGAGGCTAACCTGTACTCTGCTAATCAAAGACATGCACTAATCCCACACAGAATGAGGCCTAGTTACACAATAAACTCTCCTGCAAATGTGTGACAATTGATTCGGTTTTAAAAGGTCTTTCATACTTTGACATTTAGAGGTATCTTGTGGTTTTCAGTGTTTGAAGCCTCAGTCTGTCACTGTATACTGTGAAACTTCAGTGTGAAGCAGACCGCATTGCTGAGGGGGTCATGTTAATGATTGCTGGCCACATGCCTGTGTGAGCACAGGCAAAGGTCACATGGTCACTCCATCTCTCTACTCATGGGTAAACTCAGTCACTGTCAGGATTTATTTCCAGTTGTGCCTTTCAACAGTCATGCTAGCTAAGTAAATATTTAATTCAATGTATTTATTTACTCAGGTAGTTAATAATGCTTTGCTTCCTTTTGTTTTTATGACTGTGCAGAGTGAAAAAAGACAGAGCACGTGTACATTCACACATTGTTTCTGCATAATGGTTCAGGGACAATACTGCCTACTGAAACCCTCCCCACCTGGGCGGCACTGGAGCTGCAGGCCAGTCTGCATGGGCGTTTTTATGATTCAGCCCAGTCCATTTGGCTCATCACCCCAATGAGAGCATTACCTCAGCAAGAGCAACAAGAATACAGCTTTATATATCATACTCAGTTTTACAGCTTTATGTATCATACTGAATTTTACAGCTTTTTAAAACACACCACTCTGGATTTTCCTTTTGTAGTTTACTAGAGGAAGAAATAGATGCAGGTATGTAAGTATGTATATTTGTAGTGCATATTAATATAAAATTTCCTGCAGATCGTTGACAAGGAGGCAATGTCTCTGAAGCAGGTTCCTCATATTCAGACTTTCAGCTCCTCTGGCATCAATTACATGGATGAATATTTGATTTAGCCTAAAATATTTAATAGGTGCGTGAACTTCGGGCACCTTTGAAGCAGTAAAGAAATGACAGGAGAGAAAATGGATACATGCACTTGTGAGGAGTTTCATCACCTGTAAAAATATAACGAGAAGCAGAGGCTTTAAAAATCCTGTCCAGCTGTCAGCGGAAGCACTCCGCTGTGACACCATTAGGCTCATTCAGGAGAGTCTCAAATAGCTCTCACTCTGTGTGACATTGATTTGTCTTCTATTTCACACTCTTGTGTCGCTGCTTCTCACTCAACCCTGACTCAATCTGCACTGTTTCTTCGCAAGGATAAGTGCACATTTTACAATAGCAATTCTACAGGTTTAAATTCATAATAAATCCATAATGTTACTCGGCGCTATGCACAAAAATGCCATTTCCCAGGCTCTGTTAGGTGAAATTAAGTCTATATGTTTCATGTGCTGTGGTTTTCCCTTTATTTACTTATTTACGAAAATGCAGGAGGTGAAGTGAAAGTCTGAGCTCTTTGGCTCGTGCTGAAAATCCCTACACTCACCTGGCAGAAGCAGGTTAAGTTGAATGCCCCGGGCGGTGGGGCAGGTGAGCGGACAGCCTGGTGAGGGAGGGTAGGGAGAGGCCGCTTACGTCTGCGTCTCCACAAAGTGTGCAGCTCCAAGCCAGTGAATGAGGAGAAGCTTCCAGCAGAAATCAGCAGAATGACTGAAACCCAACACTTATTTCCCCAAAAAGACACTTCATGTTGCTGGCGATTTTAGTTTTATACATTTGAAAACCACAGATTATATATCCAAGCATAACTTTTTTTACTTTTACT
This sequence comes from Albula goreensis, assembly GCA_022829145.1. NCBI lineage: Eukaryota > Metazoa > Chordata > Actinopteri > Albuliformes > Albulidae > Albula > Albula goreensis. The sequence continues at coordinate 1,502,171 of CM040750.1, read as the reverse complement.
TTTATTTTTTTGCAGTTTTAATTTATATTTTATGCTAAACATGCCTGACTTGAAAGAAATGTGTTCATCCCTAACAGCAGTACTATAGACTGAGCAGGAGGTGTTCACCTCTAACAGCAGTACTGTAGACTGAGCAGGGGGTGTTCACCTTTAACAGCAGTACTGTAGACTGAGCAGGGGGTGTTCACCTCTAACAGCAGTACTGTAGACTGAGCAGGGGTGTTCACCTCTAACAGCAGTACTGTAGACTGAGCAGGGGGTGTTCACCTTTAACAGCAGTACTGTAGACTGAGCAGGGGGTGTTCACCTCTAACAGCTGTACTGTAGACTGAGCAGGGGGTGTTCACCTTTAACAGCAGTACTGTAGACTGAGCAGGGGGTGTTCACCTTTAACAGCAGTACTGTAGACTGAGCAGGGGTGTTCACCTTTAACAGCAGTACTGTAGACTGAGCAGGGGGTGTTCACCTTTAACAGCAGTACTGTAGTCTGAGCAGGGGGTGTTCACCTTTAACAGCAGTACTGTAGACTGAGCAGGGGGTGTTCACCTCTAACAGCAGTACTGTAGACTGAGCAGGGGGTGTTCACCTCTAACAGCAGTACTGTAGACTGAGCAGGGGGTGTTCACCTTTAACAGCAGTACTGTAGACTGAGCAGGGGGTGTTCACCTCTAACAGCAGTACTGTAGACTGAGCAGGGGTGTTCACCTCTAACAGCAGTACTGTAGACTGAGCAGGGGGTGTTCACCCTAACAGCAGTACTGTAGACTGAGCAGGGGGTGTTCACCTCTAACAGCAGTACTGTAGACTGAGCAGGGGGTGTTCACCTCTAACAGCAGTACTGTAGACTGAGCAGGGGTGTTCACCTAACAGCAGTACTGTAGACTGAGCAGGGGTGTTCACCTAACAGCAGTACTGTAGACTGAGCAGGGGTGTTCACCTCTAACAGCAGTACTGTAGACTGAGCAGGGGGTGTTCACCTTAACAGCAGTACTGTAGACTGAGCAGGGGTGTTCACCTCTAACAGCAGTACTGTAGACTGAGCAGGGGGTGTTCTAACAGCAGTACTGCCAGACTGGGCAGGGGTGTTCACTCTAACAGCAGACTGCAGAGACTGAGGGGGTGTTCACCTCTAACAGCAGTACTGTAGAGACAGGGGTGTTCACCCCTAACAGCAGTACTGTAGACTGAGCAGGGGGTGTTCACCTCTAACAGCAGTACTGTAGACTGAGCAGGGGTGTTCACCTCTAACAGCAGTACTGTAGACTGAGCAGGGGGTGTTCACCTCTAACAGCAGTACTGTAGACTGAGCAGGGGGTGTTCACCTTTAACAGCAGTACTGTAGACTGAGCAGGGGGTGTTCACCCCTAACAGCAGTACTGAAGACTGAGCAGGGGGTGTTCACCCCTAACAGCAGTACTGTAGACTGAGCAGGGGGTGTTCACCCTAACAGCAGTACTGTAGACTGAGCAGGGGGTGTTCACCTCTAACAGCAGTACTGTAGACTGAGCAGGGGGTGTTCACCCCTAACAGCAGTACTGTAGACTGAGCAGGGGGTGTTCACCTCTAACAGCAGTACTGTAGACTGAGCAGGGGGTGTTCACCTTTAACAGCAGTACTGTAGACTGAGCAGGGGGTGTTCACCTCTAACAGCAGTACTGTAGACTGAGCAGGGGGTGTTCACCTCTAACAGCAGTACTGTAGACTGAGCAGGGGGTGTTCACCTAACAGCAGTACTGTAGACTGAGCAGGGGTGTTCACCTAACAGCAGTACTGTAGACTGAGCAGGGGGTGTTCACCTCTAACAGCAGTACTGTAGACTGAGCAGGGGTGTTCACCCCTAACAGCAGTACTGTAGACTGAGCAGGGGTGTTCACCCTAACAGCAGTACTGTAGACTGAGCAGGGGTGTTCACCTTTAACAGCAGTACTGTATACTGATCAGGGGGTGTTCACCTTTAACAGCAGTACTGTAGACTGAGCAGGGGGTGTTCACCCCTAACAGCAGTACTGTAGACTGAGCAGGGGGTGTTCACCCCTAACAGCAGTACTGTAGACTGAGCAGGGGGTGTTCACCCCTAACAGCAGTACTGTAGTCTGAGCAGGGGGTGTTCACCTTTAACAGCAGTACTGTAGACTGAGCAGGAGGTGTTCACCTCTAACAGCAGTACTGTAGACTGAGCAGGGGGTGTTCACCTTTAACAGCAGTACTGTAGACTGAGCAGGGGGTGTTCACCTCTAACAGCAGTACTGTAGACTGAGCCAGGGGTGTTAACCTCTAACAGCAGTACTGTAGACTGAGCAGGGGGTGTTCACCTCTAACAGCAGTACTGTAGAATGAGCAGGGGGTGTTCACCTCTAACAAGTAACTCTAGCAGTACTGTAGTACTGTGCATCATCAAAACAGGAACATGTGAATTGATAAAGAATGAAAACGCCAGCAAATATTTCAGTGTTTAGTGTCATGAGAGGTATTCTGCTTGGAGATGTACACGTTTATTTTTAAAGAAGAGAGATAAATGTTTGAAATGGGAGTGAAGAGCATGCTATAGGGGAATAAGTGCTAATAAATGGGGTGCTTTGACATACGCACTGCCAGTTTTTTTATAACGTATGCTCATGCACATTTTTATACTTGTGAAGCTTGTGATTACGTGAACAGTTAACTATCGCTTTTCCCTCATTAGTATTATAATATATGCTTTAAGCAATTACAAGGTCTCACGTAGAAATACATTTGCCACTGGGTACATAAAAAGGGAAGGAAGTTTACATTAAATAAATGAAAAGACTACCCACTGTATGAAAAATAAGACCCCACTTTTTGGCAGATAGAATTTCCAGTGTTCAGTGCTCAAAGCGGATGCACAGTTAGCATTTCATTTGAAGGAGAGATGATGGACTCCAGCCAGTACTGTTGCTGTTCTTCCGGAAACCTCGATAGTCTCGTCACATGGTCCAGTGTGCCTGGAAAGATACAGAAAATAATCCTCCATATAACTTCAGAGGTGGTGTGCAGTATATTCTTATGAACATGGCCTTTGTAACCAACCAAAGATAACTTTTCCATTTTTAATATTCAGCTGTGAATATGCAATTTGAATTTTCTCTGAGTGTTTTCCTGCATAGTTAACCTCTGTAACTAATTGGGGTTTGAACTATTAGCTTTTTCCTCTGTTGAGGTTTTGATTTCAGCTCGGGTCACGCAAAGTGGGTGACATGCTTCTGAAAAAATGTCGCAAAGCAATCAGCTTGATTCTCCCTTGAAGCAGTTTTTATACTTTGAACTCAAACAAAAGGTTAGAGAACCTACTCAAAATAATATGTGGTCATGTTTACAGGAAGCTGAGCTCTAGCCTTTTACAAGAAAGGCCGTTATTCAGTGCACTGCTGCAAATGAAAACCACAGACTGGTGTCTGAGAAGGAGACGGCAGCAATGGAGCCATGTTAACCCTGTAGGAAGTGAGATCTAAAGTTGATTAAGATTAAAATCTCCACACACTTTTTATTCTTTCTGATACATTTCTTGTATATTATTGTAAATTATTTAGTGTATTTGTATGCTGTATAGCTTGTCATATCATAATGATCCTTTTAAAAATATCCACTGAAGACACGGCTACTCAGTATCATGTGATGTGTGTATGTTTGTATTGTCTGACTGAATATCCTTTTTGCCAATCTGTGCAGATTGAATATATATATGTATATATATATATGTGTGTGTGTGTGTGTGTGTGTGTGCGTATATATATATATATATATATATATATACATATACACACACAGACGCACACATACACAAGTGCCTCTTGAGGGGACCAGTTATGACACACAATTCAGTATTTTCAGTTTCTGAGGTGAGCTTTTATCTCACAACTGATCTACAAAGCTCTCAAGAAAAAAAAAACTCACTACAGTTAAGTCAGACAATGGAGACAAAAAAGAAAAGGCCATTAACTTAGCCATGCTATTTCCCTGTAATTTTACATGAAAAGTGAGGCCTGGGGTTCACTGTTCTCCTTGAAGACAGATGGAAAGTCTGTGTTTGATTGGTTGAGCAATACCCATGACATTGAGGATCTCCCATCTCTAATGAACAGAAAGGACCATTCTCATGATTAATCTTTCATCAAAACAATAATTGTATAACCATTTCATCGTATCAGTAGGTACTGATAAAAACATATTGTTATTACAATAATACGTGCATGAAAGTAAAGCAGATATCCCTCCCAGAAAATATGCTGATACATAAACGTAAATGTTACATTAAAAGACCAAAGATCATGTCTGTTGGGACCCAGCGGTTGTCAGAACAAAGTGACTAAGGATCAATCGCCTGCGTTAAATGTTTCACGGACAGCTAACACACACCTGTAGCTCCTGCTAACTGCTTCTCAGGTCATACGAGATGACGCCATCGATATATGTCCGCCTCGCCAGGAGCCTTGGCGCGCTCCTCTCAGCTCTGCCTCAGACTCACGTTGGCGCGGGCGGTGCTCGCGGTGTCACTGCTGCGATCACAGAGTGAGGACAACCTTCACCTCTCGTTCTAATAATAACGGGCTCTGGAAAGCTTCCCAATGCATGCGGATCACACCGCCGTGGATCTCAAGGTTACCTGTCTCACACTGGCCAAGACGCTGTCACAGCGACCATGAACAGCAGTGAGTAAAAATAATAATCACTCAAATCAACTCAAATTAGCATAAGCGTAACACAATCACACATACAGCATACATAAAGGGAAGAAAGCCATGCACCAGAGTTTGGAGTCACACAGCAGAACAGTGTCTTTCTCCCAGTCGTTCCATCCTCACATTGCATTGCCTTTATTAAATGAGACCTTATATTTTTCCCCCCACAACGCCTTCCTGTGCCCTGCTGCTCGGGAGTGCAGCGTGTCACGGAGCAAATTAATTATGTTTCGCATGGCTGATCATCTCAGGCCGCGCGATCCTCCTAGATTTCATCAGGGCGTGTGCCGCGCTGCCAAAACCCATCACACTTTTTGATGTGTGCATTGTGTGACCCCAAAGGTCAACCTCAATACCAGACCTGGAGTGTACGGTTACACCGGCAGCCCCATGTGACCCCAAAAACAATCAGTTTCTTTGACATGGATTACTTTGAAACATAAAGGGAGGAAACAATGTGATTTATGTCTTTGGCACAGCAGCTGTAAAAAAGGGTAGACCGTTTTTTTGGTGCAGGAAATGGGTTAGCATTCAACATTTTTCACACCACAAATGAGGCCAAGACAAACAGAGCAATTATTTTGTTTTTTTGGTTTTTGGTTTTCCATATGGAAGTGGTGTGGGGCCATGTCATGCCATCCCTATCCACTGACAGTGAGTTACATGGTCCAGCCCTGTATGTCGCTGTAAACCACTTCTGTGGTTCCTTAAATGCATCAGTACAAATAAATCAAACCAGATCGTCTCTCAACTGTGATTTTTTTCTCATTACGTAAGAGTTTTTCTGCCAGTATTAATATATTTATTACAATTAGGTCATAAATTGCTCACTATCCTCAAAGGCAAAATAGCTTAACCTAATCATTTCTGCAGTTATACTAAAATAATTTTCTCACCCGCTTGATCCAGCATTATTCTCATTGCATACAGCTGCTGGCTAACCTTGGTCGATCTTGATTTTTGCCTCATAAGGTATTGTTTACTGGACTCATTTTCTGGACTTTGTTTGCAGCCAGAAGATGTAATTGAACAAAGCAAGCATGGATGTTGATCCACAGGTTGCAGTTGTAAGCGGTGCTGTTATCTGTAGGATGACAGGATGTGGCTGACAGGTTTACCTTGGAGGGAGCAGGCGGTGGGGCATGATCTCAGAGGCTGTCCGTGAAAGGTTAAAGTTCACCGGCTCACACTGTCTGACACCCCTGGAGTGTGAAAGCCAGCACTGTATCCATAACACATTTTCCCTGTCAGGAGATCGCCATTGATATTTGCCCGCCCTCCGAATTTGCATATATATTGGTCGCAAGCCCCATCTGAGTGCTCTCTTGCCTTTCGTCCTCAGACCGAGACAGACCTCAAACCTCCAAAGGCTCTTTGTTTAAGGAAATGCAAGTTATGCATTAAAATATGTATGCGTGTGTGTGTGTTTTAATCCAGTACAGATGTTTTTCATTTTAAAAGAAATTCTGGAAAAGAGGACACACACACACAAAACGCACTCACACACAGCTGTTGTGGATATCTTTTGATGTTTCTGTACCTCTGTACCTTTGCTGTCTAATGATTCTGTGATACTGTGAAAACTGGAAAAATATAACAAAATTGATGACATCCATTGATGAGGCAAAACTGAAAGTGATTCAATTTAAAATACAGATTTATTCTCATTGTTTGAAATATACTATATAATCTAAGATTATGATGACATAGATTTTTTGGAAACCCAGTCTAGCCCACAAGGGGATATTCTATTAATATACATTACATGGGTATTCAATCAAGTGTTCTTTAGGCATGTTATTGAATCTGTTTGCTAGCCAGGCAGTCCTGAAATCCTTGAATAAATTGTATGCGATCCACATTTTATTAAAGTGATTTTTAGTGGGGGTTGGACTATATTTGTTTTGTTTAAAACTGCTGTAGATTGAAACGACTGTATCCATAGCTCTGGGCTTCGCCACACATTGTTTCAGTTATGTTGCAATTTTTTCCAGCTTACAGACTTCTTTTTTTTCACTGCCGATTAATTTTCCAAGTCATGCCTTGGGTTATAGGAACACTGTCATGGTAGGCCAAGTAATTGGTGCACCATGATTTCTGCTTGGTGGCAGGGTTTCACTGCAGGGGCTGATGGGATTTTGTGTTGTGTGTGTTGGGATGTGTGTGAAAGGAACGTGGGACAGAGCAGAACCTTTGAGATTTGGCAGAAGTGTTGTTTCAGTCTTTCCTGCAGAGTACCTTCAGTTTCCCCTTTGCAGACATTCAATGACATATACTCTATTTAGGTGTATTCATATTGAACCTTTACTATATGGGAGCCCTAAGCCCACATGCTCATTTCAAACCCATTTTCTCTGAATGAAATGTGAATCTGTTATTTGTTACTATATTAATGAGACTATAGTGTACAAGTATTTCCTTGAGGTTTTTATTTCTCCTGTATGCAGTTAAACCTTTTAGTTCTTCAGTGTTTTGTTGACCTTGTTCAAAATGGTTCTTGACCTCTGAGATTAGCTTTCTCAGAAAATGAGAGTATGTTACCACAAAGGGGACCTCTTCCTCTCTCTGATATTCACCTCCTTGTGCAAGAATCCTGTTAACCTTTGCTTTAATTATCCTTAGGAACTGCCTAGAACTACCTTGGCCTGAGGGCTGCGAAGAGAGTCTAGCAGAGTCCTCAGCATCCTTCAGGAGGTAGCGATTATATAGAAGCTTATTAACTGTGATTTGTAGGTATGTTTGGGGTGGTAGCTCCCTCGGCACGGGAGGGCACGTGTGGAGAAATGTGTGAAGCGTGTGAAGAAATTCCATCAGAACCTGCTATAAATTGTGCGTAATCTATATTCCTGAATGGTGTGAATGGAGGAACTACACAAACTGTGATGTCATTCAGACAGCATAAATAAAGGTAGGTGAGGTGTGACATTTAATCAAAGCAGTTGACTCCCAAACACCCAAATGCCCTATCCTGTCATTGTAGGTAGCAGTCTCTGTTAAACGCAAATCATATCTGGTCAATCTCAACTCGAGGAGGACACGAATCTCAAAGTCCAGGCAGGTAGAGTCCAGATATCTGTGGAATATTTTGACCACAGCTTGTGAAGCCAAACCAGTGTCTATTTTAGTAGACAGAGAAGCTATTTCTATTGAAAACAGAAATGAATCAGAAGGTACCTCAAACCCTTTCAGTTTTCCTTCAGACCCTTATGTGGTCTTAACGGAAGCTTTATTTCTCTGAGACAGTGGATTCAGGTAAAATTCAATGGACACTGCTAAATGGTATATCTCTGAACCACAGTCTCTGATAATGGGTTAGCCACTCATAACTCTGGAGGGAACAGTCCAGGTTTCTGGGGATTTATGGATTTTGGGAAGCCAATAAAACTGTCTGGGGTTTGGAGGGTCATGGCCAAAGAGATAATCTGTTTGCCCAAGATGTAGCTGCTGTCGTACAATATGTACAATGTGTCAGATCATTTTAGACTCTTCCTGCATCGAGTGAGGTACAGTGTTTTGCGTTGCTCACCTGTCTCTCAGCTTCCAAGAAATATTGCTCTTTGTCCACCAGGACAGTTTGTGACTCCATGTCTGCCAGTGTAATAACACTGTCTTTCAGCAAGCATAAGGTCTTTAAAGCTAATCTCTGTGGAACTGTTAAATTACAGGTAAATTATTAGGGGAATCTCAGTCCAGCATGTGAATCCAGATCCTGTCTAATCACATTTTGTACCATCTCAGCGACCCCCTCCACTGGGGCTTCCCTCTGGGTTGGGTACATAAACGCCAGTCTAGACGTTTGTCTATTACATAACTGAATTAGTCAAAATTTTGAAAATGTTTATCCTACCTAAGTTCAGACAAGCAGGTGTGAGTATAAAAATGAGACTTTTCTCTAGGACCTCTCACTTGGCCTGATTTTACATAAAATAACTGATAAGACAGTAACATTAGAATGAGAGGGGATAGTAGTGACACTATTTTCCCCCTCAGAAGTTTAACTGGTCCAACCACCACTGTAGAATGTCCCACACCGTTCCTCTGTAAGGGACGCCAATCTGTAAGAAAAATGAATGACGGCACAAAGATGTCTGGTAGCCTCCACCATCCTCAACAACTGCTGAAGCTGCTTCCAGGTTGTCATTGCTACAGGCAGTTGATGAGTTGTTTCAGACAGTTGTAGAGTTGTTTCAGATAGTTGTAGAGTTGTTTCAGATAGTTGTTGAGGCTTATGGTGAGCAGTAAGTTATTAGTGTTCAAGTTAGAGTGTTTCGCCATCACTGGTTTCATGCTCAAATCTGTGCACAATTTGAGTTCAAATGTGTGTGTAGGGCAGTGTGTAGCCTAGTGGCTGAGGTGCTGGACTGGGCTCCAGCAGGTTGGGTGGTGGCTGAAGGCCCATTCTACCCATAATTGGATCAGCGCAGCTGTTATGGGTTTGGGGCCCCTTGAGTGAGGCCCTTTACCCCACACTGCCCTGAGGGGGGACTGGCCCCTGGTTAATCTCATCAACTGTAAGTCACTTTGGATGAAAGTGTCAGCTGTGCTGCTCCATTGCCTGCCTTAGATACAGCCACAGTATTTTCAGCACACATTTACCACAATTACACTGCACATGATAAAGATGTGTACTATAAAAATGCAGAACAGCTAAAAGAGAGCCGCCTGCATGTACCAATGAATATATAACTATTAATAGTTAAATTCACATTCAAAGATATTAACATGAGTGTGCCATTTACCTACATATTTTTATTTGATCTATTATGGCTGGCTGAAACACATGCTTCTGCATGTCTTTTTACTCTGGTGCAGTTTTTGATAGAGTCTGGCTGAAGCCCTCGTATTCTTAGATTCATCTTTCATTGCTACATCATTGTCTATCTCTATAACCAACTGACCTGCTGGTTCTGTTTGTCTTGTTTGTGTTTCAGAATGCCCCTTCAAAAATAATAAAAATAACACAACACTCAAGAGAGAAGGCAGTTGAGAGATCAAGATGGACAGGCACAAAACTGTGCCCACCCAACCTTTGTGTGGACCCCCCTCGTGTGGACATATCAGGGGGCCATCTGGGACCGGGCCCTAAATGTCCAAGTGACGGACACAGTGCATCCGGGCCAGTTGCGTCTGCCCGTGTCTGGACAGCGCTCCCCAGGTGGGCAGCAGCGGCGGCAGAACTCTGACCTGCGGGGGCTCGCCTGGGCTCTGCTGTGGCCCCTGGGTCCACATGCAGCCTCTGTAATTGGGAGCCAAGTAGACAGTTGCAGCAAAGGGAGGCCAAAGCAGCACCAAGAAGAGACCAGGAGGTTGGCTCCTACACATACACACACACGCACATGCGCGCACAGACACACACAGGCACACACACATGCAGCAGATTGTAGAATCTGCTGCATGAATATGTTGTATAAAGATTTTATTAACATTACCATTCATCTGAGCATTTGCAAACTCCTCTGCCTTCTTCATTTCTTCCCTCAGTGTAACACCATGCTACATCCTGAACCTGTCTGCTTGCAGGCCTCCCACTCATGCATGGTAACTAACTGTTTATGTAAGTGTTAAAGTGTAGGAGTTGATAACACTGAAGATCAAATTGCTATTTAACATTAAAGATGATATATAAGGGTCAAAGATGACAGAGTGTCTGAGCAGTTCCTTCAGCCTTTTATAGGTGTTATATGAGAGACAGACGTCCTTTAATGGTGTTACATTACAGTTGGAAGTAAATAACTGTCTATGCAAGTTAAAATAGAACTATGTTTTTCATGATCTGATTTTGCAATTTGTGTATCTAACAAATTTGTACATATTCATAATCTTTATGAGCGGGTTATGTGCAGCAGGAATTGGTTACAATATGTTGCCATCAATTCAGCTAGTTAGCAGTTTCAGCAGTTAGCTGGGCTACTTGCTTTTATCTTCACTGCTTCAAAGATCTCTATGTGAGAGAAAACACAAGATTTCTCTGATGGATAATGGAGACTTTGCAAATCTAGCTTTCTACCTCGCTAAAGTTGACTATCAATATTGCATTCAGTCAAACACGTTGCGAAAACAAAAAACAGAACTAAATATATGTATACAGAACAAAAAATAAATGACACAAGCAAGACGCTGAATTGCACTGTTGTGTGTTTTTAAATTTGTATTCAGAGACCAATTCCTGTTTTGGTTTTACTAGTTCAAGTACTAATGCATGGCCCAAAGGGACTGAAAGGGTTTGTTGTGATGGTTCATACAATACCAGTGTTAATGCAATTAGCGTAATTATATGAGAATAAATATTGAATTTAGTAGGGTTTTTCAGGGTTTTGTCCATAAATTCTAGTTCCAACCAATCAGGTTACAGAATGTTAATGGCTGGCAAATAGTCTCCAATCATCAGCCATGACTTAAATATTTGAGCCAGCTTTGTTTTAAACATAAATAATTACATGTTAAAAACAAACATATAAAAACCCTCAAGCCCTAATGGTACATACAGTGCATAATAGCGCATAGCTGCAGTGTCCACTGATGGGGTCTCATTCGGTGCTGTTGTTTAGGTAACACAGCTCAATGGAGTCTGCCCTAATGCAAGAAGACTCCTAGCAGGCTAGATGAACTGGATACAATGAGAGTAAATCTAAAGATTACTCAGGACAGTAAATGTAAATGTACGTGTTATACCGCCCATAACTGTACATTGCTGACATTCAGTTTTCTTTGGACACTTTTCTGGGAAATCAGTGCAGAGCCAGACGAATGGTTAATGTGATTCTAAAATGCTACTTCTCTTCTCTGCAACCACACAGAACAGATTGTTAATTTTTGTGGGTTTACTTGAATGAGGATACAAATATGGCATCCCAATGATAGTTTATAAAATAGTTGGAGGTCTTGCAAATAGCTATTTCAGCATGTGTAATGCAATTTATGGACTTAAGGAGACATCAAAACCATCAAACACCACAACAGACAAAATGGGTGTTTTCCACTTGTGCAAATCTTTTTTGGGATGTGAGAAACAGAAATAATAGACATATATTGCCTTTCTAGTGAAGCCATGTTATAGCTTTCTGATGAAATAGTGGATTACTTGTTTAAATACACCACGCTATACCAGCTATTGACAAACATCTGGTGAGTCTGCATTTCCTGGACTCTGGGTCATTCCACTGTGTGAAAGCTGCTGCTGCTGGGTTGTTCCAGTCCAGCTGTCTGCTCTATGTTTCTCCCATTGCACAGGACTGACCAATACATCTATTTCCCCATCAATTTCACATCAATTTCCCAACATTCCAGAAACACTGGATGAAGTGAATCATGACTTTTATCCAAATCTAAAAGCTGTTCTTGGAAAGTCAATCAACAGTGACACAATTTACTCATTTTTCAGCCATGTGTGGGAAGCTTTGCTGAATGCAGTTTGAGACATATGAAGCCTGCAATGAATATTGTCCATAATTGAAAGGCAAATTTTACAGTTTCTTTGTTTTTTGACCAAAAATAACTACCAACGTGACATCTGGAGTCAGAGGCATCATGTTGCTCACTCAGAATAACGCTTTGCGATACTATTTAATTGATTATTTTGAGATGCATGAGGGTAACAGAGTCAAATTACCCATAAATCCATGCCTAATAGGCACTGACATCCCGGAGTGATGTCTGTAACACAGAAAATCACATCTAATCACACATCTGGGGAGAAACGTCTCAGCATCTGTCAGTCATTGTTTAACACTTGATGAACTCAAATCTGCTATTTTTCTGAACAGATAATCAGGTCATGTTTAAAGGGGTGAATTACAAAGCGTTCAGCTTCTAAAATGTCCTAATTACGGTGGCAGGCTGTGAGACTGCAGAAACATTACGAGCACAGAAAAGTGCAGTCTTTCGCTCAAATGCTCCAACCTGCTCTGTGTTGATATACCCTGTCAGCTTGAGTTTCATCAGTTCTCGGGAAATTGCCATGATTGTTGAATGAATTGGCATATTTTTTGCAATCAAAAATTGTGTGCATTTAAGAAACGTGTGATCAGGAATTGCTGGTCTACCCCAAATAATTAAACCTCGGCTTGCACAGGTTGGAACATTGGTAGAATTTCCCATGTTTGATATGAACAAAGATAAAATGATAAGCAGATATACCAAAAAAAGATATACCGATAGATGGAGCCAAACAAAAGGCCCTGGGGATGAGGGTTAGAAAGTCAAACTCATTTAAAGACTGTTCTTCTTATTACCAACTATTTTCATCATGGGTTCAAACTCCTGTAATGATATAAATAATTGCATTGGTAATTTGATTTGAGTTTCCATGAGAGAGGATAAATAATTCAAGACTGATAGTTATTTATTATTAATATACTGCATCATTAATATGCTGGGGTATGCTGTATTGCTGTGCTACACTCTGTTCATGGGGGTCAAAATATATTATTCACTTTGTCAGTCTAGGAAAGAAAAGTGCATTACTGCCACCTGCTGTACTGGAGGGTTCAATAATTTATCTAATTTAAGCTGACATTACTCTTTTTGAGTCAATACTATTTTCCACATTCTACTAAACATTCCACCTTATTTCCTAGTCTCAGGGTCCTGCATTTCTGCCTCACATATGAGCTGCTAGTCTTATTACTTTCAGAGAAGATTATCTTTGATTCATGGCCGTTACAATTAAGAGAAAAAGTAGTCATAGAAACACCATTAAATTCTTAAAATGTGTTCTACCCACTTTCATTGTACATATCGCATTTGTATAATTTGCAAATTTGTTTTATGTCCTTTGCAAAAAATGTATGTCAGTACCTAAAGATGAAATATTTTTGTGCAAGGTACCTCGTCTGTATTGCTTTGATAAGTATTCTCCTGTGTAAATGGACACAGGAGAATACAGGATTACATATAAAAATGTAATCCTTTGTGAGTTGCTCTGACAATGTGCATCTGGTCAGTTTCTACATTGAAAATATTTGCTCTTTCTTCTGTATATTACCATTGTCATATTCCCTCATATTGAAAATGGTAATATCTTTTCAATGTTGTTTCTTTTTGAGATCCAACTAAATAAAACTGATGTAACAATGTCATGCAAAATTTTCATGATGCACACATGCCACATGCAATTTAAAAAAAGCCCTTTTAACTTTTAAAGAAAGTGGCCATTTTTAGAACGGTCACCGCAGGGGTGAAGGGCGAAGTGAGGGGAGAGTGGACAGACTGAGCACCCATCCCAAGGGGTGAGTTTAGAAAAAATGACCTGCCAGGGGTTTGACATCACCTACCCCCCAGCCAGCAGTCATGAGAAGGACAGCTAGCCCCTGTGAAGAATCCAGCGATCTGTCAAAGGAGACCCTCCACTTAATTTCTGCAGGTTTTTTTCTGGCAGTAGACAGCATGGTGCAGTAGCTCAGGCTTTGACACTGGCTAGGCCTCTTTTCCCTGCGGTGCTTGTTAAGACGGTAGCCTGCTGCCACGCTAACACGACCTCTCCGGGAGATGCAGGACCTGGAGGGGCCCCATGTCATGGGGGGGTCCCCTTGTCCCAGGGCCACGGGGCCTCCAGCTGTCTACCACTCTCTCGTCTGGACCGCAGCCATCTTTGCTGAAAGTCAGTCCTTCTGGAGGAGGAAAGAGCACTGAGACTGCCGGCTGTCAGGAAGGGCTTTCTTTCATCTTAAGCAAAGCTCTGTCCTGATGCCCTGCATGACGTTTCTTATTACAGAAGAAAGATTCCCACTCCACAGAGACTGCAGCCCAAATATGGAGTCCTTTTATTCTCACTGACGATCCACCCCCCCACCCTCCCCATGCTTTCTTGAAGCTCAAACCAGTGACTTATTACTGACATATGCATTGGAAATCTTTTTGCTTACATGTTTTATACGTCATACTGAAATTCTCCTCCCTAGCCAGGCTGGTAAAAGGGAGATAAACAGTGGGAGACCTTAACCTGATGTTTTTATAAAGTATTGTGACTCGTAAGGTAACCAGCTTCTGTGGTGGTTTAGTTCTGGACGCGTCCTTGGTAAGAAGTTGCTGTGACTTTTTTTTAAAGTGGAATCTTTTCTCTGCTTTTCCGTTAGAGGCAATCTATGTGGGTGGGTCTCCCAACGACAAAACCCAAAAACCAAGGTTCCGCTCAGCCTGCGCCTCACTTTGTGGGAGGCCTGGGCTGATTTTGTTTGAAGATAATTAGTTGTAACATGCCCACATCCAGCCTTTGAGTGCCTGATCTGGTGATTCCTCCCCCCTCTCCACCCCTCTTCACTAACTTTAAAGGGGAGAGGACCCTGATTCAGTGTTTACTGTGCTTTTCCCACTCACTTTGACTTTGTCTCCCCCCGTTCTCTTTCTCCCTCTTTGAAGTTGTTGTTTGAGAGATAACATTAAAGGGCCGTGCCTTTTGCTGGGAATCTGCCAGTGCCGACACCTGCGCTTAAGGAGTTCCTGCTAATGCTCCACTATTTCAGCTATTTCCACAGGGATCAACTCCTCAGTCGCAATTAGCCCTGAGGCTAAAAAATAAGAATGCAAATGTGCCTACACTAATGGAAGCACATTTGTTCCTATTGTTTTATTACACGCACACACACACACACACAAGTAAATAAGTAAATATAAAAGAAATATTTTCATGTGTATTTTTCATTTTTGTAAATGCACAACCTTCTGACTTCCCAGCATTTGTAACAAGAAAGCTGACTGCTGAAACTGATCCAGGTGAGACAGTAGATGTTATTGTATGATTGAGATTTCAAGAAGTCCACTTAACTAAATACTGTTACCTTTACTATGACTTCTTCATCTATGTGTCTGTGTTGGAGGAGGGCAGTGATGCTAAGTGGTTACTGTGGATTTTTCCGGGGAAGTTCCCCATAAAATGCCCGTCTGTGTTTTTCAGAGGACAGCATATTGCACATAGAAATGTTTGGGGTGTCTGGGAAGGAAGACACTGCAGGACTGCTGGATGTGAATTATAGAGAAATAAAACTTTGCAGGATAAATATGATCATGTTGAATTGATCAATTGTGTGTGATTTAAATAATTACATCCTACTTTATGTATCAATGAAATAGCAGAGCTTTCCAGCAGGGAAGTTACTGTGAAACTGGGTCTCAAGCACATAACATGGACTTTGCTTTGCCTGGCACTGGAGTGGCTGCAGACTTGTTTGAGCATACGCTCAGCTGTTTGAGCAGACAAGGGCTTCCGCCAAGCATGGAGGCCCCCAGCAAAGCTATTACATATTCAGTATAACCCCTCTGACATTTTGCTTGTTGAAAAACAAAAGGTCTGAGGAAAAAAAAGATATAGCTTTTCTCAGTCTTTGTTTTTCTCTCAGTGTTTTGGTTTTATGTTTTCTGCTGGTTGCTCAAACCTAAGCTGGTTTATTTTCTTTTGGGGGAAAATAAATGTCAGAACTACATTCCTTCAGTTATTTAAAGACACATAGAGACAGACTCAACTAAACAGGGGTAATTTATTATGAATTTATAATTCTGTGAGGCTTCATTACTTAATATGATGCATTGTTTATTTTAAACGAGAACCAGCATCTCTGCATAAACAGCAGTAACCAAAGCAACTCTGAGCTGTTAATGCAGAGGTATCCATGCTGAACTGGGCAAAACCAGGGCTGTAAAGCAGTGCCAAGCACCTCCCTCCAAAGCAGCCTAGCGCAGTTTTGGGATGGCTGACATCACACGCATTCATACGGTTTCTCTAGCATTGCTGAAATTCACAGTTTCTCTGGCATTGCTGAAATTCACGGTTTCTCTCGCATTGCTGAAATTCACTGTTTCTCTAGCATTGCTGAAATTCACGGTTTCTCTAGCATTGCTGAAATTCACGGTTTTCTAGCATTGCTGAAATTCGCTGTTTCTCTGGCATTGCTGAAATTCACAGTTTCTCTAGCATTGCTGAAATTCACAGTTTCTCTAGCATTGCTGAAATTTTGAATAACCTAAGAAGGAAAGGGATAACATTTTAAAGGTGCCCTGCCTGTCAGAGAAAATTTTTTAAAAAAACATGCTTAAAAACTGTCTGGCCATTCTGCCTGTGTTTGAGCATACTGAGTTGAATAGCTTGTTTATTGTGTACTTGTAAATTCTGTGCTTGTATCAGGGAAGGATTATTTTACACAAAGGGTTATCAATACCTAGGTTGCCAGATCTTGTATTTTAGGGAAAGGTTCTTGCTATATTCAAGTCAGGCTTGATGCAGTACTGGATGTTCTGTTGATAAACAGCAAGCCTACGTGGGCTGATCGGTCTTCTCCAATCATCTTCTGGTCATCCCATGGAAAGAATGTGAGAACAGCTGAGTTTTTGGTATAATTCCAAAACCAGTATCTCAGAGACAAAGAAAAATAATCCTAAGACTTCAGTCATATTTTTCATCGCAGTGCAAACAGTTTGCCTGGATAATATGCAAAATCAATGATCGGGAATTTTATTTACAACCTTTTTATAAATGGATGGTAAGAAGAGAATGCTTCTGGATACAATCTTATGTGAATTCAATAGAAACTATGATAGTGAATGCTTTTGAATATTGAAATGTAAATAAAGCTCTGTGCATGTTCCCAAGAACACGTTTGACTCACAAAAAAAGCATTATGTCAAATCCTTAAATGCAATACAATGTGTGTTTAAAGCAGTGACTCTGAGTGTGGGGGGACATGTCTTCGCCTTTGGGATTAGCGCCACTGAGCTTTACTTATCTGTCTCCATTTCTACTGAATTCTAAATTTTGCGCTGACACTCGAAATAATTAAATGCAATAAAGAGAGAAACGTTGTGGCTTTAATGTTACTAAAGACCAGAAATCATGCCCATATATGTATTTCCAAAACAGTCTATACAGAAGCTGTGGTTTGTTTATCCAGCATGTTTGGACATTGTTAGTGACTCAGACAAATCAGAGACTATCTTGAGACAATAAGAGACAGAAACGTGGGCCAGCACCCAGTCAAAGATATTTAGTAAAAGAGTAGTGCATACTCTTAAAAAGACTAAAATCCTCTTTGATTGAATTACCTTTAATAAGTTCAGCTTGTTTATTTGGTGCCAGGCTGTAGTATTTGTCAGTCTTGCTGTACTTCATGCTTGCTTAAAGTTTTGAACTTTACATTGGTGTTCCAAACGCCAATGTTTAGTAAGTGTGACACTTTTGACCTGCTCTTCCACACTAGATGGTTTTACATGAATGGGTTTGTCAGGGGTTGCCAAGAAAATAAGGTAACTACCAAAATGTGTTCATTAATCAATAAATGTGTATTTATTTAGATTGTGAAAAGAGCAGGTAATTTATTTTTTAAATATAATATCCATTTTCCTTTTTTATACACAGTTACCATGAACCAGGATGCTTTTTGATTAGATTCACAGGTACACCATGACAAACTGACATAATGTGTGGATGTAATTTGAGTTGTATTATCTTTGTTCTTAATAACACGCCTTTCTTTCCTAACGACTCATTGCTGATGACATGTTCTTTCCTAACATGTCATCAGCCATGTGTGGCCCGTGGGCTGGACGTTTGGCCTTCCTCTGTATTTCAATGGAAATGAATTGGTAAATATTTACTGCCAACAGCAACAATCACATTCTGCCAATTGTGGTGTTTATGGATGTACTATGACACAGACTTTGTGTTTAGCCAAACAAATCTTTAGAAAATATTTGAATAAAATCAATGACACAGCAACATGCACTCAAAATATTGAAATTGTGAAATCGAAACGCAAACTGAACCATTTCAAAGGATGTAAAATTCACAACATCTATGAATATATTCCAGCCACTGGAGGTGATATTCTTTATTAACGAAGTCATACGATGCAGATGAAGTTCCTAAAATTTCCTGGGAACAGATTGAGATTTGCTCTATTCCCAGGGAGATGGCGGTGAGCGCTGTTTGTGAGAAAGGGCGTACGCTCTCAGAGACCGCCTGCAGTATGAGAGAGGGCGTACGCTCTCAGAGACCGCCTGCAGTATGAGAAAGGGCGTACGCTCTCAGAGACCGCCTGCAGTATGAGAGAGGGCGTACACTCTCAGAGACCGCCTGCAGTATGAAAAAGGGCGTATGCTCTCAGAGACCGGCCTGCAGTATGAGAAAGGGCGTACGCTCTCAGAGACCGCCTGCAGTATGAGAGAGGGCGTACACTCTCAGAGACCGCCTGCAGTATGAGAGAGGGCGTACGCTCTCAGAGACCGCCTGCAGTATGAGAAAGGGCGTACGCTCTCAGAGACCGCCTGCAGTATGAGAAAGGGCATACACTCTCAGAGACCGCCTGCAGTATGAGAGAGGGCATACACTCTCAGAGACCGCCTGCAGTATGAGAGGGCGTACGCTCTCAGAGACCGCCTGCAGTATGAGAGAGGGCGTACACTCTCAGAGACCGCCTGCAGTATGAGAGAGGGCATACGCTCTCAGAGACCGCCTGCAGTATGAGAGAGGGCGTACACTCTCAGAGACCGCCTGCAGTATGAGAAAGGGCGTACGCTCTCAGAGACCGCCTGCAGTATGAGAGAGGGCATACGCTCTCAGAGACCGCCTGCAGTATGAGAGAGGGCGTACGCTCTCAGAGACCGCCTGCAGTATGAGAAAGGGCGTACGCTCTCAGAGACCGCCTGCAGTATGAGAGGGCGTACGCTCTCAGAGACCGCCTGCAGTATGAGAGAGGGCGTACGCTCTCAGAGACCGCCTGCAGTATGAGAAAGGGCGTACGCTCTCAGAGACCGCCTGCAGTATGAGAAAGGGCTGCTCTCAGAGTCGGCCTGCAGTATGAGAGAGGGCATACACTCTCACTCTCAGAGACCGCCTGCAGTATGAGAAAGGGCGTACGCTCTCAGAGACCGCCTGCAGTATGAGAGAGAGGGCAGTATACGCTCTCTCAGAGACCGCCTGCCAGTATGATGAGAGAGGGCGCTCTACGCCTGCTCAGAGACTCGCCTGCATGTACGCTCTCAGAGACCGCCTGCAGTATGAGAAGAGGGCGTCAGAGACCGCCTCTCAGAGACCGCCCTGCAGTATGAGAAAGAGGGCTGCAGTATGCTCTCAGAGACCGCCTGCAGTATGAGAGAGGCGTACGCTCTCAGAGACCGCCTGCAGTATGCTCTCAGAGACCGCCTGCAGTATGAGAAAGGGCGTACGCTCTCAGAGACCGCCTGCAGTATGAGAAAGGGCGTACGCTCTCAGAGACCGCCTGCAGTATGAGAAAGGGCGTACGCTCTCAGAGACCGCCTGCAGTATGAGAAAGGCCTGCTCTCAGTATGAGAAAGGGCGTACGCTCTCAGAGACCGCCTGCAGTATGAGAAAGGGCGTACGCTCTCAGAGACCGCCTGCAGTATGAGAGAGGGCGTACGCTCTCAGAGACCGCCTGCAGTATGAGAAAGGGCGTACGCTCTCAGAGACCGCCTGCAGTATGAGAGAGGGCGTACGCTCTCAGAGACCGCCTGCAGTATGAGCTCTCAGAGACCGGCAGTACGCTCTCAGAGACCGCCTGCAGTCAGAGATGAGATGAGAAAGGGCGTACGCTCTCAGAGACCGCCTGCAGTATGAGAAAGGGCGTACGCTCTCAGAGACCGCCTGCAGTATCAGAGACGCTCTCGAGACCGCCTGCAGTATGAGAAAGGGCGTACGCTCTCAGAGACCGCCTGCAGTATGAGAGGGCCGCTCTCAGAGACCGCCTGCAGTATGAGAAAGGCAGTATGAGAGGGCGTACGCTCTCAGAGACCGCCTGCAGTATGAGAGAGGGCGTACGCTCTCAGAGACCGCCTGCAGTATGAGAAAGACCATGAGAGAAAGGGCCGCCTGCAGTATGAGAGAGGGCGTACGCTCTCAGAGACCGCCTGCAGTATGAGAGAGGGCGTACGCTCTCAGAGACCGCCTGCAGTCGATTGATGAGGCTCGTCCTGCTTTATTGTGATGACGGGGCATGTCACTGTTTTGACTGAAACAACAGGTAGGATTTGAGGAAGAGAAGGTTCTGGAAGTAGTTGATGCATCACCGGTTTTAAGTTCAATGGGGATCGAGGCTTGGTATGAGCCCAGCTGTCCAGCAGACATGCGGAAACGCAGGACTTGCCCTGGGTTTGGCTCTTATTCTGTGTTTCTTTTGGCCTTGCTCATCAACGGCTGACCTAAGCCATTCCAGCACAGGGGCTCTCACAACCTGCTGCTTTTCTCCCTCCATCTATTTTCACCCACAAGCTGGAGGTGAAATACAGGTCACCCCACCTTCGCTGTTTGTTCATAGTAAATGGTACTGGCTACAAAGATGTTTGTCAGTGTTATTTTTATTGTATACACACAAATACCACACATTACTTGGGTGGTTTTGTTTTTTACGGGTTGCATGCCCTCTTTTAGTGCAATTTAATGTTATTTAGAGATAATTTAAGGTACAACATGACTTAGAATAATTCATCATTCTTTTATATTGCAGAATTATTTTTTTTTGCTGAGCTTCTGGGTACAGCATCCTGTAGACGGTGCTTTAGTGCTGTAGTTGACAATAATTTCACTGAAGTTCCAACACTAATATTTTTTATACTGCATTTTATTTCATACCGATTTGGTAAGAAGAGAGACTTCTGTAATGTAATTGATTTTATGAAATATGACCAGGGATGAGAGATAAACGAAGCTCAGTTTCATAGATGGGAATCCTACATATCCATCAGAGGAGATAGGAATGAGGTAGAGGCACTTGAAACAAGATAATATCTAATTGCATGTCTGTAATAAGTCATTTATTTCACTCACAATGGCACGGATGAATTGATTGATTGGTTGTGATTGTGCTCAAATTATTGGCCGAGCTCACAAAGCTGAATTACAGCTGTGATGGTTTTACAAACAGCTGAAATGGACAGTTTGTCAGACTCCGTTGCTCAATACAGAAGTCATCAATAAAACAGACTGCCATGCCAGGCCGGATATCGATGTCTGAAATGCAAAGTTCAGAAACAGAAATGTATAATATAAACAAGAACAGCCCGGGGCTTTACGGCTTCGTAAAAACTGAAACCTTTCCATCAGGTGACTGCTGACTGCATGTGGGTGTTCTACGGCTGGCTGAATCCCAGAGATTTGCAGAGCTACTGAAGCGGAAACCAAGTGGAAGTGAGGGACCGAAGGCAGCAGCAGAGTGTTAATTCATAGAGTGTTATTTCACTATTATTTTTGCCGTGACACCATACTCAGCAGTGTCACACTAACACTGTTACCAGGAAACCTTGCAGATGTTTATGTGCTGTTTGAGGTCTGTGATTCTCCCAGAGCTGAGGTGAAGATAAAAGTGTTAAAATTAATCAGGGAAAGTGCAATATTACCATAGCTCCAATATTATCTGGTCTCCCTATAAAGAAATATCATGATATCAACCTCACTGAGCTGGCTGGAGCTAAGCTCATGCCCTTTTAATGACGCTAGCGATCAATATACTGTTACAGCATAACATTAATCAGTATTCCTCAAACTACTGTATAAACCATGTAAATGTAATGGTATGACCCATGAGAGGTTGAGATCAAGAGAGATGAACACATCTCATCAAACTGGAACCAGGGGTCTCATACGTTAGTCATGGTAGTCCCAGCATCTGCTGTGTTTTATTGTTCCTCAGCAGTTACATTGCATTTAAACCATTTATGTTACAGACAGGCCATTTCCTGATGAGATCACATGATGTCCCTATAAGAGTGCCAGGATGGTAGTCTAGATAGCCTGTTGTAATAATATTATTAAAACAGGCTATCTAGACTACCATCCTTACATATTATATACCATCCATGATCCACTTAGTGAATCCCTTAGAACACTTCAGTTTGCTTGTGTACAATGCAAGGGTTTGTACACAAGACAAATGTTCATGACCGGGTGACGGAAATGGGATGATGATAAATCCGGTGTGGGTAGCGCAGCAGGTTTGGTGTACGCGACACTGGATACAGGTAAGCCGCTGAAAAGGGAGCCAAAAAGGGGTCTTTTAGAATCACAACACAAAGCAAACTGATTGCCGGCAGCAATTGCACCCCTCGGCAACCCGGAGACTGGGCTGTCCATCGGCTGACAAGATCGAGCTGGCCGCCGAAGAAGCTCCGACGGGGAAACAGGTAATGTTAACCTTTCTTTTATATTGTGCGCAAGCAAGCCGAGTGTATTAGCTGCACACCTCCCTGTGGAGTTCTAGGAGATAAAATAAACGTACTAACCCTACACAACGCTAATGCTTACGGTTTGGAGGAAAAACCCAGTCAGACTGGGCTTGCGGTATCTCTGCCCAGGGAAGCTGTGACAGTTTGCAGATGCTCTTATCCAGAGAGACTTATGGATAGAGTGCACCCACCACAAGGTAGCTATGCTGTTCCATGTGCTAATCCAGCCCAGGAATCCAATTTATCACTACTATAACTGCAGATTCACCGAAGCCTTTGGTACATGTTAACACTTTCGCATATGCTTATTTCAGTGAAAGGTTTTGTTATTGGAGCAAATTCACTAACTCAGCCAATAACATGCTCTCTTAGTCTTTCTTCACCAGTGAAACAAGTTTTGCACATGCCAATTACTGAACCCAATCAAATGTAAAAACTAAAGCAGTCAAGTACATGGTTACATTTCTGTGGGTATGAGGGAGTTGATGATCTGAAAGTGAAGCCCAGAGCAGACACAGTGGCCCTTAAGCATGAGACCTGGCAACCCTGGCAGGGTGTGGGACCTGGCAATCCAAGCAGGGAATGAGACCTGGCAACCCTGGAAGGAAATGAGACCTGGCAACCCTTGGCACACCTAGTTGCATGCGTTACATAAAGTTCACTGTCACCTGGAAACGGGACTGTCTCTCAGCCCCGCCTGAAGGAAAGGTGACGCAAGCCCCGCATGTGTGAGTGCTTGCCTCTGAAAAAAAGTCAGGATACCATCTCTCTCATCCAACTGGTTAAAATCTGACTGAATTCGCACACTCTTTAATTTGTTTTCAAGTCAGAAAAGGAGCAATTAAAGGCTTTAATTGATTCGACACAGATAGATGGATGAGAAGATAAAAACAGATCAGCCTGATGGAGATTGACAGAGGAATAAAACGGATCGGAAGGTGGCCTGTCTATGGATGAGGAGCAAAGAAGAGGAAACGCTCGGGCGTGCAGGGTGGTTGAGATAATTAGGGGCTGATTAAACAGCTATTTCATCGTGATCTACTCTGCTTTCATTTTAAGGTGTTGTGTAATTGGATCCATTTTCCTACCAAGCCATTACATCATACCCCACCATCTTACATGGAAATCAGCATGGAAGAATCCAGGCAGTGCTTCGAAGGTTGTAAACAACTGAATAATTATAATATGTAATTCATTTATATATTTTTTATCCATATTTCAGTGTGACATCCAGATATTGTACTACTGTTACTGCTACTGTTGTTATAATATTGTCAGAGTTAAAAAGGATAAAAGACTACAATTACTCATTTTTAAAAAATTAACCAGAATTCCAAAATGAACCAAGCACCAGCATTTATTTTAATTTGAATGAAATTTCAATGAAATGAAATGAAACTGAATCCTTGTTCACTGATGAGGCCCTAAAGACAGCCTGTCCGCTTTTCAACAAATATTTAGCACAACAGAATGTGATTTGCTGAGAGGGAGTGGCAGTGATTCAGTTTAACGAGGTTTTCACCCCTTTACAAAGAAAAATAAGAAAGATACTGAAGAAGATGATCGTTTTAAAATTTGATCATCAGAAAGAAGTCTACCTGTTTCAAAGCAGCTCTTGAACTTGACTCTTGATTTGTTTTGAAAACCCCAAAATGCACTTATGGTTTTCCAGTCCAGTGTTCTGTTTTAAATTTCAGTTTCTTTGGATCATGGGACGCCTGCCTTGAGAATGTAGCGACCTTTTGACTGTGCCAGGTCAACACGCCACATGCCCCTCACCTCGGTGAGCTTTCAGAGCCGGTGGCAAAGGGAATTTCTGAGAACCTGCCCACAGCCGGAGGGAAGTGTTTGAACTCTTAACCTCACAGCAGGTGACGGAGGTCACACGGTTACTGCATTTCCAAATTAACCCAAAAAACGTGTCAAACACAACGGCAGGCTTCTCTGTAAACTCAGGACAGGACTCAATATTCAGTCATTAAATGCAAATTTTACATGGCTTTTTCCCCTGTTCACAACCACAACTTGATGAGTTCAGCTATTACCATAATTGCTTACACCAGCCTCTGTTTGTTAAGAAAACACTTCACTTCTATTGTGAGTGAAAGTTAAGGACTAAAGTTGTTTGAATCCAGGCCTAAGTCTTGCATTTGGTGCACATATATTAAATAGCGCCCTGTCCCTGTATTGCTTCTGTATTCACTCTGTTAAAATTGTGTTGGTATGGGTCCCATTGGCTGTTCTTCCAGCTATAGGATTGTTCTTGGTCCAACAGTGCACTTGGTGGACTAGCACTGTGGCACTATCTGGCCCGACTCTGTACCTTATAGCATAAGAAGCGCTACTCAGAAGGGCTGTCCCATGTAGCAGCAGTCCCATGTAAGTAGGGTCGTTCTCCAGCACAATTACTGCACAGCCCAGCTAGTGGAGTGCATAGTGAAAAGAAGCAGCAGCTGGTCACACACAGTTTTCATCAAGGATGTCCATGTGGCGGCACTTTCTGGAATTTGCAGGTTGTTTCAGCAATTGGACAGCCTTAAGAATAATATTTGGAATTTGGAATTTGGAAAAATTTTAAATAAAAATGGGGCATCATCCTGTGAATTAGAATGCTTAGGTGGATTTTTTAGCTAGTGCAATATAACATTCAATACGAATTCAATCCAAATATTTAGTATTGTGAATCTTTAGTATTAAGCTTAAGATTTCATATGTGCTAATAAAAAGAAGACCATGCTTTTTTTCATCTGTGCTGCAACTGTACAAACTATTTGATGAAGGTATAATTTTTGTGTTGGCTGAGTCAACAGCATTCAACTTTGTTCATTAAATTTCAAACAGAGCAAAACACCCTTCCTTTAAAACGATAATGCAGTAACATGCTATGATCATTAGTATAGCTGAGAAAATGTACTTAGTTGGCACCCTTACAAAATACTTGAAATTTTGTTATAGATTATCGATGGTGTCATAGATGATAGGCAAACTTATGCAAAAATGCCAAATAAGGAGTCTGAACAACTGAGTCTGAATCTGTTAGGTCAGTACTAATTTTGAGGGCTGTAATGGTGATTTTCTTATCTGTTAGGTCAGTACTAATTTTGAGGGCTGTAATGGTGATTTTCTTATCTGTTAGGTCAGTACTA
This sequence comes from Albula goreensis, assembly GCA_022829145.1. Lineage (NCBI taxonomy): Eukaryota > Metazoa > Chordata > Actinopteri > Albuliformes > Albulidae > Albula > Albula goreensis. Next base: position 1,476,169 of record CM040750.1, on the reverse strand, counting down.
ATTTTGAGGGCTGTAATGGTGATTTTCTTATCTGTTTGGTCAGTACTAATTGTGAGGGCTGTCATGGTGATTTTCTTACCTGTTAGGTCAGAACTAGTGAGGGCTGTAATGGTGATTTTCTTATCTGTTGGGTCAATACTAATTGTGAGGGTTGTAATGGTGATTTTCTTATCTGTTAGGTCAGTACTTATTTTGAGGGCTGTAATGGTGATTTTCTTATCTGTTAGGTCAGTACTAATTGTGAGGGCTGTAATGGTGATTTTCTTATCTGTTAGGTCAGTACTAATTTGAGGGTTGTAATGGTGATTTTCTTATCTGTTTGGTCAGTACTAATTGTGAGGGCTGTAATGGTGATTTTCTTATCTGTTAGGTCAGTACTAATTGTGAGGGCTGTAATGGTGATTTTCTTATCTGTTAGGTCAGTACTAATTGTGAGGGTTGTAAGGGTGATTTTCTTATCTGTTAGGTCAGTACTAGTGAGGGCTGTAATGGTGATTTTCTTATCTGTAAGGTCAGTACTAATTGTGAGGGCTGTCATGGTGATTTTCTTATCTGTAAGGTCAGTACTAATTGTGAGGGTTGTAATGGTGATTTTCTTATCTGTAAGGTCAGTACTAATTGTGAGGGTTGTAATGGTGTGCCATCCAGCTCAATCTTCACTGTGAACTGAATGAATGTTGGTTAGTGGAGGAGAAAAGCCTTAGCTGGACATCCTCAGTCATCACCCCACAATCCTTTTTGGCAACTTTTCAGCCTCCCTGCAGCCTGTTGCTGCTGCTGTTGCTATCACTCATGAACGTCATTGTTTTCTCTATCATCCTCTAGGTCAGCTGAGAAACAGAAGCTGGATGAAATGGGCACCCTTCTCAGGGGATGGCACTGTCCTGGTCCTGCTGGGGATTTCATATCAAACTTGATTGTAGCCACCTCTCCCTGTAGTCCTTCTTTGTCCTTACCCTCACACCAGTACTAGACCTGACCTTACCTTATTCCTACCCTCCACAGAGTTGGGAATCCTCTCCTCTCTTCTCTCTACTGAATGTTTTTCTCTGTCATCTGCCAACAAAGCTGCTACAATGCTCATATCTTCCCTCGTGTCTGTTTACTTTGTCCCCCTCACTCCTACACCACCATCCTCCCTCGTGTCTGTTTGCTTTGTCCCCCTCACTCCTACTCCAGCATCCTCCCTCGTGTCTGTTTGCTTTGTCCCCCTCACTCCTACTCCAGCATCCTCCCTCGTGTCTGTTTGCTTTGTCCCCCTCTCCAGCATCCTCCCTACTCCAGCATCCTCCCTCGTGTCTGTTTGCTTGTCCCCCTCACTCCTACTCCACCATCCTCCCTCGTGTCTGTTTACTTTGTCCCCCTCACTCCTACTCCAGCAGCATCCTCCCTCGTGTCTGTTTGCTTTGTCCCCCTCACTCCTACTCCAGCATCCTCCCTCGTGTCTGTTTGCTTTGTCCCCCTCACTCCTACGCCAGCATCCTCCCTCGTGTCTGTTTGCTTTGTCCCCCTCACTCCTACTCCAGCATCCTCCCTCGTGTCTGTTTGCTTTGTCCCCCTCACTCCTACTCCAGCATCCTCCCTCGTGTCTGTTTGCTTTGTCCCCCTCACTCCTACTCCAGCATCCTCCCTCGTGTCTGCTTGCTTTGTCCCCCTCACTCCTACTCCAGCATCCTCCCTCGTGTCTGTTTGCTTTGTCCCCTCACTCCTACTCCAGCATCCTCCCTCGTGTCTGTTTGCTTTGTCCCCCTCACTCCTACTCCAGCATCCTCCCTCGTGTCTGTTTGCTTTGTCCCCCTCACTCCTACTCCAGCATCCTCCCTCGTGTCTGTTTGCTTTGTCCCCCTCACTCCTACTCCAGCATCCTCCCTCGTGTCTGTTTGCTTTGTCCCCCTCACCTACTCCAGCATCCTCCCTCGTGTCTGTTTGCTTTGTCCCCCTCACTCCTACTCCAGCATCCTCCCTCGTGTCTGTTTGCTTTGTCCCCCTCACTCCTACTCCAGCATCCTCCCTCGTGTCTGTTTGCTTTGTCCCCCTCACTCCTACTCCAGCATCCTCCCTCGTGTCTGTCTGTTTGCTTTGTCCCCCTCACTCCTACTCCAGCATCCTCCCTCGTGTCTGTTTGCTTTGTCCCCCTCACTCCTACTCCAGCATCCTCCCTCGTGTCTGTTTGCTTTGTCCCCCTCACTCCTACTCCAGCATCCTCCCTCGTGTCTGTTTGCTTTGTCCCCCTCACTCCTACTCCAGCATCCTCCCTCGTGTCTGTTTGCTTTGTCCCCTCACTCCTACTCCAGCATCCTCCCTCGTGTCTGTTTGCTTTGTCCCCCTCACTCCTACTCCAGCATCCTCCCTCGTGTCTGTTTGCTTTGTCCCCCTCACTCCTACTCCAGCATCCTCCCTCGTGCTGTTTGCTTTGTCCCACTCACTCCTACGTTCGCATGGGCCTCACTCCCCAGTTGCGGTCTTAGTGATGCTCTACAAGCCCTCAGAGTCAGGCTGCCTAGTGAAGCCTCGTCTCATTACATTACAGTGCATTCATTTAGTAGGTGTATGAAATGTGAATGAAACCACCCATATACATTCCAAAATTGTTCTGCTAGTGCATTCTTGACTAGATATTTGTACAGAGAATATTGAACACTATTTATTTATTATACAGAGTTTACTGGTGAATATTGCACACTATTTATTTATTATACAGAGTTTACTGGTGTTTTTATTAATTTTCTCATACACCTCCCCTTCAGAAAATTATTGGAACTATTTATACACTGTATGAAATATGTAATTGCACTCACTGGAAATGTGACCTCCTCCCCCTCCTAAACAAAAAATAATTCATGGAGTTTGGTAAAACAAAGTTCAGGAGAATAATTTTTCTGACAACCACCTTCAGCTCATTCCCAGTCTCTCACTCACTATGTACCTCATCTCCCATCATGCTTTGCATCTGTGGGATCCCACTGTCCCATCTCCACCTTCCTCTTGCTCTTCCTGTCTCCACTGTGCAGTTCTTTCCTCCTGGAAAACAGCTCTATCCCTTTCCCCCCTAGGACTCCAAGCCCAAAACCAGTAAATAAACCATCTTCAGTAATAAATCCCTCAAAACCATTCAGTTGTCTCAAAAATGATTACTGAAATGAATTAAAATAAACACAATACACCAATCCATAGTTATCAAATTATATTTCGCATCATATATTGTAGCCAATTAGGGCAATTGTATGTAGTCAAAGTGTAAGTCAAAGTGTGATGTATACATTTTCTCAGTTGTTTTTGGACCTTTGTAATGTCTGGCGCTCGCAGTGATGCAAGAAAGCGCCTGACAGAAGCAATGTGTGAGGCGTGCTGCTGTGGCCCATGGGCTGGCCTGGTGTGGCTTCGCCTCAGCTGACCTCTTGATCCTGGCAGAGTGTCAGTCCTCAGTGCTGTTCCAGAAAAACTTCCAACACAACAACTGCAAATAAGCCACACCGCAAATACTCAATTTCATTTCGCTGTCAGCGCCAGCTGACGCTGCATATCTGAACAAATGTCCATAATAACATAATTTTTTCAGCAGGTTTCTGTCAATTGCTCAAAAAATCTAATCCCCTCTACTTCTCAGTATATCCAAAGAATATAGGTTCTGTCTCAACCAAAGCTCACAGAGTTATCTGCCACAGAATTTTCTTTGCCTTAAGTTTATAAACCACTGTCACTCAGCAAATAACTTGCAAAATAAAACAGCTGTCAAGAAAGGACTAATATTATGCAAAATCTTTAATGTCAAATTATATGCCTGAAGTATATGAGAAAGGTCATGCTCCAATTTTCTAAGATTTGGTGCCCTAGTAATGTCAGAACTTCTTTTTAAAACATATTGTACAATTATTTTGCCTAAACGTGAGAGCTACAGTCAGACTGTCGCTGCAGCTGATTTCGTAGCCCTCATTACCAAAGTGTTAACCAAAGCGGTATAAGAAGGCTCTGCTCATCGAGTAGCTCTTCATTAGGTTGTAATGCTGGGAGAATTTGTGGCATAGTTATTGACAATGCCTTCCATTGTGTTTTTATTGCAAATTATGAATGGGTTAAAGGCAACACTGGGAAATTGTGTTTTGCTAGTGTTTGCGTCATTTGAACATTAATTATATTTGTTTTTTTGTATACCTTTAACTCCAGATCATAAATGAGGCATGCACTCTGTTTCAGAAAACTAAACAAAACATGTCAAACATCACCATTTAAACGGGCACTGTTAAAATACGGATCCAGTGCAAATATTTTCATTTAATTAGAAAAACTCATTAACTAGCTGCTGTTGCTATTTTCTAGAACGCTACCAACAGCACAAGCACTTGGAAAGCTGGGCAACTTCACAAAAGCATAAGAGTACCAATAATAAATAATAAATAATAATAAATGCACAGAAGTTTGGAATCCTGCACCACACATCTGTAGGTAGCTGGTCATTAATGATGCAATCACAATATGAAGGTGTCATTATTATGGTGTGCTGTTCATTTGGGCAGTTTTAGCTGAGGTAGTTATATTCTGATGTATTCTTGCTAAACTAGCTACATTCTGATGTATTCTCATTGAGGAGGGAACTGACTGCTTTAAAATTGAAATTATGGTCTGTTACAACAGTGCCTTCTACAGGCATGTACAAATTAGTCTGTAGGTTTATACAATTCACTGGTGCATCTTAACTGTTGGGTTTTATGTCACGCTCAAACTTGACACCATTAAAAAAATATTCTTTCATTTTCTCTAAAAATGACTGTGGTGCTTGCTCAAAACCTGCAATATGATTCTCTGCTCATGTTTTCAGCAGTGAGATACTCTGACAAGTCCACATGACATGTTGTTGTCTATAATCCAGGATGAAATAGTCTGTGATCCCGGGTGACCCCCGACCCGTGTTCAGTCACACATACATGGTTAGGCAAGCTCAGGTGATCGCCGTTGGCAGCGCTGCACTGGGGTAAGTGACTCTGATTGATGTGTTTTCTTCTGCAGGAGGCTGGGTATAAAAGCAACAGCACTGTCCTGTCCAGAGGGTTCATTTCCCAAGTGTCTCTGGCTCTCCTTTTCCATGGGTAATGGATAACAGATCATGCAGGAGACTTTCCCGGCCCGGTCATGAATGGTAAAAATAGGGGCCTAAAATATTCAAATGGGTGAAAATATTCTGTTTATTTTATGGAATGTGTGTGTGTATGTGTGTGTGTGTTTTATTTTATGGAATTTGTGTGTGTGTTTTTGTGTGTGTGTGTGTGTGTGTGTGTGTGTGTGTGTGTGTGTGTGTGTGTGTGTGTGTGTGTGTGTGTGTGTCTGTTATTTTATGGACATTTTTTTCAATGAGCCAGCCGGTAATCAGGATTCAGTAATCTGTAGCCAGTGACAGGCTCCGGCCAGAATTTGCTCTAAAATGGTCACAGCCTCCCAAATGCCACCCCTAGTGCCCATAAAGTTCTTCCATGCATTTCAACGCCATGGAAGAAGCAACTACGTAGGCAACAGGAGCTGAGAGAAACATACTTTAAAATCTATATCTACTGTCTGTAGATTCTGTTTACAGACCTGACTGTCATATATCAATCAAAGGAACATTTTCTCTGCTTAAAAAAGATTTTTTTTATGTGCATTGTACAGATCTGAGGTGTTGAAGTTAATGCTGTATCAGAGTCAAAGAATGATTGAGTATAACAAAACAGTGGCACTTACAAAATGGATAAGTAAGTATAATGTTTAGAATGTGATTGAATGTGTAATTATGCTGTGCTTCTGTGGTTTTGCCTCATACCTTTTCAGAATAAAAACATACAGTTAAAATAACCTCACAGATATCAACTGAATTCCATTACATGTCCAACATCTCCAGTAGGCTGTTAACTTGGATACAGGGGAGAATTTAAGAATAGATTCTTTGAGTGGGAATTTCCCAAAAAAAAAAACCCTGCAAAAATACACTCCAGGAGGGCCTAGTGTATAATTTATTATCTGCCAGTTTCAAATGAAAGCTTAGCAGTCATGGGATAGCAGCTGTGGGAAAGTTTACGATGAATTCATAAGTTACGGTAAATTATTCGAGAATAGAAAAAAATCACACTTTTCCAGGCTGACGCTCAATACATGAAATTTTAAAGAGAAGTGGTACCTTGATTTGTTCTTAGATGGTACTGATGTTTAGAGATGTTAGATTTGCATTTGTAGCAGTGTTGATTCAGCTGAAACATGCACTGCACACAGCTACTTTAGACAGATGCTGTTTTCTTTCATAACCTGTACATTTACACTCATCTCCTGAATAACACAGAATGTGTTTCCCTGACTCCACCTACACATAAGTGGGAGAATCTTTTCTTCTGGGTTTTAATGGCTGTATATATCCATGGTTGTATGTTTATCCCCTGAACAGTCACCGTGCGTGTGTGTGTGTGTGTGTGTGTGTGTGTGTGTGTGTGTGTGTGTGTGTGTGTGTGTGTGTGTGTGTGTGTGTGTGTGTGTGTGTGTGTACGCTCATGTGGGTGTCAGCATGGATGAGTGTTAATACTGATACTATGGGATATACATACCATATACTATTGGATACCAAGTGAATATCTGTATGAATAATCACATAATGTGGGTACCTACATATGACAAATGTTTGCTTAATCCTGTGTTGACTAAACAGCTCTCAAAAATGTAACTACAAGGGTTTTCTTACCTGCTCTCACACCCCTCCCTTCTCAAATTTGTCCACACTCTGTGTTTCTCCTGCCCAATCTCATGCTTTAGTTTGCCTTTGTATAATGAAACTCATTTAAAATATTGAAAAAGTTGACTCTACAGTTATTTGGCTCAACAAATAGTCTCTTGCCAATTGCCTCCCTTAATTGCTGGTCTTTCAGTGACTGCCAATCTCACTGATGGGCCGTCCGTGAATGTATGGAGTGACTGCTCTTCACTCATCTCTCTTACTGTTGAGCCCATTGCCTGGACGCACATGCAAACAGCTACGATTTGATAATTGGATCCCAAAACAGCTGCAGCCACTTACAAGGTAGTGAGACACAAGGTTTCATGAAACCAAAAATGTGCGTAGCTACAGCAAGTAAATAATGGTAACAGAAATGTACCAACAGTGTGAAGGCCTGTTGGTTCTGTAGCAGTGCTGGGTGCCTTTTCCTAGCATGGTGGGGTGCACTTATACCCTTAGCGTGCTATCTCAGTGTCAGTGGTCATTATATTGTGTGGAGGGAGCATTCTTGCCCCATGCTAAGGAGTTTGCATCACTTAGAGATGGTTGTCTTTGTCTGTGAATGTGCTCACATTTATAAACTGGATAAAATGTAGTATTCACTGTTCTCCACCTCATCCAAACACTGGTTCTCTTTCAGTCAGAGCTCAAAGTGTCATGAGTATGGGATATTCATATGACTGTATGACTGGCATGGAGGCTCAAATGTTACACCCCAGTGTTGCATGTAGATGTAGGGAGTGCTTCCATTACCTAATCATACATCAGGGCAACATCCTCCTCTCCTCGTGGCATGGCAGCGCATTGGCAGTGCATGGCAGTGCAATGGCAGCACATGGCAGTGCATGGTAGTGCAATGGCAGCGCATGGCAGTGCATCAGCAGTGCATTGCAGTGCATCAGCAGTGCACGGTAGCGCATGGCAGTGTATCAGCAGTGCATCAGCAGTGCACGGTAGCGCATGGCAGTGTATCAGCAGTGCATCAGCAGTGCATGGCAGTGCACAGTAGCGCATGGCAGTGCATCAGGGTGCGCAGCAGTGTATCAGCAGTGCATCAGCAGTGCACGGTAGCGCATGGCAGTGCATCAGCAGTGCATGGTAGTGCATGGCAGTGCATCAGCAGTGCACGGTAGCGCATGGCAGTGTATCAGCAGTGCATCAGCAGTGCACGGTAGCGCATGGCAGTGCATCAGCAGTGCATGGTAGTGCATGGCAGTGCATCAGCAGTGCATGGTAGCGCATGGCAGTGTATCAGCAGTGCATGGTAGCGCATGGCAGTGCATCAGCAGTGCATGGTAGTGCATGGCAGTGCATCAGCAGTGCATGGTAGTGCATGGCAGTGCATCAGCAGTGCATGGTAGCGCATGGCAGTGCATCAGCAGTGCATGGTAGTGCAAGTGCATGCATCATGGTAGTGCATGTTCATCAGCAGTGCATCAGCAGTGCTCATGGCAGTGCATCAGCAGTGCATGGTAGTGCATGGCAGTGCATCAGCAGTGCATGGTAGCGCATGGCAGTGTATCAGCAGTGCATCAGCAGTGCACGGTAGCGCATGGCAGTGCATCAGCAGTGCATGGTAGTGCATGGCAGTGCATCAGCAGTGCATGGTAGTGCATGGCAGTGCATCAGCAGTGCATGGTAGCGCATGGCAGTGCATCAGCAGTGCATGGTAGTGCATGGCAGTGCATCAGCAGTGCATGGTAGCGCATGGCAGTGCATCAGCAGTGCATGGTAGTGCATGGCAGTGCATCAGCAGTGCATGGTAGCACATGGCAGTGCATCAGCAGTGCACGGTAGCACATGGCAGTGCATCAGCAGTGCATGGTAGCACATGGCAGTGCATCAGCAGTGCATCAGCAGTACATGGCAGTGCATGATGATTTTGGACAGCCCTGTTCAATAATATGTAAACCTTTGGGCCGTGCTGTAAGAGTGAAGGTTTCAGCTGGCATGATCCAGTGGCACATCATACAACAATCAAAAGAAAATCCTCAAGAACTCTGGCACATCATACAACAATCAAAAGAAAATTCTCAAGACCTCTGGGGAAAAAAGTTTGTGCCCATCAGTCTGGAAAGTGTTCAAATAGATTTTTAAAAATTAAAAATTGTGTTAAACATTAAAAATAGATTTTAAAATATTTCTGGGTCTCCACCAAACTACAATCGGAGGTTTGATAGAGACACATTTTTTTGAATGGAGCAAGTTTGGGACAGTACTGAGGTTTCTACCCTGATTGGCTACCCTGTTAAAGTCTCTCCAAGAGCACAGTATAAAACTATACAGAAAGTTTAAAATAACCCTGGAATATCATTCAGGGCTCTGTAGGCCTCTCTCAATTGAGCTAAGGCCAGAGTTTATGACTCATGGCAGAGTGGCAAGGTGAAAACCACTGCTCACTCAGAAGAGCATGAATGCTTGTCTTAAGTTTGCCCAAAAGTATGTAGATGATCTCATCATGTTTGATGGACAGAAGAAACGTCATACAGAGGGCCAAGCATGATGGGGCTGTTTGGTGCATTCAGACCTGAGTGAGTCGCCCTTATTGAGGGAACCATGAATTCTGCTCCATATCAGACAATTCTACAAGTGAAGGTCAGAGTATCCATCCAGAAGCTGAGACTGAAGCGCAGGTAGGTATAGGTCATGCACCAGGATAATGATAAAAAGCACAGAAGCAAGTCTACATCAGAATGGCTGAAGAACAAGAAAAATAACCTTTTCAAATGGTCTAGTTAAAGGCTATACCTTACCCCCACTGAGATCGTGTGGCAGGACCTGAAACGATCACTTCATGCTACAACGCCCACAAATGTCACTGAGATAACACAGTTCTGCATGCAGGGGTAGGGTTGGTTTTTCTATGATATATTTGGACTGGTCAGTTATGAGGAAATGAGGAAGCATTTGCAGATAATTAAATATTATTCAGCAGAATATAAAGGGTAAAACTAAGTATTTTGTAATTATATTTATTGAGGCATTAATTGATTCCTGAGAGTTGACACTTGAAATGAACCTTTGTGGTTTGCTGCTTTGAGATACTGCTTAAGCTACAGTACGTCCTACACAAAAATATATTGTTTTGAATACATGTCAATTACTTTTACATGAATGAAAAGGCCATATAAGCATATATCTGCCCAAGGTATATTGCAAAAAGTGATATTGAATGTACTCTGTGATTTTTACCCTTTTTCAAAGGAAAATGTCTGCCATTCAGTTACTTATTTAATTGTAAAACCAGATGCACCAACACTAGTCAATTCAATGCATACTAAGAGGTAAATAAATGTCAAGGTTTGGAACTGAATACAGCCAATAAGATGAAAAGAGAGTATAATACCTTCTTCAGATGGTTGGAGGTAAATATACACCATAGATTGTTGAAAATAAACCAAATACGGTAGATGCTCTGAAAAGAGAGGAGATAAAGAGAGGCCACAAGGAAAGCAATTGTTACACTGCAGAGTATATACATGTAGCAGTATCAAGTTTTGTATGAGATTTTGGAGGACAGGATAATTTTGATACTGTCAGGCACAATACTGAATCTATAGCGGGCTTCAAGAGATAAGTATATGTATGGAAAATGCTCTCATGCTCCCTTTTCATAATCCGGGAGCTCGGGATGCACCCGTATAATTATCTCATCATTATATGTACATGCTAATATGTATATACACCTACCTACATGTCAGGTTTAATAAGACAAACCTGCTCTACTTCTATCACACTTCCCAAGTGCTCATTATTGATATTTGTAACAAGTTTATAGTGTTATAGAGAAGTCTAACTGAGCCCTCCTTCATTATGCAATTATACGTGCACTGATTAATGTTTTATAGATAGCACATGGGCTTGCTTCCATGCAATTTAACTGACATAGTTGGCTCAGCTCGGCTGTGAAAATAATCCTATGAATGGCCCACAATGCTTTGCACAAGAGTTCACTGTACCCATCAGCATTTCCCATCCACAGATTTCCTTATATAGACAAGAAAAAAAAAGATTTACTGGGATTTTTTTTCTCCAGAGAATTTCTTTTCCTGAGATTTTTTTACAGAGAAATACTCCCAAGGCAGAACATCCTGTAGACAAAAAAAGATTTGAAAAAATGAGCAACTACTTTTTAAAATATTTTTTATTTGGGATTCCAGGTCACTTTCCACATGTAATTTACTGATGATTGTGATATTGCGGAAAGAAATCGTTTTAAACAGCTTGTGTTCCTCTCTTGCTCTTTTACCTTGGTAATGCAATAAAACACTTTGGCAAAGTGCCTCAGTATTTTGAGGCACAGTGTTTCCAAAACTGACGATGGGTGGTGCAGTATGTCTAGTCATTTCCATTTGGCAAGTTTCCACTCAGTCCAGCAGCCCTTAGCCATGACTGGCAGTCCTCTGGGTGGTACTACCCGAACCACACAAAAGTTGTTTTGGTACCATTAAAGCCCCTTTAGGGCAGATGAGTGTGGTGTGTGAGGATATTTATACAGATGAAGGGATACGAGGATGCCAGAAATACACTTACTCCAGAGTACATTTGGCTGCAGATCCTGAAAGTGAACTCATGGGGGATTTTTTGTATGGAACCTGCTCTGCTGTTTTGGTATGTTAAAATTAGCTACATCTTTTTATGACCTGGAGGGCAGTGGGTGGAGCTGGAACATGAGTTTACCAATGGGACTCTGTTAATCATGCAGGAAATTTCCCAGATTTTCCCAACCGATAGCATTGCATCAGTCATTACTAGCTCTATTTTTACAGCTAAATATATAAGGGCAAAGCTCAGTCTGTTGACATTTTCTTCTTTTTTGTAATCACAGGGCACAACATGGTCAGTTATGAATGTATATGTGAATGTATGAGCAGAATCCTGACTTGAAAAATGAAAATGTTGGCCCTAACTCAATCCTTACTTACAAAAATGTTGGCTCAAACTCAAAGAAGCTACTGTATTCCAAGAAACTATATGTATGTGCAAAGTCTCACTCTCTCATAATTATCTTGTGTAATCAACTGTGTTTATTTTATTTTTTTCTCTCTCTCTAAAATTGCTGTTTAGGTTTGTTGTTTTCATTTCATTCTCTTTGTGTTTCCAGGCAGAACTTATTCCTAATGACCAAGCCCAGAATATAATAATACATGAGCCCTATAAATAACAATGTCTATTCCATCCACTTTTGCCTCAGTCTGAGCTGGTCAGCAAAGGGGTCATTAACTGCTAAATTACAAACACATACAAACTGTCCTGACTGCTGTGTAGGAAGGCAGAATTGCTCAGGTTTGGATCAAAGTGCACAGCATTATTTGTAAGGGGGATTTATGGAGGTAGATTGCGAAGAACTAAGAGGGATAAAATCAATAGCGTCTGGCAGGTAGTCAATCTGAAATTGAATGTAGGACTCTGTCTGCTTAAGAGAAGGATCTTCCTGACACATTCAATCTTTGCCAAAAGTCATGTAGCAAGCAGCCGAGGTCCGATCTAAATTAGATGAAGGGAAAGTAAATCGGCTGACGTTACCACTAAATAACCGTAAGCCCGTCCATCCCTGTTGAGATGGGCTTAACGGGACTTGAGGGAGAGTGTTTGCGTGGACAAGTCTGCATTTTATATTCTCGACTATCAACTCAATGAAAATATCCACATACGGAAAAAGTAGAAACGTGTAGTCCTGAAAGCCCCTAAGCATGTAGAAGTGTCGAGTTGAAAGAAAAGCAATTTATTTTCCTGTATTTCCACGGAGCAGTTAGAGCGGTCGTGTTTTTGTGTGTTGGAAATGGGTTATCAGGAATATCTACGGGTAGCGAGGGAGCGTAACAGATAGTGTTAATTAGATCAAATGAATATGAAGTGTTTATTGAGCTGTTGGTGGTACTGTATGTAACAGATTAACCAGACAAGTTAAACGCAGGGGAAAGGAATTAATAAGTCCATCCTTATGCGGTGGCTTTCATCCAAGAATCTACAGTGAGCGGCTTACCCCTCCACATGGCGACCGATTCCAAAATGCAAGAAATGTAGGCTATTAGCGTGGCATGGTATGACAAACATCCGTAAAGATGGAACCTTGACAAAATGTCAACACGAAATATAAATCTTTACTAGTTTGTAAAAATATTAAAAACAAATGCACTCATATGTCTCAAAATGATGCTAAATCTTTCTCTGTAGTCATTGCTGCTTGATAGAGTTTATTAAGGAATTGAATGTTAATATGATCCAGAAATGACACATATGAACAGTTATTTCTGGGAATATCTATGCTCAGACAGCAACCAAACTGCTCTTGACCTTAAGTCTAACAATTTTATGCAACTGTATCCCGACTGAGGGTGCAGCTTTAGGCTACTGAGCAGTTTCTAATTCCTTGGAACTTGGAAATAATAGACATGCATACAATTTGGATAAAGCCGTCAGAGCAGCAGTGGTTAAGGTTTTCACTTAGTTTCTTAGTATGTTTGTGAGTGTGTATATGAGCACAAATTTAAGCACAGAAACATTTGTATTTATGATCTAGCTGTTTTGACGTGAGAATGCGTGTACTGGTGTGATACATTTGACCCGTTAGTACGCACATTTGGGGCACATATTTGCACTAAACAGCACCCCTAGAGACCAAAAGAAATTTGCACTATAGCTTTCTTATTCCTCATGATGAATTAGGATCACATTGTCATTTGTAGTTGTGGCACATAAAGAAAATATGGCGGGACTATAATACATTCCAGTGAAGATCGATCTGGTAGAGATGAAAGGAGAGTAGTTCACACTCTTGACCGCGGAGTGGCGCTGTGCACTCTTCAGTCGTATAGCAGGGACGATCTTCTAGTAAAACATTGTTTGCTGTTTGAGCCACCAGGAGAATGTGTGCGTCAGTGTTTTCTACTATTTTGCAGGTAAGAACCCATAAATATACATTTTAGGCGATAATATATACATTTAAATGTGGTAGCTAAGGTGCCCAACACCTATATTAATTAATGGTAAGTCCAAGAGTATAATAGTGCACGATATTTAATGTCTTAGTTGAAACGAAATGAAGACGAGGCTAGCGCAGGCTAACATGCTAAATCCCTGGTAGTAAAAAGGTATCAGAGTGTTCTAAAGTAAACCATCCATGTGAAATCCAATACTTAACAGAATGTTTAGCATTTGTACACTGTTGATGAGTATATATTGTAAATAACTGTGAAGGATGTAGCTGGATTAATGTGGGTGAAATGGCAGTGGGCTAGTAGCCGCAGCTATTATATTATTGTACCTGCACATTGACGGGATTTGCATGTTGCTAGCGGGGTTTCTGCATTTTAGCTATAATATTAAGGTACTAGGGTGCAGATATTATCGATTACACGCTTTATGTTTGTTAGTGTATAAAGATAGAAGAAATAATGCAGAAAGAAACAGTTCTGTGCATTTTATACAGAGAAGAGCTCAAATAAAAAGGGATTCTTTCTTTCTAGTTGTTTCTCTGCTAACTGATGCAATAATATATTGAAAAAGTTTAAATGCTGTTTGAGGTCAGGAAAACTGGTAAAACGAAATGGTTAAAACATATTTAGACTTCCTGGAAAGGAAACTCATTTGTGCTGTAAAGAAAATATTAGGGCACCTGCATAAATGTTTAAGTGATACTGTGTTTGGTTATGCTTAGTAGAAAGTACTTGCCTGTGTTATTGATGTGACGTAATTCAGTCTGGGTTAGTAGGAATTTTTTTTGTTTTTCTGTGTTATAATTTGTTATTATGATGCAACTATATCGGGGGAAATCAGTGTGTTTGAATATGCCGTTGTGTTATATTTCCTTTAATATTGTGCATCTGGATATTGCAGTACTGATTACAGTCCTGTACTATTGTATGGGAGTCATCAGATGAAAAACATTGACATTGATTTTGGCCATAAATGATAAAATAAGTTAACTGATATAAGCAATCAGTGCATTATTAATCAATTAATTTTGTTCACATAAATATACCTAGAGTGTGTAACGACGGCAAGACAGCATGGACTATGGCTGCCTTGGCACTGTGAGAGGATGTTGTGAATGGTATGGTGTGACGGAAAGGTGTCTACAGGGACCATTCTGACTTTTTGTCCATGGTGATGAATCATTAGAATAGGTTTAGCTTAACTTGCTATGCTCTGAGAACACTGTGTTGAATTGGGGCTGGAGCGCCCCACATGTAGCAATCAGTCAATATCTACACATTCTATTAACTCTGGAGTTTTTGGCCACGGGGAGTTTCCAGTGGGAAATAGCAAACTGGGTCGGGTTGGGTCAAGGTGTTGGATGGCATCACTCTGCTGAACTTGAGGTACATAAGATTCCCCTATACAGCTGGTAAGCAGGCAAACATCAAAATGAAATTTGCACATTTGCAGCGATGAATGGTTTTCCGTTTGTAACTGGTGCAAACAACTACACTCACACTGCAAAAAGGATGTCGTCAGTGGATGAGTATGTGTATGTAAATCTTAAAGAGTTTCCATTCAATAAACGGCAACTGATTTGCGATGCACAAATGACACCGACAAACGTGGTTGCACGATGGCCAGGTTTATGATTCATTCATATTGATCAACGGTAATGTTGGAAATCAGCTCTGGTAGTCTTCCAAAACACAGCGTGAGGAAGAATCACCATGACCATACTTAAGCAAATACATGACACTGACTAGCTCCACAGAGAAAACCTACCATACAGCCAAGTGATTTCACAGATAACATGATGATGTTGTCGCTGTGCAAGCACTGTGTAACGCCCTCCCTTTTGCACAGGCACTACACAAAGGTCAAGTGTGTGGTGGTGGCTGCCTGGGGGTTCAGTTACAGTAGAGGAGCAATGGTCAAATAAAATAAAAAAAAATCTTTCCTTTGTTTGTAGTTTCAGTAGTTAACTGCACAAAAAATGGCAAAAAAGTAATTTAACTACTTGAATCACTATGCAAATATGAATGTAGTTGCACTACCAGCAAGCTACTACACAATGTAGTTAAACGACTAGTTTAATTGCATGAAGTTCACTACTCCCTGACACAGTATAATGCCAAAGCATGGAAGCTTGTCATTCAGAATGAGCAGAAACCCTTTCTATGTCAATTTCACACAGTCCTGAATGCACACCAGTCTGGGCTGCAGAGGGTACCTGTCTAGTCTAGGCATATATCTGTAAAGGGTGAGTCCAGACTGGCTGGCAGGACTCGTCATTATTTCAGCACTTACGTTTGGTGTGTATTCACTTTTACTGAAAGGCATTAAGCCAGCATGGTACTTTGTCTTCAGCACTGAATTTCCAATACATCTCATTGTGAGCTTTTGGCATGGTAAAATAAAAAAAAAAGATCCTCTTAAAACGAATATCAATCTATTGCTGAACCTGTAATCCTTACATCATGAACAATATGTATGTAGCTGGACAGGCTGAGGAAGCTGAACCGAATAAATGTTGATAAGATGTGAGTGATTGTTTATGACTGCTGATTAAATTCGGTATGAAAAGCTAATGAGGAGAAATTGTGCTCACTTACAGTTCTTGGTCTCAACTGTTATCTACACTCATCACCTCAACATCTGCTTATTCCCACAGAAACTCAAGAAAGAGGAATTGGCCTTGATTCCATTAATACTGGTCTGGAGCTTTTTTTCACAATTTGGCGAGTTCATTTGGATCAATGAACTGAAAAACTGAACATGATCCTTATAGACTTACCTATACTGATGTCAAACTGTATGGTTCTTTAGCCTCAGCTTTGGTTTTTGGTAGAGCAGGAGCACTGAATTGTAATGGTGAATCTGACTTGCTCATTTGATAAATCATCACTAGCTAATATTCTCTGCATTAAAAAATAAAGTTCAATATTTGTTAGAAGGAGTATCATGTGTTGCCAGAAATCTTCAAACTGTCATTTTCATTAAAACATTAGCAAGCTAGAAGATGTTGTATGCAAATGTGTATGCATTACTGCTTTAAAGTTTAAAAGTTAGGACCTTTAGCTCACAGTGTGGTCCCCCCCCACTTCAAAAATCTCTTCTGTACCACTGAGTGACCATAAAGATAAGGGCAATTTGTCCGATAGAAGTGGCTCAGTTTATCTGAAGAGAACCTCTTTTCCCTGCAGAAAAAAATATTTGCCAAAAAGAAAATCATATATGAAACAAGATTACTTGAACATGCCCTTGAACACAGCTTTTATTCAAATTCATTGGCAAGGAGGGAGTCAAACCGACCGAGAGTATTGGGTTAGTTAGTAAAGCATTACTTAACAAAGGTTAATAGCCGAGCACAGATTGTGCTGTTGAATTAATCAGCAGATTGGTAATCAGCCTCTTCATCAGAATGGTCAGTCTATACTTCAAAGAACTATGAGCGGTGCGTGTTAATGTTTCAACACACCTGCAGGAGCAAACATTTACGAAGCACCTGCAGGAGCAAACGTTTACGGCAGGCTGCGCACTGGAGAAGATCCAGCCGCCTCACGCATACCCAACTACCGAGCACAGCCAAACGGTTAAACCATCTTGTGCCAGTCAAGGTGAAGGGTGCCAGCTGAGCGCGTGGTACCTCAGGAATTGGCATGAGTGGCCATGACTGTTGCTCTGGAAAATTGTGTGCGCGTTCGCTCCGTGCTGCCACACAGGAAAATCGTGCTCATTCACTCCATGCTGCCGCACAGTAAAATCATATGCGCCTTCGCTCTCTGCTGCCCCACAGGAAAGAATAACTGTTTTTCAAGGCAGGGTGCTGAACTTCATGTTCTCTCCGATCCAGCTGTGATTCTTGGCAAAGCAAAGCTCTGCAAGGTGCACTCGCGCAGCTGGATGTGAGGCATGGGGCATTTGGCTGGGCATCACTGGGCCACACTGTGCTGCTGGACCACCGTCCTTACTGCTGTTTTTTCATAATGCCATTATGCAGGACTTTGTGCTGGTCCAACTGTGAGGAACAAGTTGCTCCTTATTTGCCCTCATTCATTTTGCCCTGTGTCTGATTTTGACATGTGAAGCTCAGATTCCATGTAACCATAGCACACTATTAAATGTGCAGATTAAATTGATTAATCTCAGGGTGATGTCCTCTAAGACATGTGGCTCTGTCGTCATGCCACCCCTGTGCTCTGAAATCACAGAGACGGCAGTAAAGCCTTAAAGCCATCTTTAAGCATTGTGGTCACTGAGCTAACTTATGTTAGATAACAAATTTGACATATTTCTGTTGATATAGTTTGATGGCAAACTTTAACTGTGTCTAGCAAGGCATAGTGAATAAAATTATTTCTTGATATGCAATGGAATGAGTATTCAATGGACATGGGCAATAACTTAAATATGGGTACATTTCATGAAAACATTTGAACTTAATGATTTGTTTGTTCTATAATGTAAATGCAGATTGGTTAATGGAAGAGTCAACCACAGTTTGTACGCCTAATTTTCATTATATGAAGAGCACACAAGGTTCATTGGCAAGTTGATCACATTGTCTCTATTGAAGGATTGATGAGGGATAATGAAGATTTAATGCTGTAATGAGGAGGATGTTTGGTTTTCAGCAGTGCCCCCCAATGAAAAAGATCTCACTTTTTTCCCCATGTCCTCTCAATCCTGCAGATCACCTACCCACCTTTAAAACCTGCATTGCATGACTTTGATCATTCACAAAACACTTTTGGCATGACTTTGTTTTTATTTGCCATCAGCATAATTATTTGGCCAGGATGATGATGCAAGATGCCTTCCATTACCAAGTGTTTAACAGTCTGTGTTTTTTAAATGTGTGACGACTAGTCGACTAATGGCTTGAACTAACAACTACGAGTGGACAAGGAAAATCTTTAGTCGGGGGCAGCCCTAGAAATGTGTTTAACAGTCAGTGTTTTACAGGCAGAAGTGTGTTAAACAGTCAGCGTTTTACAGTCAGAAACGTGTTTCACAGTCAGTGGTTTACAGGCAGAAGTTTTACTTGCTGTGGAGGGAGCCTGTTCATACTAGTTTCCTACAAAAAATGACAGATCTGGGCTTTAGATTCCTAATACAAAGTGCTTCCGAAGAGTCTTTGAGTTATGCTCTTAAAAAGTAAAGCATTGCATGTGTAGAATATCTTGAAGATGGCATTAAAGAATTCCCAGAGATGATTAATGAGAGTTCTTTTATTTGCTCAAAAATGATTAAAACATTCAACATTTATTTTTTTATAATAGCTGTGTGGTGGAAAATGTCACTGAACCAGTGACTGACAGAAGGGCGTCTAGGATGGTGTTGGGCTGCACGATATCACGATATTATCGTCATTTTCATTTTCACGATAGATAATTTAATGTGGTAAGTATGTATTTAGCATGATGCGTTTTTAAATGTGCTTTGTAGCCTACTTCACAAGATTTGGTCTATTGCCTCACGAGAATTGCGTAAGCGGAGTCTGCGGTCGGCACGGAAGTTAACTTGCTGGTGAAAATGGAGAGTGGGACCAGCGAAGCTGCAGATGGCAACGTTAATGATTTAATCCCAAAAAGAAAGTTGCATTCAATAAACACATCAGTTGGTTTACTGACTGATGTGTTTGACTTAATTTCTATTTGTATTTGTTCAGTGTTGGCCGCATTTCATTCAGACTTAAAACCGCACATTTTATTGGTATATGTTTCCGTTATTGCCAAATTGTCTAAATTTATTGTGGTAACATTTTAAAGGCTTATCGTTCAGCCCTAGGATAGTGTCAGTGATTGCTTTGCAGGATAGTACACGTTAGAACTGTGTAAGGAATGAGATTACCAGGGCTTCGTCAGGGCCAGCCCTGTGCAGAAGTGACCTATTTAGATCGCCCAAGGAAAGCACCAACTCAGAAGATATTAAGTCCTGAGAAGGGGCATTTGCAGATTTTTTACAACACCAGTCTACCTTGGTTATCGTTTTTGCCCAATCCCAATCTGGCCAGAAATGGCTGGACTGAAGCAGTGTTGGCATATGTTTCCTTAGGAGAGGCCCAGTTTGGATTGTTCTGAATGGATGTCAGGCTGTATTAGTGCTGGAGGACCGTAGAGGCGGAACCCCTGCTGTGAGCCTCCGCTGTCATAACCTTTAATTACAGCAGGTCTGACAGCGCCGCAGATGGTCATGGAGACTGGGCTTAAAAACACAAGAGCCTGTCTCTGGGTCCACCCAAAAGACCTTGTTATGACATCATCCAGAACAAAAGCACCAAGAGGGCATACAGTACAAGAGATTATTTCTGTTATGTGCACCTCACTTCCTGAGCGTCTCATTATTTTTTTGTGTACAGTAAGTACTACTTACTGTGCCCTCTATGGGTTGGAAGAAAGGCACATATTTTCTTGATTTGGCTCTGCACTTCACAATTTTAGACAAGTGCAGAGTCTCAGCTTTTATCAAAGGGCAAGTTTTGTACATTTTGGTTACATCATGTCAGTAACAGCACTTTTTATATGTCATTCCCTTGGGTCATATTAATGTCTTGCCAGCTATATAAATTTTATGTTAATTATATTAACACTACTAAAAGTGTGGTACTACTTCACTGCCAAAAAGGTTTGAACCCTCACATAATTTCAGAGCAGATCTGTATGTAAAAGAGGGCCCAGGAGCAGGATAATAACCTTGATGTTTAAAACCCTTTCGTTTGAATGATTTTGTGCATGTTTTCCTTGTTTTGTGTCAACAAGAATATTCTAAAAGATAAATATGATTTGCTTAAAAGCAAATCACCTATATAGTGTACCATATGTTATGGAAATTAGATCATGGTTAAGGCTCAATTTCTTTGAAATATGGATGTTGATTTGCAGCTAAACGTTCAATTTGTGGGCCAAAACACTCAATCCTGCAACTCGGGAAATGTTAACACATTTAATCTGATGTTAAATTAAGTCAATACACCTGAATAGCCTAGAGGAAGCTACTGCACGGTTACTCAGTGTTTGCAAAGCTTGAGAAACTAACAGGCCTGCCCGTTTTGCCTGTAGTTCTGTACACAGATGCATAATTGTTTTGGAAGAAATCTTAATTTAAACAACTGCGAAATAGCTGCAATTATGCAATTCTGTCAGCTTGTGTTCAGTGAGGCTGCTGCCATCTGATCTTTGGACAGACTCATTTCACACATCTGGAATTCTTTAGGACGTTTTGGAAATTGTGGATGCGCATCCATGTAGCTGAATGAATCCCAGCAAAGATACGGTTCATTATTTAGATGAGATTAATTTACAATGCACCAGTGGCCATAATTTAAGGATTCCGGCTTCTCATGCAAGGCCAAGTATGTCTCAGGCCAAGTATGTTTGGCTGTCAAACTGAGGAGGAAATTTCTAGCAAAGAACCTCATGACGTATATGGATTCAGTACATTGATTTTTTTAAAATTTTTTTATTGGATTCTTTTGGTTGCGAGCGGGACATTGTAGCTTGTCTACTAGCACCTGGAGGTTTTAGATCGTATTGCAGGTTTGCTGAATAAGCATAGTTTACCCATTGAATTCAGTGGAACAGAAGTATTGGCCCTTATTTACCAAGAGAACATAGAACTAAACTTACCTTTGTGTTTTGAGCACATGAACAACATGAAAACGCTCCCATTGTGCTTTAATTCATTAGACCACCCATCATAAATCCATGTGTCTGGGCAGAAATGTTGCTAATTAAAAGCCTGAAATGGTTTTGAGGAAAGAGAACATTTTTGTATTAAACAGCCAGTTGCACCCATATACTTCATAAACATATGATGAAGCTGTAGCATAGCTGTGGATTGTGATGCAGTTTAAACGGCATAAGTGTGTGCAACAGGTATATGGTTGTCATGTAGAATTGTAGAGTGTTGAATACTGAGAGTAAATAATGATTCCTGTAGGATCTGAAAAACAAATCACTGCAGATAAAAGGAGCGTAAGTAGAAATTATGTGGCACAGCTAGCCACTGGATGAGTGATATTTGCATGAAAGAGGCTAGGTGTCCGGTGCTTTTCTGTGTGTTCTGCTGTCAAAATATTACATTTTATGAAATACAGCTTTTCACAAGGAGTCAGTTCTGAGGTTTGATCAAACCATAAAATCTTAAAGCAGGCAATCTTTATCTTAGCTTAAAATAGCATACTTTCACCAAATTTGAATATTTAAACTCTTCGTTTTCCCAGCGCTAATGTAGTCAACTTTGATAGCAAAAAATGCTCAAGTTCAGGATTTGCCAACTTCAGCATGATTGTCAGGTATGATCAAACCTCTATGATTTGGTGATATTACTTACTGTACCCTTATGAACCTTGACACAATGTTTGCTGTTAAAAGATAGCAACATATTTTTTCGTTCTTGAGATTTTCATGTTTGACTTTTAAGGATGAGCTGGTGCAGTGCTTTTGCTGAAATCTGAGTTTCAGTGGATGGCCCATCATTACTACAAAGGGGTAGAGGTATAATTTATTAATTCCCATCCACTTTAGAGAGAATTCCTAAAATGTTTTGCTGAAATAGTTTGTGCAGTATCAGTGGTAGTTATAATTGTCCATTAGCTGCCTGTCTGGCTCCTTTCCCATCTGATAGAGAGGGAGAGAGAGAGTGGGGGGGAAAGAGGGAGAGAGGGAGAGAGAGAGAGTGAGAGTGTGGGGAAAGAGAGAGAGAGAGAGAGAGAGAGAGAGAGAGAGAGAGACCTTCTGTTGAACTGTGCTCAAAGGAAACTGACTTCAGACTTTTGTTTCAGAACAAAAAATGTGAACATACGTAAATTAATAACTATTCCACACACAGAATGCATAGAACTACAAAATGAACTTTGTCCTGACATGGATATCATTCAGATCTTACATTTCCAAGTAAATGCACCAATTCATTACATTTGAACTGTCAAAACTGAGTACTTTTTTTCATCAATGGTAAATATATAAGTAGTTCATCTGCATTCTGGGGGGTGTTGAGGGTGGGACCGCAAAGCATTTGGTTCATTCCTTCTGCCCATGACCACGGTTTGGGTCCATGGTGAAGCATTGTGTTTACAAACCATTAGAAGTGAATATCTGATGGAATGTTTTAAAAATGTGTATAGTATGATGAAGTTTAGATGGAACAGGTTGCAAAGGAGGGTAGGAGTACTTGTGACCACCCAGGTACATGTGTAAGTGCAAGTGTGCAGTAAACCGGATAAGCTAAACTCGAGAAACAGAGCAAATGAGCTTTGGAAATGGTGTTCACGCAGGAGTTGCTTAAACTGTATCTCACAGTGCACCGATGGAGGAAACTCTTATACTGTATCTCACAGTGCACCGATGGAGGAAACGCTTATACTGTAGCTCACAGCGCACCGATGGAGGAAACGCTTATACTGTATCTCACAGCGTACCGATGGAGGAAACGCTTATACTGTATCTCACAGTGCACCGATGGAGGAAACGCTTATACTGTATCTCACAGCGCACCGATGTAGGAAACGCTTACACTGTATCTCACAGAGCACCGATGGAGGAAACGCTTATACTGTATCTCACAGCGCACCGATGGAGGAAACGCTTACACTGTATCTCACAGCGCACCGATGGAGGAAACGCTTATACTGTATCTCACAGTGCACCGATGGAGGAAATGCTTATACTGTATCTCACAGCGCACCGATGGAGGAAACGCTTATACTGTATCTCACAGTGCACCGATGGAGGAAATGCTTATACTGTAGCTCACAGTGCACCGATGGAGGAAACGCTTATACTGTAGCTCACAGTGCACCGATGGAGGAAACGCTTATACTGTATCTCACAGCGCACCGATGGAGGAAACGCTTATACTGTATCTCACAGCGCACCGATGGAGGAAACGCTTATACTGTGTCTCACGGTGCACCGATGGAGGAAACGCTTATACTGTAGCTCACAGTGCACCGATAGAGGAAACGCTTATACTGTAGCTCACAGCGCACCGATCGAGGAAACACTTATACTGTATCTCACAGCGCACTGATGGAGGAAACGCTTATACTGTATCTCACAGCGCACTGATGGAGGAAACGCTTATACTGTATCTCACAGCGCACCGATGGAGGAAACGCTTATACTGTGTCTCACAGTGCACCGATGGAGGAAACGCTTATACTGTGTCTCACGGTGCACCGATGGAGGAAACGCTTATACTGTAGCTCACGGTGCACCGATGGAGGAAACGCTTATACTGTATCTCACGGCGCACCGATGGAGGAAACGCTTATACTGTATCTCACAGCGCACCGATGGAGGAAACGCTTATACTGTATCTCACAGTGCACCGATCAAGGAAACGCTTATACTGTATCTCACGGTGCAGTGGTCGATTTATACTGTATCTCGCAGCGCACTGATTGAGCTATATTGATACTGATTGATACTGCCAGTAAAAGATCACAAGTGCAACAAAAATATGAACATTTTGAGGGCTAAAATAATTAGGAAACAAGGTAAACATCAACTTTACTCTGAAAGCCAATGTTTAGCCTAAACCTTCCATCTCTGGTGCTGGTGAAATGTTTAAATATCTCTTAAATATCTGAATTATAATGAAAGTTTAGAATTCGGTCAGTTCCTTAAGGACAGCTTGGAAAGACCCTTGCATCTAAACTGATGTCCTTAAGTACTGCCCTAAACATTCCACTGCTTTTCGCTCTGCAGTCCACATGCTGACCGTGCAAAAACATCTGTCAGAGGAAGACACTTCCTGTGTGGTCTGTCCGGACAGAGTGTGTTCAGAAGCAGGGCTTTCTTACAGAGCAGTGAGACACCGTCACCTAGACAGAGTGTGCTTGGCAGCAGGGCTTTCTGCAGAGCAGTGAAACACCGTCCCCCAGCAGAGCGCATACAGAGGCAGGGCTTTCTGCAGAGCAGTGAGACACAGTCCCCCAGCAGAGCGCATACAGAGGCAGGGCTTTCTGCAGAGCAGTGAGACACAGTCACCCAGCACAGCGCATACAGAGGCAGGGCTTTCTGCAGAGCAGTGAGACACCGTCACCTAGACAGAGTGTGCTTGGCAGCAGGGCTTTCTGCAGAGCAGTGAAACACCGTCCCCCAGCAGAGCGCATACAGAGGCAGGGCTTTCTGCTGAGGAGTGAGACACCGTCACCAAGCAGAGTGCGTTCAGAGGCAGGGCTGTCTGCAGAGCAGTGAGACACCGTCCCCCAGCAGAGCGCATACAGAGGCAGGGCTTTCTGCTGAGCAGTGAGACACGGTCACCCAGCAGAGCGCGTTCAGAGGCAGGGCTGTCTGCAGAGCAGTGAGACACGGTCACCCAGCAGAGTGCATACAGAGGCAGGGCTTTCTGCAGAGCAGTGAAACACCGTCCCCCAGCAGAGCGCATTCAGAGGCAGGGCTTTCTGCTGAGCAGTGAGACACAGTCCCCCAGCAGAGCGCATACAGAGGCAGGGCTTTCTGCAGAGCAGTGAAACACCGTCCCTCAGCAGAGCGCATACAGAGGCAGGGCTTTCTGCAGAGCAGTGAGACACAGTCCCCCAGCAGAGCGCATACAGAGGCAGGGCTTTCTGCAGAGCAGTGAGACACAGTCCTCCAGCAGAGCGCATACAGAGGCAGGGCTTTCTGCTGAGCAGTGAGACACGGTCACCCAGCAGAGTGCGTTCAATAGCAGGGCTTTCTGCAGAGCAGTGAGACACCGTCACCCAGCAGAGCGCATACAGAGGCAGGGCTGTCTGCAGAGCAGTGAGACACGGTCACCCAGCAGAGCGCGTTCAGAGGCAGGGCTGTCTGCAGAGCAGTGAGACACGGTCACCCAGCAGAGCGCATACAGAGGCAGGGCTTTCTGCAGAGCAGTGAAACACCGTCCCCCAGCAGAGCGCATACAGAGGCAGGGCTTTCTGCAGAGCAGTGAGACACAGTCCCCCAGCAGAGCGCATACAGAGGCAGGGCTTTCTGCAGAGCAGTGAAACACCGTCCCCCAGCAGAGCGCATACAGAGGCAGGGCTTTCTGCAGAGCAGTGAGACACAGTCCCCAGCAGAGCGCATACAGAGGCAGGGCTGTCTGCAGAGCAGTGAGACACAGTCCTCCAGCAGAGCACATACAGAGGCAGGGCTTTCTGCTGAGCAGTGAGACACGGTCACCCAGCAGAGTGCGTTCAATAGCAGGGCTTTCTGCAGAGCAGTGAGACACCGTCACCCAGCAGAGCGCATACAGAGGCAGGGCTGTCTGCAGAGCAGTGAGACACGGTCACCCAGCAGAGCGCGTTCAGAGGCAGGGCTGTCTGCAGAGCAGTGAGACACGGTCACCCAGCAGAGCGCATACAGAGGCAGGGCTTTCTGCAGAGCAGTGAGACACAGTCCCCCAGCAGAGCGCATACAGAGGCAGGGCTTTCTGCTGAGCAGTGAGACACGGTCACCCAGCAGAGTAGCAGGGCTTTCTGCAGAGCAGTGAGCGTCACCCAGCAGGCTTTCTGCTGAGGCAGTGAGACACAGCGTTCACCCAGCAGAGCACAGCGCATTCAGAGGCAGGGCTTTTCTGCTGAGGAGTGAGACACGGTCACCCAGCAGAGTGCGTTCAGAGGCAGGGCTTTCTGCTGAGGAGTGAGACACCGTCACCCAGCAGAGTGTGTTCAGAGGCAGGGCTTTCTGCTGAGGAGTGAGACACCGTCACCCAGCAGAGCGTCAGAGGCAGGGCTTTTGCAGTGAGGTCACCCAGCAGGCTGTTCTGCAGAGCAGTGAGACACAGTCACCCAGCAGAGCGTGTTCAGTGGCAGGGCTGTCTGCAGAGCAGTGAGACACAGTCACCCAGCAGAGCGTGTTCAGTGGCAGGGCTTTCTGCAGAGCAGTGAGACACCGTCACCCAGCAGAGCGTGTTCAGAGGCAGGGCTTTCTGCTGAGCAGTGTGACTCGGTCGCCCAGTAGACTTCATGTGTAAGCTGCCACCTTGTGTGTTTGGAAATGGCTGTGGGGAAGATGGTACCTGTGATTACATATAAATGCATAAATGCATGCAACTGTGTAAATACTGTATTGGCACAACCTAATAAGGACAACTGTTCATGCTTTATCAGTAGTCAGATGTTTAAGTGAATGGAAAAATTTTTTGTGCAGATACCAGACTTTCTTTACTACATGAACGATTTGGACACATTAAAGTTAGAGCATCTGTGTTATTCGAGTTTGTTTATCTCCAACAATCTAAACATTAATATAAAAACAAAACATTGATATTAATGTTGTCCTATAAAAATGTTCATTACGTTAAAATTATGGCAGAATCAACTTAATCTCTGATCTGCAATTGAAGAAATGACTATGAATATGGAAATATGCATGTAGTTTTCTATTGTATCAGTTCTTCTGAAAGAAAAATATTTCCATACACAAATGAATGCAGACAGTATGTTCCTGTGGAAACTGTAGCTTGTCTCTTAGTTTGGCAGCAGACTTGTGTTCATAAAATATAACATCTATAAGCCTCAATTATGATTTAAATGGCAGAAGCCTTTCTTTGTATAAATGAGTTCTACAATTCCGTAAAACTGTGAATGAAAACATAAAAACCTTGGCAAAATTAGGAGGCACAGAGATGATTCAAATGCAGTGTGATGGTCTAAAATGTTTTGGAAGAGGCTGTCTGGCGTAGGAAACTGAGGACCTGCTCATGCTCCAATTAGACCATTATGAACGCAAGCTCCACGGGTTACTCTGCTGCTCCAGAGGTCACGACCTCTGATGCTCCGCTGAAAGTCAGAGTGTCATTAGAGACAGGCACTGGATTGAAACATTTAAATAGAAAGCTTGGTGCAGTTGAAGCTAAGCTGGAGTTCTGAGAAATGAACTTTCTCTCCGTTGTCTGGAGGCTCTGGTTAAACAGACAGTAGGATAAACTAACGGGAATGTATGCGTGGAATATCAATAGTAAAATACACCAGTGACCCTTAGTCAATGGCATACATACAGAATAATGTTGCCAAAGGAGCAAAGTCAGTCTTGAATAGAGCTTCTGTCACTCCCGTGCTCTGCAGTAATACATTTAGGCCTGTACAATGTAGACAGGCTGTGCAAAATGAAAGTCTTTTTATAATTTATGAGGTTGATGATGTCTCCAAAAATAAGCAGATGAAGAACTGCATACTCTAAAACATGTTTACTAGAATGTGTTGAAAATGTACATAACATTGCCAAGGGCTACATGGAACAGGCCGTTGGAAAAGTTAAGGGGTGGGATAACTCCTGCTTGTAATACTGTGTGCCTGTAGTTGCTGTAGGGTGAAGTGTAGTTGTGATCCAGGTTAACTATCCTTGCGACTTGTTGCAGAACAGACAATGTGAAGAAAAATAAGCATTTCCCTAATTGGACGAGTGCTGCTACTGCATAACTAAAAATGTGATAATGACATTAGTTATACATTTATGTATTTATGTATGTATTTATTTATTTATTTATTTATTTATTTATACTATTTTAATGGGGCTGGGGGTAGTTTTATATTTGTGTCTTAAATCCATGTCTATTGATCATCAAGACCCAATGATGTGAAATGAAGTTATATGATTTTTGTGGATGACACTGCAACACAGCTGTCCAATAATCGTCAATGTGGGGGAACAAAAAAAAAACCATAGAACACTGTGGAGAGCAATGCACCAGAACAGATTATCCCAGTTCTATTTCACTTAAGCAAATTGGTTTGACCATCATGAGTATGTCTGGGGGGCTCCTAGAAGCTCCATGTTGGGAATTTAATTAATTTCCTTTTGATCTCGCTTCCCTAAAATCAAATACTATGGTAAAATTGGATTGTCTGGGTAATAGAAACCAGTTTCAGTTGCATATGTAAAGCAAATTAAAGAATCGTTCTTTACCATTCCTTGTATTACAATGCAAAATAAAGTCAGTGTTTCTCATTAATGGCCGAGGTTTCCGTCTCCCTGCTTGTAGATTATGAGGATAAAAGGGGAGTGAAATATCGGAGTGGAGTATAAGTGTGAATAGACTGTTGATTAAGACTGCAGGGAAATGATCCAGACAGTGGTTGCATCATAGTTTTTCTCAGATCGTGTTCATGCTTAAAGGAGTCTTTTCAACTCTTTTCTTTTGCTATTATTGGTTACTAATTAATGAATCTCTCTCGCTATATTTGTGCATTTTAACTTATTTTAATTATTTTTAAAGTTGTATGTATAATAAAACATTTATGTCTCGGCAAAATACAGAAAAGCTGTCCTCTTGTTGTCTGCAGACATTTTCATGTTCTGATGCTCTGTCTTTGCTAAATATACAGTTTCACATTTACACTGCTGTTTTCATTCAGAGAGACAGTGTCTCGCCAACACACAAAAGGGAGGGAAAACCTGGCTGTAGAACAGTGTTTCACTGCCATTGACCTATTCATAGAATGTGTTGCTTTCTTTTCCAGAGCAAGCAGGTAGCAGAGCGTGTATTCAGACAAAAAAACAACATTTAAAAAACATGGTGGAAAAACTGAAAAATGTGACAGACATGATCGTGTCTGTATAGCATTATACAGAGAATCACTTATGCCTTTTACTATGTCTGCTCCTGCGGTTCTCTTCTTGGCGATGTTTGAACTGGAAGTGGATGAGTAGAGTGGATGTGACCTGATGCATCAAAAATATAAATTCCTACAGGAAATTCGGAGCACACTGGTATATTTTGCAAACTGTTGGAAGAAATTGGAAAGTAAAGTAATTCCAGATCATGGACACTTACTGAGAAGAGGTGTGGCATTTATTTTTGACGATATCACATGACCTTGGTAAAATGCCAAGTTGAGTGGAGCACAAAACTTGAGCGCTGAAATTTATATTTTTTGTTTATGTATGTTTGAGAACTGGCAGTGTTTATGGAGTCTTGTTTTTAGAGACTTTCAGGAATATGTTGCAAATGTATCAGACAGTTGGCTACATGTGAGGAACATTAACTGCAGATCTGATGACAGAATTGATAGGAACAACCAATGTAGTACCTCACTCTACTGATACAAAAGATGATAGAAAAAAACAGTGACGTTTGAACAATTAATGGGACCTCCATCTGTATAGCTGGGCCTTCTCTGGGAATGGTGCATCATCTTTGCAGGGTCAGACTAGAATGAACACTTTAAACAGCATTGCAGAACTTTCAAATGCTGCTGACTAGCCCAAGGCGAGTCAGACTCTCTGATCATTGCTTGGTAATAGCATTTTTTTTTCATGATATTATCCATGAAACAATGGAATTCTTAATGGGATTTGTATACTAGCTGAATGATTAAAAGTTTATAGAATGTTCTGCTTTCTTGGGGTGTACAGAGAGCTGACAAGTCTTATTGTCCCTCCAATCACATATGTTCTGTGATATGAATGATAAAATTGAGGCTACTTTGCAAACAGTGTTCTTTGTTTTACCAGTAGCATCGTACATTACATTACATCTTCCCATCAGTGAAAGCCTGAGGGCTGATGTTGTGGAGCTGGAAACAGTTGTCAGCGACCACTGGAAATGGAGCATGTTGAAGCTCTAAAAATACCATTTTAAAAAAAAAAATACATCACTGGCAGACCTGATGTGAGTGTGGGTGAGAGTCAGGTTTGTAAATGCATCTGAAATGGATGCTTGTTCAAAGTTATTCTTTAGGCTCGAGAGGAAAACAGGTAAGCAAAAAGAAACGCCGCTTGCTATCAGTGTAAGGTCTTGAACTAAAAGAACCCACGTATGTACAGGGAAGAGCTATAGACTTCTTTTCAGAACAGCATTATGTTGCTCAGCAGGATACTTTGCAAATGGAGAATGTTTTATGAAGCACTGCCGATAGTTTCAATGGGGCATTGAAAGTGTTCCAGCAGGCTCTGTCATTGTTATACAGCATTCTGATGGGATTTTGAGTTTGACATTGAAACCTTGGGGCAAATAAAGCCAGTTCATATATGTCTTTCATACACAGAGCATTTTGCCTTCCTGTTGGACATTCAAACACAACACATGATTGTGTTTCTCCCAATTTATTCCAGAAAAAATGTTCATGGTGTATATATTGGTTAATTTAGGTTACACAGAGTTCATTTAAATGTCTGTTTGGACATCATAATTATGATAAATCTTGCGATGCTTATGAGCAAAGTTAGTCGCTAGTTAGTGTACGATTAGTTGATTTGATTAGAGAGTGAAGGCATTAAAATGCAGGACTCTGGAGAATGAAAATGAACAGACAAAATATACGGGCGTTCAGTTTAACTGGCTCTTCTGCCAGCCTGTTTAATTCAACGGGTGATGTGAATTTCAACATAGCAGCACAACTAACAAGAGCATTCTGTGTTACCTCCTTACTTTGTACCCGCTTCATCTTGCTCATGTGCAGGATGCTTTCTTTTAATGTGTTACAGCATGGACAATGTGCTGATAAGCAAGGTTCATCTAACAAATCTTTCCCCGCACTACATTTTCCATAGGTTTTTATACGTAAAATTCTCCAAACCTTTACTATTTTTATGCTGTTTAGGTACCTTTACACTCACACTTTCTTCCAGTGTGCAAGTTATGAAAGGTCCATGTTGATACACTGCAGCACTGGTCTGCAGCATGCTGAAACGGGGAAAAAATTTATCAAGCTTCAAGGCACAACATTTGAATTGTTTTTTACTTTTCAAGGTACTCTTGTTACTTGAGTGATCATTTTAGCCCTAGTTGAGTCCTTTTCAAAGTCTTGAATTGTGCATCATTAAGGAGTGGCTGCATCAGGCAGTGTTGTCATGTTGGCATTACTCCTTAAAGCCAGCCATATGTTACAAGCAAAGGTCAGTTTAAATGAAGGTAGCCTTATTGCAGGTATGAAATTGATCATGCAACTTCTTCCTGATTTTTCTTTCACAGTTAGAGAACTGCTGATGCCAACAGTTATATTCATCAGCCAATCAAATGAAGCTGCACCAATCTCTCAGCCAGTGACTGGAATGGGCCAGTTTTCACCCTGGTCAGCCCTGATCGGTGACCAGCAGATCAGCCTAAATCTAAACGATTTTATGTGCTGATCTACCAGACTTGTGCGTCCTGCACTGATGCACACTCGCCCTCTTACACTTGCATCTATAACACACTACTCGCTTTGATTGCTTATCAGCACATTCTAATTTAATTGTGTCTGTCATATCATGTTCGTTAAAAGTATGGATTGCTAGTGAGCTAACATTAGCTGGAAAGCCAGCTAGATAATTTAGCCACTTAGCTTTATGCAAGGAAGTTCATTCTATACTAGTATTTGTTAAGCATGTCAGATTTCATGTGTAATGGGACCCATTGAAATTTTTGTTTTAGTAAATGTATAGGAGATAAACATGATAACTGAATGTGTTATCTCATTGGCCATTATGCAGCTTCTGATTGTTGCCTAAGGGTCCTTATTGGACGGAAAATCATCCTATAGGGCTACGATACACCGTAGAAGCACCTGTCTTACATGATCCTTAACTCAGCTGAGAAATTGTGATTCTTGTACTTTTAGCACAAAGAGAGAAAGAGACAAGTAGGTTTGGTCAAATAATGATGTTGCAGATGTAGCTCAGCTCATTTTACATTTTGTAAAATTTAGCACTGGTCTATTGGCAGACCAGTAAAAATGGCTTCCTGTACTTGCCCGTACTTACCTGTCTTCCCCATGCAAGTGTTGAGAGTATTGCTGGACATGTGGTAAATGAGAGAAGAAACAGACTAGATTTAGTGACGAGGCAGAAACGCTTCTCTTTGTGAAGACGAATTTGCCATCAATGTTTAAGTGATTACGTGATATGAAGCAAGGCAATAACCAAGCAGACTTTTGTTGCAAAATGTTGCTGTTGCACTTAGTGCAAAACCTGTTGAACTTTTCATTTGGCTAGATAGAAAAAAATTCAAGTTACTTCTGTAACCTGGTGCATTTTTTTCATTTGGAAAGGTAATTTAACATTTCATATGCATAAAATGGTTATAAAAGAACGTTTACAAAAATGTGTTTGTGTAGGCTGTCGATCACATGAAACTAAAGAAAATTGTAATCGGCTAGGATCGGTGCTGGCAGGACAGGCTTTCAAAAAAATCTGTGATCGGGAAAGAAAAATGCAGTCGGTGCATCCCTAATTCAAATTACTGTCCTTTTAACGCTGGAACATAAGATACTCACCTCTACAGCTGATTAAATTTCAAGGTCTCACAAAGTGAAACGAAATGAATGGAGTGCCATATTATGTGAGCATTTACATTTGAATCAAATGTGATGTGGGTGGCATACTTAAAAGTGTACTTTTTCTACTGCAAAACCAGTTTTTTTGCTTATGAAAGCAATGTCATATTATAATTAATATTATGGGTAGTAAGAATTAGGCTACTGTTATAAGCACAAAGAATATTTTCTCAGACTGTAATGCTTTACCTGATGCTACACCTGCAGTCAGTCTAGAGTGATAGCCTTTCTATTGGCTTAACCTTGTTTTGTGGATTAGAAACCACAGGGGCTGTTGAGCAGAAATCAGAACTGAAGTTAAATGACCAACTGTAGATAATACATTTCCTGTCTGAGCATATGGGACCATCACTGTGCCAAATATGATATTTCACAAAAAAAGAAATCACCACACACCTAAACAGATAATGGGCTTAATGGATTACAACCTCATTTCCATATAAACGACCAACCATCTAATACCAAAGTGGAAAAGACGTAGAATGAGACTTCTTTTTGGATGGCTTAATTTTATCAAGACAGAGCTGAAATGTTTACAGTTTACCCAATAGTAGTTATTCAGAATGCTGAAAAGGCACACCCCCCGTCATGTGAGTGTAACTGATAATAACTAAATCTTTTTAAAATATTCTCTTTGTGATGCCTGCCATTGCTGGAATTCATTTTTAAGTCAATCTGCGGAACGCTGTTGTCACGGTGATGTTGTTGATTTAGGAGCGCTGTCTTTAAACCCAATTTATGTTTAAATGGAGGCAGATTTGATTTCAGCTAAGTGGGTTATTACGGTTTATGCAGCGAACACCCAATGATTCTGGAGTATGTGACATGGTCTTGGCGGAGTGCCAACTCAGCGCTGCGATATCATCGAGTGCAGAAGGGGGAAGAAATCCCACAGAGGGGCTTGCTTTGTGCTTCATTTATCACTTATATCACTTATACCTTATCACTTATATGTACAGCATCATGCCAAGTCACCATTATACACATTGTAATTAAACTTTACTTTGAACCATTTCCTTTCTGAAATCGTACCACATATTTGCATCTCAGTTGTAACAACATTTTTAAGTATACATAATGATTTTGTTTACATTTAATGGCTTTTGTAACCAAAAGTTAATTATCTAGTCTGTTTTCAAATTTAATTAGACTGTCTTTGAAAATTATGCCCCATAGTGATTTTGTACGTTGTACTACAGCTTTGCGACACAACAATCCAAACCCAATTGAAAAAGTGCCACTGTTATGAATAAGCTTGTACAATTTAAGTCATGCACATTGATATACACTAATACACAGATTGATTGATCAGTTGTAGCCCAACTTTAGCAAAGACTTTTACCATGTGCTTCTAAAACATTATGGCTCACAAAAGAAGGTTTAGCTATCGTATATCAGTGTGTGGATACAGAGACTTCCCCAAAACAGGTATTTAATGAATTTCAACCCACTGCATGCACACTTCTATCAAGATAAAGGCTTTTAGAAAGTTTGAAACTATGGAAGCGCTTGGGCAATGCTAAATCTAAGATGCCAGCTTTCCGTTTAAGATTGGTGGCTTAATGTAATTTGTTTCAATTCTACAGGCCGTGACCTGACCTGAACAGCCATTTCAATTTTATAGGCAGTGCGGACCTGAACAGCCATTTCAGTTCTACAGGCTATGCTGACCTGAACAGCCATTTCAGTTCTACAGGCCGTGCTGACCTGAACAGCCATTTCGGTTTTACAGGCCGTGGTGACCTGAACAGCCATTTCAGTTTTACAGGCAGTGCTGACCTGAACAGCCATTTCAGTTCTACAGGCCGTGCTGACCTGAACAGCCATTTCGGTTTTACAGGCCGTGGTGACCTGAACAGCCATTTCAGTTTTACAGGCAGTGCTGACCTGAACAGCCATTTCAGTTCTACAGGCTATGCTGACCTGAACAGCCATTTCAGTTCTACAGGCCGTGCTGACCTGAACAGCCATTTCAGTTCTACAGGCCGTGCTGACCTGAACAGCCATTTCAGTTCTACAGGCCGTGGTGACCTGAACAGCCATTTCAGTTTTACAGGCAGTGCTGACCTGAACAGCCATTTCGGTTTTACAGGCCGTGGTGACCAGAACAGCCATTTCATTTTTACAGGCAGTGCTGACCTGAACAGCCATTTCAGTTCTACAGGCCGTGCTGACCTGAACAGTCATTTCAGTTCTACAGGCCATTCTGACCTGAACAGCCGTTTCAGTTCTACAGGCCGTGCTGACCTGAACAGCCATTTCAGACCCTCATAATGGATGCAGTTCTATCGACTATGCTGATCCAAACAGCCATTTCAGTTCTATAGGCCATGTTGATCCAAGCAGCCATTTCAGACCCTCTGAATGGAAAATGGACCTCGAGTGAGCCAGGCTGGCTAGGTGGCATCGCATTTTATGTTCTTTGATTTGTGCTTGTTCAGGAAAAGGAGACAAAGGAGAATGGAGATGTATTAGCAAAAGGAAAAAAGGGGAAATTAAGAATGCTTAAGGATGACTTCAACATTTAGTTCATCATCCTAACTGGCAGTGATTGAAAATGATTTCTCACATCCCTGCAAAAACCTCGTCTCTAATTTGTCATAAATAAAAACATAGTTAACAACTTAAATGGCTTGATTACGAACAATAAATGCAGTAAACATCATAACAAACTGAATCTTCATTTTGTCATGTTCTGTAAATGTGTCTGGATTTCAGCCTACAGTTTTTATTGGCCCTTCTGCTGCTTATGGCAGTAGCCCCTGCCTTAAATAAAGAAGGTGGAGAAGTTTCACGAATGATTTAAGTGATATTTATCAGGTTAAGTCAATGTCAGTTTCAGCTGACTTGTGATTAAACAAGTTGTTTCATATTGTGTATTCTTATCCGTAAAATGTATCCACAGGAAAGTTTTACAAGTGATACAGCTTTTCATACAGAGGTCCAGGTTTTTATATCGCAGAGAAAAAACAAAACCGTGACTGAGATGTTGCAAGGAATCAGAGCCTATGCAAGAAAGCTGAAAGATTTTTTTTGGGGGGGGGATGGCAGGAATTTGGAGCTGACCCAGGAAGGCAGGCAGAAGCTGATGGTGTTGAGGGGCGTGCCATACAGCTCACTGAAACTCAGGTCCTGGGCATTTCTACAGCATGTTAACACTGGGCAACTAGCAGATAAACTCAACCGGATATGGTCATCTATGTCTCTGAATGAACGAGGCCCATGACTCCAGGAATAAGTGGCAACTTTTTTTGTACACGACCTCTGAGTATAACGGGTTGTACCAAGGTCGAAAAGCATCATGGAACTCCATGGTCTTGTTGGCCAGGCTGGGTTCCTCTGTTGGGCTATGGGTGACTGCTGAAGCTGCTTGTTTGCATGAGGGTTTCATGCTGTTAGATGTTCACAAAAGGCTTTATTTACTTTGTGTTTGGAAACGCGGTTGAAAATTCACAAGTGAAAATCATCATGATGCAATTTAATCAGGAATACAAGAATGTGTTTAAGAACTTGTTAAGTATGTTAAATTATCCTACATTCAGAACCTCACAATGTTGTCAGTGTTAAAAGATTCTTTTCACAAACATAACACTGAGCTGTAAAAGACTCAAACAAAAATAGCTGCAAAAGAGTGTGTGCATCACATTCACGTTCAGAATACTTTACAATACAGACCAAGGTGTTGTTTTACAATGTGAAGCTTACCTTTTTAAATTTAAAGTGCTTATGAATCCTGCAGTTTCCCACACTGTAAAAGGCAAAGGGCAAATGTCCTTCATCTGGTAGGTGTGTAATTAACTCCATATGACACGGCAACTTTAATCAAGAATGGAACCGCTCAGAATTTCCCACATGTTTGGGTGTCTTACAGTGTCTGTTGTATGGTAGTAAATAAGACAGAAGTACCGGCTTTATTCTGGAAATAAATTGACTGAGGGTCAGGAACCCACAGGTAGGTCTTGGAGTGTTGGGTGATGAAATGTCACATTAAATCCAATGTTAGTAATTTGCTTTCCACTGAATATTCACATTTAAAAACATTATCCATTAGATACGCTGTACTAGTTAGCACACATGCAGGTTGTTAGTTGTGTAAAATTGTTTAATCTTGTGTGCATTTAAATGATATATATGCTCCATTTTGATAAGGGGTATTCACACATGTACCTTATTGTGCAGGCACTTTCAGTGCTTTCTCTCTGCATGTCTTTGAAAAAGTTTTCTCTGTCAATATTGCTGTAAGCTGTAGAACTCCATCTCTGTCACAGGAAAAAGTCTGCTGAACTGCAACCTTATATCTGGTAATAGCAACATAATTTTTTTAGGAATTCTGACCTAATTTCTTGCAGTTCTGAGTTTGCCTATACCCTGACTTTGGCCATGATTCAATCTACATTTGTCCTTAAGTTTGGTAATTACTAGTACACTATTAAATGCAAGTATTCATTTTCATCTTCACCGGTACAATTTGGTGAACGAGTAGAGAAAAGCAGAATTGTTCAATTGTAAGTTAACGTGAAAGTGAAGAGTTGATTGGTGATTGCAATTGTGACTTATTTCTTCAGAATTCTGACTTTATTTCTCATAGTTGTTACTATTTCCATTTTTACCTTGCACAGTCTCCTGAATAACCAAGTCCAGAGGTTGCTGTCGCTTGATTGACTGTACCCTTATTGCAGGAATTCAATAAGAATTCAATTGTATGAAAGAAACTAGGGAGGAAGAAAATTTTAATTGAGTGAAATAAAGTCGGGCAAAAGGTCTCCATGCTAAACTTATATGTGACTGAACGTATAATTGAGGGGCACATTCGCAAAATTCACATTTTTATTTTATTACATGATTCCAAAATACAGATTCAGAGCTACAAAATGAGGTATCACTTGCCAAGATTTAAGAAATACTTTTGCCGTAGTGTTCAATAGAACATTATACTTTTGCAAACTGCAGTTCTGAGAAAACAGCCTTTTTCATTTTTGCATACATTCTCAGCAAAAAAATCACTTTCAGAAAAGGAATTGATGCTTATAATAGTTAGATTAGGATAGTGATTTAATCAATTAGTAAGGTCATTTTGAATTTGCAGTTTTGAAAAAAAATAATTCATAAATTTATATGAAATATGAAAAAACATAATTCAAGTTTAAACATTAATTTATTGGTAAATTGTGATACTTCTTTTTACTCTTATTCTCAGCCTATCTTTTCATGTCTCTTAATCATTCTGTGACTTCGGTACATTGACAGTTGCTCTCTCTTTATTGTTCATATTAAAGACAGCATTAATGTGTGTTCAAAGTGGCATTGCTCCCATTCTCACCTACTCAGCTCTGACCAAAAAGCTATTCCAGGATGCAATTGCATCTGAAAGGCTGGAGGACTAATGGCTGATGATGGCTGAGAATCCTTCCCATTGTTCTTGGGAGTGGTGTGGGGATTTATTTATATTTTTATAGGTGGAGGACTAACGGAGGGCTACAGTGATTGTCTGGGCACATGAAATAGAGGTGCGTGGTTATAGTCTGAATATATTTATAAAACAAGAAACTATTTAATGACACGTATAGCTTATAACAAAATACAAAAAGGTACAACAAAAAGTGCTGATGTGCAGTGAACATGTCCTGTAACAACGCATTTACCATATAGCATAGCTAATAGATGCGTTCATGAGGCAGTTTATTTGTACAGGATTCCTGGCCGAGGTTTGAGTTTTCTATTTTCTTTCGACTGCAACCACAGGTGAAATTGAGAATTTCTGTAAGTTGTTGGTCAGAGTCAGAGTCAGCGTCAACTAACTGCATTGTATCTTCGGGTTCGTAAGTGAGAACAGTGAAAGTTGCATCATCATCATCTGTCGGTTCTTCAAAATCTGCTTCGCGACCACTTCGTTTCACATACAGTACTTTTTATCCAAGTCAGAAATGGTTTCTTCATCTCTGCTGTCCTGTGTCTCTGTGACCGGGAGATCTTAAGCTGCATAACTGTATCAGAAGACGAGCCCATATGATACTCGATCGCTTGGTTTGATAGTACAATGTAATGCTGAGTTGATGACATTTTCTCCCTTGTCAATTCTTGGAGGACCAATTAGCCTTGATATTTCATTAAATTTAAAGTTATTTTCAGTTTCAACAATAAGGGAGATGACACATAAGAATTCAAATCCACCATTATCTCATTTTTGACAAAATACTGCCCCGCCTGTGGTTTTTGTGCTCTCCTGTAAAATTGATGTGGCCGAAATGTGGAGGCTTTGCTCGCGTCGGGTCACATATTCATGTGGAAACAGGCGCTCTGAGTTGGTTGAGGCTGATGCATATCTGGGACTATCATCAGTCGGCAGAACAGAGCCCTCCCAGAACAGCATGCACCTGAAGCTTGCCTGTGGCCTGATCCACTCATCCTGCAGGGCAGTCTCTGCAGCCTGCCTGTGGCCTGCCTGTGGCCTGATCCTGCCACTCATCCTGATCCACTCATCCAGGGGGCAGTCTCAGCAGCCTGCCTGTGGCCTGATCCACTCATCCTCCTGCAGGGCATCCTGCAGGGCAGTCTCTGCAGTCTCTCATCCTGCAGCCTGCCTGCCTGTGGCCTGCCTCATCCTGCAGGGATCCACTCATCCTGATCCACTCATCCAGGGCAGCCTGCTTGTGGCCTGCAGTGAGCAGTCTCAGCAGCCTGCCTGTGGCTCATCCTGCAGGGCAGTCCAGCCTGCCTGTGGCCTGATCCATCCTGTAGGGCAGTGTCTGCAGTCTGGCCTGCAGCCTGCCTGTGGCCTGATCCTCCAGTCTCATCCTGATCCACTCATCCTGTTGGGCAGCCTGCCTGTGGGCATCCTGCAGGGATCCTGTGGCCTCATCCTGCAGGGCAGTCTCTGCAGCCTGCCTGTGGGCCTGATCCACTCATCCTGCAGGGCAGTCTCTGCAGCCTGCCTGCCTGTGGCCTGATCCACTCATCCTCATCCTGCAGGGCAGTCTCCTGCAGCCTGCCTGTGGCCTGATCCAGTCTCATCCTGATCCACTCATCCAGGGGTGCAGTCTCTGCAGCCTGCCTGTGGCCTGATCCACTCATCCTGCAGGGCAGTCTCTGCAGCCTGCCTGTGGCCTGATCCACTCATCCTGCAGGGCAGTCTCAGCAGCCTGCCTGTGGCCTGATCCACTCATCCTGCAGGGCAGTCTCAGCAGCCTGCCTGTGGCCTGATCCAGTCTCAGGAGTGGTGTAACCCAAAGCTACAGTCCATTGCCTGGCTTTATATATTTTAGATGTGTGTGTATGTATGTGAAAAGCACAACTACAACTCAGAATTGAGCAGTTTCAGTAATCCACTTTTAATTTATGTGCAGAAATAAAAATGATATATTTTGTATTATGTTGACACCGTGGAACATGGGGAAGGCCTGCAGGGCTTGAACAAAACGGCAGCTTGGAAATAAAGGTAATCCACCATATCATGCATACCCGATGGGAATTCTTTATGTGCGTTCCAAAGTAATTGAGACGATATACTGTACTATGTTTAGACAGTTCGCACTTCAGTATATTGAGTCTTAAATGTTTCTCATAAATGTGTATGTATGCAAGAAATTGACCTACACTCAATGTTGCTTGGATTAGAATGTTTTATGAAACTGTCCTCTCAGGAGATGCACTTTTTTAAAACTTAAAGGAACAGACCGCAAGCCCAGTCAATCTGTGCTCTATGACAGCTCCAGAGCTGCCTCACAGTCAGATCAGCTTTTCCAGGGCTTCCATTGTTCTTGGTGGTATTATTTATCATCAGTCAATGATTAACGTTTGTTAATTGCATTTACTTAAGTTTGTCTAGATGATTAAAGCACTAATATTGCATCCCCCCCAAAAGAGTAATGCACAAACATGAATATCAGTACAGACTTTACTGTTTTGCTTTGATGTGTTTGGTCATTATTATACATCCTTTTCCAAAATTCATTACACAGAACTATTGTCACCTTTTATTTTTCAACATGTTCTTCCACTAAAATGTTTACCCACTTTATTTTGTCAATTTGTTAATTTGGTTGCTTTATTTTTTTACATACTGGTCACAGTGTGATCTCAGAGATGTGCAGCTGAGATCTCCACAGGTAATTGAATATGTAATGGATTATATTCATAACTTGTATATTAATGGCTTGTAGGTCTTTAGTCTTTAGTTTGTATATCATTTTGTCCACCTACACCTGGCCTCTGGCTCACATCAAGTTTAAATGCTTACTGCTAGCCTACAGTGCAGACAATGGAACAGCTACACATTACCTTCAGTTGATTTTCAAACTCAACACCTTAAACAGGTCTCTGATCTGTTCATTCAAACTGGCTCAATCAAACTGTCCTCAACTGGAATAGCTGCACCTCCCAGTGATCTGGCTAACTGTCCTTCTCCGCAGTCGTTGCACTTCCCAGTTCGGATGTCTTTCTTTACTGGTCCCCTAGTGGTGGCATGCACCCTGATGCCAAGCTGTTGATTGTTTTCCAATACAGGGCTAAGGCACGCCACTGTAGACAGCACTGGCATCCCATTTCAGGTCGAAGTGAAGCTGAATTCACTGTTATTGCTTCATAAAATTTCTGCTACATATGACCTTGCTGTATTTTGTCTTCTAAAAGACGTGACAATGCAGAGGTATGTAAAGTAGGTTGGTAGTTTGTCATATTGGATAAAACATTGGATAAATGTTGTACTCTTCAGATCTTATTCAGAGTTGGTTGGCACTTGTGTGCGGCGCAGCCTTTTCTTGCTGCAGTGCCTAATTGATTGTAAATCATCAACATATCAAATAGTTGTGGAATTTATGTCAATACAGTCAAACTGAATGGAATACGTTACTAATTTAACTTGCTCGCTTCGTCATAAAAAAACTTTTTATTAATGCTTTCAGAATCAAACAGCTATAATGAATAGAGTGTCTGACCAACTGCTGAATTGAGCAGTCTTTCTACCTGCACTGCAAAAATGTAATTAATGATTTCAATCAATACAAGATTAAGATTCATTAGAATGCTGTACATCTCAGAATTTCAAATTTCCTGACACTGTGCGTACACACACATTCATTTTGTCAAAATCTCGTTTCAGCACTATAATCCAACTAGTTGTGAAATCATATCTTTATTTATACCAGAGGAGAAAAAAACATGTTCCATAGATGTTATTATCAACAGACCGCTTCTGTGTGAGCCCAGATTTACTGCATCCCGACAAAGGGCTGCTTATTGATTGCTCAGACAGCCAGCCATGCCTTGCCCTGCATGGGGTTTATGGTCCTGCTGCTGGGTGACAGTATCTGGTGACTGGTGTCACCCCTGTACTCTCGGTGAATATGGTATATCACTGTAAGGTCATATATATTGTCAGCAGTTATTCCATCTATAATTTAGATGATTCCTCTGGATATTGCTCAATAACAAAATTAATGTTGTAAATCTGCTTTGGTGCGCCTGGCATTTCCTGCATAGCTTCCTTTGTGAAAGCAATATTTCGTCTGGATTGGTATTATGAATGTCTCATTAATGGAGCCACACAGTTTGGCGAGGGCGCCGGGAATGCAGCACGCGAACTGAGACCCGCACAATACCTCATTTGCATGTTAAATTGC
Source organism: Albula goreensis (assembly GCA_022829145.1). Taxonomy (NCBI): domain Eukaryota; kingdom Metazoa; phylum Chordata; class Actinopteri; order Albuliformes; family Albulidae; genus Albula; species Albula goreensis. The sequence continues at coordinate 1,433,673 of CM040750.1, read as the reverse complement.
AATTCAGCAAGTCCTTCATATATTTGCGCAGGGCAACTAATACATTAAAGTCAATGAAATTTGAATGCACATTCATTATAAAATTCTCAATTTCTGTAATCAACATTTCTGTAAGGACAACAAATGGTTTGCCTCCTGTTAGTCATCTGTTGATGATGGCTGTAATAGCTGCAGCTGTGTGATCGCAGCCAAGAGCTGCATCTGCCATGGGCTCTGCTAATTTATGTGTTCTTTAGGAGCCCAATTTGAGTCATTTCACAAACCAGTTGCAGTGAGAGCAACATAAGCCTTAAGGGCCAGAAAATGTGTGTGTTCGCTACAGACCCATTCAATATTTCCAGGGTTTCCTCCATTCCCCTGGATACATATTCCTGTGCATAAGGTCTTTTGCCTGTCTACTAAGCGCAGTGCTCACCCATATCGACAGAGAATGTTTATCGTTATCCCGTCCCTCCCTGATGGATACATTGGAAAAACAAGCTACTTTGTGCCATTTTTGACGTGGCGACATCTCGGGGTGAAATGGATGCCCCTTAGTGTTTGTCTGTGAACTTGGGCAAGTCTTTTTTGCGAAGGAGAAGGGGGGTGGGGGTGGGGGTGGGGGCGACAGGTCAGTGCTGTGCCAAGCTGATTGGGACATCTGCTCAGCTCAAGACTGTCCTTGGTGGCTAATTTATTGCCTGAAAGAAGCAGCTTTGAGTTTTAGGCGTCCGTGCAGTTGCCCACTTGGAGGCAGGTGCTTAATGAGTCCAAACAGATGTATGGAGGATGGAGCGCTAATTTATCGGGTTCACCGGACACACTAAATGCACTTATTATAAGGAAGCATTACTAATCAATGAGCATTGGGAGACTGTCAATCATAATCGATCTGGTTCACATTTGGAAACCGTTTTCATTAAGCGCAGTACGGGTGTATTGGATTTGAAATGGGGTGACTCTACATGGTCAGTATGTGAGAAATGGGGGGGTAGGGGCTGGGGTTCAGAGAAAGGATGCTAATGGTCGAGTAATAATTGGATTATTCACAAAAGTAGCTCCAGCTGCCTCAGATTCCACAGTGATCTCAGTTAATGCGTCTTAACTGGGACACGCAGGGAGGGGAGCAATGCAAACACTTTCACTGGGGGGAAAAAAAAAACACCTCAATAAATGCAAAAAAAAAAAAAAAAAAAAGGACTGTGTAATCAAAGCTCTGGGCACCCAAATATAATATTTTCAGTTTTATTAATGTTAGAAGTTGGAAAAAGAAGGAAATCAATGAAATAACTTTGTCTTTACATCAACCTTTTTACTGGATTTGAATCTTTAGCAATATTAGGTAAGAACATATTGTTTGAATTCACCCGTCATAGTCATTAACTCAATTTTCTGAAAATCCTTAGCTTGGCAAAGGTCAGTATGAAGCAGAGGAAATTTTTCTGAATTTCACATCCTTTTGATGCCTTTTCCAACATTTAACGACTACTTAAATATACTTTGTATAAGATTTTGTACAAAAATATCATCTTATATTAATGTTGCCATATTAAAATTGCCAATTTAATTCAGAATAAGGAATGTGTAAGAGTAAGATAAAGGTGTAGTCCAAAAATGAACAACATTTATAATGGTCACTGGGGATTTCTGAATTTTGAGATAAAAACTCATTTCCCCACCACCAATAAACAGCCAGCACCTGATGACAAAAATCACAATCTGTTTACATGATAAAATCACAATCCGTTACATGGGAAATCACAATCCGTTACATGATAAAATCGCAATCCGTTACATGGGAAATCACAGTATGCTACATGATAAAATCACAATCCGTTACATGATAAAACCACAATCCGTTACATTGGAAAATCACAATCCGTTACATGATAAAATCACAATCCGTTACATGGGAAATCACAATCCCGTTACATGATAAAATCACAATCTGTTACATGGGAAAATCACAATCTGTTACATGGGAAAATCACAATCCGTTACATGGGAAAATCACAGTCTGTTACATGGGAAAATCACAGTCCATTTAAATGCATAAGACTTGAGTGGACAGCGCTGATGTGCCTTCATCCCCTGCTCATCATCATCATCGAGTTGTTGGCCAAGGCTGTCCCCATCCACCTCTATGACCTGGCTCATGGTGAATGGACCTCGTTCTGTCCCCATCCACCTCTATGATCTGGCTCATGGTGAGTGGACCTCATTCTGTCCCCATCCACCTCTATGATCTGGCTCATGGTGAGTGGACCTCATTCTGTCCCCATCCACCTCTATGACCTGGCTCATGGTGAGTGGACCTCATTCTGTCCCCATCCACCTCTATGACCTGGCTCATGGTGAGTGGACCTCATTCTGTCCCCATCCACCTCTATGACCTGGCTCATGGTGAATGGACCTCGTTCTGTCCCCATCCACCTCTATGACCTGGCTCATGGTGAGTGGACCTCATTCTGTCCCCATCCACCTCTATGACCTGGCTCATGGTGAGTGGACCTCATTCTGTCCCCATCCACCTCTATGACCTGGCTCATGGTGAGTGGACCTCATTCTGTCCCCATCCACCTCTATGACCTGGCTCATGGTGAATGGACCTCGTTCTGTCCCCATCCACCTCTATGACCTGGCTCATGGTGAGTGGATCTCATTCTGTCCCCATCCACCTGGCTCATGACCTGGCTCATGGTGAGTGGACCTCATTCTGTCCCCATCCACCTCTATGACCTGGCTCATGGTGAGTGGACCTCGTTCTGTCCCCATCCACCTCTATGACCTGGCTCATGGTGAGTGGACCTCATTCTGTCCCCATCCACCTCTATGACCTGGCTCATGGTGAGTGGACCTCATTCTGTCCCCATCCACCTCTATGACCTGGCTCATGGTGAGTGGACCTCATTCTGTCCCCATCCACCTCTATGACCTGGCTCATGGTGAGTGGACCTCATTCTGTCCCCATCCACCTCTATGATCTGGCTCATGGTGAGTGGACCTCATTCTGTCCCCATCCACCTCTATGACCTGGCTCATGGTGAGTGGACCTCATTCTGTCCTCATCCACCTCTATGACCTGGCTCATGATGACTCTGAATCCGAAGCTGGAAGACAGTCTGAGGTCTGACTATCAACTGTGGCACAGTGGCAGGTGCAGCCACAGAACCAGGTGTTGAGTGGAAGGAAAACACAAAAATGTCAGCCTTGAAGCCTTTTTATTTTGCCCTTTTTGGGAAAGTAAAGCAAAACAAAACCATAGAAAAAACACCAGCAGGTACAAGTCACAAATGACAAACCAGCAGAGCCATAGAAAACCATGAACAAAAGCTCAAAAGTCCTCCTTCCAGCCTGAAGGTCTGTGCTTTAGATATGTGGCATTATTGAAGGAAAGTGCAAGCGTTTAGATTGAGCATTCATCCTCAGTTGAGCCTGCCTGTTAGTGAGGCCACTGATGTTCAAGCTCCTGCAGTCTCTCCAGGCTGAGACTAAGGGAGACACAGGAACTGACAGCAGCTCAAGAGAAGGAGCTGAGGAGCTTGCCCCTCCCTCCACCTCTCCCTGTGCCACACAACATTGACATTATTTCACTTTTTGTTAAGACTCAAAATTGGTCAGTTGTTCGTCTTGGAACTGTCAGCAGCAAAGAGGTATTACTGAATGTTCCATCTATTTGCACAGTTGATTCACAGTGTTTGGTGTTCTACTTAGTATTTGTATAGAATATCACATTTCACAAACACAGCAATAGAGTTATGTTTTATAATATGACAATTAAAATGTACACACAGCCAAACAAAGGGACTGTGACTTTGTGGGTGAACAAATGTAAATGTGAGGAATTGGTACAAAAATGTATTAAATGGCAAAATCTTCATACTGTCAATGGGTTCTGAAGTTAGAAATGTGTGGCTGTGAGAGAAAATGATATGAAATGACACTGTTCATGCAGTAATAACAGGATGGTTAATGAGCCTGAAAAGCAGGGCCAGAGGGAGTAAGCCACCCCTCTACAATGCCAGAGAGGAGGAGTTCATTCACCTGTGACCACAAGCATCATTCACCCAAAGGCACAAACATTCAAAATGTGTGTGTTTCTTCCTCTCTGCTTTTTTTTTATTTATCATAGAGGTTTCAGTCTTAGCAGTGTGTATCTGATACCTTGTGAAGGCTTATTTGAACAAGAAGCTTGGTAGGTAACTAACGTCCAAAGCTATCCAGCTATCTCTTGATAGGCATTAAAAATGCCATATTGCCTATCCAAGTTAAACTAACTGGGAATGTATTTTGTGGCATTCATAGTTCATATGATTTATTAACTGTAAAAATTTAGTTATGTTGTCTTTACAATAGTTTGGTCACTTGCTAAGAGTGCACCCCTCCTTTTCCGAGTCTGGAGAAACATCTGCAAACCAGAGAATGGTCGTTATATTTACGAATATAGTTACAATTTAAGTTTGCGCACACATTGACATGTATGAGAGCGCATTGATATGCTTTGTGACGTTATTCACGTCAGAAATTAGTTCTGGTGTCTTATGAGACGAACAAGCTATGTTCAGTTGGATGCTCCTGCATAGAATCCGTTAGTGAAATTCTTTAAACGACAATACGACGGATGTTTGTGTTCGTAACACTACTCTGCATCGAGGTTTAGGGAATTATTACTTTAAAAAGTAACAGCGGCAGTAAAACTGTATTTCACACGATTATGGCTAAACTTTGCAATTAATCTGTGGTTCGCGTGCAAGCCGAACCGTGGGGGGAGGGGATCCGTATGGCTCACGGATCAACTGTGCTCCGTTACACCCCTGAAAGAAACTATGTAGACCTTTCTGATGATTGAAAAATTGTGGTCTCACATAAAAATTAATTTACAAATTTTAGTACCCCTGAAATGTACTCCTTAATAAGGCTATATACTCCTAACTAACAAACAAGCTTAATAAATACATGAAATTGGCTAAAATGTGAAGCAATAGTTGTTAGTAATTGACAAAGTTTAACAAAAGAAAGTGGGATTTATTTACATATGAATCCCATCTGTCCTTATCCTGATAAAAGACACACATAAATGAACAGGTGCTTGCCTTTGTATGGGGTAGACTGTGTAAATTCACCAACTACATTTGCTGAGCATAAAAACAAATCATCTCAAAACTCATCCTCATCCGATTTGTGTTTCTAAGGCTCATCTGACATGCTGGACCAAATGAAAAGTTAAGCATGTGAATAACTAAATTAACAGATCATTGAAAGATTGTCTATGGTTTTTAATTTCTTCAGATAATTCATGGAACACTTTCAAGAGGATTTTGTTAAAAACTGTGATAATTGCTTTTAAGCACAACATTCTTTTTTCAAGGGTATCTGCTTGATCTTGTAGAATATGAATACCTCTTTTCAAGCAGTTTTTTCTGAGGCATGAAGGGTTTCTGTACACTTTACATTGGAATCATGGCTTTGGAAGGCATCAGAGATTATCAGCGCAGTGTGTAAATGACACACAAATGTTTCAGTTTGTTAAGTAAGAATAAGACCTCCCATCTGACTAGAGTCTTCAAAACGCTGTTCACCAAAGCTGGACAATTTGCGAGAATGGTACAGCCCAAACTGGAGAAATCCCCTGCCTTCCAAAATGGCTGCTGTCATTGTGGACGTTTAAACACATTCACAATTATGTGTTTGACAATGAATTTTATAAACACATAAAGCTGTGAATGACCGAAGCTAGACGGGGCAATTGTGGGTATTGCTAAAGAAAAAAGTACAGAAGGTAGACAACATATGATGGGTGCTGAAGGTGAAGTTTAACTCTCCCTCACCTACATCCAAGGTCAGAGTGCTGGTAACTAAACAGGAAAACGCACGTGATGGAAGTCGGAGACGGTATGCAAATATGTTCCTCTTTACGGGGGAAACGCATGCATAATATGTCAACACTTCAGCCTCTTTATTTCCGTGCACTTGAACTTGTGTCTGTGGGTCAGGGGAACGTCTGTGGAGCAAAATTATATATATACATATTAATAACCCCAGACAGGATGCATTGGGATGATAAATATGTAGTTGCTGCATGTGTAAATGCCCCCCTTTAAAAAAAAAAAAAAATATATATATATATATACATAGAGAGGAGAGAGGGGGAGTCCTAATTCCCCCCCGATTTGGAATGATCATTCATATTCCAGTTCAGGCCTGTCCCGCTGCCGTAGTGAAAATTTTACCGTAGTGAACATTTTACCGTAGTGAAAGCGGAGGACAGCAGTGCAGTTTGGCATAGTGGTGTGACCATATAGGGAGCCACAGGCTGTAGGTTCAGTCCCCAGGAGAGGCACTACTGTCATACCCTTGAGCAAGGTACTTAACCCAAATGCTTCAGTAAAATGCCCAGCTGTATAAATGGATATTGCGTGGAAACGTGAACCCTGTTGCTCTGGATAAGAGCATGTGAAATATAATGTACAGTGTGTGCATGTGTGTCACCCACTGCTTCTCTTGTCTTCACTCAGCTAAGCCCAAGTCATTGCATTAGGGAAGTAAACTTTCTGATAAGAAGAACTGCAGGCATTGAAAATACTCAGGCAGTCGCCCAGGCATGATGAGATGCAGAAAAATCTGCCGATCAAGCCCCTTGAGCCAAACCAAACACATACCAGAGCTTCAGCATAGAAATACAGTCATTATAGGAGGCACTGACTTGTTCTATGCATGTGCCTTTAAAAAGTCAGAAGTCCATTTTGATTGAATTGTGTATGCCTGTGAAGAGGCTTAACTCATTTCATTGGGCATTTGACATGAACATGGGCAAAATGCCCAAGGTACCCACGAAAGAGCTTTCAGGAAAATAACTTTATTATAACGCTGAAGGGCTCTTTTACCTGGGAAATAATTACAATATATGCCACAATGCATTGCGTCCATGTTTTATCCCTCCATAAGACAATATATTCTCAGTAAATATGTTCCCTTATGCCTGAAAAAAGGAACCTGAGAACTCTCACAACTATGTAAGGAGATCATAAATATGACAATGGTGTCAGTGTAACAATGACATCAAATAGAATTCAGAAGAATAATAACTCTGCAGATTTTTCCCAGTTTGTGCCGTATACTGCTTTCCATCGCAGCATATTTATAATGCTTAGGCGACCAAGACTGATCAAATGCGTAATTTACTAGTTAAAAGGATTCTGTTAGATCCATTTTGCATTTTATGATTTTATCGGTTTGTTTTACATTTGTTTATGAGGCAAAGAGGAGCAGGGCCCAGTCTTTAATATTTAACAAGGCTCTTTAAATGGATATTACTAAGATTTGTTTTATCAAAGCATATTCATTAAAATTTAATCAATGTGAAATCTCAGTAGAAACAAATTACCTTTCAAACTTAACTGCATTCCAACCTCAAAAGGGTTATTAACAATCAATAGTTTAACATTATACATGTTTCCCTTTAGATATAATCCTAATTTCTTTGTCTTTCAAAGCCATGCAGCATCCATCTTCTGTGCCTTTTATTGGGTTATTCATTCATTCCTTTGTTTATTTATTTATGTTCTGTGGGACACCAGGCACAGATTTCTTTAGCTAGGCCCGTGCACCACCTTCAGTACATGTTATACATACAGGTTAAATATTTTTGCAATGCTGCCCTACACTTCTGCAGTATGACACAGAGTCCATAGAAATGGTAAGTTCTCCAGGTTATAATAACTTGCTTATTCCTGGATGTGCCGTGTCCTTTCCTGTGGGAGAGTATCCGTCTACCACAAGATGAAAATCAATTCATCATTAAGTGGAAAAAATACTACATCCACCTGCAGTACGGACAGCGTACTGTATTTCAGGAACCAGGAGTGTTGGGCAATACAGTAAACCATTCTCCGACAGCATCACCATTGTAATATTAAAACACTGTTTTCTTCCTTGCGGTCCTTTGACCGAGCAAAGATGTTTTTGACAATCCCTCCAACTAGAATTTATTGCAGCGAGGAAGCTTGTGTGACATTTACTGCAGTGGATATGAGGAATGGCCCATTACACAGGCCCTGCCTGCCCGCTTTATGGCCTTCTTTTGGAGTTCACCGGGGTGACCCTTGGCTGTGTACAGCTCCTACTTTTATAAATCTTTATTTTTTATTTTTTCACAGACTGGGCAAAAAGAATAGACACAGATTGGGGGTGTAAATTCTATAGCGCTACTGGCCAAAATAAGTAAAGATGAATGATATGTTTTGAATTTTATTTCTCCATGTCTTTTCAGATACTAGACATGTTGGCAGGGGTATTGGACTCTTGTATTTTTTTGTGTGTTTATTTCTTTCTTACTGCCTCGGGGAGACGTGCCTGTGTCCAAACTAGCAGAGGGGGAATTCATACAGCGTTAAGAGTGGAAGTGCTTGGGGAAGATGAAATAATGGAACATCATTTTGAAGGAACATCATAGTTTTGGGACTGAAGAACTGCTTTCTGTTTAATACATATTGATACATTGTTTGGTACTTCCATGAATATGCTGTTTGGCGTTTACAGTTGTCTACCTCCTGCATATCCCATTCTGAATCTCAAGTCATCTTTATTTGACCTGGAAAGTTACCTTTCAGCTGTTCATTTACCTGATCACTTTGTTGTGTGTACTTGCACATTTTGCAAGAGAGTACATCAGCTTGTGAAAACGGCTAAAATAAACCTTTTTTCAAAGTGTATTTTTGACCATAAAGCCATATTCTCTGTGGAGTGCAGCCAGGGTACACAGTCCACTACCTGTACCCAGGATTCATGTGGAGGTCTCAGAATAAACTGCACATTCAGTCGGTACAAGATCAGAGCATCTGGTATTGGATTAGTGCAGTCTGAATACAAATGTGCCATGGTGAAAAGGGTTTCCTTATATCCAAAACTGAACGAACACCCTGGATGTACTGGTGAAATCTATCCGTGGAATAGAATTGTTCATTTTCAAGTAGTGCTTGAATTCTGTGTGTTTGGGACCTCAGCTTTAAAACATTTTTTTAGTTTGGCTTTAACCCCAATGTTTTTCAGATGTATATTCAAAACGAGGTTTGTCTGGAAGAAATGAAAAGCAGCAACCAGCTGTCCGAACATATTCTCCATTTACATATGCCAGATCTTTCTCCCTAAGAGAACGTGCACCTAACTAAAGTCTGCATTCAGCCTCCCTGCCGCACATGAACTTTAAGCAGGGTAAGAACACGGGAACAGTGCAAATGATGACTTGCTGAAGTTACACCACACTCATTCAGGGTCAGTTATGTCAAACCGAAGATTAAAAATATTATAACAGTATACATTAGAATCATTTTCTGATTATAACTCAAAGCAAGATCTATTTGTAATTATGAACATCCATTTTTTCCCTCTAATATACAAATATAGAGAGGATACATAGTCAATAACCATTGACTATAACTATTACATTGCTAGCTAAGGTGGTGTCATCAGCACAGTTTCACAAAGTCTGTGATGCAACATTGACCAAAAATGTTGGCTCAATTCAGGAAAACTGGGTTTCCTGTTTCATGCTTGACACTATTGCTTCCTCTTCATATGAGAAATCCCTCAATGATTGGCATAATGGGCTTACAATGTCTGGAAGACTTGTTAATTAGTTCTTTTGTTCTACTTGAGTTCTTTTGACCAACAGTTTGAATAAATAATCTGACATTAGGCCTGTCAAGATGATTACATTATAGACTTGTCGTACGATATATGGACATGACCTCGATCATTTTTGCTGACCTCGATATTGCCCATTGTGTTTTCATGCATGTTTGTTTACATAACAATGAATGTCATCAACATTCTAGCCAGTCGTGCTGCTTCTGTCCTCTCATCTTCTCTCTGTGTTGGAGGCGGAGGCTTATGGTTCTGTGTTGAATCTGTTTAACTTGCAAGTAAGCTGTCTACTTTGTGCGTAGCAAGCTTGCTAACGTGCTTTTATCGTTGGCTGGCAGACACCTCACAAATCACCTCATATATTCTTTAGTTACAATAACGGGGTTATCAGATTGTACAGTGTCTATTTCTAGGTAACTTTTTAAAAATCTAAGTGAAAAAAGCCAAATTACATTTTATATACAAACACGACCGTCTACACGGCCGCCAACTTTGTTTATTTTTGCAGGCTGACCAGGCACAGGTATAAATGCTCACAGTGTAGATTCAGTGCTGCTCCTTCACACACACAGAGCAGACAGCGACAGGTGAAGATAACGTGTTACTTCAGGCTAGTAGGTGTTTTTTTTTTTTTTTTTTTCTTCCCAAAAAGTTCATTACTTTCTGAAAGGGTATACTTGCCCTATTATGCTATTATATAAGCATTATATCAGTGGTATAAAATGGTCAAAAAATGACAATAATATTGTTTATTGCAATATATCGTCCAACAAAAGTAGTTATCGTGACAGGCCTATCTGACATCTTGTCTTGCCAGTGTTTTACAGGCTTCACTCAATTCTTTATATTCTCATAAATTAATTCTGTAGTGTACGTATAGAAAACCAGGTGTGGTAGTATACACACTGAAAACCAGGTGTGGTCGTGTTTGTACAGAAAACCAGGTGTGGTAGTGTATGTACAGAAAACCAGGTGTGGTACGTATAGAAAACCAGGTGTGGCAGTATACACACTGAAAACCAGGTGTGGTAGTGTTTGTACAGAAAACCAGGTGTGGTAGTGTTTGTACAGAAAACCAGGTGTGGCAGTATACACACTGAAAACCAGGTGTGGCAGTATACACACAGAAAACCAGGTGTGGTAGTGTATGTACAGAAAACCAGGTGTGGCAGTGTACACACTGGAAACCAGGTGTGGTAGTGTATGTACAGAAAACCAGGTGTGGTAGTGTACGTATAGAAAACCAGGTGTGGCAGTATACACACTGGAAACCAGGTGTGGTAGTGTATGTACAGAAAACCAGGTGTGGCAGTATACACACTGAAAACCAGGTGTGGTAGTGTTTGTACAGAAAACCAGGTGTGGTAGTATACACACTGAAAACCAGGTGTGGTAGTGTATGTACAGAAAACCAGGTGTGGCAGTATACACACTGGAAACCAGGTGTGGTAGTGTTTGTACAGAAAACCAGGTGTGGCAGTATACACACTGAAAACCAGGTGTGGTAGTGTATGTACAGAAAACCAGGTGTGGTAGTATACACACTGGAAACCAGGTGTGGTAGTGTATGTACAGAAAACCAGGTATGGTAGTATACACACTGAAAACCAGGTGTGGCAGTATGCACACTGGAAACCAGGTGTGGCAGTATACACACTGGAAACCAGGTGTAGTAGTGTATGTACAGAAAACCAGGTGTGGTAGTATACACACTGGAAACCAGGTGTGGTAGTGTATGTACAGAAAACCAGGTGTGGTAGTATACACACTGAAAACCAGGTGTGGCAGTATACACACTGGAAACCAGGTGTGGTAGTATACACACTGAAAACCAGGTGTGGCAGTATACACACTGGAAACCAGGTGTGGTAGTGTATGTACAGAAAACCAGGTGTGGTAGTGTATGTACAGAAAACCAGGTGTTGCAGTGTATATATAGAAAACCAGGTGTGGTAGTATACACACTGAAAACCAGGTGTGGTCGTGCTTGTACAGAAAACCAGGTGTGGTAGTGTATGTACAGAAAACCAGGTGTGGTAGTGTATATATAGAAAACTAGGTGTGGTAGTATACACACTGAAAACCAGGTGTGGTCGTGCTTGTACAGAAAACCAGGTGTGGTAGTATACACACTGAAAACCAGGTGTGGTCGTGCTTGTACAGAAAACCAGGTGTGGTAGTATACACACTGAAAACCAGGTGTGGTAGTGTATGTACAGAAAACCAGGTGTGGTAGTATACACACTGAAAACCAGGTGTGGTAGTGTATGTACAGAAAACCAGGTGTGGTAGTATACACACTGAAAACCAGGTGTGGTAGTGTATGTACAGAAAACCAGGTGTGGCAGTATACACACTGAAAACCAGGTGTGGTAGTGCTTGTACAGAAAACCAGGTGTGAAAACCAGGTGTGGTAGTGTATGTACAGAAAACCAGGTGTGGTAGTATACACACTGAAAACCAGGTGTGGTAGTATGTACAGAAAACCAGGTGTGGTAGTACACACTGAAAACCAGGTGTGGTAGTGTATGTACAGAAAACCAAGTGTATGTACACAAAACCAGGTGTGGTAGGTGTGGTATATACACTGAAAACCAGGTGTAGTGGTAGTATAGAAAACTAGGTGTGGTAGTATACACACTGAAAACCAGGTGTGGTGTGCTTGTACAGAAAACCAGGTGTGGTAGTATACACACTGAAAACCAGGTGTGGTAGTGTATGTACAGAAAACCAGGTGTGGTAGTATACACACTGAAAACCAGGTGTGGTAGTGTATGTACAGAAAACCAGGTGTGGTAGTGTATATATAGAAAACTAGGTGTGGTAGTATACACACTGAAAACCAGGTGTGGTCGTGCTTGTACAGAAAACCAGGTGTGGTAGTATACACACTGAAAACCAGGTGTGGTAGTGCTTGTACAGAAAACCAGGTGTGGTAGGAAAACCAGGTGTGGTAGTGTATATATAGAAAACTAGGTGTGGTAGTATACACACTGAAAACCAGGTGTGGTAGTGTATGTACAGAAAACCAGGTGTGGTAGTATACACACTGAAAACCAGGTGTGGTAGTGTATGTACAGAAAACCAGGTGTGGTAGTATACACACTGAAAACCAGGTGTTGCAGTGTATATATAGAAAACCAGGTGTGGCAGTATACACACTGAAAACCAGGTGTGGTAGTATACACACTGAAAACCAGGTGTTGCAGTGTATATATAGAAAACCAGGTGTGGTATCTAGGCTTAAAATAATTTTTGTAATTTGCATTGCTATACATGTCCACCATGGGGAGATGCTTAATATGATTTAAAGGAAACAGCCCAGCACCATGAAGAGATTTTTAAAATTCACATGATGAAATACAACCATGGAGGAGGATCCTACATGTGAAGATTGGACCTGACAAAACATTGCACCATCCTGTCTCTTTCATATGTTTGGGTTGTGCCCTGAATGTGAACAAATTCAGTCTTTGCAACTCTTTCACTCAAATATAATGCCTTGAGGTGATTTGTCACTGAAGCCTAACCCTGTACCCTCCAGTCTGTTTTTTTGACCCATTACTTAATGATTCTCAGCTGAAAGGGAGCTCTCCCATCTCCTCATGGCCATTAGATAAGAGGAAATATGCATTTATTTAATGTTGAAAATTAAATTATGCAGGTTCGCAGACACATTTTTCACAACCAGGCAGCTATATGGTGTAAATGTCAAAAATGATTTCACAGAAATCTTTTGCATGTAATAATAAGCCACTCTGAGTATTAATACTTTCTAGCCAAGTCAAACATTATGCATTTATACAATTCATTAATTAGTGTAATAAATAATAATAGTATTTTAGTTTGAAATCTGTAGCCTGCAGACCTATCAAAATTCTAAGGTAAACAGAATCGACAACACAGCAGCTAAAAGACGTTACTTTCACCAATGAAAAACTGCTTGCATCATTCGAAAGTCTCAGAGTGAACCAAAGTAAAGCCACTCAGGTTGTATTAAGATCTCTCTGCACTCTGAATACCTTTCAAAGATGAGGAAAAAATAACGCTGGAAGACAAATGAGTATAAACTGGTAAGAGTTCTTCAAAAAGGCTGAAGGAAAATAGACTTAGCAGTGTGAGTGAAATTGTTCATTTATGTTTAGTTTCATTCTTTTTTAAAGCACAACGTAGGCTGAAATAAGATGTTAAAACTGCACCACCATGTGGTAGATACATTTTGCTAAGGTTCAAATACAGCATTATATTGTGGTTTATGTGCTATGAATTGACGTATGTAATGCTGCTGTTATGGTTACTCTGTGTACTACTATGGTTTCTGTATTTTGTTAAAGCAGTGGTGAAATTGAGCAGAGCTTTTTAAAATGTACCATTTTTTTGACACAAACATGTTTTTTTTCTGTCATTTGAATGTGTTCCACTTCAAATAGTATTCTGCTGGTAAAAAAGCAATATAATCATAGGGGAGTGACCCTGTTCTTAAGTGGGTACACTGTGTGGCTTTTAAATCCTGTGGTTCATTATGTGGGGTTAGTATGCAGCAGCAACCGTGCATGTATGTTAATGTGTAGTAGTGTTTAACTGAGGCAGTCAGTCTAAATTACAGTAAGATGCATGGATAAAATACCTTTCCTTTGCTTTGAGTGCTTTTCAGCATGGATTAAATGAGGACTTGGGCTTTGGGAGTCTTGTGCTGACTTGGGTTGCAGCAAATGTGTCCGTAAAGCCATACACACGGGCCACAAAACATTGTGCTGGGAGAAATGTTCCTGCCTTGAACTGGGCCTCGGAGTAGCGGCACCCATAAATGGGGGGAAAATAAGTGAAGGTATAAACACTGCATTCTTTCACCTGCGCTGCTCCAGCCAGCGCTGTTCCAGCCTCCCTCTTTCCCCCTCTTTGTCTTCTTTGTGCCGAGCAGCTGCTCTCGCAGAGCCCCTGTGACAGACTGACGGCAATTATGCTTATCCTTTGGGGGTCTCGCCTCCTCCCGTCATCTCTTGTTGAGTCTGGAAGGGTTGCCATGGAAACCTGGCAAACGCCAATCGCTATCCCTTTAAAAAGGATATTAAAATTTCCCCGTTTTATTATTTATTTTTCTTTTTTGTGTTTTTGGGAAGAGGGGTTGGGAGGAGGCAGGATGGGCTTCTATAGGCAGAATTACCATTTGAGCGCTTCAAGATAATAGGGTGAAACGAAAAAGAGAATATGCATTATCTATATACCACCGTAAGGACAGATGAAAATGGAAACTTTATTCAGAGGGAAATTTGGACTGGAAATCATTCTTATCATTCGGCAGGCAGCCAGGCAGATAGATTGATGTATATATTAAACAGCAACAAAAATGACAAAGTGAGCTCGGGTTGACATTGGACTATATTGTGTTTATTATGTTCCCAAATCATTTCTATGCAATACATAGAAGTGATGATTCCCTCAAAGAATAGAGTGTGAAATGACATCCATGCTGCCAGAAGCCAAATAATGACCCCCCTCACTCCCCCCTATTCCCCCCCATATAAAGAAGAGGGAAAGACACAAAGCCTTATCCACAGACAGGCGTATTCCACATACTGAATTTTTTATTTTAATGCTCTCTGTCATGTAGGTGTGATTCATTCAGCAGCTCACCAGCCTGGCTGTCTTCATGTGCTCCTTAAAAAAACCGAATATGAAAACATAGATAAACAAGGGGGACACTGGCGACAGAATTTATTGAAGGGAATGGTCTTTTTAACCAGATTTGAGAGGGCTAGGTGGCAGATTGCCAGCACCATGCAAGATGCATTTAATTTAGTGGCTATTTTCATATCAGGTAGAGGGAAAGTCCAGCAGGATTGGTCAGTCCAATTTCAGGAGGCCAGGTGGTGGTGATGATGATGATGATGATGGTAACAATCGTGATTGTACAATCAGGAGGAAATGAAGGTAATCCGCAGTGGAGCACTTCCTGGGCCAAAGGTTGCACACCTGCAGCTGCTTGCCTCCCTGGGCTTTTTGCTCCATCGGTTGTCATTCATGGTGCCACGTGTCTCCATGACAGGTGCAAAATTCTTCCTGGTTTCCCAGAATGCACAGAATGCAGAAGGCAGTGTACTCAAGATCAATCACACAGACACCTGGAGAACAGACCTAAACCTTGTGTTTGGGAACTACCCTTATCCTTTCAGCCAGCATCATCATCTCCTCTTATCTAAATTCTTTAACTGTGGCAAAGAATAAGATTATTTTATTATCCTCAAAAGTAGGTACCAAATTTTAATATATTATTGTATTTCCTTAAATTATCAAGCTGTTCAGACTGGATAAGGATGGTGTTTTGCAGTACATTTTCCTCTTGCTTGAAAGGTTGTTTATGTGTTTTTTTTTTTTTTTTTTTTTTTTAACAAGGGAACTACCTTGTGAGAGCTGCTGTGGTATGTGTCCACACTAGCTAATGAAATTAATCAACTGGCATGTTGCTGCCTTGGCAACAAAAATGTTTATATTTACCAAAGAAAATGAAAGGATTTTGTGTGCTTTTGTACTTGACAACATTTAACTCTCAAATCCTCTCTTCTTTGACCTTGTGCTTCTGATCTTAAAAGAATAACAGAATAACAATCCAGCCACATTTTCTTCCCTGGCACATCTCAAATACAAGGTTAATGAGAAGCAAACCTATTAAGATGGTTAAAACAGGATCATTTTATTTGTAGAAGATTAATTCACATGTAGTACATTACCTCTGTGACAGACTGTACTACACTGCCCCTTCTCTGAGGTTTACTCCACGATCAGACTCCAGTCAACGATTGCCATAAACCTCCTAATGGATCCAGATCAACTTTCTTTTTGATTGCAATGGACAAGAAATATTCATGATTCCATGAACCCCTTATGGATAAGAATTATGACAAGAGATAATTGGGTGTGCTGTATAAATGTGAAAGTGAAACCGAACATTTCAAGCCCATCAATGTCAATCCTGTCAAGCCAGCATCAGCCGATCCCTGATTCCTTCCTGCACCCCTGTACCAGCCGATGATGTCATCCCCAGCCTTGTTTGAAATCCCAGCACAGCAGGAATGGGGTTTTGGAAGACTGTAAATCAATCATCCGTGTAATTCACCGCTCTTTGTGCATCATCTGTAGAGCTGGCCAGGGGAGTTAATGAGGAGCCATATACATACACAGGGAGGTCAAACCCAAGTACAGTTTCTAACGGTGTTCACTGGCATTGTGCCATTGCAGTGCACTTTTCTTAGGCATTGGGATATAACTGCATTTTGACATGTCTGACAACTGCATACCTTCCTCTGCAGGGGAAAGACTGCCCCATGGTTGTGCGTATAAAGTAGCAAGAGGGATAAACAATTACAGGTATCATTCTTAACATTTACATAATCATCTTTTGTGAGCTATAATTATGTCTAGCAGAAGGTTAAGATGCTGAATAAGTAATCTATTTTAGCTTTATAGGTTTTGAGTAGAATTGCAGGATTCACAACTTGTGGCAGTGCCACCATTTTTAACAGTCAATAAGCAAGACAGACATGATTGTTTACTTGCTAGCCTGACATTAGCTGATAGTAATGAATCCATGAAGATGACTGCTGTGGCTCCAGGGTTGAAAATGTCAGCTGGATTACTGCATTAATGGGCTGGTAGCCAACTAGCTCTTCAGTCTGAATCAATCAAATTTGTTTTAGTGATCTACCCATCTAATTCTACCTAAGAACTACCTAACTCTCCCCACCATCAACTGAAATGGGTACAAAAAACTGTTGCTTCAATGACAGTGATTCCTTGTAGCCGTGGTTAGTCCTTTCTTATTTTAACTTTTTAACTGCATGTAGACATTTTAAATTGCATGGTAATAGGCAGAGAAGTATTTGAAGTGGAATGTTCCTGTTTAGACGGAGGCCGTAGGGCAGGCTTGGCCCCTTGAGCCCCTCCCATGATTTTGGGTCAGGGTTAAAGCAGTTTGCTGAAAAGTCTTTGTCAGTGAGGCGATATCAGGAGTTTTCCGTCTTTGAGGCTTTTTAAAGCATGTTGCATAAGTATGTTTTTAAACCGACTGACCAGATTTACTATTGCGAAGGGATACATTAGGGGTAAATGATAGATGTTATCATGTCTTCAACCAAAAACCTGTTATTAGATAAAAGGGAACCTGAAGACAGACTTTTGGTGACTCAGAAACTGGTTGTACCAACTATTGCAGCAGCCACGACAGTCAAACGTGACATTCATGGATTTTTGTGCATGAACTGCTTCTTTCAAATCCTGCCACACTCCATCAAAGGGGTGAAGGTCTGGACTTTGACTAGACCATACCAAAACTTTAAAACTAAAAATGTCTTGAAACCAGTGGTTCTTCAGCCATTCTGATGTGGACTTTTTTTGCTTTGGAAGCATGTGCTTCAGCTTCAGCTCACAGATGAATGGCCTGCCATTCTTCTGCAGAAATTCTCAGACATAGACCAGAATTAATGGTTTTTCAGTAATGGCAAGTAGCCCATGTCCTGATGCAGGAAAGCATCTCCACAATGTGAGGCTACCAGCACTATAATTGACCATTGGCCTGAGGTTTTACTGTGTAATGCAGTATTTGATTTCCATCAGGTATATGGGGCATGATGACAACTCCATTTTTGACTCATATTGAGTATTGCTCCAGCGCTCTTGAGGACCATCCCAAACTTGAGATGAGCATTCATGTTCTTAGTGAGCAGTATTATTCACCTTATGTTGCCTTGATTGCCCATCGCTGTCCAGTGCCTTTCTTCAGGTCATTAACACAGAACTTAGCTGAGGTGAGAGAGGCCTGTAGATCCCTGAATGTTACTCTGGGGCTCTTCGCCTCTTTCTAGATGATTTTACACCTTGCTTCACTATGTCCTATGATATTTTATAATGTTGTTGTTTAGCAACTTGATTATTTAATTATCTTGACAGGGTAATCAAAAGGTTCCTAAATTGTATGTATTGAACATTTGTGGTCTCTCAGACTGTGCTTTCTTCATGTATGGTATCCCTGCACTTCAACCCTCATCTATGCATCTGTCTTATTGCTGTAAGTTTCTCTACTAAATGCTTTTCATGTCATTTAATGTACTGATATTGTTTGAATGTTAACTATATTTGAAATATATTATGACTTAAAAGGTGTCTCTTAGAATTAGACTTTTAGTATATGGGTCTCAAACAATTTTGTCTAGAAGTTAAATAATTTCAAACTGTTTTGTTAGTACAGGTGGTTTTATCACTCTACAGTGAGTCTCAAATGCAGCAGCAAAGCTTTTGGCTGACACTGGAATCTCTTTATTGGCTGCGAATTAAATATTGAGATGGTTAGAATATCATTTTACTAACCTATAAGGCACTGCATGAGATGAGTGATCTCTTGAGTCCTGTTGGAGGATCCTTTCTGGGTGATAAAGATAAACAACATCTTGATTTGATAAGAAACATCTTGTCGTAGAAATCCGGTGGTAGAGCTAAGGTTTTTAAGCTTTGGGATAACCTTGCCTCGATCATTCTGGAAGACACCGTTTTGGTCTTTAAAACAGAAACACACTTTACACTTCTAATCTCATGTTGATCTGTGTAATCCAGTTCTATGACACAGTTGAATGGTTTTGGTAATATTTTGTTGTTTATATAAAGTTGGCAAATACTTTTTCATGGCACTGTAAATGAATGTCTACATTTTCTTGGCATGCTCACTACCACACACTATTCTGAATTATTAAGCATACATATTTATATTGTATGTAAATTTAACTTGTACATGTTTACAGTCCAGTACCCCTCCACATACTGTTGTAGGATTACATCTCAGTGTTGGACATGAAGCCAACATGTCAAAGTTTCTTATACCATTACTGTACTGTACTGTACTCTCCCCAGAGCACAGCCTGAGCACAGCTAACAGGGCTGTACTGTACTGTACTCTCCCCAGAGCACAGCCTGAGCACAGCTAACTGGGCTGTACTGTACTGTACTCTCCCCAGAGCACAGCCTGAGCACAGCTAACAGGGCTGTACTGTCCTGTACTCTCCCCAGAGCACAGCCTGAGCACAGCTAACAGGGCTGGACTGTACTGGGCTCTGGGATCCAGTCAAACACAGAGTCACACGAATGTATTATGCAGTTTGATCATAACAGACTTGACAGAACAACGTTTCTTTCATTATTTTCCCTTTTATTGGAACGAAGCAAACATGTCCTTCAGGATATGTTCTTTTCATTCTAAATTACAAAAGCATACGCTAATTAAAAGGCCAAAATGTGTTTTCATTGAATTTCATATGTCCTAAAAGCTACATGTTGAAGGTTTGTTTGGTTGAATCTCAGCCCATGCTGACTTGCCTTGTTGCTAAGCACCATTCTGATTTTACCCTGCCCTTCAGCAAAAGCATCACTTTCTCCTGTCATTGTTAGCATCTTGGCCTTTTTTGCCCCTTTATCTTTGTCCCTCCTGTTCCTCTCCACTCTTTTCTCCTCCATCAATTGGATATCATGGATCTTCCTACTGTCTGTGCCTGTCCTTCCCATTTTCCAGGCTTCAGAGAGAAAGTGTTTGGTTACCTTAGCCTTTCCATGCTTTTTTTTGGTCCCTGCACTGTCCTGTTTCATTTGACAAAAAAGTATCACCTTACCAACCATTTAAGTGATTGCGTTAAATATGATACAGTGATCCCTCTCCTACCACGGTAGTTCCTTTCCAAGACCGCCCGCGAGATGGGAAAAATCACGAAGTAGAGGCAGAGATAGTTATTATATTATTTACGTATATATTAACCCTTTATGAACCTCCCCAACCCTTTACGAACCTCCCCCACACTGTTACCAACCCTCCATAGACTGTATTACCTTTTCCCACCTCTTATATGTAAACACTTTTATGTAAAATATAAATGGAAATACAGCACTTGCATTTTAAATACATTAAATACCTGTACATTAAATACATTGTAAAACATTTTAAATGTAAATTAAAGTTCAATGTATATGCACAAAACTACTGTAAATGGAAATACACATGTAAAGGTAAATCATTTTAAATTAGGAATGAGAAAACATTTTAGTTTATTTTTTACTATATTTTTACTGTTCATTTTTTTAAGGTTAGAAAATGCTTATTTTATCACAAAATAATGAAATCATGGAATTTCAAAAATTTCTATACCGCCACACAAGGCCAGTTCAGTACTGTGAATGTACGACATGCGGGCATCTTAGATTTCCCAACCCAAATCTCATTTACCTGTACGTCCAGGTTTTTTTTTTTGCAATACCCTGTATATATGTGTTACAGAATGTCTTTTAATTAATTTTTTTTTTTTTTTTTACTGTTTTTTCCATTTTTAGGATAGAAAACGATTATTTTTTCACGAAAATAATGAAAATATTGGAAATTTAAAAATGTTTAAATACTGCAAAAATCCGTAGAGTGAAAATTCCGCGAGATGGGATTACATATGTAAACATATTATCAAAATAAAAACAACCACGTTGTTAATGCACTGAAGACAGGTACTTTACTTAACACTGCATGGAGCAAAATGTTGTATTGGACAACCACGATACATTTGTGTCTGAAGAGGTATCAGAAGCTTAACAATGGTTGAAGTTGGCAGTACAATTCAGTACAATTCTTAGTGTTCACTTGAAAGTTTTTAGAAAAACTCTTTGAGCATTGCTGTAGCTGTTAGAAGTCGGTAACACCACACTCCTGTTTGGAGGGTATGATTGGTCCTGAAACATACCATGCAATACTATGAAGTTCTGTGATCACTGCACAGTGAATTAGCGTTATGATGCATCGATTCTCAATCGGAGACCCTGTCATTTCTTGGAAAACTAACTAGTGATTACAGTTCTTATTTATTAACATTCCATCTTAAGCTACACACCATGTTTTGACTCTAACATCTTTTCATAGTTTAAAGATGTAGTCATAACATGTTTCTTTTTGCTAGTGTTTTACCCTATTTTGGAATAACAAATTAAAAATTTGTACTTACCAATTACACTCTTAGGCATGCCTTAAGCTGTGTAAACCATTAAGTAAATTCTAAAATGACATTTTGAAAACTTAAAATCTCAATTTTAACTTTTGACTTCTGGGATACCTGCAGCTGTGATAAACTCTAGAAAGGTATCATAACTTTCTATTGCTCACCAATGACATTTTATTGCTCCTGAAATTACACATAAAACAGGACATCACTGCCTTGAATAAATGATTGTGTGCAACGAGATTGAAACAGTGCTGAAAACATGCCATGCAGACTAAAACAAAGTATTTGTGTTTATCTCACTTACCGTGGCCTTGTGGATTCTGTTCCATTTCATTTCCTTACATCCCCTCTTACTGCAGAAGTCAGGCTTCATATATTATACATAGCCTTAAAAAAAGACCTTAGGGTCCTGCTTAAATATGGTGGTTAATCCTAGGAGGCTTTTAACAGCATTTCTGCAGCTTACTTCTAATTAAGATAAGGTTATCATTTTCTTCAATTATAGTGAGAATGCAATTAATGCGGCTTCAGAGAACGGGACGCAATCAATTTTCTATAAATTATGACAACCAAGCAAAGGCAGATATGACCCCAGTAGGACAAGTGTACACACCACAGTTTCTTTAAAAGGAGCTGGCCATAGAATTTCATTAATGGTCAATACAAAATATCCTTTGGTGTCTTATAAGGGGCGATACACATATATGTGCTTATAGGTTTGTCTCTTTTGTGTGTGTGTGTGTGTGTGTGTGTGTGTGTGTGTATATATGTGTGCGCGTGCATGTGCGCGTGCGTGCGTGTGTGCGCGTACGTGTATGTGTGTGTGTGTGTGTGTGAGTGAGTATGCGTGTGTGTGTTTGCGCGAATGTGTGTGTGTACGTGTACTGCGCGTGCGTGCGTGTTTGTGCACGTGCGTGTGTGCGTGTGTGTGTGTGTGTGCGTGCATGTGCGTGTGTGTGTGTGTGCGTGCATGTGCGTGTGTGTGTGTGTGCGCGTGCATGTGCGAGTGTATGCGCGTGCGTATGTGTGTGTGTGTGCGTGTATATATATATGTGTGTGTGTGTGTGTGTGTGTGTGTGTGTGTGTGTGAGTGAGTGTGCGTGTGTGTGTCTGTGTGTGTTGGGGGTTTGGAGAGGTAGTGGGGCAGGATACACCAGCAATAGTTTAGGACTGTTTTGGGAAAAGCCTCATAAATAATGAATCAAATGATTCTCATTACTGTGCATATTTAGACTGCTCTTCAGGGGCCTATCAGAGAGAACAGGAATATTCTGGAGCTCTATGTTGTACTCTGTGCCAAGGCATACATATTTTACGTTCAGACAGTAAGAGGCAAGAATGATTGATTAAAGTAAATTGTGCTCAAAACCACTCCCTTTTCCTCTGGGTGTGAATGATTCCCACACACTGCATTGTGCAGTACAGAACCAGTCAATAACTGCATGCATTAAGCCTCTGAAATAAAGAATATTCTGATATATCAGTCATGGAAGTTTCAAATACATTCATGTCTGCCTCTCGGTGCAATACCATCTTTATGTTGTGTCTGCTGTGAAATGCACCTAAAACCAAATGAATCCTATTGATTCACCACCGTGCAACAGAATATATTACTCAGGTGTATTAGTAGCTGCCTACACCATGTTTTCCAAAAGTCTGTGTTCTCTGCAAGCTGAGGAAAGATGCATTCTTGAGGACTCTTTGGTGATATGAGTGCTGATGTTAGATTTCATTCAGCCAAAAATTGGAGGAGCAACCACAGTAGTATCAGTGATTTGGAGCAATGGTTGTTTTGACTGGAGAGAAAAACATTTTTGATAGGTGCAGTGATTTGTATTTGGCTCAATGACGAGTGGATTGGTGAATGTATGCGTCTTTTTTTTAAGTATTTACGTGCATATATATTTGTGTGCTTGTGTGCCTCTCTGAGTGCACTTGTATGTGTAATTTATGTGCCCATGCATAGATGTGAGTTAGAGTATGTGTTTGTATAAGTATGTACGTGTGTGTGTGTGTGTGTGTTTATGGGCATGCAAGTGTTTTTGTGTTGTATTGTTTTAACCCTTACCCAGCCAGGTGTACTCTGTGCACATATTGGAAGGAAAGATTTCACTGTGGCAGGGGCAGGGGGCAGGGTCCATCTGGCTGTGCTCCCTTGGGCAGGTCCTCGACCCTCCCTCTCCCCTCCCTGTCCTCACATGGACTGCACCGTGTCATAGGCTCCCCTCTCACTGGGCTTGTTCACAGAGCGGGCTTCCTGCCTGGGATCTGCGAGGCGAAAGTCTGACCACACACAGGTGTACAAACAGGCCTCACCCTTCCTCACGTGCCGTTTCATGAGTCAAGCCATTGAGACAGGCCTTCTGTCTGCCCACAGCTTTATGTTAAGGTCAGAAGTACATTTCACATGTTTGACATTTTTACCTCCTCTGTCTTCAGAAGAAGTTAGTTGGTCTAGAGCAGTAATGAAATTAACTAATGTATCAATGGCTGTGAGGTCAAAATTCAACTGGAAGAAGTTAAACATAAATCAGTGTGCATGTTGTGACCCGTGACATTAACAAAAACATATTTTTCGATGAAAAAGGTGAGTTTTTTTCCATTTAAATTCAGGCCCACTGTTAACCCCAGCCTTATACCCAGTGTGAACCATTGTTAGCTCTCACACACTTTGCTAGTTTGAGACTGGCACAGTTGGCATTTTTTTAAGCAGCAAGTACTGTTAACTGCTGTGGCAGAACACATATTTTACCATTCTAAACTGAGTTTGCTGTCATACTCTTAATTATACAATGACAACCGGTTTGCCATCTGCAACCATCAGACAACAAAGAGAAAATGAGACATCCTTGATTCTTGGACAGCATATGTCAAAATGATGATGTCTGTGAGTCCTGATGCATGTACGCCCCTTTGCTCAGAGATTTCAGCTGCCCACCTGCTGCCCAAGATCACGCTGTTAACTCAGTTAACCAGCCAGTGAACCAGGCTTTACTGAAGCTGGTATGGATGATGCTGTCTTTCTAATGTTTCACTGTGTGCTCTGTGACCTCAACACAATCACATGACTAACCAAGGAATCACATCCTTAGGAGATCACTCCATCCTTAGGAGATCACCCCATCCTTGGCTTAGGAGATCACTACATCCTAAGGAGATCACCCCATCCTTGGCTTAGGAGATCACTCCATTCTTAGGAGATCACTCTATCCTTGGTTTAGGAGATCACTCCATTCTTAGGAGATCACTCCATCTTAAGGAGGTCACTCTATCCTTAGGAGATCACCCCATTCTTGGTTTAGGAGATCACTCCATTCTTAGGATATCACTCTGTCCTTGGCTTCGGAGATCACTCCATTCTTAGGAGATCACTCTATCCTTGGGTTAGGAGATCACTCCATTCTTAGGAGATCACTCTATCCTTGGCTTAGGAGATCACTCCATTCTTAGGAGATCACCCCATCCTTGGCTTAGGAGATCACTCCATTCATAGGAGATTACTCTATCCTTGCCTTAGGAGATCACTCCATTCTTAGGAGATCACTCTATCCTTGCCTTAGGAGATCACTCCATTCTTAGGAGATCACTCTATCCTTGGATTAGGAGATCACTCCATTCTTAGGAGATCACTCCATCCTAAGGAGGTCACTCTTTCCTTGGCTTAGGAGATCACTCCATCCTTAGGAGATCACTCTATCCTTGGCTTAGGAGATCATTCTTAGGAGGTCATTCCATCCTTAGGAGATCACTCTATCCTTGGCTTAGGAGATCATTCTTAGGAGATCACTCCATCCTTAAGGGGATCACTCTATCCTTGGCTTAGGAGATCATTCTTAGGAGATCACTCCATCCTAAGGAGGTCACTCCATCCTTGGCTTAGGAGATCACTCCATCCTAAGGAGGTCACTCTATCCTTGGCTTACAAGATCACTCCATCCTTGGCTTCGGAGGTCACTCCATCCTTGGCTTAGGAGATCACTCCATCCTAAGGAGGTCACTCCATCCTTGGCTTAGGAGATCATTCTTAGGAGATCACTCCATCCTTAAGGGGATCACTCTGTCCTTGGCTTAGGAGATCACTCCATCCTAAGGAGGTCACTCTATCCTTGGCTTACAAGATCACTCCATCCTTGGCTTCGGAGGTCACTCCATCCTTGGCTTAGGAGATCACTCCATTCTTGGGAGATCACTCCATCCTTGGCTTAGGAGATCACTCCATCCTAAGGAGGTCACTCCATCCTTAGGAGATCACTCCATCCTTGGCTTAGGAGATCACCCCATCTTTGGGAGAGCTCCACATTTTACGGGGAAGGGAACACCACAAAATGAAACCCTGGCCACTCCTGGCACAAGCTCAGTCAGCATTATAGACGGAGAGTGGAACTACTTTGAGAAACTTTAGCAGGACACGCCATTCAGCAGCCCATACACTTTTCTTGTGCATCCACAACATTCCAGGCATCACCCCCATCTTTGCTGAAGGTCGTGCCGGGCAGGGGTCTGCTCTTGGTGGACAGGGCACGGCCCTTTTCCCGGCCCGGGACATCCTGGATCCTGCCCTCATCAGGGACTTTCACAAGCAGCATCCTGGGGTGCCTGGGAACACCTGTGGGGTGACGGGATTATTGTTTTTGTTTCTGTCAGTTTTGTTGAAACTCTCTGTCCATGTGCTTTTGTTGTCATTCAGTTTTCCCCGCCCACCTTGTTCCTTCTCTGATTATCATGTGTTTCACCTGCCCTGCTGTCTCAAGGCACCATGCTGTGGCACTGGCCAACTTTTCTTGTGCATCCACAACATTCCAGGCAAGGCACCATGCTGTGGCACTGGCCAAGTGAGAACTGAATGGAGGATTGAAAAATACTTAAACTGATAGATGCCTGAGGTTAGCCACGTAATTTGCAGATGCCATTAAATCACCAAGTTTCTTTTCAGCAATGGGCCATGTATTGTGCACATTTTGCCAATACTTTGAATATAGAATAATCTTGTCATAGTTGGTTTTTTTGTCTTGGAGAGCACAAGTCCTCAAAAACTTAACACTTTAAAAAAAAAAAAAAAAAAACTTTTAAAGTTTTAAAGAGTAACTGTAATAAATCGAGCAGAAATGATCAAGGAACATGTGCATTTGATAAAAGCTGGAAATAATATTGCATTTCTTTGAGGAAATGCATAAATATTGGAAATGAACCATTGGGAAAGCATTTCGAACACAAATCACGTAAACAGCTCAATATATGAATTTTTTTGTATCTTCATAAAAATTTGAGTACCTTCACATAGAGTTGACTTTTAAGTAGCAAAAATAGTGTGGAAGAAAGATGAACATATGTGTTCACATTTGAAAACGTATTGTCCTGCTGAAAGTGCTTTGTTTATGATAATTCATAAAATTCACAAAAATTTCAGGAATATAAATGTAATTCTTGTGACGTATGAGAAAAGATATGTAATACTTATGTAATCCCTTATGTGTAGCAGAAACACCAAAATGCTCTGGCAGTTAGATCCAGACCTTGGGCTGTTTCATTCTCATGATCGAGGGGGTGCAGTCTGGCCGTCTGACCTGCGACCGCTCACCCGTGTCTGACGTATGGCAGAGCTTGTGTGTGGGTCTGGCAGGGTGTCCTCTGGAAGAAGCGTCTAGTTGTAGCCCCGTCCCCCTCTAACCTCGTGTGTCCGTCAAAAGAGAACCACAGACACGCAGCAGTCCAAAGCGTTAGCGCCAGGGAAACAGTGCGCTCGCTTGTCGAGCGGCTAACAGAAGTCAACCACAACGTACCTGGAGAGGAAAAAATGAACCAGATCAAACGCCTCTTCATTTGTATGACATTTCTATTCACTGCACTGCACTGCATATTGAAAATGGATTTTAATGCCTCGGCAAAGCAGGAAACAATAATAGTTAATCCAAATGAGAATGCAGAGACAAAACTTTAACGGAGAGTTTGCTACAAGAGTGTGAAAGGTGCTTTCTTAAGAATGATATGGATTATTTCCAAGGCCTTTGCTGTCAAGGCAAACAGTAAAGCCTCCTTTTCAAAAGTACCACTTCTGGCACTTTGAGCCGCGTGTCTAAAACAAAGCCTGGGACGCCTGGCGCTTGCACAGCCTCTCTCAGCCTCCGAGCCTCCAGTGTCCCGTCGGTGAGCGATTCCAGCGAGAGCGCTCCAGCGTGTGAAGTATTAATACTGCCGTCAGCCTAGAGCGTGTGGAACAGCATCTCCCGCACGTCAGCTGGCAGCCCAGAGCACGGGGAGAGGAGCGGCGAAGGAAAGCAAAGGCAGAGACATTAAAGCTCGTTCCCTTACGGAGTGAGAGAGAGAGAGACCACACAACTCTTCAGCTGTTTCACTGCGTGTTATTTCAGTAATCGACTTGTTGGGCTGAGCTCTTATGGTCACATGGTTCGTCACATGGTATGAGGAGCTCCCTCTGCATCGATGGCCAGCGCTCCATGCCTCCATCTCCTATTCGGCAGCCGGCGGAGCCAAGAGCCAAAAAATGGCCAAAAAGAAAGCCCTAAATTTGCAGAGGCGAGCAGGGTGGGGGTGGGGCATGCCGAGTGATCCTCCTGTTTTCTCCCTGTGGCTTTGCCTTTGTTTATGTTTGTTTGTTTGTTTGTTTGCTTCCTCAGTGCTGCTAGCAGTGCACCCTGCCAGTGCTGAAACAAGACCAGCTCCGATGCTCTTATTTTTCTCTCTTTTACCTGAGACGGTAGTCCTCAGTGGCTGTGGGAAATGTGTGCTTGGATTGGGAAGCTGGAGTTTTCGGTCTGTGCATCACGAGATGTTTAAACGTGCTTTTTCTGGCAGGACCATAGAGGGACGGAGGGATCTGGGTGCTCGGAATGCATTTTTTTAAATTTTGTAGGGGTATTTTGAGGCACACGGCTCGAGCAGGATAGCAAGCCTCGTCCAATCTCAGCCGTTCCCGGATTAATCATTTGGCACAGATCGGACTACTGTCACTGCAACTCCCGATATATTTCCTTCTACTTTCTGACAGACGGATTGGAAGCACCGTACTTTTTTGATATATTCTCCCTTGTCAGAGATCGGCTATGTTTTGGAAGGCAAGGGGAGGGACAAAACACCTGGTTTGTTTGATTGCTTCATCCTCTTCTCTTTGTCCCTCTGCTCCACGTGCCCCGGTGAGCACTATTTTCCAGCAGCAGCTGGACAACTCTATGCCTGCCACTGTAACGCAGGCTGCGCAGTGCAGGACCTTTCGGACAGTGTGTTCATGTGTGCAGTGCTCATATACATTATATTCATATACGTTGTATTCCATGCACATAAACGACCTGGCAGGGGTATCCGTAAGGCTTTCAGTGGAAACTGTTTATGGCTGAAGACCTCATATTTTATGTAATATTAACAGCAGCCATGAAGATACGACTTCAGGAAGACACACCAGTAACCTCTTCTAATGTTATTTTCCCCTTTGTGTTTAATCACAGCTTTATCAAAGCACAGTCCTGCACACTGATACAGTGTCCTTATTGTATTTGTAAAATATACTGTAAACCCTGTAGAGGCTTGCAAAAAAGAACTCTTTACCCATTTCTCCCTAGCTGTGTTGAAGTCATTGTTTTGATTGTGTTTGTATTTACTGGTATCCTGTACTGCTCCTCTGCTTTTTATCTCTGTCCCAGCCAGCCCTCCACTGCAAATGCAACTAAGAGCTCTGGCAAGTCCCATGAGTATTAATGCTTTACAGATGATTGCATCATCGACGTTAGACAGGGGTCATTAACCTATTTTTACTTCCTCCAAAACAATGGATCTCTGCAGTCCCTTCATTCATCAAATTAGCTCCATTCCGATTGTGTCTGTGCAGATTTAGACTGGTAATGTAGTCTCTGCAGGGGTGACGGGGTCAGCTTGCCTGAAGATCTGTGTGCTGCTGTCTCATTCAGTCTCGTCGGGAGGAAACTTCAAACATAACCTCAGACATACTGGATCAGAGCCACATGTCATTGGATTCCTGTCCTGGGAAAAAATGTACTGCTGATTTTGCACAAGATGGAAAATACTTGATAGACAATATAAATAGATTTCTAATCATAGCATACTGGAGGAAAGATGTCCTCAATTTGGGAGCAAAGTGCTTTTTCCTGAAGCCAAGATCCACATTGTGGGAAAGAGGACATCTGTTTCAAAGCTCAGATTGAATTTGGCATAAATGTGAATCACAGTGGAACCAGTCCTCAAATACCCAGCTGTCCATCACAGATTTTGGATCAGAAAAGGGAGACAGGAAACCAGGGGGTGTGTTTTGTGTGGTGTGTTTTGAAGTTGAGAGCTGTCATGTGCTGAGAGTGGAGCTGCTTGGATTTTTGTATTTTTGCAGGTTGGTCTTGTTCAGGTGCTCATAACATGACATTTAATGAGCAGTGGGTTTGTAATCTCAATCAAATACCACATGCACACGTTAAATATTTACTGTAATGGATTCCATCTGCAGTGGAAAATTGGTTTATAATCCAGGGGCAGCATGGGTGGCTCCACTTTGGAAACCAGGGAACATTTAGCCAACATTTAAACAGAGGATGCCGTTTTCACTATTTTAGGCATGGAGGCCTGTCTAAAATGTGCTAAACGGTTCTCATGGGCACAGTACAAACTCAAAAAGACAGTAACACACATTACAGGTTCTATCTCAGACACGCTCCCTTGCATGTTCTATGGTCCACATGCAGAGAGAGATATTTTGGAGCAACATAGCAAGGTAAATAATCCTCTATTATACAACCTTTGGTATGTCTGTAAGCATACAATAGAAAATCCAGTCAGCATGTGGAACACAGCAGTGTTTTTAGACATTGCACCTGCAATTTCCATCCCCCACAGGTCATTAAATTCAGTGCAGTCCAACAGGTCACGCAGGTGATGTGGGCTGTGCTGTAGCCTGTGCAGTGTGGTAATATGAACGACCAAAATGTAGCCTGTGTGCAGTGTAGTAATATGAACAACCAAAATGTAGCCTGTGTGCAGTGTAGTAATATGAACGAGGAAAATGTCGCCTGTATGCAGTGTAGTAATATGAACGACTGAAATAGTGTTGCTCAGTAACGGCAATCATGCAACAGGTCTCTCCAGGCATTCATCCGTGACCTTAAAGTGAGGGATAACAATGACATACCACTGAAAACATACAGCTTATTATGGAAGCCTGAAGACCACTTCAAAACTTAATGTGATGTCAGTTTTGCAGTGTTGGTGGACAAATGATCAAGAAGTCTTTCAGCAGTCTGTAAAGTTCGGGTGTTATACCAACTGTAGGCCTCACTTTTAAAATGGCAGAAAGTGTCTGTGTCAAATAGTTTGTTTTTTTTGTACTATTGGCATGATGGGAGGTAATCATGGGAGAGCAGAATGACAGTGCCAGTACCTTGTTGAAGAACAGCAATTCATTTGAGCTGAAATCTTGTTGCAAGCAGGACCTTTGTGCACCCCAATAAGCATTTAAAATAGTTTTTGCTTTGGCATGCTGTAAATCATATGGAGACTGACAGTGTTTCCACCACCTCATTCCTCTTTGAAAAGACATAAGTCGTGGCTAGAAGACTTTTGCAGTTTGAACATCGGGTGTACTTTACAGATACATTTTAAAGTTGTGCTTGTTTTTCGTCATTAGGTGAATTTTAAAAAGAAATCTGAAAGAAAAAAAACTCCAAATGGGCCTGTCTGTCTCCATATGAGCATGCTCAATGCCCATTCAGATAGGGGCAAGGTACTGTTCAGCTCCCTCTGCCTGGAAATATAAACCATTTTGTGATGCGGAAAATAAAGACGAAAGTGTGACGCAGGGCCATGTAATGTGTGATATTAACAGACCTGTTGATCTTTCCCGCTACTCAGATACGGGT
Source organism: Albula goreensis (assembly GCA_022829145.1). Taxonomy (NCBI): domain Eukaryota; kingdom Metazoa; phylum Chordata; class Actinopteri; order Albuliformes; family Albulidae; genus Albula; species Albula goreensis. Next base: position 1,402,166 of record CM040750.1, on the reverse strand, counting down.
GACTTCATCTTCTCCATCTAAATGCAATGTGATTTATCTGTAGAAGATTGATTTAAGAATGTGCTAATGTTCCCATGCTCATAGCTGGGAAAAATGCATCAGAAAATAATAAATACACCTGGTGACAGTATTTTTTAGATCAAATTGCAGTGTTTGTAGTGAAGGTTCACCTATGGAACAGTGATAATTGAAAATATTTCAGATGTTTTCTTCTTTAACTTGTATTACATTTGTCTTTCTTCCGAAGAGAAAAGGACAGGATTTGTAATCACAGTACATAGACTTACACATTTAAAATGAGTTAAAAACCTTGTTCTCTACGATATCCATCCACATGCATGACATCCTTATCCACAGTTGGTGTGGTACAGTGCAGTGGAAAAGAATTTCCCTTCCGGGGGACAAGAAAATCTAACTAACTAACATACATTACATACATAACATACATACATACATGTATGTCTGAAGATGGAACATCGACAGTCCTATCGCAGTCACACACACTGGTGTTCGAGCCTACAATTCACAAGGTATTATCCTCGCATCAGTTTTGTTGAAATTTCTCATTGACAATAGCTGGTAGCCTGTGGGCTGTTGGCATTGAGGAGAATGAATCCAGTGTTAACCTAATGAATCCAGTCCAACCAAAACCCACCGTGCCTCTGGCTTACCAGTCTAGAAGAGTCCAGAGACTTCATGTAAATGCCCACTAAATGTGATGCCACCTCGTGTAAACTGACTTGAAGTGTCTTTAGTTAACTTGGATGCAAACCGTAGGCTTTAGCTCTGAGTGAGATGATTGCACCTTTTGTTGTGCAGTGCCACTGGAAAGAGCTGCAATTAAAAATTGAGAACTTTTGAAGCTGATCTACATTAGACCTCAACTCTGTTACATCCATGGGAGTAGCCTGAAGTGACTTATTTTCGTAAAGGTACTCAGTTTGTTGTGGTACAATACCTGCTGAAACCATGAGAGCAGTGAGCTGTTACAATGAGTACCAGCGAAGGAGATATTTATGTTGTTGCCATTACTTCAACTGCCTGTCCAAAATGCACCTGATTCCTTCACCATCAACAATTGTAGCAAACGCTTGATCATACAAATGCTGCAGTTGTCTAAATTTTATATATGAAATACTCAACATCCTACCTGTTGTGATGATATATGTTGAGAATGCATGTTGGGGTCCGACCGATTTTTGTCAACGATACTGATACTAATAAAAAGGATCTTTGATTTCCAATAATCAATATTTATCGTCAGAACCTACCTAGCCATGTTTAGGTCACACCAGTGCATCAATGCAATGATTGTCTAGCTATGATTAAAATACAGTCAATTTTATCGAATTAGCTACATGTCTGCTTTAATTTTCCAAAAAGTAAACTAACAATCTTGATTGCTAATGGGCTAGTGCCATCTAGCATGCTAATCTACACAACACCGCTTACACAAATTAACCAGCTAGCTACCTTACCAGCTAACAAGCTAGGTTAACTTCACTAATTAGCTTTCTCTCTCATTTGTCGAACACATGGCAGGCGTCACCAGTTTCTGCTATTTTGGTAGACAAGGAGATTTCTGCATGTATGCGTGGGGAATCCTGGAAGTTTTAATGAATTGCGCCACTCAAAATCCCGCACCTTATCGGCCTCACCAGCTGATAAAGTGTTAGAGTCCTATTATCGGTATGATATCATCAGCCTGTCGATACATCGGTTGGGCTCTGATACATGTTGTAAATGTGATCAAATATTCAAACACTGTGCCATGGATAGGAAAATCATTACACATGTATGGACCTGCACATATTCCATTGAACCACAGTGAATCCAATGGAAATGCTGCGAAATAACTAATGAACACATGATTGGAGGATGCATCTGGTATGTGCCAAAGTGCCAGGCTAACCCTCATCAGCAGTGAGAGATGCAGCTCTTCTCCAGCCAGTGCCAGTTCCTCTGTAGTACTATGTGGCCTGTAATGTGAAAACCCTGTGCAGGGTACAAGCTGCAATGGTGTGATAAGCCATGACTGGAAGGAGGAAATGAGTACTATCACCACCATGCAGTTCACACTGATATTCCTTACAATTGGAATCAACAGGACAAGGTGGAGGATCATCACAGAAAGGCAGAGTGTCACCACTGCTGTAGATCACTCATTGCCCATCTCTATAAAAGTGAAATAAAATGGTCAAAGTTAATACAGTGACCTCAGAGCACAGCTCCAAACCTGATTCTCCCAGTCTCATGGTACAGCCCTCCATTCCCCTTTACACTGTCATATATTACATGGTGATAAAACACTGTCAGATGGCTTGGAACACCTGCTATGTTTTTTTCTTTTTAAACGGACCCACAGGGGTGTGCAAGGATTCCTCAGAAACCCGTCTACTTGACTCTGGTGTGACATAGATCTTCTTTCGTTTAGCAGGGAATAAATATCCCTCCTGATTTCCATCTCCCGTCATTCCCCTTCGACTCGGCCTGGTGGCTCCCAATCAATCATGCAGGACGGATATCACTGGGAACCATCACTGTGGTCTGGCCAGCACATCGTCACTGGGACACAACTCAAACTTTAACATGCACCATGACTACCCGAGCTGAAGGTATGCACAAGTATACAGAGTTTATCCACCTAAACTTCCATGATCGTAAAAAAAAGATTACATATGGGTGCTTTGTTTGTCCACTTTGGGGAACGCATGATGGTTTGTCTTGGATGCTGATCTCTGTAAAGGTATTTTTATTTCTTAGAGTTTCTTAGCAGAATGTGAACTTACCTACTAGCCTTTTTACCATTAATACATATGGGCTTTTAGATTCCAGTTTGCCCATCTCCTCAGACAGTATATCACCTCCTCAATTTGCCACTATCACCCCCTTGTCTTTGAGTGAATGTATGTAGAGCTCAAGGTAACCTAGCAGCCCTTCACCTTCCGCTCCAGTTCGGCCAGCACATTCAGACTGACACCCGCCTTCAGAAAGGTTTCATTCCCCACACCACAGACTGAGACCCACCTTCAGAAAGGTTTCATTCCTCACACCACAGACTGAGAACGGCCTTCAGAAAGGTTTCATTCCTCCACCACAGACTGAGAACGGCCTTCAGAAAGGTTTCATTCCCCACACCACAGACTGAGACCCGCCTTCAGGAAGGTTTCATTCCTCACACCACAGACTGAGAACGGCCTTCAGAAAGGTTTCATTCCCCACACCACAGACTGACACCCGCCTTCAGAAAGGTTTCATTCCCCACACCACAGACTGAGACCTGCCTTCAGAAAGGTTTCATTCCCCACACCACAGACTGAGAATGGCCTTCAGAAAGGTTTCATTCCCCACCACAGACTGAGACCCGCCTTCAGAAAGGTTTCATTCCCCACACCACAGACTGAGAATGGCCTTCAGAAAGGTTTCATTCCCCACACCACAGACTGAGAATGGCCTTCAGAAAGGTTTCATTCCTCACACCACAGACTGACACCCGCCTTCAGAAAGACAGACTGAGAATTTCAGGAAGGTTTCATTCCACCACAGACTGAGAATGGCCTTCAGGAAAGGTTCCTCCATTCCTCAGCTTTCACACAACAGACTGAGAATGGCCTTCAGAAAGGTTTCATTCCTCCACCACAGACTGAGACCGGCCTTCAGAAAGGTTTCATTCCCCACACAACAGACTGAGAACGGCCTTCAGAAAGGTTTCATTCCTCACACCACAGACTGAGAACGGCCTTCAGAAAGGTTTCATTGAGAATGGCCTTCAGAAAGGTTTAACACCACAGACTGAGAATGGCCTTCAGAAAGGTTTCATTCCCCACACCACAGACTGAGAATGGCCTTCAGAAAGGTTTCATTCCTCACACCACAGACTGAGAACGGCCTTCAGAAAGCTTTCATTCCCCACCACAGACTGAGAACAGCCTTCAGAAAGGTTTCATTCCCTCACACCACAGACTGAGAACGGCCTTCAGAAAGGTTTCATTCCTCACACCACAGACTGAGAATGAGAACAGAAAGGTTTCATTCCTCACACCACAGACTCAGCCTTCAGAAAGTTTTCATTCCCCACACCACAGACTGAGAATGGCCTTCAGAAAGGTTTCATTCCTCACACCACAGACTGAGAACGGCCTCCAGAAAGGTTTCATTCCCCACACCACAGACTGAGAATGGCCTTCAGAAAGGTTTCATTCCTCCACCACAGAGACTGAGTTTCATTCCTCCACCACAGACTGAGACTCGCCTTCAGAAAGGTTTCATTCCTCACACCACAGACTGAGACTCGCCTTCAGAAAGGTTTCATTCAGACAGTGAAAGGCACACATCTGCTCCCTGAAGGCAGAGGTTTTCGTTCCAGTGAAGAATGTTGTGTGAAAGTAGTGCATACAAACTGAAAATGATCACAGTATCATGAAACATGAACATGAAAGCTGAAGTACAGAAAGGCCAGAGTTTTACTTCATTAAAATTCAATGTATACAATTAGATTATTTTCATATCAAAAGTGGTTTCAAATATGTTTGTCTTTATTTCATCTCAACGATTTGTTGGAATGTTTTTTAAAACATGAAATGCAATTAAATATGATAAATCTTACACTATATTTAGTACTGGCAGGCTTGATCTTGGAACAGGGAGAATTTTTAAGTAGACAAAACTTTACAGTGTAATTGTGTAGTCTGGTACTTTGGTTTTGATCCGTCTCTGTATCTGTATTCAGATGGAAGACCAGAAGTGGGCGTGGTTTACACCGGACATTACGTTAAATCGGACAAATGTATTTTCTAACCTAATATTCATTGGCATTGTCTTCAAAGCATAAAATTGACTTTATATTCGCATGTAATTAATTATGAAATAATTATACTGTACTTTAGAACTCTTTTTTTATTTTTATTTTTATTTTTAACTAAACTAAGTTTTATGAACTGTCTGAACACCCCCCTCCCCCGCCAACAGTCAGAAACTGGAAAAAATGTTTTATAAATCAAAAGATTCTGTTTCGCATTGGAAATAGAAACTATTTACAGTAAAGATATATAGAAAACGTAAAAATCTTAAATTCCAATGATGCTGCGTTTGCTTTTCTTTGTGTTAATGTTACTGCAGTTCACTTTGGAAAATTGAATTACTACTTTACAACAGTTTCATCAGAGAACATGAACTATTTCGCAACAGTCATAACATAAAAGTAATACATGAACGGGCATTTTTTTTCCCCGTTTTATTTATTTATTATTTTTAAGTTTTAAATGGAGGAAATTAACACATACAGCTAAAAACTACATGTTCTAAGCTTAATTTTGATGTACAGGCTGTTGCGGTTTGAAAAAAATCCAGCTGCCATACCAGACTTTTTTCTCGCAAGCTCCCGCACATGATGTCTCCCGCTCCTCGATGCGAGAGTTTCCCTGAGTGATACCCAGCAATGGTCAGAGTAGGTGGGGGCGACTACTAAATAGCGATCACTTTTCAGTAATGTGTGCTACATTAAATGACTAATTAGTGAAATCAAAGTCCTATGTTGCAAACAGCATGGGCACTTTTATCTTGTGGACATCCACAATGAATTGAGTCGATTTGAAGAAACATAACTGGCTGACACACAGACATGTCGGTCATGGCTTTTTTTCCCAAATAATAACGAGCAAATTTGGGTGGAAGAAATATCTGTTTCCATTGCATTATCTGTGCCTTTCTGAATATTATATTCATATTTGTGTACATCCCTAATTTATCCCATATCTCACTGAAATGACCAATTTCACGTGCTTCATGATAAATCCTACAGTAAGCAACTTTTTATGTTTTTATACTTTCTGCATTTTTGTTAGAAAGCGGTGAAGATTGAGTGAAAACATTAACTGTACTTTAATGAGAGATTATTTATATTTTTTTCTCCAATAAATATGCCTACCCCCAAAAATCACATATAATGCAGGGATTTGGAAAGTGTATGGTCCAAAATGTCTCCTGCCATAGAGCAAACTGATTGCGGTGAGGTTGGAGGGGTGGCATTCGTGTTTGTGTCTTTTAAGCCGAGCCACATATTATAAGCTAAAATACTCTATCAATAAAAAACTGAACTCAGCAAATACATTGCCTAAGAGGACGGTATTCATACAATAAATAACCTTAAAACGGGAAAGCACGGACTCAGCATATGAATAAATGCATAACGTACTGTGTATAAATGGATAATGTGGTTTTGGCTCACGTAAGAGGCTTACTCAAAACCATTCTGATAAGGACTTTTTGCGAATTTGGAAGCACCTAGTCTGGAATATCAGACATAAATTTAAACTTCAGGAAAACATCAGGAAAATAAAACAATTACATCTTAATAAATTTTAAAATGGAAATCCTGAGGTGCACTTTGTGGATAATAAAACAACCATCTTTAAATGGTGCAGGTAAGGGAGGTATTTTTTTGGTATCATTTATTACAGTCAGAAAGAATGATTTTTGAAAATGACAGTCCGATATCATGAACCGTCCCAGAGCTACCCCTGTGTTCCTCAATTCCGGATAAGCCTCCGTGACCCCTGGTTGCGGGAGTGGCATCGTCATCAATCAAAGCAAAGCTGGGTCCGGGAGAATCAGCCTGAGATCGTAGGATTGGATGCAGTGTCTGATCATCAATCCCAAACAGCAATGAGCCCATTGAGACGGATGAATTCTCTAGCAAAAAAAAGGTACCCAAGATGGCCTGAGGGCATCGATGTTCATCAAAACGAAGCGGCTATCCTCATTTCTGCTCTCTCAGAAAATAGGGGGTCAGAACGGGTATTAATGGACTTCTGCATCCCCCTTATTGCTGTAAGAACGTTTCACTCTGAAAGCGTTTGAAGGTCATGTTTCAGTCGGGTAATGTTGTTGAAAGCTTTTTGACATGTTTCTCCTTAGTAAAGTGACTGAAATCACGGCAGTTCCATTGCCAGCCGGGCGAATTGGAATGGGACCAGAGCTGACTGAATAACTGAAACAGATGACTTTGTGCCCTCCGTCGAGATTACGCCCAGCTATTTCAGCACATTACAAACCAAATTCTGTCATGAGTCACACACCATCCTGTCACGGCACTTAAAGAGGGGGAATGTCAATGTCAGTGTTTGGGCTGGGCCTCATGCAAATTAGCTCACAGTCTTTAATGAAATCAAATTGGAAGTGGTGTTCACCACAGAGGAGTAGAAGACAGTAGCAGGAATAATCTGTGGTTCCTTTAAGTGTACAAGCACATGGAAAGCTCATCAGTTATCGGTTTGTTAAGGCTTTTCCGCTGAGGTAATCTCCTCTCATATACAACACTGTACGCCCCTGGAAAGCTCCTGGAGCTAATGCATCCTAATGATCCCTAACCGGCTTTGCTCACCAAACCTAAGCAGGACAAAGCCAGCGGGGTCCTGCCTCTGTAGCCTCGAACACAGGGGACCAATGGCAACAATAGTCTTATAGCCTGAGACATGCCCATGTTTGCACAGACAAAGGGCAATTAGGGGCTGGGCCACTCAGGAGTCCTTAAATAAAATCATTTTTAGAATAAAATATTTTTATGTGAAATCTTTTTGTGGAAATTCACATATGAGGAAAGAGATGTGTTGGGGGATAAACGTGAATTAAAAGCAAAAAGAACCACTTGCTGTGGACAGCAGTCTCTAAGGAAACGGTAGTGTGACGGTGCAGATGATCTGTGGGGGGCAGGGGGGTGGAGCCTGCTCCGCTGGTGTCACTGAGGTGAGGGCCTAAAAGGACGTGACATTGAGAAAACCGTTTTCAGCCAGCAAAGGGTGGACAAGTAAGCTTTGATCAGATCAGAGGAAGTGAGCTGGGTCCTGGAGACAGAATGGGTCTTGAGCCTGAGAACATAACATTACCTTTGTGGCATATGGGGACTGTTCATATACATGTCCATCTCATATTAATAGTCATTTTTCAGTGACTACCCCAATTCTCTCTACTCTGCCAGCACTGCATAGTCAGATGTCATTAAATTTAAAAAAGCAAAATTGTACCTGATCCTTTAACCTGGCAATGGGTGGTCAGTGTGTTTTTGTGTGTCAGACAGGGTGAAAGACAAGGTTTTTTTGTTTGTATTTTCTTTCAAACAGCAGGTCATTAATGCAGGACTCTGTCTGGTGTGCAAGGCGCAGGAAGACTTGAATGAGTGCTTGATTGATGCTGGCCCCCTTGCCGCAGTCCCGGCGGCCTGTCAGCGAGGCTCCGAGTGGAATAATGCGGGCCGATTTGACTGCGCTCTAACAGGGTTGTATGTCATTGTGTCACCCGGCAATTGAGGTTATTATGGGGCAGGGCAGACAGACGGGACCGTAGGGTCACCAGACCGTACCGTCATTAGAAATGCAGGCCTGACCTACTTCAGTCTGCTCATAGACTGCAGAACAACACTGGGCTAGGGAGGGAAAAAAGAAGGACTCTTCTGATAGGCTTGCACTGTTGCTAGGGGGAAGCAGGGGATGTTTTTTTTTTTTTTTTTTTTTGTGGGGAAAAAAACGTCTTCAAGATGTTCACCCGTGCCATGCAAATAGTCGGCACCTCACAGCCTGAAAGACTTTTGCGGATGAAAGGAGCCCTCTGTACGGATGCGAAGTGTTGTAGCACTGAATAATTTCAACACCTTGTTCTTGCCCTCACTGGGAGAGAGAGAAGAAAATCTGTTTTCTTTCTGCTGTCATCCCTCAGTTATTGTTAGCATTTCTTCCCCCCAATTAAACAAGCTTACTTGTATCATGTGCCATTCTCTTTCTTTGCAGCATGCATTTTTTTTAAGAAATAAATTGTCAGGTGGATTTTATTAGCACACAGGTTAGTAGTAATTCTGTCTAAACCCAAGTGAGAAGCTTTCTGATGTTCATATGTAGATGTATTCAATATTTTTTTTCTCATTCCATTTTGAATTATGTTTTCTTTTACTTATAAATGTGCCTCACTGTGGAGGGAATTGGTTTGATAAACTATTTTTAATACTTAATATGTGTCAACAGCTGTCAGTTTTTCTAGTTTTATTTTGCACAACATCCTTAGTTCTGTCCCCCTGTTAAGTTAGCTCTTGGCAGTCTCTACATTCTGGGGACAAGTGACTGCACTTGATAAGATTCACTTTTTAATCCTTAAAATATTTGGCTGATGCGTAAAGATACATTTCAGGGTGTGTTATTTTAAAATGTTCTAGCAAAATTGGTAGCTAAAGTCCTCATCATCGTCCCATTCACCAATCGTTCATTTAAATTAAGAGTAATTCATAGCTTGTTGTAGTTTGTCTTCTGTTTGTCTAATTGTAGCAGATCTATTGGCTTCCTCTGATGCCAGGGTAAAAGAGAAGTGTAAAATGTCTCTGTGTGTCTGTTCAACTTGCAATATAATAAGGTACAATTAAATGTGACACAACATGTTAAACTTTGGCTGAATAAGCAGCTTTAGCAGAATGAGTAGATCCACTCAATGTTTTCCTCTTTGTTCACCGTTGTTCTGTTGGTAAGGTATTCATTAGGAAGGGCAGTTGTTCAGATGAGCTGTCTCATGAATCTGTCCCATACAAGCTGTTTTTTAAAATTATTTTTCCTTTCCTCCTCCTCATCCCTTCCTCCCCCTCAGCTATGTTTCAATACTGAGTTGATAGCAGTTTTGTGCAGTGAATGAAAGCCCAGTTGAAGCAGTTATGTTTATGAAATGTTTGCTGCAGAAGGAGACTCAGATTGTGTAATGCATTTCACTCAATAGCACTGAGCTGCATATTTAGAAATGCTGTTGAAGGAATGGCATTAATATTTAATCATGTTTGTTTTTCCACAGTAGGGCCAATATGAATGGCTACGACCTTGTGTCAAGCGCAGGACTGAGAATGAAACCCTTTTCAGTTTGTGGTGAGGGCAATGCCAGGGCACACTTGGGCAGGAAACCTTAACAGAGGCAACTTTAGGCTTTGGCCTTGACAAAGCTGTGTGTGGATGAACAAAACTGAGGAAAATAAGACAACAGTCAAAAGTTATCACTCAGCCCTGTTCAGCTCATATTTTTTAATTGAGTCTGTGTGTCCTGTTCTCAGCTCCACTGGGGCAGGTTTCTCCTTATAGTGATGCTACGCCGTTATGTCCTGTTCTCAGCTCCACTGGGGCAGGTTTCTCCTTATAGTGGTGCTACACCGTTATGTCCTGTTCTCAGTTCCACTGGGGCAGGTTTCTCCTTATAGTGATGCTACACCGTTATGTCCTGTTCTCAGCTCCACTGGGGCAGGTTTCTCCTTATAGTGATGCTACACCGTTATGTCCTGTTCTCAGTTCCACTGGGGCAGGTTTCTCCTTATAGTGATGCTACACCGTTATGTCCTGTTCTCAGCTCCACTGGGGCAGGTTTCTCCTTATAGTGATGCTACACCGTTATGTCCTGTTCTCAGCTCCACTGGGGCAGGTTTCTCCTTATGTCCTGTTCTCAGCTCCACTAGTGATGCTACACCGTTATGTCCTGTTCTCAGTTCCACTGGGGCAGGTTTCTCCTTATAGTGATGCTACACCGTCCTGTTTCATGTCCTGTTCTCAGCTCCACTGGGGCAGGTTTCTCCTTATAGTGGATGCTACACCGTTATGTCCTGTTCTCAGTTCCACTGGGGCAGGTTTCTCCTTATAGTGATGCTACACCGTTATGTCGTGTTCTCAGCTCCACTGGGGCAGGTTTCTCCTTATAGTGATGCTACACCGTTATGTCCTGTTCTCAGCTCCACTGGGGCAGGTTTCTCCTTATAGTGATGCTACACCATTATGTCCTGTTCTCAGCTCCACTGGGGCAGGTTTCTCCTTATAGTGATGCTACACCATTATGTCCTGTTCTCAGCTCCACTGGGGCAGGTTTCTCCTTATAGTGATGCAACACCGTTATGTCCTGTTCTCAGCTCCACTGGGGCAGGTTTCTCCTTATAGTGATGCTACACCGTTATGTCCTGTTCTCAGCTCCACTGGGGCAGGTTTCTCCTTATAGTGATGCTACACCGTTATGTCCTGTTCTCAGTTCCACTGGGGCAGGTTTCTCCTTATAGTGATGCTACACCGTTATGTCCTGTTCTCAGCTCCACTGGGGCAGGTTTCTCCTTATAGTGATGCTACACCGTTATGTCCTGTTCTCAGCTCCACTGGGGCAGGTTTCTCCTTATAGTGATGCTACACCGTTATGTCCTGTTCTCAGCTCCACTGGGGCAGGTTTCTCCTTATAGTGATGCTACACCGTTATGTCCTGTTCTCAGTTCCACTGGGGCAGGTTTCTCCTTATAGTGATGCTACACCGTTATGTCCTGTTCTCAGCTCCACTGGGGCAGGTTTCTCCTTATAGTGATGCTACACCGTTATGTCCTGTTCTCAGCTCCACTGGGGCAGGTTTCTCCTTATAGTGATGCTACACCGTTATGTCCTGTTCTCAGCTCCACTGGGGCAGGTTTCTCCTTATAGTGATGCTACACCATTATGTCCTGTTCTCAGCTCCACTGGGGCAGGTTTCTCCTTATAGTGATGCTACACCGTTATGTCCTGTTCTCAGCTCCACTGGGGCAGGTTTCTCCTTATAGTGATGCTACACCGTTATGTCCTGTTCTCAGCTCCACTGGGGCAGGTTTCTATGTATAGTGATGCTACACCATTATGTCCTGTTCTCAGCTCCACTGGGGCAGGTTTCTCCTTATAGTGATGCTACACCATTATGTCCTGTTCTCAGCTCCACTGGGGCAGGTTTCTCCTTATAGTGATGCTACACCGTTATGTCCTGTTCTCAGCTCCACTGGGGCAGCAGGTTTCTCCTTATAGTGATGCTACACCATTATGTCCTGTTCTCAGCTCCACTGGGGCAGGTTTCTCCTTATAGTGATGCTACACCGTTATGTCCTGTTCTCAGCTCCACTGGGGCAGGTTTCTCCTTATAGTGATGCTACACCATTATGTCCTGTTTCTCAGCTCCACTGGGGCACGTTTCTCCTTATAGTGATGCTACACCGTTATGTCCTGTTCTCAGCTCCACTGGGGCAGGTTTCTCCTTATAGTGATGCTACACCATTATGTCCTGTTCTCAGCTCCACTGGGGCAGGTTTCTCCTTATAGTGATGCTACACCGTTATGTCCTGTTCTCAGCTCCACTGGGGCAGGTTTCTCCTTATAGTGATGCTACACCATTATGTCCTGTTCTCAGCTCCACTGGGGCAGGTTTCTCCTTATAGTGGTGCTACACCGTTATGTCCTGTTCTCAGCTCCACTGGGGCAGGTTTCTCCTTATAGTGATGCTACACCGTTATGTCCTGTTCTCAGCTCCACTGGGGCAGGTTTCTCCTTATAGTGGTGCTACACCGTTATGTCCTGTTCTCAGCTCCACTGGGGCAGGTTTCTCCTTATAGTGATGCAACACCGTTATGTCCTGTTCTCAGCTCCACTGGGGCAGGTTTCTCCTTATAGTGGTGCTACACCGTTATGTCCTGTTCTCAGCTCCACTGGGGCAGGTTTCTCCTTATAGTGATGCAACACCGTTATGTCCTGTTCTCAGCTCCACTGGGGCAGGTTTCTCCTTATAGTGATGCTACACCGTTATGTCCTGTTCTCAGCTCCACTGGGGCAGGTTTCTCCTTATAGTGATGCAACACCGTTATGTCCTGTTCTCAGCTCCACTGGGGCAGGTTTCTCCTTATAGTGATGCTACACCGTTATGTCCTGTTCTCAGCTCCACTGGGGCAGGTTTCTCCTTATAGTGATACACCGTGGTGCAAGGTTTCTCCTTATAGTGATGCTACACCGTTATGTCCTGTTCTCAGCTCCACTGGGGCAGGTTTCTCCTTATAGTGATGCTACACCGTTATGTCCTGTTCTCAGTGATGCTACACCGTAATGTCCTTTTCTCAGTGTGACCTGGGGCACGTTTCTCCTTATAGTGATGCTACACCGTTATGTCCTGTTCTCAGCTCCACTGGGGCAGGTTTCTCCTTATAGTGATGCAACACCGTTATGTCCTGTTCTCAGCTCCACTGGGGAAGGTTTCTCCTTATAGTGATGCTACACCATTATGTCCTGTTCTCAGCTCCACTGGGGCAGGTTTCTCCTTATAGTGGTGCAACACCGTTATGTCCTGTTCTCAGCTCCACTGGGGAAGGTTTCTCCTTATAGTGATGCTACACTGTTATGTCCTGTTCTCAGTGATGCTACACCATAATGTCCTTTTCTCAATGTGACCTGGGGCACGTTTCTCCTTATAGTGATGCTACACCGTTATGTCCTGTTCTCAGCTCCACTGGGGCAGGTTTCTCCTTATGGTGGTGCTACACCGTTATGTCCTGTTCTTATAGTGACTACAAAAAAATGTGTTTTTAAGTATCAGGTTTTAATGTAGGCTGGCTGTAATTCACAAAACGCATCAGACTTGGATAACGCAGGCGCTGTATCGCAAATATACTTCCAGGTTTGGTGGATGTAATGCAGTGCTTTGTAAAAACATGCCAGATGAGGGACATACTATGAAAGATATTGGAATGGATGTATTATTATGTATTTTTGAACAACTTAATCAGGCCTACATTTCTACATGATGTAGTTGGGTGACTTTTAAAAGGGGACATGATTGTATTTCTAAGAGTACTACATCGGGATGAAAGAGGCACACTTGTCCATGATGCACAGACACACTTAAGTTACTGGTATATTTGTGTTGTAAGAAATATTTTAAAATTAAGACTGAGTTTCTAAAGCAACAGGGTGATTCTCACAACAGTGTTTGTGAGGTGAAAAAAAATGGTTTATTTTTAGTGATTCTTTTACTCCAGTGAATAAAAAAAGACTGTCTATTTTTGAATGTGGTAACATTTACACTTGACAACCCATTTTAATGTATTTTAAGGCTGTTTAAAGATGGCTTACACCTGTATATTTCTCATTACCGATATGGTTTATAAAGAAGGTAGAAGATGCATTTAAAAAAATCATACTCACTGATTTTTTCACATGTCCACAAACAATTAAATGAAATGGTCAACATCGTGCAATAAAGTAGTTTTTAAAAGATTTTAGCATTATTTTTTAATAAAATTACTCTCATTGCCAAAGCACAGCAGGCCTTTGCAGATCTATTTTCAAATGAAACTACAAAATCCAGACAGTAAATACATGACCATAAAATAATCAGTTATTATGCAAAATGAACAAACTTGTATCCAAACAGTAAATATATGGAAATATTTAGTTTTTTAAATTGCATTATGGTGATGAGAAACCCATTATGGAAGATGAGATTTTATGTTATGGTAATGTGAAAACATTTGATTTGACTCAACTACGAAAAGTATATCTTTATTTCATTGAAATTTTAAAACACTCTTGGCAGACTGATATAATTTCATTAAATTTGGTGCTTCCTGTAAAATGGACACATTGCTATAATTGATAAATATGGAGATTACACAAATTGGTAAGAAAAAATACTAACATAAATTACATGGGGGGGGGGGGGTGGGGGGATGATTTTTCCAACAACATCAACAGTATTTTAACTATATATCAGGTCTTTAATTACATAATATGAACTTTTTCCTTTAATTAAAATTCATTACATTTAATTAATCAAAAAGAGCAATAAAATAATAAAACAAAACCAAGTTAATTATACCTTGGCCCCTGCAATTACAGCACATCAATAACACTGAACCAATAGCACCATTCAAACCCTCATGCCTAAAATCTATATCAAATCTATCCCTGCACTGAGATTTCAATTCTAAATATGTATAAGCAGTCGTTTATATATATATATTTTTTAGAATATTTTGCCCATATTTCAGATTTAACAGAAAAATGTCAGGCAGACGAAGTGGCTGGTAGAGGCTCGGGAATTACTTCCTTAATGTCGTCCAGAAAGTACCAGACTTTGTCCCCTGGGATCATAACTGTAGGGGTGAAGGACCTATTCTCCCCTGCCTTGCACATGGTATCTACCTCATACTGCTCAGCAACAATCTGTGTATGAAGCAGAGCATTTTCATCAGCCACTTCATATTATGTAAGCAGGTTCACATTTGCTACAATATTGCTTGGCTGTGTAATAGCTGGAGAATCTATGCTTCTGGTTTGACTTGTGTACCTTTGTAACAATGCCTGGGAAAAGACCTCCGTCTTCCTGTGCTAGAACCCACGTCCCAACTTCTGTGTCTAGATTCTCTACTCCCTTTTGGGTTTCACAACCCACTTTCCAAAAAGGAAAAATCTCTGGGACTGACGCAGTCTCAGGAAGTTTTACAGAAGCAGTACACCTCTCCTGTTTGAATGAGGCCTGCTTTTAAGAGAGGGAAAAATGTGACATTAAGCTTGTACAAAACACACCACAACACTTCTTCACAGCTTAGGTTCAACATGAGAAACAAAATTGGAGCTTACCTGATGTACTGTCATTGTGCCTGGCACTGGTTTTAGTGATGGAAGAACTAACTCTGAGCTTTTCAAGACACTTTCTTCTGAAACCTCAAACAGTCTCACAGATGACTGTTGCATGAGATTTTCAATAAGTGCTTTCACATTGGTGAGGTCTTTACTGTGTGCCACAATCCCATCAGCTGAACTCTTCAGAGCTGCTCCCTCGCCATGTAAGGCCTCTGTTCCGTATTCGAAGCCTTTTAGAAATGGCACTGTTGATGTCAGATTGAAGGCAGTTTTATTCCTATATTGTGATATAGGCCCATCAGATAGGAAGTGAATCCTTTTAGCAAGTGGACATTTAGTATGGCTGTACTGCAGTACTGGATCTAGATGTGCCCATGTTGCAGCTGCATCATGTGTGAGGCTCTCAGATAGGGATGCAAAAGACTCCAGTCGTCCTCCACTGAGATACAATACACCAGTGTGCAGTGTCACTTGCTTATGCGATCCTCCATAATGAACCTCTTTGATTTCTTTGTTCCATTTACAGCTGTAATTCTCACTGTAGTCTACATAGACCACCACTTCATTTTCCTGCAGGTCTGACTTCAGGTGTTGGATCCACTCAAATTGATGTCTGATGTTATAAATATGTTTACAGAATCGGGGTAAAGCTTCTTGGGTTAAGCTGAGAAGTTTCTCAATTGTGGCAAAAACACTTATCAAATGCTATGATTTTTATCTCTGTTTCCACACTGGAGCAATCGTCTTTTTTTTTTT
Organism: Albula goreensis; assembly: GCA_022829145.1. Lineage (NCBI taxonomy): Eukaryota > Metazoa > Chordata > Actinopteri > Albuliformes > Albulidae > Albula > Albula goreensis. Next base: position 1,385,997 of record CM040750.1, on the reverse strand, counting down.
GTGAAAGGTGTAGATCTGCTAACCCACTCCTTCCAATACACAACGTTGTTTTTTATGTTTGGGTCCGACACAGGTGTGAAGGACTTGTTCTGGCAATCTTGACATCTCTGGTACATACAATTTGTGTCCAACCCATTTGAGGTGTTCTTCTCATCTCTATTCGTTTTATTTGTTTTCTTCGGCATCTTATTTACTTTCATCAGTAAAGGATGGTGGAGTATGATTTAAAATGCCCTGTCCTTTTTTTTATTTTATTTTTTGTCTTGTAGTACCTGTCAGAATTCTCTCTCCAGTTTTTTGTTGTTGCCTTTTCAGTTCTTTTGGGTTAAGGTCTCTGGCAGATTTTAGTTTACTCTGAGATTTGCATCTTTGATACCTATGAAAATAATAAGATAATACGTTAATTAGGTTTCTGAATGTATTTTGAACATGATTTCTGAGCATGTTTTTAAAATACTCTGGGGAAAAATGTCTCCTCATTCATGTGGCTTATGCTTTTGTATAATCACAGGCATAATAAAACAATAAGACCTTAATTGCATTGCTTCAACATGTGATCAAATAATTATGTACATATGTACTTTAATTCCAAAAAAGAACTTCACATACAGTTAACATGAACAAATACTCCCTCGCTGTATCTGTACTTTACCCTTCTCTCTCCTTTCACGTGTATTCTTCGAGAAGCGCAGAATTTCACTATAAATTTTTTCCGGTGCTTTTAACCCAAGCTTGTGCTGCTGCCTTCTTGCGCTCTTTATCTGTCAGTCTTATCAAAAAAGTTTTACACCACAATAGTTAAGAATAGCATTCTGTGTTACCATGAGCAAAAGCCCTGCCATATATTTTCTGATTGTATCAGGGCTATTAGAAACATTTCTCTCGTTTTCTGGTACACAGTGACATGAGATTTAAACATTTAATGTGTTGATTAAAGAAATACAAATTACCGATAATGTTCTCATCAACGTGCCATGGCTTCTCAGTACTGCCATGGGCCTAGAGTACATGGTAATGAGAAACATGAGTAACGGTACTGAGAGTGACATAGATAAGTTAGCTTGTAAGATCAAATGCTAACATGCTACATGAATTTTTCCTTGACCATTATGTAACCAAAGTAGCCATTTGGTAATAAGAGTAATTTTATTAAAAAATAATCCTAAATTAAATTATATGTATATGTGTATGTATAATTTAATTTAAAGTTCAGATTATTACCACATATTGGTAATGAGAACCAACAGTGTTACACAAGAAGGTTTCATGAGCATTTACTAGAACTTTTGATCTGAAATAGATTAACTCACCTTGTGTCCATTTTGAATCTTCTTTCTCAAATGCTGCATCATGGGTAATCACAGATTTATTTAATGAGATTGTGCAATATTTGAAGACACAGTAAGTAGCAAATTAAGTAAATATCAGAAATATTGCAACACTATATAATTTTGGCAAAATTTCATTTATATCCAATATTTTTTTTCAGTGATCAAAAGGAGTATTTTTATGAAAAATTTAAGCAAACCAAGTCATCAAACCAGATACATTAGAGTAATGAGAATTTAGGAATAACATTTATTGAAATATCTTCAAAGGTCAAAATGGAAAAAAAATCTTAGTGGTCCAGAAAATACTCCTCCTTTATAGAAAATAAAAATATCTTGTTTTTGTCTTTTAACTTGGAGGTGAAGTGTGACTCAGACATGGTCACAAGGGCTTCATGAGAATCACCCAACATGAAAAATGTGGCAAATTTTGAAAGTTACAGATATTTTCAGATATGTCAGTCACAGAAACCACAACATTTTTTAACATGTCAATGTGAATGGTTTTGAAAATCATAACCACACACACCAAAGAAGGGAAAAACTACATCAGGAAAGAGGAATGTCAAATGTCATTCTGGGCACAAGCAACTTTCCGTTCCCTTTGCCTCAGAGTGACCCTGCTTTTGAAATTTAACTGAAGTCAAATCAATCCCAATGTAATATTTAGCAGATATGGCTCATAAACTCGGGCTGAAGGAACACACTCACATCCTGATTCCAAAGATGGAAACTGGTGCAACGTCAATGGCAACGTTGCTTTGACGTCAACAAGCACTCTCTGCTTTTCATAACCAGCATGCAGGTGGCATGTGTGCTAAAAAGGCTCTTGGGAAACACTTGGGCTTGAAGCCTGCAATGTTGCTAACTTTGCCTGAAGGAGATGTTTAGGGGTCTAATTTACCTGTTCCTTGATTGTGTATGATGACATCATCTCTGAACATGCTCAGATATGTGGCAGCTTTATTTATTTTGCTTATAAACATGCAAAATGAAGTGTTTGAGACAGGTGAGAACTCACTGGAACACTGGTTAAGATTTGAAGGTCACTGACAGGGATATACAGACACTTAGTTCCTAAAAACCATAAAACAATAGCTTCAAAAATAACCGCACAACTGACACTACACTCTCTGTGACCCAGTCTCAAAAAAAGAAAAAACTACATGTAGTGAGTTTTGCAGAGCTGATATTTATGGTATTGCTCAAAATTTAAAGAAAATATGTTTACAAATGTTTGGAATTTCCATTATTTTAGTTACCCCTGTATGTTGCCAGTGGATCAGTGATATCACAGCTTGTTTGACCTAATGTTGAATTATTTGTACAATCAACCTAATGGACAGCTTCTCTGGCTGCTGTATTCACATGTTTCTTAAATGTATTTATCTGGTATGAGCTTTTCAATTCCAAATGGCAAGGTACAGGTTGAGCATCCCTAATCTGAAAATCCAAGATGCTCCAAAATCCGAAACGTTTTGAGTGCTGACATGACACCACAAGTGGAAAATTCCACACCTGACCTATGCAACTTACGACCATCCATACATACAACCGAAGAAATACTGTATGACTAAAAAAAATATATGTAAATATAAAAATTACGTTTTCTCATACATCCACCAGTGTTTACGGCTGCATGCGTACGATAGTGACTGTCAGACGATATCCCTGCATTGTTTACATCAGGGGTGGCCAAACTTTTTTGGTTGTGGGCCACATACAGAAAAATATAAGGAGTCACGGGCCAAACAATATTAACCGTGCCAGTTTTCAACCAGTTACACTGCAAGAAAAACTGTGTTTTTAGACCAGAAAACCCTTGTGCCATGGAAAATTCCTTTTTTGTCCAAATAACTATACAACACTACTGAACAGTTTAACTTGCCATTACAGTAGTGCATTGATGTGCTCACATTTCTGTATCTTAATTCGAATACAATAAAACTCTTTAAAACTCTCATTCATGAAACAGTACAAAGTAAAAAAACAAGGTGCAAAATAAGAACAGGATAAAAGATCAAGAAAGGGACAAGGCAGTCTCCAACATTCCTCCACAACTCTCCAGCAGTCATAAGCGTCTCTTTCTTCATACTGGTCCTTCAGGTAATTCTTGTGAATAGGTCTTTCAGGATGCTGGAGAGGGGAAAAAAAAGACAGAATATAAACAGTTATGGAAGTTGAAATATTCACACAGAAAGAAACAGTATGTGTCATGGTGGTCCATGAAGGTAATGCCGGTGGTCCATGAGTTCAATAATGTAAGCAATGTAGAAAAGCAATGTTTAAAAAGCAAGGGATGGGTAAATAAACTTTATTACTGGATAAGCTTGCGGTGTAAATAAAGTAAATGGGTTTATTAGATCAAATAGGCTACTGTTTGTTCGATACTGTATTAAATTTGATTATATTTATGAAATAATTGGGGTTGTAAACACATCAAATACTATCTGTATGTTATACATTTGTCACTCACCAGTGATGGGAACAGCAGTTCACTCAATGGGAGCAGTGATTTGCTCAATTGGGCTGAAGAATAGCCGGCACGTCAGGAGCAAGTCTTGTTGAGATGTGAAGAACGTCACAGAGATGGTTGTTGGTCAGCTTGGTTTTCGGCATTTGTTCAGAGTCATCAGACAGAATGTTTGCTCGCATACGTATGTGGAATCGAACAGACGTATCATTCTTGCTGCGTGGCACCTCAATAGAAGAAAACAGGCCTTTTCAAAACCATTATAGAACTCTGGCAGGGGGAGAAGCTGATGTTGACTACGTCTGATTTACATCCATTTTGAGACACAACCGGTCAGTCAGAATGGAACTCGGACGTATGTTGGGGAATGGCTGTATATGCAAATATTCCAAAATCCAAAATCTGAAACACTTCTGGTCCCAGGCATTTCGGATAAGGGATACTCACCCGTAACACAAAACTTGAGCAAAGGTTGAAAAGGCATGTTGTTAAGATTGCAGTCTGGAAGGACTGTACACCTCATGAAAACAGCTGAAATATACCTGGTTATGATTCCCAGAATGGCCTGTATCCTATAGATACCCGCAGACCTCCTGTATGGTTTCATGTTTCTTCAGATAAGAATGGATTTCATGTTTGGAGAGCATGTTGGTTTGATTATGTGGGTGTAGACAGTTGATCTAAGCTCTTGCAAAACTGTGGTAAAATTGTGTCATTAAATCCAGTTCAGTCTCATTGCTGGAGGAGCCCTAAATTTAGTTTGATGGTTTTTTCTTTTCCATCTCGGAAGAGCCTGCTTTGAGATTTTCTTCAATACGTTCCTGGATGGGTGACTCCCAGAGGATGTGACTGAAACAAGATGATCTATAATGTGAGAGGTCTTTCATCTCAAAGATTAAAACTGCATAATTAAGGTGAAAAGGCATTGCGCTGACATGCTTGTATAGGTATCTGTAAGTCAGAGTCAGAGCTAGTTGGAGCAGGCCGTGACCACAAGCCTTCCCTTCCTAATGCACCAGGGACACACCACAAATCGCATACTACCCATGTCGTCATAGGAATATGAGGCCAGCATATTCGGCTTGTGCATCTGCAGGCACTCAGCCTGACCAGCACTGGCCGCTAGAGAGCACCGCGACTAGCAGAACTAGCCGGCTTACCCCCATCATCCCCTGGCATGGTTGGGTCAATTTTTGCTGTGCCAGTGTGAACCACTGGCCACACCCAGCAATGGCATGGCAAGGACTGACTGTATAAAACAAGTGCCAGCCTGATCAATCCACAGGCCTAAAGCAATTTTGTTTAGATATACCTGTGAGTAACAGCACAGTGAACACACTTATACAGCCACACAGCAGATATACCTGTGAGTGATAGCACAGTGAACACACTTATACAGCCACACAGCAGAGTATACAGTGAACACAGTTATACAGCCACACAGCAGATATATCTGTGAGTGATAGCACAGTGAACACACTTATACAGCCACACAGCAGAGTGATAGCACAGTGAACACAGATATATAGCACAGTGCCACACAGCAGATATACACAGTGAACACAGTTATACAGCCACACAGAGTGATAGCACAGTGAACACACTTATACAGTGAACACACTTATACAGCCACACAGCAGATATACCTGAACACAGTGATCTGTGAGTGATAGCACAGTGAACACACTTATACAGCTTATACAGCCACACAGCAGATATACCTGTGAGTGATAGCACAGTGAACACACTTATACAGCCACACAGGCAGATATACCTGTGAGTGATAGCACAGTGAACACACTTATACAGCCACACAGCAGATATACCTGTGAGTAATAGCACAGTGAACACACTTATACAGCCACACAGCAGATATACCTGTGAGTAATAGCACAGTGAACACACTTATACAGACACACAGCATACAGCACTATATTAAACCCGAAACCCTGTCATAGTTCTCTGGGAAAATGGTACATTAAAGAATGAGACCAGTAGACCCATATTGCAGTTTTTGATACCTATTGTATGACATGAACCCCTAGCAGGCTTCCCTTCACATTCATTAACACCTTTCTGTGAAGAGTCCTTTTCCTGCAGAGTCTGATGCGTGTCCGTCTCCCACGGTCCCTCCAGGCTGTGTGGGAGGGAGTTCAGTCTGTCCCAGCACGGGGGGCGGAAACGGGACGCAATTAAAGCCGGGGGCCTGCTTTTCACTACATTACCAGCTTCCCCCTGGACTTGGCATTGATACATGAACCCAGCCAGGGTGTGTGTGTGTGTGTTTGGGGGTGGAGGGGATGTGTGTGTACGTGTGTGCGCATGTTTGGGGGTGTGTGTGTGTGTGTTTGGGGCTTGTGTGAGAGGGTGTGTGTGGCGTGCATGCATGTTTGTTTGGGGGTTTGTGTGTGTGTATGTGTTTGGGGGTGTGTGTGTGTTTTTTTTTTTTTTTTTGGGGGTTTGTGTGTGTTTGTGGGTGTGTGTGTATGTGTACATGTGTTTTGGGGGGGTGTGTGTGTGTTTGGGGTGGAGGGGATGTGTGTGTGTGTGTGTGTGTGTGTGTGTGTGTACATGTGTGTGAGGGTGGTTGTGTGTGTGTGCTGGGGGGTGGGCTGTGGCGATGGGCGGTTAGAGCCTGCAAGATTAAGAGGAGCACAGCACAGACACCCCCCACACACACACACACACATGCACACACCCTCCCGTCTCTTCCAGAAAGATGTGCTTTGCTTCCACCCAGCTGCACCTCCATGACGGTGTGTAATTCAGTGTGTCTGAGGAGGAGTGGCGGGTGGCAGTGCGCCTGGGAGCAGAGTGAGCAGATGACGTGTGATTTTCTCTCTCATAATGAACGGCAGTGTAGTGAAACGGGACAGTCAAACGGATCATGGAGGATCTCTCACTCCCTCTCTCTCTCTCTCTCTCTCTCTCTCTCACTCCTGCTGTCTCCCTCTCTGTCACTCCTCTCTCCCTCACTCCTCTCCTCTCTCTCTCTCCCCCCATCCTCCCCACAGCAACATTTTGGCACTTTTCCTGTGCATCCAGCTCTCCAAATGAGAGAGGGAGGGGCAGGGCAGGAGGCTGCTTTCATTTGACTTGTAAAAATGAGAAGAAGAGATCACAAAGTGAGACTTAAAAAAATCTGTTTTTAAAGAAACACCTTAGATTATTTTTAGGAAAGTGTCATGGGTTTGACTTCCTGTAAATGAATGCAAATTGTTAAAATAGTATCCTTTGAGGCTTGAATAAGCATTTGGAAAATAAACCTCTCATGTCTGCAAGGACAGATCAAGCACATAGCAGCTAAAATGACTCTCTTATATTGATTTATAACCACTTGGTAAATCCAAACAAGACTTGCTTTGGTTTTTATTTTTTAACTTCTGTTTTGAAGAGACTAAATGTGTTTATTCCAATGACTGGAATGGAACAAGTGCATCAATTGCATATGGGCAGCAGATAGTGCAGAACCACTGAGCCCTGAGCCAGGACAGACTGCCAAGGCACAGCCCTGCTCTGAATTAGCCCACATATATGCACCTATTCACCATTTTCATGGCTTCTTAGAAAGTGGTGCCTTCTGAGAATGTCAGTTGGAAATGAGAGTACATGGCAATATTGGTTGGTGGTCTGGACACTGCTGTAAGAAAGAGAGACTACATAAAACAGTGGAGTTACAAAAGGAAGAAAGCACTTTCATATAATGACTTTGCCAAGGCAGAGGTCTGACATTACTCAGCTGTGTGCTTATAGAGTTGCTTTTCCACAACAAAGAACGAACGCGTCCGCATCTTGGCTGCTGTACACATCTGTAAATTTTTACTCCAGCTCTTTATTTGTGGGCAATCTCTTCTGGTGTGTGCATGTCATTCTCTCCTTTCAAAGGCATGTATTTCATTTTTTGAATACATTGATATGGAAATTGGTGAAAATTATCACAACCTTTTGATAAATGCATCAGGGATTTGATCCAGTTTGCAATGTGTGCAATTAACACTAGCATTAATGATGTGCTTTATTCAAATTCAGTGGCCTCCCAGTAGAGCTCTTTGATACAGGTGACTTGCTGAAGGTTTTGTATGCGACGGCCGTTTGGTCGACAGATTTTAGGCTGTCTACAAAAGCAGACATGAATTTGAATTTCTTATCCTTTGACTAGCATACCTTTTTGCATAAAATGTATAAAAAGACATGGCAATCATTGAACACGCATGATTGGATCTGTGAGAAAAACAAGACCTCTCAAAATTAGGAAACGTTTCCCATAATGCTTCTGGGCTGCTCGTGTTGCCGCTTCACGTTTTTGCTGACTGGCAAAAAAAAAAAAATGTTTCCAGGCATGCGAGACGGGAACAAGGCCAGCTGCTCCTGTGCGCTGTAAACGCGACGCCAAGATAACGTACAGAATGCACGCTGGCTACAAACACAGGGCAGGCCTTGTCTGCTGTCATGTTCGTCTCGTGCATATTCAGGCCTGAGTAATATACTGTCGTATATGTTCTGGGAGTCTCGTTCGCGTTGAATCCGAATGATGCCCACTGTCTCCGATAATGAATTGCTGCGGAACCACCTTCCCTTTCGCCAGTTATAGCAAAAACCATTTTTCACTTCAAATGGAAGGCCTGGGGATTTGTGAAACAGATTCATCGCTTTGTCCCCGTAATGAAATGTGGAAAATGTGTCATCTCCTTTCATGTTTCCTCTCCTGTGAATATAAACTGCTGTATTATGAAATTATACCAGTTAAACTTGTAAACATGGTTTGGAAGGATTCTCTGACACTACTGGTGACAATTTCGGTGATTAACAGTTTTGATGTAAAATACCATTCTACACTATTCATTTCACACATACCCTTATGCATACCAAAAAAAAAAGTTGGACTTTGTGAGGTTTGCTCTTGATGGAAGAAATCAATTCCTTAGACCTGAGCTGTTTGCAATTACACTGTCCGGTTGGTGTGGCTTCTGAGAGTGGGAGATACAATCTTGTAGTGTAATAACCTAGCATGAAGTGCAGCCATGATGGATTTCTGTCCTTTGACCTGTGCAAAAAGATTAACAGAGGTCTTTCAGATTGTCGCTCTGGTGGTTTCAAGAGACTTTGCTGAAACAGGAAGACGGAATGACTGAGGGTGATTGATCATACAGCTCCGTCATTGCTCCAGCCTGCCCTGTTCGTCCACAGGACAGCGCCCCCTGGACACGCCTGTTAAAACACCGCCATCCAGGCATTTGCTTTCACATATCATCAAGATAAATATTTAAGCTTATTCAGCCATTTGTGGAACTCAGGGAGACCCCTTGAGAAGAGTGACTAATGTTCCTCTGAAGCGTTATTTTAGAAAAAGAGAAATTAGCAGTAAATAAGATTCAGGAGAAGACTCTGGGAATCCAGCAATGCTGTCTATGATTATGTTGCTTTTGGGACTACTGCTGAATTATTAATGGTACTTACTTACAAAACTGAAATACTGTTTTTTTTTTTTTTTTTATCCATTCCTAGTATCGGGCCTCATGATTTCTCCAGATATTTTTCACAACAGGATACTTAATACTTACAGCACCTAATGTGGGCTTCAACATCATTGGCTACATGCATATACAAGTTCAAATGTGTTTTAGTTTTTGTTTGAGATTGTCAGCACATTAAAACAGTGCACTGTAACTGCAAAGAACTGCACTCGTATTTGTCAGGTTAAACAGTGTAGTGTAGTGAGAAATCAGTAAAATTTAGCTGCCAGGAACTTGAATTTGTATAGTTGTGCCTGCTGATTTAAAAAAATAAAATACATTTTTTTTAATAATTTTATACAATTACATCATTAACCGGGGTAGTGCAGATAAGCAAAGTAAGGGTGCTGGCTTTGCCAACTGACCCCTCCAAAAATATGAAAAACATCTGTCATGTTCTATTTACTATACATTCACAGACACATGACAATACAGCTTAATTTTCTATTTCATCATTTATAATTAGGTATCTATGCATGGCGTCAATATATAATAATTATATGAGGATTCAGCATACTATAATATGGATTAAATCTGTTCTTTTGAAGAGATCAACACAACCATTTTCAGAGATTTCCAAACATTTCATTTCAGACTGTGTCCTCATGTAGGTTTACAGCCTGCAGTCCGCAGTGTATGGGAAAGTGTGGGCTATAAGCATACTGAAGGACTAAATTGTATTCTCTTTTTAACTATCATACAGAATTCACACACAGCCCCAATGCATCAGGAAAAAGTAAGTTAAAGACTGTAGTTAAAATTGTAGTTAAAGACTGTAAAAATGGGAGGATGGATCCATCCTCCTGGAAAGTAACTATTACCTCATCCTAGCCCAATCACTCAAAGACATGGAAGGGTGGGCGATGGAAACTATGAGCGATTATAATGCGAGGAAGAACTGTTAGTTCAGAGAGGGTTTAAAGGAATGCTGACACAGTGCCCACATAGACACGCCTGAGCTTAATGCCAGCTTCATGACCTCTGGGGGTTAGATGATTGAGAGCATGATGGGGAAATCTGAGCAGAGAGGGAAAGACACGCCAGCAGAGCAGAGGGTTTCATGACACGCCTGAGCAGAGAGGGTTTAAAAGAGGAGCTGGGCAGTGCCCACATAGACACGCCTGAGCAGAGGGAGGGTTTAAAGGAGGAGCTGGGCAGTGCCCATAGACAATCTAAGGAGGACACACCCAGAGCAGAGAAGGGTTTAAAGGAGGAGGAGCTGGGCAGCTGGGCAGTGCCCACATAGACCCTGGGAGCAGAGAGGGTTTAAAGGAGGAGCTGGGCAGTGCCCACATAGACACACGCCAGAGCAGAGAGGACCTGGGCAGTGCCCATAGACACACGCCAGAACAGAGAGGGTTTAAAGGAGGAGCTGGGCAGTGCCCACATAGACACCCCAGAGCAGAGAGGGTTTAAAGGAGGACCTGGGCAGTGCCCACATAGACATGCCAGAGAGCAGAGAGGGTTTAAAGAGAGGGTTTAAAGGAGGAGCTGGGCAGTGCCCTGAGCAGGGTTTAGCACACACATGCCAGAGCAGAGAGAGGAGGGTTTAAGGAGGACCTGGGCAGTGCCCACAGAGACACACCCCAGAGCAGAGAGGGTTTAAAGGAGGACCTGGGCAGTGCCCACATAGACACACGCCAGAGCAGAGAGGGTTTAAAGGAGGACCTGGGCAGTGCCCACATAGACACGCCTGAGCAGAGAGGGTTTAAAGGAGGAGCTGGGCAGTGCCCACATAGACACACGCCAGAGCAGAGAGGGTTTAAAGGAGGAGCTGGGCAGTGCCCACATAGACACACGCCAGAGCAGAGAGGGTTTAAAGGAGGACCTGGGCAGTGCCCACATAGACACACCCCAGAGCAGAGAGGGTTTAAAGGAGGAGCTGGGCAGTGCCCACATAGACACACGCCAGAGCAGAGAGGGTTTAAAGGAGGAGCTGGGTAGTGCCACTAAAAAGTCTTCCATAACATGGATACATTTTTTTGTGTGTGCTCTTCCATTTGAATGAGGCACAGAAGGTTGTTTGCTAATCATCACCTTTGCGTGGCTCTTTCCCAGTTTGTTTGGGTCCTCAGCCGTTTACAGTGGGCACCAGTGAGACAGCCTGGGCCCACTCTCCAGGCTTCAGGTGTCCTTATTTCTCAAGCTCTAAGAGGAACACACAAGCATGTTATTCCCTGCTGGCTTATTATCGTCATATTTGCAATTCAGATTTCTTTGAAGACTTGTGATTTTTTTTTTTAAGCGCACTGAAGAGATTTGAGATTAATGATCATCTAGAGGTTCTCATCTGACATGAACCGCTTTGGAGTTTAATACAAATTGCAAATCAGGTTTTACTTTGAGTCTAAATGTCACCTTTTAAAATGCACTATGCTGGAAAGTTCTGTCAGTTATGTGTAAAGGAGAGAATAACATCATTTTAAGCAGATATTTAAGGAATGACAAAAAAAAAAGAAACTGGGAACCTCGCCCCTTTTAGAATGCATTTGATTTCACAAAAGCCCTGATTAGAATATTTCTAAAAATCTTAATTGGCGGACTTAAAGGCCCTTCGGGCCACAGCAGATGTGGGTTGCATAGCAACATCATCATTTCACAAAACAGTCATGGCCGTTCATACATAATATTTTGCAGAAAGCTCTGAGAGTTGTCCTTGGATGGAGTGTGTTCTGTGTAAGTGGATGAAAAGTCCAAACAATGACAGCTCTCAGGAATGCTATTGGATGGAGTGTGTTCTGTTTAAGTGGATGAAAAGTCCAAACAGTGACAGCTCTCAGGAATGCTATTGGATGGAGTGTGTTCTGTGTAAGTGGATGAAAAGTCCAAACAGTGACAGCTCTCAGGAATGCTATTGGATGGAGTGTGTTCTGTTTAAGTGGATGAAAAGTCCAAACAATGACAGCTCTCAGGAATGCTATTGGATGGAGTGTGTTCTGTGTAAGTGGATGAAAAGTCCAAACAGTGACAGCTCTCAGCAATGCTATTGGATGGAGTGTGTTCTGTGTAAGTGGATGAAAAGTCCAATCAGTGACAACTCTCAGCAGTGCTATTGGATGGAGTGTGTTCTGTGTAAGTGGATGAAAAGTCCAATCAGTGACAGCTCTCAGCAGTGCTATTGGATGGAGTGTGTTCTGTTTAAGTGGATGAAAAGTCCAATCAGTGACAGCTCTCAGCAGTGCAGTGGATGAAAAGTCCAAACAGTGACAGCTCTCAGGAATGCTATTGGATGGAGTGTGTTCTGTTTAAGTGGATGAAAAGTCCAATCAGTGACAGCTCTCAGAATGCTATTGGATGGAGTGTGTTCTGATGATGAAAAGTCCAAACAGTGACAGCTTCTGTGCTATTGGATGGAGTGTGTTCTGTGTAAGTGGATGAAAAGTCCAAACAGTGACAGCTCTCAGCAATGCTATTGGATGGAGTGTGTTCTGTTTAAGTGGATGAAAAGTCCAAACAGTGACAGCTCTCAGGAATGCTATTGGATGGAGTGTGTTCTGTTAAGTGGATGAAAAGTCCAAACAGTGACAGCTCTCAGGAATGCTATTGGATGGAGTGTGTTCTGTTTAAGTGGATGAAAAGTCCAAACAGTGACAGCTCTCAGGAATATTATTGGAATCTAGATTGAAAGCAATAAAGAGATTTCATTTTTATGGCTGGTTGAAACCAACCCTGGAGCCTTACGGCAGCCTACATGCTTGACAGAGCAAATGGAGGAGGTAAAACGCAAGAATACAGTGTTGAAATATCAGAAGCTGCATTGGTTTGGTTGCATGTAAATATGAATTGCATTTGGTGTGGCTAATTAAGGTAATTTGATTTTTATTTTTCTGTATACATTGACTGATAAACATCTGAATGCATGTGTGTTTGATGTGATCCTCACTGGGCAATGTCAAAGAATCTGTGTCTTTTTAAAAAAAAAAAAAAAAAAAAAAAGAGCATTTGAGAGGTTAGCACACGGAAATGTGCCACTTTAACCACGGGAATTGAATGTGCAACCAAACACAAGATTAACAATTACAGGCGTTTCTTCAGAACGGCTATGTGCTTAAGGAAAATGCTAGTTAAGATCAGAGTCAATCATGATTAGTTTGAATGACACTATTGAAGAAAAAGGAGCAATTACTGAACATCAGACATAGTTTAGATTTTGGATTTTTCTGGCACAAGCTTCATGGTGTCAGTCATTTCCAGGACCTTCAGAGCTGCTTTACATACCAATGGGCAGTTAGTTAGGGTAACTGTTTTGCAGTGATTATTTTTTTTTTTTGCAGTGCTTATATCTTTTGTAGATAAACCACTTGACTTTGGCTTAATACTCTTTCAGTGATTATTCTCTATTATTTTATGGGGGGAACTTGAAGTAACCTCCACTCCTGGCTCGGTGGAAATATGAGAATCTTAATCAAACGATCAAACTTCAGGCTCACTAGAAATATTTTTTCATACTTTTGGGGAGATTTTTCTATATCCAAAAGTATTTCAAAATCTCAAGCAGACTGTTTTTTTTTTTTTTTTTTTTTTTACAAAGCCAACACTTACAGAGATTCATGGGATTTAGTGAAATGTAAAACGATTCACCCATTGCCTTGATGCATGTTGCTAAGGTCTTGGACTTATCCTATCTCTAGGGAAGTCTAATATTCATATCACAAATGAATACACTGGTATTCATTTATTCATTTGCAATTTAAGTGCACATTGGCTTGCATTCAATATTTGCCCTGAATGGACTTGCAGATAAATTCAAGCATTGATTTTTTTATTCACAAATACAGTCTGAGAGTTAATGTTGGTTATCTCTGAACTTGCCAACTAGGGTTTGCTGGAAAAACATCAATGCTTGTATTTCCAGTCCAGTTTAAGTACACCTTTTTATTGCAGGCCATGTTCTTTAAAGTAAACCAGCATTCCCACAGAACAATGATTCATGAAATTATTCACAGTTTGGATCCATACTCATTTGACAAATTTCCCTTTCGTTTTAGACACATGACTATATACACAAAATGGTGAAGCACTAGAAAGTAGAACTTACTGATGAAGGGGGCAAAGTTCATTAGGAAATTCAAAAGACAGGGTCTAGTTAACACAATTATTTAGATATTCATGAAAAATATTTTCTTATGCATTTTAGAGCTGCAACGATTAATCGATTAGTCAGTCAAAAGAAAATTAATAGCCAACTAATTTGATAATTGTTAAATCATTTTTGACAAAAAATGCCAAAAAAATTGATGGTTGGATTTTCTCAAATATGAGAATTTGCTGCTTTTCTTGGTCTTATATTATCATAAATTGAATATTTTGGGGTTTTGGACTGTTGGTTAGACAAAACAACATTTAATGATGTCACCTTGTGCTCTTGGAAACTGCAATGGGCATATTTCATATTTCACAGTTTTCTGATGTTTTATACACCACAGGATTTATCTATGAATCGAGAAAATAATCGGCAGATTAATTGATAATGAAAATAATTGTTAGTTGCAGCCCTAATGCATTTTCACCAGAGTATTGATTTTTGTAATGTAGTTTTTCATGAGAAATACGAGCAATTACAAGTGCTGGATTCATTTCCCAAATGAAGGGTTTTGATATATGTTACAGGGGTACAACTGCACTGGGTCAGGGTATGCTTAGGGTAGCTGAGGGGTACAGCTGCACTGTGCCAGGGTATGCTTAGGGTAGCTGAGGGGTACAGCTGCACTGTGCCAGGGTATGCTTAGGGTAGCGGAGGGGTACAACTGCACTGGGCCAGGGTATGCTTAGGGTAGCTGAGGGGTACAGCTGCACTGTGCCAGGGTATGCTTAGGGTAGCTGAGGGGTACAGCTGCACTGTGCCAGGGTATGCTTAGGGTAGCTGAGGGGTACAGCCGCATTGGGTCAGGGTATGCATAGGGTAGCTGAGGGGTACAGCTGCATTGGGTCAGGGTATGGTTAGGGTAGCTGAGGGGTACAGCTGCATTGGGTCAGGGAATGCTTAGGGTAGTGGAGGGGTACAGCTGCACTGTGCCAGGGTATGCTTAGGGTAGCGGAGGGGTACAGCCGCATTGGGTCAGGGAATGCTTAGGGTAGTGGAGGGGTACAGCTGCATTGGGTCAGGGTATGGTTAGGGTAGTGGAGGGGTACAGCTGCACTGTGCCAGGGTATGCTTAGGGTAGCTGAGGGGTACAGCTGCACTGTGCCAGGGTATGCTTAGGGTAGCTGAGGGGTACAGCTGCACTGTGCCAGGGTATGCTTAGGGTAGTTGAGGGGTACAACTGCACTGGGCCAGGGTATGCTTAGGGTAGCTGAGGGGTACAGCTGCACTGTGCCAGGGTATGCTTAGGGTAGTAGAGGGGTACAGCTGCACTGGGTCAGGGTATGGTTAGGGTAGCTGAGGGGTACAGCTGCACTGTGCCAGGGTATGCTTAGGGTAGCTGAGGGGTACAACTGCACTGGGCCAGGGTATGCTTAGGGTAGCTGAGGGGTACAACTGCACTGAGTCAGGGTATGCTTAGGGTAGCTGAGGGGTACAGCTGCACTGTGCCAGGGTATGCCTAGGGTAGCTGAGGGGTACAGCTGTACTGTGCCAGGGTATGCTTAGGGTAGCGGAGGGGTACAGCCGCATTGGGTCAGGGAATGCTTAGGGTAGTGGAGGGGTACAGCTGCACTGGGTCAGGGTATGGTTAGGGTAGCTGAGGGGTACAGCTGCATTGGGTCAGGGAATGCTTAGGGTAGTGGAGGGGTACAGCTGCACTGTGCCAGGGTATGCTTAGGGTAGTGGAGGGGTACAGCCGCACTGGGTCAGGGTATGCTTAGGGTAGCGGAGGGGTACAGCCGCATTGGGTCAGGGAATGCTTAGGGTAGTGGAGGGGTACAGCCGCATTGGGTCAGGGAATGCTTAGGGTAGTGGAGGGGTACAGCCGCATTGGGTCAGGGTATGGTTAGGGTAGCTGAGGGGTACAGCTGCATTGGGTCAGGGAATGCTTAGGGTAGTGGAGGGGTACAGCTGCATTGGGTCAGGGTATGCTTAGGGTAGTGGAGGGGTACAGCTGCATTGGGTCAGGGAATGCTTAGGGTAGTGGAGGGGTACAGCTGCATTGGGTCAGGGTATGGTTAGGGTAGCTGAGGGGTACAGCTGCATTGGGTCAGGGTATGCTTAGGGTAGTGGAGGGGTACAGCTGCATTGGGTCAGGGTATGGTTAGGGTAGTGGAGGGGTACAGCTGCATTGGGTCAGGGTATGGTTAGGGTAGCGGAGGGGTACAGCTGCATTGGGTCAGGGTATGGTTTAGGGTAGTGGGTACAGCTGCACTGGGCCAGGGTATGCTTAGGGTAGTGGAGGGGTACAGCTGCACTGTGCCAGGGTATGCTTAGAGTAGCGGAGGGGTACAGCCGCATTGGGTCAGGGAATGCTTAGGGTAGCGGAGGGGTACAGCCGCATTGGGTCAGGGTATGCTTAGGGTAGTGGAG
Source organism: Albula goreensis (assembly GCA_022829145.1). Classification (NCBI taxonomy): domain Eukaryota; kingdom Metazoa; phylum Chordata; class Actinopteri; order Albuliformes; family Albulidae; genus Albula; species Albula goreensis. Next base: position 1,369,227 of record CM040750.1, on the reverse strand, counting down.
GGGTACAGCTGCACTGGGCCAGGGTATGCTTAGGGTAGCTGAGGGGTACAGCTGCATTGGGTCAGGGTATGCTTAGGGCTATTGGGTCTGGTTAGGGTAGTGGAGGGTACAGCCGCATTGGGTCAGGGTATGCATAGGGTAGCTGAGGGGTACAGCTGCATTGGGTCAGGGTATGCTTAGGGTAGCGGAGGGGTACAGCTGCACTGTGCCAGGGTATGGTTTGGGTAGTGGAGGGGTACAGCCGCATTGGGTCAGGGAATGCTTAGGGTAGCGGAGGGGTACAGCTGCATTGGGTCAGGGTATGCTTAGAGTAGCGGAGGGGTACAGCCGCATTGGGTCAGGGAATGCTTAGGGTATGGTTAGCGGAGGGGTACAGCCGCATTGGGTCAGGGTATGCTTAGGGTAGTGGAGGGGTACAGCTGCACTGGGCCAGGGTATGCTTAGGGTAGCTGGAGGGTACAGCTGCATTGGGTCAGGGTATGCTTAGGGTAGTGGAGGGGTACAGCTGCACTGTGCCAGGGTATGCTTAGGGTAGCTGAGGGGTACAGCTGCACTGTGCCAGGGTATGCTTAGGGTAGCGGAGAGGCTACTCAGAACAAGTGACCCTTGTGCAGTTACATTTCAAGTTAATTTATATTCTGTCAGTGCTAGAATTTTCAGCTTTAGACAAGCAGACTTTAATATTTGAGAGTATATAAGGAATATAAACGTAATACATCTTCTACATGGAAAAATGGTGAAAGAATATTTAAAATGTTGAGCATATTTAAAAAGCTCATTCTGGAAGCACAGCATGAATTCATTCCACAAGAAAAACGGGGAATCTTGGAAATAAGTATCCACAATGGTTGAATAAGACATTATGGGGCAGTTTGAAACTAGAATTGAGAATCTCACGGAGAAAGTTCATTAAGGTGATTCAGAGGTACTAGATAAACCTCAAAAACTTCAAACAAATAAGGCAGCAGGCCCTCATGGGATATATCCAAGAGTTCTCAGGGAACTAGCAGAAATGGTTTACAAACCATTGACAGTTGTTTTTAGGCAATCTTTTAAAAATAGGCGAAATACCAGATGATTAGAAACATGGCGATGTAATACCAGTCTACAAGAAAGGAGACTGTACTGACCCAGGAAATTACAGGCCTGTCAGCTTAACATGTATTACATGTAAATTACTGGAATAATTAGGAACGGACTGGAATTATTCCTTGAATAAAATGGTGTCTTAAATGATTGCCAACATGGTTTTTGTATAGGGAGATAATGCTTAACAAACCTTGTGGACTTTTCTGACGAAGATATAGTGTGTTTGGATTCAAACCAAACTTATTCGATTATTTATTTGGGCTTCCAAAAGGCATTTGTCAAGGTACCGCATGAGAAACTCATTCTGAAAATGAAATCTGTAGGAATTGCAGGAACTATCACTGAATGGGTATAGTCTGGTAAGGGTTTAACTGAGGAAAGAATTGTATCAGATCAAGGTCCTGTACTAAATGGAGTCCCACAGGGATCAGTGTTGGGGCCTTTGTGCTTCCTTATATACATAAATGATATTGATGCAGAGCAGAGTAGTAATATAGTAACATTTGCAGACGATACAAAACTAAGGGGTCTAGCTAACGGTATAGAATCAACTAAGTTAATACACTTAACCAGAATCCAAAAGTGGCCAGATACAAGGGCTGCATTTTTCTAAAAATATCACAAATTAATTTATGGCCATGAACATAGTGCAACGTATTGCGAGAATTGAATTACTTTAATAAGCCGACAACTGTACGGACATGCAGAGATCAGAGAATAGTTGTGTGGGCACAATTAGCTCTCGATGCAGAAGCATGCACACAGATGACACCATGCGCAATACCAGCACAGAGCAGTGCATCCAGTATGAAGGAAAGAACCTCTTCGGGCACTAGTTGGCTTGTTTCACAAAATGAGTCAGCCTGAGGGTCATGGTGAATCATCGCTCGGGGTAACAGCGTCTGCGAAATGCCTAAATATAATTGTAGATCAGCCAGCAACTATACAGCAAAGGCGGTTTCCCATATTCCACTTTCCCCTTTGTCATCAGGGGTCCAAAACATTCAGCCTGTGGTGACAAGCCAGTGAAAACATCTAGGAATGTGTGAATTTTAAAGTAAACCAGTTCCTGCTTTTTATATTTACAATATTTACTTGCATTTGTAGAAGAGTGTAGTGTGTAATTAAATGCTTAAAGAATACAGTATTACATATTTGTAGCATTGGCTAAGGTTACCCCAATCCTGTTTTCCTCATACAAAGTTAACTTCACCTACCGAGCTGTTTTTTAGGAACATAACGCCCGTGATTGATGGCGGATTGCTGTACTTAAAAATAATTGAAACCAATTAAAAAGGCCTATCGCTACATTAATCTTTAGTTTATTGAATGGCATATTGCCACCGAGATGATCCATGAATTGATCACATCACATTTTTTTCTCCATATCGCGCAGCCCTATCAGATACCAGGCAGATGACATTCAGTGTAGCTAAACGTGGAGTCTTGCATGTGGTAAATAAGAACCTTAGATAAGACTAGTTTATGGTGAGAAAAAAACTGGAATGTGCTCAGTTTGAAGAGGATTTGAGATTCATAATTGAGCAAAGCTTAACAGGATGCTTAGATTTATAATCCATACTTTTTACGATAGATACAAGAAGGTTATATTAAAATTATACAATGGTTTAGTCAGACCTCACTTGGAATATTGTGTGCAGTTCTGGGCTACTCACTATAAGAAAGATATTGAGGCTCTTGAAAAAGTACAAAGAATGGCTACAAAACTGATTCCTTGTATGAAATATAAAATGCACGAGGAAAGACTGAAGTTATTTTGTGTCATGTGTGACATGAGAGGAAAGTGCCTTTCGTGAACTTCCCACCAAGTTAGTGGATCCTCGTCTTCCTCCATCACCTCTTCCATCTCTGCTCTCTGCTCTGGGGTGCCACGAATCTGAGGCTTCAGTCTCCCAAAATGGTCTGGGAGAGATGGTGCGCCGACGTGGATAATTGCAGCACATAATAATAATAATAATCATAATGTTATTCTTATTATTAACAGTATAATTTATAATTATTTATAATAAAAAAATTACCTCCTGTGGAATTTTGAAGTGGTGATTGTTGGCGATAGGAACATTATGTTATATCAGGGTGCAAACGCTTGCCTTTTTCCAGTTTCATTTGGAGACTGAGAATGGTATAGCCGAAGGTGAGGAGCTCGGTGTCTAGAAATTTGGTAGGTTGTTGTTCTGGAAGACTTGTAAAGATATTAGTGTTAGCCTTTAGCTTTTGTGTGTTATGAAATTTAGGTGCAGTGAAAGAAAACCAGCCCAAAGTGGGCATTTTTGGTTTAAACAAAGGGTTTTGTCAAGTAAACATTGAGTACAAAGAAAGTCAGATTTAAGTTAATCTCATTGTATATCCCCTGATTCATTGTATGGATGGAACAAGCACATAGCAGTGCTTCAGCTGTATGAGGTGAGCTTTAGTCCTGTGGTTTTATGTCAGAGTTAAGGACATATCCGAGCATGGTCCTGGTTGCTGGTCCTGGTTGCTGGTCCTGGAGAGCCGCAGTGTGTGTTGGTGTTTGTTGTTACTCAGATTGTTGCACAGTTAACTCCCCTCACATGGGTTCTGAGGCTTCAGCTGGTTGTGGAATTTCATGTGAAAATAAAAACTAGTTTCCACCGCGTCCCTCTTGGACCACCTGCAGAGTGGGCATTTACTCATTTACTATGAGTTTACTTTTATTTTGTTATAATTGCCACTTATGTTACATATACCTTTGAGGGTAAATGAATTTTGGTATGGGGTATATAGGTGTGCAAAAGGCTGTGACTAGGCTATGAATGCTTGTTCTGGAACTTGGAAGTAGGATGTACGAGAGATTTTGAAGCATGTGCACCCTGTGTTCAGTTATAACATTAACCCTCTCCACCCCCCCCCCCACCCAGCCCAGCCCGCCCAGCCCACACACACATACACATACACACACACACTACATTTCTCTAATAAGGAGCATGGCATGTCTTATTTTAGTTTGACTGTGTATGTAAAACCAGCAATGCTTTAGAAATGACCAGGGGAGGGTTTTAAAGCTGCCGAGTAGCACATGGTGTGGTTGTCTGGCCGCTTACACTGTGGTTAGACAGACAGATGGACGGTTAGATAAAAACCGTTTCCCAACCACAGGCCCTCTCTCCCTTCAGGCAGGGTACGCGCATACACTCCAGATCCCTGCTGGCGATAGCGGACCGTTGGGCCGCATTTTCATAGAAACCAAGAGGAGATAAAATAACTGAAACTCAGCATCCACATTCATAAGGTAGATGGCACAATGACCTATTCAAAGAAGCAAGCCATTCTCATTTGCAATATTTAAACACACAGGAATTTATGAAGACAAATATTTCTGGCTTATATTCTGGACCTGTTTTTGTATGTTTGGTAAAATAATCAATATTAAAGTGTTGGTCAGTTAAGATTTTTAAATTATGGATATAAATACAAGTAGCTTTAGTATGATTATGTTTTGTATTGTTTAGGTAAAATGCAAACTGATTTGCACAACAGCTCACCTTTTTGAATCAGTGTTTATTACTTCTGCTCTTGGTTCTAATTTCTACAATACTACATCCAACAATTACATTATGTGACTGTTATGTGGTGTGGAACCTGAATCAGAAAAGTAGTTTTTATTGTACATTAAAATTCAGTCTTAAGCTTGATAGTTTCCCTCAAGCATTTATTTCACTCACTTCAAGTGATTTTTTTCTGCCTTGGGATTACAGCAGATCAGTAACAAATGTGGAAGGGCCATTGAGCAGACAACATCAGGAGAACATTTCACTTACCCTGACCCTGCTGCTTACAATTCTGAAGGTCTCACTTTGCCCCTCAAACAACTTAATACCGGGGAGATGTAGTCATAGAAAGATACAAGTATCTTTTATCTGGTCTTTAGATAGGCTTTCTGATATACCTCACTGATTTTAATTTCTTGTCAGAGCAATGTGTCTACTTTTTCTCCTGTACTTTCCAAATTTCCTATGGTGAAGTGAAGAAGTTTCTGGCCAAATGCAGAGTGGCATGGTGAATACTGACTAACATGGACTGGGGCCATTCAAAAGCATTGGAGAAGAGAATATCCACATAATCAATTACAGGCAGCATGGAAGCTGCAACTCATTTCAGTTCACTTTCAAAGAAAAAAATGATTTATTTCTCTTTATTTCCTTTACAAGAATCTGCCTTACAGTCAAAAGAGAAACCATCATTTCATATTCTAAGAAGTTATCAGTCGATACCTCTTTAATGTGTACATTTTGCATTAAAATTTGGGGTCAAGGCATGGGTATCTTAGTAGGTATATCTAAAGGGCAAATAAGAAACATATTTGTTGAAGTAACGCAAGTCAAGTGTGGTCAATATGGAACATGTTTAAGTTCAAACAAAAGTTTATGTGCCCAGGAAGGTAAAGAGAACCATGTTCATCTCCAGGCCAGTATATCAGAGGCAATACTGTAAGTTTAAAATATACCACAATACCTGACATTTAAAGGTACATTTCTAAACATATTGTGAAGATAATTGCAATATATTTCCATTCTCCCATTGTGATTTGCTATTTCAAGTACTTTCCTTTTCCTTTGCCAGCAGTGATGAGGGGGCCATGCAGGCCAGCAGGGCAGAGTCACCATGGCAACTTGATCTGATCATGTTAAAAGCATGGCTGTAAGCCCTGATAGGAAGTTGTATGTCAGTTGACCAAAGATTAGGTGTAACTGAGATATCCTCAGGAAGGGGTCCATCTACCAAGCTTGATATCAATATATCAAAGCATTTCTAAGATATGACTTCACTTCCTGTTTGACGGCTTCACCACTGATTTCAGTGGGGTGTAATGGACAAAATGGTTTCAAAAATCAAAAACCATTTGATAAATTTTGTGAGGCTTGGTCTTAAGATCATCTGTGCTAATTTTGGGGAAGATTAGCCAAAATTTATGGCTTGTTAAGCATTTTTAAACTTTTCCATAAAATCCAATCTGGTGGACAATCCAACATGGTGGAAATTGACGTCATTGGGTGCGTTGAACTGGGCTTGCTCCAAGGAATCCAGTTGTCTATTTTTTGAAAATTGGATATACAGTTCAAAAGTTACGTGGGTAAACACAGCTCCAACTTTGACCCATTTGTGGCACTAGAGTGCTTGAGGCCCAGACATGAAACTAGAAAAAGAATCAGGGGACTGTCCCCAGTCAGTGTGCCAAATTTCAAAACTTTTCACCATACGGTTCTTGGGGCTGCCATGGACTTCAAATGGCAGAAGAACATGATTATGCCTAATCATGATAAGAAAAGGTAGAATCCCAATTGGTGCCTACACAGCTTCTCTGCTTGGCTCCCAAACATACCAGTAGCAGCAACCCTTTTTTACTCAGTGTTTTCAGGCAATTCTTTTTTCATTCAATCATTTTTAGTATATCATTTTCTTAACTTCCTAAAATACTGAGAAAAAGAAAATTACTATTAATTGAATCATCACATTAAGATATTTGAGTTGTTTTGACATTTCCCATTTCCACTTATGTGCATTTAAGTTGTGAAATATTTAAAAGTTACTTAAATGATTACAAGTTCTACAAACAGAGCATTGAAAAGCTGGCATCCTCCTCTCATCACCCTCCTTCTCTTGAGAAAGAAACTATTGAGATTGACTTGTTTGTCATGGAGTAAAAGAAAATGTGTAGTTTGTATAACTGGCAGAAAATGATGCATGCTCCCTTGTTTAAATGTTGTAAATATTATTGAACAGAAATTCTGCTTGAGGCAATGATCGGCCATGCAGTTCTCTTTGCGTAAGAATAGAAGATACGAGAGAATTAAAATACCATTATTTTCTGTGTCTGTCCTCATAGAAAAGACTAAGATTCTTTCTGAAACGTTTATGAGCAACAAGATTCACGAGGCCACACGATAGTTTGAAGACCGCACTGACAGTGTGGGTGAACAGTGCTCGGTTTGTGAAACTTTCTGCTCTTGACCCTATTTTGAACATATAATCCTGAGACGCATTTTTACATGCTTTGAAAGAACAGCTTGCATCAGCCACTCTGCCTTTCAACCATATTGCACTCTTGCCATCTAGTTGTCAGTTTGTTTTGACAGTTGGAGACCACTAGCCTCAGTATTTCACATGTTTTGAGTTGGGAACCGGTCAGAAAGTTCTTGTTTGTAAATGAAGGTGTCATCTGGCTACTCCCTTCTCCTTGAGTTAGAGCTGAACTCTTGATGTTTGCTCTTTTATCCGGCTGCATGTGCGCACACAGTGTTGGAACACAAGAGATTAAAGGCTTATTAAACATGTTTGAAAAATGCTTTTCCACATCACAGACCAGGAAGTGTTTTTTCCCTTATGAAAATCAATATAAAATTGAGCCTACCCCCACACAGCACTAAACTTCAAAGCACAGGGACTCAGGTCTCTATTTCAAAAGAAAATAGTCAGAAATTGGAACAGGATGGCCCGTTTGTTTCAGCCATTTTAAGCAGATTAGTTTGGTAAAATATTGTATTTTTTACCATTACAGTCCAGCCTGTCTCAGGGCAATAGTGTGGAGATGTTTTATTTCTTCTAAAACACTTAGGGCTGCATTATGAATACATAAACACAGCAAAGTCTTGGGCACAGCACTGGCTTTGAGCTGGATCACAAGGAGGAATGTGTGATTTAGTGCAGGTATGTTAAGTGTGCAAACACATGGCGTGTATGAGTGCTTTTCAGTTTGTAATGAAATTTTGAACATGGATTGGCAGTGTACTTGGAGAATTTGTGTTCCTACTTCAAATGAAAGATTGCCTCATGTCCTTGTTTTCCATTCGCTGTTCATGTAGCACACTCTCAGCTATCTACTGTCACTACCTTTTCACTTTTTATTTTTTATATCTTATGTAGAATATGAATTTTAGCTTTAAATCTTTTCTGCAAAACAATGTCCTGGATTTTTTTTTTCTTCATCTTGAGAACTTTAAGTAATACATATAATAATGCAAAACACCCCTTGCACTGTTATGCCTTATGCTTTACGTTAGTTTCCACCCCACATAGTAGTCATTTTAGCGCAGTGAGCCTACATCCTCTAAATAGCATATGACGTTGCACCCACATAGGCGTGTAGGTCTTAAGGTGAGGTGTGATCAGGCGGAAAGCTGGCGCTTTGCAATCTTGCATGCAACTGAATGCAATCGTGCTTAGACCAGCAAAAACCATGTGTTGAGTCTTATTGCATTTGTTATCGCAGTGGTAAGGGTGCAATGTCTATAGATAATTAAGTGTGCCTAGATAGTCCTTACTGTCTTACATTTGTGATTGTGTCTAATACATTCAATTCACCATAACACCTGTCAGCCAGGAATGCATAACCAGGGTTCATGGAAAAGTTTGGGATCACTCATGCTGCCTTCCCCTGGAGTGAGGGGTTGCTGTGAGGGAGAAAAAAATCTGATAAAGACATAGCAGATCACACACATCTTTCATACAAAACTCCATTAATCGTTATGAAACGCACATTATAACAGATACTACATTGGCTGCTGTATATGTACCCTGGGTAGTTTATTTCCAAACCATTGGCCGGTGAAGAGTGAATTTGTTTGGAAATGAAATATCACAGTAAAGGAGAACAGTCTTGCTTCACCTCAGGGAGCTGCCTGCTGTTTCTGTAATTTCTCTGCCCGCGCACTCGCGTCTCATTCATGAGCCAGTCTCTTTCTTTTGCAGTACATCTGCTGTTTTTCCACACATACATAGCGCTGTTAAAATGGCAATATTCCAAGGCACAGACTTTGTGTTTAAAAGGCAATGACATATGACACAAACTGATTACTTTCTGTTATGGCCAAACCACACCCATGTTTAATTAGTCTCCTAATCTGTACTTTGTCTGTACTTTATAAACATTGTGCCTGAGTTTTATACATATGACGTCCGTCAATGAACTGATTAAGTGGCCAAACCAAGCCCATGATTGTGCCTAAGACCATGGGGTAAGGTGTAGCACACAAGACTTGAAATAGAGCATCTTGCTTCTCAAGTATGGCTGGCTCTCTCTCTCTACAGAACTAGACGCTTTTCATATTATTTTCAACCCATGGCTCACAGTGAAAGTTGAAATTGACACTAAGGCGAGAGTGGCCATGAAGCAGGATGAAACTGTCGATCAGAGTGCTCTTTGCTAACAGCCATGTCCTTGAAAAATGGACACATGTCGGCCAAACACTTTCCATTTTTTTTAAAATAAAATGTACTGAACAGTTATGTAAACAAGCGTGAAGTGCACCCTTATGTATATGTCTGAAGATATGCTTACTTATCAACATTTCATTTCTCATGAGAGGTTAGGGTTTGGGTTATGCTTGCACTCTAAGTGTGGACCTGAGCAGTCACAGGTTTTCAAGCATAAAAATATTTTTGGATATTGTATGTACAATAAAATGCAAATGACTTCAGCAACAATTTTCCTTTTGAAAACTATTTAGAATTGAGGATATGTCAACAAAACTATTGTTTAAAATTCACATGAAAGTAGTTTCTGAGGCAAAATGAAAACTTGGTTATCCATTCATCATTTAAATTCCTGTGCGTCATTGCCCCACAATAACCCCAGTGTTTGTAAATATGATTTGTAGATTTGTTAGCTTTGCTACATGAAGCACGAATATATGTGATAAACTGACACAGATGCAAAACTGACCACTCCCAAAAAAAAAAACTAATATTACTAAAACAAACAAGATGCAATTTTATTGTATACCTTAAGTAATATATTTGCTCGTATTACTGAGATTTATGTGGGTGTAAGTGTGGCCAACTGTAGAACAGAACAGCGTGATTCTGGGACTGACAGCGGAGTGAGAAGAGCAGGTTTTCTGCTGAAGTCAGGAACCCACCCTGAGTTTGAGGCGGAACATCTTTCTGCCATTACAATTCTTAACAACCTCCAGATGCGGTGCCCACCAGTCCTACCAGAGGCACACACACTGAGAGGTTTTTCTTCCCCCTGCAGGAAACCTTTCAAAAGTGAACGCTAAAACAAATCCTGCAGCTGTTCCAGCTATGATGGGTTTAATGGACATGGCCAAGGTTTGCTTAAAGCTTTTCAGTAAGGGAGGCTTTGCGTGACTCTGTCGGGCACTTGCTGGCCCCCACCTACAGAACCTTCCCAGCTAATTTGTGAAATTGCAGCAACGCAGAAACAGAGCCAGTGAATTTATTTGGGTTTCTGTAATGGTTCCCTCTGCTCGCCATGGAGACGATCGCTTTCATCTCGGTGCTCACTGGGAAAGGAGGACAAGACTGAGTGATGGAAGCAGGGAGGATTTTTCTCTTTCTGAGAACGGCCACCCTTAAACTATTTGTCCACTTGGTAAAGGTACAGAAACCATGAATAATTATGGAATAAGCTGTTCTGGATTTAATTTATGAAACTGAAGTTGCTTAAAGTAACCTTATCCTATTTAAAAGAAAAAACTTGTGACCTCACAGGAGGCAGGCCCTTAGAGAGAGAGTGTCTGTTTGAGTGTGTGTGCGTGCGTGCGTGCGTGCGTGCGCGAGAGAGAGAGATGCTCCTCCAAGCCATTTATTACTAAAACACTAAATTAGATACAATTGAATTAAGAGTAATTCAACAGTCTTTAAACTGGGTTTAATGTTTGTACATGAAAAATATGAATTTGTGGTTAAACTTTGTACAGAAATTAATACATTGCTAAGTAATAAGGGAAGGAGGTGTATGAGAGTCCCACAGGGATCCTATAGAGGCCTTAGCTTCTCCTTATTTATATACAGATGGTCCCAAAGCTACAATGGTCCAACTTACGATTTTTCAACTTTAGGATGGTGCGACAGCATCACTTTCAGGACAGTATTCAACACTTTATTATGAAATAGGTTTTGTGTTCAGTCACATTTTAAGCATGTTTAAGGTAGGCTATTCTTTGATGTTAGGTAGGTTAGGTGTATTAAATGCATTTTTGATTTACAATATTTTCCACTTACATTGGGTTTATTGGAACCTAAGCCCATCGTAAGTCTGCGTCCGTCTGTAGTGATATGGATGGGGGGGTTCAGGACACGGACCGTGTTCTTTGACGTCGTTATGACAAGATTTTGCAATTGATCAGCCCAAAAGTGGTTTGCAAGCTTATTTAAACATTTTATTTATTTATTGTTTTCAGTTTTTATGAAATTTTCACTGTTGGCTTCATTTCAGTGTGTGTCTTTGTGTACTGCTTCTAGTGCTCTCACGCAAAAATGAAGCTAACCTTGGTGGTGAATTTTACAAATTCCTTGGCTGTATTAACACAACTAGCCCATCACAACTGGAACAGCCAGTGATAGGTCCAACTCATGTGATTTTGACCATGTGATGTAGCTGAATCCCCTTTCGTTAACGTTAACATTGTTCGTGCTAGCATCACCTGTAGCTTGTGTCTCTTTCCCCTCCTCCTCGGCTGTAGCTCCTTACACACACACAGACTCAGTGCCTGTGTGGCTGCTGGTTGCCGGTGCTCCTTTGTTAGTGCTCGTGCTGCTAGCTTTATCGTTGGTGTTGGCAATGGACTGTGTCAATTATACATACAACAGCTGCATTGCCCTCAAGTCTGGTTTGTTTCTTTTCTCCTTTCTGTACCTCCCTTTCTTTTTATCATGCTTTTCCATTTTGGATCTCTTAAGTTTACTGCACTGCTAAGCACCAATATAATTGGCCCCATATAATTGGCCAGCACCATGATTATTGCATGGGAGGATGTAAATTAGAAAATGTTCAGTTTCAAACTGACTGCGTCCTCTGGCTGCTCTCTCCATTCCAATGTGAGATAGCACTGAACATGAGGATACATATGTACACTTTTACATATTAACGCTTTTACAGTTTTGGTGTTTAATATTCTCACATTAGACATTGCACTTAATACCTTCATTTACAGTCTGAATGTCATTTTCATGGAATGTCGTGACCACTTTCAGCTTTCCATGTATCGAAACAAGTTTCCATGTTCAGCGGTTTTCCTAAAAAGTGCAGACTAGAAAAAAATAAGATGGGCATGGATGCAAAATCCCTCTTCATATCTGTGAGGCACTGAGATATTTAATAAGCAGCAGTTATTGCAGGAATCTGGAGTGGGGGCTCGGCATGTGTATTTTATTCTTCTTATAATTGAATTCTGCGTGATTGTATTATATAACATGCCTAATGCAGGCAATGAAAATGCAAAGCGCTGCATGTCTGCCATATATTTTGCTCAGAGCTGTAAAACATATCCCCTCCCTTTCCTCTCTTGGAAATGAAGTCACCATCCAAGCAACCATGTGAGAAAACCAAGTTTATTGGCATGAAATAAGGTCTTAATATGAAAAGGTTTCAGTACAGTACTGTAGGAAAACACTTGATAAATGGATCCAGCACAGTATACATGCCATAAGCAGCTGTTTAAGCTTGCCAGTAATATTTTTAGTCATTGTTTAACTGCAGCCCTTTATTTAAATTAACCAATGAGTGTCTGCATTTTTTATATGAAGAATCCAACATCAAAGGGAATCCAGACCATTTTTCATGTCCTTGAAGTATACGGCACTCTTCTCAATACTGCTGGAGAAGAGTTCAGTTTGCTTGATCCAAAATGAAAACCTGAAGGGTACAGTCTGAACATTTTCATTGCAAGTGCTGTTTACAGGAATGGCCCGCCGGATCTGGAAAAGTGACCCCACATTAACGGAGAAGCCTGCACACCTCACTGTCAGGTCACCTTATTCTGTCTCCGTTTACTGTTGCTGCCACTTTGCCCTTTAAGTAAGAATTAGTATTAGTGTCTCTCCATCTGTGTGAATCGGTGTTTAACACAGCCAGTCTAATTTGGCTTAAGAACTCAGCAGAACACATTAGTGATTTGAATCTCTTATCCTGGAGACTGAGACCACTGAAACAATAGTTATGAATAGAGCTGTGAGCAGCAATGGCAGGGTACCACAGCATGACCAGTTGGCCATATGGTTTTTACAACTTCTCTATAGAAAAGTAAGTGACATCTAGTGGTATGTTTGGGTGATGTTTCAATTTTATGTCTCAGTCTCGCACCCAATAGGTACGTCTTTGAAGCCAGTCTGACTGGTTCATGAGAAGATTTTTTCATAATGATTTTAGTCATTTTTGATTCAAACAAATTGTTAATCTCATCAAGGACAATCGGCAAGGAGTGTTGGGCAGTTGTACAAAAACAACACAATTGCACTGTGCACATGTGTACACTCGTTAATACTATATGCAGACTTCATTCAACAGGCTATATATGTGACATACCTATGTTCGTAAAACAGTAATAATGATGCCTATACCAACCTTAAGTGCTGTATCGGCCAAGTACCACTACCAAGGAGCACTGTCTGCAAAAATATCAGAATGCAGAGATGCCAAAACTCTCTAAAAGTGTCTTCGTGTTCATGCTGCATGTATTTGACAGGAGAGAAAAATTGAATAAATTGTATGCAGCCAGTGGGAGTTAAAGAGGTAGCTCATTTAGGCTGTATGTACACCATTTCATATGTTCTCAAATCCTCGTATGAAACAGATCTGTGTTCAGTATAGAGGATATGTAGCTCTGGACTCCCTCAGCTGGCTCAGTTTGACTTTCAGTAGTGCCAAACAGAATGAACACCGGTCAGCAATAAATGGCAGGCAGATAAGCGCCTGGTGTCCTGAGCTGTGGAAGTGAACGAATGCCCCGAGTTTACAGGACTTGAGTGGACATTATTTTGCAAGATGCTGGGTTGTTGCCAACTGAAGCTGACATGTAATGCTTTTCAGCCAATGCGATGTTAATCACCCATCGTACTGCTCAGCCTACAGAACCCGCTACCTGATCCCCATGTGCTGATTTTACATTTGGAAAGAAATGACTAAAGGAATACTACAGGCTTAGACCTCACTGGGGCAATGAAAATGTCCTGTAATTTTTTTGTCAGTAATGCAGTTATGAATAATGTATGATTCAGTGACTTCCCTTTGCTGCTGCTGTTTTGTTTGGCAATTTTCATGTGCACGCTTGGTTTCAAATTTGCATCTCACTACAAAAATTTCAATGACAAACATGAATCTTCAACAAACTCTCTTATTAGCTGTATTAAAGCAATTAAAGCATGCACAACCACTGTCTCATCAGCCCAGTTACTCAACACATATACTCAGTTGCAGTAATAGTCTGACATGAACCAGGGAAGAAATGTCAGACCATTGCACATGGATAAATATATGTCAGATAAATATATATCTGAAGAGTTTTTCCTGCAGATGAAGAAGCAGCTTTAGTACTGCATTTATGTAAATCCCTACTGTTGTTCATTTGCCTTTTTTCTCTTTTTAAAAAGAGGGAGTGGGAAAGCCATCCTCCCTATGTGTTTTTTCTTTATTCAGACAGTAGGAAAGCTGAGAGGGTTACAGAGAAGAGGAGGCATAGATGCAGGGGGCAGAGCCTGCACTCAAACCCCAGTCTTCCATGGGTGGATAGGTGGACGAAACTGCTGCTCAGCTGGCTTTTTCTCTTACAACGTTAAGCCCAAACTTAGTGATTTTATGTAGATGTAAACATTTGGGAAAATATTCAGATTTTTATTGACTTTGAATATGGCAATATGAATAAATGTATATAATAAGAAAATACATTTAAAAAAGTGATAAATTCAAATGAACTAATCGATAAATGTAAACTGGTCAGACGAAATCAGTGGAGAACTTTTTGATGGCCAGAGTGGGAACTAATTCCAGTTCCATAACCAGTTAACTTGGTTAGTGACAGATGAGACTTATAACGAGGTTAATTAAGTTAGAACTTTGTCCTTCTCAGTCAATTGAAGTGTGAACACTTAAATTTGAAGGTCAGGGAATTTTGGTATTCTGAACACACAACAATAAACAAAGTTATATCCAAATGTATATCCTCACTGGGGCAATGAAAATGGACATAAGCACACCTGGCAGGACAGGAATGTTGGGGTGTAACTCGTAACGTACTCCATTTCTGTGAAGACATCGTTTCCATCACACAGCTCTGAAGAGCCAACCTTACAATCTCTCAAGGCTATATAGATATGTGTGTTTTTGAGTGTGTGAGATGGGCACAGTTAGTAATGTATCGTACCCATAAATATCTAGCCTCACACTTGTTGGCTCAGGCCAGCCTCATTCAGAATGTCTGGATTGTGCTGTCAGAGCTGTCACTGTATGAACTCTTTCAAGTTGCTGGCCCTGTTAAGCACATCGTTTCATCCTTAAACATTACAGACTGGAACGTGAATCAGCTTCCCATGACGGAAATTGAATGTAAAAATAAAAAATGGCAGAAAATACCCTGGCCCTGAATGGCCTCTGCTTTAAGCAGTTTTATACAGATGTTGTCCAAGTGTGATAAATGTCTCAAAAGTTCCTTTTTGGATCCATGATTTGGTCCTCCTTATTCCCAGTGTGCAATTCAAGCCAGGAAATGTTACTAAACAGTAGTTATTTATCAAAACGACCAAAAGATTGATTGATGAAGTCTTGAAATTGTTACTTGCATCTGGCTTGGCACATATTTCAAACAGTGGGGGTATGGGTGAACTGTGCTTTGGAAAAGTAAAGCACTATTTCTGAGGGCCATATGGCTCACATCATTCTGTAAAAAAAACAAAAAATGATTTAGTACCAGTCCAAATGTGTCACGCTGTATCCCGACTGCTTGCTTGCTTTTCCATTTGTACAACTTCAGATTGGCAGCAGTGTTATCTCTCTGTCGTTGGAACATGATGCTGTTCTACATTGATGCTGTTTTTCCTCCCCTTTCCACCCTTATTCTCACACTGAGGTTAGCTAATGGGATAGCGTTTCACAAGCTGCTGGTCTGTGGCTTGTTAAGCCAAAGAATGCTATAATTCTCTGACAAAGCATTGATAAGGAGTGGAAAAACATAAAAGCTAACGTCCTGCATAGCACGGTTGAATAGTACCCATGTTGATATTCCCTGCTAGCCTTTGTGACACAGGAGAATGTGCATGAACGATGTTCACTGTTCCCACTCCTCTTCCCCCCCCCAGCCCAATGTTCTGACCGAGTGTTGAGCAGGGAATGGGGGTGCTGAAAGCAGTAAAGAGAGAAAGAGAGAGAGCAGTGACCTCACAAAGGTGCCTCACCATCAGACCAGAGTGTACTTTAATGGCTTTCATAGAGAAGGGCTATAGAGGGGGGGTGTCAATCAACACTTGGCACTTGCTGCCTACAGAGGGCCAAAATGACAGATGAGTGCCAATTAAAGTGCTTGCAGAAACCGACAAAAAGCATGAGCGATTTTACTGGCGCTTTATGCCAGGTACGAGAGCCCACACTGTGAACGGCTCCTTCATTTAAGGCCCATGGAGGAAGCTGTCCGCTGTGCTGTGGACACGGGGGAGGAATTAAATCGCAACACCTCAGTGTGATACAGGAAGAGAACTACCGAACCGTATTCAAATTATCACTGACGGCAAGAGCAGCAAGCAAGCCTTGTCCGCAGTCTCACACACAACAAGAACTAGGACACTCCCGATGCTTCCAGTCATCCTTCTGACCTTCACAGTCCTCTGAAAATGTGTGGAAAGGGATCACTTCTTACTTAACTCTTTTACTCTTCAAATGCCTTAGTGGTTGTCTGTGCATCCTTAATTCAAGTATAACATACTGTAGAAAATATATTGCTGTTATCTTCACAATATTATATGATGCGATACATGAGCTTCTGCTTAAGGTACAAATATATCAAATTCTGATATGCAGCAGGATCTAAGCCAATAAACAAGAATAAGCCAATGCTGAAGTTGCTCTGAGATTGTGTAATGTTGTGTATGAAACACAAACTACATTTTATTACAGTTTCTTCATTTACATACTAAAACATGAATTTTTAACACTAAAATTCTTATTAAATTGGGAAAACACAACTCCAAAATGTCTGCAGCTCACTGCACTTATGGCATGAGCTTTGCACTGACGTCCTGAAACCTAGAAATGCAACTGGGGACCCTACAGTGTCCAGCTGCTACCTGCAGTAGCTCTGACTTTTACTGAGACCCAATATGTACATGGAGAGATGGTTTGCAGTTTTCATACCATGGTGGTAGTTCTCTCTGCTGAGATTCACTCTTATTTGTAGAGTGTGTATTTGTCTGTACCTTGCTGAATCCACAGAAGTACCACAATGGGCTTACAGTCACAACTGGCCATTCCTGGTGGAGCAAAGGATAAAAGTAAAATTGTAGTAGTAAAGGAAAACAGCATAAGAACATACAATAACCATACCAGGCTGTTCAATCCATCTAATCTTTTCAGTTCATCTTGTGTAAACATTAAGCAAAACAATGCCTATCCATTTGTTCTTTGGTGGTGGTATATCGAAACAGATAAATATTTTAGCAGTTTTGGGCTTCTATTTATTTTTTTCTTAACTTTTTTTTTGACTCCAAAAAAAATTTACAGTCCTGGAACAGTCCCACGCATGATGTGACCTGTAGCTACAGGTATGTACTTCTGTTCTCTATGAGTGTGGTGCATCCTCCAGAAATTTCTGCCCATGGTGGTGAGCTCTCCCTCAGGTATGAGTGTGGTGAATCCTCCAGAAATTTCTGCCCATGGAGGTGAGCTCTCCCTCAGGCATGAGTTTGGTGCATCCTCCAGAAATTTCTGCCCATGATGGTGAACTCTCCCTCAGGTATGAGTGTGGTGAATCCTCCAGAAATTTCTGCCCATGGAGGTGAGCTCTCCCTCAGGTATGAGTTTGGTGCATCCTCCAGAAATTTCTGCCCATGATGGTAAACTCTCCCTCAGGTATGAGTGTGGTGAATCCTCCAGAAATTTCTGCCCATGGAGGTGAGCTCTCCCTCAGGTATGAGTTTGGTGCATCCTCCAGAAATTTCTGCCCATGATGGTGAACTCTCCCTCAGGTATGAGTGTGGTGAATCCTCCAGAAATTTCTGCCCATGGAGGTGAGCTCTCCCTCAGGTATGAGTTTGGTGCATCCTCCAGAAATTTCTGCCCATGATGGTAAACTCTCCCTCAGGTATGAGTGTGGTGCATCCTCCAGAAATTCCGCCCATGATGGTAAACTCTCCCTCAGGTAACAGGTGCAGACACGCAGGGTCATAATTAAAAACCGGGTACCTCTCTTGCTGGGATAAGCAGCTCTGTCAGTCAGCAAATGGAAGACATCACGCTGTTCCTCCTCATTACTCTGTCTGAAGCATTGACATGGAAACGGCCTGGCTTCACGAATTTTTATTGAAATTTGCATTTAATGGAGCGAGTCATCTCCACTACCTCCTATTGCCACAACTCATCAGTGTGAACCGGGGGGCTCAACAAGTATCTGTGCTGACAGTCTCAGTGCGTTATTAACATCTTTCAGGCCAAGCAAAGTGAAGCCCGATCGCTTCTGCCAAACAATTTGCAATAAGCTTTCTTCTGGACCCAGCCTCCACTCTGCACACCACATCCTTGATTAGGAGGTATAGGAAATGTTTATCTGCAGGGAGACTGGACCTGGAAGGAACGAATTGGCCTTTTCACTTAGGATTACTTACTGTTTAAAGACAACTGTCTGTGACACTTTTAATAATGTGCCACTGCTGTAGTTTTCCTCCACTATCTGATGTTCCGGCAGATTCACGTTGCCTAAATTTCACGTGTCACATTTGTTTGTTCATTGATCACTGGGGGAAAAAAACTTCCGAAGATTCAAATCTGAGCTGCAATGCATTTATCAATGCCAAGATATTCAAATCCAGGCTCGGGGATTTGCGGGAACATACATGAAGGTGCTTATTTAAAGAACAGAAACGGTGCTGTGACTATCAAAGCACTATAGTAAGTCATCTCAGCGTTTGGTAGATTATGGTTTTTATGTTTTTGTGAAGAAGCTATAAATACAAATGAAGAGCTTATTTTCAATATTGAAATAATACTTGAAATGTCATAACTAAAGCCAGATTAATCAAAGCCTTTCGCACTTTAGATTTTTGCATATGCAGTTTAAGTGACATGATTTGTGATTGGTAGAGGTAGCTCATTTGATCCAGTCACATGTTCTCTTAGTACAAAACTGTTTTGCTGGTGAAAAAAATTGTAAGTGCTTCAGTAAATCAACCCCACCATGTAAAATGTATGCATTCAGTTGGCCAATCAGGTCTCCTGATAGAATATTCTTAGGAAAGAATATTTCCTAAGATTTCTTTTTTTTTTTACAGACCATAGTAAGATACATCTAATGAAGGGAGTATATTGCATTGTGGAGTTCACTTTTAAAACGTTTTTCTCTCAAGTTGAACATGTGAGGCCTGTCTTTTCATTCTTAAAGCCAGTTGATTTACTCAGATGCTTTACCAGATCATGAAGATATGGGGAACACTGAAAGATTAATTATTCAACAGGAAGGAGTACTCAAAGGGAGGTAGTAGACAGGGCCTGTATTAGACCAACAGTTCTTTTGTCAATTTTGATGTGAAGTATAAATGAGGACTGGAGTTTGGCAGAGTTTGTCTTTAGTCAACATCTCCAACTGATCAGACTCGTACCACCATAGGCCATGAGCTACTTGATCAGACTCGTACCACCATAGGTTATGAGCTACTTGATCAAACTCGTACCACCATAGGTCATGAGCTACTTAATCAGACTCATACCACCATAGGCCATGAGCTGCTTAATCAGACTCGTACCACCATAGGTTATGAGCTACTTGATCAAACTCATACCACCATAGGTTATGAGCTACTTGATCAAACTCATACCACCATAGGTTATGAGCTACTTGATCAAACTCATACCACCATAGGTTATGAGCTACTTGATCAAACTCGTACCACCATATGTTATGAGCTGCTCGATCAAACTCATACCACCATAGGCCATGAGCTACTTAATCAGACTCGTACCACCATAGGCCATGAGCTACTAGATCAAACTCATACCTGCATAGGCCATGAGCTACTAGATCAAACTCATACCACCATAGGTTATGAGCTACTTGATCAGACTTGTACCACCATAGGCCATGAGCTACTAGATCAAACTCATACCACCATAGGTCATGAGCTACTTGATCAGACTCGTACCACCATAGGTTATGAGCTACTTGGTCAAACTCATACCACCATAGGCCATGAGCTATATGATCAGACTCATACCACCATAGGCCATGAGCTACTTGATCAAACTCATACCACCATAGGCCATGAGCTACTTGATCAGACTCGTACCACCATAGGTCATGAGCTACTTGATCAGACTCGTACCACCATAGGCCATGAGCTACTTGATCAGACTCGTACCACCATAGGCCATGAGCTACTTAATCAGACTCATACCACCATAGGTTATGAGCTACTTGATCAAACTCGTACCACCATAGGTTATGAGCTGCTCGATCAAACTCATACCACCATAGGCCATGAGCTATATGATCAGACTCATACCACCATAGGCCATGAGCTACTTAATCAGACTTGTACCACCATAGGCCATGAGCTACTTAATCAGACTTGTACCACCATAGGCCATGAGCTATACGATCAGACTCATACCACCATAGGTTATGAGCTATATGATCAGACTCGTACCACCATAGGCCATGAGCTATATGATCAGACTCATACCACCATAGGCCATGAGCTAAATGATCAAGTAGGGCAGCCTGAGCAGGCTGAATCCTCCCTCTGTTGGGGCAGGCCCAGCAGGGAAGCCACCGTAGGCCTCGATACAGTCAAGCCTCAGTAGCACACTGTGGGGGGGGCACTGTGCTGAACCCTGTGATTTAGCAGGATGAAAGCCCCTGCTAGCATTTTGCATGAGAACAGCACTGGGGGCCCTAAATTGGCTTGGCATTAACAGCAACATCGGCAGAATCAGGTCCAAGATCTTCATAAAAAAACAGAAGCGCATCCCTCATCTTTGTAAATTATTAATATTTATCTGTTAAAACGGCTGCCAATGGCTTGTAAGCAGTTTTTTTCATAACTGAAATGTTTTTGTTGCTGTCCTGTAATTTTTTTGTCAGTAATGCAGTTATGAATAATGTATGATTCAGTGACTTCCCTTTGCTGCTGCTGTTTTGTTTGGCAATTTTCATGTGCACGCTTGGTTTCAAATTTGCATCTCACTACAAAAATTTCAATGACAAACATGAATCTTCAACAAACTCTCTTATTAGCTGTATTAAAGCAATTAAAGCATGCACAACCACTGTCTCATCAGCCCAGTTACTCAACACATATACTCAGTTGCAGTAATAGTCTGACATGAACCAGGGAAGAAATGTCAGACCATTGCACATGGATAAATATATGTCAGATAAATATATATCTGAAGAGTTTTTCCTGCAGATGAAGAAGCAGCTTTAGTACTGCATTTATGTAAATCCCTACTGTTGTTCATTTGCCTTTTTTCTCTTTTTAAAAAGAGGGAGTGGGAAAGCCATCCTCCCTATGTGTTTTTTCTTTATTCAGACAGTAGGAAAGCTGAGAGGGTTACAGAGAAGAGGAGGCATAGATGCAGGGGGCAGAGCCTGCACTCAAACCCCAGTCTTCCATGGGTGGATAGGTGGACGAAACTGCTGCTCAGCTGGCTTTTTCTCTTACAACGTTAAGCCCAAACTTAGTGATTTTATGTAGATGTAAACATTTGGGAAAATATTCAGATTTTTATTGACTTTGAATATGGCAATATGAATAAATGTATATAATAAGAAAATACATTTAAAAAAGTGATAAATTCAAATGAACTAATCGATAAATGTAAACTGGTCAGACGAAATCAGTGGAGAACTTTTTGATGGCCAGAGTGGGAACTAATTCCAGTTCCATAACCAGTTAACTTGGTTAGTGACAGATGAGACTTATAACGAGGTTAATTAAGTTAGAACTTTGTCCTTCTCAGTCAATTGAAGTGTGAACACTTAAATTTGAAGGTCAGGGAATTTTGGTATTCTGAACACACAACAATAAACAAAGTTATATCCAAATGTAAAATGAAAACATGGTAATGTGAGCATCACCATACACCATATCATCATACTATAGTAAAAGAGATAGGCTCGTCAGCCCTGTGGTCATGTCTGAGAAGTGCTCCTCCACTAAAATGTCACTTTTTATTGCAAGTTAAATAACATTACGCAAACATGAAGATAATAATGAGGTTTGAGTGGTTCTTTCTAGGGCTTCACGATAAGCCTTTAAAATGTTATCACGATAAAATTAAGACGTTTTGGCGATACCGATAACATATCCCAATATCTCAAGTCTGAATGAAACGCAGCCGACTTTCAGCAAATACAAATAGAAATTAAGTGACTCCGCCTACGCAGTTGTTGTGAGGAAATAGACTAGGGCTGTGTTCTAGTACTTTTTCTTGTCTCCTCCTTTCCTCCACTCGTTTCCTCCCCTCCTTTCCTACCCTGGAAATATGTGGAGGAAAGGAGGGGAGGAAATGAGTGCAGGAGAGGAGGAAATGAGGAGATGAAACGAAAATTGGAACAGCTAAACCGATTAGCCCTTCATGAAAGTCGATCTCGGCTATTGATGAAGTCGTTTAACTTCCACTGATTCCGTGGATACCTTACCCAATCACATTTCTGTGGGATGGTCCTTTAACCTGACTGGTCGTGAGCACAATGATGTCACCCAGACATGTGAAAAGACTTGATTGCAAGACCAGGATTTTTATGATGGGCATTGTTTCTTATATAAAAAATTCCAGTAATGAAAGCTGGTGCTGAATATGTTGTACATATTTCATAATTGTAACAAAAAAATCTATAAACAATACAATTAATGTTAGTTTTGTTCTTAAAAGTAGTTTTTTCTCTAAATAATGAAAAATATTGATAAAGGTTTCAAAGTCTTGAATTGACAAGCAGTATCAATGAGATAATAATGATACCCATCCCTCCCGACTTTGGAATATTTGAGGATATGGATGGGCATCTCACTGCTCTCTAGCGGCCACTCCTGGTCAGGAGGATGGGTCTGCTGGAACCGCTTTTTGCACATACATTACATTCAGTACCTACAGTACAGAATTAACCATTAAAACCAGATCAATATTGTACCATGTAAATGGAAATATCTTGCACTTGAATGGCCAATAAAATGAAAGTGTCACGCAAAATAATGTATTGTTTCCATTGTGTCAGATGGTGTATGTTGGCATGATAAATGTGACTAGACGTGGGATACATTGGGGATATGCCCCATTGCTTATGGGATAAACCACCCCCATCCCCCAAACATAGGAGTCCCTGCAGACAATTATTTTTTTTTTTTTAAAGAGAGTCCCTCAAACATGTATAATTTCATATTTTTGAATATGTTGTCATCAGCACTTTGAGGCACAGGGTTTCACTGGGTTTCTTCTGCTCTTGTATTGCATGGTTGAAGATTTCAGTGCATATTTGCATTTTTTTGCTTGAAAGAACCAATTAGCTTATTTATGCTGAAAGGTTATGCTAATGATGAGAGTTCAAGTATACTAATCTTAGATGTAAAGTATCTCAGATTAATAATTCATAAGCTTTTTGCAGAGTTTCCCAACCCTGAAGTCAGCCTTTTTCTTTTGCTTAAAGAAACATCAATAATCCAGCTTTCAACAAGGATTTAATTGTATTTCCAAACATCACATGACCAATACAACCCACTCTGTTTTCCTGAGTGCATTGTGACCATTTAAAACTTTAAGATTGGCTGGTGTCTTCTTTTCAACAAGCACCTGAACATGCTCTTGAACGATTTCATTTTCTGCACACACATCATATGATGAGTTTAACAAAACAATCTCATTGTCTTTGAGTAAAAACAGCACTTCCTTAGAGTCATTACTGAAACTTAAGGTTATCGACTTGATTGAGGCCCAGGGAATTTTCAGTTTCCATATATGCATGTACAAATATATGTGTTCTATTTTTATTAGCTATGATTTTTCCTGGGGTTCTACAGCATCAACACTTGGCACTAAATATTAACCTTTCTCATCTGTATTTTCAACATCCTCACTCACTCCATCCCTAGATACAAAGGATGCCATTGGCTTTATTTAGCATCTCTGTGTTATCACACTATAAATTAAATTATATTTCTGACATTCAAGCTGTAAGTGAATCTTGGCACCGAACAATCTCTCTCATGTGAGCTTGGAGGATGCGTTTGACCTTTCTCAAAATTAAAATGTAATCATTTCTGTGCTCCCATGCTTAGTCCATTCCTCCCTATATGATTGCATTTATAGTTATATAAATGGCCATTATCAACAACACACTTACAAAATGGCAAAGAAGAAAGGCTCAGCACAACAGGAATTTCAAAAAAATAACAATGGGATTTTATTCCTGACAAATGCATGTAGCCCATCAGCATAAGAGATAAGTAGGGCCAGGACTGGATTTGGACCTACTGGCTTGACCTTTAAGACGCACTGGACAGGGAAGGTTTCAGATGTGGAAAGCTTTTTATGACAGATAAGCCTCCTTATTTAACACAAAGTAAGAATATTACTGATCTAGTGTTATTTAGAGAAGGTTAATGTCCCATCCTTACATATTGACAGGGACTGGCAATTTATGAATTTGGAATTCTTCAGTCAGTTCACTCTGAAGTACAGTAGCTCTGTTGGGTATTGTCCCAGTGCTATTACACAACATTAATGTTTTATTTAAATCTGAGATGAACATAATGTATTCACAATGACAGACATAACATGGCAGTAAATGATTCATCAAAAGTTAAGGCTAAACCTCTTTAAACTTTCAATAACCCCCAAAGAGATCTTGCCACAAAGGCAGCTCAAGAATACTGGAAGTAGTTGAGTGTATCATAACTAATAATGTTGAACAAATCCCAGATTTTAACACAGAATCTGTATCCAGTTGAGAGTGTCATTAGCATTTTACATGAATTTTCAAAATATAACTTGGGTGCAAAGAGAAGAAATCAGTCATCCTGTTACATCACAAAGAGAGCCGCCACCCCCCAACCCCGCCACCCCTCCCCCATCCCAACCCGAAACACACACACACTCTATTCTTTCTAGACCCCCCACTGAAAGACATGCATACTTCATTCTCATTTTGGGATCATTTTCAGTCTCCGATATGGCATGCCATAAATCAGGAGGAGTCTGTGCATTCACAACACTTCAACACAATGCCAGGCACAGCAAGGGAAATGGGTGCCAAGAGAAATTTCTTTCTCAGATAACATCTTGCCATGGAAACCTTTTATTCATAACAGATCAAGGCTAATTTCCAATGGTAAATAAATCACGCAGTCAGCAGGTGGTACCATGAACTGGGGCTGTCTCCATGCTGATGCTTTGAATATTCATTTTTATTGAAGGTTGGAGACGAGGAGAAGCTGAGATCTGTAGTAGGAGACCTACATGCTTTTGCCTTGTGAGTTGGGATCATGTTGCCAGATTGTGTCAGCACCCAACTGCAGATGAGGAAAGCAGATGCTGTGGAAATAGGATAACATAACGGCCTGTGTTCAGTCCCATTCTTTTCTTAACTTTTGATTTACAAAAGCATCAAGTTTCCCATGAATCCTGATGCGTAATAAATTCTCTAAATGTGTTTATAAAAAAATGTATTTCAAGCTGAATAGCTTCTTATCATTGACTGGGATATAAAAATTTGGAATGTTAATTGCTTTTCTTGTTGAAATGTTTTCCGTAAAAAAGCATATATGTTCCATGTTGGCATAAATGTTAAAGGTATCCAATTAGTGATGGCGGGTTAGTGTATGAATGGATCAGGAGAGAGTAGATGCATGCATTAAATCGCTCACTGTCAGACTGCCAAAGGCAATGGTTTGATGATAAGAACCTTAACGATCTGATTGTCAGCTATGCGTCTCACTATTCTTCAACACCACATTAGAACTGAATGTGCATTGTTGTGAACATTAGAACTGAATGTATACTGTAGTGAAGAATGGAAGGTTCTGGAAAGAGGTCTGCTCTGTCAGCAGGTCTGTCTTGGCTCTTTCTAATGCTGGGCCACAGGGAGACATTATTTCCTCCGTCCATTAATTCACAGCCAGCTTACTAAAACTGAAGGTGGCCAAGGATGCACAGTCATTGTAAGCAATGTGGCTGTGCTGGAAAACAATGAATATTCAACTGTATTCCCCAAACACCCATTGATAGGTTGCTCAGTTTAATGAGTGAGCAGGCACCAGTGCAGTCCCTGATCCTTTCCCTGTGTAATGAGTGAGCAGGCACCAGTGCAGTCCCTGATCCTGTCCCTGTGTAATGAGTGAGCAGGCACCAGTGCAGTCCCTGATCCTGTCCCTGTGTAATGAGTGAGCAGGAACCAGTGCAGTCCCTGCCCTGTCCCTGTGTAATGAGTGAGCAGGCACCAGTGCAGTCCCTGACCCTGTCCCTGTGTAATGAGTGAGCAGGCACCAGTGCAGTCCCTAATCCTTTCCCTGTGTAATGAGTGAGCAGGCACCAGTGCAGTCCCTGATCCTGGTAATGAGTGAGCAGGCACCAGTGCAGTCCCTGATCCTGTCCCTGTGTAATGAGTGAGCAGGCACCAGTGCAGTCCCTGATCCTGTCCCCCTGCACCAGTGCAGTCCTGATCCTGTCCCTGTGTAATGAGTGAGCAGGCACCAGTGCAGTCCCTGATCCTGTCCCTGTGTAATGAGTGAGCAGGCACCAGTGCAGTCCCTGATCCTGTCCCTGTGTAATGAGTGAGCAGGCACCAGTGCAGTCCCTGATCCTGTCCCTGTGTAATGAGTGAGCAGGCACCAGTGCAGTCCCTGATCCTGTCCCTGTGTAATGAGTGAGCAGGCACCAGTGCAGTCCCTGATCCTGTCCCTGTGTAATGAGTGAGCAGGCACCAGTGCAGTCCCTGATCCTGTCCCTGTGTAATGAGGGAGCAGGCACCAGTGCAGTCCCTGATCCTCTGATCCTGTCCCTGTGTAATGAGTGCAGGCAGGCATCCTCCTGTCCCAGTGAGCAGGCAGTCCCTGATCCTGTCCCTGAGCAGGCACCAGTGCAGTCCCTAACCTGTCCCTGTGTAATGAGTGAGCAGGCACCAGTGCAGTCCCTGATCCTTTCCCTGTGTAATGAGTGAGCAGGCACCAGTGCAGTCCCTGATCCTGTCCCTGTGTAATGAGTGAGCAGGCACCAGTGCAGTCCCTGATCCTGTCCCTGTGTAATGAGTGAGCAGGCACCAGTGCAGTCCCTGATCCTGTCCCTGTGTAATGAGTGAGCAGGCACCAGTGCAGTCCCTGTCCCTGTGTAATGATCCTCCCTGTGTAATGAGTGAGCAGGCACCAGTGCAGTCCCTGATCCTGTCCCTGTGTAATGAGTGAGCAGGCACCAGTGCAGTCCCTGATCCTGTCCCTGTGTAATGAGTGAGCAGGCAGGCAGTCCCTGAGTCCCTGTGTAATGAGTCCCTGAGTCCCTCCTGTCCCTGTGTAATGAGTGAGCAGGCACCAGTGCAGTCCCTGACCCTGTCCCTGTGTAATGAGTGAGCAGGCACCAGTGCAGTCCCTGATCCTGTCCCTGTGTAATGAGTGAGCAGGCACCAGGCACCAGTGCAGTCCCTGCAGTCCCTGAGTCCTGTCCCTGTGTAATGAGTGAGCAGGCACCAGTGCAGTCCCTGATCCTGTCCCTGTGTAATGAGTGAGCAGGCACCAGTGCAGTCCCTGATCCTGTCCCTGTGTAATGTGTAATGAGTGAGCAGGCACCAGTGCAGTCCCTGATCCTGTCCCTGTGTAATGAGTGAGCAGGCACCAGTGCAGTCCCTGATCCTGTCCCTGTGTAATGAGTGAGCAGGCACCAGTGCAGTCCCTGATCCTGTCCCTGTGTAATGAGTGAGCAGGCACCAGTGCAGTCCCTGATCCTGTCCCTGTGTAATGAGTGAGCAGGCACCAGTGCAGTCCCTGATCCTGTCCCTGTGTAATGAGTGAGCAGGCACCAGTGCAGTCCCTGATCCTGTCCCTGTGTAATGAGTGAGCAGGCACCAGCAGTCCCTGATCCTGTCCCACAGGCACCAGTGCAGTCCCCTGACCCTCCCTGATCCTGTCCCTGTGTAATGAGTGAGCAGGCACCAGTGCAGTCCCTGATCCTGTCCCTGTGTAATGAGTGAGCAGGCACCAGTGCAGTCCCTGATCCTGTCCCTGTGTAATGAGTGAGCAGGCACCAGTGCAGTCCCTGATCCTTCCCTGTGTAATGAGTGAGCAGGCACCAGTGCAGTCCCAGTCCCTGTGTAATGAGTGAGCAGGCACCAGTGCAGTCCCTGATCCTGTCCCTGTGTAATGAGTGAGCAGGCACCAGTGCAGTCCCTGATCCTGTCCCCATTTAATGAGTGAGCAGGCACCAGTGCAGTCCCTGATCCTGTCCCTGTGTAATGAGTGAGCAGGCACCAGTGCAGTCCCTGATCCTGTCCCTGTGTAATGAGTGAGCAGGCACCAGTGCAGTCCCTCCTGTCCCTGTGTAATGAGTGAGCAGGCACCAGTGCAGTCCCTGACCCATGTAATGAGTGAGCAGGCACCAGTGCAGTCCCTGATCCTGTCCCTGTGTAATGAGTGAGCAGGCACCAGTGCAGTCCCTGACCCTCTCCCTGTGTAATGAGTGAGCAGGCACCAGTGCAGTCCCTGACCCTGTCCCTGTGTAATGAGTGAGCAGGCACCAGTGCAGTCCCTGATCCTCCCTGAGTGAGCAGGCACCAGTGTCCCTGTGTAATGAGTGAGCAGGCACCAGTGCAGTCCCTGATCCTGTCCCTGTGTAATGAGTGAGCAGGCACCAGTGCAGTCCCTGTCCCCTGAGCAGGCCCATTCCCTGAATGAGTGAGCAGGCACCAGTGCAGTCCCTGATCCTGTCCCTGTGTAATGAGTGAGCAGGCACCAGTGCAGTCCCTGATCCTGTCCCTGTGTAATGAGTGAGCAGGCACCAGTGCAGTCCCTGATCCCCTAATGAGTGAGCAGGCACCTGCAGTGTAATGAGTGAGCAGGCACCAGTGCAGTCCCTGATCCTCTCCCTGTGTAATGAGTGAGCAGGCACCAGTGCAGTCCCTGATCCTGTCCTCCAGCTTTTTTAGTCACATGTGGCATTTCTGCAGTCAGTATCAAATGCAATTTATGTGGTATGATACTTTCACAAAAATTTGTGGTCGAGCATATGGTAGAATATGACCTTAGGAATTCTCCCCCTCACCACCTCAGTGATTTTGGGTGAGAGTTCTGGTGCAAAATGAAATTTGGGTAAGTTCCCTTTCTTCTGTGGAAAGCACTGTGCGTTCGTGTCCAGTCTCTGTATAAATACAGGCTGTTATAACAGTGCTCACTCACTACACTGGCAAAAAGAACGGGTAAAATTGTAGCAGTGGGCAGTCATTTTTCATGCAGAAACATCCTCCCAGAGGAAATAATTGTGTAGCAATCTGTTTTCTTCTAATTATCTGTTTTCATCTGTTCCATCACCTTCACCTTCTCTGTAAAGTTCACTGAACTATATATATTTAAGCCAATTGGTAAGTTGTTCATCTAGCCTGAAATACCAGAGTAGTTTTTGATTTGTTATTATAATTAATACATATTTGTATTTATCACTGTGCATAATTTTTGCATTCCCTTTTTTACCTTGATTTAATGCAGGGGATCTGGCCAGAAACCATGAGAGCACATTTATCCACCCACAGCCCTGATGCTGCTGGAACCCTTTCCTGGATTTTATATTTTTATTCCACATTTTCCATATCATCCATTAAATTTGGATGGTTGGCATGGAAAGGTGAGATCTAAGTTGTTCTATATGGCTCTGTTAGAATTTTTTAACCTTTTCCCCAGTGCTGTCAACCTGAATCACATCCGATACACTCAACTGACAACTGGCAACCTGCCCTCATGGTTAGCAGTTTATTCTGACTGTGCTGCTTATTTATTTAAACTTTGGTATCGTTATATACTGGTAATTCTCCCCTTTATTACACATGTCAGAATATATTACAAATTCAGATATCTCAGCACCACAAAGTCCCGAGCTCAACCGCTGGTCCACTGGCCAGAATCGCACTTTCTCATAGCCAGCAGCTGGCAGAACCCTGCAAATGATGGGGTATGATGAGTCATGAGACAAGGAATTATGGGTATGAATTATGCACCACTATTGCTTTTAGAGTGGTCTGTGCAATGTAGAATCATGACAAAAAAACTGGGGAACTGAGCAGAGAAACCCCTATGCCGGCCTGCCTTTACGCAGGCGCTTGACTGAGCAGAGAAACCCCTATGCCGGCCTGGCCTTTACGCAGGCGCTTGGCCGAGCAGAGAAACCCCTATGCCGGCCTTGCCTTCACGCAGGCGCTTGGCCGAGCAGAGAAACCCCTATGCCGGCCTTGCCTTTACGCAGGCGCTTGGCCGAGCAGAGAAACCCCTATGCCGGCCTGGCCTTTACGCAGGCGCTTGGCTGAGCAGAGAAACCCCTATGCCGGCCTTGCCTTTACGCAGGCGCTTGGCCGAGCAGAGAAACCCCTATGCCGGCCTTGCCTTTACGCAGGCGCTTGGCCGAGCAGAGAAACCCCTATGCCGGCCTGGCCTTTACGCAGGCGCTTGGCTGAGCAGAGAAACCCCTATGCCGGCCTTGCCTTTACACAGGCGCTTGGCTGAGCAGAGAAACCCCTATGCCGGCCTTGCCTTTACGCAGGCGCTTGGCCGAGCAGAGAAACCCCTATGCCGGCCTTGCCTTTACGCAGGCGCTTGGCTGAGCAGAGAAACCCCTATGCCGGCCTGGCCTTTACGCAGGCGCTTGGCTGAGCAGAGAAACCCCTATGCCGGCCTTGCCTTTACGCAGGCGCTTGGCCGAGCAGAGAAACCCCTATGCCGGCCTTGGCTTTACGCAGGCGCTTGGCTGAGCAGAGAAACCCCTATGCCGGCCTGGCCTTTACGCAGGCGCTTGGCTGAGCAGAGAAACCCCTATGCCGGCCTTGCCTTTACACAGGTGCTTGGCTGAGCAGAGAAACCCCTATGCCGGCCTTGGCTTTACGCAGGCGCTTGGCTGAGCAGAGAAACCCCTATGCCGGCCTGGCCTTCACGCAGGCGCTTGGCTGAGCAGAGAAACCCCTTTGTCTGGCTCTGTAAGCCGTTCAGCTCAGTGTAGCACTTAATCATAGGGCAGAAGATTGGCCCAGGTCGGGATTGATCTCCCTTCTCTTAAAAGCCTTGGGGAAGGGGCTGAAATTGGTTAAATTATGGAACCTGTGTGCTCCATTAAATAATTAGGGCAGAGACAGAGAGTAGCCGCAGGAATGCTTTTTCTTCCTGCTCAACATCCTGGGATATGGGGCCCTTCGGGCAAAACTGCACAGACAGGCGACTCTGCTGTCTGAGCAAGGACGACCAGTGACAGGAAGCAGACCAACAGCCTCTTTGGCCTTGTGTGCAGTTCCTTTCCACATGACTAATGTCAGACAGATGGGGAGAGGACCTCTCCTTTCCATCTGAGCACAGAGCCCAGCCAAAGAAATGATACATACAATGTTTCCACAAGTATTTATGTAATTAAGCCTCAATTTCACATTATCAAAGGTGTACTTACATAAGTGTTACATGCATAACATCACACAGTGGCTTAAACAGGTTCTGGAAAAGCCCATTAAAGGGCCGGCAAACCTTTACCTTTGAATGTCATGGCACTGGAGATGTACTAAAACTGTTACCCAGAGCACACGGCACTGGAGATGTACTAAAACTGTTACCCAGAGCACAAGGCACTGGAGATGTACTGAAACTGTTACCCAGAGCATAAGGCACTGGAGATGTACTAAAACTGTTACCCAGAGCACAAGGCACTGGAGATGTACTAAAACTGTTACCCAGAGCAAAAGGCACTGGAGATGTACTAAAACTGTTACCCAGAGCACAAGGCACTGGAGATGTACTAAAACTGTTACCCAGAGCACAAGGCACTGGAGATGTACTAAAACTGTTACCCAGAGCACACGGCACTGGAGATGTACTAAAACTGTTACCCAGAGCACAAGGTACTGGAGATGTACTAAAACTGTTACCCAGAGCACACGGCACTAGAGATGTACTAAAACTGTTACCCAGAGCACAAGGCACTGGAGATGTACTAAAACTGTTACCCAGAGCACAAGGCACTGGAGATGTACTAAAACTGTTACCCAGAGCACACGGCACTAGAGATGTACTAAAACTGTTACCCAGAGCACAAGGCACTGGAGATGTACTAAAACTGTTACCCAGAGCATAAGGCACTGGAGATGTACTAAAACTGTTACCCAGAGCACAAGGCACTGGAGATGTACTAAAACTGTTACCCAGAGCACAAGGCACTGGAGATGTACTAAAACTGTTACCCAGAGCACAAGGCACTGGAGATGTACTAAAACTGTTACCCAGAGCACAAGGCACTGGAGATGTACTAAAACTGTTACCCAGAGCACAAGGCACTGGAGATGTACTAAAACTGTTACCCAGAGCACAAGGTACTGGAGATGTACTAAAACTGTTACCCAGAGCACACGGCACTAGAGATGTACTAAAACTGTTACCCAGAGCACAAGGTACTGGAGATGTACTAAAACTGTTACCCAGAGCACAAGGCACTGGAGATGTACTAAAACAGTTACCCAGAGCACACGGCACTAGAGATGTACTAAAACTGTTACCCAGAGCACAAGGTACTGGAGATGTACTAAAACTGTTACCCAGAGCACAAGGCACTGGAGATGTACTAAAACTGTTACCCAGAGCACAAGGCACTGGAGATGTACTAAAACTGTTACCCAGAGCACACGGCACTGGAGATGTACTAAAACTGTTACCCAGAGCACAAGGCACTGGAGATGTACTAAAACTGTTACCCGGAGCACACGGCACTAGAGATGTACTAAAACTGTTACCCAGAGCACAAGGCACTGGAGATGTACTAAAACTGTTACCCAGAGCACAAGGCACTGGAGATGTACTAAAACTGTTACCCAGAGCACAAGGCACTGGAGATGTACTAAAACTGTTACCCAGAGCACAAGGCACTGGAGATGTACTAAAACTGTTACCCAGAGCACAAGGCACTGGAGATGTACTAAAACTGTTACCCAGAGCACACGGCACTAGAGATGTACTAAAACTGTTACCCAGAGCACAAGGCAGTGGAGATGTACTAAAACTGTAACCCAGAGCACAAGGCAGTGGAGATGTACTAAAACTGTTACCCAGAGCACAAGGCACTGGAGATGTACTAAAACTGTTACCCAGAGCACAAGGCACTGGAGATGTACTAAAACTGTTACCCAGAGCACAAGGCACTGGAGATGTACTAAAACTGTTACCCAGAGCACAAGGCACTGGAGATGTACTAAAACAGTTACCCAGAGCACACGGCACTAGAGATGTACTAAAACTGTTACCCAGAGCACAAGGCACTGGAGATGTACTAAAACTGTTACCCAGAGCACAAGGCAGTGGAGATGTACTAAAACTGTTACCCAGAGCACAAGGCACTGGAGATGTACTAAAACTGTCACCCAGAGCACAAGTCTGCTTCTACCATTGAATCATTTATCCAATTATTCAATTAAACTTTATCAGAAAAAATATTATTGTCACAGTAATTTATATCAGTTACAGCTCTGTCTGCTAAAAGAATTATGGCTACATTTGTCCTTTATTCATTCCGTCAACCAAAAGTGTTTAAAAGTTGATTCTGATGAAAAAACACTTTGTATTACAAAATGTAAGTATTATTTTTCCATCATGCACACTATGAATACATTTTTAAGCCGTCTAGATTGCTACAATGTATTTTCCTCTTGGCGTTTGTTTATTATTGTTTTTTGATCTGCATTATACCAAGTTTAAGCAGGTTCCCCTCAGTCATCTTTCAGTATTTACCGTGATGTATTATGGTTAATAATTATGAGGTTACTGTATGAAATGTTTCCCTTCTGCCGTTATAGAAAATTTCATAATTTTTCAGGTTGTCAGTCAGTTTATGTATTAATTTTATGATACATTTATTGAGTCACTGAAAGTACATTTAAACTCTCAAACCCAAATGCATTCAACTGGCATAATGAATATGACAACTTTTGTATGTTTATATTAATTATAGCTTGTCAGGGTTTCATTATCTTTTTAATGCAGTACATAGTAGTGACCCATATTTTTCATATTTCAGCTTTAATTCACATGTATTGAATCCTGGCAAACTTAACTACACTGACTTACTGGATTAGTCAAGTTTTGCAAAACATTATAACATTGTTTAGGCAAAAGGTTCCCAATTGTTGCTCAGTTTGAAGCTTTAATTGTACTGGAATAATTTTTACTGAAAAAAAAAAAACATTGCCTCAGGTACATCAGGTATGTGCAAATTAGATTTTTGCATTCTTCTTCACTTCATTTGTTCAGCTCCATTGTTCAGTCTGTTCTGAAGACAATTACAACATTGTTTTCACTCATGGGTATTCAGTCTTCATTTAAATGTTTGAATAGCAATCATCTCACTTAAATCTCACCTTGATGTGATTAATACGGTAACATGTTAGTGGGGAACAACACAAATGAGTGTTTTGGCATTTAACATAAGTGCATCCATATTGTGATTCAATGCTAAAGCACATGAATCATTTTTCCAGCTTCCACAAGTGAAAATATTTATAGTGGTATTTGCTGTTGTTAACTCACCACCATGCCTCCCCTAAATCTGTAACAAAATGCCTACGAGACGCTCTGCAGTTATGTGTCATAACGTTCATCAATACACATTTGGCTGTAAGACCAAAGGCAGTACCGATCAGCCCATTTCTGTTCATTTCTATAATTTCATTCAGTAACATTGACAGTAACGATCACCAACAAAGCAGTTGTTATTTTTCCTCATCAAAATGAAAACTGAGTTTTTGTCATTGTTGACGAGGCACCTCACGGTTGGATAATAGCATGTGCCTCACAGGCTTTTTAGGGACCGCTGTGGGTGACCAGTTAACACCTTTCCATGGCCACTGGTGTGTTTAGCTGTCAGTGTGATCTGCAGCAGAAGAGGCGGGCGTCCTCCCTGTGCTGTTCCAGTCTCCTGCACGGAGCTCTGGGATACCCGAGTGGTTATGTCCTGAGGCTGCTGGGTATTTGTGAGGATGGACGTGCTGTAATCCCCCTTCTTTCTCCCTGGTCCAGCTCTTCCCCGAGGTACACGCAGAACGGTGCGGGAGAGAAACGGATCATTACATGCAGTTACCTGCTTGCATTCAAAAGCGCGATCCCAGAGACCCCGTCAGCCCTTTGCCTCTGTCTGTTTGATAACTAAACTCATAGAGGGGTTTTTATTCTTTATTTTCATAGATTCATTTTGAACATACCCCCTTTATCCCCCCCACATTCCCCCGTATAGGATTTGAGCAGCACTAAAGTGTAACGTGGCCGTTAAAGCTTAATGCGACGCCGTATGCAAGATCGTTAATTTCCAAGCGCGGGGCTCCAAATTAACGACACGATAAGCGATTTGTCATGTGCTCCATTTCCCCCCCAGGTCTCGCTCTCCAAAATTGTGTGGAGTCAGCAGTTATTGGTGCGTGGCGTACAGGATGCGGGAAAGGCGGTTATTGGGCTTTTGATCAGACCAAAAGCTTCCATCGTTCTTTGTCACAAGCAGAGGCCGTTTAAGCTTGTGGGGACATCTGAAGTTAAGCTGTCTGCCGAGAGCAATTCTCAGGCAAGACAGCTGCATGTATCTCGTCATAAGTATGAGATTCTCCTTCTCCTGGCTCTTATGTCTTTTATAAATAGCTAAAAACAGAGGCCTAAATTCTTCTGGATTGGATAGAGTCATATCGGTGTGATCCAGTGTGGTGTGAGTATGTAGTCTCCACATGGTAGGAGATTTACAGCATGTAGCAGATCCTGATGGAATGGTTTTTAAATCCAGCTTATGAATATTTAAGGACATTTATTCCTATTATTAACTGTGCCAATGGGGCACAGTTACGCTACGCTAGCTGCTGCTAAAGGTGGTGTAAGTGTAAATGTGTGCAAAGTTACCAATTCGAGGGAAACCCAGACGTGTATGTGTAGTGGTGCTGTGTTTGTTTTCCATTTGGGCTGGTTCTTGCCCATAAGCACACACACAGCATAGCAGGCCAGGAAAATGATCCCGTCACCTGATTCAGGTTTACAACATGACTGCACATAAACACACCAGGAAATACGCAGTTTGTATCTCATATGCATCCCAGCTCTTTTCAGCTGAATTGTAAATGTTTATTTTGGCCCATTAACCCTCTGAGGTGTCAGAGTAAATTCAGCTCACATTGTGTAAATGTCATCAATTTACCCACAGTGAGTGGAAGTGCTTCATATTTTTGTTTTCAGCTCAAACTTAGCTACAGTCATATGGCTGCAGTCAGTCGGTCTGGGTAATATGCGGTTTGTAAACCGCTCTGAAAACACATAAACGCTAAACATTAGTTTTGATCATGGACAGTGTTGTGAAAACACACACTGACCAATAGTAAGTAATTGTCTGGATCACTGAAATTTGTTCATTATGGTATTGTGTATGTAAAGATACCAAAATATCTTATACAAGGTAACTAAATGGCTAAAAACCTTCACTTGTCAGTGTTATCTTTCAGTTCAAGGCCTCTCTGCATTGAATATTTATGAGGTAGCAGAACATTCACACCTGAGCCCCGTCCCACCTTAGCCAACAGCTTTTCACAAAGCAAAACAGCCAAACAACACTGAAAACTATCAATAATCTATTCACATACACATATATGCAGGGTACATTACCATGTTCATAAGCCATACAAACAGACAGCCTAACACCAATACAAACTATTGATGAGCCATTCACATATATGCAGACTAAACTTGCATGTTCATAATACATACAAAACAGACAGCCTGACAGCTAATGCACATAAACGGATTGAACAAACAGTGGTGAAGTATGGTAATGGAACTGTACACAATAACCAGGACCTGGTGAGTTGTTATCTTCATTGCCACTCATTTTCAAAATGAAACTAAAGTTGTACAGGAGAAGTAGTGAAGGATGTTTCAAACTGTTTGGCGTTTTATTGTATTTACAGTGGCCGTTTTCACACATGGCATCGCCTCTCCCCAAACAGTGAGCCTGATTATCGCATAGTTACCATATGTATGGACCTGCTGCTGGATGGGCAGGCACTCTGTGCTTGCAGCTCCACAGTGACTGAATAGTGTGATAAGGTCTGATTTTTTGCATAAATCTACACATTGAAAAAAAATATTATAATTTGCTACTGGGCACTTTAAAAAGCTATGACTCTAAGGTTTCTGTCAATGCTTTTGCCACATTTGTATGATCAAATCTTACAAAGTTAATTAACAGAATGTAAAGTAATTCAATTCATCTTTTTGAGCTTCGCCGGCGAAGCTCTTGACCCCAGGAGGTTAATCAAAGGAAAGCCTTCTGGACTGCAGGTGCCAGTTTGACCAGAGGGGGCACTGTTTCACAGTGCAGCCCTTCCTGATTGGATAAACACAGCAAGCTTTAATCCATACTGCCTAAGGGGTGCCTGACAGTGTCAGTGTCACCTCTGGCATGGTCAGGAATCAGTGATGAGGTGGAGCGCTACTTTCTGTGCCCATGTGATGGAAACGCAGTGAACGGGGTGCTTGGGCTCTTTAAACCACAGTGGTATCAGCCGTCTTACGAAGGTTTCAGGGTGAAATCATACTTGTCATTTTCTGAGAGGCTGTGAGGTGCACCATCCACGTAGAGTCAGACACCCAATTGATTGGGTTTGTGTGCTTTTCTGTCATGTTCCTCAGACAATTAGAAAGTGAGAGTGATCACAGTTATAGCGGGTAATCCCCAAAGGTGCCCATGAGAGGGATTGAGTGGGCGGAAAATGAGAAAGTTCTGTCTTGCTTGTTACCCTTCCTGTTGTTAACTTCAGGCAATTCTGCTACAACATTTAATTGGGCATTGACTTCCATCCAAACTTTGACAACTTGTGACAGAGTGTAGGTCAATATTCTTTTGTCTGATGGAGTATG
The DNA here is from genome assembly GCA_022829145.1 of Albula goreensis. Classification (NCBI taxonomy): domain Eukaryota; kingdom Metazoa; phylum Chordata; class Actinopteri; order Albuliformes; family Albulidae; genus Albula; species Albula goreensis. The sequence continues at coordinate 1,331,076 of CM040750.1, read as the reverse complement.
TGTATCACAACAATTCTGCAGAAAAAATATTACTAAAGGAGAGAACAATCTTTCAGCCACTATTTTTCAATCAAAGGCTGTTTTTGAAGGCCTGTTTCCACAGACTCAAATACAGGAAGAGTCTCTGGTGTTAAATTTGTCACTTACCCTGATTCCAGAAATCCCCACAGATTTATAGAGGTGCCTGTTTCATTTTGTTGTCATGAGAAAAACACAGGCCTTGACTGTGTCAATGTTTGTCCATAATTTGATCTGTCGTGGACGAAGCGCACTTTATATTTTTATTTGACATAGTGTATTGAGTTAATTGTAATGATTGGTAAACTCTTTGTATTCGCAAAGAAACATGAAAACTTGATTTGCATTGTGTCAAATAGTCAACAGTTATTGATTCAAAAATGCATATATTCAGACTGAAAGCTGTTTTCTCTCAAGGCAATCAAAAGCAATGATGTGACCATATATGGCCACATCACCCATGCTGTTGTCAGTCTGAAGGGCATAAGAGCCGGTCGTAAAAGCTCTTGGTAGACAATGCAAGATGTCTCATGCTGGATTTTGATTATAATGAGAGTAACTGGTGGGTCACTGTCCAAGCAAGCTGAACTCTGATTTTGCGTGTGACCCGCATCGCTGCACCTTGTGCCCAGTTTCATTACTATCAGCATGGATTAAACTGTGATTATCATGGTGTATAATCATCTGTAATTATAGGGAATTCATTATAGGTGGAATTACACAACCTTGGCTGCTGTAAATATGTAATAAACTTTGTCGTATGGCTTTCTCAGAAGGCTTATGAGTGATCAATGAATATGACTGTGATACTGAATCAAACAGTGAGGCATTAGTACCATCACAGATTCAACTATTTCTATGAAATGATTTGTACAAAAACCTTTGGGTGATATTGTGGACTGCTAATAGCAGATTAGCACATAACATTTTGTATTGGTTGAAATTCAATTTATCCTGGTGCCTTACATTCCATAATATTGAAACATAATGAGTACTGTATATATAGTTGCATTATTGTTTGTGTGGGGGAATACTGAATAGTACCATACATCACTACCTAAGAGTGCCACAAGACACACAAACAAACAAACTCCAGCACTGAACAGGCGGTAGCCCAATACAGACAGTAGGTCCATCATTTTTATTTATTTACAAAATTTATTTTCACAAGAAAGAACGTGAAGCACCATGTGACCTAGGCTTGCCCATCCTAATTAGTCGTTGAAAAGTCAAATGTTCACTGCCTAATTATTGTTCAGCCTGATACTCCACCATAGTTTGACAGGAAGTTGTTCATTTAGTTATTAGTGTGCAAAAAAGTTTGTTTGCAGTTTTTATGGATGTCCTCATAAACATACCCCAGTATTTCAAAATTGTAATCTGGTTTAAACTGGTTTTGAATTTCATGATTTTCATACATGATATGAAGGTTTGCCAGCCTGCTATATTTTTGAAAACTGCTTGTTGTCATGGTGAAATTCATGGTACAGTTCTTAAAGCAACATAACCCAGGCTAATGATACATCTGTCCTGAAATACACTATATCGTAGTTCCATAAACAAGGCCTACACTGAAAAGCAATGTCTGATATTTAAAATTAATATATTAATTTCTTGTCTTAACATTTGCATTGTTGTTTTTTTTCTTCAGTTTTTATCTCACTTCCCTAGGCTGGTATGTTTTTATTTTCAGTGCTTTTTTAATTAAAAAACACCAATAATTTCCTTGACTTTCTTGAGGGGAAAAAACCTCAGATGCATCCAAAAATGTATTCCTCCTTGTTATTTAGACCATAAGAATCATTGTTTTGCTCTTTATATATTAATAATGAATGTTTTGGGCTCGCCTTTGCCCCAGGGCTTTAATCTCTAGAGCATTTAGAAAGCGATGCTTCAGTTTGTAATATTGTAGGTACCAGTCAGATTGGCTGGAGCAAGTTTCAGCCTGCAAAGAGCTGCTTGCACCTTCAAATGGAGAACCACCTACACAAGAAAATGATTACTCTATTGATGAGACAGTCAGGTGTCATAACACAGAAGGGGGGTCTACATTTACTTGTGACTCAATGATTTCAACCATCCAATGGCATTTGTTGTGAAAAGAAAAAACCTTTTTCATTGGTTTAAACTATTGAATAATTGACAGGAATGTTTTTCTTTACCTGATTTGATGTCATTGTAACTCATTCTCCCATCATATCACTCACGTTTACTGACCATTTGTTTGTTAGGAAAGCATATCCCTGAACATTGGGTTTTGGTTTAATAGTATCAATCTGGCTCACATCGAACGTTATTTTATAAACATGACTTGTGATGCAAGCAGGTGGCATAGGGGCTCACTGGTTAGCTCTGTGGTCTCACTGGTTGTTTGGCTCTGTGGTCTCACTGGTTGGCTCTGTGGTCTCACTGGTTGTTTGTGGTCTCACTGGTTAGCTCTGTGGTCTCACTGGTTGTTTGGCTCTGTGGTCTCACTGGTTAGCTCTGTGGTCTCACTGGTTGTTTGGCTCTGTGGTCTCACTGGTTAGCTCTGTGGTCTCACTGGTTGGCTCTGTGGTCTCACTGGTTGTTTGGCTCTGTGGTCTCACTGGTTGGCTCTGTGGTCTCACTGGTTGGCTCTGTGGTCTCACTGGTTGGCTCTGTGGTCTCACTGGTTGTTTGGCTCTGTGGTCTCACTGGTTGGCTCTGTGGTCTCACTGGTTGGCTCTGTGGTCTCACTGGCTCTGTGGTCTCACTGGCTCTGTGGTCTCACTGGTTAGCTCTGTGGTCTCACTGGTTGGCTCTGTGGTCTCACTGGTTGGCTCTGTGGTCTCACTGGTTGGCTCTGTGGTCTCACTGGTTAGCTCTGTGGTCTCACTGGTTGGCTCTGTGGTCTCACTGGTTGGCTCTGTGGTCTCACTGCTCTGTGGTCTTGCTTTGGTCTCACTGTGGTCTCACTGGTTGGCTCTGTGGTCTCACTGGTTGTTTGGCTCTGTGGTCTCAGCTCTGGTTGGCTCTGTGGTCTCACTGGGCTCTGGTGGTCTCACTGGTTGTTTGGCCTCTGTGGTCTCACTGGTTGGCTCTGTGGTCTCACTGGTTGGCTCTGTGGTCTCACTGGTCTCACTGGTTGTTTGGCTCTGTGGTCTCACTGGTTGGCTCTGTGGTCTCACTGGTGGCTCTGGTCTCTGGTTGTGGTCTCACTGGTTGGCTCTGTGGTCTCACTGGTTGGCTCTGTGGTCTCACTGGTTAACTCTGTGGTCTCACTGGTTGGCTCTGTGGTCTCAGAGAAAATGGCTGTGGTCTCACTGGTTACTGTGGTCTCACTGGTCTCACTGGTTGGCTCTGTGGTCTCACTGGGTGTGAGCGAGTTCTCGGCAGAGAAAATGAGCGAGTACTTGAGTACTCGGACTCTGGGGGTTGATCTAGCAATGAGTGTCATCACCAGTAAACACAATATAATTTGGACTAAAAATAAAGAAATACTTTAGATAATTTATTTAAACAGTTTAAGGAAACAGCAGTTAGCGAGGTCCACAAGTCAGTAGTGACAGCAACCCTTCCTGGCTTCAATAGGATGTCTTTGAGAAAAGAAGTACTCCTTTCGTATGGAGCGTCATTGCGGTGATGGTTTAGCGATAAGATACGTAACATTGAGGCTGAAGGTAATTCATTAACTCTTTAAATCCTTCCCCCTCAACCAAACATAGAGGCAGGAAATCTTTGACTAACATTTTGCCTATTAGCTGTGTTGTTCTCTCGAGCATTACATGTACGTCTGATGTCTGATTGTCGTAAAGACATTATTCATGTCTGGCTAGCGTCTTCATTTTTGGTCAACATTTTGTGTTTAAATGCGAGGTGATGGTGTATTGTACTAGTAGTAGAGTTATATGACAGCTTTGTACTGCACTGTGTTTTGTTCAGTTTTTTTAAAGCGTTTTCTACACATAACTGCGTGTTTTCGAAGCCATTGTTAACTATATAACTTGTGGTACAGCTTTGGCCTGGAAGAGCCTCCTGCTCTACAGTCTCTCTCAGTGGACCGTAAGTTCCTTCCCCAAATGCTTCTGTAACCAATCACAAAATTTAAAATGATTTTTTTTTTTTAATTAAGATACAGCTCCATTTCTGGAGGAATTAAATTCATCTCTACTTGAGATACCTGCAAATTACTTCAGCTAATGGCAGCTTCTGCCTAACACCTGACAGTTCTCACTTTCAAGCACTGTCAGCACATTCAAATAAGGCCAGTCCCCTTTAATCCACAACACAAACCATGAAAGAGATCCTTTCTAGAAATATGCAATCTCAATATTTATTTCCGATAAAAGATTTTATCAACTGTGCCTCTTTTACATTTGTGAGTTTAATACATTGCATTAATAAATATGATTGCTTAAAACTATAGAATAGTACTTGTTTGAATATCTACATTGTTGCATGTTGTGTGGGACAAGCACTTTCACTGGAATACAGTGATGTACACTTTGTAATCGGTATATCCTGAATGACCTCCTTTGACACAATGTAGGGGAGGGGGCACCTCCTACAGTGTAAGGTATGAGTCCCATTCCTTCATCTCGTGTGTAGCGCTGAAAAATCAGCATCTGCCACATAGCAAGGATGGCCTCCTCTCTGTTTAGCTATTACAAGCAATATTAATCAATAGTGCAATCCTTCAGGTCAGTGCTAGCGGTTTGCCCATCAGGTCTTGTTGTTGTCGTTGTTATTTTTGTTATTTAGTTAATTAGTATTGTCTGTCAGTTCCCCTCTCTAGTGCTCCTGAGCAAAGGCTTCCGGCTGAGTAATGTGTGGAATTTGGTACGATTTTGTCCTTTGGTGGTATAGATGAGAGCCTCAAACACACAGCTGGATAAACATCGGACAGAGTTGTATCAATATCCTTGTGCTCGTGCAGTTGAACAGGTTTGTACACACTCCCATGGCTGTCTTTTATGAAAACATGTTTTCAAATCCACGGAACCCCTCTCATGATCTTATTATAGTATATTATGTAAGACATGCAACAACTGGTAGACTACTTTTTACAAAATCACTAATGACTGAGTATGAATCAGTAGTTGTTAAGCCCCTTATAGAAAGCTGCGAAATGGCGGCAGTACATCACTGAGGCAGGCTGTACCGCTGGTGGTGATTGAGGTGAATTTCCACCCCTTCACTGAAAAGCACTTTGACACACTGAAATGAAAGGTGCTGTATGAAAGCAGGCCATGATTATTAATATGTTAGATACGGATGGGTTCACAGACAGACCCCACACACAACAAAAGGGTAGCATGAGTGGATTCTGGGGTTTTTAACACAATTCAACAAAAAGGGAAAATACCGTAAAAAATCATTTTCTCTGCATTATCACAGAAACTAGCACCTAGCAACATGCACACCCACCTCCCACTCTGTTCAGGTATTTCCCAAAGGTGTTCTCCGGAGTGAATCTTTTTAGCATGAATAATGGCTTCTGTTCTGAAGTGTTACTGCTACATTTCTGCACAGCCACTGAAAATGAATAAAAATGGCTGTGAATATAAGGAGTTAAACCCGACAGTACAACTTTATGGATATCACACATAATTTCCATTACAAAACTTACTCAAAACTCACTGAATAACTACTTAAAATACAATATGCTTGGAATACAGTGAGGTGCATGAATAGTGATGAGTTATTGGGATCTTTGTTGGATTCCTTTTTTCAAGGCAGCACCTCACACACATTACTTTCAATATTTTATAAAAGAGCTGTAGGATCAGAAGAGAGTGAAACTGCTCTGGATTACAGTCTCATGTATGCCGCTTTTCAGCCCGAGGGTGCTCTCAGGAAGTGTATGAAGCGCACAGTTTTCGGATGTGATCCCATCTCACCCACACACGCTAGGCTGTGATGCCATCCAGGGGGATTTGGAGGTAATGTGAAAATGCACAAATAGAAAAAAAACACAGTGAGCAGAATTCCATAGGGGCCAAGAGGAGGATCCTGTGTACATCTTATGGCAGTGAGGTGTGTCTGCACTGAACAGGGATGCGTCTGTAACCCAGATACCGGTACCCATCTGAGCCGCTCAGCAGGGCCCAGTGTCAGGGTGAAACCCATCGCTGTGCTGTCTCATGCAGGGCCCCATGTCAGGGTGAAACCCATCGCTGTGCTCTCTCATGCAGGGCCCCATGTCAGGGTGAAACCCATCGCTGTGCTGTCTCATGCAGGGCCCCATGTCAGGGTGAAACCCATCGCTGTGCTCTCTCATGCAGGGCCCAATGTCAGGGTGAAACCCATCTCTGTGCTCTCTCATGCAGGGCCCAATGTCAGGTGAAACCCATTGCTGTGCTCTCTCATGCAGGGCCCAATGTCAGGGTGAAACCCATCGCTGTGTGCTCTATCATGCAGGGCCCAGTGTCAGGGGTGAAACCCATCGCTGTGCTCTCTCATGCAGGGCCCAATGTCAGGGTGAAACCCATCGCTGTGCTCTCTCATGCAGGGCCCAATGTCAGGGTGAAACCCATCGCTGTGCTCTTTCATGCAGGGCCCAGTGTCAGGGTGAAACCCATCGCTGTGCTCTCTCATGCAGGGCCCAATGTCAGGGTGAAACCCATCGCTGTGCTCTCTCATGCAGGGCCCAGTGTCAGGGTGAAACCCATCGCTGTGCTCTCTCATGCAGGGCCAAATGTCAGGGTGAAACCCATCGCTGTGCTCTCTCATGCAGGGCCCAATGTCAGGGTGAAACCCATCGCTGTGCTCTTTCATGCAGGGCCCAATGTCAGGGTGAAACCCATCGCTGTGCTCTCTCATGCAGGGCCCAATGTCAGGGTGAAACCCATCTCTGTGCTCTCTCATGCAGGGCCCAATGTCAGGGTGAAACCCATTGCTGTGCTCTCTCATGCAGGGCCCAATGTCAGGGTGAAACCCATCTCTGTGCTCTATCATGCAGGGCCCAGTGTCAGGGTGAAACCCATCGCTGTGCTCTCTCATGCAGGGCCCAATGTCAGGGTGAAACCCATCGCTGTGCTCTCATGCAGGGCCCAGTGTCAGGGTGAAACCCATCGCTGTGCTCTCTCATGCAGGGCCCAGTGTCAGGGTGAAACCCATCGCTGTGCTCTCTCAGGGTGAAACCCAGGGCCAGGGCCCAATGTCAGGGTGAAACCCATCGCTGTGCTCTCTCATGCAGGGCCCAATGTCAGGGTGAAACCCATCACTGTGCTCTCTCATGCAGGGCCCAGTGTCAGGGTGAAACCCATCGCTGTGCTCTCTCATGCAGGGCCCAGTGTCAGGGTGAAACCCATCTCTGTGCTCTCTCATGCAGGGCCCAATGTCAGGGTGAAACCCATCGCTGTGCTCTCTCATGCAGGGCCCAATGTCAGGGTGAAACCCATCGCTGTGCTCTCTCATGCAGGGCCCAATGTCAGGGTGAAACCCATCGCTGTGCTCCTTCATGCAGGGCCCAATGTCAGGGTGAAACCCATCACTGTGCTCTCTCATGCAGGGCCCAATGTCAGGGTGAAACCCATCGCTGTGCTCTCTCATGCAGGGCCCAATGTCAGGGTGAAACCCATCGCTGTGCTCTCTCATGCAGGGCCCAGTGTCAGGGTGAAACCCATCGCTGTGCTCTCTCATGCAGGGCCCATTGTCAGGGTGAAACCCATCGCTGTGCTCTGTCATGCAGGGCCCAATGTCAGGGTGAAACCCATCGCTGTGCTCCTTCATGCAGGGCCCAATGTCAGGGTGAAACCCATCACTGTGCTCTCTCATGCAGGGCCCAATGTCAGGGTGAAACCCATCGCTGTGCTCTCTCATGCAGGGCCCAGTGTCAGGGTGAAACCCATCGCTGTGCTCTCTCATGCAGGGCCCAATGTCAGGGTGAAACCCATCGCTGTGCTCTCTCATGCAGGGCCCAATGTCAGGGTGAAACCCATCTCTGTGCTCTCTCATGCAGGGCCCAATGTCAGGGTGAAACCCATCGCTGTCTCTCATGCAGGGCCCAGTGTCAGGGTGAAACCCATCGCTGTGCTCTCTCATGCAGGGCCCAGTGTCAGGGTGAAACCCATCGCTGTGCTCTCTCATGCAGGGCCCAATGTCAGGGTGAAACCCATCGCTGTGCTCTCTCATGCAGGGCCCAATGTCAGGGTGAAACCCATCGCTGTGCTCCTTCATGCAGGGCCCAGTGTCAGGGTGAAACCCATCGCTGTGCTCTCTCATGCAGGGCCCAATGTCAGGGTGAAACCCATCGCTGTGCTCTCTCATGCAGGGCCCAATGTCAGGGTGAAACCCATCGCTGTGCTCTCTCATGCAGGGCCCAGTGTCAGGGTGAAACCCATCGCTGTGCTCTCTCATGCAGGGCCCAGTGTCAGGGTGAAACCCATCGCTGTGCTCTCTCATGCAGGGCCCAGTGTCAGGGTGAAACCCATCGCTGTGCTCTCTCATGCAGGGCCCAGTGTCAGGGTGAAACCCATCGCTGTGCTCTCTCATGCAGGGCCCAATGTCAGGGTGAAACCCATCGCTGTGCTCCTTCATGCAGGGCCCAATGTCAGGGTGAAACCCATCACTGTGCTCTCTCATGCAGGGCCCAATGTCAGGGTGAAACCCATCGCTGTGCTCTCTCATGCAGGGCCCAATGTCAGGGTGAAACCCATCGCTGTGCTCTCTCATGCAGGGCCCAATGTCAGGGTGAAACCCATCGCTGTGCTCTCTCATGCAGGGCCCAATGTCAGGTGAAACCCATCGCTGTGCTCTCTCATGCAGGGCCCAGTGTCAGGGTGAAACCCATCGCTGTGCTCTCTCATGCAGGGCCCAGTGTCAGGGTGAAACCCATCGCTGTGCTCTCTCATGCAGGGCCCAATGTCAGGGTGAAACCCATCGCTGTGCTCCTTCATGCAGGGCCCAATGTCAGGGTGAAACCCATCACTGTGCTCTCTCATGCAGGGCCCAATGTCAGGGTGAAACCCATCGCTGTGCTCTCACATGCAGGGCCCAATGTCAGGGTGAAACCCATCGCTGTGCTCTCTCATGCAGGGCCCAATGTCAGGGTGAAACCCATCGCTGTGCTCTCTCATGCAGGGCCCAATGTCAGGGTGAAACCCATCTCTGTGCTCTCTCATGCAGGGCCCAGTGTCAGGGTGAAACCCATGCTGTGCTCTCTCATGCAGGGCCCAATGTCAGGGTGAAACCCATCTCTGTGCTCTCTCATGCAGGGCCCAGTGTCAGGGTGAAACCCATCGCTGTGCTCTCTCATGCAGGGCCCAATGTCAGGGTGAAACCCATCTCTGTGCTCTCTCATGCAGGGCCCAGTGTCAGGGTGAAACCCATCGCTGTGCTCTCTAATGCAGGGCCCAGTGTCAGGGTGAAACCCATCGCTGTGCTGTCTCATGCAGGGCCCAGTGTCAGGGTGAAACCCATCGCTGTGCTCTCTCATGCAGGGCCCAGTGTCAGGGTGAAACCCATCGCTGTGCTCTCTCATGCAGGGCCCAATGTCAGGGTGAAACCCATCGCTGTGCTCTCATGCAGGGCCCAATGTCAGGGTGAAACCCATCGCTGTGCTCTTTCATGCAGGGCCCAGTGTCAGGGTGAAACCCATCGCTGTGCTCTTTCATGCAGGGCCCAGTGTCAGGGTGAAACCCATCGCTGTGCTCTCTCATGCAAGGCCCAATGTCAGGGTGAAACCCATCGCTGTGCTCTTCATGCAGGGCCCATTGTCAGGGTGAAACCCATCGCTGTGCTCTTTCATGCAGGGCCCAATGTCAGGGTGAAACCCATCGCTGTGCTCTCTCATGCAGGGCCCATTGTCAGGGTGAAACCCATCGCTGTGCTCTCTCATGCAGGGCCCAATGTCAGGGTGAAACCCATCGCTGTGCTCCTTCATGCAGGGCCCAATGTCAGGGTGAAACCCATCACATTGCTCTCTCATGCAGGGCCCAATGTCAGGGTGAAACCCATCGCTGTGCTCTCACATGCAGGGCCCAATGTCAGGGTGAAACCCATCGCTGTGCTCTCTCATGCAGGGCCCAATGTCAGGGTGAAACCCATCGCTGTGCTCTCTCATGCAGGGCCCAATGTCAGGGTGAAACCCATCTCTGTGCTCTCTCATGCAGGGCCCAGTGTCAGGGTGAAACCCATCGCTGTGCTCTCTCATGCAGGGCCCAATGTCAGGGTGAAACCCATCGCTGTGCTCCTTCATGCAGGGCCCAATGTCAGGGTGAAACCCATCGCTGTGCTCTCTCATGCAGGGCCCAGTGTCAGGGTGAAACCCATCGCTGTGCTCTCTCATGCAGGGCCCAATGTCAGGGTGAAACCCATCGCTGTGCTCTCTCATGCAGGGCCCAGTGTCAGGGTGAAACCCATCGCTGTGCTCTCTCATGCAGGGCCCAGTGTCAGGGTGAAACCCATCGCTGTGCTCTTTCATGCAGGGCCCAGTGTCAGGGTGAAACCCATCGCTGTGCTCTCTCATGCAGGGCCCAATGTCAGGGTGAAACCCATCTCTGTGCTCTCTCATGCAGGGCCCAGTGTCAGGGTGAAACCCATCGCTGTGCTCTCTCATGCAGGGCCCAATGTCAGGGTGAAACCCATCGCTGTGCTCTCTCATGCAGGGCCCAATGTCAGGGTGAAACCCATCGCTGTGCTCTCTCATGCAGGGCCCAATGTCAGGGTGAAACCCATCGCTGTGCTCTCTCATGCAGGGCCCGATGTCAGGGTGAAACCCATCACTGTGCTCTCTCATGCAGGGCCCAATGTCAGGGTGAAACCCATCACTGTGCTCTCTCATGCAGGGCCCAATGTCAGGGTGAAACCCATCGCTGTGCTCTCTCATGCAGGGCCCAATGTCAGGTGAAACCCATCGCTGTGCTCTCTCATGCAGGGCCCGATGTCAGGGTGAAACCCATCACTGTGCTCTCTCATGCAGGGCCCAGTGTCAGGGTGAAACCCATCGCTGTGCTCTTTCATGCAGGGCCCAATGTCAGGGTGAAACCCATTGCTGTGCTCTCTCATGCAGGGCCCAATGTCAGGGTGAAACCCATCGCTGTGCTCTCTCATGCAGGGCCCAGTGTCAGGGTGAAACCCATCGCTGTGCTCTCACATGCAGGGCCCAATGTCAGGGTGAAACCCATCGCTGTGCTCTTTCATGCAGGGCCCAGTGTCAGGGTGAAACCCATCGCTGTGCTCTTTCATGCAGGGCCCAGTGTCAGGGTGAAACCCATCGCTGTGCTCTCTCATGCAAGGCCCAATGTCAGGGTGAAACCCATCGCTGTGCTCTTTCATGCAGGGCCCATTGTCAGGGTGAAACCCATCGCTGTGCTCTTTCATGCAGGGCCCAATGTCAGGGTGAAACCCATCGCTGTGCTCTTTCATGCAAGGCCCAATGTCAGGGTGAAACCCATCGCTGTGCTCTTTCATGCAGGGCCCATTGTCAGGGTGAAACCCATCGCTGTGCTCTTTCATGCAGGGCCCAATGTCAGGGTGAAACCCATCGCTGTGCTCTTTCATGCAGGGCCCAATGTCAGGGTGAAACCCATCGCTGTGCTCTCTCATGCAGGGCCCAATGTCAGGGTGAAACCCATCGCTGTGCTCTCTCATGCAGGGCCCAGTGTCAGGGTGAAACCCATCGCTGTGCTCTCTCATGCAGGGCCCAGTGTCAGGGTGAAACCCATCGTCTGTGCTCTCTCATGCAGGGCCCAGTGTCAGGGTGAAACCCATCGAAACCTCATGCAGGGCCCAATGTCAGGGTGAAACCCATCTCTGTGCTCTCTCATGCAGGGCCCAGTGTCAGGGGTGAAACCCATCGCTGTGCTCTCTCATGCAGGGCCCAGTGTCAGGGTGAAACCCATCGCTGTGCTCTGTGTCAGGGTGAAACCCATCGCTGTGCTCTCTCATGCAGGGCCCAATGTCAGGGTGAAACCCATCGCTGTGCTCTCTCATGCAGGGCCCAATGTCAGGTGGGTGAAACCCAGGGCCCAATGTCAGGGTGAAACCCATCGCTGTGCTCTCTCATGCAGGGCCCAATGTCAGGGTGAAACCCATCAGGGCTGTGCTGTGCTCTCTCATGCAGGGCCCAATGTCAGGGTGAAACCCATCGCTGTGCTCTTCATGCAGGGCCCAATGTCAGGGTGAAACCCATCGCTGTGCTCTCTCATGCAGGGCCCAATGTCAGGGTGAAACCCATCGCTGTGCTCTCACATGCAGGGCCCAGTGTCAGGGTGAAACCCATCGCTGTGCTCTCTCATGGCTCAGTTCATATTCAGTGCTTTGCAGCTGAGGCTGTGAAGTGGTTATGCGCACCCACCTAAACTAATAGGGATAGTTAATTTGCCGGATGATCGTAACTGTTGAGCTATAAGATTTACAAACAAATTAAATGTACTCAGATGTGTTTTACTGTCTATTTATGTCTTTAGGTGACAGAAAAGTGGGAACGGAAAGTATTCAGATCCCTTTAAATGTTTCACTCTTTGTTTCATTGCAGCCATTTGCTAAAATCGAAAAAAGTTAATTTTTTTCTCATTAATGTACACTCAGCAACCCATCTTGACAGAAAAAAACAAAAATGCAGAAATTTTTGCAAATTTATTAAAAAAGAAAAACTGAAATGTCACATGGTCATAAGTATTCAGACCCTTAGCTGTGACACTCATATTTAACTAACATGCTGTCCATTTCTTCTGATCCTCCTTGAGATGGTTCCTCCTTCATTGGAGTCCAGCTGTGTTTAATTAAACTGATTGGACTTGATTAGGAAAGGCACACACCTGTCTATATAAGACCTTACAGCTCACAGTGCATGTCAGAGCAAATGAGAATCATGAGGTCGAAGGAACTGCCCAAGGAGCTCAGAGACAGAATTGTGGCAAGGCACAGATCTGGCCAAGGTTACAAAAGAATTTCTGCAGCACTCAATGTTCCTAAGAGCACAGTGGCCTCCATAATCTTTAACTGGAAGAAGTTTGGGACGACCAGAACTCTTCCTAGACCTGGCCGTCCAGCCAAACTGAGCAATCGTGGGAGAAGAGCCTTGGTGAGAGAGGTAAAGAAGAACCCAAAGATCACTCTGGCTGAGCTCCACAGATGCAGTGGGGAGATGGGAGAAAGTTCCACAAAGTCAACTATAGCAAAAAGTTCTACATTTCTATTTTTTTATGTCAAGATGGGGTGCTGAGTGTAAATTAATGAGAAATAAAATTAACTTTTTTGATTTTAGCAAATGGCTGCAATGAAACAAAGAGTGAAAAATGTAAAGGGGTCTGAATACTTTTGGTACCCACTGTATATTTTCCAACTACTGCCCCATGTGCTACCACACTGAATCTCACAGTGGGGATGACTGGTTGTGAATCCATTTTGTGTTGTGCCATGTTAACATTATGTGGTTCTGTAGGAGCTCAGAAATGATCTTCACTGGTTATTTTGATTCGCTTTTGTGAATACCTGTGCTTTGCATGGTCATTACGAACTGGCACCCTGGGCCAAGCAGAGAGGAATGGCCTTTCTTTCCCTCTCTTGAGTCGTTCTGCCCGTAGTTTCCTGCTGTCTTTCATATATTGAGTTTTTTCTTGGAGCTGTCACTTCAAGCTTGCTGTAGTGGTTAAGTCTGTGTTCTATTATAAAGCATATTATGACAACTGTGTGGGAAGTGCACTAACCAAATTGATTTTATTTGTTCATGATCGATTTTAATCAATTTGTTCATGATCGATTTTGATTGATTTGTTCATGATCGATTTTGATTGATTTGTTCATGATCGATTTTAATCGATTTTTTCATGATCGATTGTGATCGATTTGTTCATTAATTATGAACATTCTCATGCAATGTGTAGGGTTTGAAGATTCACATACTGAAACACATTTTAAGTACATTCCTGCTTTCTGTTCAGCAGAATAATTTACCGGTCATTGCTCCCCCTTTTGCTCTGCAATTGACAAGTATAAAAAGCATTTTTTGATATCCTGGTTCAAATATGGCAAAACAAAGACCCAGGAGGTATGTCTAGTTACATGTTTGTTCGTTTTTCATACTTTGATTGTTTTTGGCTTTTAATTTTTCAATCAAGATTATATATACTGTAGTATAATATCTTTTTTGGGAAGAGGAGGCGGTCCTTAGGTTCCCCCTTGGAAAAATAGTTGCTGTCTTCTAAACAAATTTCCCAATAAAGATATTCAGAAAATAATCTGTGATTGTTTGGGTCTACCCTTGCCTGGCCCCATTAAAAGTGCTTATCCCTACTAATGTTAGATACTACGCCACGACATTGGTGCATTTTCACATTACATTGAAACATAACATAGGGCCTATTTAAATCCTTTCACGTGGCACAGAAGTGCTAAACGATGTCATTGCTTTGGCCTTTCGCAGTGCTCTCGTGACCACGACAATCGTGCATTCCTAATAGGCAGCTCAGTCCCCCGGACCTGCTCGCTGGAGGCCAGAGAAATAGGCTCTTTGATATCTTAATGATGGCGGATTGTCATCAAGCGGCCCTCTAACTCGTCCGCCGCGATGAATCAGTCTCACTGCGTGTCGCACCACCTCTGAAGAGGCCTACTCATCAAGAGGACCTCCCGCCTCACTGTGTGGCGATTTAGAAGCTCCCCCGCGTGGCTGGGGGCTCCTCAGATCCCAGCTTGAGCGCATTAAGGTGATTTCACATCCACACGTTCTACATACTCATATGGAACCCTCGCAGCACATAGCCCCTGCTGGCCCTTCTTCGAAGAGCAATTAAACCTGAGCAGAAAGAGATGCTCGTCCCACGATCGAATGCGAGACCACAGCCCAAAGAATCTCAAGTGAATGGGTGCACAAACCCTTGAAGCTCGACTCCAACAATAACTACGTGTCAGTTGTTCAGATGTCTGCTCTGAATGTGTGTCGGTTATCCGCAATTTAACGGCCTGTAATGGGAACGAAAATGGACGTGAGCCTTCCCCGGAGTCGTGCTGAGCCCCAGAGATGGGCTTCCATTTGTATTCCGGCAAAATCAATGGATTGGAATCATTTCACTCTGAAGATAATTGCTTTAGACGGGATTGCCACCAAGAGGAGATGCTGCGTGTCTGACCTTTGCCATCAGTGTAGTCGTGACCTTATCGTTTCAGAGCCGACGAGTTGAGAGATGATCATGTCCTTAACTGGAGCATTTGATATGATTCCAATGCTCTCTGTCAGAGGTTACATGCCTGAACAATCATAAATGTCTGCTACACCTGTAATTAAAGGAACGCATGAGTCACAGACCAAGCACGATGATATATTTCTCTATAGACTGCGATCAAAGAGTAAGGTTATTAAAGTTAAATCCATGGAATGGCAGGGTATCTTCTGCAGTTTTTGTTTCCTTTGTTTCCTGAAAGGTACAACCTTTATTCCGCTGTCGCATCATGTCATGAATATGTTTTAACATACATGGGCTGATACTCACTATAATTATAACAGACTTCAAGGTAGTCTTGAAGGAAGGCAGGGGAATTATGGGAAGGGACCATTTCAACATTCAGACAGATGCTTTTAATGATGCGATTGAGTTTGCATGATGTCATTAATGGGTGGAGTACTGTGTCCAAACAATACCTGAGGGCAGAGAGCCATTTGTAGTAAGGAATATTTGTTTAAATTGAATTTTTATGTATAAAGAATTAACAGCTGTTTTTCTTTGTATTTCTCAGAATTTTATGTCAATTATGCTCTTTCCAGGAAACACTGAATTCTGCAATGGTATGGTTCCGCATGTCTCATTTGAGATAAATGTGCTCGTTTTAAAAGGAGAGTGCCTCTTTTTCAAGCCACCCTCCTTATGTATTTTTTATTTATGAGACAGTAGGAAGGCTGAGAGGGTTACAGAGAAGAGGAGGCAGAGATGGAGGGGTCACGGATGGGACTCGAACCCCAGTCTCCCAGGGATCAACATGCAGATAAAACACCATTCAGCAGACTGCACTCTCTGCTCTCCCATGCTCTGATATTTCTTACAATATTCCTCCTCATATTGCTCATAGTAATTATATTCTTAATTCTGTGAATGAAAACATATTTTAAGAAGTCTATTTCAAAAGGATCAACTGTATATAACGATTTTTTCTTCTCAAGCAAAATTTGGCAGGTTGATTATGATGTGTAAAGTCGCCACACCGCGTATGCAAAAAGACAGGATACAATGACTGAGCCCAGATAACTGGTCCCCAAAAATGTGTGAATGTTCGGGAGAAATTTAATATTTTATGAACATTACCTTTTTTTTGTTGATGGGTCTCCATCAAATTTTTCAATTTGGCTTTAACCTTGCCTCCGACTTACAAATAAATTGAGAGTTTTGTGATCTCACAGCCAATCATTTTTAAGTAAAAAACAAACATCCAATTTAAGAACAAAAGTTGATTGAATCCACAATGTGGTCCTGTTATACAAATGAGCAATGATAATAATATTCATGTCTTGTATATAAGTGAGGAAAGAAAATATACAAAAAGCAGAATTTCAGTAATGAATGGATATTGCTCTTGTCTTTCACACTGTGGTCCATAATTCTGTATGGATCATATTCCAAGAGAATCCAGTAGGGTAATACATTTACATGAATATGTGAGTCTTTGCTTATGTTTATTTGATTACTTTTCCTCTGAAACCTTGCATTGCACAGGACCCTTATGTTCATAAAAATGACACTACAAAATCAGCATGAATATTGTGAAAGCACTTCATGTGTAATGAACCCAGTGTCTTCTGTGAATTGATGGCAGATCCGGAGGACTTTCGCTCCAGTTGGGAAATGGCTCCGAAAAGGGCCATACGTTCATGAAGAATTGTAGATTTATTCATAACTAAACCTCTTTGGGGTTTTCATCTTATTCTCATCTTATTCTGAAGGAATTATTTTTTAAACAAAATTTTAACCCAGATTTCTTTCTTTTAATCCCAATTTGGAATGTATAATTGCTTTTGTAGATTCATCTCATTGCTGCAGTATCCTACATGGAGAGCACAGGCAAGCACATACTGCCAGCTAATGAGGATGGAGTGAGATTTCACTCAACCAAAAGCAGGAGGATCTAGTTTATAGTATCCATGACAGTGATTTGGACCACATTGGCTGCTGATCAGTGTCAATGATCAATGACTGACATCTGCGTCTACCCACATTCAGCAAACCCCATGTCAAATATCACTATTTCCTGCAGCGGTACTTTTGTGCTGGAGAGCTGGGTGGAAGAAGCTCACCTCATTCACAGCAGGTCCATAAAGTCTGCAGGTGCTTCATTACCCTGAGAAGGTGTGGGTAGGGATTGGAGAGAGATGATTCAGAGAACCAGAAACAGGAGCTACTGTACAGTATCAGTGACTCAGTGATTCAGGCCCAGGACTGCATTGGCTGTGGAGAGAAAACCATGCTGGATCTCCACCCCAAAGTAGCTGATTCAAACAGCTGAGAGGATCTCCACCCTAACGGGGCTGATTCAAACAGCTGAGAGGATCTCCACCGTAACGGGGCTGATTCAAACAGCTGAGAGGATCTCCACCCTAATGGGGCTGATTCATACCACTGAGTGGATCTCCACCCTAACAGGGCTGAATCAAACAGCTGAGTGGATATGCACTCCAACATGGTTAATTCAAACAGCTGAGTGGATCTCCACCCTCACGGGGCTGATTCAAACAGCTGAGAGGATCTCCACCTAATGGGGCTGATTCATACCACTGAGTGGATCTCCACCCTAACAGGGCTGAATCAAACAGCTGAGTGGATATGCACTCCAACATGGTTAATTCAAACAGCTGAGTGGATCTCCACCCTCACGGGGCTGATTCAAACAGCTGAGAGGATCTCCACCCTAATGGGGCTGATTCATACCACTGAGTGGATCTCCACCCTAACAGGGCTGAATCAAACAGCTGAGTGGATATGCACTCCAACATGGTTAATTCAAACAGCTGAGTGGATCTCCACCCTAACGTGACTGATTCAAACAGCTGAGTGGATCTCCACCCTAACGGGGCTGATTCATACCACTGAGCGGATCTCCACCCTAACAGGGCTGAATCAAACAGCTGAGTGGATATGCACACCAACATGGTTAATTCAAACAGCTGAGAGGATCTCCACCCTAATGGGGCTGATTCATACCACTGAGTGGATCTCCACCTTAACAGGGCTGAATCAAACAGCTGAGTGGATATGCACTCCAACATGGTTAATTCAAACAGCTGAGTGGATCTCCACCGTAACAGGGCTGATTCAGACAGCTGAGTGGATCTCCACCCTAATGGGGCTGATTCAAACAGCTGAGTGGATCTCCACTCCAACATGGTTGATTCAAACAGCTGAGTGGATCTCCACCCTGATTCAAACTTGTAATGAATCAGTTTGAATGTAGTCAAGAGAGGGGGACATGTTGGTTGACATGAGGCCCCTGTCTCAAACAGATGAACCAGTTGCCTGCTTCTTTCTTGATATGTTCTTAATTTTTGTCGGGCTGCAAGAGAGTCCATGCACTGTAACTGTTGCTCACACAAATGTTCAGCTGTCTTGACAGCATGATACACATTTCTATCAGCAGTTGGCGTAACAAAGACAGTCCATGTATACTGCTGTTCCCACAAATGAATGCCTGAGAGACGACCAAAACATGCACAATGAACATATCCTCAGTGCACAGGACGTACTGTATACAGAATGAATTCAGAGGACCTACTGTCTATGCATTAGTTATGTACATTTCACAATAACATGACCTGGGTAGTTGTTATCTGAAGGAGCTGTTCTCTCAATAATATTTTATGCATATCTTATAAAAATGTGACCTACTGCAATCTGCAATTTTTCAAAAGAACCAGGAATGCTCTTTGAATTGTTAGATCGTAAAAATGGCTTTATGTGAATTTGTGTACGTAATGTCACTGTTTAGGATTATTATCTGTCCGTCATTTTAATTTCTATGCAGCATTCAAAATGAATGTAATCATAGCAGGTCGGTCATAGAGGTATCCTGCTGGTTTGTAAGGCTGTGAAGTCTTGTCTGGCTGAGACATCAGCTTGAAATGTTTGTCTTTCCATAATGCATGCCCTTGCAAATTCGTGTGATGAAATTCACTCTGTTTGTCCTTGCCTGTTCGCATTATGTCCTGTGTTTGCAGAAAAGAGTTTGCCGAGACAGCACTCACATTGTGAATTCTGCAGGAAGTTGTATTGGGTTTTTTTTTTTTTGATAAATTCCTTAGAAGTGGGAGAAAATGGTACTTTTACAGTATATATGCAGAAAATATAATGCACCAAATGTTTAACCGCCTTAAAAATCCCATCCCTGTCTATTTCACACATGTGATGAGATTTCTGGTACAAAATGGCTGCCATCCAGGTGGGTTGCAGACAGGACTGATAGTTGAGGAGTAGTTCCCCCCTTCCTTGTAAAGTGCTTTGAGATCACCAGATGAAAGGTGCTGTATAAATGCAGTCCATTATTGGTCTTGCTTTGAATGTGTGGCAAACACCCGGAGGTGTGCTTGATCAGAGCCTGTTTGCATGAACAACACTCTGTTCCCTTAAGAACACTTCTGAATGACCTTTTACATGATGAGCTAGCACGCAATATTGTTTTGCTAGAAATTGCTGATATATGTATAATTGTTGGTAAAGATGGCTTCTTTTGTGTTATCTCATCTGTGCGTATACATCACTGTCTTGTTATGAATTCCTTAAACCTGTGCCCTTTCATATGTAGAGATTTATAGCGTGCTCAGCAAGTAAATAAATGCACTACAGGCGTGGTGTGACAGCCCTGGCTGATTAATATGATACTTATTAGGCTCAGTAATATTATCACCTGCACTTCCTCAAAGAATGCTAAGCACTAGTGCAGGTTTGGTTATTTAAGAAATCTCACGTGAACAGAACATACCAATCATTAATCTACTTCTGCCTTTGTCACGTGTTTCACAGTAATTGGATAACACATTTCGCTTTGATATGCAAACAAAATGGCAGTAATAACTTTTTCTCTCTGTCTGTCATTATTCATTTTCAGTAAGGGATAATTTAGATGCTTCCATTGTGTTTTCAGGGAACTGTGGAGCAAGACCTACTATGCTTAGTTATGTATGTAAAAAAAAAAAAAAAGAGAAAAATGCTTTTCAAGAAATTCTAAAATGACATGAGGTGTATCCATTAAGGGTCAAAAATATCAAATAAATATAAACAAATATATGAATTCCCTAATTAGCCCATTAACCATTTGCTGTGGGATAGGAATGCATATTTTTGCATGTGGAAGGTGGCATATTTTTGTTTGTGTTCATGTTTACTCAAATCAAAGAAAGGAAAATACATAAATACATTATTTGCACATGCAGTTTCTAAACATGACCGCTGTGACATTTGTTTCTTCAGTGTGCCTCCTGGTTTTGGTTTGTTAAGCGCATGCTAAGGGACCTGGCTCTCAATGTGTCCGGCACCCTGCAGGTTTATTTATGTAGTGTCCGTAAAAAGCAAGGCTGTGCAGCCCGTATTGTCCCAAGACAGAATAATATCCAATAAATCTATGTCAATATTCATGTTAGGCTTCACCACCAGGAGGGAGGTGTTGAGGTGCCCTTGGACACTGCATCAATGCCTTTCTTTCTATCTGAGGAAGGTAGATAATCTTGTGAAAAACTAAATTGCTGGGTCTATTTCCAGGTATCTTTAATGGCATTGTTTTCATTTACTGGTCAATTACAGGTTAGAAAGCACCTCTTTTGTAGCTCCCTAGTGGTGGAATAAACAACCTGCCAACATGAGAAGCCGTTATTTTACCATTTGTGTTGACTCTTAAAGAGGTATCCCAATAAAAAACACTTTTCTGCATTTTACAATTTTTGTTGTTGTTTTGTTGGATGTTGGCTTAATCCAGGCTTCATTTTACAATCAATGCAGAGTCTGATATATGGATGCAGACTTATATACGGGCACAGACTGTTGTACGGGCACAGTCTGATGTACAGGTAGAGTCTGATGTGCGGGTGCAGACTGACGTATGGGTAGAGTCTGATGTGCGGGTGCAGAATGATGTATGGGTTGCAGACTCTGATGTTTGGGTGCAGACTGATATACGGGTAGAGTCTGATGTACAGGTGCAGACTGACGTATGGGTAGAGTCTGATGTTCGGGTGCAGACTGGCGTACAGGTAGAGTCTGATGTATGGGTGCAGACTGACATACTGGTACAGTCTGATGTACAGGTGCAGACTGACGTACAGGTAGAGTCTGATGTACGGGTGCAGACTGATGTACGGGTGATGATTGCACACTGACGTACAGATAGGTGCAGACTGACATACGGGTAGAGTCTGATGTATGGGTGCAGAGTAGAGTCTGATGTATGGGTGCAGACTGCACGGGCAGAGTCTGATGTACGGGTGCAGACTGACGTACGGGTAGACTGATGTATGCGGGTGCAGAGACTCTGATGTTCGGGTGCAGACTGACGTACGGGTAGAGTCTGATGTATGGGTGCAGACTGACGTACGGGTAGACTGATGTACGGGTGCAGACTGACGTACGGGTAGAGTCTGATGTACGGGTGCAGACTGACGTACGGGTAGACTCTGATGTACGGGTGCAGACTGAAATACGGGTAGAGTCTGATGTGCAGACTGATACGGGTAGAGTCTGATGTATGGGTGCAGACTGACAAACGGGTAGAGTCTGATGTGCAGGTGCAGACTGACGTATGGGTGGAGTCTGATGTGCAGGTGCAGACTGACGTACGGGTTCAGACTGATGTACAGGTGCAGACTGACGTACGGGTTCAGACTGATGTACAGGTTCAGACTGACTTATGGGTGGAGTCTGATGTGCAGGTGCAGACTGACGTACGGGTAGAGTCTGATGTACAGGTGCAGACTGACGTACGGGTAGACTCTGATGTACGGGTGCAGACTGATGTACGGGTAGAGTCTGATGTACGGGTAGAGTCTGATGTATGGGTGCAGACTGACAAACGGGTAGAGTCTGATGTATGGGTGCAGACTGATGCATGGGTGGAGTCTGATGTGCAGGTGCAGACTGACGTACGGGTTCAGACTGATGTACAGGTGCAGACTGACGTACGGGTTCAGACTGATGTACAGGTTCAGACTGACGTATGGGTGGAGTCTGATGTGCAGGTGCAGACTGACGTACGGGTAGAGTCTGATGTACAGGTGCAGACTGATGTACGGGTAGAGTCTGATATACGGGTGCAGACTGACATACGGGTAGAGTCTGATGTTCGGGTGCAGACTGACGTACTGGTAGAGTCTGATGTACGGGTGCAGACTGACGTATGGGTAGAGTCTGATGTTCGTGTGCAGACTGACGTACGGGTGCAGACTGCACGTATGGGTAGAGTCTGATGTACGGGCACAGACTGACGTACGGGTAGAGTCTGATGTACGGGTAGAGTCTGATGTTGGGTGCAGACTGATGTACGGGTAGAGTCTGATGTTCGGGTGCAGACTGACGTACGGGTAGAGTCTGATGTTCGGGTGCAGACTGACGTATGGGTAGAGTCTGATGTATGGGTGCAGACTGACGTACAGGTGCAGACTTACGTATGGGTAGAGTCTGATGTACGGGCACAGACTGACGTACGGGTAGAGTCTGATGTATGGGTAGAGTCTGATGTTCGAGTGGAGTCTGATGTTCGGGTGCAGACTTACGTATGGGTAGAGTCTGATGTTTGGGTGCAGACTGACGTAGGGTAGAGTCTGATGTTCGGGTGCAGACTAACGCACGGATAGAGTCTGATGTTCGGGTGCAGACTGACGTACGGGTAGACTGGTGTAGAGTCTGATGTGCGGGTAGAGTCTGATGTGCAGACTGAGTAGAGTCTGATGTTCGTGTGCAGACTTATGTATGGGTAGAGTCTGATGTACGGGTAGAGTCTGATGTTCGGGTGCAGACTGACGTACGGGTAGAGTCTGATGTTTGGGTGCAGACTGACGTACGGGTAGAGTCTGATGTTCGGGTGCAGACTGACGTACGGGTAGAGTCTGATGTTCGGGTGCAGACTGACGTATGGGTAGAGTCTGATGTACGGGTGCAGAGTCTGAGTGATGTCGGGTGCAGACTGACGTGGGTAGAGTCTGATGTACGGGGTGCAGACTGACGTACGGGTAGAGTCTGATGTACGGGTACAGTCTGATGTTCGAGTAGAGTCTGATGTTCGGGTGCAGACTTATGTATGGGTAGAGTCTGATGTTTGGGTGCAGACTGACGTACGGGTAGAGTCTGATGTTCGGGTGCAGACTGACGCACGGGTAGAGTCTGATGTACGGGCACAGACTGACGTACGGGTAGAGTCTGATGTACGGGTAGAGTCTGATGTACGGGTGCAGACTGACGTATGGGTAGAGTCTGATGTACGGGTGCAGACTGACGTACGGGTAGAGTCTGATGTTCAGGTGCAGACTGACGTATGGGTAGAGTCTGATGTACGGGTGCAGACTGACGTACAGGTGCAGACTGACGTATGGGTAGAGTCTGATGTACGGGCACAGACTGATGTACATGGGTAGAGTCTGATGTACGGGTAGAGTCTGATGTTTGGGTGCAGACTGACGTATGGGTAGAGTCTGATGTTCAGGTGCAGACTGACGTATGGGTAGAGTCTGATGTACGGGTAGAGTCTGATGTTCGAGTAGAGTCTGATGTTCGGGTGCAGACTGACGTACGGGTAGAGTCTGATGTCGGGTGCAGACTGACGTACGGGTAGAGTCTGATGTACGGGTAGAGTCTGATGTTCGGGTGCAGACTGACGTACGGGTAGAGTCTGATGTACGGGTAGAGTCTGATGTTCGAGTAGAGTCTGATGTTCGGGTGCAGACTTACGTATGGGTAGAGTCTGATGTTCGGGTGCAGACTTACGTATGGGTAGAGTCTGATGTTTGGGTGCAGACTGACGTACGGGTAGAGTCTGATGTACGGGTAGAGTCTGATGTTCGGGTGCAGACTGACGTACGGGTAGAGTCTGATGTACGGGTGCAGACTGACGTACAGGTGCAGACTTACGTATGGGTAGAGTCTGATGTTCGGGTGCAGACTGACGTACGGGTAGAGTCTGATGTACGGGTAGAGTCTGATGTTCGGGTGCAGACTGACGTACGGGTAGAGTCTGATGTACGGGTAGAGTCTGATGTTCGAGTGCAGACTTACGTATGGGTAGAGTCTGATGTTCGGGTGCAGACTGACGTACGGGTAGAGTCTGATGTACGGGTAGAGTCTGATGTTCGGGTGCAGACTGACGTAGGGTAGAGTCTGATGTACGGGCACAGACTGACGTACGGGTAGAGTCTGATGTACGGGTGCACACTGGCGTGCAGGTAGAGTCTGATGGACAGATGCCTACATGAAAAGGAAATCCAGCTCCCTCTCTGATTGTTGGTTTAAAAACATTGAGTGACGTGTTTAAAAATAAGCACACAATAGACATTAAATAATTATAATTTGAATCCATAATGGATAAATTTTTTTCATTGGTATTTGTATGTTAAGAATTGAGCTTTCAGATAATGGGGTGGTAAATATCAATGAGGATTTTATGTATATAAATAATAAATGAATGCATTAACATTAAAATGAGCGTTTTTCTATTATACCACATTTTTAGATTTTGTGATCCTGAAAGAGTTACAACAAAGTAATGGAACAATCAAATGAAACTTGTAGTTCCAATTTAAGTCATGAAATCACTTTAAAATGAGTCTAGTCAAGAGTTTCCTAGAATGTGTCTTCTGTTTCTCAAACTTTCAGTGTTCCTGTAGTAAAACATGTTCACACTTGATGTGTGAATTTTGAACGAAACATGAATGAATTAACAGATTTATAAAGAGGTCCAATAGATTGTACCCAGAATTCCAGGTGCATCAGTCACAGACTAATTATCAAACGCATCAAGGGAGACTCACTGACATTCATGATGGAAACAGTGGTTGGCCGTTCAAGCTCACCGACAGCAGTCAACAGATTTATCAGGACAGTGGCTAAAAACCCCAAGACAACAGCCTTCAAAATGACCACCGAACTGAGTATACACCTCTGTGAGTTTTAGTCTCTGCAATGGTTTTCCAGTAAATAAAGTATATCAGCATGGGGAATCTCTTTGGACCCCTGAGTAGAATCGTGAAACATTGAAATTGCTGAAACGTTCAAGCTGAAATGTTCAAGGCTGGTCAATGATAATTGTATTAATTTTCCACACCTTCATGCTAATCTACCTCTTTGTGTGTTTCTTTCACTTGAAAACAATGCCCTGTCATGGCAATAAACAAAAAAAATCTTCATTCCTTGAGAGAGTGCCTTCTTGCCCTCTGAAGAATCTCAAACAACTGAAAAATGTACTCTATTCTGTTATATTAGAAAATATTTAAGAAAAAGTTTTTTTTAAGGATCTGATGCAACATTTTTCTTTTTAATTCTGAGTAATATTTACAATTTGAGAATTAACCATTTTTGGGAGGATGAACATTTATGTGATGTTCCGCAATGCCAAAACAACCTATTACATTTGGCACAAGAGCATGTACCTGAGTTACAGTCAATTATATATAAAACACCTCAACACTTGCAAGAGAACTTGCTAATGAAACTTGGTACGTTACAAAGATGAGTCTGCTCAAAACATAAAGAAACCAGAGTTACGAAAAGTAAATGGGTGATTTGGATTATACCACGGCTTTGATAACACAATGGATGCTGTGATGTGCTCTACCTCAGTTGTGGCCGTGCATGGCGTACGCTGTCCGTGTGCCAAACGCAAAGATGGCCTGAGGAGAGGAACAGTTGGCAGCCACATCTGGCTGGTTACACACTGTTAGACAGGAATGCGCTGGGCCTTCTGGGGAAAGCCATTGTAAATGATACCTAGTTATTAGAACAGCTTTGGAACATCAGCAAGCTGTTGTGTCCAACTGCTTCATTACCCTGGTGGCATCTAAGTGAAGTTGCACAACGGACATGGAAAACTCCAACGCGGCCTCCCATGCACCAGGATCCCCCCTCCCCCCCGTCTCTTGCCCTCTGTCGACTTTCACTCGCAGGTACTTGCAGAAAATTATGAAGAAGCAATCTGGAAATGTTAGCACATAGTGGTTTTTTGGATTATCGGGAGGATCAATTGTTTCATTCAGAGTTTTGCATTTTATTGCAGCGGCTTCAGAGCATCATTCAGAGAATGTTTTAAGCACTGTCTGTTTGTCTGTTTGATGAGGAAGTGCTTAATTGTTCCACTTAAGGAGTCTGACCTTGCGGAAATGAAATTAATTAGTGATGTATGAAGGTTAATTAGAACTGGGAGAAGCCCATGCATCAAGGAGCCCATTGTATTAGTTCACTCTGTCATTCGTTGAACAAATTTTTATCTCAGTTGATCATCACTCATTCGTAATACCATAAACTATTAAGGCTATTTGTCAATCACTCAATATCCTAGAAATGAGAGACAGCTGTAAATTTAATCAATTTTCATTTAGAAAATGTTTTATTATGATTGATGAATAGAAATGTTTGAGTGGTTTCTGCATTTTGCATATGGTAATTAACCTCAACAAAGTCAACCACAACAGGATACATTAATATAAAGCTTGCAGAAGACTTCCATTCATTCTGAAGAATTTACACATGACATACTTTGGCCATTTTACCATAACTTCAGACAACATTTAAATTGTGGGCATACTGAAAATGATTTAATTTTTTTTTTTTTTTTTTTTGGCACTCTAATGGTAAGCAATGTAAAATTTCAGAATGATATTGGCTGACAGAATCATTAGTGCTATGCTCTTTTGTTCTATCCATTGGTGTTTGTTATACATTGTAAGAACATAAATCTAATTGTGATTTTTACTACTGTGTTAAAATGAATGGAAAAATGATTCTGTTGTCAACATAACTGCTACTTGCTTTTATGAAGATAAGGTTACCATAGTGATTGTTTCTTTTCTAGCAACAGATGCAACACCCTCTGTATTGGACCAAGTAAGATATAGGGAGTATATACTTTATATAGCCCATGCTAATATGGAATGAGAAGACTATGCTTAAGTCAGGGCTGCTGTGTCCTTTTTCATTGTGCTGCTGTCTACTCTTTTTTTGGTCACAAGTAATGTGTTTTTGTCATTTATACTTCGTGAGTAACTTTGGTTTGGACTAATAGTAATTTAGTCTGCTCCTGGTCCATCTCATGCCTGTATTGTGGCTGACAGGTGTGAGAATTGGATTGTTGTTCTTGTGAGTGCAAAGATTGTAGCCTAATGTGTAATATCTGTGTTGCTATTTGTGGTGTGTACCTTTGATTTTGATAGCATTTATAAAATGCATAGTCTTTACTTAGAAAGCAGCAAGTAAACTTTGCAAGACTCACATATGTATGCTTGGATGCAACATATTTGACTTGCTGCCAGTTTGCTAGTCAGTTAGTCATCAATGAATTTTCTGATATGGAAGAGCTAGCTAACTAAATAGTAAATTCATGAGCAATATAACTAGCTTGCTACAACAAATATAATTGTAGCTCCTGTTTTGTCAAAATGTTTGTCAGATTTAGTGAGATATTGTATGTTGCAAACGTCAGTAAGATTAATGTCTTGCATTCATGTTACATTTGGCAACGACCAAAGCTTATTAATCGGATTTTATGAATTTAAGTTTTGATATTCAGTGGGCTATCGCCTTCTCTCTCTTGTCAGCACTGCAGCACTACAAATTGTAGTATGTTGAATATAATTGGTCTATTAAAATAAAGGCCAGTTGTGCCATCAAAATCACAGCCAATCTCAAACCACTCATCTTAAACAGCCCATGATTTTCACCCTTACAAAACACTTTGAGACTTCTAATTTAAAATGTGATAAATACCAATACACAATTCTGGTGGACATATAAGGGACCATAAGGAACCTGTAACAAAGCAGAATCTGAATATGACAATGTCTACAGGTTCCTGGCAATTTGCGATTTAAATATTTTTATAACCTATGTTTGTAATAAACTGTCATCATTTTTGATTTTCTAATGAAAAGAACATGTCCAACCGTAAGACCACACCCTTTCCTGCTTCATCTTAATGACGCTTCATAGACATACTTTGGGTTGGTTTGATTGAATAGCATATTCCCTTAAAGAAACTGAAGTCCCTTTGACTGAGTTCTGTATGATGAGATGAAGTGCATTTGAATGCACCCTTAACTTTCTTTCCTCATAACTTTTAAGGAATGTTGCACTTTGGTAGAGCTTCAGGTTGTACTGAACCATGACCTCAGTATGAGTGTATGAACTGGCAGCAATCAGCAGCTGCTGGGTCTGTGATCCATGGTCATGAATGGTAGTCTGGCTGTTTCTCTATCCTGGCAAATTACAGTCATTATGTGAACAGACTTTCAAAACACAGGTTCGGACAATATTATTTGAGGTGGATAGAGACATATTTCAAGAAATAGATTTGATAGTGATATTTGGGTGGTTTCTTCCTGGCTATGAATACTCATTACGTTAGGAGTTTCCTCTATGGAAAAAACCCTGAACTTTCATTTTCAAAAAGTAATACAAAGTAAGCAAAACATTCAAACAATGAAAGAAAGGAAGAAGTTATTTTGAGAGTAAGCTTTCACCATAAGCTTCGATGTTTGACTTAGCTTGCCTGTTTCCCTGGCAGTCAGGCACAGCAGAGGGGGTGGTGAGAGGCATGTGTCTCAGTCACTGTGTTAAGGTATTGATCAGACACACTTCCTCCTAATTAAAATGCAATTACAAATGACACACTGGATAAATCATTTTCTCATGATCCCAGAATGTCTACATCTGTCTACATCTGCTGTAGTCCTATATTTTGCCCAGGTCTATTTGAAATATGTATTTTATGCAAGCAAAATACAAATAGATTGATTACAGGTTCAATTTCCTATGTCGAAAATATTTGTCCCTGAAACCTAAAACTCCCAAGATGATAATTTCACCCGCACAAAAAAAGAAGTCAAACAGATTGTGTATCATTCTATTCCACCTTCCAATCAATGGTAGGAATTTGATTTTATCCAATAAAGCTGCCATGCACCTGACACTGTGGAACTGGCCCTCTCCAGAGGGATGCATAAGTAAATGCAATAAAGGCAGTGAAACAATTCTGGGATTTCACAGAAATGATTAAATTGAAGGGGCATAAGACCCCAGCCTTGCAATCCAATAAGCCTCAAGGCAAGTCTGGATGGCAGGTCTTCACGGAGGTTTGCTCCTGGAAGAGATAGCAGAGGTGGAGCTGCTCTCTCAGTCATTAGATGAGGCTTCCGTCAGGCAGAGCTTATTACAGCTCCAGGCCGGCCCGGGACAGTCCTCAGGGGCCTGCAGGTCCTCCTCTACAAAGCACACAGGATCAATCACTCCAGCGCCGGGAGAAACCACACAAACCCTGGGGGTCCCTGCCACCTCTGGCCTTTTACTTGCTAAATAGATACAAAAAATACATGTACATAAAACTTTGCAGCTATTTCCAGGACAGCAATTAACAACTTAATACAAGTTTCACACACTGTTAAATGCAAGATATGTTTGTGAAATAAAAATCTGCTCTTGAAGCTTTGTGTATAAAACATGGCATGGTAATCGTTATTGCTCAGCTGTGTTTATATACAGTGTTTGTCAATTAACGCTGGCTATATCTCAGTTAATTGAGCTACAAATCAATTTATAATCACACCTGCAAACCTAATGAAAATTAAATAAGTTTACAATCTAGTCAAAATGATGCAACCTGAATTCACCGACCCTATCCCTACCCCCATCCCCAACCCTTGAACAGACATTATTTCAAATCTTTCACAGATCCAGGAGAAAGGGTGCATTCAGAACATGAGCATGTAGAACCAAAAATTTTAATGTAACTGACAATCATTTAGAAAGGAGGAAACCTTAGTTTCCTGCACAAACGTGCCAAGGTTATTATCCTAAAGTAACTTTTGTTAACCTGCCATGTGTTGGGAAATGATTCAGTTATGGTTGCTGTAGACCTTGGGCAAGAATAAATGATTTTCCCTGAGTACCTCTGCAATGTTAAATGTGTAACATCTAATACAACACCATGAACATATGCTTCTGTGCTTAAAGAGCTCAATCCACAGAGGACCCATAAAGCCCATTACAGTATTGGGAAGCGTGGCAGTGAGGCAGGGGCCAGAGAAAGGGGGGAAATAGCATCACATTACTGTCCAATGGTGCGAACAGATGGTACTGCAGATCGCAGTCAGATCCCAATTAAATGGACCGATACTGAATTTAAAGGCAATCTAGTTTGGATTATCGGTAAATGTTTGCGAATGAGATAACATCTTTCAGCTGACTGAACCGTATATTATTATAATTCTGCATTATTTGTTGGGTGCCTAAGTGGCAAAAAAACAGGCAAAAGTTTGCATGCAGTTGCATACAAATGATTGTGTTGGTAGGAAGTTTTCATGAATGTTATTTTCATTGCAGAAATGGTCGTGCGAACTCCAGGCGTGTGACAAAACATTCTCTGGACAAAAAGCAAGGACCAGTGACGGTGCACCTGTTGCCTCGTCCAAGCTGAGCACCTATAAAGCCGTTTAAGCTCAAGGTGAGTCAATGATTGATGGAAACCACAGATAGGTGGGTGTAAGGAGGTCGGTTGATGGAAACCTCAAGTAAATATTCTTAAGTGGCCAGGAACCTGTGTGCACTCAAAATACAGGCATGTGAACGGGTATGGGTGAACATGGGTCATTCTCTGATGTAAGAAAACACTAGAGAGTGCAACAATCAAGCCAGTTGTTTCATTTTTTGTTGTGTGTTGAACAATATAATGTAAGAAATATTTTGCAACGTCACTTCAGTTTTTATACAGCATTTTCATACAGCAATTCAATATCTTGTTGGAGTGGCTCTTTGATGTAGCCACTTTAAACAGATCACCTCTTCAAGAAGAAAAAATTGTAGTGAGCAAACTCGTAAATGGTGTTGTTGGTTCTCAAGTTCCGTTGTCAGACTTTAAATTGATATTAACACCATGTAGATTTGGACAATCTCCATTTGCTTTCTTCATGATTTCCTCATTGTCTGGTTTCAGTGACTGAGAATCTACATTTTCACTTAAGACTCCAGTGATCCACCTTTCCATAAGAATGTGATCGATTAAAATGTGCCCTCCCATAAGACGGTACATCATCCCTCATCACACTGAATGTGTCTGATTAAGAGCAATGAGCAGCCTGCTATGATTTAGGGATTAAAACTGCGGCTGGAGTGAAAACAACATGCATAATGCAATGGATGGCTTTTATGGACCTGGTTAAAACCTGGGTAGAGTCTAAGATATCCGTAAACATTGGTAGGATTAAAATGGTAAACATATATTTAATATTTTAAATGTTTAGAGGTACGCCTATTAAGTACTTTCCCAAACTCTACAACCCTGGAAACAAAGACTTTAAGCATCAGGGTTTAGGTGGTGTTTTATTGGGAAACTTTTTTTTGTTTGTATTATTTTTTTTATTTTATTTTCTGGGTTGAAGTGGGATACAGCAGAGTGCTACACCAGCTGGGAGGCACTCCTCTGTGCAGGGTCACAGGTACCTCAACTGTTTATTGCTTGGCACCTCCCCTTGGGTTCACACACGTTTGTGCGGCACACCCGAGTACACAGATGGCATTTAACCCTCAGCCCTGCCCTTTCCTACAGCTGCAGACCAGCTGGTTCCATCCCAGGAAGATACAGGGGAATCTGAGCTCATTCATCCTCCACTCCATGTCGCAGAGGTCTCTGTCTGAACTGGTACTCTGATACTAAAACCACCCACAGAGGTCTCTATCTGAACTGGTACTCTGACACTAAAACCACCCACAGAGGTCTCTATCTGAACTGGTACTCAGATACTAAAACCACCCACAGAGGTCTCTATCTGAACTGGTACTCTGAAACTAAAACCACTCACAGAGGTCTCTATCTGAACTGGTACTCTGGTACTAAAACCACTCGCAGAGGTCTCTATCTGAACTGGTACTCAGATACTAAAACCACTCGCAGAGGTCTCTATCTGAACTGGTACTCTGGTACTAAAACCACCCCACAGACTGGTCTAAAACCACCCACAGAGGTCTCTATCTGAACTGGTACTCTGAAACTAAAACCACCCACAGAGGTCTCTATCTGAACTGGTACTCTGGTACTAAAACCACTCACAGAGGTCTCTATCTGAACTGGTACTCTGATACTAAAACCACCCACAGAGGTCTCTATCTGAACTGGTACTCTGATACTAAAACCACTCGCAGAGGTCTCTATCTGAACTGGTACTCTGATACTAAAACCAATACTAAAACCACCCACAGAGGTCTCTATCTGAACTGGTACTCTGAAACTAAAACCACCCACACAGAGGTCTCTATCTGAACTGGTACTCTGAAACTAAAACCACTCGCAGAGGTCTCTATCTGAACTGGTACTCTGATACTAAAACCACTCGCAGAGGTCTCTATCTGAACTGGTACTCTGATACTAAAACCACCCACAGAGGTCTCTATCTGAACTGGTACTCTGATACTAAAACCACTCGCAGAGGTCTCTATCTGAACTGGTACTCTGATTCATTGATGGAAATTGTTATGCTGAGGATTTCAGGTTTGTAACAGTCATGTTGACTTTTCATCTTGGGACTGATGAAAGTTTTGGGGGGGGGGGTTGGCTGAAGACTTATCAGGTTGCAATGAGTGAACGATGTTCCAATCACTGAAATACATAAATCTATACAATGGCAGTGAAGATATTTCTGTTGACGTGTCGATCCATCCACCCAATATTTGATTTTGGCATTGGTGAAAGTTTTGTGTGCCACACATGTATTCTCTGAAATTGTGAAGTCCCTTAACTTTACCCTGTTGTGATTGAATTGCAGACTAAGCCTTCAGCACCACTGACCATTCCATTCTCCTGTCCTCCCTGGCTGCTCTGGGGATCCATGGCACCGCCCTTGGCTGCATTGGGTCTTATCTCTTTGGTCACTCCTTTCAGGTTGCCTGAGACAGAGCATTATCGGCACTTCATCCACTTGCTGCAGGAGTCCCCCACGGCTCTGTCCTTAGCCCACTTCTCTTCTCTCTTTACACCCATTCTCTTGGACCTGTCATCTTTGCCCATGGCTTGTCCTACCATTCTTACGCTGGTGACACCCAACTCTTTCTCTCATTCCGTCCCTCTGACTCACAGGTCTCTGCTCGGATCTCTGCTCTTCTGCGGGAGATTCAGAGCCTTTGGTATGTTGACCTTGCTATTAATTTGGTGTTTTTTTTACCATGATAAAAGCGTATGATAGTATCTTATTGCACTATGGCTGTTCATGTAGGTGTATTCGAAGTTCACACTAATTCATCATGAATCAATGGGCTGGCTGGCAGAGTGTGACTAAGCATAGCAGGGTAAAGGTGGAGCTAAACAATGTGATTCTGACAGATGAGATTCTACATCTTTCTCAAGAGCTAGGGAGTTTCTTAATGCATACAATATTTATTAAATACATTTCATTTCATTCTTTACCCAGAATGTCTCTGCTGTGACTCTACTGATAAGAAGTTCACTCTTGAGTGTAGATGTAACTAAACCTACTGTATTGACCTTGATAACTTAGTGTATCAGCAAAGCATGTACAGTAGACATTCTTTTACATTAATAAATGATGGAGATAAGGTGTGAGTACAACTGCAGTACAAGCGTTGAAATGGTTGTGCTTCGTGGTTTAAAGACACACCATATTTGTGTCTTTGGCATAAAAATACTGTCAGCCAAACAGAGTGTCATCTCCAATTCCCTTTAAAAGGCATCTGCATTTATACCTAGGCAGATTGCTGCCAGTGAGTCTCCATTCAGAAATCTCTGTGACAAAAACAGAACATAACTACAAGTAAGCTTAATATAAAATACTTCCATAATAATGTTAAAGTATGTGTTCAAAAATAAAAAGTACATTAAATACAAATTTCAAGCAAACATAGGCATGCAAACACATAACTAGCTGCCTCTGTGCTGTATGTATGCTCTACACACATTACAGGTCCAGTATCAGCAACTTTTCCTTGTTTTTAATGCATGCCTCCTTTATTCCACTGCAAATGACTATGGAACATCATTAGGGGAGAGACACAAAGGGTTTTGTCTATCTGAAAAATGGGGGAGAAATAAAGTGGCTGTGAGGTTTGCAGCCTCACCTTTGGTGCATTAAAGTCCTTCCTTACGCCGTGCTATTTAACAGGGTCTCCCCTGTGAGTCACACCTCACAGCAGACTGGCACTACATGCACGGCACAGCAGATCTACTTCCACATCCTGTGCCAGCTGGTAAAAACTTTCCAGCAAGATCCCTGCATTACTGCAGAAATAGTTACAAAAAATAGTATTTGTACTGGTATTTTTATTATTGGCCATGGTAAGGGGAAAATCCCTGCACTGTTTATAATAATTACATTGTTATTGCATTGTATGAAGTGTTGTGAAACACCATTAGTATTGAATAGTGCTCATTTTAAATTCAGGGCTAATTAAATTGTCATTTGATTGTATGTTTTTCTGTTTGTATGGAGGTGATTTAGAATTCAATGGTGAACTATGGGTTCGAACATGATTAATATTGATTTATGGAATTTTGGAACCACAACTGCATTGTCATCATGCATATATATTTTTCACAGGTAATTATGTTTTTTTAATGAAGTTCTTTGTTTCATCAAACTTCTCCTAAAGCACATTTGCAAATTAAGTCAAAAGAAGTGCATAGTATTCAATGTTTATTTGTATATCATGACAGGTAGAAATGTCTGGAACCATTTGGAATCTACTGCATTAGTGGGGCATAAATATTTAACGAGCTAAATTTCCATAACCTTTTTTCTACCTTAAAACAACAACCAGCGTTATTGGCTGTTGAGCCTGTCATTCTCGTCTCTTCTTTATAGGCCTCAGAGTGAATTGATAAGAATGTGAATCATAGCGCATGTTTTCTAACTGCTTAAACCAAAATGAAAGAAAATTATAGCTATGAAAGATTAATTTCTGCGAGACATTGGGGTGTGCCCTGTTCCTTGCAGAGGCTGGTACTACCTTGAGCGTGACTCGGGAAGGCTTTGATGGCTGCACTGGCTTCTGGGAAGAGGTATATTTCCTGTTCCTCCTCTAGTTGACCTGGACCACCCTTGTCACTGAATGTCACCTCCAATGTCTTTGTCTCTACTACGGAAAAGATCTGAATAAGATAAGGGGAAAAGGAAGGATAATGACAGCTGATGTTTGTTTAATCTCAAAATAAAAGATCACTCATTTGAGATCTATGCAGGAAGCTTTTCTCTTTGTCTTTTGGTTGTTTTTGGATTAATTATGCCAATTGCAGAATATCTATTTTGAGGTTTACGAGCATGATACTAGAGGACAAAGCCAAGCTTGCTGCGGAGTACTTGGGGAGCAATGGGGAGCCCTAATACAGCAGCTTTGTTAGTATGTTATGACATACAAATAAATGATGTTGTTTTAA
Source organism: Albula goreensis (assembly GCA_022829145.1). Classification (NCBI taxonomy): domain Eukaryota; kingdom Metazoa; phylum Chordata; class Actinopteri; order Albuliformes; family Albulidae; genus Albula; species Albula goreensis. Next base: position 1,295,553 of record CM040750.1, on the reverse strand, counting down.
TGTCATCTCTTCTTTTTCTGAGAGAGATTTCTTTTAATTTTGAGATTTCATTATCACATATGATACCATAATAAATATGGAACCATGGATTATATTAATTTTGCCAATAATGATAAGATAATGCAGTGAGGGAATGCTTACATACTATTAGAAATCTGTCCATGGGAGAATCATACAGCTCAGAGGAAGCTTTATCTGTACGAGCTGTCAAAATTGAGTTATGGCTTATGGGGGAATTGCGGAAGCTGAGAGTTTACAATCAATACTCAGTTGAGCTGAAGACTGGATGTGAGCATGAACAAGCTCTATTGACAAGAAAACAGTGTGTGTGTTTGGCACAGGAAATATAGACCAGGGATGCACTGAGAAACAATGCAGTATAAAAAAAGAGACTACAGTCACTGTACAATGACCATTCATTTCTAAACAGTAAAGCAGTGCTGTAAATTAGGATTTACACAATGCGTGGGACTCATTGTTCCCGGCACCGCTGCTCAGAGGCACTTACGGAATCAGAGGCACTGAAAAGGCGTGTCACGCATGTGGGGAATCTGAACTGCTGACTGCTCATGCATTCTGGGAAACTGAATTACTCCTCCTTTAAAATACAAAGCAAATAACAAACAAGACTTTGGAGACAAGTCAAATGGTTCCTCTTTGTTTCAGCTTTTAGGCATTGTATGTTTGGTTTGTGTTGTTTTTTCCAAATGTTTAATTCAACATTTTGTCCATATTTAAAAAATGGACAAAATATGCTTTTAATTCAAGTTTAATGCATTATAACAGGATATAAAAGGATAAACTGCAATTGTAAATGAATGAATTTCCCTCTGTAATTTCCTGTAGGACAAAGGTGTATCACAATTCTGCCCTCTACAAAATAAATGAAATTGTGCAGTGCCATGAGAGGTGCCTCAGGACTGTGCCAGGGCTGGTGCCTGAGGGCTGTGCCAGGGCTGGTGCCTGAGGGCTGTGCCATGGGAAGTGCCTGAGGGTGCCAGGGCTGTGCCATGGGAGGTGCCTGAGGGCTGTGCCAGGGCTGGTGCCTGAGGGCTGTGCAGGGCTGTGCCATGGAAAGTGCCTGAGGGCTGTGCCAGGGCTGGTGCCTGAGGGCTGTGCCATGGGAGGTGACTGAGGGCTGTGCCAGGGCTGGTGCCTGAGGGCTGTGCCAGGGCTGGTGCCTGAGGGCTGTGCCATGGGAGGCTGGTGCCTGAGGGCTGTGCTATGGGAGGTGCCTGAGGGCTGTGCCAGGGCTGGTGCCTGAGGGCTGTGCCAGGGCTGAGGTGCCTGAGGGCTGTGCCATGGGAGGTGCCTGAGGGCTGTGCCAGGGCTGGTGCCTGAGGGCTGTGCCTGAAGTGCCTGAGGGCTGTGCCAGGGCTGGTGCCTGAGGGCTGTGCCAGGGCTGGTGCCTGAGGGCTGTGCCATGGGAGGTGCCTGAGGGCTGTGCCAGGGCTGTGCCTGAGGGCTGGCTGGCCTACCTGCCAGGGCTGGTGCCTGAGGGCTGTGCAGGCTGTGATGGGAAGTACCTGAGGGGGAGGGTGGTGCCCTGAGGGCTGTGCCAGGGCTGGTGCCTGAGGGCCTGTGCCATGGGAGGTGCCTGAGGGCTGTGCCAGGGCTGGTGCCTGAGGGCTGTGCCATGGGAGGTGCCTGGGGGCTGTGCCAGGGCTGGCCTGGAGGGGTGGCTGGTGCCTGAGGCTGTGGGCTGTGCCATGGGAGGTGCCTGAGGGCTGTGCCAGGGGGCTGGTGCCTGAGCCAGGGCTGTGCCAGGGCTGGTGCCTGAGGGCTGTGCCATGGGAGGTGCCTGAGGGCTGTGCCAGGGCTGTGCCAGGCTGGGAGGTGCCTGAGGGCTGTGCCAGGGCTGGTGCCTGAGGGCTGTGCCAGGGCTGGTGCCTGAGGGCTGTGCAGGGCATGGGAGGTGCCTGAGGGCTGTGCCAGGGCTGGTGCCTGAGGGCTGTGCCAGGGCTGTGCTATGGGAAGTGCCTGAGGGCTGTGCCAGGGCTGGTGCCTGAGGGCTGTGCTATGGGAGGTGCCTGAGGGCTGTGCCAGGGCTGGTGCCTGAGGGCTGTGCCAGTGCCTGAGGGCTGGAGGGCTGGTGTGACTGAGGGCTGTGCTATGGGAAGTACCTGAGGGCTGTGCCAGGGCTGGCTGGGAGGTGCCTGAGGGCCAGGGCTGGTGCCTGAGGGCTGTGCTATGGGAGGCCTGACTGCCAGGGCTGGTGCCTGAGGGCTGTGCCATGGGAGGTGCCTGAGGGCTGTGCCAGGGCTGGTGCCTGAGGGCTGGTCTGAGAAAGGCCTCCAGCAGTTGAGTCCGCTTTGCTCCCTGCCTCAGGGTTATATCTGGTGGCCTGTGAAATCAGGGAGTCAAAGGCAACAAGCACTGGGACTAAAGAATACGAAGGATACAATCGGAAGTGCCTCCAGAGGGGCATACAGCACATGATGAGCAGAGTTTCCCTGGAGGCTAGTGTACTGGAGGGTTGGACAGAACCTATGGACAGACAGAACCTCTCTGAGCCTGACACGTCCCCCCTCCCCCTCACCGTCCCTTTCACACGTGTCATATTTAAGGAGCAGAAGGGAATGCACTTTGTGAATGAATTTGAATCATTTTCACAGAGGAGATGGCCTGAATCATCTCCCTGTAATGGTTCTTTCATTTGCTTAGCTCTCAGTCGGGTTGGGAAATTGTGATTAGCTGAATAAAGTTGGAGCTCCTCCTTCCTGTCAGGGCATTTTCTCCCATTGGACTATGCAGCAGCCATTATCCAAAGAGATGACTGATCCCCTTGAGCAGGGTATAGTTTCCAAGCTACCCTGTCTGTGTGACCAAATGCTGCAGCCCCTTAACTGGAAGTGGTGCAAATTAAACTTTGGAAATATAATACACCCAGTTTGCACATAAACAATACATTAACATTATTTTTAGAATGCATTTCCCAATTTTGACATCACATTTTTAAAAGTGAAAAACAAAACCATTCAAACATAGTCTGTAAATGCTTTATCACAATTTTAGAGGTCAGCCATAGGTAAACATGGTTGTGGGCTTACCTATGACCAGCTAGATAAACAGTAAAGCAACAGGATGACAATGCAGTTGACTGCCACACAAATAGTTTCATTTGCCAACACACAAATTAACTGCCTTTATTCAGTGATGATTAATATGCCGGCAATATTCAGTTAGTGAATTTCTGGCAAGGAGCTTAATACATACTTAGAAAAAGGATTTTGTGTACATGATTTTAAAGTACAGGATTGTCAGCACCCTGAAAGCACTAGGTTTTCAGTCAGATAAACTACATTAAATTCATCTTTTTTGCTTCCTTTATTTGCTGTGGCAGGTGCCAAACTAGTCCAGCAGCAGAATGTATTGAAATGGGATTTGATTAGAGTATGGAACACAAGCATGTTATATCAATGTTGACTAGAAATGGTATGTATAGCTTGATAGCTACAACACATAAGATTTGTTGTATGAACTGGCTAATCCAAAAGTCTTTTCAAAAATAAAAACTGTGACAGAAACACAAGAACTACAGAAGTTGCCAACAACAAAATGGCAACCACACGGTAAATGCATCAGTTTGGAATCAGAAACTTTTGTTTGAGGGACCTACATCTGATTCAGGGTGGAAAATAGTGACCCTACAGTTCCATTTAAGATGTGTTAAGAAAAAATTCCACTATGATGTATGTGTTTTGCTTAAAATATTGTTATGATTACTAATATTAATATTACTCAGTTTCAAATAATATTTTATTTGAAAGCAAATATAACAGACCTACTGGTGTGATAAATACTGGCGTATGTTCATAATTATAACTCATTTAATAGCACACTTTAGCCAAAACTCCGTTCTTCAAATGTTCATTCAGGAGAATAATTACTTAAATGAATAAATGTCTTTTTAATGCATCAGATCAGATATCTTTTTGCATGTAAATAAAAAAATCTGGAAAGTAAAGAAGGCATTGCTAGCTAGAATCATTTTTAAGGCATACATGTGCAAACATACATGACTGAGACAGAGATGTCTACATAATGAATGCAACCAAATCACTGAAAGAAGTTTTATTTTAAAGTGGTGTAATGACCCTTAAAACAGCGAGCCCAGTGTGTCAGGAGATAGTCTACGTCTGTCCACGGCGAGCCGCTTCCCGCGCATTGTGCTTTATTACAAGGCGTCCGACACAGAGCATAAATCCTGCATTATGTATGTTGCGTCGGGGAGCAACTTCACTCCAATGTATCATTCCTCCCTGGCATTAATAGTAACAAACTACCCTGTCAGTTGTGTAAACTGAAATGGATGCTTTGTGCTACCAATGTAATCTGCAAATTCACCATTGATTTTGCAACATATATTTCCCTAAAAAGAAAATCAATGCTGTCTATACATATATTTATTTTTACATGAGATGCACAGAATACGTGATCATGCCCATGAATGTTCCAGATCCTCAGTTACAGGCGGTGGGCCTCCGCTCTGGGTCTGTGTAGTATTGTGGCTGTTAGCGCACAGTGTGTGTCTGCTGGCGGTGCGGTCTTGTTGGCTGTCCCAGGGACAGAGAGAGATCTGGAGCTGCAGTCTTGATCTCATGATCCTGCCAGATTAACAGCTCCATCAGTCAGCCTTATTTTCTCCCATCCCTGCATCCCTGGAAATCTTCCTCTCTCGTCTCTCTCCACAAAAGCCTGATTTGTGTATGTTAGAATGTTCTCATGATTGGGCTAGTCCAGGTGATGCACTTTCTGATATACTGTAGATTATATTCAGGAGGTCTCAACCCAGATGCCTTAATGTCAGTCCAGTCTCATCTACATACAAACCCCATGAAGTTACTTTAAATGACAGAGGAAGGAATTAAGTAACTGTTGACTAATTTGTTGATGGAATTGTTCTTTTCCTTCAAGTTTGAGGAAAAAAAATGGAAATTAACCAGAGGATTGCTACACCACACAAATTCAAGGGAATGATAAACAATTTAAGTAAGTACTGAATGATCCAGGAGTCTAAATATCTGCTAACTCCCATTTGTCTCCTATATTACATAAGGATACATTATCTACAGCTCTGTAAGCGGAGGTAGGCTCTGCTACAGGCCTGTTTCGTAGCAAAAGTCCTTGTTTAGCATCCATAAATGTATGCTAAATATAGGTATTTCTCCTAGAGAAATGTAAATGCAATCTCATTAGTGAAAGGAGGTGGAAAACTTTTTTTTCTTCATGTTGTGATAATTAGTCCAGTCAACCAAGGTGAAAAATGACTGTGTCTTGACAAAAATGCTAAAGTAATTATGTCTGCCATAACACACCGAAATAACCTCCCAAACTAAATCTTGATTAATCGACATCAAGAAATTGATTACTTGCATGAATTTGTAAATGGTTGCTCAGAGCAATATGTTTTTGTTGATCAGGTTTTACTGATTAAAATAAGAACCAAGCATCTTAACATCAATGGCTGTGCTGCTTATATCTGAAGGGGTTACATGGTCATGTTTGGTATTATTAACTGAAAATACAGTAGAAATGAAAGCATACATTTCACTTGCCTAAAATTATACCATTTATTCCTCAGTTCCTTTCTGAAGCGCTTTCAGCATGGTTATGGCTGGTCAGTTATGAGTGGTGAATTTTCATCTGATTCCAGAGAGCTTGTCATTTGGCATGTCTGTAGATGTTCGGCATGTTGAAAAATGTGTAGTACTGAGTTTGAAAAATGACCCATTCCAAGTATTCACAGTGTACTTCATTACCAGCAGGCTAAACTGAATAGCTTCTGTGTGAATTTCTGGATGTTGGCACAGGCTCTTGATGCCATAGCTGGAACCATCATAATTGCTCTAACCTGGCACGTCATTCTTAGGTGATTAGTGTAACTGACATGGTTTGTCAGGCAAAATATTTTGCTGTGTGACAGGTTATTTCAGACATACAGTGCCAGTCAGCAAATGGTTCAAATAAGCTTGGACCTATGACCCAGTGCACAAAGGAGGATGGACACTTCTGAGTTTCAGATCTTTGGGGTCGTAGAGGAGAGGAGTGAATCAATTTAGTGAGGTGCCGTCAAAGACGAAGTTTGTATGGATAACTGTTTGCCATTTAGGCCCTTAACATGAAAAAATGTTTTATTTGAAGTAAGTATTCCTTCCTGAAGCTGTCATTTGCAGAAGCACAATATTGAATAAAGAATTTCATTTAGTGTATCAAAAATGTCTGTTTGATTAAAACAAACTATATATATATTATCCCCATATAAGTATGTCTACATTTCTGTCTGCATTTCTATTAAGTGTTTAGGAGGGTATTTTAGGGCATTAGAACAGCTCACATTTTCATGTGATAGTCTTCTGGATCTAACAGCATGTTGATGGAATAAATGTGGACGTTTTCCAAAGTTATGGGTCTTTCAGCGCCCTCTCCTTCCAGAACAAAGGCCGCCTCAGTAACCCAAAGATTTCAAAGGCTGTTTGACCTTACACAAAGAGTCACTTCAAAGCAGAGCCATTTTCATCCCTCACTCATGATTAAAGAATCCATACTCAAAGAGAGGCTTCATGAGGATGCTATTACAGGTCTCTGCTTATTATTTTAGCTGTGTCTTTGTGCTCCTGAGACCTCCTGAGATCACTCTAGTGTTTACCACAAAGCCAACATGAGGCTACTTCCTGACAAAAGCTGAACAGAAATGTTTACAAAGTATAAGCTTCGTTAGTCACATTAAGTTTATATCCTGTATATATTTGTAACTAAACAATTTGTAACTAACTTTGTGCCGAAATATGGACATCTAATTATGTTGCCTAGTTTCAGCTAAACTTCACCAATATGTTTTTAAAAAAAAAACAAGCACTATTCCAAAGCAATTATATCCATGTTGTATCTTGTGTCTTGCTGATGTTAGTTGTTAGATGACAGGTGATATTTATTCTGGCACAGATATCTAATCCCATTAAGTAGCTGTGGCACCATCATTGTATCGGTGATGTTTAGAAAAGGAGAAAAGGAGAGTGTAGCCTGAGATTCTGATAACTCCTCATGTTGTGTATGTGCACCATATCCTGTTAATTAGGGGAAACGCATTTCAAAGTGAATGTTATACTTCAGCTTCTGCTGTATGGAGCCACCTTCTTCTGTTGGTGCACAATATGTGAAGTAACATAGTTTGATGGCTGAATTTAAACTCCATGAGTTGAGCAGGGACACTTACTTGTCTTTGTTGGACAGACTATAATAATAATTATGGCATTGAAAAACAAGCTTCAGTGCTGTGGTTCATTAACCTAAACTCCTTAAGTGTCAATGGGTGTGTGACCAGAAGCTGTTTACAACAGTCACCTGACAAATGCTAATTATTTTGTATGATTACCTTGCTTGCACAGAAGCTACAGTTTGGATTGATAAGTGTAATGTACTGTGTACTAGCAAGCTGTTTTAATGTTTTTTTTCTGGATGATGTGACCAGCTAGAAAAATAAGGACAGGAGGAAATATGATACAACCCAAATTTGTAAATGTATGATGTAGTTGTCTGAAGTTGTGTCCAAACTGTGTTTACATGAAGTCTGTGGATACTGAAGTTAATGTTTGTAATGGGAGTTTTTTTCAGTCTATACATCCTTGAAAGTATTGTCATAAGAACTGCATACCAACTGAGTAAATAGGCTAACGATGCGTTTCCAAACTGCAGGACCCAGGTGATGCTCTTCCAATCTTCCATTGTCCAGCATTTTTGTGCAGTTGCCGCCGGCATTTTTGCTGACGGGGTGGAGCATGTTGCATGGCAGTCAGCAGCCCAACCCTCCTTGTCAAGGCATTTCCACGTGTGCGTTCTGCTGCTCCTCCCTCAGCACAGTGTCGTACTCACCTGTCAGTCAGGGGACTGTAGTGCGTATGTCACTCTGCTCGAGTTGTCAGCCTCCCAAGGCGTCTTTGGTCAAAGACCGTTCCTGACGCACTGATGACACCGTCATGCATGAAGCAGCTTTTGCGTTACCGTTCCTGCTCCTCTCGTACTGGCGAATCCGGCACTCACTAGCATAGCACACTCATACAGATCTTTCGTCCTGCCCATTTTCCCTGTGGATCACACACATGTACTCATGCACGCCCACAAACTGTACATTTTTGGGGATTTCAAAAGATTGTCTGTGAATAAAATGATTGGTATTTATTACTTAGTGCTACTGAATTTATGTCACTGAGGATGTTTTAGAGTCAAAAATATTTGGTGTATTTTTGTCTATGTGTATAATTTGGGAATTGCTGTACTTTGGACTTTGTGAATTTAATTTAAGTCAATTAAGTCTAGTCTTTTAATAATTCAAGCTCCTAGAGTAGCAAAACATGTGGCAAAAAATTAGGATGGACAAAAAACACAGTGCTTTCTGACACCTCATATCTACCTTTGAATAAAAAAAGCATTGTTTAACACTGGAAGAATCACAGAGCAGTCCATTAGACTAATGTCACACATCTTCAGGGCCAGTGGGGCCTCCTTGCTCCAGTGCCTTATTACCAGCAGTTGTGGCTAACAGGTTACAATTTACATAGGCATTATTTTTCTCAATGCCCTCTTCCAATTCCATGCTTTTTTTGACTGTCAAAGTGATGTTATTTTCACAATTGTGGACAGGCTGTTTTATGGGCAGCTAAAAAAGATGACAAAATGTTGCATTTGAGGGGCGAGCTCTTCTGCACATCGCCTCTGAGGGGTGAGCTCTTCTGCCCATCGCCTCAGAGGGGCGAGCTCTTCTGCGCATCGCCTCTGAGGGGCGAGCTCTTCTGCACATCGCCTCTGAGGGGCGAGCTCTTCTGCACATCGCCTCTGAGGGGCGAGCTCTTCTGCACATCGCCTCTGAGGGGCGAGCTCTTCTGCACATCGCCTCTGAGGGCCGAGCTCTTCTGCACATCGCCTCTGAGGGGCGAGCTCTTCTGCACATCGCCTCTGAGGGGCGAGCTCTTCTGCACATCGCCTCTGAGGGGCGAGCTCTTCTGCCCATCGCCCCTGAGGGGCGAGCTCTTCTGCCCATCGCCTCAGAGGGGCGAGCTCTTCTGCCCATCGCCACAGGGGCGAGCTCTTCTGCCCATCGCCTCAGGGCGAGCTCTTCTGCCCATCGCCTCAGAGGGGCGAGATCTTGTGCCTATGGTCAGGGCCTGTTGGATATGTTCACCCTCGCCCAGAGCAAACAGGGCAGGAGAGTTTCCACTCTGTGCCTCCTACTCCGCCCTTAGCACACCATTGCTCCTTTTAGTTTCACAGTCCCCTAAGTGAGGACAGTAAACCACTCAAATGTTTTACCTTCCCTGTTGCTTGCCCTCTGCCAGAAGCTCCTAGTAATTGTACTGCTCTGCTATTGTGTTGACATCTGGCGACTCACAATGTGCATCAACGATAATAGCCTCTCAGTGTCAACAAAGCGAGCTTTGAAATTCCGGGACACATGCCTCAAGTGGTAGAATTTCCCTGAAACAAGTTGTAAAACAAAGCAGCAAATCTGGCATCATTACCTCCTCAGGGATCAGTGTGTTTTTACGGGTTGTGAAAGGCAGCAATTGGTAATCAGTCTTGTCCATACACCTGTGAGGATGGTAGATGATATTTAATGGTACCCATTTACTGTGGCACTGAAAGAGACCCACATAGCTGGGTGATTTGTTTGATACTATAGAAAATCTATAAGGATACATTCTCACTTGAGTGTTTTATCCATTTTCCAGTCAGCCCCTGATTTGACAGGCAAGTGAGAGAGTGTTGGCTCACAGCATTGAGATACTGTCTTCAAAATGTTCATTTTCTTCAAAATAACCACACTTTTGGCTGACAAGCTGGGAGAAAATATATTCCTGAGGTGCCTGAGTTTGCAATTCTATCCTTGTAACTGGAAAAGCTGAAATAAAGGGGGTTTGACGAAGGAAAGCGTTTTGCGGTGTTGTATTGGTTGGAATGCCAAAGTGTCTTGAAATTAAATGAAAATAGATTTCCTATTCTCAGTAAGATAGAATTGTAAATGTATTACCTGAAGAAAACTACGGTTACATAAAATTAAGATTTTTTAGGTTTTAATTAGATCTAAAATTAACAATATTGAATTGGGCTTTTATCAAGATGTAGTCAATACAGGTAAATGTTTGAAAGGAACAGGCTGGGTTTGTCTCTGTATTATCCAATTAGGTGGGGGAGGAAGGATAAGCACATAGTGTATCACTGAGCCGGACACAGGAAGAGCGCTGATAATTACCCCGGCAAAGGCCTGCAAACCTTCTCTGCCTGTCAGCACACGCACAGCTAAGCCTGGCCCTGAGATATAAGCCATTTAATCAATCCATTGGGAAAATCTTCCCCTTTGTGGATTGACATTCTTTATTATGTTTGGTTCCGTTTTATTAAACATTTGCACGATGATAATTTCCATATTTCCTCCCATTAATATAACATTGAGGGTTGAGGGATATTATATGTGGTTATTTGAACACTCAAACAGGCAGTTTGAATTAATATTTAATGGCCAGAAAGAATGGTATGGCAGACCCAATAATGTTAATTGGTTTCAGGGTGGAAAACGGACGAAAGGTAAATTGAAGGGCCTACATTGTTTTAACTTGAAATTGAAAACTGTGCAAATCACAGGAAGAGGAAGTGACAGGTCTGTACATTGAGGAGGCTTTCTATGTCTTTGTGCATGGAGCTGTTGAAATAAATAGCAAAGCATGGAACCTGCAAGACTACAGCAGAGATATTTCCCATTCCAGTCTTGGCTTTGGGTTAATACATGTTCACTAGACAAGGAACCCAAAGCAACACTCTCTTCCCTTTACAGACATGTCATTCTGGGGAAATGTCTCTCTCTATGGGACTAAAAAATCAGCCAGGTACTGACCTATATGGAAACATAGAGAATTTGTAAGTAAATAAGTAAATTATGTACATTTTTTAAACAGATATTTATTTATTACAGTTTTCATGAAACTTGGCAGTTTTTACCCTCTTTTTGTTCTTTACTGGTCTTTATGTTTATATTTCCTTCTTCATGAACGTATATCGGAGGTAGACAAATAAATAAGGAACTGGGCTAATGCTGGTTTCCAAAACAGATACATCCATTCTGGAATAGTCCTGTACAAGTATTTCTAGAGGAATATCGGACCATTCTTGAAGGAGCTAAGCAGCTTTTACGCTCCTTGTCCATTGAGAGATGACAGAGGAAGAAATCTACTCCATGCTCCAGAACATTCCGTAGATGTTCAGTGAAGGGGGGTTGGGGGTATAGAGGGTGTTTGACTTCATTTTGGTATTTCTGAAAGCAAATTTTCCCTTTGCATTTGAATCATATTTAAGTCCACAGACCAGCGGGAACATGTGGACACAAGCATCCTCCGAAAGCTCGCCATTATCTGTGGTAGATACAGACAGTGACTTTGCATAGTGTTGGAAATCTCCAATTTCCTTTAGCTTCAGTGTTGTTTTTTTTTTTGAGTAGTGTACATGAAAATATCCTTAGCTGTGATGTGAAGGGATATCATTTTGGATGACTCTTGACTCTTTTTGCTATAAGCTCTTAGAGAATGCCATGGTCATTTTGTCTCTCTTGAATGTGAGGATTTTTATGACATCTTTGTATTATTAATGCATAGTCAAGCGGGATGGATGGGAACATATTACCATTCAAGTGTTTCATACAGCTGATCCAAGTGCAAGTGCAGAGCTGTGAGGTCAGACAGTTATATTCTGTATTCTGTGAGCCAAAATAAAAGTCTGTTTTTCAGTTGTTTTGATGTCAGGAAAATCAAGTTGGTTAAACATGGTCATTATGGATGCAACCACTGGTATCCATATATGAATACAGGGCATTCCTGCACATTTTATACATGGAAAAACCTGTTGAGTCAACCAGACTGAATCCAGAGCACTCGAGCAGTTAGGTAGATGGTAAAGTTATCAACATTTCACCATTTTTAATTGTGTTCGTAGTGAACTTCCCATAGAGTGAGATTTCTTTCAGTGAGAGGTTGTTTGACACTGGTATTGTTAAGTTCATAATTGCCTGTCATATGCATTTGTCTTGTGTGAAGACATTCACCTTGGTGGTCATCAGTGGCTTGGCTGTCTGCTGCTGTTTTAAATGAGAACTGTCAGCAGGACTTGGGTGTGCCCAGATGTGTCACAAAGATCCGTCCACCCCACAAAGAGTCTTCAGCTTAAATCAACTATAAAAGGCATTTTTATAAAGGTTATTTACATATGGCTCCAAATGTGGATTGCCTAATTTTACAGTTCTTTAATGTGCATTGTTCTGGACAGGTTGAGAATCTTAATGATTATGCTGGGGTTGATTTAAAGTCCTTTAGTTATTTAAATGTTTGCCCCCTCAAAGTGTCAAGACTGAAACAACAGTTATTGTGCAATTAATCGTGGGGTACAAATTCTTGTTGTTCTGATTGTAATCTAATATTGTCTAATCTTTGCTGACATGACATGCACCGTAGCCATGTCATTTATCTGTTAAAGCTGACTATGCCCTTTATTGCTTCTACCATACACCCCTTTCCAAACAGGTGTTGCACAGAGCATTTAGCCCCAAAAGACGGTAGACCTAGTTTATTTTAGCATAATGCTGGTCTGTCAAATTACTAATTTTATTTGTTTAGCTAAAGATTAGCATGCTTGGTCTGATTTTTATTGTTCATTAAACATTTAAACATTGACATGAATATAATGTATAGTTTATTATTCATAACATTAAAATTTAGCATTACTGTTAATGTCTGAGGGATTTTTAGAATACAAAATAAAGATGAATTTAGGTTTACAAAATCCCACGGATAGCTAGCAGACTAATACAATGACAAAATAAATAACAAAAATAAATACAAAGAAATTGTAGTTCTGTCCCTTTGTCTGTGCAGTCTATAGCCTTAAAATTGAAAAACAAAGACTTCCAAATAAATATGACTTTTTTTTACCGCCAAAAAAAATATACTCTCAGCTCTTTTCACAGTAAGGCTCATAAACCAGGCTACATAATTTCAAATAGCAGCATGTAATTAAAAGGTTATTCTCTTAACAGCCATGACCAATCCATCAGGCCAAAAGTGAACAAAGTCAAACCAGAATAATGTAACAGCTGGTTTTACACTGAAATTGTACATGTTAGTTATAAGTCTCAAGTTTATACCAGTGGTGAAATAAGATAAATAAAAATGGTGTAACCTTTGATTAATAATCAGAATTGAATAATGTTAAAGAGTGAATGTACATATGAAAATATAGGCTGAGGCATTTTAACATGTAAGCTATGATGTGCCCAGTAGGGCTCCCCTCCCTGTAAGATCAGCTCTGCTCTCGGCACATAATTCTCCTCTTTCTGCCCTTTAGAATCAAGATGGATGGCTCAGTGAGGTTGAAAATTGCCCTTGGAGACAATGACTTCAGAAAGCTAACACTCAGTTCAGGAATCCTGCTCTCTGAAGACGATGTAGCTCTTCAGATAAAGATATGGCTTGGGCTGAGAGAGGACTTTGGGCTCTGGCACAGGGATGCTGACTTCAGAAACGAATACTTCAGCTTGACATCAGGAGCTGGAATGCAAGATGAAGTACTCTGAAAGTGATCTACTTATCAAATGAGTCCTCTATCTCCTGCTGACCCTTTTCCTCTGTCAGCCCCTGAATCAGGGTCCAGTTCTTGGCCAGACGTCTAAGTGGTCCCACACTTAACATATTATGCAGAGATAAAATTTGAAAGGGCTACTGCAGACTTCACAGGCAATGGCACGTCCTTAACAGATGCACCTAACTGGAGAAAATAGCTGTTAGCTGGAGAAAATAACTACAGAATGTATGTCCCATGATAGTTCATAGCCACTGTCTATACTTTGTGGACTCAGTTCTTTAAGGTTTGTGCATGTGTGGTACCTCTGTTCTGCAACATGTGAACTCTTGACAATAGCGAGAATGAATGAAACTAAAAATAACACACAGAGTATGAAAAACAGCTACCCGTATTGTTACATACATGTCATCCGTTCTGTCTACACATACTTTCTACACAAATATTTTTTGTGTCTCATTGAAATAGGAAGTCACCAAATGTCAATGAGCAAAGGAAGCCAGCTATTCACTACTGAAATCATGCTGCATTAACACCACAGCTGCTGCGCGTGGTCGTGACCTTCCCTGCTGCATTAACACCACAGCTGCTGCGCGTGGTCGTGACCTTCCCTGCTGCATTAACACCACAGCTGCTGCGCGTGGTCGTGACCTTCCCTGCTGCATTAACACCACAGCTGCGCGTGGCGTGACCTTCCTGCTGGTAACACCACGTGACCTTCCCTGCTGCATTAACACCACAGCTGCTGCGCGCGTGGTCGTGACCTTCCCTGCTGCATTAACACCACAGCTGCCGCGCCGTGGTCGTGACCTTCCCTGCTGCATTAACACCACAGCTGCTGCGCGTGGTCGTGACCTTCCTGCTGCATTAACACCACAGCTGCCGCTGGTGGTCGTGACCTTCCCTGCTGCATTAACACCACAGCTGCTGCGCTGCGTGGTCGTGACCTTCCCTGCTGCATTAACACCACAGCATTGCTGCGCCGCGTGGTCGTGACCTTCCCTGCTGCATTAACACCACAGCTGCTGCAGCTGCGCTGGGTGGTGACCTTCCCTGCTGCATTAACACCACAGCTGCTGCGCGTGGTCGTGACCTTCCCTGCTGCATTAGCACCACAGCTGCTGCGCTGTGGTCGTGACCTTCCCTGCTGCATTAGCACCACAGCTGCCGCGCGCGTGGTCGTGACCTTCCCTGCTGCATTAGCACCACAGCTGCTGCGCGTGGTCGTGACCTTCCCTGCTGCATTAACACCACAGCTGCTGCGCGTGGTCGTGACCTTCCCTGCTGCATTAGCACCACAGCTGCTGCGCGTGGTCGTGACCTTCCCTGCTGCATTAGCACCACAGCTGCTGCGCGTGGTCGTGACCTTCCCTGCTGCATTAGCACCACAGCTGCTGCACGTGGTCGTGACCTTCCCTGCTGCATTAGCACCACAGCTGCTGCGCCGCGGCTGCTGCATTAACACCACAGCTGCTGCGCGTGGTCGTGACCTTCCCTGCTGCATTAACACCACAGCTGCTGCATTAGCACCCAGCTGGTCGTGACCTTCCCTGCTGCATTAACACCACAGCTGCTGCGCGCGGGTCGTGACCTTCCCTGCTGCATTAACACCACAGCTGCTGCGCGTGGTCGTGACCTTCCCTGCTGCATTAACACACAGCTGCTGCAGTGGTGACCTTCCCTGCTGCATTAGCACCACAGCTGCTGCGCGCGCGTGGTCGTGACCTTCCCTGCTGCATTAACACCACAGCTGCTGCGCGGGTCGTGACCTTCCCTGCTGCATTAACACCACAGCTGCTGCACGTGGTCGTGACCTTCCCTGCTGCATTAGCACCACAGCTGCTGCACGTGGTCGTGACCTTCCCTGCTGCATTAACACCACAGCTGCTGCATTAACCACAGCTGC
Source organism: Albula goreensis (assembly GCA_022829145.1). Lineage (NCBI taxonomy): Eukaryota > Metazoa > Chordata > Actinopteri > Albuliformes > Albulidae > Albula > Albula goreensis. Next base: position 1,280,033 of record CM040750.1, on the reverse strand, counting down.
TGCGTGGTCGTGACCTTCCCTGCTGCATTAACACCACAGCTGCTGCGCGTGGTCGTGACCTTCCCTGCTGCATTAGCACCACAGCTGCTGCATGTGGTCGTGACCTTCCCTGCTGCATTAGCACCACAGCTGCTGCACGTGGTCGTGACCTTCCCTGCTGCATTAACACCACAGCTGCTGCGCGTGGTCGTGACCTTCCCTGCTGCATTAACACCACAGCTGCTGCACGTGGTCGTGACCTTCCCTGCTGCATTAACACCACAGCTGCTGCACGTGGTCGTGACCTTCCCTGCTGCATTAACACCACAGCTGCTGCCAGTGGTCGTGACCTTCCCTGCTGCATTAACACCACACGTGGTCGTGACCTTCCCTGCTGCATTAACACCACAGCTGCTGCGTGTGGTGACCTTCCCTGCTGCATTAACACCACAGCTGCTGCGCCGTGGTCGTGACCTTCCCTGCTGCATTAACACCACAGCTGCTGCGCCGCGGGTCGTGACCTTCCCTGCTGCATTAACACCACAGCTGCTGCGCGTGGTCGTGACCTTCCTGCTGCATTAACACCACAGCTGCGCACGTGGTCGTGACCTTCCCTGCTGCATTAACACCACAGCTGCTGCGCGTGGTCGTGACCTTCCTGCTGCATTAACACCACAGCTGCTGCGCGGGTCGTGACCTTCCCTGCTGCATTAACACCACAGCTGCGCGCGTGGTCGTGACCTTCCCTGCTGCATTAACACCACAGCTGCTGCACGTGGTCGTGACCTTCCCTGCTGCATTAACACCACAGCTGCTGCGGTGGTCGTGACCTTCCCTGCTGCATTAACACCACAGCTGCTGCGTGGTCGTGACCTTCCTGCTGCATTAGCACCACAGCTGCCGCGCCGTGGTCGTGACCTTCCTGCTGCATTAACACCACAGCTGCTGCGCTGGTCGGTGACCTTCCCTGCTGCATTAACACCACAGCTGCCGCGCTGCGGTCGTGACCTTCCCTGCTGCATTAACACCACAGCTGCTGCACGTGGTCGTGACCTTCCTGCTGCATTAACACCACAGCTGCTGCACGTGGTCGTGACCTTCCCTGCTGCATTAACACCACAGCTGCTGCGCGTGGTCGCGTGACCTTCCCTGCTGCATTAACACCACAGCTGCTGTGGTCGTGACCTTCCCTGCTGCATTAACACCACAGCTGCTGACGTGGTCGTGACCTTCCCTGCTGCATTAACACCACAGCTGCTGCGCGTGGTCGTGACCTTCCCTGCTGCATTAACACCACAGCTGCTGCCAGTGGTCGTGACCTTCCCTGCTGCATTAACACCACAGCTGCTGCGCTGCGGGTCGCGGACCTTCCCTGCTGCATTAACACCACAGCTGCTGCATTAACACCACAGCTGCTGCGGGTGGTCGTGACCTTCCCTGCTGCATTAACACCACAGCTGCTGCGCCGCGGGTCGACCTTCCTGCTGCATTAACACCACAGCTGCCGCGCGTGGTCGTGACCTTCCTGCTGCATTAACACCACAGCTGCCGCGCCGTGGTCGTGACCTTCCCTGCTGCATTAACACCACAGCTGCTGCGCCGTGGTCGTGACCTTCCCTGCTGCATTAACACCACAGCTGCGCGCCGCGGGTCGTGACCTTCCCTGCTGCATTAACACCACAGCTGCTGCGCTGTGGTCGACCTTCCCTGCTGCATTAACACCACAGCTGCCGCGCCGTGGTCGTGACCTTCCTGCTGCATTAACACCACAGCTGCTGCGCGTGGTCGTGACCTTCCCTGCTGCATTAACACCACTGCGCGCGCGGGTCGACCTTCCCTGCTGCATTAACACCACAGCTGCCGCGCGTGGTCGTGACCTTCCCTGCTGCATTAACACCACAGCTGCGCGCCGCGTGGTCGACCTTCCCTGCTGCATTAACACCACAGCTGCTGCGCGTGGTCGTGACCTTCCCTGCTGCATTAACACCACAGCTGCTGCGCGTGGTCGTGACCTTCCCTGCTGCATTAACACCACAGCTGCTGCGCGTGGTCGTGACCTTCCCTGCTGCATTAACACCACAGCTGCTGCGCGTGGTCGTGACCTGACCTTCCTGCTGCATTAACACCACAGCTGCTGCGCGCGGTCGTGACCTTCCTGCTGCATTATCACCACAGCTGCTGTGGTCGACCTTCCTGCTGCATTAACACCACAGCTGCTGCGCCGTGGTCGTGACCTTCCCTGCTGCATTAACACCACAGCTGCTGCGCGCGGGTCGTGACCTTCCCTGCTGCATGAACACCACAGCTGCTGTGGTCGTGACCTTCCCTGCTGCATTAACACCACAGCTGCTGCCGTGGTCGTGACCTTTCCTGCTGCATTAACACCACAGCTTGCGCCTGGTCGTGACCTTCCCTGCTGCATTAACACCACAGCTGCTGCGCGTGGTCGTGACCTTCCCTGCTGCATTAACACCACAGCTGCTGCGCGTGGTCGTGACCTTCCCTGCTGCATTAACACCACAGCTGCCGCGCCGCGTGGTCGTGACCTTCCCTGCTGCATTAACACCACACTGGTCGTGACCTTCCCTGCTGCATTAACACCACAGCTGCTGCGCGTGGTCGTGACCTTCCCTGCTGCATTAACACCACAGCTGCTGCGCGTGGTCGTGACCTTCCCTGCTGCATTAACACCACAGCTGCTGCATTAACACCACAGCTGCTGCGCGTGGTCGTGACCTTCCCTGCTGCATTAGCACCACAGCTGCTGCGCGTGGTCGTGACCTTCCCTGCTGCATTAGCACCACAGCTGCTGCGCGTGGTCGTGACCTTCCCTGCTGCATTAGCACCACAGCTGCTGCGCGTGGTCGTGACCTTCCCTGCTGCATTAACACCACAGCTGCTGCGCGTGGTCGTGACCTTCCCTGCTGCATTAACACCACAGCTGCTGCGCGTGGTCGTGACCTTCCCTGCTGCATTAACACCACAGCTGCTGCGCGTGGTCGTGACCTTCCCTGCTGCATTAACACCACAGCTTGCGGTCGGGTCGTGACCTTCCCTGCTGCACCACAGCTGCCTGCGGGTGGTCGTGACCTTCCTGCTGCATTAACACCACAGCTGCTGCGCGTGGTCGTGACCTTCCCTGCTGCATTAACACCACAGCTGCTGCGCGTGGTCGTGACCTTCCCTGCTGCATTAACACCACAGCTGCTGCGCGTGGTCGTGACCTTCCCTGCTGCATTAACACCACAGCTGCTGCGCGTGGTCATGACCTTCCCTGCTGCATTAACACCACAGCTGCTGCGCGTGGTCGTGACCTACCCTGCTGATACTCACTTTACACACATTAGTCCAGCGCAGACCTGTCCCCATTTTGAATGACTGTGTCATTGCTTTTTTTTTTTAAAGATGCGATTCTTTTGAGATCTTTATATCCATGCCAAACTGTGCATTTGTGTGAAATGAACACCACACCCATGTAACAAACAGGCCTCTGCCATTTCAAAGACCAGAGCACAGTGGGGGTAGCATCCTTTGGTCCAATTTTCCCCATATTCAAGCAACAAAACAGGCAGGGATATTACCATATACAGGCCGAATGCAGTGAAATATGAGGGCAGTCAGGTGTGGCAGCAGACAGGTGTGGGTTTTTTAAATTTGGTTCCATAGTGGTCTGAGGCATGGTTCCCCGCATCAGGAATGAGCGCCCCATTAATTATGTATTTTTCCAGAGCAACATCATTGGCCTGCGAACAGTACAGTAATATATAGTTTTTCACACCCGTGCTTTGAACACAATTCAAAGTTTGTGCACGTACGTGACGGAAGCACTGACTCAGATGTTATATGGGGGTATACATCAACACTGTCTTCAGTGTCACATCAGGCAGGGAGTAGCAGGTCCAGAATGATGAGAAGGAATACAAATTGGGCAGAAGGAAATAGTATATGTGACAAACTGCAACTAATAAAACATTATTCATAATTTATGAGTTTTACTGTGACATGTGGATCCAGTCATTATTCCTAATATAGTCTGCATGTGGTATTTCATCACACAAGCGGCGCGTCACCGCCAGGTTTATTTATTATCATTTACCAATTATCATATCAATGGACTGTGCTGCACTTGAATATTCATTTGTACTTCCTGGACAATCTGTCAAGAAAATTCAAAGCGAGAAGACATAAATTAGGGGATACATTGAAGCAGAAGATTATTATTATTATTATTATTATTATTATTATTATTTGTTGTTGTTGTTGTTGCTGTATTAGTAGCGGATTTGTATTTTATTTTATTTTCTAAATTATTTATACTGGTCTTGGAAGTAGTTGACTATATTACTACTGCTACCACAGCTGATAATTATATCAATCGTAACAGTAAATGTGCTTCCAGCATGCTGCGATGCATGTGTGAGATACAATGACATCATAGAAAGCTGAGATGGCAGATAAGGACAGGAGTTGTGTTGGTCAGAGCTATGAGAACTTTGTGTGCAGGATTAAAATGGAAAATAAGAATATGTGTGTGGTTACCTGCACAGGGCTGCCCTGTTATCCTGCCATGGGCTAACACTGGGGATAAGTGAGAGTGATGCTGAAAAAATGATGCATGTTCAACCAGTTCATCATATGTAACAATTATTTTTATTTGTCATTTTTTATATAAAGCATCTGCATTCTTATGGCAGTTGCTGTACCTCATGGCACTTCTCATTTGATGAACAACTTCCAGCCAGACAATATTTAACCAAGTGAAGTTTGTAGAACTTCCCAAAAATGAGAGAATGAATTTTTTTAGCCACACTGTGGGGAAAAATATTGTTATCCCAGATGCAACCTGATTTCTTCCAGGTTCTGAATCTTATCAGATTCAGATAAAATAATCTATCGGATCTATTTTCAACAAACTCAACAAACAGACGTCTGTGGTGCCAGTCCAGAAAGAATGTTATTTCTACAAGGACTTCAATTTGTATATATATATATACACATATTCCAGGTCATGTCTGCTGTCTGTCCTGGCCCCCCGGTGGTGGAATGATCTTCCCGTGGATGTCAGAACAGCAGAGACACTGGCCACCTTCAAGCGCAGACTGAAGACTCACCTCTTCAGGCTGCACCTCTCCCCTCCCCTCCCTTGCTCTTTGTAATGTGTCTCTTTCTATTATTTGCTCTTAATCTGTGATTGTTATTTAAACTTGGCTGTTTACTAAGTCTGTAGTCTGTAGGGGAGTCCTGATCTATTCCATCACCTTTGGCACTTGGGACTTTACCCCTCTCTAGGGTTACCTTTGCACTTTTTGTACTGTTCTTATGCACTTTTCCTTGTAAATCGCTCTGGATAAGAGCGTCGAACAAATGCCCCCTAATGTAACGTAATTTAACATATTCATACGCAGTGGAGTTTTTGGAGGTGTTCCTACCATGATATGGTAATGAGTGATATTGTCAATTATTTGCATATAGCTGCAATAACATTATTTACGTATTAGGAATACCATAAAGAAAACAAGAATCGGTGTTGTATAGCAAGGAAAAACAACAGTGGAAAGTTGGACATGAGGAAATTAAATAGCAAGCCCTCATAGGTTAGATTCATGGGCCAAAGATGGCACCGCTCCTGGGTTCACAAATTACGATGGGAGATTTCAGCCTCCATGGGCACAGGCTGAGAGATGGAAGAGGAGAGCAGTCACCATGGACACAGGGCTCAGAGATGGAAGGGGAGGGCAGTCACCATGGGCACAGGCTGAGAGATGGAATGGGGGTGGCAGTCACCATGGACACAGGGCTCAGAGATGGAAGAGGATGGCAGTCACCATGGGCACAGGGCTCAGAGATGGAAGGGGGTGGCAGTCACCATGGGCACAGGGCTCAGAGATGGAAGGGGATGGCAGTCACCGTGGGCACAGGGCTCAGAGATGGAAGGGGATGGCAGTCACCATGGGCACAGGCTGAGAGATGGAAGGGGGTGGCAGCCACCATGGGCAAACAGGATGAGATGGATGATGAAGATTGGGGATGGCAGTCACCACAGGGCAGAGATGGAAGGGGACAGGGCTCAGAGATGGAAGGGGATGGCAGCCACCATGGGCACAGGGCTCAGAGATGGAAGGGGATGGCAGTCACCGTGGGCACAGGGCTCAGAGATGGAAGGGGATGGCAGTCACCATGGGCACAGGGCTCAGAGATGGAAGGGGATGGGTCACCAAAGGCTCAGAGATGGAAGGGGATGGCAGTCACCAGGGGATGGGCGTGGGCACAGGGATGAGAGATGGAAGGGATGGCAGTCACCATGGGCACAGGGCCAGAGATGGAAGGGGATGGACACCAGGGCTCAGGGCTTAGAGATGGAAGGGGATGGCAGATGCTGAATGGGGATGGCAGTCACCATGGGCACAGGGCTCAGAGATGGAAGGGGATGGCAGCCACCATGGGCACAGGGCTTAGAGATGGAAGAGGATGGCAGCCACCGTGGGCACAGGCTGCCATCCTCTTCCATCCATTGCTGTTTGGCCCTTGAGCAAATCCCATAACCCCACATTTCTCCCAGGAGGGATTGGCCCTTGTTACTTGGAACTGTAAGTTGCTTTGGATAAAAGTGTCAGTTAAATGACTATAATGTATGTATGTACTTGACAAATTTATCCCCAGCACTGCTTGATGCAGAATCTTACGGCCACCTCTAAGAGGAGTATTTGTCACTGAGATCATGCAAATGTATGCATCTTATACCTTACATGACAGTCATTACACTTTGCTCCCCCTGGCTAAATGTATGATCCAATTGAAGGGCTTCAGTGAATGCTTATTCCTCCCCCAAAGCTGACTCCTCCCTCAGCCCCCACACTTTGAGACTGAGTGACCCCAGCAGTGGACCGAAGCATACTTGGGTCAATCTCATGATTTGTTTTTCATTTCCTGCCTTTTGGTAGCTCGGCCTTGATTTAGTGCTGTGAAGTTGAACCGCTTAATTATTCAATAGAGCTCATTACAAGCTGAATATGATATACATCTCAAATGGGCTTTTAGCTATTGATTACAGGGCCTTTTACGGTGAATGCTAGGGTTTCAGTTCATACAGCTGAGATGCAGGCATATGGGGTATGGACTAGGTAACAGCTGTGACAATCCACTGAATGACAGGAAATACAACCACAATTACAAGTGTGCCATGTGTACTTTAGGAGAGCACACACTGAAGGCTCGAGGCCTTGGACTTCCTCACCGTAATGAATCAATTTCAGCTGTAATGGATTTTGATTACTGTCTGATAGTTTCTTTTGAGTAGTTTTCACATTGATTTGTTGGGCAACATGGGCTATTGAATGCTGATGTTAATAATAGTCTTACAATGCAAAATGTGTCATGGAGATTTGGAGACAAATTCTCGTAATGCCATATAAGAGAAATGAAGCTTGAAGTTGAAAAAGATTTCGGCCTTAATGTCCTGCCTCTTCTTGACTTCACAGTGGGTTGAACAGGAGGTGGGAAATCTCATCCTTTTGCAAATGATTTATAGCAAACACACATTCTTTTAATTACTGCAGTGGATGTCTTACAGATTTGTAAAGCCATTAAAAAATCAATACTTTGCTTTTAGGTGATGAATTAATTAATGAAGTGTGAAGTCTACCCAGAATGCATTACCGTTCTCAGCATGTCTTCCAATAGAGTGCGAATGAGACTACCAGGGATAGTAGCTTCTGGCTAATTACACAACATTTTTATTTTGACTTAAGCAATTAGGAAGCAAGTTTGTACGAGCCTTGTGCAAGAATTGGAAAATGGTTTTTGTTCCTTCGCTTTTATTGCAGTGTCAAATTTCATGATTTATACACCAATGCAACTTCTGTGAAAACAAATTATTCAGTGAAAAGATCTGTGATGCTACTTATCATGAATGTCAAAGTTTGATTTTTTTTTTTTTTTTTTTGAAAAAAGTCAGTTCTGTGTTAGTGACCTTGTTAGGTGCTAACATAGGCGGTTGATTCATTGTTGATGTCGATGTGATTTTTTTTCCTTGCTGTTTTAATCGGCCATCTTGTCTCTCTTTATTGTCCTGATTGGCCAAAAGAACAGTTCCAAGTATCAGGGGGAGTAGCATACTCTTGGTGAATGACAGACTCAAACAACATAAAATGATGAATTTCAGTGTTGTATTATATTCTTTAAATACACATGTATGCTTGATCTGGGGATGTTGTTGCTGAATACAGTAGATAGTGCACTGAACTCAATAACTAGGCTGTTCTGCGTCGCTGTGCAAACACAATGAACTTTGGTATATGGAGTCAAGTGAGTTATAACATAGGAAAAAGTGGCTGGTTTGTTAATTTAGTTCAAAGTCAAAACAACTGGGAGAAAAATATGATTTTTAAAAATGTTACTCAAGTAGAAACATTCATGATGTATAGCGTTTACATTTATCATTTGTGTACTTAATGACAAATTTATGTTGTGTAGGTTCAAAGAAAATTTCAGTTTTAATGGTTATTCTCATAATTGTTTGAATTTATTTGTTGGTTTGTTTTTCTATTGTGAGTTCAGAAGATCCATCCTTTTTTCACAGGTAGCTAATTTTCTTTGTATAGGTAGTTAACTGTCTATAAATGCACTACAGCTGGTCTGTGCTAGCCAGCCATACATTTCCTGGATCTAGCCAGTGTTTATACAGTACAACAAAAACGGACATATAAACAAAAACAAAAGCATGATGTATCGCACTGACCATACCTTAAGATTCATTGATAATATTGTTAAATTCAGACAAAGTAATAAGCTAGAGCATTTCCAGTTAGCCTTGGGTTGCTATTATGTGATGAAGTTATGTTGTAGGGGATGGCCTAGTGCAATGCTGTGTGATGCCATAACTTTAAGCCAGCTTTACAGGACTGTTCTGCAGCTGCGTATGACTTGTACCAGTGGTGTAGGGCAGTTAAATTCCATATTGTGCTTTGCATGCTGTAGAATTAGCACTGCTACCTCTCCATTTATCTCAAATGCAGACTGCTGACACATGGATATGACACATGGATATCCATATGATGGTGGATATTTGCTGTTAGGTTTTTCCATTCATTCTGAGCAAAGAAAAAAATGTGTCTTGTTATTTTTGTACACATGCCCAGAGACATCTTAACATACTTTTCATTTTGAAACAGTGATAGCATTCGTTTCCAGTCAGTGACCCTGCAGTATGTTCATCTTTTCATTGATTAGCTCAGATGAACTCATTGTCAGAAACAGTAGACCCATGAGGCTCTGACATTCCTAAAGTGAACGTGGAGAATTGTGTGACACTTCTCAGTCTCAGTGCTGTACAAATCTGTGCGGGTGCTGCTTATTGGATAATGCTGCTCCCTGCCTGTGCCCGTGCCCGTGCCCAGAGTGACAGTGAGCGCTGGGCTCTGGCTGCTTATTGGATAACGCTTTTGTATGCCGCTCCCTGCCTGTGCCCGTGCCCGTGCCCAGAGTGACAGTGAGCGCTGGGCTCTGGCTGCTTATTGGATAATGCTTTTGTATGCCGCTCCCTGCCTGTGCCCGTGCCCAGAGTGACAGTGAGCGCTGGGCTCTGGCTGCTTATTGGATAATGCTTTTTTATGCCGCTCCCTGCCTGTGCCCGTGCCCAGAGTGACAGTGAGTGCTGGGCTCTGCCGTTCATTAGGCCTCATTAGGGGCTGTGCTTGGATGAACCCCCTTCCCAGCAGGAGCCAGTGGGGCCTGCCGAGGCTCTGTGGATCAGTCAGATCTCCTGTCAGGGTGGTGCTGAGAGGACGGTCCCCATTCGCTTACCTCATAAATGAAATGACAGAATCTCGCCTCTCATCTCCTCTCTGAAGTGTATGTGCCTCTTGTTTTTAACTGTATTGACAGTATATTTTTCTGGGTTAGCTTTGACATGTCATATTGTCTGGTTCTTTGAAGTATTGAATTTGAATATATTGTTGCACATTATAATAATGTAGGTTTTTTCACCATTAGTTTTGCAGTCATGTGAATTGACATTTTTCCATTGTGTTTTTTACTGACTGATGTCTTCATCTGTCGGTTAACAAAGTATTGACCAATTGTAGAAAGAGTATTGATAGTATGAGGGTTGTGGGGAGAAAAAATGGTTTTCAGCAGTAAAGTTGTTGTGAGATTGGCTGATCTGGATCGTCAGACGCATGATGCTTCCCTTGGAGAGGATTATGATAGAGAGGAACTATGAGTGCAGATTATTATGACTCCCTTGGAGAGGATTATGATAGACAGGTACTATGAGTGCAGATTATGATGAGTCCCTTGGAGATCCTTGAACGTGTCTCTATGTCATTCTTCTGCTTTACTTGCGCATTGCGTGAACTACATGGTTGACTGAATGAGTGGATGGTGCTGAACCTCTGAGAGAGCAAAGTAGCCCATAGCCGTTACGCTGGTGTCAGTGAGTATCGCCATAGATACGGCGGTGGGACTCTCCTTAGCTAATGCCCTGTGGCAGACTCATAACCCAGATGATCCAACAAAAACAAGTTCATTCGATAGGAAATGCCTCTACAACAAAGGGTGCCAATAATTCTGACCCTCAGTTTTATAAATGAAGAAAATGAAACACATACCCCTAAAGCAAATATGAGAGTACTTGTTAAGCTTTCAGGGCCTATTCGCTGGTCTGGTGTCTGTATACTCATGTATTTAAGTCATAATTATCATTTATTTTTCAAGATTTGTGTAGGTTTGAGATGACGTGTGGCCTCTCGTGTGTCTGTGCCCTTCATAGATGTGTTTCATATGCACTGTGTGTTTAATGCCAGTGCCCAGTGCACTCTTTTGACTGTGACTGACCAGACATTAGCCATGTTCTACCCTCCCATTGCTCCCCTGACTTTCACCTCACAAAGCCTATAAAGTGTAAATCGATACTGTCAACATGATGAAATTTATCCTGATTTAAGGCAATGCGGATATAATTCAATTGTGAGAAACATTAATTTGATATTCAGAGAGTGAAAGAGCTGGGAAAAATGTGACAAGAACATGTTTATGCGTACAGCCAGAGTGGCACAAGGGCAGGCCGTCTGACGTCACCCTCCCTGGTTTGGAGAGGACGCACACTCGATTAGTCACCGCCATGTGAAGTTATAATGTGGCTCCAAGGAAATTGATTCAGCAAATCACTTTGTAAACATTACACTGGAAACAGTCACACTGTGTGGCCGAAGTCACAAGAGGCAAATTCAACTAAAGCCACAGGCTTTGACTGGCATACTCCAAGTCTTTCATTTAGTCACACACTGCAGCCTTTCAGAATGCATAATAATTAGGATTATGGCAAAGATTATACTAAATATGTCAAGCTTCATGCTTCATACAAATACACAGGCTATGTATTGAATCCACATGCAACTGTCAAGTAATGCACTTTATTTTGGCTTTTTTCAGGTGTTAGTAGACATTTGGTGTATGTGGGACCACTGAAATTACTGTTAATCATAATTTATTTAAACATACGGGAAACCTATTCATTTATTTATGTACAAATGCAATACTATGTGGCCTCCCTAATTCCCAAGGGTATGAAAATGAGGCACACGTGCATTCAGTTTTCAGTTTTATATTGCATGGTTGAAAATTTCACTCCATTTTCAGTGTACTCTTGGTATTTCAGAGTGTGTGTGTGTGTGTGTGTGTGTGTGTGTGTGTGTGTGTGTGTGTGTGTGTGTGTGTGTGTACTTACTGCCAGTCACATAACACCACCATCAGCAGTTTTATAATGGAACCAACAGTGCATTAATCTGAGATCGTTTTGCAAAGTTCATAGACATTATCCATGTAACGGTGATGCCGTTCCGCGTGCCAGCTCTCAAAGTGATAGAACAGGCAAAGCCAGACGATCTCTGTCCTTGTCATCGCCAAACATGACATAATGCGCTTGGAGAGAGAGCCTCCGAACAACACTTAAAAATTATGAAAGGGAGATACATTACTACAACAAATGACTGCTGCTAGCTGCTAACCATTCATTTTCCTGTGTTAATGGCGCTGCATGAGTGAAGGTGATACACAAAATGAGCTTGCGTACCAATGTCTAAAATAACACAAGCCTAGAGGTACTATGAGTGTTTTTAACTGCTAATAGTTCCCATTATTCATATAAAGCAGCAGAGGTCACTGCCACGCACACCGCGCTGTGCACTGTGTGCCGCGCCCTTACAGTGATTCTTCCCAGCCATCTAAATAGCATAGACATAAGGAAATGAATAGAGACAACTGCCACACTATGAGATATAGCTTTGACTTTGAGTTGTCCTTTAATTATAAAATCAATCCATAAAACACTTCAAGGAAGATTCAGATCTCAAAAGATGGTGAGGCCTTCTCCAATTTATGGAGTTTTATTTTAAAAGTAAATGTGCAAAAGCGCAAGACATAAACAACGACAAATATGTCCTTGTACTCAGAGATCACTGACGTGTAACTGATGAAGCTTAAATTACAGACATATGGGCAAAGTTGCATGCCATTACCAGAGAATGAAACGAGGACCACAAAGAAGCAAAGGACTGTCTTAAAGGTTGTGGTTAGAAGGGAGAAGATTTCTTTTGTACTGCAATACAGACACCATTCTGGTACAGAACCGGCTGTGTTTGGCTATCGTATGAATTTGATAATTCTCAGCTTGTTTGTGATCTCATATAAGATATGTGTCAATCTCTCAGGGTTGAACAAGCTCTGATTCACCTTGTATTCAGAAAGAGAAAAGAAGCAGCACACAGGCCTACCAAACATGCAAAGAGGAATGTCACAAGGATGACACATAAGTAAAGAATTCAATTTCACATCCAGTGAGGTGTCAGTTAGTGATGGGGGAATGCTTCAGTTACTCAATTATTTAGAACAATGATTGCATTACCCGTAGAAAGAGATTTTTGATTGGCTAAAGCAAGTCAATGACTGACAGCTGAGTGTAGGTCCACTTCGGAGGGATTCATGAAACCTCATTTGAAGTTAAGTGCAGAGCATCACAAAACTTGATGAGCAAAAGTGGCGAGTGGAGTGGACTGTGATGGAAATTTGTTTTACTCATGTATGAAATGTGATTTGTATTGCTCATTTACATTGATTGTTGATCGCTAGTTACTAATCTGAATTATCCATAAGCTTTTAGACATTTAAACATAATGATTTAGTCTTAACTATTAGTTAAGACAATGGGCCCTATTTTGAAAGTCGTAAGTCAAAAGTTTGAAATCAGTCATTGTCCGATTCTGGTAACTGGTTCCTGAGGTGCGGAGTGCTTGGGATCAGGTGACAGCTTACATAAATTAAGTTGGTATTATTATGAGATCTGGATATGAGAAACAATGACAATGAAATTTCCAGTTTAAATGTTTTATATTAAAGATATATTCAGCAAACACGATGTACATCTGTGACGATTAGCGGTCCGCTTCAAGGACTTTCTCCCATCGGACCTCCAGCTCTCTCTGTCAGTCCTGTGGTGTGTGTACACGAGGCAGACGCCGCTATCGTTAGCCGTGTGCGTGGGTCTGTGTGTGCGAGAGAGAGGGCCGGATCTATGTTCCCAGATGTATTTCAATACAATAAATTCATTAAACTAAGGATTTTTGCACGTATATTTCACAAAATGCATTTCACAGACAAGTTCATGTTTAACTTACCAGGTTAACAACCTCTCTGCCACTTGATCCCCTCTCACCTGTGCATCATCTGCCCAACTGGCCTCTTCAACAAGCGGCACACGCAGTTCAGCGTCTCTCTGCCTTGCCATCTCTAATGTGTCGTCTGAAATGTCGCAATGCCATCCATAATTTATGGCTATATTGTGTAGGACACAACATGCCACGAAGAACTCACTGACATTCTGAGGGCTGTGTTGTAATGTGTCACCTCATCTGTCCTGCATCTGAAACGCATTTTCAGAAGGCCAAATGCTTGCTCAATTACGCTCCTAGTCCCTGACAATGCATGATTGAATCCTCGTTGCCATTGACATATTGGCACGATGCATGGTGTCAGAAGCCAGGTACGTAATGGATAGCCATTATCACCTATCCGCCACCCGATGCAAGATGTTGCAGCACTCCTCCTCAGTCATATTAAGGAAGGAATGCCGCTGTTTTAAAAGTCGTTAGCGGTAATGCCACCTTCTCCTTGCAATTATGAATTCCATACAATTGGAATCAACAGCAAAACAGAGATGTTAAATTCAGCCAAGATTAATAGTCTGCATCCATCATGTTACAAGCATTAAAAGAATATAAATTTGAAGAGCACAGGTCTCATGTTTTCCTGGCTTCTTGGGTTCTGTTAACGTAGATCATAACGAAAGCTGTTCTGATATACAGGTGGAGAGGCATCAGTTAATTTGGAGAAATTGGTATTGTCTGTGCTGAGGGGAAGTCTGTTGTTTGCTTGAAATATGTTATGTCTGAAACTATAACAATTCATGAAATACCAGACACATTTCTGTTAAATATCTTAGTAGAATTAAATTATTTGTGCTATTAAGGAATTTTGCCCATTATTGCCCTTCGGTAATATCTCCAAAGTAATATTATGACACCGAGTGTCTGAGTCAATCTACTACAATTTATTTGGCTGCCTTTGAGTTTTGCGCTCCGAATAGACCTGCTTTGAGACCTCTTAAGTGCAAGGGTTTCACTTTGGGCGAAATTTGCAATTCGGGCTTTGCACCCCATAATTTGCATGGTACTCAAATTTGTTTTTAGTGAACACTCCCGGACTTTGCCCTTCTACGCCCCTTTATTACGTTAGATGTCCAAGCGCCTTTGTGCGTCTGTATTTTTCCGGTTGCGCTGCCGGTGTGTTGCCGAAAATAACTTTGCGTTTTGTAGCAGTCACAGCACGTTTTGAATCTGTCATAGCACGTTGTGCCTGCTCGTGAAAATAGGGCCCTATAAATCACTGTTCTGTGTTCACTGTTCACAAATTCTGCATGTCTGTTTTAACTGTGTCAAAAGGCTTTTTAGTTGTGGAAAATAACTAAGAGATACATTCTTAGGCTCTAACAGGCCCTGAGTGAGTCTAGTGCCAGGTGGTTCAACAGCCGTCTGAGTGTGTCTGTCCTTACCCATTCAAGCTGCTATTAACACCTGACCTTCCACTGAGTATACAAATGTATGCTGGTGCAATCAACCTGTTTCAAGTAATCTAATATTCATGTATTAATATACACTGGTGCTATTATTCTGTAATGCATATTTGCCTATCATTCCATATAATGTGCTTTCTGTTTTAGAATCATGTAATCCTTTGTTTATGAGAATGTAAGCTGGTGGAAAAATACTGTACGTCATTTAAGAAAAACCTGTGACCCATATTATATGGTTCTGTCCTTGAGTGGTGGAGCCTGGCTCTTTGTGCTTTGTGACTTTTCCAAGTGAACATGATCCACATTTATCAACTGCCATAGAAGAGCTGTAACCCCTAGTAACAGGTGGCAGATATCTTACTTTTTGGAGAAGAAGTTATACTTGGATGACGACTCGAGACCAATTAGAGAAAGGTAAACTAGCGATGCCTTGCCCAGACTCTGACTGTATGACAAAGACACTGTCCTCTATATTCTCTGGACAAGGGTGATGCATTGCTGAATGTACCACTGCTCCAGTATTGCAATATTAAACAAGACGAAGACAACTTTGACTGTACTCCATTATTTAAGTGATCTTTTAAGGATGTTTTTCCATGACAGGGCTTAACTGCACTTCCTGCTCCACAGGCCTCCTGCCTGCCTTCTCTGCAGTTATCTGCTCAAGGGGCGTACCTCAGTTATGTAAGGCAGTATAACTTTTTCATGCTGTCTTAATGTTTCATCTACCCCCAGAGCAGCATTTACAACAGGAGAAAACTCATTTTCCTAATACTGGTTCTTGGCCTTGAATACTTTTTGCTGGGAGAGAATTGCTACCCAGCAGCTGTGAAGCAGGGAAGCGCATTTCGGCATTGGGCCACCAGAGCTTCTGTGCGCGTATCTGTCCTGCATATTACTCTGGGGCTAAGACCAGAGCTACTATGAGCTACAGCTGTCCTGCATATTACTCTGGGGCTGAGACCAGAGCTACTATGAGCTACAGCTGTCCTGTATGTTACTCTGGGGCTGAGACCAGAGCTACTATGAGCTACAGCTGTCCTGTATGTTACTCTGGGGCTGAGACCAGAGCTACTATGAGCTACAGCTGTCCTGCATATTACTCTGGGGCTGAGACCAGAGCTACTATGAGCTACAGCTGTCCTGTATGTTACTCTGGGGCTGAGACCAGAGCTACTATGAGCTACAGCTGTCCTGCATGTTACTCTGGGGCTGAGACCAGAGCTACTATGAGCTACAGCTGTCCTGTATGTTACTCTGGGGCTGAGACCAGAGCTACTATGAGCTACAGCTGTCCTGTATGTTACTCTGGGGCTGAGACCAGAGCTACTATGAGCTACAGCTGTCCTGCATGTTACTCTGGGGCTGAGACCAGAGCTACTATGAGCTACAGCTGTCCTGTATGTTACTCTGGGGCTGAGACCAGAGCTACTATGAGCTACAGCTGTCCTGTATGTTACTCTGGGGCTGAGACCAGAGCTACTATGAGCTACAGCTGTCCTGCATGTTACTCTGGGGCTGAGACAAGAGCTACTATGAGCTACAGCTGTCCTGTATGTTACTCTGGGGCTGAGACCAGAGCTACTATGAGCTACAGCTGTCCTACATGTTACTCTGGGGCTGAGACCAGAGCTACAGAGCTACAGCTGTCCTGTATGTTACTCTGGGGCTGAAGACCAGAGCTACTATGAGCTACAGCTGTCCTGTATGTTACTCTGGGGCTAAGACCAGAGACCAGCTGCTGTATGTTACTCTGGGGCTAAGACCAGAGCTACTGTGAGCTACAGCTGTATGTTACTCTGGGGCTGGGGCTGAGACCAGAGCTACTATGAGCTACAGCTGTCCTGTATGTTACTCTGGGGCTGAGACCAGAGCTACTATGAGCTACAGCTGTCCAGCTGTGAGACCAGAGCTACTATGAGCTACAGCTGTATGTTACTCTGGGGCTGAGAAGACCAGAGCTACTACTCTGGGGCTGAGACCAGCTACAGCTGTCCTGTATGTTACTCTGGGGCTGAGACCAGAGCTACTATGAGCTACAACTGTCCTGTATGTTACTCTGGGGCTAAGACCAGAGCTACTATGAGCTACAGCTGTCCTGTATGTTACTCACTCTGGGGCTGAGACCAGAGCTACTATGAGCTACAGCTGTCCTGTATGTTACTCTGGGGCTAAGACCAGAGCTACTATGAGCTACAGCTGTCCTGTATGTTACTCTGGGGCTGAGACCAGAGCTACTATGAGCTACAGCTGTCCTACATGTTACTCTGGGGCTGAGACCAGAGCTACTATGAGCTACAGCTGTCCTGTATGTTACTCTGGGGCTAAGACCAGAGCTACTATGAGCTACAGCTGTCCTATATGTTACTCTGGGGCAAAGACCAGAGCTACGATGAGCTACAACTGTCCTGTATGTTACTCTGGGGCTGAGACCAGAGCTACTATGAGCTACAGCTGTCCTGTATGTTACTCTGGGGCTGATACCAGAGCTACTATGAGCTACAGCTGTCCTATATGTTACTCTGGGGCTAAGACCAGAGCCACGATGAGCTACAACTGTCCTGTATGTTACTCTGGGGCTGAGACCAGAGCTACAATGAGCTACAGCTGTCCTGTATGTTACTCTGGGGCTAAGACCAGAGCTACTGTCAGCTGTCATATGTTACTCTGGGGCTGAGACCAGAGCTACTATGAGCTACAGCTGTCCTGTATGTTACTCTGGGGCTGAGACCAGAGCTACTATGAGCTACAGCTGTCCTATATGTTACTCTGGGGCTAAGACCAGAGCTACTATGTGCTACAGCTGTCCTGCATGTTACTCTGGGGCTAAGACCAGAGCTACTATGAGCTACAGCTGTCCTGTATGTTACTCTGGGGCTGAGACCAGAGCTACTATGAGCTACAGCTGTCCTGTATGTTACTCTGGGGGGAGGGCACACAATAAGAATTTTTGAAAATGAAGTATCCCTTAAATGATAAACTGTATTTGTTGTTATTAAAAAGCATCAAAGTAATGATCTCTCAAAGACAGGGGACTGTTCTTCACATACAATTGATGACATATTACTGCATCGCTCTGCGGTGAGAAATGAATCTAGTTAGGTATCCGTTTAGTTATTTAAATGAGTGGCAACTGCTATATTGGGCTGCTTAATTGTTAGCAGCTTAAATCAAGGTCAGTAAACTGTGAATTCATTTACCTCAGCATTATACCTTGTTAGTAAACAATACACTGTTGTAATTAAACGCAAGACGGGTTCTGCCAGTGTCTTTGAGGGATTGCGTGCTGCCAGTGGTTTTGGCTTGCTGTGACTGGCCATTCTGAATTGGGGATAAATTAATGGAACACAACTAATTGCAGTATCATAACTAATTGACAATCACAAAATATCCTAAAAATATATTTTTGAACATCACACTACATGAGAGAAACAACCTCAGAAAACAATGATATCCTTCTGTTTAAACGTTGAACATACATTTTAAACCATTTTTTAAACCATGTTTAGTGTCTTCATTTTTCAGCTTGCTTCCAAAATGCATGTTGTCCCCAAAGCAAACATGATTTAGTTATTTATAAAATGCAATTACACAGGATAGTCTATGAATAGACTGTGCACATGTTTGGATTTGCATATTTTAATGATCCAAAAAGGTGTCTGCAGCCATGGCATTTCCCCCTGTATGACTTACCAAAACTTCAATACACCATATGTCAGGAGCGCTGGCACTTTTCATTAACATATATATTAAATTTTCATTTGCCTCTCATGTTTTCTCCTTGAAAGAGCCATGCTGAGCTCTGCAGCACCCTCTGAATATGTGCGTGGTCTCCTGGGCCATCCATAACCATTCCTCTCCTCTCCTGCATCACAGCCGAGGCAGGGGCCGTTTGAGTATGGAGAGGGCATGCCGAGCGAAAATGGCCTCTCCTTCACGAGCCCCAGCGCCATCGACGTTATTGAGAGAATATCAGGGCCGAGGCAGGGGCCGTTTCAGTATGGGGAGGGCATGCCGAGCGAAAATGGCCTCTCCTTCACGAGCCCCAGTGCCATCGACGTTATTGAGAGAATATCAGGTGCGACGGTCAGCATGCGCCGCGCTTTAATTTACATGCTCCACAAAAAAAGGCAGCACCCAGGTGGTGGCGCGTGGCTCTCACTACATTTACATACACTTCACAAAAAGAGGAGAATAAATATTTCCTTGCTCCTCTCCTTTGTTGTGTATGTGTGTATCCTGCAGGGCGGGAGGTGGGGGCATGTGGTGCTGGTGTACCACATAGCCCAGTGGACGGCTCAATCGCTCAGTGTTTGCTGTCCTTCCCTGGCATTACGAAACAGGATTTATTTAGTCTGGCGTGGCGAACGCGGCATTCATTTCACCTCCCACCACCGATTTTCCTCTGCAATACACGAGAACACATCCACTTAGATTGAGTCTGATGTCCTGTCTCAGCAAATCTTTAGATTTTTACATGTGAACCGGCAGTGATAAACTAATTACTTCCAAAAAGACGAGCTACGGGCGGACTTTGAAGTGACTGCGGGTGATCCTGTCTGTCACCTTCGCCAGTTCAAGGACTGGGAGGCCGGGAAACGGGAGGCATTCGCTTTGTGATTGAATCTTTTTTTTGTTGGTTCATACACAAATTGCCAATCTTGACCCTTCGACCTCGACAGCAAAGCTATCCATTTTCGTCACCATGACGAATGAAATGTCCCGTTGCTCCTAATGAACTGGATGCCGGTACTCTCCATTTGTGCAGCAAAACAATTTGATCTACACTTTCAGGTGTGTATTTGCTTGTTGAGTGTTCAGATGCCAGGCGAACATGAGGCCTGAAATGAATAGCATTTGATTTGAGGTGTGTTTGCGTGGCTTATTTCAAAAAAGGGATCATGCTGAGCTTTTCCGTGTTCTGTGAATTCTAATCGACAGCTTGGTGGGTCGCTGGTTCAGTGATAGTCTATGAAGTAATTTTTTGTTGTATTAGAAACCAGTACTGGGCTGTCTGAAAAAAAAGAATCTAAATTACTGACCTTTCAGTTTTAATACTACAAATGGCAATACAAAAAAGGGGAAAAAATCAAATGTCTGGGAAGCTCAAAATGAACGAAATGACCTTATTGTGTCCATCTCAATATTTTCAGTTTTACTGACAGAAATGATTTTGCTTAATTAGAAGAAATTGTGCAGTTGTATGTAATTAAATAGTTCCTTTTTATTCCACAACACAAGGTGAGTTTATGTGAGATGGATATCTGTCAGACTATATACATCTTTTATATCAAGTGTCCAAGTCCATATTTTATCTTTACTGCTTGATATCATGTTACACTGGCCCTTTCATGTGGGCATAGCCATGAAATTAATTTATGTGCTTCTGTCTTTATACTGGCATATCACAGTTTCACAACAGGGAGATATTTCAGCCTTGCTTTAACAGTCTCCTGTTCTGTAGTCTGTCCAGGAGAAAGAAGGGACTCCGATTCACTAACATCCAAAAAGGGAGTCATCACAGATAATGAACCAGAGCATCGCTCTGAGATCCTGGAACAATCGGAAAGACCGACATTAAAACGGTGATTTACGGTCCACCTGACTTAATGTAGCATGCAGAGAGGACTTTCTGCGAAATGTAATGGTAAAGGAGAGTTGTAAATGGGTTATACATACAGCAAGAGTGCTCCTCTCTGCTGAATTGCTGAATTTCTGTTCAGCAAGAAATTCCCTGGCAGTCGAGTGGCTTGTTTGTAAAAGGTTAAAAGAAATAAGTTGAGAAACTGCTCAAAATGTTCAAATGTATTCATGCAAGACAATGCACCCTACCTTTGAATCCTCATTTTTACTTTCTTCATCATCATCCTTTTTGTTCTTGGATAAACTGCATGTACAACAGCCTGATAATAGTTAATACAGTAAAGTACAGTAAAGGTAACCCCCCAGGCATCGTGTTGCAGGGATGTTGCATGCAAGTTCCATGCAGAACCAGCACAGCCCTCAGCCCCAGCACAGGGTATGTTACAGCCACAGCACAGGGTATGTTACAGCACAGCCTTCAGCCCCAGTCCTGCCCAGCACAGGGTATGTTACAGCACAGCCTTGGGCCCCAGCCCAGCACAGGGTATGTTACAGCACAGCCTTCAGCCCCAGTCCTGCCCAGCACAGGGTATGTTACAGTTACAGCACAGGGTATGTTCAGCCCCAGCCCAGTCCTGCCCAGCACAGGGTATGTTACAGCACAGCCTTAGGCCCCAGCCCAGAACAGGGTATGTTACAGCACAGCCTTCAGCCCCAGTCCTGCCCAGCACAGGGTATGGTACAGCACAGCCTTAGGCCCAGCCCAGAACAGGGTATGTTACAGCACAGCCTTAGGCCCCAGCCCAGAACAGATTATGTTACAGCACAGCCTTCAGCCCCAGTCCTGCCCAGCACAGGGTATGTTACAGCACAGCCTTCAGCCCCAGTCCAGAACAGGGTATGTTACAGCACAGCGTTAGGCCCCAGCCCAGAACAGGGTATGTTACAGCACAGCCTTCAGCCCCAGTCCTGCCCAGCACAGGGTATGGTACAGCACAGCCTTCAGCCCCAGTCCAGAACAGGGTATGTTACAGCACAGCCTTAGGCCCCAGCCCAGAACAGGGTATGTTACAGCACAGCCTTCAGCCCCAGTCCTGCCCAGCACAGGGTATGGTACAGCACAGCCTTCAGCCCCAGTCCAGAACAGGGTATGTTACAGCACAGCCTTAGGCCCCAGCCCAGAACAGGGTATGTTACAGCACAGCCTTCAGCCCCAGCTCAGAACAGGGTATGTTACAGCACAGCCTTCAGCCCCAGCTCAGAACAGGGTATGTTACAGCACAGCCTTCAGCCCCCAGAACAGGGTATGTTACAGCACAGCCTTCAGCCCCAGCACAGCACAGGGTATGTTACAGCACAGCCCTCAGCCCCAGCACAGCACAGGGTATGTTACAGCACAGCCTTCAGCCAATTAGCATGTCAGTCACCCAATTAACCCTCCAGTTGGTGGCTATCATAATCAGTCAAACCGCCAGTCATTATGGTCCACATTATGCCTCCCACACTTTCTGTGCTGTGGTGGTAGAAGAACAGATGAACTGATTCATCGATCAGGCCGATTGGCCTTCATTTGCCCATACTCCTTTTCCTCTACCTCCATTTCTCCACCATGTCATGACATAACATGGGTTTATCAGTTTGTGATAAGCAGCATGTAGCGTTCTTTCCCTGTGTCCATCCAAAGAGTGTGCTCACGCCTACAGCGAGGCTTTCTCAGTACCATGGGACTTTCAGCACAAAGACTGTCAGTCACACCTTCTCTTAGCGAGATGTTTAAAAGAAATCTCACTTTTTCCTTTTTTTCTCACCTCTTTCTTCAGTTGTACCAAATAGTTTGATTTTCCATTGCTGGGTTAAAAAGGCATGTTCTTGTATGATGTATGGAGCATTCACAACATGACACGGGGGGTAGGGATTATATCGCAGTCTGCCTTGCCCATTTTGGGTATGGAGGCACAGATCTGGGAGATAAAGAGATCGTGAGGCAGCTTTGCAGTGAGCCATTCGAATGCATTGTAGCTACAGTTACTGAACCAGCGAAAAGCCAAGCAATAATATACAGGTCATGTAACTAGAGAAGAGAGACTCATGCATTCTAACAGCCTGACAATCAGGCCCAACCGCAGAGCACAACCACCAATTCACCACAGTCACAAAAAGCAGGCTCAAAATATAACCTCTACATTTTTAATATCAGATATGAAGTCAGACAATTTACAATGCATGCACAAAACAGTTAATGGCCTTGCCTTGATCTTCTTACCTGGATTACCTTAATCTCTGGATGAAACTGTCTCTATTCTTTGTGTTAAGACCCATAACTACAATAAAAGGAAACTGTAAAATGCCTTAATTCAGATTTACCCCAAGCAAATTACCAGTGTATTGCAATTATATATGCAGGCCTTGGACAGGGAGTTTTGCTTACATGCACATTCATATAAACTGAACATACATTTAAGATCACATGTGATGTGATGTGAGGTGATGTGATGTGTATGCTTCGTAGTCTAAATAATACCAAATTACCTTTTTTATTGGTTCAATGTATTAAAGAGAGTATTACCTTCAGTAGGGTTTAATTGTGCTGTTAGCAGTGTTATTCTGTGACAGCCACAAACCTGCAGTCATATGCATGTCATATTTAGGAAAGCATGGCCACTGGGTGCCATTTAAAACAATGGTGGATGAAAAAATATTAATTCCTTACATTAATTGACATATGCTACATTACTGATTATGTAGCATTTGCAAATTCATCTGTGAAATATTTAGCCAGTCTAATATGTTATGAACACACATGAACCATCTTTATCTCACGTAAATTTCAATTTCATTCCTAAACCTGGGTAAAACCCGTGACCTGGGTAAAACCTGTGCCTTTTCAGATTTCACTCCAGCGTCTGAAGTTCCATCATCATTTTTTTTCCTCTGTGCAAGCTGAAAGATTTGCAAGAAGTCTCCGGGGATTTCAACAGTCACAATTTCCGTGACGATACATCAGTGCGGGCCGTTCCCTATTCCCATGTTCCTCTGAGGAGCGTGTTCATTCTCGGAGCAGTCGATTTGTGCTGGAAGCCCTCAATTCCCTTCTAAATGAAGGGAGTAAAGGGCGAGAGTGCAGAAAACTAAACACTATTTATACAGTATACAATGCTATCAGCAGCGCCACACCGCCAAGTACACTGATAGCTTGACCCCTTCAGCTGCTAGGGGGAGACCTCGTCGATCAGCATTCAGGACACAGCCCCTGTGATTAAGATGATCTCAGGGCCAGCCAGCTTAGGCCTCTGTTTGATGGATTCCTGTGTCCATCCGTCCTGAAAACACGTTTTGGTTTGATTTCTGTTTTATTCTAACAATGCGCCAGGAAGTTGTCATATTTTCTTTCTAAATTTGTCCTGGAATTTTTCGGTTTTACCCCATTGATGAATGATTAAATTATTGTCTGTATGGCCGATCAAGGTATCCAGTTGTGACACAGTCTGCCTTCCCTACCCCATCCCCTCAGTCACATACACACATAATAACAGGTTCTGGTATTGTGTGGCTAAATCATGTTTTTCAAACTGTTCCTCTGTTTAACAATTTTTTTTTTCTTTTCCTTTTTCTACTCCTCCTCTGGGCTCCCCCCTGTATAGACCTCACTTTACCCTGTGACAAATGATTCCCATGCATGAACAAAAAGGAGCAGATTTGCATGTTGTAATTTTGAGGCTCCAGATCTCTGTCAAAAACAGTCCCTCTGGGGTCAGGGGGTTGCTGTGGTGAGGTGCAGAATAATTGAAAACGCGGCCTGTGATGAAATTAAATTTGTCTCCTTGTCACTTAAGGTTGTCTCTCTGTCTTGTTTTGTGAGGCAAACTTGTCGGGGAAGCGGGCGGACTTGGGCGGACACCTGAGCGCGAGGGGGCCAGTGGATCAGGTTCTATTTTAATAACTGTGGTGATTCTAATATATATTTATGAAGCCAGCAGCGCACCGACGGCCTGCATTTGAGGACAGCAGGTGTTCGGCGGATAAAGATATTGCATGTAAACATTTCCAGGATCAGAAGGCTACTTTCAAAGGCTACTGGGTCACAGAGAATAGCAAACCTCATACCAGTCTACAGGTGCCTCTGTAATCCCTGCGCAAGGGCGTTTGCCAAGTGTCAAAATGGAAATGAAGTTTTGGAATTCGGCTTCAGGGGTTTGTTTTCTCCGGCCTGCTGGAGGAAAGCTATCAGAGCTGTGACCACCAAAGAAAAGAACAAGCGTGTCTGGGGTTCTGCCATAGCTAAGCCCAGGTGTCTTACACACCCCCATAACAGATTTTGCCATGTATATTTTCAGAGACTGTTTTTTTAATGAGTGAATGGCAACATCAGAAATATTTTTGGGGAAAATCTCAGTGTTCTCATAACCCTATTTTTGACTTCCTGATAAGTCACTCATGATGACTGACAGCTTCTGTAACCTCCTCTCCATTAGTGAGCTTTCAGTACTGAGCAATTAAATCTGGCCCAATGCACAGCCATGGTTCCACCATTGTCACAAGGACTGTGTTTTTGCTTTATTTCAAATGCATTACATGTTTTGTTATCAAACACCTACTGTATTCTGCATAGCCTCAGGGCCCTATGTAAATGTGTACATTTTACTGCATGAGGCCCACCACTGTATCTTGTTAAAAACGCAATATAAACTACACTATGTAGCTTTCCTTGCATAGAGAATCAACGTGTTCCCAGAAGACATTTAAATCTTTCTGTTGTCAATTTGGTTGGATTGCCGAAGAGAAATAAGATAAACCTGTCAGTTGCATGAGACATGCTGAAGTAAAAAATAAAATAAGATCTCTATGTTTGGGGGATTCTTTTTGACTTAAGTGAGCACAAATGTCACATTGAAATCATATTACGTTAATAGGTATGACTGACAGTCATTCCAGTAGCTCCGCAGCACACTGCTTTTCTTCGAGCAGAAAATGGATGGGCAGTCACCACAGTGTAACTGAGATTAAGATTAGATAGCACTGGCTGTCTTTATCACACATTAATGGTTCCTCAGGAATTGATGCATCCAGCTGTGCTCGGAGTAATCTAGAACATGAAAAAATGGAAGCCGCTGCTGCTATTTGATTTCATGTCATTGGCAAATGATGGCTTTGGAGGCAAACAGATTTAGTACCAGGCATTATATAGCGACCAATATTGTAAAGTTATAAGGTTTAATTAAGTTTACCGTACAGGAAGGTCTCATGCTTTGGATGCGATCAGTGATTGCTTGCCTCTCTTCCAGAGCTATGAAATTTCATTAAGGAGGCCCTGTTAATTTAGCAAACACATGTTAATTGTGAGAATCTGTCTCCTGTGCTTAATATGATTTACGTATGTTTTAAACTGTTGATACCAATGAAGGCAACAAATAGATGGAGGATAGATATTACACAAGCATATCTGAACTTAGGTTTCCTTTTACCCACAATCACCATGGAGCCGAGTGATCATAATCACATCGTTTCTCCTGGTATAAAGAATCCTACCTGATATGGCTCCATTCTGAGAGGATCACAAAGCAGATCCACTGCAGATGTGTGTGATGTTTGACTCTACTTCAGCAGATGTGTGTGATGTTTGACACTGCTTCAGCAGATGTGTGTGATGTTTGACTGTACTTCAGCAGATGTGTGTGATGTTTGACTCTACTTCAGCAGATGTGTGTGATGTTTGACTGAACTTCAGCAGATGTGTGTGATGTTTGACTCTACTTCAGCAGATGTGTGTGATGTTTGACTGAACTTCAGCAGATGTGTGTGATGTTTGACTCTGCTTCAGCAGATGTGTGTGATGTTTGACTCTACTTCAGCAGATGTGTGTGATGTTTGAGTCTACTTCAGCAGATGTGTGTGATGTTTGAGTCTACTTCAGCAGATGTGTGTGATGTTTGACTCTTCTTCAGCAGATGTGTGTGATGTTTGACTCTACCTCATACAGACTGACATTGGTGACTGGGGCATTCCATTTCAATATTAAAATACATATTTTGAAATATGTTTGCATCTTACAGAGACATGGAAATTTAACCTTTGTTATGGATGTGACAGAAATGGATGGGCTTTTTGGGATGCTACACATATTCTTCACTCTGTGGAGATTATTCTTTAATGTAGGAATATTTACTGTAATTATTGACACATAGTAAAATGCATTATATCACTGTTCTCACGCCAGCATGTTGTATGGATATGTTTTTGTGTCCAGATCTCGCTATATCTTCCTCTTACACCACCACCCCCTCACATTCGCTCTCAATCCATTTAATTTCGTCTCTCCTATTCTAGTACTGCAATGAAACCATCATAAAAAGAATTTCAAAGTTTTTCTTTTTTCAATTTTGGAAAAATGTAGAGTGAAGACATTTTTTTTATTTATCTTGTGCTCAGTTAAAAGACAGCAGCTCTTCCCCGAGGGCCATATCAATTCACTGCCAAACAGAATGTCAAAGCACTCTCTACAGGTGAAATCCCACTGCTGCCACCACAACTTCAATCTGTTTGGAGGTACAATACACCAGAGCAAAATGTTTGTCTATTTATGAAACCCAGGGTCAGAAGGGCATCCCATCTCTTTGCTAAACATGCTTACTGCAGCGTTTAGTCTTTTTGTTGATATTGCCCAGGGAAAAAGGAGTAGAAACAAAGAAAGTTCTTCAAAGGATGTTTGACTTTGAATAGCAACCTGGCTTTGACGTTTTGTAGTCAATATTTTGGAAGTATTTTTTTCCGCCTCAGTCTCATTTCTTATTTCTGCTATTCAATGAAAGCAGTCTGGATTTAATTCAAAATTGTCCTTAAATTTGACATGCCTTTTCTTTAAATAGGCGATACTGTGAGGGGAAAAAATGATAGGCTTTACTGAGGGTAGGGGCAAGCGGTGACTTCATTCAAGCAATTGGGTTTAATAATATCAGACACTGCATTCTTCAAACATAGACTTGCAGTATGAAATTGTCATACCCTCATCAGCTAATTTTTATATTGAATGTTATTGCAGTGCTCTCACTCTCACTGTGTAATAACCCAAAAAGCAGGTAAGGGTGGTAGGTGGCTAGCTTTAAAATATTTTTCTGTGATCCTACTGACCATTTCCACTGCACGTTGCCTCCGCACCTGCCTGTAGGCACACATTCTCTATCACAGCCATGACTTGAATTGAGAAGTCATTTTGGTAGCTTTGCACTGAAGTCAACCAATTGCATGGAAGTCAACCAGCAATACACCTGACCACACCTTATTTCACTGTCGAGGCTCTCACTACCCAACCGACACAAAAATTTATTTTTCCAAAACATTGGTGCCTCAAAGAAAACTAACTTCATCAATCATAAACTACAACATTCTGAAACAAAAAAATTCAACTAGCATTAGAGATATTGCTGTGAAGATAAAAGTAGGCCCCGGAGAAAGAATTCTCCCATCCATACAGTTTACTCTTTCCACAAACATGTGCATTCGTGTGATTTTATTTGCTGTAGTAACTCTTGTTAAACATGTTTTTGTCCTGAATACAGTTTGATATTATGGGATTTTGTATGATGAAATATTAACTTGTTTTGTTCTGATCTGGAGGTGGGTCCAGCATGTCCTGCAGCAGAGGTAGTAGTGATGGCATTTGTTCCCTGCCAGATACCACCGCAGCTGAGACCCTGTACAGTAATTATAGCCATTTATAGGATCTCAGTGTCAAAGAATACATTCTTGTCGGGAAGTGAGCCAAATCTAAACACTGCAAGCCAGCAGATCCTGGTATGCACTTAGCGAGGGCTAAGTCAAAAGAAAAGCTAAGGGAAAAGGATAGAGGGGAGGGCAGTTTCACCACATTAATTTACTGTGTACATGGCCTTTTCTCTCCAATGAGGTTATTACTCACTGGTATATGTGAGTACTGTGTGTCTCTCCTGGAGAGTTCAGGATAGACATATGCAAGTACTTATGTTACATAATGATGCGGGATTGGGCCAGTGAGTCAGGGGCACCTTACTTAATGATGTGGGATTGGGCCAGTGAGTCAATGGCACCCTACAAAATGATGTGGGATTGGGCCAGTGAGTCAGGGGCACCCTACAAAAAGATGTGGGATTGGGCCAGTGAGTCCGTGGCACCTTACATAATGATGTGGGATTGGGCCAGTGAGTCAGTGGAACCTTAAATAATGATGTGGGATTGGGCCAGTGAGTCAGTGGCACCTTATGTAATGATGTGGGATTGGGCCAGTGAGTCAGTGGAACCTTACATAATGATGTGGGATTGGGCCAGTGAGTCAATGGCACCCTACAAAATGATGTGGGATTGGGCCAGTGAGTCAGTGGAACCTTACGTAATGATGTGGGATTGGGCTACTGAGTCAGGGGCACCTTACGTAATGAAGTGGGATTGGGCCAGTGAGTCAATGGAACCTTAGATAATAATGTGGGATTGGGCCAGTGAGTCAGGGGCACCTTACTTAATGATGTGGGATTGGGCCAGTGAGTCAATGGCACCCTACAAAATGATGTGGGATTGGGCCAGTGAGTCAGGGGCACCTTACATAATGATGTGGGATTGGGCCAGTGAGTCAGTGGAACCTTACATAATGAAGTGGGATTGGGCCAGTGAGTTATTGAAACCTTACATAATGATGCGGGATTGGGCCAGTGAGTCAGGGGCACCTTACGTAATGATGTGGGATTGGGCCAGTGAGTCAGTGGCACCTTATGTAATGATGTGGGATTGGGCCAGTGAGTCAGTGGAACCTTACATAATGATGTGGGATTGGGCCAGTGAGTCAATGGCACCCTACAAAATGATGTGGGATTGGGCCAGTGAGTCAATGGAACCTTACTTAATGATGTAGGATTGGGCCAGTGAGTCAGTGGAACCTTACGTAATGATGTGGGATTGGGCTACTGAGTCAGGGGCACCTTACTTAATGATGTGGGATTGGACCAGTGAGTCAGTGGCACCTTACATAATGATGTGGGATTGAGCCAGTGAG
The DNA here is from genome assembly GCA_022829145.1 of Albula goreensis. NCBI lineage: Eukaryota > Metazoa > Chordata > Actinopteri > Albuliformes > Albulidae > Albula > Albula goreensis. The sequence goes on along the minus strand of CM040750.1, from coordinate 1,250,331 downwards.
TCAATGGAACCTTACATAATAATGTGGGATTGGGCCAGTGAGTCAGTGGCACCTTACTTAATGATGTAGGATTGGGCCAGTGATTCAGTGGCACCTTACTTAATGATGTGGGATTGGGCCAGTGAGTCAATGGAACCTTACATAATAATGTGGGACTGGGCCAGTGAGTCAGTGGCACCTTACATAATGATGTGGGATTGGGCCAGTGAGTCAATGGAACCTTACATAATAATGTGGGATTGGGCCAGTGAGTCAGTGGCACCTTACTTAATGATGTGGGATTGGGCCAGTGAGTCAATGGAACCTTACATAATAATGTGGGATTGGGCCAGTGAGTCAGTGGCACCTTACTTAATGATGTGGGATTGGGCCAGTGAGTCAATGGAACCTTACATAATAATGTGGGATTGGGCCAGTGAGTCAGTGGCACATCAGCAGATCATCTGTAGATGTGAGCTGGAGCAGTTTGAGCAGTAGCATCATTCATCTAGCATGCTCATTCAGTGGAAGCCTGTCGTGAGCTTTGGCAGTTGTTTCCAATGACATTGAATTATGGGTTAGCTTGGGCTTCGGATCTGTCAATGGGGGATGGCATTTTGCTGTCACAGCAGCAAACAAAAGAACGATTCCCCGATTAGAAGTGACATATTTTCTTAAACACTGCATAGCATGGAGATGTTGCACTATCAAGATGTACTGCAATCCATTTTTTTTATTTATGCTATTTTCATGGTTCCGCTCATTTTGTTTTTTCATCCACCATCAGCCAGTACTTTGTTTATTCATGTTATCTATAAAATGAATAGAACAGAAAAATGAAACCCACAGAAGGCTGTAAACTTGCTGCTTTCGCTTGCTCTGGCTTTAGGCGATATGTTTTAATAATGAGCTCCCTCATTGTGAAAACTCAAAACTTTGCCAGTAATGCCTTTTTCACGTGTCAGGTTCTGCTGGTTTAATCTAAGGTTCATTACAACTGGGGACTTGAGCATCGTGAACTGAAATACAGCTTCCCTGTGGCAGTGAATTACATTTCCCAGAGTCCTCTGGGTGGGCCCCTGGGAGAACACAGAGATGTGCACGGAGCCAAAATGTAGCTCTGCTTTGCTACTTCTATTGAGTTGACTTAAGGCACTGGATTTGCCTATTTACCAACACGATATGATTTTCCAGTCGGTACAGATAAGTACGTTTTTTGATTGTTTTACTCCCATTATTAATTTATGAAGCTATAAATGAATATGCATTGTTTCACATTCTGTGGGTTGGTAAATAAATACTGATCATTGATGTATTGCATGGAATGGAAATTACATCAATTTTAAGAGCCATTGTAAAAAGTACATTTTAATTTCAGGGCGGAAATGTTGGTTTTCAGATCAAAATGCTAAATCTCATGAGTGTATGTGCACCATGAAAAGAAGAGACTAATGGCTTTGGAGTAGCGGAGGCTTTAACGGAAGGCCGAGGTGGCGCCCCACTCGGGAAACTTTGGAAAGCTGCGAAGGCTACATTTCTGAACTATATGTTTCCCTTTAGACACTCATTTCCCTTAGACTCTAACATACATATGTGTCTGATTTTGAGTATTGAGTTTATTTTCAAATGTGACTTGTTCTCTTTTAGGATTGGATTTTTTCTCAGTTCTCATAAGCAGTTGGACGGGGTGTAATTGCATGCTTCATCTGGTTTTAAACCCGTTCAGTTGACTGGCTATGCCATAACTCCAATGGTTATACCTTTGTGTTTCTATCATATAATCTCAATACAGTGGTGTACTGTGTTTGTCAAATGAAAAGGTCATAACACAAAATGATTTGATGTAGTTGTGGGAATGCTTCTTGAAACTTGAGTTTCTGTTGTGTTTATTGAAGTGAGTACTTTTAACTAACGTGATGTGACCTTCTGCTTTGAGAGACAAATGCTCAATGTAGATTTTCTACATTTTTGCCTATTCAGAGACATCATGTTTCATTTCAGGAAGGGCAGAAATGAAAAGCAAGCCTAAAACCACTCAGCCCTCATGAAATCATCAAAAGCACAAAGAAAGACTCTTGGATTCTGCTTCATGCATCTCTCATGACAAGCAAGTATCTTGTCATGGTGGCTTTCTAAATCTGGGTAAGACTACCTGTCAAGTAAACAAGTAAGACTGGACAAATGAGGGGAAAAAAAACTTGTGCGCTTCAAATGAGCTGTCGGAGTTTGAGCATGGAGTGAATGTGGGGTATTTTTGTTCCAGTGACAGACGCCATGCTGGCCGGTGGGGGAACGCAGGGTCTTGCAGGGCACGGTGAGACTGTGCCCCACTGGGGTCAGGAAGCTAAAGCACTCTGTGAATTTAATGGGCTTGGGAGAAGACGGGGGAGACACAGGTTTCTCTGGCCCAGATGCACATACACGACTACTTCAAATGAACAGCTGGTGTTAATCCTTTCAGAAAAGAAGCCATGTCAAAATAATCCCCCTCTGATACCCATCCACCAAAAAAGAAAAAAGAAGTATCACTTGTGGATGTCTGGCCATGAATTGTTCTGTCGCAACAGAGGATGCTAAGGTCTTTGTGTCCAGAACTGCAGTTAGTTTAGGTTCTAGGCTCACGGTTCTTTATTTGTCACATGCACAGGGATAAAAAGTAAACATGCAGTGAAATGAAGGGGGTGTTCAGTTACTGTTTAAATATAAGATAAGAGTAAAATAAAATAAATATTTATTTACAAATGGAATACAAATCTTAAAGTTAAGTCAAAAAATTATATGCATAAATATAAATCTATATCCATAAAAACAAATATACATACAAACCTTACCAAATCTACCAGTATTTACAGTTAAAGTGACCTGGTGTGCAAGTGACGTGACAGTGCAGAAATAAACAGTTTATTTATCAGTGGAAGTTTGTTAAAGTGAAGAGTGTGTGTTGAGGATCCGGATGGCCTGTGGATAGAATCTCCTCTATGATTTTTTGGTTTTGGCCGTGTGACTGCAGAGGCGTCTGCCTGACCTCAGCAGTCTAAGCAGTCCATTGTTGGGGTGTGAAGTGTCTCTCATGATGTTTTGGGCTCTCATCCTCAGCCTTCTGGTGTAAATGTCCTGCGGGGTGGAAAGAGGTATTCTGATGGTGCGTTCAGCTGAAAGTACCACTCTCTGCAGGGCGCCGCGGCTGCGGGCAGAGCAGTTCCCATACCAGGCAGTGACGCTGCCTGTCAGGTCACTCTCCACAGCCGAGGAGTAGGAAGTCTACAGGATGGAGGGTGAGACCTTTTTCTGCAGCTGACGGGGGAAGTAGAGAGGAAGTAAAGATACGGAAAAAAGCATCAGATACATAACTGCTATTTGGTTCATATTCGATAAAACCTTCACAGTCTCTTATCGCTTTTTCCTCCAAAGGAACCCCCGTTTAACCGAAGCAGCAGTTTAGTATTAAGGAGCTGGTCTTCCAACTCAGATGTGGTAGGTTTGATTCCCTGATAGGTTACTGCAGTTGTACCCTTGAGCAAGGTACCTAGTGCAAATTAGTCCGTAGATATCCAGCTGTGTAAATTGATAGTGTGTAGAAATATAAACTCCCTGTTGCTCTGGATAGGTGTGTCTGCTAAATGCGTCAATGTAATAATGTAATGCACATGCAGGCAGCACAGGCAGCCAGCTCCATGCCCATCTGCAAAGGCAGATTGAAGGTGTTTGACTGACAAGAAGAGTCAGTGTTGTGTAATGCAGCATTGACTCTGACTGATTGACTCCTCTAACTGGGTGATGCTGTGACCAATCCTGTATCACCCTGTGGGACTCCCAGCAGTGGTTGGCTGAGTCAGGATTTGACTGTAGACCACGGAGGTCATCACTGCATCAAGGAGCGGGACGTTACAGGAACACGCTACCTACCGGATCCTGTAGGCTCCGCAATGAGGAAGGTATAATGATTTCGCTATAGGGGGCACTGGTTGGGTTCGTAAATCTGGCTGGTTGGCGATGTAGAAACTTTGATCTTGTCTCTTACCTCCAGTTAAAAACTCTATTTTCTGTGAAGCTAATCCATGAATGTCACATAATGGTTGAAGATTAAATCTCTTTTCAGAGTCTTTATTTGACCAAAAGCAATACTTTGAAATCTCATTTGAGACCAGCAGCATCCAGCGGTTTCAGTTCCACTATAGTGCTCCTGGTGTCTCTAGATAAATTGTTCTGGTACATTCATAGCTAGGTATCACAAACAAATCCTGGTGTGATGTATTGAGTTCTGTTTCTCTGCAATAAAACCGTCTGTGGGACATTCAATTTCACAATTATGGGTCTTTGTAACTTTTATTCTTTTACAGTTTTTCTCATAAATCCTTGTGGCTGCAGAGCAAGAAGGGGTAAGAAATAGAAAAGTCTTACTCACTTAAATTCCTCAAAGTTAAGAGAGGTGGAGATTTAAGTGTAATTCAGCACAATAAAACAAGCTTTTATAGCGCTCTTCATCCCAGAGAGCTGTACAAAAATATTAAAATAAAGAATCAGTCAGTGAAAAGTAAGAGGAACTACCACACACAAAAATCTGATACAGTTGCATAGGTTGTTGAGCAAGAAAGGGTAAAAAATATGAAATATGATTCAGTCATAATCATAGAAGGCAAGGTTGAGGTCAACTATTATCTGTTGGTGCTTATCTCCAAAATTCAGCTGTCCACAGTCAATAGAGTTTGGGAAGTAGAGGAACAAAAAAATTGAAGGAGCTACCATATAATATCAGCGACTCAATTATTTCGGACTGCATTGACTGTGGAGAGAAAATCTATTTTGATTGTTTCAAACAAGACAATTATCAACAGCTGAGTGTATCTCCACTTTAATAGAGTTTATGAAAACACTTTTTAACCATCTGTAAGTTGGTTAGATGCTGTTCCTCTCAGTGGTCATGTTTGAACACAAATGAGCATGAATGGGATATTCTACAAAAACACTTGAGATAGTGGTCAAGGTTGAGGATAACTATGTGGTCTCAACCTTGACGTCCTTGTGGTCCCCCTTTTACCCCTTAAAGGTCCTGAATTCTTCAGGTTATTGGCTTCAGGTTATGTTCCCAGAATCATTTCTGGAGAATACAAGCTTTGATAACATTGTGTGAGAGGGAATCCTCTGGGCAGTCAGAGCCATGTCCCAGCGGATGACACTGTGTGAGAGGGAATCCTCTGGGCAGTCAGAGCCGTGTCCCTGCGGATGACACAGTGTGAGAGGGAGTCCTCTGGGCAGTCAGAGCCGTGTCCCTGCGAATGAAACAGTGTGAGAGGGAGTCCTCTGGGCAGTCAGAGCCGCATCCCTGCGGATGACACTGTGTGAGAGGGAGTCCTCTGGGCAGTCAGAGCCGCATCCCTGCGGATGACACTGTGTGAGAGGGAGTCCTCTGGGCAGTCAGAGCCGTGTCCCTGTGGTTAACACTATGTGAGAGGGAATCCTCTGGGCAGTCAGAGCCGTGTCCCTGCGAATGACACTTTGTGAGAGGGAATCCTCTGGGCAGTCAAAGCCGTGTCCCTGTGGATGACACTGTGTGAGAGGGAATCCTCTGGGCAGTCAGAGCTGCATCCCTGTGGTTGACACTATGTGAGAGGGAATCCTCTGGGCAGTCAGAGCTGCATCCCTGTGGATGACACTGTGTGAGAGGGAATCCTCTGGGCAGTCAGAGCTGCATCCCTGCGGATGACACTGTGTGAGAGGGAATCCTCTGGGCATTTAGAGCTGCATACCTGTGGTTGACACTGTGTGAGAGGGAGTCCTCTGTGCAGTCAGAGCCGTGTCCCTGCGAATGACACTGTGTGAGAGGGAGTCCTCTGGGCAGTCAGAGCCGCATCCCTGCGGATGACACTGTGTGAGAGGGAGTCCTCTGGGCAGTCAGAGCCGCATCCTGCGAATGACACTGTGTGAGAGGGAGTCCTCTGGGCAGTCAGAACCGCATCACTGCGGATGACACTGTGTGAGAGGGAGTCCTCTGGGCAGTCAGAGCTGCTTCCCCGTGGATGATGCTGCTCATTAACAGCCTCCTTCCCCTCCCTGCTTGGCTCACCTCTTGTCACCATGGTGACAGGCAGGGGGCATCCGGGTTGGGACAGAGGGTTTTGCAGAGTTATGAATAGTAGCTCCCCTGGTGCAAGACATGCTGGTGACAGACTGGAACTTGTGTCATTGTCCTTCACCTCACCGCACCATAAAAAATGGGACTTTACATGGTTTACCACCTCAGAATACCCTGAATGTAAGTACTTTGTTGTTGTTTTACTGTCATAGTTAATAGGTGTGAGTACAAAAAATTAAGGATACAGATTTTTTTTCACATGCACAGATTAGAAACAAAGCAGAGGTAAAATATGGTTTGAATATTGTATGATGATGTTTGGTGATTTTGTATTTTATGAATTATTTCTTCACAGGTAAAACAATGCATAGGCCTCACTCTCAGTGGGTGCGGTCCCCTAGGAGACAGATCATGTTGAGATTCATGCAGTCAGCCTGTCCCTGTGCCCCCTTCCTTTCATATGACCGTGAGCTGTGTCCATTAGTGTCCGAATCCATTACGGCCCACAGTGCGCTCTGCAGCGCTGTCATTGTGAATCTATGAAGTTCCTTACGAACAGTATGTCTGCGAGAGATGACTGCCTCACTCATAGGGATCGCTCTGCGTGTGCCATCTGACAGCCGCGCTGGCGTGACACCTCAGGCACTTTGCCTTGCTGTTCATCATTTCGCCTCCAAAATAACCATACATCACATCACACCCTGTCTGGGGTACTCGTATGCCGCCGAAATGATATCAAGCCCCAAATGATAAACAAGCCAACGCAGTGAAAGAAAACACTGTTTTAGTGCTTTACCAATGTGACCTCCTGTATTGATTTATGAGCCTTTGTGGGCTCCAATGCAAAAGGGAACGGTGGTAATTAAGTTAGTATCTGCACACAGTAAAATAGTGCTGACTGGACACAAAGCAAAAGGAGCCAGTTGGGGCCTGGCTGTGATTTTGCATGCAGGAGGTGAACTCTCACCCCACTGCGGTCACCCCTGCCGCAGCTGTTATTTTTTCCCCAGTGCCGTTTTGCCTTTAGGTGTACCGAGACTGTGAGAGAATCATTTTTTTAACTCTCTGAGAACACAGCTTATTTTCATGTCTGCAGTGAAGAAATTTATAGCCCCAACTAGATAAGTACTCGGTCAATCTCTGGAAATTCCTTGCTCAAAAGGACATAATATGATAATGATAATCATGATGATTGCTGGTGTAAATTCTGGATCTTTCAGTGTACGATGTGCTGTTCTCTCTTCCATAGCTATGATTCTGACACATTTGTCAGCTGACAATTTATCTGCCACAAAATGTTCACATTGAATAAGAATCCACTAAAAGATTTTCTTTGTACCAGACCAACAAAAGTATACTGTATAATTATGTATATTTCATTCATATATATTTTACTGCTGGGACCGCTATCCCTTAAGATTGTACCTATGTTGTTTCTGAGAAGTCTGAGGCAGCTGGTAAGTGTGAGAAATATGTTTAGCCCTGATAAATGGAAGAGATATAAGAATGACTTGAGTTGCTGCTGAATGTATGTGTTTCTTTGAAGTGATTTTTAGCAATGAGTGATTTCCCTCTCTCTCTCAAACATTAGGGTTGATGTGAGGACCCTGTAGCATTGAGACAATAACATATAAGAACCACTGGAGTAAATCTAAAAGGAGGTTTGTTGGCTTGGTGGTCAAGTGCCCTCTCATAGCTCTTCTTTGTTCTCCTGGTGAGCTGTTCTTTGAGGAAAATGGCAGAGAGGTGAGGAAAAGCTTGATGACCCAATCCTAGCTCTTATATTTCTTCGGCATGAAAGGTTCCCAGTGCAGTATGTGAAGCGGCTCCAGGGCATTCTATGAAATAAGAATATCATCATTTAAACAGCAAACACTTTCATTTGCTGATGTCACTTGATGAATGCCATCTCTTTGAAACATATGTACAAAAATGCAGGTTTTGGTTCCTTGTTGAAAATGATCTTTCACAATACATAATGATTGCTAAAACTGATGCAGAAATTTAAAAAACAAAAGATTTTCAGTTGAAGTTAGAAGAAAGTGACACGCTAAAATGGACATGATTTAAAATGACGTAAAATACGAATGTTGTCACTTTGATCTATGAAACGCTGTGCACTACCAAGGCGTAATGGCAGAATTGCTCAGCATTTCCCTGGTGTGTTGGGTGAGTTTGACAGCATTCACATACGTTAGGGCCATCAATCAAACGCAGCAGTTGACTGAAATCTCTGGGGCATGGAATCCTGTTTGGCTGAGTTGTATTATTTCAAACCTCTTTCTTCGACCTGATCGGGAGCCTCTTTTTTCCCGGAGACAGTTGAATACGTTTCACGTTCTCTCCGGAGTCGTACCTGTGCCAGTCAATCAGAAATGACGTTCTGCTAGCCGGCACAGCTACATCACCGGAAAAAGAGCCAGGCTCATGGGAATGAGGTGCAATATCACTATCATCAGCAATGGCAGTGCTTGCAGTTGCCTCCTTACAACAGAATGGTATTTGCTGTTGGTCACCCTGTACATTCTGTTGTCTTGCAATTGGTCCATTAGTCAGTGCAGTGGTTGTGTTTATGAATTTGCTTATGCTACGTTTTGAAAATGTTGTTTTCTGTGTGCAATAACCATGAAGTGTGCTTGCTTGTTTGTTGCACATAAATTTTCTTTTACTGTATTTTTATGTTTTGTATGGAGTCATGTCTTTGGCTGAGAATACCCAGTTAGCAAGATAAATTTTCTTTTACTGGGGAATATTTTTTTATGTTTTGATAAATTGTTGGAGTCATGTCTTATCCTTTTCCGAGCATAGATAACACCCAGTTAGTCATTAAATGCAGTTTTCAGTAGAAAACACATGTTGAAATATATAATTGCCTGACTGATTTTCTAAAATGCAGGGCTATAATAATTCAATGATAATTGTGCACAGATCCATTCTCTGTTGTGTTAATTTATCTCAGATATCAAACATTCAAGATGTCCATCATTTGTGCATATTCACATTTTGTTGTTAACTGCCATGCTCAATAAATTCTGCTTATACAGCAGTTCAAGGATGTGCTTTTTGTGCTTTAATTTCTCAGAAATGTCTCAGCTAATCACACCATTATCCACACACTGAAAATTAAAATTTTCTTCGACCAGCTTCAGACATCAGAATTAGAGTTTTTTTCTTGGATCCCTTTCTTGGTTAGGCGGTATGTTTTCTTATCTGCCTTTTGCCACTTGGTTAGTTTGTTAGATACTGAAGTCTGGTCACCTTTTATTTATTTATTTATTTTAAAGATTAGGTGTTCACTTATGCTAAGTTTAGTAACAGTTGGCATTCACCAATAGGTGCAAAGGTGCAAGCGCAGAGTCAGGAATCTTTGCTTGTGGCGTGCATTCCACCCCGGTTTTTCGTTGCATCTCTCAAGAAGAAATGTAAAACCTTGCAGGAAAACTTTTATTTGTTCAAGAAAGCTGATGGAGCTCCATTGTAGCAACACACATAAGATTCAGGAAACCTCACTCTCCCCAATGAAAGTATATTGGTACATAATTATAGTTGTGATGCTGAAGGTTATATGCTAAATTGTAATCAATATTTTGAATGAACATTGCAAAATTTCCTCCTACACAGAAGGCAGAAATGCCAATTTTCCTAAGGGGCATTTGTTTGAATGAGACTTATGTTGCTATTATTTTGCTTGTCAATACCTGTCATCATTTTTGTCCTCATGCAGAGCAGAATAAAATGCCGTCCATTTGGATGGGGAGTGAAGGTGAAAATAAGTCTGTCATAGATAAAACTGGACACTTTCATCAGCTTTGTATTGTATTGCTTTCCGATTTTGGTTTTATTATTTCATTATATAGCGCTGAACCAAATGCAATTTCCAACTAAGCTTCACCTCAGGTCATGAAAGGGTCACATGGTGGTTCACTGACTGATGATTCCCATTGGATTCTTTGAAAATGGATCATTGTGGAGAACACAGACATGACAGAGAGATAATGACAGAAACTGATGTGTAATTGTAGGGTTTACATTAGCGAAGTGAGGATGAAGTTTCATGAATCCAAAACTGAGCACAACATCATGTGTTTGATTTATAGTGTTCATCTTTGGCTTCTCTGCTGTGTCACATAGAATGAATCTCCAATGCCTGCTGGTCATAATAAGCACATGGTCCATTTGATTGTTAGAGCAAACACGTCTGGGCAATTATTGGATGCTTTATGGTGTATACATGTTTCACCATAGGAAAAACTGTGATGGATTCTGATTGGAGAGGAACTGCTTGCTTTGGCAAGTCCCATAAGTCCTTTATAATATATGTGTCTCATTCACTGAGAATATAGCCTGACTAATTGTGCTGATAACTGAGGAATCATGAAGAGATATAGACAGGTAAAACATTTAGCATAAGTTATGAAGGGAAAGGAAGTTATATACCCTCTCCCATTTGCCCTGCTGTACCCTCACCCATCTGCAGTTCTGTACCCTCTCCCATCTGCCCTGCTGTACCCTCTCCCATCTGCAGTTCTATACCCTCTCCCATCTGCCCTGCTGTACCCTCTCCCATCTGCAGTTCTATACCCTCTCCCATCTGCCCTGCTGTACCCTCTCCCATCTGCAGTTCTATACCCACTCCCATCTGCCCTGCTGTACCCTCACCCATCTGCAGTTCTGTACCCTCTCCCATCTGCCCTGCTGTACCCTCTCCCATCTGCAGTTCTATACCCTCTCCCATCTGCCCTGCTGTACCCTCTCCCATCTGCAGTTCTGTACCCTCTCCCATCTGCCCTGCTATACCCTCTCCCATCTGCAGTTCTGTACCCTCTCTCATCTGCCCTGCTGTACCCTCTCCCATCTGCAGTTCTATACCCTCTCCCATCTGCCCTGCTGTACCCTCTCCCATCTGCAGTTCTATACCCACTCCCATCTGCCCTGCTGTACCCTCACCCATCTGCAGTTCTATACCCTCTCCCATCTGCCCTGCTGTACCCTCTCCCATCTGCAGTTCTATACCCTCTCCCATCTGCCCTGCTGTACCCTCTCCCATCTGCAGTTCTATACCCACTCCCATCTGCCCTGCTGTACCCTCACCCATCTGCAGTTCTATACCCTCTCCCATCTGCCCTGCTGTACCCTCTCCCATCTGCAGTTCTATACCCTCTCCCATCTGCCCTGCTGTACCCTCACCCATCTGCAGTTCTATACCCTTTCCCATCTGCCCTGCCCGTCTATCGATCCAGGAGGGTGGTGTATCAAGCAGTAATGCAGCACTGATACATATTATTGTATGTTATACCTATACAATATAAGAGAGTTATATGTAAGGAATAAACCAAGACAGGGTGAAGGCAAGAGACCATTATCTACCCTGTAGTGCTTTATTTCATAAAACTGAACGTCCCAGAGTGATTTATTAAGCTTATACCACAAAGGCACACACCACAATGACCACTCACAACAAAATGAACCTCTGAAATACAATTGGCACATTACATTATTATGGTGTTAACTTGTTAGTGTTTGCCATTGTTTTAAGCTGCAAATCAAAACTGTAAATGAAATAGAATTATGAATTGTATTTGTATGAACTTGAGTATAGGTTTTAAGAACACAGTGTTTTTTTCAACATGTAAAAGAATTGGACTTGTATTGTAGCCGACTATGGTCTTTCAGAAAAATAATTAGAGAAACAGCACCCTCTGTTGACAGGGATGCACTTCAATGGCAGTCTCCCTCATATCATATACTGAGTGTCCTGGGAAGAGCAGAGGACTTTGTTCCTATTAGATGGACATGCTACCTATGCAAGTAGAGTGTTGGATGGAGTCTCTTCTGATCATTTTGTTTTATTGATCAAAGGGCAGTTTTTCTGTCAAACTCTCACAGTTAGGCAGAACGGAGTTAGCCTCTCAAATCAGAGTCCTGATCTTTCAGGGTTAATGGATATCTGAGTTTAACTTTTATTCAGTGTCAATCTCTATCAATATCATTTCCCCATTTTTCTCCATGCTGAGCTAACAATTTTTGTCTGAATTTGTGTTGTTTGAATGTATGGGATGGAAAAACAGGGAAGGTGAATAAATTGAAGGAATCAAGTCTGCAGAATCCAAATGATTGAAGAAGTAAGTTTCATTTATTTTGCCAGTCAGCGATAAGGACAAATGTTGACTGAATCGCAGCCAAAGTCTGAATGGACAGCAGCAGCAGATTCACCTGGCCCCATCCCTCCAGTGAAGTTCTGTAGGTGGTTCAGTACATGGGATCTCTCTTTCACAAACACCCCAGGGGCTCACAGGATACTGCTGCTTATCATTGAGTTACACCTCTCTCCCATTCAGTGCTAGCTGTCTTCTCGTAGAGTAGTATGCGGTGTGCAATGTGCAAAACAGTTGCTGACTGACAGGTTAGCGCAGACGACAGCATGAACTTTGCACTGATATAATTGGCACAGCAGGTACCCAGCCAAGACACACAAGTGGCTGGCTGTAATAGAGACTGATACCAATTACCTTTTTTTTTAAATATGAATTTATATTTTATATAAACTAGCTGTAGCAACAGCAGCAAATGGGCAGCATTGCAGTATAATGGTTAGGGAGCTGCTTTGGAGTTTGTTTCACAGGTAGGGAACTGCTGTTGTAACCCTTGAGCAAGGCACTTTACTCAGATTCTTTCAATAAAATATCAAGCTGTATAAGTATAAATGTTACCTGTCAAGGTTACAATGGAACTACCTACCCTATGAAATGTAAACTATGCATGTCTACATGTCTACTATGATTAAGGCCTAAAAATCTACATGTAAACTATGATTAAGGCCTAAATGTCTACATGTAAACTATGTATAAGGTGTAAATGTCTACATGTAAACTATGTATAAGGTGTAAATGTCTACATGTAAACTATGTATAAGGTGTAAATGTCTACATGTAAACTATGATGAAATGTCTCCATGTAAGCTATGCATGAGGCCTAAATGTCTACATGTAAACTATGATTAAGGCCTAAAAATCTACATGTAAACTATGCATGAGGCCTAAATGTCTACATGTAAACTATGTATAAGGTGTAAATGTCTACATGTAAACTATGATTAAGGCCTAAATGTCTACATGTAAACTATGATTAAGGCCTAAATGTCTACATGTAAACTATGTATAAGGTGTAAATGTCTACATGTAAACTATGTATAAGGTGTAAATGTCTACATGTAAACTATGATTAAGGCCTAAATGTCTACATGTAAACTATGATTAAGGCCTAAAAATCTACATGTAAACTATGCATGAGGCCTAAATGTCTACATGTAAACTATGATTAAGGCCTAAATGTCTACATGTAAACTATGTATAAGGTGTAAATGTCTACATGTAAACTATGATTAAGGCCTAAATGTCTACATGTAAACTATGATTAAGGCCTAAATGTCTACATGTAAACTATGTATAAGGTGTAAATGTCTACATGTAAACTATGTATAAGGTGTAAATGTCTACATGTAAACTATGATTAAGGCCTAAATGTCTACATGTAAACTATGATTAAGGCCTAAATGTCTACATGTAAACTATGTATAAGGTGTAAATGTCTACATGTAAACTATGTATAAGGTGTAAATGTCTACATGTAAACTATGATTAAGGCCTAAATGTCTACATGTAAACTATGATTAAGGCCTAAATGTCTACATGTAAACTATGTATAAGGTGTAAATGTCTACATGTAAACTATGTATAAGGTGTAAATGTCTACATGTAAACTATGCATGAGGCCTAAATGTCTACATGTAAACTATGATTAAGGCCTAAATGTCTACATGTAAACTATGATTAAGGCCTAAATGTCTACATGTAAACTATGTATAAGGCCTAAATGTCTACATGTAAACTATGCATGAGGCCTAAATGTCTACATGTAAACTATGATTAAGGCCTAAATGTCTACATGTAAACTATGTATAAGGCGTAAATGTCTACATGTAAACTATGTATAAGGTGTAAATGTCTACATGTAAACTATGATTAAGGCCTAAATGTCTACATGTAAACTATGCATGAGGCCTAAATGTCTACATGTAAACTATGATTAAGGCCTAAATGTCTACATGTAAACTATGATTAAGGCCTAAATGTCTACATGTAAACTATGCATGAGGCCTAAATGTCTACATGTAAACTATGATTAAGGCCTAAATGTCTACATGTAAACTATGTATAAGGCCTAAAAATCTACATGTAAACTATGATTAAGGCCTAAATGTCTACATGTAAGCTATGTATAAGGCCTAAATGTCTAGATGTAAACTATGATTAAGGCCTAAAGTTGCAATACTGTTAGTTGCTGGTGCTCCAGACACAGTCAGACCCCATGATCTCATATAGTGTCCAGGTTGTGGTCGTGTCAACTGTGGCTGGTACTTGAAATGGCATTCTCTCTGAGGTTAATCCTGTTGTTTCATTGACATAATTTGGGATCAGCATTGAGCCAATGTTTTTTTTTCTTAATAGACAAAGTAAAATTTAACCTTATGACACCTTTAACCTTATTTCAGTGTGTTCAGAAGGGATATTTCACCAGATGTGCATCTCAAGATGCGTATGGAAGGTGTGTATGGAAGTAATAGACTATGCAGTGCCTGGACTGTACCTCTGACTGCATGAGCACAAGGCATTTATGTAGTTTAACCTGACAGGACGAACCTAAGAAAGGGATGATGTGAATGTACGCTTCACGCAGATTTCTCACAAGTATCCCTCAGTGAGTAAGAGTGTTACACACAATCCCTGTTTATTTTAGGCCGGTATATATTATATAAATCTTTCACAATCCTCTTGGAGTTTCGTTCAGTTAAAACTATGCACACCACTGTAAACACAATAAATTTGTTGCACACTTCAGGCTGAGAGATGGCGTTATTAAAATGCTGATGGAGATTGATGCATTCGAGAACTTCCACTCCATGTCCTCCATCCTTGGGGACTGCAGTAAAATAGTGGCGGTGTCATTTTGCTGAGACGTGTCCTATCCATCCAACTGTGTGAATCACTTTTATTGACAGCGTTGAAACCCCCCCTTTGCAAAATATGCGTACCTTATTTTCCTCGACCGTTCGTACATTGAAAGGGAGCAAAGACAATCTTACAGGCAATGGCATTCACATTGGAAAACGCTGACAAGCTGACATAAAAAGTGAAGACGCTCTGAGTTCTGACGGTCCCCAGTGAAGGTTACTTTAACCATCGAACTGTACAAAACATACATGGGCATATGTACACATACACATAGCGTATGAAATTTCATAAAGCAGTTTCTCAGAGACTGACTGCTAGACAGAACACACTGGCATGTACTTGTGTGTATATACAGTATATACATGTGTGTGTCTGTGTATATATATATGAATGATGGATCTCAAACATTTGAAAAGTGGTAGTCCTTATTTTGTAATGGTACGTCTCATTTCAGCTCTTTATCCAGAAAAGTTTCACAGATTTAGTTTTCCATAATAAAGACTGTTGAGGAAGGAAATTTAAGTTGTATTTTAATTCACAAACTGGTGCAGTCATGATGGGGTCTGAACAGTCCATCAGTTCTCCCAAAGCAAAGTTTTTCCCAAACAAGCATCAGGAAGAGTACTGCCTGAAAGGTTGGCTATGGTCTAACAGTCTGTTTACCCAGAGGTATCACATTAATCCACACTGTTCCATCATTCTAAACACCAGACAACCCAAAAGAGACAGCTTTGTTACTGATGGGACTCACCTGAAAGCTTGGGAAATTGTCAGGCTGTAAAATGAAAATGTGGTGAAATGGGAAAACTGGGGCAAAACCCAAAGTACATTGGAACCATTTTCTGTCTTGGTTGTTTGTCTTTTTTGTTTCTCTTTTGTGTGTGTAATATAAATTGTGTAATAACCCAATGGGATGTAGCAGAGCTGGAAGTCGGTTTTTGGGTTCAACATAATATCTTGGGCCCTATGTTGAAAGTCATACGTCATAAGTCACAAATCACAAATCAGTCATTGCCCGATTCTCGCAACATTCCATGGGAGGGGCAAAAGCGCAAAGCTATTTTCATGGACACAAGTTCAAGGCGATAAGTCAAATTTGGCGGGTCCATTCCATGGTGCTACTCACAATAGGAGGTCCTTCACATGGTGCAATCCGCAATGGGTGGAGTAATGTGTTAATGTCAATTACAGGGCATTGGCGCGACATTGCATGTTTCAGCCATTCATTATGAGTGTTACATACAATAAAATCACATGCACCCAGCACTCGCAAGGGAACATGGATGAGCTAAGTCAGAGGAAGGACACAGTCATACTGGTTTGTGAGGTCCATGACTGACCTGAGCAAATTTTTGGTTCTGCAAGTGTAACCCCGAGTTCCTCAATTGATGCTACTCTGGCATGCAGACAAGATCACTGGGTTTCAGTGGTTTATTGAGCCTGGCAAAAACTGGCACATAACAGCTGGTAAAATTAACCGTTATCTGTCTCTGGTCTTGTGACACACTCGCCACCGGCAGAATGCAAAGGGGCAGAGCACACGTCCAATTATTAAGTATATGATTGATATATGTGGTGATCATATCGTTTTTATTCCTATTTGTTTATATATATATTTATATCGATATGACAACATATATATGCTCAGTGATACAATACATCGCTAAATAATGTCGCTAAAACCTGCATTATATTAAGTAACTTCAAACCACATGACACATAAAAAAGAATATGCAGTAACCTCTGTAGCTAGCATGACATATTTCACTCCGCTACATTAAAAACAATGGATGGACAGCAGGTTGGAGGCGAGGCTGGCTCCGCTCAGCAACAGCCTAGAAACTGAAACTGTCCATTCCTGGTGCTTATCGTGCCATAACCATTACATCAACCCTTCTAACTACCGCTCCAAGGACTTTCTCCCGTCAGACCTCTGCCTTGAAAAAAATTCTTATAGTTCAAGGATACCGTGAATTGTATGATGTCAAAGTCATACCGTAACACTGACGGAAAAGAGCATGCACTGATAGTTATGTATTTTATTGTTTGCATAGCTATAAAACTAGGTCATCCTATCTAGACTATCCTATCTAGCTCACTAGTGCTAGCTAACTTGCTTGTTATGGTCCGTTATGGTCATGGAGGCCTATCTTAGCTAGCTAGCTGAATATATTGATGATAATTATTTGACAGTCATCTTTATTTATTGTTCTTATTGTAATAACGCATCACTAGTGAGTTACATGTCTGCTGCAGGTCCTAATCAGTGATCACTGATGTAGACAGGTGTGACGTTGTTCTATGTTCTGCACTCTGGCTTTTGGAATGTGGAGCAGAAATTCTGCTTATGTGTGAACGTAGGGTCAGTCATATTAAGGAAGGAGTGCCGCTGTTTGAAAAGTCATTGGTGGTAACGCCACCTTCTCCTTGCAATTATGTATTCCATACTATTGGAATCAACAGCAAAACAGAGATGTTGAATTCAGCCAAGATGAATTGTCTGCATCCATCATGTTACGAGCATTAAAAGAATATAAATTTAAAGAGCACAGGTCTCACGTTTTCCTGGCTTTCTCAGTTCTGTTAACCTTGCTCTTTGGGAATTCAATTATTTGTGTAATTATGGAATTTTGACCATTATTGCCTTTCAGTAATATCTCCTAAGTCATGTTATGACACCTGTTGGTTGAGTCAATTTACTACAATTTATTTGGCTACCATCGAGTTTTGTGCTCTGAATAGACCTGCTTTTCTAGACCTCTTAAGTGCAAGGTTTTCACTTTGGACGAAAACTTAATCAGCCATTTTGCGCCCCATAATTTGCATGGTACTCAAATTTGTTTTTAGAGAACACTCCCAGATACTGCACTTTGATGCCCCTTTATCACGTCAGAGGCAGGTGTGTATCAGGCAGGTAGTTGGTTGTTGTTTCTGTTGTTGTTGCTTTTCATAGGACGTTTTTAAGCTGAATGATGGTGATAGCCTAGTAAATGACCTGTTTCATAAATTATTTACTTTTGGCAAAACGATTCAATACTTGTTCGTGTTTGTTTTTTTGTTGTATCTCTGTGTTTATCTTTTTCTGAACCTGATCAATTTGCTATCACTGTTTTGTTTGCTAATGTCCTGCTCCTGTGTTTTGGCAGCCTGAGGTTTGGGGTCCACTGTGGAGAAGGTGCTGGTAGAGGTCCAGGCCTCATGTGCAGTGAGCCATTAATATTACATTTTAGGGATAAATCCATAAAGTATGCAGAATTTCGCATGAATAATTCACAAAAGACTTGTTGTTATGAATAAAAAGGGCAAATCGAATTACACCTGATATCCGTCAAAGGGGGTTTGGTTCAAATGTGTCCAGTAATATCTGTTGGAGATGAAGTGATCTGGTAGTGTCGTCCACTGAACAAAGAGGAACACAGGCTTAATATTTTCATCACAAACTGATGAGAAACACAATACTGTCTCTCCCATTGTTTTATTGTAACACTCATAAACTTGTCTGCCGTGCAGAAAATCGGTTTTCACCGAGAAGGAAAAAAAGGAAAGGTTTCTCACAGACCGTAGCACCCCTCGCGAGCCCCTGGCCTCATTGTGCTCTCCTCACCCGGAGCATCACATTCCAATTTCATTTCTATGGAGGGGAGGAAAATGGAGAATTCCTCACTGACAATGCTTAGCCCCCTACAACTGACAGTGTAGGAGGTCTCCGAAAAGGCAGGCTTCACTCAGTGGCAGTTCACAAAGCTGAATCTGAGTGATGCCTGAAATGAGTTTGAAAAGCCAGCTGTCTCTGGCACTGTGTATTCTCCCTCTCCTTCTCTCTCTGGCACTGTGTATTCTCCCTCTCCTTCTCTCTCTGGCTATATATCTCCAAGGCAAAGGCACAGGTACAAAGAATCACAAATTGTTTTGGCCGGGACCCAAGTAAGCCAATCATTTCTAACAAGAGTTATCTCATTCCTATTAAGACTATTTGTTCCATTCAAAATCCAATATCTGAACTGTCAGTAATGCTATTTCAGACATGGGAGCAGGAAGAAACCGCTGCAGGCTCATATATTAAATTCAAGCACGGTATGATTTGTGCATTTACTCAGCAGGTCACAGAATGACTCTGCTCTGCTCTCCCGGATCGCTGTATTCAAATCGAATGCACAGACAGCTTGACTGATGTTCCTATACCTGTCAACATCTCCTAAAATGTCTTCATTTTTAAAACCTTTCAGATTCACCCATTTTGCGCTTGAAAATTATTATGCAAGTATGATATATGAACTCATAGTCAGAAGCCAAATCCAGATGTGAGTGACACAGTGCTTCACTGCATTGTCCACTCAGCATAGACTCCTGTAATAACAGACATATGCATAAACTGCACGTAGGCAGCAGGAAACGAAGATCTGGATTTGACCCCTAAAACATAAGTCATTAAGTACTGTGGCAGAGCTGAGTCTTAGAGAGTAAATCAGGGACGTCTGAGCCCCTCCCCCTGGGTACCTGAACTGTATTTCTTCATTTTTCCTAAAAAAGAAAGGGATGGATTTTCCCAGGAGGTGACTGAGACAAGAAACAGTCGGTCACACACTGAAGCCAGGAGAGACGATTAGAAATCTTATTCCCACTCAGATGTAAAGCAGACTTTTGTTTTATATTTTTATGTATTAGTTTATTCTGTTGGACTGAATACTTTAACTTTACTTCTTAAATCTCTTGTGTCTTGCAATACCTAAAAGCCAATAAAACCCAAGCAGCTGAGAGCCTAATCAACTGAATCTCCCTGTGTCTGCCTATGATGGCCATCTCTGGGGAGTCAACTGCTTATCCTGAAAAGCAGTTTGAAAAGTACAGGTGACCCTCCCACATCGCGGCTTTCAGCATTGGGTCAGCAACAAACAATTAAGCTGTGGGATTTTAAAATGCTATCTCATCGTTGACAGATGTGTTTTTTGCGCTGACTTGAGCTGCTTAAGCATGAATAGTAAATAATTCTGTAAAATTCTTTATAATTACACTTGTACAAGTACACTTTTTAAAATCGCTCTTACAATTTTCTGTAAAAAAAAATATAGGATAATTGTAATTGTTGGAAAACTTATTTGTATTTTTTGTGAATGGTTCAAGTTATTTGTTGATGTCATGATAATTAAATGTATTGTTTATCATTCATTCATCCCTCATTCAAGTCATTTTTCACGAGTGTTTTTTCAGATTACTGGATTAATCATCAATTTAATCGATAGATTACTCTATTACAAATATAATGGTTAGTGACAGCCCTACTGTGAAGCCATTGTTTCCATTCATTCACCAGACTGAATATAATGATGATGATTACATTTGCAATCCCTTTTTTAAATCATATGGCCACAGGTGTGAGAAAATGAACTTGTGATATTATGCTAACTCTGAGCTGTAGCCAGGAATTGTAATTAGGAACATCCTGTCCATTTCAGCAGTGTTGGGTTAGTGATATATTGTGCAGGACTGGTATGGACTTGGATGGGAGACCTCCTGGGAGCATGTGGCATTGACGAGCCTGCTGGGAGAGAAGCAGGAACCCAAGGTCCCAGCCAGCGCTGCCACAGGGGCACGGTGCTGCAGGACACGCCGTCTTTTTGACCAAGGTTCTGACTCGCTGTGATCGAGAGATCCCAAGGCATCCATCCCAACGGCAGACCAAATCCCCAGCGCCTCAGCAAGGGCTGCACCCTGCTTCACTCTCCGTCCTGGCTAGCCAATCCCCCAGTTTAATTGGCTAGATTAATAATTAATCTCTCAACTTAATACCTCAACTAGTCACCCACCAGTGATGCAAATGGAAAAAATGCTGCTGTGAATTACCCTTGTGGGTACTTCATATGAAAGCCGTTGAAAAAGTCCCTTCCCCCGTTTGTATTGTGCCTTTCACTTGATGAAAGGCACTATACAGCTAAATGCCATCACTGCCATTAATTAATTAATTACTGTGGTTGTAGTAACAGGCAGTAGTGTGGTGTGGTGATTAAGGACCTGGGCGTGTAACTCAGAGGTTGCAGTGTCAATTCCCAGGTGGGACACAGCTGCTTTAACCTTCAGCAAGGTGCTTAACCAAAATTGCTTGAGTAAACATTAAGATTTGAAAATGATTTATGTGTAATAAAATAATGTGTGTAAGTAATGTTTATGTTTGCTGATTAGTATATACAACAGTGGCTCATTAGCAGCAAATTAACTACACTTATTGTGAGTTGCAGTTGTTGCAAAATGTTTTAATCTGTCGTCCATCTGCTTGAGGAGCTCGGTATCACAGTTGCTTATATATCATTAACTAGTCTTTGTGCTGCATCTCCATAAAATCCCATTTTTCATCAGAAAAAAATGTTAAAAACAGAGATAAAAAGCAAAGGGATTTTTTCCATCATAAAATCAAAAACAAATACAGAGATACAGTGAGAAATGTACCATTATTCATAGAACAGGAACAGATTGAAAATGTTGTATTTCATTGCAGTTAGGGGCAGCCAGGTTTGCTCCAGCCACACAGTTTATAAAAATAACCCTTCAAGAAGAGTCAAGATTTCATCTGGCCTTTAGTGTAGGTGTATATTAAAGTATACTAAAATGACATAAGGAAAATACTTAAGTCACCTGTTCCATGGAAGCACAATACATACCTGATAATTAACATTAAAATAGAGAATAAAGAAACCATTGAGGTTCTGACAAAGAATGCATTATCTCTGAGTGTAATAGTTACTTGGATATTCTGTAATCATATATTTATGTGAATGGTGTTTCTTCCTTCCTGTGTAAGTGAAATTCCTACCATTACATCCTGATGGTGAAAACAGCCTAATCCTTGCCTAATAAAATTGAGCCAATGCAAATCCATGGATGAGGTGGGGCACTGGGAACTCTGTCAAGTGAGTGTGTCCTACTGAGAAACCCTCCCTGAACGAGGAGCACCCGGCCAGGAAGAAGCACCTCAAAGGCCCAAGCTATTATTTAACCATAAACATATTTTTTCACCCATCCTGTGATATATGTATGGAAAAGATGAAATACAACATACAGCGTCTATAGATGTTGTATCATCAAATTGCCAATTTAAAGAATTTCATCTCCACTATGCTTCATCGCAGCAAAGAGAGGGATTTGAGTACGCATTCCAGTTGTCGACTTTCACCTCTGAGACTTGATAGAAAATTCCTGACAACGAGCGTTGCTCCATTTTAATTTATTTTTAGATTTTTGTATTTGCGCTGTTTGAAATTCCTCTGGCTCTGTTGGTTGTAGCTCTGTGTGGATCAGCTGCTCAGCAGTATCTTGGAGTCTGACTAAAATAGTAACTGAGAACAGCTTTGGTGTTCTCCTGTTGTGCAGTGAGGGTGTGATGTTGGCTCCTTTGGGGGGTAGAAGAGGCAGGAAACCCCAAACCTGCACTGATCTGATCCTACTTTCAGTTGTGCCGTTCCTCATGTGTGCCACCGACTTTCTGTCTTTGCTTTTAGCTGTCAGACCAAATGAGGAGTAGTGCTGTTGGCATTTGTGGTCTAGTTTTTGTCAGGGTGTTTTACTCTAGTCAGTGCGATTTTGCTGGGTCACCTGTGCTACGTTGGCGAATGTTGATCACATGACTTGCCCTAAATGATGGCAGAGCCCTGCAGGCTTTTGCATTTTTGTTTATGCATTTCCTTATTTTTTTTTTAGCACCAAAACCCCCTCCTATCTACAAAAGTTTCCTCACCCTTCTCTGCAAAATGCAAATGAAACTGAATTGGAAACCCCAAAGACACATTTTTGTTTCCGTCTAACAGGACGTTTTCGTAGATGTTGTGGTTGGGCTCCCTCATTATCAGTGAGGGAAATCAGTGCTATCACAACCTTAAAACCGGGTCACATGCCGTCTTTATGTGTTTACAACTTAAAGTATTAAAAATTAGACAGACGCTGGTGTGTCATGGCTGCCATGATCACTGTATATCCATCGTGCCAATGCTTATGGAAATCTAAATGATATAATTTTCACCACCTTTGTTTATAATTCATGTTCATTTTAGGTGAAAAGCAGTCACATATCATTTTCTATTGGGAATTGAAGCCTGTACTTTGAACCTAGCTAACTGGTTTATATCCATGAATCTATTGCTCTGAATCACATGACTCATGGAAACGGTGAAGTGTGCTGTATCCACCCCTCATGTGTGGGGCTGTTTCTGTAACAGCAGGCACCCTGAATCGTGTGTGAACTGTTTTCAAACTTAAAGATTAAACCCCACCCCCTTCCATGTGATAATACTGTTTACCTCTATTAGATTTAAAATGACCTGTTCCTACATTTCACCATGGCGACAGTCCTCGTTTACCATGTCCTTTTCCCCTAGGAAATGTCTTGGATTGTCGTCACGTATGGAAGGAGTCTGGGAGACACAGAAGATGGGCTCCTCTTTCATTTGCGTGCTGTGCAAGGTAATCAATCATGCAGTCTTCAGGTGTGGAAGTTATTGCTGGCCCGTCTGTATCAGAATGGATGAGGAATAAAACATGTAAAGGGAATGTGTAAAGTCTGCTCTCTCTCCCAGTCTCCCCTCTGCCTGAGTTAATGCCTGAATCCAATAGTAGCCTACATAACTAAAAATCCAAAATCCTGCGCTAGGAGTCATTACTGCATGTAACGCACTGAAGTTCTGTCATCAGATCAGACAGTCTGGTTCTTATCCTTTTCCCTTATTGGTGCTTGATGCAGTGCAGCAAACTTAAGCTGCCGGCTGCAGAAGTCTCCTGTTTCTGAAGGGCTTCCTTCAGTCAATATCCTGCTCTCTGTCCCCAGCCCTTCTTCATGTCCCCATAGTCTCTAAAGTACAATGGATCAATACTCCACATAGATTAATGCTATGTTTGAACAAGACTGTTCCAAAACTGACAGATTTTTTAACAGTTGTAATATTAAAGAAGAATCAAATTTTAAAAAATTGTCTAATATGAGGTTTTGGTTGAATACCTCATAACATCCAGTGCCAAGAATGTGTAAAAATTGTGTTTATTTCATGGAGCTTACTCCACACAAATATTTATGGCAAAGACTGGGAAAAGGGAGGTTGATTTAAGACACAAGGACCGCTGATACACCATGGTGCGGTATGTTTAAACTTTAAACTTGTTTTTGAAACTCTCCTTTTGGGAATATAGTGAATGGAAGCAGTGCGGTGAAGGTTTCGCCCCACATCGTGTCAGGTGCTCAGCTCTGTCCAACAGGAGCTGTTAAGACTGCAGCTGAGCAAGATGTGCATGTCATGTAATAAAGCACAGTGAATTTAGCAGAGGGCACAGCCAGGACACAAAGCCATACAACGCAATACTTCCACTTAGAAATGTGTTCCTGCTGAAGGAATAAGAATGAAAACCTCTGAGTTATGAGTTTGATCAGCTGACATCTTGAGGTGCCAGACCCAGACTTGGGTCAAACAGATATTCACAATACTTTAACTCTTTAAATGCAGATAAAGTTCAAAAATAGCACAGATTCTTGAGAATTTTCAAGTACATATATATATATATGTCAGGTGTTTTTTTTTTTTAAACTTTCAGCAATCTGTCAGGATTCAGTTGGTGTCTAAGGGGTTACAGTACTTCAAATATTTGGTATGAGTGTTAAAACCTAAGATTCTGTTGGTAAACAGAAACTGTTGGTAAAGTTGCTGATCAGCCTGGTCATGTTTCCAGAATAATCCCACAATAATCAGCAACATCTACTCAGTGGGCGTAGACTGAATATCACTGTGCGTGTCTTCATCATTTGTCCTGCAGGTATCGTTCACCATGCACTATTTCCACCGTTAAAGTGCCCCGCCGACTCGAGTCACGTCAGCCTCGCCATGGCTGTAGAGCGCCAGTTGATTTATTTTCCGCTGTGACGGTGCGCTCTCCAACGTGTTTAGCGGCTAATTAGCTCATTCTTTGTGCAAGCACCTCACATCAGCAAGCGGGCAGCGCCCTGACAGGAGAAAAGAGGTTTTACTGGGTCTTAAATAACAGCTGTCACCTTAATCAGGGGTTGCCACCAGCTACGGATATATAGCAAAAGCCTCAGCCGCTACTTAAAAAAGAGCAGACCACAGATAAGCCGTGGCGGTCTTACGATGAATCTTCTTCTTTCTGAGGCTCCGCATCACAGATACTCCACACAGCTTGGTGTGAAATTATTTGGATCCCCTTCCGAATGGAGCCTCATGCTCAAATCCACAAATTCATAAGAAGGGAAAGATAAAAAGGATGCAGCGCAGAGGGTCAGCGGTATGAATGGGCCGATGGATGAAAACAGGAACACGGGAAAAGGGAGGCACGGCGTGGGTTCGGAGGCCAAACTCCCCGCCTGGCACAGTGCTGGAAGACGGAGACGGTGAGGAGCAGGGGAGCCTCCGTTCCACTCTCCTGCTTTAACTACGCTTTCTCCCTGTGTTCTGGCAACCTGTTTGGCCCCGCAGGCCTCTTCTTCCCCTAACACTGAAACGAATATGGAGCTGGCTTTGGAGAAAAAAAGATTCCTGCAACATGCTGTTAAGCCGCTCCTTTCGTGAGGATGTGCTCTGTGGGTCTGCCTTTCTCAGTTATTACAGTGCATGCCCAGTGTCTTCAGTACTCTCAGTGAGCAGAGTCAAGAGTTCACGGTCCAGGTAATTTAGCAGCAGTGGCTCCCATCGAGACGTGCTTTTCAGCTGCATCTGCTCCAGCTGTGCCTCTAACAAACACATATGTGCATTGTTATCTTAACAATGGAACAGGAAGAATGGATTTAAAAAATAATAAACTCCTGGGTCAGATTGAAACTTGCCTGTGTATTTTTCTGTCTCTCAACTTGGCTACTGAAATTATCTGCATCAGGACTTCAAATGTAATGTTTCAAAAGGAATGAATTTAAGCAAGTATTGTGTGTAATTCCTTTTATTATCTATACATGGCAATAATTTCTTGTTGTAATGGTTATTTATTGAAGCGTCTTGTATTATCTATGATATGAAGAGAGCTGTCTTATTTTCAGAGTTACATTAATACCTATCATTGTTGGGTCCTTTTAGATCTGGCTGGTTATTTTTATTAGACATGCTCCATGTAAGACCATTTTCCAACAGAAAAGAATCTATGATTCATAACTGCTCGAAGTGTGAGCTTCAGGAGCCGGCAGTGTTTTTGAGCAAACTGCTCCATAATGCAGCGCCCACCCTACCCTCACTCTGACGCCTGCAGGTAATTCCCTGTACAGGCTCTTATTCCGTTTTCACTTCATTCTGTGCCTTTTTTCCTCGATTTTTGTTCTTACAAGCATGTTTGAAATTCCTTTGGCTTGGTATACAGTGGGGTTATGTGCATCAGCTGTTGCTGTGCGTTGTGGGGACTGGCTCTTAATGCGTAATGCAGATCCGGTGTGATGACACCCCTCCTGTTGGAGCTGAAATGGCAGGAAGCTGCACCCCCATGCCGTATGATCCGCCCTGCACGTGTTGCAGCACGTATGGCAGCAGACGGCTATAGCTACAGACTCACGTCTTTATTTTTCAGGAATTTTCTCTGAAAACTTGGCTTTCATCTTTCAGTTTTGTTTAGCGTTGTTTTTGTCAGGGTGTTTAACCTAAGGCCTACGCATCATCCCTGGGTCCTTTGCATAAGGGAATCTAGTGGTTCCACTCATTCCAAGACTTCAGTGCTTGAATGAATAATGGCATCATCCTGCAGACTTTTTTTGGTTATTTTATTTGTTCTATTTTGCATCACTAAACCTTCAATTGAAGCATTTCCTTTTGTCATTTTGGATGAATAGAGAAATCATAATGCTATCTCTTCCTATGGTTTCTATAAAGTCTTTGGTCTTCTGTTTTTGTTTTTTTAATACCCTCATGGATATGCTTGATCACCACCTAAAATATCTTTGTTAGGTGGTGCACTTGGAGGAGACTTCTTGATTCCCCCTTTTAATATGATGAATGATTATGTCTTGTAAGGTGATACTTTAACACCCAGTCAAAGAAAAATAATTGATCCTCAAGTTAAAGTTTGTCATATGCAAGAATGCAACTGAACGTTAGCGGATGTTTGGAAGAGTTGGACAATTTGAAATTATACTGCATCTACATGAGGGATAGAAAACTTCCTTAAGCAGAAATCAGAGGCTGGAAATCTTCTGTTAACAAACACAAGAAAATAGAATGAGAGAGAACGCTCACAACCAAATCACATATATTACACATATCTGTCATTTCCCTATTTTATTTCTATGCAACGTAATAGATAACAATCATCATTGTCTCGTGAGGCCAAAGGTTGGAAGAACCTTGGTCTACTTCTAAGGGACTGGTTTTTAAAACATTGCATCCATCTGATCTTCTCCTCAGACTTATTTTATCATTTAAGTTTCAGGCACATAGTATCCATTAGTAGCACACATTTTGTTTTGAAAAAGGTCAGAGAGCAATTGAGCTCCCTGGCTGCAAGGACAGCGAATGTCACCCGGTTCAGTTTCCCCTGGAAGCAGTGATGTCATTTTTAAATGATGTCATTTTAAGTTTAAAGCTGTTAATTTTGCATTTCATGTAGATCTCCCAACGTGGAGTATGTGGGACACTTTCAAAAATGAACCACATATGTGGAGTATCACCATCACCATGGCAGCCATGCATATTCACTTCCAGTTAAATTCAATTCATAGACTTTCCTGGTATCTGCATAGAAAGGTTAATGGTTTCTGCAAGAACGCTTGTTGGAGTAATCACCACAATCAGTCCACAGCAGGCCATGAATGACTGTCCGGGCCCACCCTCCGTTACAGAGCGATTCAGACGATTTTAAATGAATTACACGAGGTGATCAGTGTGGTGTGGGCGGGCGGTCTGGCGGGCGATGGACTCTTAAGGGAAGGACAGAAATGAGGCAGGTGATCGTTAACAAGCTGCCAACTCCTAAACCGTCATTGGAAATTTCAGTTTTGTTTTGCATATGAAGCTGCCAGAAACGTCAGATTTAATAACATTGTAATTACTATGTACCACAAATCTGGAATATTGAATAAATATAAAAATTTCCAAGTAAAAAATGACCATGCCCCTTGTCCTCCAGGCATGAGAAGCATGACTTTGAGAATATCAGTTCATCATGGCTTCTCAGTCAACAGCTCTGAAAGTGTACATGGAATATTCTGGAATAGTGGCTGAGACAGCACTTTCATGTTGCATTTCCACCGTTTAGGAGTGACATGATTCATTTTCCCATGGAATATTGCTGTCACATTCCTCCTGCAGAATTCCAGACACAGGAAGGTGTAAGACAGTGTATATAGGCCTTACTGGCCACGGTGTCTAATTTAATCTGTTTTATTCACTTTCTCGATACAGCCTACAGTGTGTATGTGCCATATGCATATGACATCTTCCCCTTCAGACTAATGTATGAACTCATATAAAACAAATTGAGCCCTCCAGGTAAATGACAAGCTGAGTGTTTGCTGCTCTCAAGCTAAAATGCTGAAATAACAGAAATAACATGCGCTGCCTCAATATGATCCAATTCAATAGCAATTGCATCCACAACAAATTAAAGTAGAAAACGTGAGACAGAAGCACTCATTCTCAAGTTCAGAATAGAGAGAAAGTCTGTGCAGCACTGGGGGTTTTCTGCGAGCTCCCCAGGTCATTGGGAAATTGCACATTGATGATTCACTGTCTGCAACTGTAACAGTGGGTGTAATGTTCTCAAACTGGCACACTTCCACAGGAAAGCCCTGTTCTCTGGGTTGCTTTTGTTCACCATTCACAGCTGCAAAGAGATAATGATTCCAATGCTTAATGCATTCCGCAAAGAGACAGAGACGAATTACACAAGATCAGCAATCATCAATATGACTGAAAGAAATTGCGGTAGCATAACAATTGAATTTATTTGTCAGGGTGGGCAGATGGTGGAGGTAGTAGTAGTGCTCATTATTTTATTTTATTATTCATTATTATGAGATCAGTGTTTTATATTCATAGCAAGCCTTTCAATAAATCCATACTGTCATTTAGCTTCTCATCTACAATGACTATCACAATGAAAAGATGCTTTATGAAGGTGACTTTCTGCAGTAATTGAACAGTGATCCAAGCCACCTAGCCCTGACTACCACTAAGCTCCTCTCATTAGGTCACAACAAATTAAAAACATGTAATGGTGAGATGAGGCCATTCAGCCCAGCTAGATTCAACATTGACCTGCAATCTACAGAGTATCCAGCACTGCATCAAGCCCATTTACTAACAGACTACAGAGTATCCAGCACTGCATCAAGCCCATTTACCTCCAGTCTACAGAGTATCCAGCACTGCATCAAGCCCATTTACCTACAGTCTACAGAGTATCCAACACTACATCAAGCCCATTTACTAACAGACTACAGAGTATCCAGCACTGCATCAAGCCCATTTACCTACAGTCTACAGGGTATCCAACACTGCATCAAACCCATTTACTAACAGTCTACAGAGTATCCAGCACTGCATCAAGCCCATTTACCTACAGCCTACAGAGTATCCAGCACTGCATCAAACCTATTTACCTACAGTCTACAGAGTATCCAGCACTGCATCAAGCCCATTTACCTACAGTCTACAGATTATCCAGCACTGCATCAAGCCCATTTACCTACAGTCTACAGAGTATCCAGCACTGCATCAAACCTATTTACCTACAGTCTACAGAGTATCCAGCACTGCATCAAGCCCATTTACCTACAGTCTACAGAGTATCCAGCACTGCATCAAGCCCATTTACCTTCAGTCTACAGAGTATCCAGCACTGCATCAAGCCCATTTACCTACAGTCTAGAGAGTATCCAGCATTGCATCAAGCCCATTTACCTACAGTCTACAGAGTATGCAACACTGCATCAAGCCCATTTACCTACAGTCTGCAGAGTATCCAGCACTGCATCAAGGGGCAGTTTAAGGAAGGAGAGAGCCCTGCTGTGGTATAAAGGGGGTGTTATGGAGGGGGTGTTGGGGCAATTTAAGGAAGGAGAGAGCCCTGCTGTGGTATAAAGGGGTGTTATGGAGGGGTGTTGGGGCAATTTAAGGAAGGAGAGAGCCCTGCTGTGGTATAAAGGGGGTGTTATGGAGGGGGTGTTGGGGCAATTTAAGGAAGGAGAGAGCCCTGCTGTGGTATAAAGGGGTGTTATGGTAGTGAGAAATCCTGCTCATGTCAGCTCGCTCATTTGGAGAAACATAAATATGTTGAACAAAAACCTTGTATGGAAAATCAAGTTGTTTATTAGTTCATTTTATGGGCTTCATTCAACAAGATATGGTGATTGTATAAACATGGCTATTTCAACATTTCATGATGCAAGTATACATTTAGGCTGGGACTGAGGACTCATTATTTCTGTTTGTTTACATATACCGTATAGGTATGCCTTCAAACAGTTAAGGTCATAAGTTCCTTACTTACATTTTAAAATGTAACAACAACAAAAGTACAAATTTATAAACCAAATTTTGCAGCACGAATAGTTATGGAATCTTATTTTCTCTCAGGGTCATATAACAATGATAAAATAATTGATAACAATGACAAAAGGTGTACATTTATGTTTGGTTAAAGCAATGTTTTGTCTTTCATCCCAGTTGAACCCGGATTATTGCTGATGCTCTTTGAGCTACACTCTGTATGCAGGGGTAGGTGATTTTGAGAAAACAGGATATTTAAGACAAGGCTTGTGTTCACATGAGCCCATGTAGCCATGTTCATTGTTCCACAGCTTGTGGTTTCCCTCTACAGGGCATTGCAGAAATCACAGTCTGAGAATCTCAATCATCCATTCAGAAAACAGATGCAAAGTCTTGATAATGAGCGAGACCTCTGTTATTATGTTGCCAAATATTAAAAAATAGGCAAAATATCATACCTTTTTTTCAGGTGAAATCACTGCAGGTTCTGAGACTTACCGATACCACTGGATCTGCCTGGAAAAACATGAGAGAAAATATGAATGTGAGTAAATGTTTTATTTCTGGAGGCAGCCTCCTGATTTCATTAGGTGGGTGTTCAACTGCCTTCTAGAAATATTCCCTTTCATTTAACACGTGTCAATTTCTTCACTTTTGCTTATAGCAGTTTTGCCTCTTGTTATTGTAAATAATGATGCAAACAATTTATGGTTATGGCTAATGGACAACAGGTAAAACAAAGAAATCCAACACCAGTAATTTCTGCTATAAGGGAATGTTGCAAAAAGAGGAAATCATGTTTCCTCTAAGTCTGTTATGTATAGAATAGATTTTATATTACACATTACAAAATTTGACGACTGAGTAACATGTCTTGTAATACTGGAAAAATTACACGTAGTAACAAAGCAATTTTATTTTTTCCAAGAAAGTAATTGACTTAATGCAGGGGTTTATGTTCCAACCTCTGCAGCAATCTCTGATTAAACAATTAAGAAGCTGTTAATTGTTAGCTGAAGGATTATTCAGCTTGGTAAGCCTCATTATGTGAGAAATGGCAGCGTATTCCATATTCATTTCCCCAGGCTTTGATCATCAGCCGTATCGGTTAATGTTTTTATTTTCTGTAATGTTCTTTTCGGAAATGGATTCCTTTACAATCGTACATTTACATTTGATTAAATTATAGACTGATAGATCAGTCACTGGGGTTGTAATTTCTGACAATATGGTCATTGGAACTACACAGTTTGAGGAAAATTAAGATTTCAAAGAGCAAATGGCCATGAGTTTATCCTGCATTTGTAAATAAGTTTAAGGAACATATTGCAGAAGACACATTTTGACTAAGATACTGGCTATATGAAAACCTGCCTGTGTCGTGGTGTGAAGCCGCACTCCGCTCAGCTCTGCATTGTGAAGTAAATGATCAGTCCACAGAAGTGTCTTTGGCTTCTGCTGTTTATTGTCACCACAGTGACGATGATAGCCCTGATACACAAAGGCCACCGTCAGAACTCTCACAGTTACAGTTACAGAAATACCATACACACACTGGGACAGTGTCAACAGACTGGGAACATTTTATATAAAAACAACGTGTACCTGATACACAAAGGCCACCGTCAGAACTCTCACAGTTACAGTTACAGAAACACCATACACACACTGGGACAGTGTCAACAGACTGGGAACATTTTATATAAAAACAACGTGTACCTGATACACAAAGGCCACCGTCAGAACTCTCACAGTTACAGTTACAGAAACACCATACACACAAAAACCAAAAAGAAAATAATCATCGACAGCATCTGATAGCTACATAGCTAGCCAGATATAAAGCTAACCTGAGGTAAAAGCTAAAGTTAGCTAAACAGTTACACAGGATGCCAGCTAGATACTGAAACTCATACAAAACTCATTCAAGTAGAAACAAAAATTAAACTGATAGCTTACTGCGATATATTTTACATATGTTCATATTATTAAATACAGTTATTAATTTCATCTAACAATAGAGGACATTTTTATAAAGGTGCCTCCAAACTAGGCTACCTACTGCTGGGATAGTATCAGCAAACAGGGAAAAGAGTTGGGGGCTGTGGGGCACGAGGACATCGCAGCAGGAAGAGCGGAACACAACAGGGTCATGGCAAGTGGCCTCACAGCACCCCCTGCTACACACACACAGGGTCCCACAGGCCCCTCCCGCCAGTTTAAGAGCCTGGAACGTGACAGGTGACACTATGATTTGGGCAATGTTTGAAGT
Organism: Albula goreensis; assembly: GCA_022829145.1. Taxonomy (NCBI): domain Eukaryota; kingdom Metazoa; phylum Chordata; class Actinopteri; order Albuliformes; family Albulidae; genus Albula; species Albula goreensis. Next base: position 1,217,547 of record CM040750.1, on the reverse strand, counting down.
AGGAGTGTGTTAAATATCCTGTTCATTGGTTTGGGTTTGCAGTGTTGGGGTTGTTAGGGTTTAGGGTTTGTGGGGTTTGTAGGGTTGGGGTTATGAGGGTCAGGGTTTGTAGGGATGGGGTTATGAGCTAAACAGAAATAATTAAATGTATGCTACTCCTATTCTTGTTTCCCCCTCAAAATCCAAGGGCAGTATTTAATAAGGTTGGGTGCCAGAGACCTCCCGATTTAATATTACAACAATATTCAATATTCCAATTCTATAAGTATTGCGATTCAATATTCCCACATATTTTGGCAATGAAACACAATCATTTTGCAAAATTTAAAGTCTGCATATAAAGGCTTCAGTCAATGATAGCAGCTCAGTATGAAATAAATAAATGAATAGGAAAAAACCACTCAAGTTGTATGAACCGTGAATCAAGGCCTGTTCTTATAAACTAAGTTTTCGAGTTTAAAACAGAGACCCATTAAAACCCCTACACCCCGTGCTCATATCCAGTTGTCCATGTACTTTGTAAAATCCAAAGTGAGTCCACATTTTAGATTTAAACTGAGAGGGTGTTGCATGAATCTGAGGACTTACGTGTTGACTGCATTTACTCATGTTTTCTAACAATGTGAATTCCATCAAAAAAAGTCTAAAGTGCATTGGGGGCCTTTGAGAGCCATTTGATAAGGAGGGGTGAGCCCGGCGACTGAGTGATCGAGTCCCGGCGGCAACCAGATATGACCATGACCAGCTATGACTATAGGTCTGACCATGACCAGTTATGACTGTAGGTCTGCAGCATGACCAGCTATGACTGTAGGTGGTTATTATCACTGGAGAGCTTTTTTTTTTTTTTTTTAACTTTTAGTTTTACTTTTCGTAGAAAAACTACTGACCATTGACATTTTGCAAAGTCAAGTCACCGTGACACAATGACTGAGTCTTTGCACATTGACAGTGGGAGAGCCCCAATGATGAAGAGCAGCCAATACTAGCAGCATCAGTCATATGGGCAGACTATATTCCTCTCCTGAACCTCTTGTATAATTATTTGTAAAATATATCCAACATTTATAGACCTCTTTTCGTTGCAATTTATTTACTTCTAAATATGATTCCTGTTTCATTTAGTTTTTCCATTATTTTTCTACCCACTGTATTGTAAAGTATGTCGTATTGGTATGTATGTAGGTTCCAAATGCATGGCTTACACACAGGATCCATTGCTACAACACGCAGTAAGCCATTTTGGAGCCAGCTATCTAACTGCTACACAGGTTTGATGAGGGTAACTTGCAAGTTATCTGTAGTACCAAGAGAAATTCTTGGTTGTTTGTTAGCTAATCAACTAACCTCGTCATAAATTGGACTGAAGCAACAGAATGGTTGTTTCAACAATATTACCACAAAATTACATTTTACAGTGTAATTACATTTCATTAGTTTTTGTGAGACAGTGACATTTACAGCAGAATTCCCATAGATGCAACAGTTCCCAATCGCAGGTACTTGCTTTCAACTAAAATCATTGTTGCCTTTGGTGACCATATAGCAAAAAAATGACAGTCATAAATTTAAATTATAAAAAGTTATGAATATTCTTTACCAAAAGAACCTGCTTTTTTCCACCAGGGTCATGCTGTACCCTTCACTATGTGTTGTCTTATTGTTTTTGTATTTCTTTTATTGTATGTGCATAGAAATGAAATCATTCCTATCATATTACTACTAAGAAATACTTCTATTATCCAGCTCTAATGAAATTATGTTTTCTTTGATTTGTAAAATGAATGGTTTTGTTTACTGTGTTTTTAGAACCAAAGATTGTTGGCTGGTCTCCTGGACATGGATTAAACCTATTCCTTGACAAAAACATTTTTTCAATGAGGATATTCTTTTAATGTGGGACCAGGCTGAGTCCATGACTGGATAAACTGGCTCTATACCTGTGATTGTGAATGATCTTGATGTTATTTTGTCTGTGACACTGCAAAGCACTTTGCTGCAGTGCTGTTGTTAACTCGACAGTGCAAAGTGAGAATTGATTATCCCTCACTCCCTGACTTGAAGCCTGTTAGCTATTTTTTCTGCAATAGGCGCTTTGCAGACTTTGCAATTAAGTGACAAGATTTTTTAAAGAGTTATATTTATGTTATCGCAAAACACGCTTGCCTGTTGTGGCTTTCTCACATAGCATGTCACTTCCCATTGCCTCATTATGTATATGAAGCTTAATTGGCTCCCTTTGTCACACAGATGAACATTTCTCTCTCTGTCACTAGCAGACAAAAGTGTCTCGTGCTAATTCTTCCGTGAATTCAACCTTTTGTTACATAGCTCAATTTATTCCCGCAGATAAAACCAACCAGTGAGACTCAGCGAGATTGTCCCATTCACTTTCTCTTTCTGGTTAAATTTGATGAGTGCATAATTCACATTGGGACCATTTAAATAAATATACATATGATTGTTGTTTATTTTCACAGCATTCGTGTTGTTACAATACCAAATTTTTCAGTTTAATACTGATACAACGTCATGAATTTCCATACACAATGCTTTTTGATACTTTTCCTAAAAAAAGGGGGAAACACTCTCAAATGCTAAATTTGTCATATCAGCAGGCTTAATTAGTTTGTGAGATTCCATGCTTACAAAACATTTTAATGAGTGATGTCTTATAACCTATGACTGGATCACGGCATATTGTAGCCTAATGTTTAATAAAAAGGAAAATCTGTTCCAATGCTGTCTTAATACAGTGTACATGAAACATTAGACAGGCAGTGGTAATTTTTCCCATTAAAAATTATACACACATGTATATAGTGATACACGTGCACTTTCATTTCTGTTGTGGGTGCTGGGATTTTAGTGGCTAAAAGAGCTAGTTGTAAAAATAGGCCAAGAATGCAGGTTAAACAATGTTGTCAGATACAGCTTTGTAATTTGTCAGATACAGTAGTTTTTGACATCATTTTCAGTACAGAACACTTTGAGTGTGTGGTTCATTTGTATTTATATCAGTTTAACTGTTTAGTTTGTTTTTGCCACAATTGAAACTAAATGTTAAGCTTCAGCTCCTCAGTTCCTCATATTGAAAATTACTGGAATGATTACATCTGCCTGAAACTTCCCAAACCGTGAGGGAGATGTTGAGGCGGTACTGATCCCTCAAGCCTCAAATGATCAGGAAGAGCTGGAGAACCAGTTCCCAACCACATTAAATAAGAAGGATGAGGTAGGATAAGTTGATAGTCAAATAACTCCTCATTCAGTAACAATGAAGACACTGCCTAACAATAACTAACAAATGCCTCTTTGGTGTGTAAGGGAACAGAAATATCAGGTAGGGCCTATCTGTAAAGATAAACCAAAAAAATAAAATAAAGGCTGCAAGTCTTAGGCCAATGTGAGCCAAACCGGGAGGATTTGCACAAATGCCTCTAACTTTGCAAGTGCAGGCAAGCAAGTGAAAAATGAAGCTCCAAAACAACCTCTCAAAACAAGGCTAGAGATTGTTCTCAATAAGCCTAATCAAACCAAACGAACAAATTAAAGCCGAGAGCGCTCAATAAGAGCCCTAAGGCTAGAGATTGAAACTAAAGAGATTTGTAATGATGCAGTCTGCTGGGAGCAGAAGTAAGCAGAAGTATGACCTCACGTGTGCAATTCCCTTACTCTTTTAAGCCCAAAAGAAAGGGCATCGTCACACCCTGATTGGCCAAGAGGGGAAATGCACCAAGCTGGTTCCAGTTATCAGTTAGGAGCCAGTCTCCATACCCTGAGCAACAGGTGCTCCAAATAACTCTCCAGTCAACTGAGGGAAAGGAATTTCAACATGCTGCACAACAAAATGGGGGGGGGGGGAACCCAAAACAAGTGAGAACGAAAATACCACATTAAAGAGCATTGACAGCAAGCACCAGAGAATGGGTGACTGCTACAATGTTATAGATTCCCTGACAGAATGACAAACTGGATATGCACCCACTCATTTACCCCCCGACTCACTTCCCTTTGCAACCTTTGCAGCCAATTCTGACCTCCAGTAAAGTAAAGCTGTAGAAAAACAAAAACAAATCAACATGTGATGTTGAACATTGGCTATATTGATAAATTATATGAATACATGTATTACTATTTTCAAAACAAAGCACACAAAACCACTTCATTTGTAGCCTCAAAGCAACCAGTTCACCTGCTGTATTGCATGCTTGGTATTGATTGTAATTGGTGTGCACCATGTCTCACTTTGAGTTGCTAGGTAAAAGAAAGCTATAAACCAATGAAATATGCAGATCCGATGAACTTTTTGAGTGAAATCATTTCATTGGGTAAAGTGAAAATGGTCACGCACACTATGGGCCTCATTTATCAAACGTGAGCTGAACAAATTGATCGTAAATCATTCGTAAAAGCATTTACGCAAAAATGTGGGATCAAAGTTTTCCTATATCAGTTTGTTCGTAGGATCTGGTGAAATTTCATGAGTGCTCTAAATTGTATTGTGTGTGTAGATTGAAAAACATGGCTGTAAAGCACATTTTTGCTTTTATTTTTCCATTCACTCATTTTTTATTGGATTAAAAATGAGCAGCAATTTTCCATTCACTCACTACTTTTTGAACAAAGTTTTTTTTTGGACTTATTTAGGTTAATAAAACTTAAGTCGCCATTTCAGAAAGTTTTTTTTTTCTTTTGCCTTTTTTCTGCCATCTTTTTACATTGCCACAAAGGGTTTACAAGGTATGGTAAACCCTTTTATATGGTATTTCAGGGGCGTCGATTTATGCTAATTGAAAATTGTGTGAACGTGCTTCTCAATTATGATCCATTGGTATGTATCAACATACGCACAAAATATGAACAAATGTTCCATTAACGCGTGTTTCATAAATCCGCGGAATTTTTTTAGTTTGTATCCAATGATGTGTAAATTTACACAGTTTTACAAAAATATTGATAAATGAGGCCCAATGAGTGTATTATTTCTCACTGAAAACAATTAACAAGATCGGAATTGATTAAAATCCAGGATATTTTGCACCCAGGCAAGAAATGTATACTTTCCTCAACAGTGAACACAATTATGGAACAATCCTGGGTAATCTGGTACAGGTGGCAACCCTGTAAATATTTTCGTTATGCTTGAATATGTGCAAATCTGTGAATATGATAGTTATCCTAGCTGGGATATGACTGCATTTTAGCTAGCTAGATAACAGCTAGCTAGTTGGGCTCATGTTATTTGTTGTCAGCTAGCCAGCTAATGCTAGCTAATTCTGCAGTTCGTGTGCTCATGAAACAGCTTTTGAAAGGTCTATGTGCTACGTTTTATTGAGTATTGCACTCAAAACTGATCCAGTGTTCAGATAAAAATATTTTATTTCCGTTACATAAAAGTTTATTCTTTGTAGTAATAAAACTGAGTTTAACTAAATTTGTTTCCAATTTATAACTTGTATACTTTAACAAAAGAAACATTAAGAGAAAACATGGACTTGCCCATTAATTATTCTGATAATTGCCATCAGTGTTAATTAAACAATCTCATGTTGTATCTTTTGCAATAGCACATAAACTTCAGTGTGAAGCAATTAAACAGAGGAATTTTGCAGAACAGATTAACAAATTATACATCAGTTTTCCCTGATTTCTGACAATGAGCAAAATGTACAAGTGTCGACATATTCAATGACATCATTATAACTGAATATTTCCTAAAGTACCTTTGCCATGATTAAAAAGGCATACATCTTAACCCATAAGATATTCCCTGAGTACTGTAAAATTACAGTGAATAGAGAAAATATATATTGCATATTATCTGTTAGCATGACCCATATGGGACACCCTGGCTGTATATAAGTGTTATGCTTTTTCTCCACAAGAGTAGTTTATAGTTAATTTCATGACTGCCGAACTGATCAGACTGTTCCAGTAAAGTTAGAGATGGACACTTGCCTTGTGCGTCAAACTTAAAGACAAATGTTGATTGAATCCTGTCCCTAATCCAGAATAATCATTCAGATGGGACGCATTCATGGATGACACTTTTCATTATATTTCCAAATGTAAAAATTGTTGTACTTTTGGATCACAATGTAGTCATTTTTGGCCAAAAAAGTCACAACTGGTGGTGATTGTCGAGCTGGAAACAAGTGGGACACAGACCACTACTTACTGTAAATCTGTTAATATGTAATACTGTATTTACTGTAAAGATTTTACTCCCAAATTATATAAGTCAAAGTTATGAAAAGGCTTAAAATAACTAAACTGTTTAACTAAGTAAAAAATGATCATATGTTCAGTAATTATATAACTGAGCAATGGGGTAACCGCAAACAAACTGGCCAAGCTCATAAAATTTTGCACCATTCTTTGCAGACATGAATAAAATGCTGCTAATTTTTTTGGGGGAGTCGCATGACCCCTCAGTATTCATGCACTAGTATTACACAGCTCCGCTCACAGAGGGTTTTACTTGTGGCAGCAAGCAAAATGCAAGAGTGAGTCTGAACCTAATAGAGTAGGAAATTATACACAAAAAGTCTTTTTGTAGTTAATGTTAAAAAAGTTAATGTTAAAAGCTGGAAAGTTTGATATTAACAGAAGTTCTTAAAACTTCCTTAAAAAAACTGCCATTTACCTGTCTAATGATTCAGTCTGAGGGCCACAAAGCTCTTATTGGGTGCAACAAACAGCAAAAGAAAAGAGAAAGAAATGCAAAGGTTTCAGTCAGAGATTAGCTGTAAGTTAGCTCTGAGACATATCATGATTAGCGAAAGCTCCTTGGAGGTTGTAATCATAAGGGTTATTACATAGATAAAATGAAACTATTTTGTCGTAATGTTTTCTGGAATTTGTCGAGCTTCACAGTCCTGCAGTTAGTGTTTCTAGAATATATTCGGCTATATGTTAATACATGTGTTAATTCAAACTTTAACCAAATTAATTCCCTTTGTTGACAGATATTTGTGTAAGTGTATACAGTATTTGATGTTTGACACCTTTCACTGTAGTTGTTTTCAGCAGATAAAATCAAGCATTGCAACATGAGTCATTAAAATTGTCCCGTTGTATTTCAGACAGTTTGAATAATGTATTATATTATTCAATAATCTCACACTGACCCTGCTGAGCATTCAGTGACAAACTTTATAATTATAGTGATAATAATGTTAAAGGTTGAGCGGTTGGTCTGTAACTTGGAGATTGGTATCTCAGAAGGTCTTTCTGTTGTTTCAGTGGCTATAGCCACTAGTATGGAATACTGGTTCATTGACGTCAATGTCTGGTTTTCATACTGAGGGTGGTGGGTTAGATGGGAGGGTAAAAAGCTTGGTTCCAGGTGATTTGGGCATACCCCTGTGTGATTTGGGCTGATCCTGTGTGATTTGGGCATACCCCTGTGTGATTTGGGCTGATCCTGTGTGATTTGGGCATACCCCTGTGTGATTTGGGCTGATCCTGTGTGATTTGGGCATACCCCTGTGTGAGTTGGGCTGATCCTGTGTGATTTGGGCATATCCCTGTGTGATTTGGGCTGATCCTGTGTGATTTGGGCATACCCCTGTGTGATTTGGGCTGATCCTGTGTGATTTGGGCATACCCCTGTGTGATTTGGGCTGATCCTGTGTGATTTGGGCATACCCCTGTGTGATTTGGGCTGATCCTGTGTGATTTGGGCATACCCCTGTGTGATTTGGGCTGATCCTGTGTGATTTGGGCATACCCCTGTGTGAGTTGGGCTGATCCTGTGTGATTTGGGCATATCCCTGTGTGATTTGGGCTGATCCTGTGTGACTTGAGCTGCTCCTGTGTGATCTGGGCGAAAGCTGCACAGTATATAAGGTTAGCTGGGAGAGTAAGAAGCTTGGTTCCAGAGAACTTGGTAGAGAGACTAGTGTCTGTTTGCATTTGGTTTTTGACAAAACCCAAAAGTGGAAGCTCTTTTTTCCCCTTTCCGATTTGTTAAAGAGCTGGGTTTCAGGTGTATTTTAGAATCCCCTTTTCTATGCACTCAATGAAGTTTTTTTTTAACTTTTTGCTACTTCCCAGTAGGGCATATCAAAGTGACTGCTGGGAGGTAAATACTGTATTGTAGTGTAATGGAGCAGTGGAAAATGGAAGGATATTCATTCACTACTGAACAATAGTTAATGTTGTCAAAAAAAATTAAATGTGTAATAGTGGGTTTATTCTAAAATAATTAGCACCATTTTCTTACAATTTTATTTGTATTTGTTTTGACTAAGCTGTAAGTATTTTTTTAAAAATGTGATTCTGTGCTTTGTTTTTCTGTCAGTGGAAGCACACTTTGGAGCCTGCCGCAGACATTAGGCTGCAGGAGAGGAGGTAGGGGGTGTCATACAGAAAGAACAGGATGATTGCAATCTCAGACGGTCTGTGGTATTCAGCGTCTAACACATTTGCGCTGCCTGCTTTTAAATTGATTTGGGAACAAGCAATTGCTGTTGAATGAATGTAGCATTATTGTCCCCTGGGGGGAATTTCTCTTGTGGCAGTAACAGCATTTAATGACAAAGACAATGCATTAAAAGGCATTATACATCTTATCCTTCAATCATGAGTGTGGGTGTGTATACTAGGGTATACATGCTTTAAATCAAAGCTATAGGGTTCTTTATTTTCTAGTTATGCATAATTTATGTATTTAAAAATGCATCCCGCGACAAATACTGGCTGGGATACTTTCAAATGCGCTTTGTCTCTTTAGGGGTGTGCACAATTCAATGAAAACAGACTTTGTAACATAAGTTGCACATGTCCTGAAAGAGGCTAAGTTCATTTTACTGGGCTCCACACACACAAATAGGCCAAAACCCAGAAAGGAAATACAAGTGATATACTCAAATTAAATGTGTTAAACATTCAATCACACTGACTCTTCCATTTTCATTTGAATTAAGATCAAGATTTTAACATCAGTCTATGCAGTCAGAGTGAAATAACACATACAATTGGCAAATTCACAATTACCACAGAACAGAGATTTTCACTGAGCAATTTTAAAATGCACAATAAAAACACACAATTACGCAGACACAATTCTGTGGAATGAGATCAACACTCTAAGAGAGACAGCTATAAGATATCCATATAAGAAAAATCATTTCACACAAGAATCTGATCCTGTTTAGCTTTACTCAAACAGTATTTTGTCATCCGGTACCCCTGCCACAATTTTGACATGAAGCCACATTGGCTTCACACACTCTGCTCCGAGAGAGTTCTTCTTCTTCTCGAAGGACGCCAACTTCATTAGTGCCGCTCTCTCTAAGGAGACGATGGGCCGCCGCTGAAGAAGTGACATCACCACTCGACCGGCACACAGAAGAACACAACCCAGTAAAAAATGGAAAATGAATCAAATTAGTGAAACCCTCATAACTATTTGTTTTGAAAATGTAATAGATCTGTCATTTAAAAATGCAATACAATGCTACATACCACAATATTATACATGTACATACATTATTATACATACATAACACACATAACACATAACTCCTGCTTCGTAAAGACAAGTGATTAATCTAACATAATGGTTAACTGAAATTTTAACCCCTTTCCAGAAAATGTAACAGTATACATTGGAGTATATCATATATTGACCCGTGAATAGGGAAAGTAATCTTTTTTGTGTGGTTTCCATCCTCACAGATAAATGGGAAGTTGTAAGTAATCAGACAAATTAAAAATACATTCTTTTTTATGTATCATACAATGTACATTAAAATATACTTTGCAAAAGAATTGTGTGACTTAGTCACCGCAGACAGGCTTCACACTTCGGCAACCACTTAAAAATGATTTTGGCTTTCAAACTGACATTCATTTGTGATGCATTTCCGTGGCAATTCAGTTCAAATTGCTAGTCTAAAAGAACTTATTTATTTTTCAAACCCATTTAATTTGACTGCAGATTTTCCCCTCGAACAACTCCCTGTGACAGTTCACTTCTGCTAATGGGTTTCGCACTTACAGCCAAGTAAAATCTAATGATGGAAGGGACACAGTAGCTGCACATCACAGAATGTGCATTGACCATTACCTTCCATAATGTGGTGCCTAACAGCCCTTGATCTTCTTAACTGATTGCTTCAGTGAGACATATCTCTAGATTATGAGGCTTTTTCCTCTCCTTTTGACTGAGTTCCTGACAAAGGACATATATTTAGACTACTGTTCATAATGGCCATGCTATTTTTTTTGTGCTATGAGTCAATGGTCATATGCCAGTTACATGCTTACAAATGCTTACAAAGTAATAACGTTCTGTAGCCTCTACCCATTCATGTTTGGATCTGAAACACCAGACTTTCATGTACACATTTAGTCCATACAAATGTCAAAGAATTACGTTTTTACTGAATTAACAGTGTGTTTTTTTTTGTGCAAAACATGAATATGCTTAATAGTTCTAACCATGATATTTACAGCCAGTGGTTTGCATTATGTTGTCTGTTGTGTATTGAAAGCAAGAATGACACTCTTGCACTCGTCCACACTAATCAGTTTCAATAAAATCTAAGCAAAAAGGGGGCGAGATCTTTGGAAAACATCCTATAAAACTTCAAGGTCAACCCATCTGTTTCAGGAGATTTATGATATTTAAGCTTTTTAATGGCATCCTCAATATCTACAATAGTTACAGAACTTTCACATAACAATTTATTGGTCATTGTCACGTAATGAATTAAAGACGTCCTCCATAGCAGAGATAGAAACACCGGATTCATATAGAGCGCCATAAAATGTTTCACATATTTTATCAATGTATTTCAGATCTTCTATAATTACACCAATGGAATACAGCTTCGTTATGCTATCTTTGGCCAATTTTCTCTAACTTAAAGAAGTAACTAGAATTTTATTCTCCTTCTTCTAACCACTTCACCCTACAGCTGATCCAATTTTATTTGCAGTGCCTGTGGTCTTGCTCTCTGTTCCTCTGACACATCATGTAATGGACAGGATAAAGCAATTATTTCAAAGTGTCCTCCTCTTCTTTAAATCTGCACCAGTTTTTATCATGAATTTCCTTTGTTCAAATTTTAAGAGTTCCCAGTGTATTCCATATGAGTTTTCAACATCAGCAGTTTCCAAATATTTACTTCAATTTTAATTTCCAAATTCAGAGATTCATTTAAAAGTAGTGATATATTAAGCTTCCAACATGAAGGAATTTTCTTGGTTTTAATATCTGGTGATAAAAAAAATTGTATCACAATCGTTTACGTCTGCAAGTTCAGTTGGAACAACTTCAACTTTGTCTAAGATGTCATATATGGATTGAGAGACGAAGCATAAATCAATCTGTGATTCCACAGTACCAGGTTTGTTCTTCCATGTGAATTCTTTAGAATTCTGGTTATTGACCCCCCAGATATCAACAAAGCTTCTTTCATTCATAAAATTAATCATCTCATTGTCTCCGCTTGGCAATCTGTCAATTCGATCTTTGATTATGTTATTATAACCATACACATACAAGATTAGAAAAATCTGATTATCAAAAGAGACAATCATAAGGATATAATGACCATGTTGATCAATTTGTGAAAGAATAATCTTCCCATTGAAATTGTGCTTCAATGTCAGAGTTCCTGCTGAGCGTTGAGTACCGTGAGACATCCATAAATCCTCCCCCCATTGGGATCTCCAAGAATTATAATCCTCATCTACAGTCTGGGTCTCTTGGATAAGTTTGCATCAAAACTTTTTGCACAAAGAAATAAGGCCTTGCTTTTTGTAATGTCTCTCAAACCTTGAGCATGAATTGAAACATATTTTAATGATGAAATAATCGTTAATCGTAATCACAGAAACAGCTGTTAATGGATCTCCTTATGATCCACAAAGCCCCCCCGCAATAAAGTAGGCAATCTTCTTTTCTTGGCGAAAATGCAAAATGTTTGGCCACAACCGGTTACGTTGCTCTTGGTCCTCCGTAAGGTTCTCCTTGAAGTGGAAGTTTCATTACGTTTCATTACACTCAGAGTACCTGAATGTGTTTTGCCATTTCCCATATCATGTTGCAGAAATGTCTCATGGTGCACTGTATGATGACACCATGGGGATGTGCTTTGGCTGGATGTTTTCTGCCAAGCCTGTGAGCTGAATCAATCACCTTGAGAAACTTCTCTTTGTAGCCGGGGGCTACGTTCTGGCATATACCAATCACCGTCACTCTCACTTCCTCACCATCTTCCTCAGGTAAGCCATGTAGCCATAAAATCCATCTCCTCTTGTATTGTGAAAACTCCAAAACTTCATTTTTGAGAGATTGGATTCTTTATACTGCATTGCTAACTTTATCCACAGTTGGTTTCAATGTCCCTTTTAAATCTTGGATGTCAGTGGAATGAAAGTTGATGGAAGTTGATGGATTTCAGCTCCTTGCTTTACCCATTGTACTGCCCTGCTCCATGATGGCTAACTTTAGCACCACTACGTTCCATTTTTCCTTTCCTTGAAGAAGGTGATTTCGTTGGGAGTAACCAGTTGGCGACCTTCACTTTTGCGTGTGGCTGAGGAGGCATTTAACATCACCCAGCTATTGGCTTAGCCGACTGATGTTACTTCTACGAAAACAATTAGCAGTTAGCAGTCAGCAGCACCTTATCTAAACTACAGCACATCTAACTAAGCAATTAAGCTACATCCACATCTAAACACCCAGCAATGAATGCTAGGGTGCTCCGTGCAACAAGTGAATGAAACTCCAAAATGTAATTCTCAAGAAGAAATAAATGACAAATTACACAAAAGTCTAAACATCACATCATACCTGTCATAACCACATCATAACAGACTTCCCTCAGCAGCACCTATCAGACACCAACATTAACATTCAGTATGACACCACACTGCTAGCCGCTATACTGTTAGCCATGCTAGTGCCATGATGCTACATTGCAGTGTCCACATACACATACTTCAGCAATTTCTTCTTATCGACAGTAACCATGTACATTAAAAAAAATAAAAGAAACCAAACTGCGACTGGGTAAAACTACTTATAGTACTACCATATTAAATATATCTTTCTTTTCAATGTGATAGTAAATGAACATGCTCATAACTACACATGAATAGCAGAGGAGACAAACCTTCTCTTGCTATGTCCAAGTTGAAAGAGAAAGTAAAACTGCAATACAGATTGTGAACCCCTTGTGGGTGTGGTTATCAGCCTTTTTTTTTTTTTTTTTTTTTTTTTACACACACAGAATATTGCTGTCACCACAATGACAGTTGATTTACATGTGATAAACAATTCATACCAAAGACTCATTTTATGTAATTATGATTTTGTTTAAAACCTAATAATGTGAAAACACTACCCAGAAGTGTTTGCACACACTGTCAGTTATGTACATGTCACCATAAAAGTCCCTGTTCATAATAAGTGTAACAATGCCGCTCTACTACACTCAGGAAACACGTGTGACTCTCATACATCGGGGCACATCTCATTCAAGTGCCCTCTATGTGCATTCTAATTTTGGCTTAATCAAAATCTTAGGGCACTTATCCTACACGCATCAAAACCCTGTATTAAGTCATGCTCTCTGATCAAGAGGTTGATGTTACAATTTTTATTGGTCGTTACCATATTATATCAACTGTAATGACTGCTGAAACCAATTAAATGGATAACAGTCACATGTAAAAAGACTGTACTTACCATTGAAGTTGAATGTCTGCCAATATGTCATTAACTTTATTAAAGGTCAAACATGCAGAATCAATGGTATGAGCTCAAAACCTCAGACCTGAAAAATAGGCTCAACATTCTAAAAGAATTAATACTTGTATCATTTTAAACAACACAGGGATCCAGACAAAACAAAACAATATAAATCTTTCAAAGCCAAAATATTTAGGAGCCAAATCAAATTGTTGGAGCCAAAATCCAAAACTAAAATTTCCTTAAATATAAAACCTGAAATTATATATATTGTGTTGCAAACTTATTTTTCCCCTAACCATAGCATAACCAGGCAAACTCCTGTAGCAAATCTTCTTTGAACTGTCTTGCAGGCAGGGGAATCATGGGCACGTTAGACTCAATTAGCTGCACTTCGCTATCATCACCTGGCAATGACTGTATACTGACCAAGAAGGGCTCTGGTGACTGTATCACTGCCTAAGAACTTTCACTGATCGAGTCAGTCTCTGTATCGCTTGCAGATGATGTAGAGGAAGCAGGGTTTGGACATGAGCAAAAGTCAGATATTTTTCATCTGGACATTTTGTTTTATTGTCAGTTGTTGATGTTACTTGAATAATGTTGGCACTGTACAGGGGTGAGTTTCAAAAACTGTCAGGCTTAAACATAAAAACTGCTTCTCTGAATCCATGTACGCTTCAATCACTGGGATTGAATGTTAGTGCATGTTATAGTGTGATCGTGTAGCAGGGCAGGCAGAAGCAATAGGAGCTGAAGGAGTAAAGCACAGAATTAAAGGTTGCCGTTGTGCATTCTTTTCTTTTTTTTTTTTTCTTTTGGGGGACGGTCGCCACTAGCAACTGACCAGGAAAAAAAATGCTCACAAAATAAAAAAGTAATAAGCATTGGCGACCATTTCAGGCACTATCTGGAGCTCTGTAACATGCGAGTTATGAACTTTGTGAACTCAAGAACAATAAGTCACAAACCTCAACAGGTAAAAAAGTAACAATATATACTGATTTATAAAAATGTGCTTTCCTGCTGCTTTCCCCTGGTTCTGTGGAACTGACAGGTGAATGTGTGTATTAGTTGTGCAATTGGGCAGCTTCAGAGTGCGGCAAATTCTCTACCAACTCCAACACTAAAGAGTTGTAGTCTGCAGAGTGTGGTCGCTGGACATCAGTGTGTTTCACAGAAACATACAGAATGGTGGCACACTCTGCCCATTCCTTGCTGCTGTAGCTGTAGGAGATGGTGGCTTGCCGCTTTAGGGGAAGTCAGCAGGCAGATCTCCACTTTATACACATGTGGTTGTTGAGGTTAGGTTGAGGGGTTCCAATCAAAACCTAAAATGCATCTATTCATTTTTTCCACCGCACTAGATTCTTGTGTAAGATGTGTGTCTCTCACCGTTTTGCAATCCTGTGTCCAGTCCATGGCAGTGTTAGTCCAGGATTCCCCAACTATTGAAGAAGAAAAAAATACCTTCTGTAAATATTAAGTAATTCTGCATTTACTTCTCATATCTGTGCGGTTTTGGAGCTCAACTCCATCCCCTGCACATTGGCTGAGTGTTAGGTGGCTGCTGTTTGCTCGATAATGGAGGAGAGTTACCACAGTTGAGTGCCAGTGCTCGGCCAGCTTGGTTTTGTGTTTTAGGCCACATCTCTCCTGCCCCCCGCCTCCGAGCTGACCTCCCGATTCAGTGTCTGCACAAATGCGTTTTCTCTGGTGGGAGAGAGCCGATGTTCAAACATTTTTACTTTATAATGTCAACACATACAATGAAAAAGTTACCCTTGTACAAATTGTTTTGAACTGGTTTGTTATGATATGATATCTATGGTCTTATATCTCCCTTAAAAGGTTCATGAATATGTATGACAGCAGCCAGAATTAAATCTTTTGATGGGGTTCGAATTGAAATGAACTGAAAGACCAGTTTTGAGAGATTAATTATGTCTATCTACATTGTCAGTTATAGCTTGTTCTGTATCAGCATGTGATCAAAGAAGTGCCATTATAGATGTACTTTATAAGCTACTTGAATAAAATGTTTTTATTACGGGAAGTGTCAAATACCATATCTTTGAATGGACCATGCAGAGAGCGCCCCATTTCAAGTTGAACATCTCTGAAATCGCTTTTTACATGTGCAGACATGTTCCAATTAACGGACTACGACAAGTCTTCAGCCACAGATTTATCTACAGATTGCTGCTCTGAGATCAGTCTGAGGTTTATTAATCCATTGTGGTATCCAAAGTATATATAGCCTCTTTCCACGTCTTTCCGTCCCTGGTCTGCGCAAGGCTATGGAATCAGTACTTCACATACAACCATATGATCTGGATCATGCACTTCAGACCGAACGCAACACACAACCTTACGATCTCGATCCCACACTTCAGACCGAACACAACACACAACCTTACGATCTCGATCCCACACTTCAGACTGAACACAACACACAACCTTACGATCTCGATCCCACACTTCAGACCAAACGCAACACACAACCTTACGATCTCGATCCCACAATTCAGACCGAACACAACACACAACCTTACGATCTCGATCCCACACTTCAGACCAAAACACAAATTCAACATGTAGAAAAACTTCATTTTCAGAGGAGCATGTGCATACACCATTTTTATCATTTTCAACAACTTTATCTCCCCAAAATTGTGCTTAAAGATAGCGATCCTTCTTGGCTCAGATAAATGAACTCTGAATGAGCTGTTTGCGCTGCAATAAGAAGCTGATGTATATGATATCCCATCAGGCATGTTTCTGGACCAGATAATGAAAGTGAATTATTTCCTGTTAACTGTAATCAGCAATGGGACTGAGCTCCAGTGCTGCTGGAAGCTTTGATCGCACCACATGAATCCTGCTGTAAAACGTTTCCTTGTATGTGCCAAACATGGTCTGTAACAGAAGTCAGTGTTGCGATTCATCTGTCTTTCGCCCTTCAAAAACCACATAACCCCGGAGTCAGTCAGTGTTTGACTTCCCATGTCGACTGAATACAGGCGATTATTTGTCTGAGATACAGTGAAACATCTTGACATGTTATATACTCTGGTCTCTGTGTTGAAAATATTTTGAGATACAGTGAAACATCTTGACATGTTATATACTCTGGTCTCTGTGTGGAAAATATTTTGAGATACAGTGAAACATCTTGACATGTTATATACTCTGGTCTCTGTGCGGAAAATATTTTGAGATACAGTGAAACATCTTGACATGTTATATACTCTGGTCTCTGTGTGGAAAATATTATTTTACATGAGTTAGTCCTAATTCCTCAAGCATGTGGGGTTGTAGTAAATAATACGATACACCAATTATATTAACATCAAGTACATGGATTTACTTAAATGGACAGTTTATTTGCTTAGACCCTTTGTATGTACATTTTTCTCATTATCCATTTTAATTTCTGCACATTTGAGACACATGTCTGATGATGTAATCACCTCAGGAGTAAAGCCTCCCTGACGGCCCGTCCAGCTCTTAAAGCATTACGCTACACTGCTGTCACATTGACAAAACTGACACGACAACATTACCTCTGTATTGCAGTGTTTCATACTGATTTCAGTGCACATGGGTGAAACTACGGAAATGAAGGCCAAATATGAACATATGCATGAATATATATTGTGTGTGTGTGTGAGAGAGAGTGGGTGAGTGAGTGTGTGAGTGTGTGCACGTGCTTGTGTAAGTAGAAATAAGTGAAAAGCATGCAAGATAGCCCATCACTACACTGTGTTACTGATAGTGCTATATTGAATTAATGTAATGCTTCAGTTTTGTGTTCTGTGTGGTAAGACCAGCTATTGTGTAGAAAAAAAGCCAAAAACATTCACACTCCTTATGTACAGTCATGCTTTGCTCTTGCTTGATTGCTTGAGTTAAATTTTGATCTTTGCTGGCATGTTACCTTGTTAGCTGTGTGTTCTCAAATGAACTGTATGTTTCTGAGAAAGACACTTTTTATTTTGTATTTTGTTTCATATACTTCTTGTAGTATGGCCTCCTCTTGCTTGCTTCAAATGATGAGTCACATGGTAACACAGGAAAAGGGTGCACTGGGTTTGTAGGAGAATGGCCTTTGTGTTTCAACTGGTCCCTTAGGATTTGCATGTCACTGGCTGGGGAACAATAAAATGCTTTTAGTCTGTTCAAGGGCATACACAGTTCAAATTACAACATGGCTTTCTTTGAGTATTTTCTGTTTTACTGGATGCAAGCAGAAATGTCATTTTAAATGTGGAACAGCATATGCCTTGCTAAAGATCAAAGTCTGTGTTGTTTAAATTGAACATGCCCTTAAAGAGACTAAGTGTGCTCAGTTGGGTCCCGGGCACAGGAAAATGTGTGGATGTCCTGATCCCAAAAATCTCTAAAGAGCCGAGGGGCTATTTATGCCCTCAAATAACCCTTTTGATCCTGCAGCTCTGCAGTCCTGAGAGAGAGGTAATAACCCTGCATGCTTTTCTGTATGGCACTTGTGCTTTGGTTACTAAAGAAGAGAGGGCACACCTGAAGGATGCTGTTATAGAGGCGGGTGCATCCAAGCCTGTGCTCAAATATATCTTCAAAGGAGAGTGCAGTGAGTGAAACGACATTTTGGCTGGGACTCAATCAGCATTCAGCCTTCACTTTTCAGGGTTATGCTTTTTCTCTACAAGAACATTTTGAGTGAATGTTCGTGATTTCTGAACTTCCAAATTGTTCAGCTGAAGATAACCATGAACATTTGCAATTAATTGTCCAAAGTTAAGGACAAATGTTGATTGAATATCAGCCTTAGTCTTTAGCTTTTTCCTAGATTATCTTTTGGGTAGACATGAACAATTACATTTAATTGTGTGCTGTCCATTCACCACCTTTTGGAAGCCCAGCACTGTTTAAGATGTAATTTTGAGTGTCATTCAGCTTTCACAGTTTTCAGTTTGTTTTCAGTAGAATGTAGAATGCTAACAGTGGCACTCTGAGAGGCAAGGCTGTGGGGCATGGTTTATAACTGAATCATGTTTGCTGACGGCCAGCTTCTTTAAGGAGACCTCTGCAGGCCTGATGTTAAAGTCAGCTGGTTAGCTGTGCCAGACAAAAGAGTCGTCTCTGTGCCTCAGAAATATCCTGGTTTCACAACTTCATGCATTTAACATGGACAAATGTTCTTGATTTAAATGTCGAGGCTTCAAGAGAAACCTCCTCAGCTTCTCATGGGCCCTGTGTGTGTTGTGTGTTTTGTGTGTGTGTCTGTGTGTGTTTTGTGTGTGTGTGTGTTTCTAACTAATGTTTCTAATTGTACAGTGCTAATCTGTAAATAGAGACTTTGAATGGCAAATGGGTTTTATACTGAGGGAAGAAAATAAGGTGCCATGGTCTGGGAAATAAGTTTGTGGATCTCATTAAAAGTCAGTTCAAACTAAGAGATTTCTTTTGTCGGAGGCCTTCTAAATTGATGTCAGGGTCTCATTGAGATTTATGGTAGTTTTGCCAGCTGAGACCCAAGGGTTTAAAAAAATACAGTGAAAATAAAACCTGCTAATGGAAATTGAATGTTAAATTATGTTAATGAGCTTGGAAACCATTAAGAGCATGGTAATTTTTAATAAATTGGGTGTCTATTTTACCTCTTATCAAGCCATTTGGCAATCTAATGCATGAGAGAGGTACATTTAATTTAAAATTAATTGGTCCTCCTGTGTTATTTCTGGCTGTTTAGTCTTGTGAGGAATATTACAAACTTTTGAAGTAGCGTGGCTTTAATTGGGGACTATAAAGAGGAGTACATATGGGATATGCTGATCTGACAGAGCGATTAGACTGTGTTTTATTCATGTGTCCTTTCTCTCTTCACAGGAAGCTGTACCCCTGTTATCTCCATTTAGCGCTCATGGTAGGTGACAAAACCTACGGCTGTAATGGGTTGGGAGTGTTGGGAGCTCTAATTTTATTTGATTCCGAAAGTCCTCTTGGAAAGAAAGTTAATGTTAAATACACATTTATTGCCAGAATAACACATGGCAGATGTCACAATCTTGACCTCAAGCAGATTCAAACAGAGAGAATTAATGGGGAAATGTATTGTAAATCCTATGAAAAGGGGTTTTGTAACTTAAAACAAATGGAAAAATATGTCATTGTAAAAGATAATCACTGGACTTCCCTCTTATTACTGGAGTGATAACTCAGAACTGTTAAGATAACTAGGAATTTTTTCAAGGCATGTTGTTGGGTATGGGGAAGCAGTTTATTTGTCAGAAAATGCTAGAAGCAACTGTCTGAATCAGTTTGCGACAAATACTGTAAGCTCCTTACTTACTTAAAATTGTGCAAGAGCATTTTCCTGCTTACTCGCACATCTGTTCTCTGCTGAAGTGTTATTTAGACTCAAGATCCTCTTACCACAAGAAAAAAACTGTTGATACATTCATAAGACTTAAGCATTCTAGCTCAGCTTGATAATCTTGTGCCAGCAGAACACACAGTGTTGGCTGTAAAGTGGACACAGGACAGTAATCTTGTTCAGTCCTGTTTGGCTGAGAGCCATGTCTCTGGACTCCTTGCCTCTGGGCCCAACTGGACACTCCTCATTGGAAAACTTGATTCCATAAACAACAAGCAGTTATGCCTGGGGTGTTTTTACCATGCCTCAATAGCCCCAGAATGCCACATGCTGTCATTTTCAGCCAAAGGGATACTCCAACTCTGTGGCCTTGTAGCTGTGAGGTCTCTCAGTGTGCCGGGGTGTAGACTACATGTGGGGTGGAGAAACCTCACCTGGGCTGCAGAACCTGGGAAAACTGCTGGAGGGAAGCATGAAGCTCTAGCATGAAGGCCATAACACACCACTGCTGGAGTGTTCAGCTCCAGGTCCAGCATGAAGCCATAACACACCACTGCTGGTCCAGCATGTTCAGCTCCTGGAGTGTTCAGCTCCAGGTCCAGCATGAAGCCCTAACACACCACTGCTGGAGTGTTCAGCTCCGGGTCCAGCATGAAGCCCTAACACACCACTGCTGGAGTGTTCAGCTCCGGGTCCAGCATGAAGCCCTAACACACCACTGCTGGAGTGTTCAGCTCCAGGTCCAGCATGAAGCCCTAACACACCACTGCTGGCCCGGGTCCAGCATGAGGCCATAACACACCACTGCTGTTCAGCTCCGTCCAGGTCCAGCATGAAGCCATAACACACCACTGCTGGAGTGTTCAGCTCCGGGTCCAGCATGAAGCCCTAACACACCACACACCAGCATGCCCTAACACACCACTGCTGGAGTGTTCAGCTCCGGGTCCAGCATGAAGCCCTAACACACCACTGCTGGAGTGTTCAGCTCCGGGTCCAGCTGGGAGTGAAGCCCTAACACACCACTCCAGCGCATGAAGCCCTAACACACCACTGCCATAACACACCACTGCTGGAGTGTTCAGCTCCGGGTCCAGCTGTGAAGCCCTAACACACCACTGCTGGAGTGTTCAGCTCCGGGTCCAGCATGAAGCCCGGGGTACCCTAACACACCACTGCCAGCTCCGGGTCCACACACCACTGCTGGAGTGTTCAGCTCCGGGTCCAGCATGAAGCCCTAACACACCACTGCTGGAGTGTTCAGCCCACTGCTGGAGTGTTCAGCTCCAGGTCCAGCATGAAGCCCTAACACACCAATGCTGGAGTGTTCAGCTCCGGGTCCAGCATGAAGCCCTAACACACCACTGCTGGAGTGTTCAGCTCCGGGTCCAGCATGAAGCACTGCTCAGCTCTGGTCCAGCATGAAGCCCTAACACACCACTGCTGGACAGCTCCAGGTCCAGCATGAAGCCCTAACCACCACTGCTGGAGTGTTCAGCTAACACACCACTGCTGGAGGTCCAGCATGAAGCCCTAACACACCACTGCTGGAGTGTTCAGCTCCTGGAGTGGTCCAGCATGAAGCCCTAACACACCAATGCTGGAGTGTTCAGCTCCAGCATGGGTCCAGTCCAGCATGAAGCCCTAACACACCACTGCTGAAGTCCCCTAACACATCACTGCTGGACTGTTCAGCTCCAGGTCCAGCATGAAGCCCTAACACACCACTGCTGGAGTGTTCAGCTCCGGGTCCAGCATGAAGCCCTAACACACCACTGCTGGAGTGTTCAGCTCCAGGTCCAGCATGAAGCCCTAACACACCACTGCTGGAGTGTTAACACACCACTGCTCTGGGTCCAGCATGAAGCCCTAACACACCACTGCTGGATGCTGGAGTGTTCAGCTCCGGGTCCAGCATGAAGCCCTAACACAGCTCCTAGGTCCACTGCTGGAGTGTTCAGCCAGGTCCAGCATGAAGCCCTAACACACCAATGCTGGAGTGTTCAGCTCCGGGTCCAGCATGAAGCCCTAACACACCAATGCTGGAGTGTTCAGCTCCAGGTCCAGCATGAAGCCCTAACACACCACTGCTGGAGTGTTCAGCTCCGGGGGTCCAGCTGGAGTGAAGTCCCATAACACACCACTGCTGGAGTGTAACACACCACTGCAGTGTTCAGCTCCAGGTCCAGCATGAAGCCCTAACACACCACTGCTGGAGTGTTCAGCTCCAGGTCCAGCATGAAGCCATAACACACCACTGCTGGAGTGTTCAGCTCCGGGTCCAGCATGAGGCCATAACACACCACTGCTGGAGTGTTCAGCTCCGGGTCCAGCATGAAGCCTAACACACCACTGCTGGAGTGTTCAGCTCCGGGTCCAGCATGAAGCCCTAACACACCACTGCTGGAGTGTTCAGCTCCAGGTCCAGCATGAAGCCCTAACACACCACTGCTGGAGTGTTCAGCTCCGGGTCCAGCATGAAGCCCTAACACACCACTGCTGGAGTGTTCAGCTCTAGGTCCAGCATGAAGCCCTAACACACCACTGCTGGAGTGTTCAGCTCTGGGTCCAGCATGAAGCCCTAACACACCACTGCTGGAGTGTTCAGCTCCGGGTCCAGCATGAAGCCCTAACACACCACTGCTGGAGTGTTCAGCTCCGGGTCCAGCAGTGAAGCCCTAACACACCAATGCTGGAGTGTTCAGCTCCGGGTCCAGCGTGAAGCCCTAACACACCACTGCTGGAGTGTTCAGCTCCGGGTCCAGCGTGAAGCCCTAACACACCACTGCTGGAGTGTTCAGCTCCAGGTCCAGCATGAAGCCCTAACACACCACTGCTGGAGTGTTCAGCTCCGTGGGGGTCCAGCATGAAGCCCTAACACACCAATGCTGGAGTGTTCAGCTCTGGGTCCCACAGGGCACATTGTCTGCAGGTACCTGCTCCAATCACACACTGCACCTCCTGACCTCACCACTTAGGCTTGCTCACCACCTCTATCCAGGGGGTGAGCTGATTAGGGATATAGTGCAAGATATAATACAACAATACATTCACTTTAATGAATGTGTAAAATAGAGTAAATAGTGTCTGCAGGATTTATGGCTTGATGCTTTGTGGAAGAAAAATATGCTTTGTGTTGAACACCTTTTCAGCAGGTATCTGTTTCAAAGTGTCCTGGCGGCATCTGTGAGACGGAAACGCGCCCGCAGGTGGCGAGACGCTGATGAGAGGCTGCTACTCAAGCTCCCCTCCATTGATTTCCTCCTCCTTAGGGAGGGAAATGTCTGCGGTCAGAGACGTGCACGGGTTCTGTCCTCAGCAATTAGCAGGAGACCCAGTGTATCTGGGGCCTCCTCACATTTGCATGAGCTTTCCCATGTGTAAACGAAAGGGCAAATCATTTGCAAGGAAATGAAAGAACAGGAAATGGAGTAGCATACTAACCATAAACTGTCATGCCAAACGAATATAAAGGAACTGTGTATTTATTTTGTATTTTACTCTAAAACAGCATAATATTGCAAAAGAGGTGCTATGAGTAATCCCTTACTGTTTTGTTTTATATGCACAGTAAAGTCAGGACAAAGATCAGTATCAGTTTAACAGGCAAGTCAGTACAAAGACCTTTATCAAGTTAACAGGCAAGTCAGTACAAAGACCTTTATCAGTTTAACAGGCAAGTCAGGACAAAGACCTTTATCAAGTTAACAGGCAAGTCAGGACAAAGATCAGTATCAGTTTAACAGGAAAGTCAGAACAAAGATCATTAGCAGGTTAACAGGCAAGCAGTGACGTGCGGTCAGGGGAGGCAGGTGAGGCAGTGCCTCACCAGCCATCATGGAAAGAAAGAAAATATATAATAATAAAATAATTTAAATTGTTATATTCATCCGGTGGTTTGTACTAAAAATATTTATTTTTCATTTAGCTTCACCAATTTCGATTATTCTTTCTTCAAAATCGCTGAATTTTCTTAATTTCCCATTCAAATGCTTGGAAGCGATGCGGTGAGGCAGCAGCGAGCTCAGCCTCACCTTGGATTGCACAACCCTGGCTAACTGCGCTGGCTGCTAAGCGGAGAGAGCATGTTGTTGTACGGCGTCAATAAAATGGTTTAAACACATTTAATATGTAAACTGATTTTCAATAATTTAGCTTATGTATATAATGTACAGTGCTTTTTGTCACCAACTGTGTTTGTGTAACGTGTTTCGTGTGCTGAGCGATTATAAACGGCAGAGAACAGGTTGGAGGTGAGGCAGGCAGTTCTCTTGCCTCATGGCAGGGGGCGCTCAAGATCCCAGACATTCGTCTTGTCACTCCACAACTGCAGAGTAAGTGACAGCGAGCTAGGCTAAACGATACGGTAAGCAAGTCACGTGCAGCGATAGATTATTAGAGATAGAGATTATTTTTTTCCTCTCGCCTATCCCGACTTTCAACATGGATGACTACATTTCGACACTAAAACAGTTTTCTCAAGTGGACTTTCAATCGAAGCAGGAGATAGTAACTAAAGGAAGACCAACGCCGGAGCTGAAAGGATTGCTTGTATGTGTAAAGGATGCAGAAGTGAAACATAACCTGTAAACTGCTGTCAATCTATGCATCTATTTGCAAATCTGATTCTGATGACGTCAGTGCCTCACCAGCTATGAACCTCACCGCACGTCACTGCAGGCAAGTCAGTACAAAGCTCATTAGCAGGTTAACAGGCAAGTCAGGACAAAGACCTTTATCAGTTTAACAGGCAAGTCAGTACAAAGATCATTAGCAAGTTAACAGGCAAGTCAGGACAAAGATCATTATCAGGTTAACAGGCAAGTCAGGACAAAGATCATTAGCAAGTTAGCAGGCAAGTTAGTACAAAGATCATTATCAGGTTAACAGGCAAGTCAGGACAAAGATCATTAGCAAGTTAACAGGCAAGTCAGGACAAAGATCATTATCAGGTTAACAGGCAAGTCAGGACAAAGACCTTTATCAAGTTAACAGGCAAGTCAGTACAAAGATCAGTATCAGTTTAACAGGCAAGTCACGACAAAGATCATTATCAGTTTAACAGGAAAGTCAGGACAAAGATCATTGTATGTTTAACTGGCAAGTCAGGACAAAGATCATGAGCAGGTTAACAGGAAAGTCAGGAAAAAGATCATGAGCAGGTAAACAGGCAAGTCATATTATAGCCAATATAATTTACATGTTTTCAACTGACCAGGATTAACTTGACTGCATCCTTGTAAACTACACGGTAATATATTTTTGATTTGTATTGAATCCAAGGTTGGCATGACACTGTTCAACTATTTTTTTCAATCGCACGTTTTTTTTTTTTCAGAATTTTAGAAAATATACAACAAGTTTATTTAATTTACAGTACAGTAGTTGAGGCAGTTCCATTGCTCCAGTACTATAGTGCCCTCACAAACCTCTACATGTGGAAAACTGTATGGCATATCAAATTATCTGAATGTTTCAACCTCATTATACCTGACTGTATTTATAGTGTAGACTTTTTGTCATCATGGTGTGGTCTAGCCCATTGTTATTGGCACATTGATACTCTAATCAGCAATATCTTTTTTGCCCATAGAAATTTTGTCTGAACGGCCACTCCAACTCAAGTTTGGACATGGTCCCTCTCCTGTGTGTGTGTGCGTGTGTGCGCGCATGCTGTGTGAATGAGCAATGCATGTGAATTTGCAAAGATCAGAGAGTGATTCAGTGTGAGTATATGTCATTTTCTGCCACAGTCAAAAACATTTTTGAGTTTCCTCCTGCAGTTTCCAGTGTCATCCTCACCTCAGATGCCTTTGCTCCCCCAGTGGAATTACTCTGCAGAGCTGGACCTCAGCTCCCTGTTTCCTGTAGGAAAGATCAGTTTCACAACGCACATTTTTATCCAGACTGAATATCTAATCTTACATTCATGGACCACAGGCACTCAGCTGGGTGTCTCATTCTACTCTCTGCTCATTTATTTTCTGATGTGTGTAATCGTGCACACTATAGGAGATGTGCCTTGAGTAAATCAAACAGAGTACAGGACTTTTTTTTGCCCAAAAAGTGCTGACATTACACATCCCTTTAATTCAGACTCCTTTAATTCAGCCAGACTCTTTTACTTTCCAGCATGCAGCTAGCTTCTAGGGAAAGGTGTGTGAAATAATGTGATTGGTGGAGGGTCTGCCTGGACAGCTCCCCTGCCCTGCCCCCCTCCCCTACCTGAGTGTGTGTCTGGCCTTCATACTCACTTATGAGACACACAAAAGAGAGTAGAGTTCATAGGAGCTCCCTGCTGAAATGGGCTGGGTGAATGCCCCAGCAGAAAGCTGTCTGCGCTCACAGTGGGCCAGTTCTCACCCCAGAGCCGGTCAGGAGTGGCACATCTCTCCATAGATCACCAGAAAAGGACCCCAGGAAATGTTGTAGGAACTCATAGATCACAGTTATGGAAAAAGACAAAAACAAAGGACTGGTCATAATTTTAGACATTGTATCTTCAATATGTATTTGTAATATCTAAAGTAATGTGCTGTACAAATTATATAATTGTTCATAATATCTAATATTTGTTTATAATTATAGCTGCACTAGCTTCACTGAATCTTGATTCCATGCACTGTTAAAGGTAGTATTTATGTAGTACATACTGAGGTAGTGAGGAGTTTTTATGTGTTGTTTGTTTGACCAGTTCCTTGGTTTTATAATGATAGAGTATTCATTGGCTAATGGTGCAGGCCATAGCAGTAGACCCTGAACTTATATTGTGGACTTAATTTTATTTCAATATTTTCTTTAAAAAAAAAAAAAAGGTTAGGCTAAATAGATAAACAGCATATTGAGTATAAATATACCATCAAATTGGCAACAATTCACAAAGTACAAGGTATAAGCTCTGTGATTTCGCTCACCACCTGTAAAAGCCCCTTACAAAACTGGAAATATTCTAGTAATGTTAAAATTGGCTTAAATGGACTTAAACGTTTTGTAAGTGGTTGTACAAAAGTGAGTTTAATAGAAAAATGTATCTGCATACTCCTATTACAGGATTAATCAAATTAAATATCACCTCCAACACTTACAAATATTAGCACTGGACTGATGCATATGTATATACGTATTACCTCTTCAGCAGCAGTCAGGTGAACAGAATTTCAAGTTTTATAATGATAGCTATCGCTGTAATACATCTGAGCTTATGGTTTTTTTATGGTTTTATTTAACAGTGTTTATTGAGACTTCATAGGCATTTATTAATATTGACTTCTGAATTTATCTAATGCACAGAACATAAGCTTATGCTGGCTATGTTTAAAAAAACTTGGTTTATCATAAAAAAGTATAATTTATTATCTGTATGCATTGTATCTATATTCTGCAAGGCACACTGTTGCCTTCAATGTCATGAAGTAGGAAATATTTTGTCTCAAGATATTAGCTGTCATAAAATATTATGGACATAGACATATCATGCCAAAGGACATGGTTTTGCTCATAAATATGTCACATGTATGATGGTCAAAGGCCCACAGTGACGTTAATTGGCATTTACTGCCATGGTAATTGTCTCTTTCCTGAGACCAGATTCAAAATGAGACTTTATTTGTGTCATTCCCATTGCAATTTGTTTAATTTGCCTTGAATGTCACCCTTGAAACTGTGTGGTGCTTTTGAAATCCTTACTCCTGGGGATGGCTCTTTTGGCAGGCCAAGTTTGAAGCTTGATTGAGTGTCTTGTGTTCAGAAATTGAGGGGAAAAATGTTAAACATTAAATGTCATTGCAGCATTATGAAAAAATTTGTATTCATGCCAGCAGCTGGAGAAACAAAAGGATGGTGACTTGTGTCGCCAGACCATGCAAAGCCAATGTTTAGCAGTTATATTTCCAGCATCCATTTCCTAACCCTATTATT
This sequence comes from Albula goreensis, assembly GCA_022829145.1. Taxonomy (NCBI): domain Eukaryota; kingdom Metazoa; phylum Chordata; class Actinopteri; order Albuliformes; family Albulidae; genus Albula; species Albula goreensis. The sequence continues at coordinate 1,189,555 of CM040750.1, read as the reverse complement.
CATTCTAATATGTTTATCTGAATATCTTAGATGTTTTTCCTGGTCTAATTTTTGAGCATTACCATGGCTTCAGAGCATTAGGCTATAATACTGCAGAAGAACACACTTACAGTGTGAAGGACACTGTCCTCCCACTCACAGCTTCAGATGTCTGTAGGAGAGCCAGCATCAGTGGAAACTGTTCTGATGTACACAAGTCAGCTGCCAGACTCAGCATGAAGCACCCGCCCGCACCCGACAGCCCATGTCAACAAGCCCTCTCTATTTTTCACACTACAGATGTAAAACCAACCATACTGCCTCAGACCAACACCATCAGAGCAGCCCAAACTCAATACATTTTCAGCATGCAGTCACATGGCGTTTGGATATGGGGACACAGCCATTAACACAGCAGCCAGGGTTTGGGTATGAGGACACAGCCAGTAACACAGCGGCTGGGGCATGGGAATGGGGACACAGTGGCTGGGGTTTGGGTATGGGGACACAGCCAGTAACACAGCGGCTGGGGTTTGGGTTTGGGAACACAGCCAGTAACACAGCGGCTGGGGTTTGGGTATGGGGACACAGCCAGTAACACAGCGGCTGGGGCATGGGAATGGGGACACAGTGGCTGGGGTTTGGGTATGGGGACACAGCCAGTAACACAGCGGCTGGGGTTTGGGTTTGGGAACACAGCCAGTAACACAGCGGCTGGGGTTTGGGTATGGGGACACAGCCAGTAACACAGCGGCTGGGGTTTGGGTATGAGGACACAGCCAGTAACACAGCGGCTGGGGCATGGGAATGGGGACACAGTGGCTGGGGTTTGGGTATGGGGACACAGCCAGTAACACAGCGGCTGGGGTTTGGGTTTGGGAACACAGCCAGTAACACAGCGGCTGGGGTTTGGGTATGGGGACACAGCCAGTAACACAGCGGCTGGGGTTTGGGTATGGGAACACAGCCAGTAACACAGTGACTGGGGTTTGGGTATGGGGACACAGCCAGTAACACAGCGGCTGGGGTATGGGTATGGGGCATGGGGACACAGCCAGTAACACAGCGGCTGGGGTTTGGGTATGGGGACACAGCCAGTAACACAGCGGCTGGGGTATGGGTATGGGAATGGGGACACAGCCAGTAACACAGCGGCTGGGGTATGGGTATGGGGCATGGGGACACAGCCAGTAACACAGCGGCTGGGGTTTGGGTATGGGGACACAGCCCGTAACACAGCGGCTGGGGTATGGGTATGGGAATGGGGACACAGCCAGTAACACAGCGGCTGGGGTTTGGGTATGGGGACACAGCCAGTAACACAGCGGCTGGGGTTTGGGTATGGGAACACAGCCAGTAACACAGTGACTGGGGTTTGGGTATGGGGACACAGCCAGTAACACAGCGGCTGGGGTATGGGTATGGGGCATGGGGACACAGCCAGTCACACAGCGGCTGGGGTATGGGTATGGGGACACAGCCAGTAACACAGCGGCTGGGGTTTGGGTATGGGTATGGGTATGGGAATGGGGACACAGCCAGTAACACAGCGGCTGGGGTTTGGGTTTGGGAACACAGCCAGTAACACAGCGGCTGGGGTTTGGGTATGGGGACACAGCCAGTAACACAGCGGCTGGGGTTTGGGTATGGGAACACAGCCAGTAACACAGTGACTGGGGTTTGGGTATGGGGACACAGCCAGTAACACAGCGGCTGGGGTATGGGTATGGGGCATGGGGACACAGCCAGTCACACAGCGGCTGGGGTATGGGTATGGGGACACAGCCAGTAACACAGCGGCTGGGGTTTGGGTATGGGTATGGGTATGGGAATGGGGACACAGCCAGTAACACAGCGGCTGGGGTATGGGTATGGGGACACAGCCAGTAACACAGTGGCTGGGGTTTGGGTATGGGGACACAGCCAGTAACACAGCGGCTGGGGTTTGGGTATGGGGACACAGCCCGTAACACAGCGGCTGGGGTTTGGGTATGGGAACACAGCCAGTAACACAGCGGCTGGGGTTTGGGTATGGGAACACAGCCAGTAACACAGTGACTGGGGTTTGGGTATGGGGACACAGCCAGTAACACAGCGGCTGGGGTATGGGTATGGGGCATGGGGACACAGCCAGTCACACAGCGGCTGGGGTATGGGTATGGGGACACAGCCAGTAACACAGCGGCTGGGGTTTGGGTATGGGTATGGGTATGGGAATGGGGACACAGCCAGTAACACAGCGGCTGGGGTATGGGTATGGGGACACAGCCAGTAACACAGTGGCTGGGGTATGGGTATGGGGACACAGCCAGTAACACAGCGGCTGGGGTTTGGGTATGGGGACACAGCCAGTAACACAGCGGCTGGGGTTTGGGTTTGGGAATGGGGACACAGCCAGTAACACAGCGGCTGGGGTTTGGGTATGGGGACACAGCCCGTAACACAGCGGCTGGGGTATGGGTATGGGGACACAGCCAGTAACACAGCGGCTGGGGTTTGGGTATGGGGACACAGCCAGTAACACAGCGGCTGGGGTATGGGTTTGGGGACACAGCCAGTAACACATTGGCTGGGGTTTGGGTATGGGGACACAGCCAGTCACACAGCGGCTGGGGTATGGGTATGGGGACACAGCCAGTAACACAGCAACTGGGGTATGGGTATGGGGACACAGCCCGTAACACAGCGGCTGGGGTATGGGTATGGGGACACAGCCAGTAACACAGCGGCTGGGGTATGGGTATGGGGACACAGCCAGTAACACAGCGGCTGGGGTATGGGTATGGGAATGGGGACACAGCCAGTGACACAGCGGCTGGGGTATGGGTATGGGGACACAGCCAGTAACACAGCGGCTGGGGTTTGGGTATGGGGACACAGCCCGTAACACAGCGGCTGGGGTATGGGAATGGGGACACAGCCAGTAACACAGTGGCTGGGGTATGGGTATGGGAATGGGGACACAGCCAGTAACACAGCGGCTGGGGTATGGGTATGGGGTATGGGGATACAGCCAGTAACACAGCGGCTGGGGTTTTTGGGGACACAGGTAACACAGCGGCTGGGGTATGGGAATGGGGACAGCCAGTAACACAGTGGCTGGGGTATGGGAATGGGAATGGGGACACAGCCAGTAACACAGCGGCTGGGGACACAGGTAACACAGCGGCTGGGGTATGGGAATGGGGACACAGCCAGTAACACAGTGGCTGGGGTATGGGTATGGGGTATGGGGATACAGGTAACACATGGGGACACAGCCAGTAACACAGCGGCTGGGGTTTGGGCCAGTAACACAGCGGCTGGGGTTTGGGTTTGGGGACACAGTAACACATTGGCTGGGGTTTGGGTAACACAGCGGCTGGGGTATGGGAATGGGGACACAGCCAGTAACACAGTGGGGTTTGGGTATGGGTATGGGTATGGAATGGGGACACAGCCAGTAACACAGCGGCTGGGGTTTGGGTATGGGAATGGGGACACAGCCAGTAACACAGCGGCTGGGGTTTGGGTATGGGGACACAGCCAGTAACACAGCGGCTGGGGTTTGGGTTTGGGGACACAGCCAGTAACACATTGGCTGGGGTTTGGGAATGGGGACACAGCCAGTAACACAGCGGCTGGGGTATGGGTATGGGGACACAGCCAGTAACACAGCGGCTGGGGTATGGGTATGGGGACACAGCCAGTAACACAGCGGCTGGGGTATGGGTATGGGGACACAGCCAGTAACACAGCGGCTGGGGTATGGGTATGGGGACACAGTCAGTAAACTGGGAAGGAGAGGTGGAACATCATGATTCGCCGCTGGGCAAACTGTGAAGGAGAGGTGGAACATCATGATTCACCGCTGGGCAAACTGGGAAGGAGAGGTGGAACATCATGATTCACCACTGGGCAAACTGGGAAGGAGAGGTGGATGGAAGGTCTTTGTTGCACACGTGGTCACTTTTGGGTTTTTGAGATGCAGAGTAGCTGAAATCCACTCCAGATTTTATGCTTTCATGTTAATTTGACCTGCTTTATAATACAGTAAAATTAATGTGAACATGTCACAGCTACTGAGCTCAGCATGCTGACACAAGGCTAAGGGAAAGCCTAACTGAAACAAGTCCAAGACTGTTTTATAACCGCTTTCCTGCCAAAATCACCATGAATAAAATGCAGAAACCGCAGAACACACTGCACATCAGCAAGGACTCACAGCATTTTCTACCACAGCATAAAATGAATATTGATCTTTGAAAGTGAGCCGAATGGAAGCTGACATTTTCTCCTCTATACAGAGTGCCTTCCCCTGGAAACTGTGTAAACCTTATTATGCAAATCAGGGGTTTTCATCTTTCCTGCTCTAGTTATGCTGCTCCACATTTACCATTTATGAATGTCAAGTCACTTTTAAGAAGGTAACGACTAACACACTAACCTACTCCTCAAAGACATTAATACTTGATATCTGTTGCATAATTCTGACACTAACCCTTGTAAAAACAACCCTGGAAGTTTGTGCAATACTCTGCTAAATCGGTCTTCACACTGCATATTTCAAGAAGAGCTTCCAGAACATTTCATGGGATGGCTACTTTATGTGAATAATTTTTTTTAATCCAGATTTATCCTATATTTGTGTTTTTTACTCCCATGTTATAGAACATTCATATGTATATGGCTGGTATTGTCCCATCACTGTTTATCAGGTCAGTAGGACATCTGGACGCTGTTGAGATTTGACTCTGGACTATAGCGTGAGTTACTGTACTAAAGACGAGGGTTTTAAAAGATTCATGACAAAGGACCCTGGAATAGTGCATCTGGTGCATTTATTTTGCAACTGCCTGCACAAAATTTTGAATATATATTGCAGCAAACTAATGAGCCGTTGGCCTGACTTAACCCCACGTTATGCTTGGTGTAAATCAGGCAGCCCAGGTTTAATCAGTAACTTTGGGGCTCGGTGTGTATTTATTGGAAGTGCTAAGAGCAAATGAGGCATACAAGAGGCAAGATTTACAAACTCGGTTAGGTTTTATATTTTCACTGACTTCAAACGTGCTCTTATGGTTTAGTAAGTAAACAACACTGAAGCATTTCAGCCTAAGTGAAAATCTAAGTGTATTTACTTGTGTCTCAGTGGATCAGCAGATTGTCTGAGCCAGATCCAGAGCTGACTGACTGGTGTACTGTTTACACGCCTCTGAGGTGAGCGGCCTCCAGACTTCAGCGGTAAGTGTGTAAGTGCAGACACTGGTGGGCCAGTAGATATGCACAGAATAACACAGACTCAACACTGGTGGGCCAGTAGATATGCACAGAATAACACAGACTCAACACTGGTGGGCCAGTAGATATGCGCAGAATAACACAGACTCAACACTGGTGGGCCAGTAGATATGCGCAGAATAACACAGACTCAACACTGGTGGGCCAGTAGATATGCGCAGAATAACACAGACTCAACACTGGTGGGCCAGTAGATATGCACAGAATAACACAGACTCAACACTGGTGGGCCAGTAGATATGCACAGAATAACACAGACTCAACACTGGTGGGCCAGTAGATATGCACAGAATAACACAGACTCAACACTGGTGGGCCAGTAGATATGCACAGAATAACACAGATTGATCCTGTCAGACTCCTGCCTCCAGGTGGCTGGTACAGCTGTATTTTATTACCTTTTGGGAAACTCTGGTGCTTAAGTAATGTGGATGTGAATAGAGGAAAGAGATACACGAAAACCTGATTTTTACAGGGAAAATGCTCTTAAGTATTATGTAACTCAGGTCTGGATTCGGCCCTTAATTACAAAATAGTCAAAGTGTGAATGTTCCTTTTTTGTCATTTTAAACCCAATTTCTTCACAGATTCATGGTTCATTTGTGTTTGGTCTGTCTATGAAATTTAGCATGAATTAATGGAAGGCCATGAAGGAGGGAGACTGTAGATGACATGAAAGAGAATTAACATAAATAATATATTTACCAGACTACTGTCTGCATCACTTGGGGTGCCAAATTGTGTGTGACTCTAAACCTCACTAATATCAGTTTTCATTTTTGACATTTTTAGCTCTGCAAATGAAAATACCTGGAGAAGGCAGGATGTGATGATATTAACATGCAAGTGTCCTTAAAATTAAACTGAATGTCTTATCTCTTTTTGCATGGTGAGCAAAGAATCACTCTCTCACTGCGCTGTTTTCCATCTGCTTTGAGTCCACATTTAGCATATTATAGGGGGTAGAGAGATAATTGAAAGCATAACCAGCATAGTTAATGCAGGGGTTCCACTGTGAACAGAGGAATAGAATATTGTTATCAGTTGCTTTAAACAGCTATTCATCATTTCGAAAGGGCAATTATTTGGAATCCATTAAATCTGAAGCCTTACCCACCATCCTGTCCCCCCATGACAACATTCTAAATAGGGATCTGTATTCAAATGAAGGAATACATTAGGAGAAGTCATTAGAGTTTAGCAGGAACATAACTTGTTAATTTTTCAGAATCTCAGCAGAGTCCATAAAGATACCAGATATGTAATAATTGCTTGACGCGAATACATAAAAAGACTGTATTTTGTTGCTTGTGGGTGCCAGTGATAATGATTCTGACTGTAGTGTGGAGATCTTAGTACAGTGCAGCCAGCACCATGTCCAAGAGGGAAGTCAAAACGGTACAGTGATCATTTTAACTGTGGTGCTGGCAGTGAAGGAATGATCAGTCATTTTTGTGCCATAGTTAATAATAATAATAATTAGAATAATAGTAATCATCATCATCATCATCATTTCACAAGGCAACCCCCATTTTGTGGCTGAAGGCACCTTTTCCCCGCCCAGAATCCCTGTATGCAAGCAAGTGAGTCATAATTTTTCAAATGATGAAGTCAGAAGTGATTCTCATGGAGATGTCATTGTACTATAAAAGCATGCACTATTGTCTGTTTCTCCTGCTACCTGCTCCTCTATTGCAGACAGACAGACTGCACTGACCATTTCCACTGTGCATGTGAAATTTACCACCAATTCTCCTTTCATTGAGACCCTTTTATTGTTGCAGTCTGCTTCATCCCCCTTGCTGCTCTTTGCTGAGCTCACCCTCACCACAGTTTCCACATAGGTGTTCTTTCTGCAGGATAGCTCAACATAGAAAAACTGACCCAGAGAAACTCTCATGACCATTCAAAATGTTTGCAACCGAAAGCTCAAGTTAAACGTCTGCCTCTTTAGCCACATCTTTGCTTTGGTTCTAGTCAAGGTGTTTTAATATGGAATCCTGTATAGCCTGAAGGAAATTAGTGATTTCGGTTTGTAGAAAATCTGAACTCCATCACCTGACCACAGCAATATTTTAATCAAATTTGAACCATATGGCTTATTCCATATTTAAACATTTTAGTGATTGATTTCAGCATTTTCATTCATGTTGATGCATGGACTCACATTATACTCAATATTTCTTGAATGGTCTAATATATATCCTCAGACAGTTTTATTTCACGCAGCGATTTGTGTGTCTCATTTCAAAATCAGAATATCCCCCAAAGATTTGCAAATGTTATTATGTTTTATCATATGTATGCCATTTAATCCTCAACATTACGCTATGAGTATTGTCAGTGTTATTATGTTAGGCAACTTTTTTTTCTTTTTTTAAATGAAATTCCGCCATGTCAGGCAACTATTGATACTACAAGCTTTGTCAAAAAAAAAAACACAAATTATTAAACAAACCTGAATTGCTGTTTCCTCAGGTTGTTATACTCTTTTTCTCAGTATTTTTATTAATAAATTAGATCCCTCCCCCAACTGTATTGTGGGAAAGAGCCAATCCCAGTGTATCAATAGTCAAATATGCATCCCGTGTGCGAGAGGAATGTTCTCCTGACAGCTTTGGGCTCCTCACGGCACCCAATACCCACTCTCAAGAGCCTCACATCTCTTAGGCTGACATCTAAGAAAAAGCTTAAAGACACATCCCAGCATGAGCTCGCCTTGCTCTTAGTTTTTCCAGTGTAAAATTGAAATCTCAGATGGGAAATGGAAATGCAGTATATTGGAAAGTAATTGTATGAAAGTCCAATTATCTCCACGGTATATTTAAAATATGTGTATTATTTAAGTATATGTAAGTATATGTTCATAATGGAGAGGTAGCTTGGCCAAAAGGGTCTGTCATTTTAGTGTAGATCTCCAATGTACATTTCAATTGGTTTAAATTGTAATTGGTGGGTGTGAATGTACATCCATGTTCTCAAAAGCAAAGGTTTTCACAGATACACAGCCATGGCCCAGGCATGGGATTTTGTTTTACTATTTTATCTCATTTTTTAGCTTGAGTTTGGGTCCAGCTCAGATACAGGTGTCATGGCTCAGGTCTGGTGATGTTTTAAGTTGTTGAACTCCTCATAGTTATTCACAGTTGCTTCTGCATTGCTCTGGACTGTCACAGCTGCTGCTAGCGCTCAGTTTATTATGTGCTATGCTGATTACATGCACTATCAAAGCTTTGTTTAAAGAAAACGGTTACACTGCTATTGTCAATCAACACATCACAATCAACAAATAGTCATGTGAGGCCAACATGGTAATACTAATATTCATGGTGTTGCACAGGCTATTGTCTGTACAGCCAAGAAGTAGATGGTTTGGATCAGTTTCAGTTATCAGTAGAACAAGCTGAAATTACACATTACTGACAGACACATGGAAAGTGACAGCTATCCTAACTTTGCAACGCACTATGATTTGAGAAAGAAAACTACAAAACTACATCTCAATTGCCTTCCTTGCCACTTCAGTGTTTCTTAATACTCAGATTAAGTTTACTTGCAGATTCATCTATGTTCAATCAACCATTGGCTAAACAGGACAGGTAGGCGCCTCACCTTTAGGCTCACCAAGCCCATTCTGAACAGAGTAGAAAGTACTATTTAGTTTGCAATGATTTACCAAATTTCCATTCTTACATATTTACATTTTTCTTTAAAGACACATTTTCACTCTTCTGCTCACCATATTGATGTTCTTGGTCATTGAACTTTTTGAAAATTATTTCAAATTTGAACAGTTACATTTTTGATTGTTTTCTATGTAAAAATTATCACGGTGTATGATGGATATATAAACAATGGATGTAAATGTTGAACAGAGGAACAAGGACATGGTAAAGTGCAGTCCTATTAAAACACAATTATGTCCTCTTCATCTAGCATAGATCAAATTAGAGCAAGTGGTAATTGATTGTAATGGAAATTACTTGACCGCTATTTTTTCAAGCCACATTCTGATGCTCCCAATTTAACGGCTGCACCGTTCTTGGTAATTGTGGTTGTGATTGGTAGTCCTCTGGAGCTCTGACTTCCATATTAATCGGCTAATTATTGGACACAGATATGCTGTTGGAGATTATTAAATTAGCTTGGAAATATTTCAGTGTGCAAGTCTAAAGGGTTGCCACTGGAGATCATGAGACTTCATTTTTAGTGTGCACACATTTCAGAGGTCAGGAAGTGGCAGGAGGATTGATATCTCCCTGAACACCATTTCCTCAGTCCTTATGTGTCACACCAGTGTCAGAGCGGCTGTGCAGACACAGGGAGCTGTGGGGGGCGTTACAAAGACACCTCCGCTACTTTCAATGAGGTTACATGTGCTACTGCTGCAAATGGAACCGTAAACTCAACTTTCCACAGGGACCATGGAACCATGACTTCTCAGGGAGAATTTCTGCATATCGCTCTGAACCGGCTATTGAAATTAGATGCTCATTTTTAGAATGAAATGTATGACAAACTTAAATTAACCTTGAATTGGTAATTGAGGCAATAGCTATTGCTTTTCTTATTTTTCCTATATTAACTGGTTTAAACATAACTGTGTTGTTTCTCACCTCTTTCAAGAGTTCCTTGATATTGGATTGAAATAAATACTTTTATTTATTGAAGTCATGCTTTAAAAACCAATCAGGAGTTTTGATTTTCTCTGCAGTTAGAACTGTAACAAATACTCTGAATGTTTGAGGAACAAGTTAGATGTGCTACAAAGGTAAGGCTTTAACCTCCTTTTGAACTTCCTAAAAACACATCTATTCAGAGCTGCCGCAAGCAATACCCACGGAATGCCTCTTTTAAACCAGAGATTAGCCCTTTTGGAGCGGCTCACGGACCCCTTATCTCTGTCTGCAGATGGGCCTCTTAGGTCCACCATCCAACTGTGGATTTACAGGCCAGTATGTGATTACAGTAGTATATTAGGGGGTTTAAAACGCACTCGGCTCTTCATCGGCTTCCCCACAAAGCAGAGCCAGAGTCAGCAGACAGCTGGTGTCAGTGGGCGCCGTCTCTCTCCTTTACCCATGATCCTCCTGTAAAACCTCAGTCCACCTTTACTCATGATCCTCCTGTATAACCTCAGTCCAGCTTTACCCATGATCCTCCTGTATAACCTCAGTCCAGCTTTACCCGTGATCCTCCTGTATAACCTCAGTCCAGCTTTACCCATGATCCTCCTGTATAACCTCAGTCCAGCTTTACCCATGATCCTCCTGTATAACCTCAGTCCAGCTTTACCCGTGATCCTCCTGTAAAACCTCAGTCCACCTTTACCCGTGATGCTCCTGTATAACCTCAGTCCAGCTTTACCCATGATCCTCCTGTATAACCTCAGTCCAGCTTTACCCGTGATCCTCCTGTATAACCTCAGTCCAGCTTTACCCGTGATGCTCCTGTATAACCTCAGTCCAGCTTTACCCATGATCCTCCTGTATAACCTCAGTCCACCTTTACCCATGATCCTCCTGTATAACCTCAGTCCAGCTTTACCCGTGATCCTCCTGTATAACCTCAGTCCAGCTTTACCCATGATCCTCCTGTATAACCTCAGTCCAGCTTTACCCGTGATCCTCCTGTATAACCTCAGTCCAGCTTTACCCGTGATGCTCCTGTATAACCTCAGTCCAGCTTTACCCATGATCCTCCTGTATAACCTCAGTCCAGCTTTACCCATGATCCTCCTGTATAACCTCAGTCCAGCTTTACCCATGATCCTCCTGTATAACCTCAGTCCAGCTTTACCCGTGATCCTCCTGTATAACCTCAGTCCAGCTTTACCCATGATCCTCCTGTATAACCTCAGTCCAGCTTTACCCATGATCCTCCTGTATAATCTCAGTCCAGCTTTACCCATGATCCTCCTGTATAACCTCAGTCCAGCTTTACCCATGATCCTCCTGTATAACCTCAGTCCAGCTTTACCCATGATCCTCCTGTATAACCTCAGTCCAGCTTTACCCGTGATGCTCCTGTATAACCTCAGTCCAGCTTTACCCATGATCCTCCTGTATAACCTCAGTCCAGCTTTACCCATGATCCTCCTGTATAACCTCAGTCCAGCTTTACCCCATGATCCTCCTGTATAACCTCAGTCCAGCTTTACCCATGATCCTCCTGTATAACCTCAGTCCAGCTTTACCCGTGATGCTCCTGTATAACCTCAGTCCAGCTTTACCCATGATCCTCCTGTATAACCTCAGTCCAGCTTTACCCGTGATCCTCCTGTATAACCTCAGTCCAGCTTTACCCGTGATGCTCCTGTATAACCTCAGTCCAGCTTTACCCATGATCCTCCTGTATAACCTCAGTCCAGCTTTACCCATGATCCTCCTGTATAACCTCAGTCCAGCTTTACCCATGATCCTCCTGTATAACCTCAGTCCAGCTTTACCCGTGATGCTCCTGTATAACCTCAGTCCAGCTTTACCCATGATCCTCCTGTATAACCTCAGTCCAGCTTTACCCGTGATCCTCCTGTATAACCTCAGTCCAGCTTTACCCGTGATGCTCCTGTATAACCTCAGTCCAGCTTTACCCGTGATGCTCCTGTATAACCTCAGTCCAGCTTTACCCATGATCCTCCTGTATAACCTCAGTCCAGCTTTACCCGTGATCCTCCTGTATAACCTCAGTCCAGCTTTACCCGTGATGCTCCTGTATAACCTCAGTCCAGCTTTACCCATGATCCTCCTGTATAACCTCAGTCCAGCTTTACCCATGATCCTCCTGTATAACCTCAGTCCAGCTTTACCCATGATCCTCCTGTATAACCTCAGTCCACCTTTACCCATGATCCTCCTGTATAACCTCAGTCCAGCTTTACCCGTGATGCTCCTGTATAACCTCAGTCCAGCTTTACCCATGATCCTCCTGTATAACCTCAGTCCAGCTTTACCCGTGATCCTCCTGTATAACCTCAGTCCAGCTTTACCCGTGATGCTCCTGTATAACCTCAGTCCAGCTTTACCCGTGATCCTCCTGTATAACCTCAGTCCAGCTTTACCCATGATCCTCCTGTATAACCTCAGTCCAGCTTTACCCGTGATCCTCCTGTATAACCTCAGTCCAGCTTTACCCGTGATGCTCCTGTATAACCTCAGTCCAGCTTTACCCATGATCCTCCTGTATAACCTCAGTCCAGCTTTACCCATGATCCTCCTGTATAACCTCAGTCCAGCTTTACCCATGATCCTCCTGTATAACCTCAGTCCAGCTTTACCCATGATCCTCCTGTATAACCTCAGTCCAGCTTTACCCATGATCCTCCTGTATAACCTCAGTCCAGCTTTTACCCATGATCCTCCTGTATAACCTCAGTCCAGCTTTACCCGTGATCCTCCTGTATAACCTCAGTCCAGCTTTACCCGTGATCCTCCTGTATAACCTCAGTCCAGCTTTACCCGTGATGCTCCTGTATAACCTCAGTCCAGCTTTACCCATGATCCTCCTGTATAACCTCAGTCCAGCTTTACCCATGATCCTCCTGTATAACCTCAGTCCAGCTTTACCCGTGATGCTCCTGTATAACCTCAGTCCAGCTTTACCCATGATCCTCCTGTATAACCTCAGTCCAGCTTTACCCGTGATCCTCCTGTATAACCTCAGTCCAGCTTTACCCGTGATGCTCCTGTATAACCTCAGTCCAGCTTTACCCGTGATCCTCCTGTATAACCTCAGTCCAGCTTTACCCATGATCCTCCTGTATAACCTCAGTCCAGCTTTACCCATGATCCTCCTGTATAACCTCAGTCCAGCTTTATCCGTGATGCTCCTGTATAACCTCAGTCCAGCTTTACCCATGATCCTCCTGTATAACCTCAGTCCAGCTTTACCCGTGATCCTCCTGTATAACCTCAGTCCAGCTTTACCCATGATCCTCCTGTATAACCTCAGTCCAGCTTACCCATGATCCTCCTGTATAACCTCAGTCCAGCTTTACCCGTGATCCTCCTGTATAACCTCAGTCCAGCTTTACCCGTGATGCTCCTGTATAACCTCAGTCCAGCTTTACCCATGATCCTCCTGTATAACCTCAGTCCAGCTTTACCCATGATCCTCCTGTATAACCTCAGTCCAGCTTTACCCATGATCCTCCTGTATAACCTCAGTCCAGCTTTACCCGTGATCCTCCTGTATAACCTCAGTCCAGCTTTACCCGTGATGCTCCTGTATAACCTCAGTCCAGCTTTACCCATGATCCTCCTGTATAACCTCAGTCCAGCTTTACCCGTGATCCTCCTGTATAACCTCAGTCCAGCTTTACCCGTGATGCTCCTGTATAACCTCAGTCCAGCTTTACCCATGATCCTCCTGTATAACCTCAGTCCAGCTTTACCCGTGATCCTCCTGTATAACCTCAGTCCAGCTTTACCCGTGATGCTCCTGTATAACCTCAGTCCAGCTTTACCCATGATCCTCCTGTATAACCTCAGTCCAGCTTTACCCATGATCCTCCTGTATAACCTCAGTCCAGCTTTACCCATGATCCTCCTGTATAACCTCAGTCCAGCTTTACCCCGTGATGCTCCTGTATAACCTCAGTCCAGCTTTACCCATGATCCTCCTGTATAACCTCAGTCCAGCTTTACCCGTGATCCTCCTGTATAACCTCAGTCCAGCTTTACCCGTGATGCTCCTGTATAACCTCAGTCCAGCTTTACCCATGATCCTCCTGTATAACCTCAGTCCAGCTTACCCATGATCCTCCTGTATAACCTCAGTCCAGCTTTACCCATGATCCTCCTGTATAACCTCAGTCCAGCTTTACCCATGATCCTCCTGTATAACCTCAGTCCAGCTTTACCCGTGATGCTCCTGTATAACCTCAGTCCAGCTTTACCCATGATCCTCCTGTATAACCTCAGTCCAGCTTTACCCGTGATCCTCCTGTATAACCTCAGTCCAGCTTTACCCGTGATGCTCCTGTATAACCTCAGTCCAGCTTTACCCATGATCCTCCTGTATAACCTCAGTCCAGCTTTTACCGTGATCCTCCTGTATAACCTCAGTCCAGCTTTACCCGTGATGCTCCTGTATAACCTCAGTCCAGCTTTACCCATGATCCTCCTGTATAACCTCAGTCCAGCTTTACCCATGATCCTCCTGTATAACCTCAGTCCAGCTTTACCCATGATCCTCCTGTATAACCTCAGTCCAGCTTTACCCGTGATGCTCCTGTATAACCTCAGTCCAGCTTTACCCATGATCCTCCTGTATAACCTCAGTCCAGCTTTACCCGTGATCCTCCTGTATAACCTCAGTCCAGCTTTACCCATGATCCTCCTGTATAACCTCAGTCCAGCTTTACCCGTGATGCTCCTGTATAACCTCAGTCCAGCTTTACCCATGATCCTCCTGTATAACCTCAGTCCAGCTTTACCCATGATCCTCCTGTATAACCTCAGTCCAGCTTTACCCATGATCCTCCTGTATAACTCAGTCCAGCTTTACCCATGATCCTCCTGTATAACCTCAGTCCAGCTTTACCCGTGATGCTCCTGTATAACCTCAGTCCAGCTTTACCCATGATCCTCCTGTATAACCTCAGTCCAGCTTTACCCATGATCCTCCTGTATAACCTCAGTCCAGCTTTACCCATGATCCTCCTGTATAACCTCAGTCCAGCTTTACCCATGATCCTCCTGTATAACCTCAGTCCAGCTTTACCCATGATCCTCCTGTATAACCTCAGTCCAGCTTTACCCATGATCCTCCTGTATAACCTCAGTCCAGCTTTACCCGTGATCCTCCTGTATAACCTCAGTCCAGCTTTACCCGTGATCCTCCTGTATAACCTCAGTCCAGCTTTACCCGTGATGCTCCTGTATAACCTCAGTCCAGCTTTACCCATGATCCTCCTGTATAACCTCAGTCCAGCTTTACCCATGATCCTCCTGTATAACCTCAGTCCAGCTTTAGCCATGATCCTCCTGTATAACCTCAGTCCAGCTTTACCCCTGATGCTCCTGTATAACCTCAGTCCAGCTTTACCCATGATCCTCCTGTATAACCTCAGTCCAGCTTTACCCATGATCCTCCTGTATAACCTCAGTCCAGCTTTACCCATGATCCTCCTGTATAACCTCAGTCCAGCTTTACCCGTGATCCTCCTGTATAACCTCAGTCCAGCTTTACCCGTGATCCTCCTGTATAACCTCAGTCCAGCTTTACCCATGATCCTCCTGTATAACCTCAGTCCAGCTTTACCCATGATCCTCCTGTATAACCTCAGTCCAGCTTTACCCATGATCCTCCTGTATAACCTCAGTCCAGCTTTACCCGTGATGCTCCTGTATAACCTCAGTCCAGCTTTACCCATGATCCTCCTGTATAACCTCAGTCCAGCTTTACCCGTGATCCTCCTGTATAACCTCAGTCCAGCTTTACCCATGATCCTCCTGTATAACCTCAGTCCAGCTTTACCCGTGATCCTCCTGTATAACCTCAGTCCAGCTTTACCCGTGATGCTCCTGTATAACCTCAGTCCAGCTTTACCGTGATCCTCCTGTATAACCTCAGTCCAGCTTTACCCGTGATCCTCCTGTATAACCTCAGTCCAGCTTTACCCGTGATGCTCCTGTATAACCTCAGTCCAGCTTTACCCATGATCCTCCTGTATAACCTCAGTCCAGCTTTACCCGTGATCCTCCTGTATAACCTCAGTCCAGCTTTACCCGTGATGCTCCTGTATAACCTCAGTCCAGCTTTACCCATGATCCTCCTGTATAACCTCAGTCCAGCTTTACCCATGATCCTCCTGTATAACCTCAGTCCAGCTTTACCCATGATCCTCCTGTATAACCTCAGTCCAGCTTTACCCGTGATGCTCCTGTATAACCTCAGTCCAGCTTTACCCATGATCCTCCTGTATAACCTCAGTCCAGCTTTACCCGTGATCCTCCTGTATAACCTCAGTCCAGCTTTACCCATGATCCTCCTGTATAACCTCAGTCCAGCTTTTACCCGTGATGCTCCTGTATAACCAGTCCAGTACCCATGATCCTCCTGTATAACCTCAGTCCAGCTTTACCCATGATCCTCCTGTATAACCTCAGTCCAGCTTTACCCATGATCCTCCTGTATAACCTCAGTCCAGCTTTACCCATGATCCTCCTGTATAACCTCAGTCCAGCTTTTACCCGTGATGCTCCTGTAACCTCAGTCCAGCTTTACCCATGATCCTCCTGTATAACCTCAGTCCAGCTTTACCCGTGATCCTCCTGTATAACCTCAGTCCAGCTTTACCCGTGATGCTCCTGTATAACCTCAGTCCAGCTTTACCCATGATCCTCCTGTATAACCTCAGTCCAGCTTTACCCATGATCCTCCTGTATAACCTCAGTCCAGCTTTACCCATGATCCTCCTGTATAACCTCAGTCCAGCTTTACCCGTGATGCTCCTGTATAACCTCAGTCCAGCTTTACCCATGATCCTCCTGTATAACCTCAGTCCAGCTTTACCCGTGATCCTCCTGTATAACCTCAGTCCAGCTTTACCCGTGATGCTCCTGTATAACCTCAGTCCAGCTTTACCCGTGATCCTCCTGTATAACCTCAGTCCAGCTTTACCCATGATCCTCCTGTATAACCTCAGTCCAGCTTTACCCGTGATCCTCCTGTATAACCTCAGTCCAGCTTTACCCGTGATGCTCCTGTATAACCTCAGTCCAGCTTTACCCATGATCCTCCTGTCCAACCTCAGTCCACCCATGATCCTCCTGTATAACCTCAGTCCAGCTTTACCCATGATCCTCCTGTATAACCTCAGTCCAGCTTTACCCTGATGCTCCTGTATAACCTCAGTCCAGCTTTACCCCATGATCCTCCTGTATAACCTCAGTCCAGCTTTACCCATGATCCTCCTGTATAACCTCAGTCCAGCTTTACCCATGATCCTCCTGTATAACCTCAGTCCAGCTTTACCCGTGATCCTCCTGTATAACCTCAGTCCAGCTTTACTCGTGATCCTCCTGTATAACCTCAGTCCAGCTTTACCCATGATCCTCCTGTATAACCTCAGTCCAGCTTTACCCATGATCCTCCTGTATAACCTCAGTCCAGCTTTACCCATGATCCTCCTGTATAACCTCAGTCCAGCTTTACCCGTGATGCTCCTGTATAACCTCAGTCCAGCTTTTACCCATGATCCTCCTGTATAACCTCAGTCCAGCTTTACCCGTGATCCTCCTGTATAACCTCAGTCCAGCTTTACCCATGATCCTCCTGTATAACCTCAGTCCAGCTTTACCCATGATCCTCCTGTATAACCTCAGTCCAGCTTTACCCCGTGATGCTCCTGTATAACCTCAGTCCAGCTTTACCCATGATCCTCCTGTATAACCTCAGTCCAGCTTTACCCGTGATCCTCCTGTATAACCTCAGTCCAGCTTTACCCGTGATGCTCCTGTATAACCTCAGTCCAGCTTTACCCATGATCCTCCTGTATAACCTCAGTCCAGCTTTTACCCGTGATCCTCCTGTATAACCTCAGTCCAGCTTTACCCGTGATGCTCCTGTATAACCTCAGTCCAGCTTTACCCATGATCCTCCTGTATAACCTCAGTCCAGCTTTACCCATGATCCTCCTGTATAACCTCAGTCCAGCTTTACCCATGATCCTCCTGTATAACCTCAGTCCAGCTTTACCCGTGATGCTCCTGTATAACCTCAGTCCAGCTTTACCCATGATCCTCCTGTATAACCTCAGTCCAGCTTTACCCGTGATCCTCCTGTATAACCTCAGTCCAGCTTTACCCGTGATGCTCCTGTATAACCTCAGTCCAGCTTTACCCGTGATCCTCCTGTATAACCTCAGTCCAGCTTTACCCGTGATCCTCCTGTATAACCTCAGTCCAGCTTTACCCGTGATGCTCCTGTATAACCTCAGTCCAGCTTTTCTCATGATCCTCCTGTATAACCTCAGTCCAGCTTTACCCGTGATCCTCCTGTATAACCTCAGTCCAGCTTTACCCGTGATGCTCCTGTATAACCTCAGTCCAGCTTTACCCATGATCCTCCTGTATAACCTCAGTCCAGCTTTACCCATGATCCTCCTGTATAACCTCAGTCCAGCTTTACCCATGATCCTCCTGTATAACCGCAGTCCAGCTTTACCCGTGATGCTCCTGTATAACCTCAGTCCAGCTTTACCCGTGATCCTCCTGTATAACCAGTCCTGGTGCCTAAGGGCCAGTGGAAGGAAGATATTAAAAAAAATTTTTATTAAAAATATCTTTATAAAATATTTTACATGCATGAAAACTTCTCATGATTTATGGCCTGTGTGGTGCACCCCCTTCTTCAGACCAGGCACAACAAACACAAAGTAAACAAAAAAAAAAAAAAAACCAAGTTAAAATATATGTGCCTATGTACTGTATTTAGGAAATGGATTTCTGTAACTTTGTCTTTTTACAGAATAGAATATCACAGGTGGTCCCCAGCTCTTTGCCATAATAAATGAACACACTGAACAGAAATGTATCACATGCAGGCTATTGAATTCCCCATGGGATCTGATCAAGAACTGCTCATTCATAAGATTTCATATGCAATTCAGACTTTTTCCACTGGTGGAATAATTGCCACATTTGTGGTGTAGTGAAAATGATTGGCTCGACGATGCAGACTAATCTCTCAGGTGTCTCATTACTTATCTACCTACTTTCAGGTGACCACTGAGTAGATGGGCTGATCTTCTTGTCAAAATACATTTTGGAATAACTTTATGTGAGGGTTCATCCAATGAGCACCCTCAGTCAGCTCAGGAGGCTGGCATATGAACCTAAAAGTTCTGTCTGTCTAAAAGTTCTGTCTGTTTTTGCTTGGAATGGACGGGCTGATCTGTGCTGTAGTGCAGACATGACAGAGGATGATGACAGCTAGCTCCAGTTACACAGGGTTATGTACAGAGGACAAGGCTCCCAGCCATAATCACCAGCAGGACCAGGGTTTTATTCTGGACTGAGATGGGAGGCCGTGTATGTGGAGCCTGTGTGGGGAGACCCCATGTGTGGCGCCCTGTGTGGGGAGCCCTGTGTTGGGAGCCCGTGTGTGAAGCCTGTGTGCGGAGCCCTGTGTGGGGAGCCCTGTGTGGGGAGCCCGTGTGTGAAGCCTGTGTGTGGAGACCCCATGTGTGGCGCCCTGTGTGGGGAGCCCTGTGTGTGGGAGCCCGTGTGTGAAGCCTGTGTGTGGAGCCCTGTGTGGGGAGCCCTGTGTGGGAGCCCTGTGTGTGAAGCCTGTGTGTGGAGACCCCATGTGTGGTGCCCTGTGTGGAGCCCCATGAGCTAGCCTGTGTGTGGAGCCCTGTGTGGGGAGCCCCATGTGTGGTGCCCTGTGTGGAGCCCCATGAGCTAGCCTGTGTGTGGAGCCCTGTGTGGGGAGAGTCTGTGTGTGTGGAGATATGCTCCCCACTGGGCTTTCTCTGCTGGGTCTACTGTCATGTCCCCACTTTGTGCGTGTAGGGAAGGTGGATGAAAGAAACAATGTTCATTCCTGACCCTTTGGTAGACAGCTGTTTGTGTTCACATCCTGGGGTCTAAGGGCCTGGGTCATTCACGTTCCATATTAAAATAATCATATCTATCTGTGTATTTAAAACTGGCTGAGACGTTGTACTCTGGCATTTATGTACTTTTTACTTTTAGATATATGTGCATCATCGTTGTACTTAACAATGTCCTATATGTCTATGGGCAACACATAGCCATGCAAACAAGACTTTTTATTACAGTAACATCCATAAGCATGTTTACAGCTTGCACTGGTTTAAATGGCTGGAGAATGGAACCCACACTAAATGTGTGTTTAAATCATGGTTCCAGCCCGTTTGATGGTTCTGCAAGGTTATCTTCCCTAAGGCCACTAATCTGAATGGTGAGCGTAAAAAATGGTTGGGAAGATGACAGTGAGCTGAGTGGAGCAGGAAATCAGTGTGTCAAATTGACCCGAACACACAACCTATTTCAGGAATCTTCTCGCCTCTATCTCTGTGGCATTGGGGTGATCCCAGATGAAATTTCCAGCAAACGCAAGCCATAAATCAAGTGCTCACAAATGTGTTTTCCTCTGAAAATGAAGACATCCGAAAATTGATTTTGGTCCGATGTAACCTATATTGCGGTCTAATGTGGTGTTGTTGGAGAGCAAAAAAGAAAGTTTATTACGTTTTCTGATTGTGAAGTGCTGTGTAATGCAGAGTTTATGGTGAAATGCTGCTTCTCTGTGGTCACAGTCTCCTCTTGACCCGGTGTGGCTCAGAAACGCCCTGAGATTCCAAGTTCTGAGGAATATTTTCCTTCAAATTTTTTGACACAAAATGTTCTGTTGAATACTTTTCATTTAAAATATGAACTAGAAACAATGAACAATCCAATTTTGCTTCAATATTTCAGAGTTCTGTCTGAAAATGGCACGATTACATTTTTACTTTAACTTGCAAAATATTGGTAATGTATGAACCAGTGCTTGGTTGTGCAATTGACCCAGTGCTCTAAATAGTGAAAATGAACACTGATAATGAGTTCTCTCAAATTCAGCCCTCAGACAAGATGAAGTATTAGTTTCACTCTGAATTTCTGAATGCTTTAGAGAAGGGTACATATTAACAGGGAAATGGATTCACTGATCATTTAGTGACTCAGGAAATGTTTGGGGTTGTATAGTCCAGTAATCCACACAGAAATCCATTCAGGTCGTACATAGAATGCATTCA
Organism: Albula goreensis; assembly: GCA_022829145.1. Classification (NCBI taxonomy): domain Eukaryota; kingdom Metazoa; phylum Chordata; class Actinopteri; order Albuliformes; family Albulidae; genus Albula; species Albula goreensis. The sequence continues at coordinate 1,168,527 of CM040750.1, read as the reverse complement.
AACACTCCGTATCACTTCTTTTACTTTTTTTTTGTTTGTTAGTGATAATCAAATTGATTAATATCTGTTTGTGTCTAACATTCTGGTCTATCCATTTCTAGAAATGAGCACTCCCCTCCCCCCCACCCTATAGCTATGTGGTTGACACAGCTGTGTTGGACAGTAGGATGGGATGGCACCCTTCCAATCTTATCACCTCGCGCAGTGACAGCTCAGACCCATGCACTGCGTTTTATGGATCAGACTTTAAACCAGCCCTGTCAAGAACAAGCATATAAAAGATATCCTGCAACAGCCTGCGGGGACATTAACCCCGAGTCACGGACAAACTCTGCATTACGTTTGACCTAGATAGAAGTCCTTGTAAGAAGCAAATAGTCATAAAATCGAGGGTTCTTGATTGTTTTCCTTATGAACTGCTATGTAAATGGATGTCTTGTTCTTATAAGTTTATTGCAACTACAATATATTAGGTATTCTCAATGTCTGTTTTTATACCACTGTGCTACCTTGGGACAGATGCTACCATCAGCTTAATAATAAGAAGTGCTCGAGCTTTTACCATTTTTGTGTCCACTTTTGTGAGACTACTGTGCTTTTATTTTCATTTAAGGTGACATTCACTGTCCTTTAAAGGAACAGAGGATGAAGGTGCATTGCAAGAAGTGAAATTGGTACAGAAGGTGTTCTTTACAGTAATCCATTCACTTTGTTGACTCAAGAAAGGCACTCTTCTTTAGGTCAACAGCAAAGCCAATGTTTGTGTTCAGCATATCAATATAGTTTCCAAATTTTTCAGTTATGCATTTCAGCTCACTAGCTTTGCAGCTAACTAGCCTTTGCAGTTATGCATTTCAGCTCACTAGCCTTTGCAGTTATGCATTTCAGCTCACTAGCTTTGCAGCTAACTAGCCTTTACAGTTATGCATTTCAGCTCTCTAGCCTTTGCAGTTATGCATTTCAGCTCACTAGCTTTGCAGCTAACTAGCCTTTGCAGTTATGCATTTCAGCTCTCTAGCCTTTGCAGTTATGCATTTCAGCTCACTAGCTTTGCAGCTAACTAGCCTTTGCAGTTATGCATTTCAGCTCTCTAGCCTTTGCAGTTATGCATTTCAGCTCACTAGCCTTTGCAGTAATGCATTTCAGCTCACTAGCCTTTGCAGTTATGCATTTCAGCTCACTAGCCTTTGCAGTTATGCATTTCAGCTAACTAGCCTTTGCAGTAATGCATTTCAGCTTACTAGCCTTTGCAGTTATGCATTTCAGCTCACTAGCCTTTGCATGCAAGCTCTCTGCATTTCAGCTCACTAGCCTTTGCAGTTATGCATTTCAGCTCACTAGCCTTTGCAGTTATGCATTTCAGCTCACTAGCCTTTGCAGTAATGCATTTCAGCTCACTAGCCTTTGTCCGGATATGCTGTATTATGTGTGCTATTGGGAAACATAAAATTGACATGAACAGATGTTTTTCAGGTGTGGCAAGCGCTACCTTAGCTGCTTCTCAAAACCTCCCTAATGTATGATTGTTTACTATAAACTCCTTTACATTTTTCCTTGTGTTTTTCCAGTTAACTTATTTGATGGGTGTGCACTGTACCTATAGCTTTGGGTTTCCCTAACCAACACACTCATTTACTCACTGGATATTTCAGGTGTGGTATATTAGCGGCCCTCAGATCTGCATGTAGCAGCTGTGCTACACTTTTTCTCAACAACACTAGTTTGAGTTACTTTTCATTTTCATGAGTTAATTTGAACTTTCCATACTGCATAGGTGAGGGTAATCGTGAACACTTGCATCTGAATGTGAGCCAAGGTTACGGACCGGTCGAATCCTGGCCTAGGTATTCGTTGCAATAGCATGTAATTAATGTGTAAGTTACGTTAGGGAAAGTGTAAGTTATGTTAAAACTTCATCTCATTGTAGAATTATTTTTGCTTGTGGTTTTAACCTCTTGATCATGGACAAAAGCAAAAAATATATAAATATAACCTATCCCCCATCCACACACAGGTCGACACTTTTATTATTATTATTATTATTATTATTATTATTATTATTATTATTATTATTATTATTATTATTATGGTTATTATGGAATTGTGCAACAGGATGGAGCCATATGCATGAATGGTATAGTTTTATTAAAACTCTGTGAGAATATGCCCTTTGATGTTTAAAACTTCACCCATTTGCAACTATTTGGCAGTATGGAATTATGTGCATTTTTTAATCTTTCGTCACAAAGAACTTCTGCTGTCATGTATTCCTTCCAGTAAAAATATTTTTTAAAAATGCATTTTAAAAAATGTAACAAAATTCACATTTTCATGACCTTGTCTGCTAAGCTTCATGAGAACGCTACGACAAATCATTTTCAGTGTGTCTTTCAATAAGCTTGGCGAAGCTTGATACCAATTATTAGTTGTTCCCAATCAGCAAGCGCAGCAAAGACTGCAGAACCATGTTCAATTCATCTTTTCTCCCATAAGGACTCCTCCACCTGTCACTGCCTGCCCATCAGTCATTCAGCTTACACACTTTCACAGTCCTCGCCAGGATCCCAGCGTTCCTCACATTGGCCCAATTCTCCTTCCTCTGTGCAGAATTCTCAGACCCCTCAGATTCAGTGGGTGGAGGCGGGCGAAGCATTTCGCCGGCCCCCTGCAGCAGTAATCCCAGCGGGGGAGTGCAATTTGTCCGGAAGCCTTCAGGAGGAGCCGGGGGCGGAGACGGGGGGCAGAGGGGTCAGCGGGGGGTGCAATAAAGCGGCTTCGCTACATCATCGCCACGGTAACGGGGCACTCCTTTGTTTGGACCGGCGGCTGATGCATTTGCATTCATATTGTATGCCTTACTGTTATCAATCCAGGTGTGGCTGTCGTCCTGCAAGGGGAATGCAAGGTTGTGCTGCTGAATCGAAACAAAGGTTACTCCACACTGTTGATCACACTCTTAAATATATGTTTGTAAAAGTAAGCTGTTAAAAAAATTGAAAGATTATATGGTGTATATTGTTCTGTATGTAAATTATGACATTGGTGACTTAAAAATATATGTAATATCAAGCCATGCAATATCATATCAGGGAGAAAAACAGCTTCACGTTGATTAAGAATTTATGATTTAAGTCAATGAGGGACCAACTGAAAACAAACACAAATAAGTGCAGATAAGATATTATGTGGTCATTTTTAATTGAAAAATGTAAATGAGATTTAAAATATAATAATTACACTACACCATTTTTTTTGTAACAGAAGACGAATGGATATGCAGGTATACCCTTTGCTGTTTAGAGCTGAATCACTGAGCTCAGTTTAACAGATATGAAAAGTCATTGCTTACGTATTTTTCTTTTTCAAGAAAAAAATGTGCAAAGACGATTTGAGTGATTTCAGTAAAATGGAAATTCATGCAATTCTTCCCATGATTGTGCTACACTTAACCAGAAAAGCAGACATCATTATTTTTAATAAATCTGTTTTACCTGATTTTTACACACTGAATGACCGATAGCTGATCTCCTGCAGCGACCATTCCTGCCTATTTCCAGAGGATGCTGTGAGCGGGTGACTCCTCTGGTTCACGTGGCAACAAGCCCTTTACACACGCTGCAGTGCCAAAGACAAATAACATTTACCAAACAGCAACATAAAAAAAATATTCATGGCTTTTTCAAGTACATTGGGTTGTTTCCCAAGAATTATTAGCCTATAGATTGAAGAATGGGGTCGTTCATGCATTTTTGCATTAGAATTACATTATCAAATGTAGGAGTTTATCATCTATGAAAACTATGCAGAGAAATTATAATGTACCATTAAAAGGTGATTTCCCTTTATCAATTATTATTTGTTTTGTAAAAATATGAGTAATAAGGTATTAGTTTCATAATATTTCATCATAAAATTATAAAATGTTTGCAAATAAGTAGTGAATATACATTTTGAGATTATGTTACAACCTTCTATATAAGTTATCTCATGACTTTTACATTTTTATTCATGTGTATTATGTGTATTTTATTTTTCTAAATATCCCATACAAACACTTTTATTTTACAATGAAAGAAACATTCCGTTGCACATCCTTTCTGCTTCCACCAACCGCAAAACTAACGTCACCGTAGCAGTCTCCAGTATCCATTTTGCCCTGCGAACCAGAAAATGATAACCAATTTCTTTGTCATTTTCCATTCTGCCTGATCAATGTAAGTTTTTAGCGATGCTCAAATGCTGAAATTCAAACTGCTCATACACTTCTGAATGCATCTAGAAGAAAACATAAAATATACTGATAACAGAAGTAATTGACTTCTTACATCATAATTCACTACATGCACACAACATTTTGGGGTTGCCATGCAGTGACTGACGCTTGTGAATATTATTGGGTGTTCCAATGGTAACTCCTGAGCTTTAAACAGAGGTGACAGAAATCTAACGTCTAAATCATTTGGTACATCTCAGTCTGGTAAGGAAAAATGCTGGTCTGGGGTCAGTTGTGCCATTTCAGTTAAAATGGACGAAGTTAGAACATACATGGGGCAAAGTGAGAAATGGAAAATGTTCATCTCTTTTACTTTAAAAAGTGGCTTATGATGAGAACAATCCTGGATTGTTTGACAAAGAGACGTACTAAAGCCTTTCTAGTGTAAGAAATTAGGCGAATTCAATACAGTAAAAAAATTTTTTTACAAACTTCTAACAGTTTGAGATCACTTAAATGAATCCTATTCAGTACTCCACTCATGCCACTTCTTCATAATGGCACATGCATTGTCTGTATTTATGTTTCGGATGTTTGAAATAAAAATGGGCTTTTTTTGAACATCTTGAATCATGATAATATCCAAAATGTGATCTTCCCTCATTCTTTATCAATAGTTTTGAGATATGCCTCTTTGTCTAATTGTGATTAATTTTTTTTGTTTTATCAATAGAAATAGTGATTCATTTCAATCTAATGCTTTCCTTTTTGTGCCAGTGATGATCAAGACTTTGATGTTGATAAGGCATAATCACATATACTCAGTGTGCGAACTGTACCATGGCTTTCGGGGAGCTCTTTTTTTTTTAACGGGGGGAGAGGGGGCGCTTACGCATGTCTCAAAGAGAGGACTGACTGTGGCTCATGCTGCAAAGAAACATTCATAGCTGCAAGCATGTAGGCCTTCTTGCTTTAGGCTATGTCAGCACATCTGATATATCATGGCAAGAATAGCATGCATGCCGGTGCCAGTGAATTTGTGATGAATCACCCTCATGCATGAATCATACATCAATAACAGCCTAATTTTACACATGATCCATGATGACGAAGACACAGAAAAATAGAAGTGCATGGCAAAAATACCATATTGTCAATATTTTTGAGACCCCCAAAATTTCAGAAATCATGTTTTCAGGGGAGCTCATGTCTTAAGAGGAGCCAAGGCTCCCCCCTGGCTCGATGTAGTTCACACCCTGCATACTTCTTCATACTGTAAACTCCCTTTTATTTATCCCTTTTAGGGGGCAAAAGGAAGAATAAAACACAAATGTCATACAAAACGGGTTTAAAACCGCACAGCCATATGAAAGCCCCAAAGTCCAAAACCCAAAAAGTCCTTTCAGCCTACAAGGCCTAATTGAAGGCAAGCACTCACAGCTGAGTTGATTAGAAATCACTCTCAGGTGAGGCTGCCTGTTAGTGAGGCCTCTGCTGCTGCAGCTCCAGTTAACTCTCCAGGCTGAGGGAGGGAACCAGGAGACTGACAGCAGTACAATGGGAGGAGCTGAGGAGCTTGCTCCTCCCTCCACCTCTCCCGGCACCACACAGATTACAGGGTTCGTCGCTCACTAAGCAGAACCATGTTATTCTAACACATGAACTGGAGATTCGGCCCCAGTGCATTGAGAGATATTCCATTTCCACCCTGAGTGATGGGCACTCTGCTCTCTTCCAGTAATCACATCGATGGGCTTGTCAGAGCAAGCATTCACAGTCCACTTTCAGTCAGAAACTTCCAAAGGACTGGAATAACCTGTCACTGTGACTGGCTGAAGACTCTCCTCTCACACATTGCAGGCAGATAGCAGCATGAAGGAGTAAGTCCCTCCCGCTGCAGCACTGTTAGAACATTGTTATTATGGTTTGCCTCCTTTCCTGTGGATACATCTTAAATTCCTTCAGCGGTATTGGTCTTTGTCTGGTTTGCTTGAGTCACAGATATACACAAAAGACCCATCAATAAAGAATTTAGCTGCACAGTGTGAGCAGCTATAAATTCTGCAGCTGAGTTTGTTCCAGTCTACATGCTCTTCTGGTGGTTATTATCATGGAGTCTATTTCGATGGTGGCATATTGGCAGCACTCCTATCTTGGAAGACTGGAATAGATGCTTTTATGTAACCTCCCCATCTCACTGAGTGTCTTGTGTGGTGACTTTCTAGGGTCAATGCAGGTATGTTTGAATAGGGGCAGAAACAGACTGCTTCTCTCGGCTAACTAAACCCAATGAGTCACGTGGGCTACACCCAGCCACACTTTGATCCCTGCTGCGCAGATGAGCCCGTGTAGCTGAAGGTGTGCGGGGAAAGAGCCTGCAGCCTGCCCTCTGTGCCTCTCCTGTTCCTGCAGGGCTATTCAGGACTCTGATGGCACTTCTCTCTGCCTTGGTTCATCTTTCCGTTATGCAGTTTGACCATGTGCCTGAGGCCTAACTCAGCGTTTGTTTCTAAGGTGGCTCAGATGTGATTTTGTAACCAAGTCACAGAGTTTAGCGCCTTCTCAGGTCGGTGTGTTTCTGAGCTCCATTCTTCATGCCTGACTGAGATCTTGAGGGAATATGAGTGTGCAAGGATCATGTTGTGCCAGACAGCAGTGTGTCTTCTTTTTCAGCCAGTGCATGAAGCTTTCCCCTGTCCAATCAGAGACCGTCTCTCTGGAATTTGTGAGTTTCAGTCTCCTGTGATATGGAGCCATAACGATTCGCTGAATTAACTTGTTTATCATCTGCAAGTTGGTGCAACAGTCTGCCTCAGGCGTAGTCTACATAGAATTAAGTCTAAATTAGAATAATGTGATTCCATTTGTTCACAATTGACTTTAATTGAACTTCATGAATCGGGTTTATGACAAAAGACTGGTAGAATCTTTTTTTTCTTTGTCACATATTCAGCCGGGTGTGATCAGGTGTTTCTCAATGAGTATTTTGTTATCATTTTGGAGCACTGAATTGATTTGAAGGAATTATAGTGCAGCCTATAGTCACTTCAAAAGACCTCTAACCTAAAATGCATAAACATTTCAATTTCTCTGGCAATGCAGTTGACATCATGCTTTCATTTGTCAAATCTCCAATTAAAATTATTCCTTTGGGTTGCCTAATGGTGCCTGCTGTAATTAGTAGACCAAGGCATTCTATTTGGCTGATTTATTAGAATTCAACTAAAAAATCATTAAAGATCCATGGGCTTGAGTTTTTTATTTCCCTATCTGTTTTTGAAGTGGGGTTATGTCTTCAGGGAACAGCGAACCATTTCCCTCCCTCCTCTTTTTTCAGTCCAAAGAATTGTGTTGAATTATTAATGTGTTGAGCTTTAAAAGTGCGAACACCCTCCGCACAAGGTGACCGCATCCATGGCCAAGTCTCATTCTTTCTCCCGTTTTCAGGAACTGTTGATAAAAGGATGCTCAAAGCGGATGAATGAAGTTGTATTCCAATATATATTTATAATAGAACATCAGCATTCCAGTGCTACAATGTTGCTTAGAATGATCTTTCTTCCATCTGCAATTATCATCGGAGACACGTCGCTCACAATGTTATGATACCTTTTCTGCCAAGGGCCAAACAATATGTCTTAATTAACAGACGGGATATGAATATAATGTTATTTAGCTTCAGTTATTAGACAGCTGTCAGGTTCAGAAGTGTCTGTGTAATAACCTACAGAGAAACCTTCAAGTTCCCTGCAGCACAGTTCCAATGTCCATGACATGGGTAAGAATTCTCCACACAAGGGACCTGCTCAACCTATCCTTTTCCTACTGGATAAGCCTAATCTGGCAACCAACAAGTCACACGTTAGTTGCTACACACCACCATCCCATAATGACAGGCCCCCCTTTCAAAGTTACCTTACAGCAGATATAGGTGTTAAAGGATAGTGGATAGTTATGTTCATTAAGTGCTTTTTAAATTGAACATTAAAAAGAAGGTGTGCGGTATAACTGAGATGAGTAGATGCTGGTACAAAGTTGTCGAATGCTCTCCTCATTTTAATTGGTAAAATAATATATAATAATTCTGGTGTATCACTATGTTTTAATTCCATGTGTTATACTCCACACCTGTGTAGACCCTGGATCTCCAGACAGGCAGCCACATCACTTACAAGAAGCGTTCACACAATTTAGCATTTCACATGAGCTTTAATCTGTTCTGTACTTGCCTCACCTTCCAAAGAACAAACCTTCTTGATCAAATGTGCAATTTCAGTTAAGGAACATACAGGAACATTCAAGATGATATCATGATGGTAATGTTCTTAAAACAGACTGTGAAAATATGAATTGTTAAAATATTTTGTCAAAGCAGGAGAAAATGTGACAGGCATGACCACACCTACTGGTATCATTCCATAATGACTACTGTTTAGTCCTAAACAAACTTAATGGATGACATGTCATGGTAAAGTCTGAATAATATTGTTGGGAAAATTATCAGTTGAATTCAGATAAACACATTTTTCCATTTTTCCCCTATCAGACTGACCACACCGACCACACACCCTTAAGCAGTGGTACTTTTTCCCTATACTTGGTCTTTATTGTTTTCCTCAGAATCTACACCCTGACTTTTAATGAATATTTTAAGCACTGGTCTCTCACACACATGTTTCAACTGTAACCCCAGACTCCCTTCTGAGAATGTTGACTTGAGTCAAAAGGGTAATCAATACAGTCTGCCTTTTCCTGTTTGCATCGCCTGAAACAAACAAAAAACTCAACACTTCATCAGACTGTAATGGGCAGAGAATGGACACATCTTGGACACCACATCCAGGGTTGGGTAGGCATGGTAAACCCTCGCCATAGGCTCCTCTATTCCACATTTTGAGTTTGAGATTTATCATCCTCAGACTGTTCTTTGCAGAGAAGGAAACAGAATAAAATGTTATAGTAGCTGCATAAGCTATGAAGTACTGTGTAGATTATGAAATATATAGGAGGCAGAACATATTTTCTGCACTATTTCAAAGTTGTAGGTAGAAGGTGTTGGTGGTTGTTAGTGGCAGTGGAATCTAATAACATTCACACTGCACGTTCTACCCCATTATCCTTCAACTGCTGGTCTGTGAAACAATTCAGAAGATCACATTTACACATGTTCATGTGTATTTCAATTGATTTACTGTTGTTGTGTTTGGGCTTCTAATTTGTTATGTATCTTGATCCACCAGGTTAGGGTGTAAACATGTACTGAATAGAAGGCTTGCAAAGCGATGAAACTGTCAGTGGTGTGTCTTATGCAGTAATAATGTCACTTCTGTATCTTTGGAGCATATGGACTTTGAAGAGTGGAGGAATGATCATTTTGTATGCTTTGCCTCCTGTGTCACATTTTAGCTCTATTTTAAATTATTTTAAACAAATAAAACTTTAACACTTTAGCATGCATGTGATTTTTGTTAATTAACTCAATGGCAATGTGACACGACTGAGTGTGAATGGCATTAGCACCATAGCAACAGCTTAACGTGTGCGACTGATGTGTTAATGACATGTTAACGCAGTTACATTGAATCAGCTTAGCTTCGCTAAACATTCCAAATGCTAGGCTTTGCACTGACAGAAGTGAGAGTGGACAGGCATCATTTTCTGCTTTCGATATTTTCATAAATGCCATGAACCCAAAACATGCCCAATGACCTGAGATCAGTCTAAATTGATCTTAAAGTTCATTTACCTCGCTTTGGTGGTGATGTTTTTTGAGGTCTGTTGTTTCATACTCAGATCTGTGTTTGTCTTTGACAGAAGTGATTTTTGGTATGGAGCGTTTCTCTCTCGTTTCACGCTGTGCTGTGCATTCTAAAAGTCCTTTCCTCCCAGATCTCCAAATCTCTGTGCCCCAGCATTTGTGGCGCATGTTGAGAGCCATTGTGCTTATTGTCAGCCCAGCTTTAACAGCCTGGTATGACATGCCTCAAGCAGTGCTTCGGCCACAATTACAGCCTGTCCACATTGGACTCCTCTCCCGTCTCCCGGTTGAAACTGCCGGAGAGGACCGGTTAATGGAAATGGCTGCCTTTCATCTCCACCAACGTGCCGCTAATGGGAAGCTTTCTCCGTACCTCTCTGCAGAGATTTCTGTGGCGCTGATGCTGCCTTTCATTCCTGCGAGCACAGAGGATAGATGTAATCTGAATGGAAAATCAGTCTTTTTCTTTCGTACAATCTTTGGCAAGCCTTGACTGAATGTTATGTGGGTATAAAATGTTCTTACGGAGCAGTAATGAGTATTATTTAAAAATGGGCATGGCTCTAAATGATCTCATAATTTATAAAAATAATTATCCTCCAAAGCCCAGTGAATCAGAACCATTTCTGAAAACAGGCTACGCCTGAAATAAGAGAAGGACAAATGGAAGCCATTGAGCGTCATGTATGTTGTTTTCTTGTCTTAACTACAGGATTAGCCTTTGACTTTGTGCTTTTATCTACATGCTTCCACCAAGAGGACGTAGCTGTCGCTTGGTGTGATCAGGGCCGGAGAATGTTGACGTTTTCTCCTCCCGGCTGTGTCCATACTGTGGAGGCCCTTCTATCAGCGCCTTTCTGTCTCTGTGCTCTGCTCTCCCCTCAGCTGTGTGAGGTGCTCTGGTGGGAAGCGCTCTGAGAGTGGAGAGAGTTATCTACTCCTCCCACCCCCCAGATACGTTCACCAGGCAGAGAGAGAGGGGTTCAGGGAGAAGATCATTCTTTCCCAGGTGCCAGCTGTGCTGCGCCTCACTCGCTCACAGTGTTAACATCTAAACAAAAGGAGAGACGCAGCAAAGGTTTAGGGCCGCTGGCTGTTTTTCATGATAACCAAAGCAACTTGATATGCTTAATTACAGTTACATTTCTGCATTTGTGTATTCATATGAAAATTTTTTATGTTTTATACACCGGAAATATTGTAACATATGTAAGAACACATGACAAGAATAGGCCATCCAATCCAGTTAGGCATGCCAATTACCCACAATATTACAGTATTCTGTATCTATTACTACATCAAGTCTGGACTTAAACAAACGGTTTCTGGCTTAACTAGCTGTTAACCTATTCTAAGTATTGAGAGTTTGTTATGTGAATAATTCTCCCTTATATCAGTATGTAATTTATACTTCATTATTTTCCATTTATGCCTGATGCAAAATGTGTTCTGGAGCCTCAGGTATGAGAGCATCACAGTGGCCTTTCATTAAAGGTACAAATACAAGAATATGCTAGTTATCAATATCCAAGAGTAAGACTAATGCATGTAGCACTTATTACTTAACAGTAATAAGTAATTAACATTGCTTTTAGGGAGTAAAACTAAAATAAATGCTTGATGTTTCTTGGACATTTCAAAAAGCATAAACACAAAAGACAAATGCATATCTGTGGATTATCCTGTCACCAACATTCAAGAACGATGATAGTCAGATTTGATGTATGAGTGAACCTACACTGACTCTACACTCATTCTGAAAAAATCATTTTATAGTTGGCTTTGCTCCACCAGAAGTCCAAAAACTCCCAAATACACTACAGAATTCTTTGTCATTAGACAACTGGCCGTTTATTTTTAGAAAACAGTCCCTGAAATTTTGGTGGATCTAAAGCAGTATTCCAATGTGATACTGCCGGAAAGTAACTAAGGCTGGGTGTTTTTACGATTCTTCCCAGACAAAAAAATGAATGGTTTATTAAAGAAATCCTTGCGAGGTGAACCTTGCATAATGGGTTGGGGGGTTTGGAGGATAGTTTTTTTTCTTGTTTTGTGACACACTGTGCAAATGTTTTGAGATGAACTGCTTAAAAAAAAAACAAAAGACTGCATATTGTGTGTGTCATTGCCCCTTTAAGAGACAGCCTGATGGAAGAGGAGGGATTTACAAAATACTACTTCCTGGGCATAGGTTTGGAGTGCTGTGTGTGAGGAGAGTGGACTTTCCTGTTTGGTTGTACCAGCCAGATCATTCCTGTGGACCAAGGGGACTACAGGGGTTGTATGACCAATTCAGACCCTGTTCATCGGCTTTGGACAGTGTGGAATTAAAAAAAGGAAAGGAAAACCAAAGAAAACTACACACAAACCAAGAAAGGAGGCTGACCCACTCAGGACACATACCTGAATGGACAGGACTCACACCTGTGGAGGCTTCTGTAAGCAGGTGAGATCCATGCCTTAAATTGACTTTTTTTGGATTTTTGTTTTTCTAAGGCCTACTCGTGGAGGCTGTGTTTTGTTGTTGCAGTGCTTGCTACCAGACTATATTTGTTGTTGCGGGTCTTTCTTGAGACTGTGGGATGGGGGAACTGTTGTAAATATTGTATCATATGTTTGATGTGTATGGATTAGGAATGTAGGGTGCACTCAAGTTTAATACATTGGTTCACTGGGTTTCACAAAACGTGTGTTATATCTGCCTCCCAGGTACATGCAGAGCTAGGATATCCCATTTTACTCTAGCACTGATTGGGGGACGTCCAGTTTGATTGTTATAGAGTGCTGGCCCGTATGGGGGGCACTGTGTGGGCTGGTAGTAAACTGGGTGAACTGGTGTATGCTGTAATATTCCCATCTGTAAAATGGCTGACAATCTTAACAGTATTGAAAATGAGTCAGAGCCAGAGCAAGGCGAAACCCTATATTTCGGCCAGGGCCTTTTGTAACTTTTAGAGAACCGGTGTCTGAGATTTCATCCCTTCTGAGTGAGATGTATATTAATGATGATGCTGAGGAGAAGAATCCCGATGCTTCTAATGTAACCATCAAACAAACCCGCAATGTAGTGGAGGAAATCAGAGATTCTGTTCGTGCTCTGAGTAACAAGTTTGAAACTTTGGAAAATGATTTCAGAACCTCACTTGAAAGTACTGTAAACCAAGAGACCAGCTTAAGGCAGCATGTTGAACAGAGGTTTGAGGGTATTGCAACTTTGCTACAAACTAGAGCAAGGGGTAGCTGAATGTGTTCAGCGGCGGGATGAGCAGTGGAAAAAAGAAATGAATAGGTTAAAGCTCATTAGTACCCCACCAATCAAACGTCCTTTTGTTACCCCACACTCATTGGGCGTGATAGCAGGAATGGTTCTGGTTGTAATGTGTCTGGCACTTAGAGTTTCCAAGTTTTGGGGAGTCCCGAGACACCACAGAGGTACTGAACTTTGTGGAGCAAACTTCCTTTCACTGAGGCCTGTGTCAGATGCTGAACTCATCGCCACCTCAGCAGCCGTGCTGAAAGGCTCAGCTCGGAGTTGGTGGATGGTTGAAAAGACTAGAGTCCGTAATTGGTCAGAGTTTAAGAAGGTCTTTCTCACAGCGTTCTTGCCCACTGATTACATGACGGAGGTGGAGGAACAGTTGAGAGTCAGGGTCCAGGCTCCAGATCAATGCCTACAGGACTTTGTATATGACTACAGGGCTTTGTGCTTAAAGTGGAAGCCAGACATGACTGAAAGTGAAATGGTGAGGGGCATAATGAACAACTGCATGTTTGGGTGAGTGTTAGGGTTTGGGTCATGTTCCCATTGCCAGCCTGACCACACTGTACCTAGTTCCCCAGTCTTGACGTAATTCCTACACTTGACTTTTTAGTAAGAAACAAAAAAGTGCATGGAAGAAAAATTTTAAAAATAAACTATGATGAAAAGTTTTAAGCCAACATATCTCCAACCCCAGATTGTAATGGATAAAGTGTCTGAGTCTGTATTGATTTACATTCAGGCCTCTTTAGGCCACATTGCCCTTGTACTCGCTACAGTAAGTGTAGCAACTACACGTAGCAACTCCAAGACAAGGGATAAATCAATCAAATCATACATAAGCAGTTGACCATTTTGACATCGTCTGGTGACCACTGAAAATGCTCTTGAACCTTGATAGGATTGTTGATCTCAGTGTGGCCTGTGTTCATAATTAATATTTGCAACTATTTAATCAATCAATCTTTATATAGTGCCAATCAATCAATCAATCAATCAATCAATCTTTATATATTGCCATTAACAGGAAAGTCAAGGCAATTTTGTTGAGCCCATACTGTCTGATATTACCACTTAGTCTGCACTAACAATCCAGTTCCTCCTTTGTACAGCAGTGACTGAATGTGAAATAATCCCTAGTCTCCCGTATTTTCAATCAGCACCATAAAAACCAGAAAAATCATTCCCCAGCACCACACTAATTTGAAGTGCATGGCTGCTAAGCAGATGTTTCCTCACCAGCACGCAGCGTTGAAGCCAAAGGTGCAAGTACATATCTCCTGAGAAAAATGCTGTCACTACTAGAAAGAATTTCACATTTGCATATTGGAATAAAAAAGCTATTTACTCCCCAAACTACACACACTTTTTATGATGTACTTTGTTTTTCTCTCTCAGCTCTGCACTAGAAACAATCATATCACTTATTTGCAGTGTTGAAACAAACATGGCCATCTACAGCTACATGGCTGTGAATAACTTATTTATTGGTTTGGAAATGAAAAGCACAGATTTTTCACGAGCTTACCTGGTCAGCATTCACAGCACCTCCGGTAAAAATGCTCACCTGTTTGCAACAGGCCGTAGTATTTCAAACCTCTCCCTCCACAGGAAACTGCAGCCAGATCATTTAGACACCTTGGTGCAGATTATGTCCAGGACGACAGAGAATCAGCACAGTGCAATTGCCATGGGTGACAAAAATGGTGGGGAATGATGAAAGTGTACTGTAGCAAAAAAAAGAAAACCTCATTAAAGTCTGAAATCCGGGAAATACATCTTGCCTGAAAACTAAAAAGCATGCAACGGGGTTGAACAAAACAGTTCATTACTATTCCAGCGTATTGTGTCTGCACTCTACCGTTTGCCATACATCTGTAAAAATGCATTCTCTCCCTGGTTCTGCTTCTTTACTGTGCCCCCAGCTTAATTCTGCCTTTTGGGGTTCTGGAGGTCACCACACTAAAGGGTTAACCTCTCAGCCCCGCAGATTTCAGCTTTGTCACAACATTGGGAGTGCCGTATTATTATGTCTGTTAAGATGCTTGCTGAAGATAAGATTTATGAGACAAGTCTGAGTGTGCAGTTTTAAGCAATTTTACAAATTTCTTTTACAATTTTTGGTATAGGCCTCAAGGGACTGCCAGAATGTTAAATGGAGTAAATTATCTGTGAGCAGAAGCTCAATCTTGGAAGACCCCGAACAGTCATACTAGAAGGTTTTTTCTGTTCCTTGGTGGGTGGCTTCCCCCCTTTTCTTCTCTTTCTCTGGAGGAGGGATGTGGGAGTTTGGTTGGGGCTGTTTTGGGTCAGTGGTGCGTTCAAACAGACAGGAAACTAATTTCCTCCCAAGTTCATGCTGCATTCTTGCCAGGCAGTTTTTATGTTGAGTTTGTGAGAAAGCCGCCTCTTTATCAAGGAGGTGGGAGTTGGTGACACCTAGCGAGATCCAACGCTTCCCATGATTCCCTGGCCAGTGGGGCCTTATGTCAGGTTTAAGGTCTCTCAAAACGTGAGGAAAAACATGATTTTATAAAATCATGCCATTGGCAAACGTTTACTGCAGCTTTAAAAAACCGCTGACTGTGCTGAGCCTGTTCACGGAGAAAAGTAATTCTATTGAGAGAGACCGACTTCAAACGAGAGGTAGCGCAGCATTCCTCTAAAAAACCATTAGCTCCTAGTAAGAAAGCAGCAGGACTTGTTAACATGATGTTTAATTCAAAGGAAAACTTGTAATGATACTTCAAAGTCAACAGTAGTGTCTTCTTTGAAGGCAGCGCTTAATTTGCCATCTGACACTGACGTTTTATTGTTTGGAATGTTTAAATTCCACATATATAGTTCACTTTAGCAGAAATGAAAATGCTGTGTATTAAAGTAAACAGAGTTCACATGTTCTGCAAAAAGTTGTTTGGTAAAAATCGTGAATACTTATGATTTAGGTTTATTGAGCACAGCTGCTGGCTAGCTAGTTAGCTGGATAGAGATTGTTGAAAAATGTCTATCTTTTTTGTTGTGACCTCCTTCTCCACAGAGCTAGCTATGTTAACCACTGAACTGTGAGATGAGATGTGATTGGAGTTTATAGAACAAAATTCTGAGCTCGGTACATTCAGAGATAGCTAAAAAGTGCTTAACTTTTCCACCAAACTATAAGATTAGGTGGGTTGAACTAACTGTCTTGAACCAAATTACTGGCTTGAACCAAAATACAGCTCTACAAGCACTGTTGCGCTCAACATTTTTTTTCAATTTTTAAAAATGATCTTAAAATAACATTCTTTTTATTTACAACTTGCTATTGTCCCCTCTTGAGGAACACATTGAGATACAATCATGTTGTTGGATACATTCTGAATCATCGATAGTAAAAATAAAGTTCATATCAGAACACAATGATAATAAAATTTCCGTAGCTTCCATAACTAATTGATATTGTCCTTCTGCCTGCTTTGCTTATTCAGGCGGTTTAAATGGAAAAACCAAAAGGAGGACTTTATAATTATTTATTAAGGAGTCTACACATCTTCCATGAAGCGTGTGCCGAATGAGTAAACATCGCATCATGATAGACAGGCGTTTGGCAGGATGCTTTCATGACAGACTCGCTGATAAGGACAGATGGACACTGCTAAAAACCAGAAACAACAAAGCCCAGTCTATAATCTCTGCATTTATCCCACACCTTGACTTCCAGCTTTACCACCTCAAATGAAATACCTGTTATGAAAAATATTTGATTATTATTTTTAAACCCTATAAATGCAAAGATGAAATATCAGTACAGACCTCCACACATGCAGTCAAGGGTCAAGTATATTGAAATGTATTACGTAAGCTTGACAAGTTTCCATGTTCAACTCTAATAGGAGCTTCTGTTTAATAAGATTTCTATCCAATGGAGTAATGAATGTAAGTTGACGTTTTTCTGCGGGTGAAAAGGTGCAGAAAATCACCCCAAAGAGATCAGTTTCATCTCCCCACACCTCCATTTAAGCAATCAGATAACCGCACCGTGCAGCATTTGACCGCTAGTACATATTTATCTGGGCTGAATCCCCTGAGTTCTTGATGGGCACAAAGAAATAGTCAGTTTCCAAGTGAGATACAGGAGCCAGTTCCAGCCAGCTAGCCTTCAAAATGTGAGACAACACTGCCCCCCACCACTCCCTTCCTGCCTCAAAGTGTGTGTTTGGATGAACAGCTGCTAACCAAATCTGCCTCCCTATCCTTCACTGAAAATTAGCATCAAATGTGCTGGCGTGAGAGTGGGAGGCAGGTTTGACTGAACATGTTTTCCCATTAAAAAGTCTTCAGGAAGCTGGAGGTACGGGACAGGAAGCAATTTGCCTAAAACAGCTGAGGAGGGACAAAATGAATTTCCCACAAAAAAGGTCAAAGGTACATGATGAATCGAGGCTATTTTCAAGGGTAAAATTATACATGCATTGAGGTGTGCTCAGATTTTAGGAAGCAATTACGAGGAAGTCCATTTTTAAGATGTTCTACATCACTTTTAGAGCAGGTACCTCCATATGTGTGGAAGTGCGGGGGTTCCAAACACCAAAGCCCCTCAGCAACTTTTCATTTGCACCCTGTGCATAGCCCCCTAAGGCCCTTCAGAGGGTCTTATGCAACCAATCCACATGGAGAGCGCTCAGTGATTTCATCTCCATGCCAACCAGCTGGCCTGCAGTCTGCAGCACACGGCACGCCGTAGACCCCTTTGTTTCCCTTTTCACAGCGGAATGGCAAGAGCACCCTCTGTCTGCACGAGCTAAGAATTTTCTCCCATTCATCTTTTCGTTGTCCGTAGCATGAATCCAGAATTGATCCTCTCCAATTCAGCACCACAGTTTACAGTAGGTCAATAACGCTGACTGTGTCACAAGCCTCTCCCGATAAACATTAGTCACGGTAAGATAAGCACTTTCCTTCAACTGGATTAGTGGCAGCACGCTTGTTTGTGCATGTATGTATTTAATTGAATTTCTGCATTTGTTCATCTAAAATGCTGTAAATCTCTATCTGTGAGAATTATTTAAGAGTCATGGGTGTAGTCCACCTAGCACAAGTTATGGGTTAGCCAGCGAGGCTCTAAACAAACTGACACTTTAAAAATCACGTGCCACTGAACTACTGTGTGAACTTAAATTGTACTTTAAGTGGTTTAAAATGTGAAGAAACAAGAAGAAAGGACTGGAAACAACAGAATTTCAAGAGTGGGGGGACAGGAACAACATTTTTCTCCTGTGATTGAAGGAAAACTCTACGACTTCACAATAATATGTATACACCTCCACCATTTTCAGCTTTAATTTGGTGTTGTGTTGGGTCGCTAGCTGTAGCTCGTGTCGCTGCCGCATCAATTGACTTTGGCTTATTTTTCACCCTGTGATGTTTGCCAGTGTGAATTTGCAGTTAGCCAGTTATCTTTTCCAACACTTAAACTGTTTGCAGCTAGCTTGCTTATTGATCTTACCGTCATCTTCCCTGTGCTTTGACAGAAGAAATTTACCTACCTCTGTTCAATTTCTTCACAGAATTAGAAAATATTGCCTACTCTCAGAAAAACCTTTTCAACTAAGTGTTGTAAGCTGTGCATCAGGTAACATTAGCAAGCTAAAACATGTTAGCTAGAAAGCTAACATTAGCGGTCCTAATATTAGTCGGGTAAGAGTGAAATAAAATGCATCACATTTACTTAACTATTTGGCTAAATCTATCATCTAGAAAATGGTAAAATATAAACTGCAGCACCAATAGCTCAGTAGCCCTGCCAGGTAGCTAATGTCCATATCACCTTCTCACCAGCTTCATTTTTGCTTCTGAGCTTCTGGTAAAGCTTTTTGGGCCCACATCAGCATTAGATGCAGTCTACCAGGCAGTGTGTTTGTCAACAGGAGAATCCAAAACATATTTGAACTATGGATTTCCTTTTGAATCGGACTCAAAAGGGCAGGATAAATTCAAACTTATTCCGATATTCTACTCAAACACAGGATCACCACAGGGTGTGTTGTCTTCTTTGTACTTTGCACACTTCAGCCAACATAAATGAATGCAGAGAATGTCCTGATGTACCCAGAACTTTCTAGAAATTTATACAAACAAAAACCAACAACCAAAAGCATTGGCAGAACAGTAATTGCACTCCACAATTCCATTCGATGGAGTGTCCCCTTGTTTGGTCATGTCTTTGTGCTAGGCAACAGTCAACCTGGAGTGAGGCAGGGAAGCACTGTCTCAGGACGACCCAGCTGGCCATCATTGGCAAACCCTTTTTATAGACTGCCGAAAGCAATACATAATGATAAAATGGTAATACATTTACATACATCAAAAGCCCCCTTGACACTTTTTGATGGCTTTCGCTGATCTGTTTCATGCCGTAGTTATACAGTGCTGTTGGGTTGATCTGTTTCATGCCGTAGTTAGACAGTGCTGTTGGGTTGATCTGTTTCATGCCGTAGTTAGACAGTGCTGTTGGGTCGATCTGTTCCATGCCGTAGTTAGACAGTGCTGTTGGGTTGATCTGTTTCATGCCGTAGTTAGACAGTGCTGTTGGGTTGGTCTGTTT
This sequence comes from Albula goreensis, assembly GCA_022829145.1. Classification (NCBI taxonomy): domain Eukaryota; kingdom Metazoa; phylum Chordata; class Actinopteri; order Albuliformes; family Albulidae; genus Albula; species Albula goreensis. Next base: position 1,148,714 of record CM040750.1, on the reverse strand, counting down.
CATGCCGTAGTTAGACAGTGCTGTTGGGTTGATCTGTTCCATGCCGTAGTTAGACAGTGTTGTTGGGTTGATCTGTTTCATGCCGTAGTTAGACAGTGCTGTTGGGTTGATCTGTTTCATGCCGTAGTTAGACAGTGCTGTTGGGTCGATCTGTTCCATGCCGTAGTTAGACAGTGCTGTTGGGTCGATCTGTTTCATGCCAGTGCTGTTGGGTTAGTTTCATGCCGTAGTTTAGACAGTGCTGTTAGACAGTGCTGTTGGGGTTGATCTGTTTCATGCCGTAGTTGCTGTTGGGTTGATCTGTTTCATGCCGTAGTTAGACAGTGCTGTTGGGTCGATCTGTTCCATGCCGTAGTTAGACAGTGCTGTTGGGTTGATCTGTTTCATGCCGTAGTTAGACAGTGCTGTTGGGTCGATCTGTTCCATGCCGTAGTTAGACAGTGCTGTTGGGTCGATCTGTTTCATGCCGTAGTTAGACAGTGCTGTTGGGTTGATCTGTTTCATGCCGTAGTTAGACAGTGCTGTTGGGTTGATCTGTTTCATGCCGTAGTTAGACAGTGCTGTTGGGTCGGTCTGCTTCATGCCGTAGTTAGACAGTGCTGTTGGGTTGATCTGTTTCATGCCGTAGTTAGACACTGCTGTTGGGTTGATCTGTTTCATGCCGTAGTTAGACAGTGCTGTTGGGTCGGTCTGCTTCATTGTTAGACAGTGCTGTTGGGTTGGTCTGTTTCATGCCGTAGTTAGACAGTGCTGTTGGGTTGATCTGTTTCATGCCGTAGTTAGACAGTGCTGTTGGGTTGGTCTGCTTCATGCCGTAGTTAGACAGTGCTGTTGGGTTGGTCTGTTTCATGCCGTAGTTAGACAGTGCTGTTGGGTTGATCTGTTTCATGCCGTAGTTAGACAGTGCTGTTGGGTTGATCTGTTCCACGCCGTAGTTAGACAGTGCTGTTGGGTCGTTCTGCTTCATGCAGTAGTTAGACAGTGCTGTTGGGTTGATCTGTTTCATGCCGTAGTTAGACAGTGCTGTTGGGTTGGTCTGCTTCATGCCGTAGTTAGACAGTGCTGTTGGGTTGGTCTGTTTCATGCCGTAGTTAGACAGTGCTGTTGGGTTGATCTGTTTCATGCCGTAGTTAGACAGTGCTGTTGGGTCGGTCTGCTTCATGCAGTAGTTAGACAGTGCTGTTGCACATTGATCCAGGTCAGGGAGTGGACTCCTGTTCTTCAGGCCTACATGTCCAATACTTTCTCCTGAAAGTAGCTAAAATGGGGAATGAAAGAACATAAATGAAAAACAATCTTTTAAACATGTTTGTTTGTGAAATGAAGCCTTTTGTATCAGTCACTCTGATTTGGATGAATATATAACCTTTTTCTTTGAATGAAGCCATGAAATTACATCCCCAGTGTTCTCTGATGATTAATAAACATGAGTATTATTGCTGCTTTTTAATGTACCTTCCAAAGCAGCAAATGGTAGCATCTGTGTGAGGCAGTCACCTCAGTGAGGCATAGTCATTATGCTGAAGTGAGTGGCTTGGTGCTTTGTAATTTACTCGGATATTAGCACTCAGAAATGACTGCTTTAAAGACCTATTGGATGATGAAAGACAGTGTCCCTTTTTTAGTTCCTGTATTTCTCATGAGACTGGTGGGGATATTACAGACAACTATTAATGCTTGTTCTGTAATTTCAGTTTTAAAATTATGGCATAAAATAAGAGGAGCGGCTCAATTAAAATACCAAATCCCAAAGCAGTAGGTGTATTTATTTATTTATTTTTAATTTTTTATTTATTTATAAGTATTTTTATTTATATATTTACAAGAGCTGGTCTCTTAATTTCGACAACAATAGCAGTTTTTATATCTTTGTGTTATCCATTTGGAAAATGGCTTCAGCAGTATAATCTGTTATTGTAATAAACCTATGTACAGTAACCTCACAGCAGACTGTTAAAGTAGAATGCTTTCATATGGACACAAACCATTCAGTCAGCCAAAACAAACAGAAATTCAGGGTAGAAATAATGCAACAGCAAAAAAAGCAGCTTCCCTCTTAAAATTGGGCGTAGTTGGTTCAATGTATTATTTTAATTTTGCTTAACGCTTCTTAAAATTCTGGTCTTGGCATTTTGGCAGTTTGACCTTTATTATAACATGACAGTTCTGGCAGTACATGTGAGCAGTTTTAAATAACAGAACCAAATCAAAACACAAAATTATACCATGAACATTCCCAAGTGCAGTCGGTTATGGCTGCGGATATGTCAGTTAAATAAAGAATACGATTAAAACTACTAAGCAAGCAATAAGATTGGTTTTGGACCTGATAGAATAAATTGAAGCGATCAACATCCTAAGGTCAAAGCCACAGTGATCCTAAATAAAAAATGTGTTCAGTAGAAAATAAAACTTGTCTCCTGTTAACACCATGCTGTAGTGCCCCTTGTGGTCTAATCTATAATTGAATTGAGACTGCATTAATTGTAATTAAAACAATTTCAACCTTCTGTCCTCAAGGCATTAGTCGTTAAACTATAAATGTTTGTCAGCAAAAGACAGCATTATTGTCATTCTTACACTTTAACTGTGACACTTAAATGTACAAATGAAGGGAAACCTCCATCTGTAAAGGTATCAAAGTTAACCAAATGGACTTACATGGCGACATTCATTAAAAATGCTTTTTCAGGCAGAGCTCAAGAATATCCACCTGGCTCACTGCTGATGATGAATGTGGTTGGTTTGACATAATATGCAAAGGTCAGCACTGAAAATCCCAAAAAAGGTCAACAGCAAAAAAGTGGACATTAACAAAGGTTTGGGGTGGTCTTTTATCACATAGAACACAATAGCTTATAGAGTAGATAATCAAGAGATGTATGGATTTCAGAGCAAACTATGTGTGATCATAATTATTTAGAATTTACCACATACAGGCAATGCGGACAAAGAATGAAAGATCTGACAGCATCTGTTACTAGGTAAAAATATATGGACGTAAAAGATACATAGTCTATATTCTGCTCATTTTCTTTGTGTTACAAAAACGGACTACAGATTAATTTGTTCTTGCAGACAGGCTGTTGAGAATGTATACCTCCACCATCGCAGTTTGTTTATATTTGCATCAGATATCAAATATCAAAATATAAGGCAATTATTGACATTCTGAAGAATTAGTTGCCAAATTCAGGACATCTGCCCATGTTGTGGCACCTGTTAGCAACACAGGACCAAATATTATCGCAGAAGTTTACAAGCTTGTTAGACCCAAAAGAAGGTGTTACATATCGTCCAAGCAGAAATGTGGCTATGTAGAACATCTTAGGAGGATCACATTTTAATTATGTCTCTATCATGGCAATAGAATTTGTTCAGATGAAATATGGAACCACTTGGGAAATAATTCCCTTGTCAAATGTAAATGGTGACACAGTACATGTCAGATGCCAATAAGTCTGTCGATGTAAACAGAAGTGTTTCTTCAAAAGGATCATCGATTTAATTCCGTAGAAACACATTCAGCTATTTCCTGAACACTCCCACGTTCGTTTTTAAATCGCATGCTCATCATGAATGCGGCCATTCTTACTGTAGCTGCAGCATCAGTAGTGCAGGCATACAGTATGTGTGTTTTATGTGTGTCATTACACTCTGCCTTTTGGAGCGCTCCCTGCTAAGGCAGCAGAGTCGTGCCATGGCCAAAGTAAATGGTGGGTGGGCTGAAAATCTGTCAGATCCTCCATGTGACGGATATAAAAGCAGAGCTTAGCAGCTAGTGCCTAGAGGAACCGAATGGAGAACAGAACATGGGGACAGTGATAGCATTTGTCCAGTGATAGTGAGTAAACCTGAGCTGGCATTTGAATGGACGAGTATATCTACGGTAGGGAGGGTAGTCACTATCCGACTGGTTAAATTCTACTGATGCCTCACAGATTATCAGAAAACTCAGCTGGCTGTCAGACGGTGTTGACTCTGACTTGAGTTTCCCACCTGAACTAGCTTTGCTTATATTTGCTCTCAGTTTTAATTTGAGACATTGTCTTTCCCTACTGTAGAGCAGAACACAGTAAGTGAATGTGTCAGCAGACTTACTTTGAAGTCAATCCACATTCTTACAACCTTCGCTTCATTAACTTGAGGACTGTTTCCAAAGTTTATGCATAGTCATGAGAGTGAATTTGAAATTGAAATCTGGCCATAAAGTCTGGGCAGTTGTCTGAACTGTGATACATTTTACAGCTTTTTTTTTCTCTCAGAGTAATTGAAAAGGATGAAGAGCCACTGATTAGTTTAAACTAAGGTCTTTGTTAGTTTTTGAAATCAATTCCACACAAATGACATTCCCCTTGCAGTATTTCCCTCCCTCCAGATTCATGCAGCAGGCTGTAATCCACAGTTGTGTTATGAATTACGTTTTTAAGAAGATCACCAATACCTGCAAGGTGAAATTAATGTACTGCTGCTTATGAAGCCGACACCTAGAAATAAAATCTGTCAGAAAAATCCAATGAAGCAATTGTTTCATCTGCAGTTGCTCTTCTCTCTAAGGTGACTCATTTATCACACCCCCCTCACCCCCCGCCAAAAAAATAAATAAAAAAAACTCATTTCCACCGTTAATAACTTTACTGCACCACACAGGGCATTTATCATGTTTCTTATTCTTGTCGCTGATTATAGAAAGCAGTGATACAAAAGAAAAATAGCATTAAGCAGGAAAATAACAGACCTGTAAGTAAAGATTGCATTTAATAAACAGAGCTGAGAATTCTGTATGTAATGTACCATCTGTGAAGAATCATATCTGAACACAAACCACTGAATAACGTTTCATACACGGCCATACACCATGAGCATGAACCGCTGAATAATGTTTCACACACGGTCGTACACCATGAGCATGAACCGCTGAATAACGTTTCATACACGGCCGTACACCATGAGCATGAACCGCTGAATAACGTTTCATACATGGCCGTACACCATGAGCATGAACCGCTGAATAACGTTTCACACACAGTCGTACACCATGAGCATGAACCGCTGAATAACGTTTCATACACGGTCGTACACCATGAGCATGAACTGCTGAATAACGTTTCATACACGGCCATACACGATGAGCATGAACCGCTGAATAACGTTTCATACACGGCCGTACACCATGAGCATGAACCGCTGAATAACGTTTCATACACGGGCCGAGCATGAACCGCTGAATAACGATACACGGGGCATGAACCGCTGAATAATGGGCATGAACCGAATAACGTTTCACACACGGTCGTACACGATGAGCATGAACCGCTGAATAACGTTTCACACACAGTCGTACACGATGAGCATGAACCGTTGAATAACGTTTCATACACGGCCGTACACCATGAGCATGAACCGCTGAATAACGTTTCATACACGGCCGTACACGATGGGCATGAACCGCTGAATAATGTTTCACACACGGTCGTACACCATGAGTCCTTTCGTTACACACTCTCGAGGAAAACCTCCCTAGTGCTAATTCACCTGAGATTTCCAACTCTCTCTGTTACAGGCACTTCTACAAATCTGTTGAAATCCCAGATGAGAAAATGGAGTGACAAAAGGCAAATGGTATTCAGGGAGTTGGGTAAAACATAATGCACGGCCTCTTGTGCTTTGCTGGATCTAATTTCCCTGATTTGTTTAACTTGTTTAAACTTGTTTAATGATTCATGTGTGACCTGTTGTTACTATGGTGTATGTTTGGCCTATGAAAGGATGTTTAAATATATTGTGTTTCACTCAAATCAAATATATAGCAAAGACATTTACATGGATGTGTGAGAGTACATAAAGCTTATATTCAGTGTATAAAAGTTCTCATGAACTGGTGCCTTTGTGCCAAAAATGGTTAGGACAATGTATGGCAAAATACCTGCAAGTATACATGACATACCATTAACACATCAATGCAAGTTAACTATGCTAGTCGAAAGTATAATACAGCTATAACACATCTGTAATGAGAAAATATTTGTACTAAGAAAATAACCAAAAGTGTGAATGCTGTAACCTCAATTATAACCCAGATGCAGGCCAAAGAGGTGAGACTTCATTCAATGTCAGAAAATGGCCAATGATTCTGCTGTCCTGACTTCAGTGTGAAGTTTGTTCTGGCGCTGAAGGGGCCAGAATGGTCAGGAATTGTAACTGGGAGGTGGAAGACACAGTCATCTATCAGTCATCTTATGGTTAAGGAATGGAGAGATCTGGCCCAGGTTTCCAGTTTCAATAGTGACTGCAGGCATGGTGGAGCTGTTCCATTCTCTGTCAAGGAGGCTAGTACTAAGGTTTTTAATTGGTTAATTGTTTGATTACTGCAAAAAGTCACCTGTAGGGGGAGCTAAAAGTAGGTCAGTTAGGGAGTGCTAGTGTTATGGTTGATGTTAACCGGTGAGCTGTGCTGTAAGTATTTGTTCTGTATGTGCATAACTTGAGTGTGATGCTGGGAGCTGCCAACGCTGACCCCCACAACCCCCAACCCAGCGTCTCATATCCTCCCACCACAGACAACCAAGACATGGGAATCAGCTAAGCACAACACTGTTTTTTCCTCCATATTTACTTCTATGCAGTTCCAACAAAGCAGGGGTTTGAATGTAAATCACCCTATGAATGATTGCCAATTCCCAACTACTGTATCATTTTTCACTGTAAATGCTACAGTGCAGCTCAGTCTCAGGCCAGAGGTTAAAAACACAGGAGAAAAGCTGAAGCCCTGAGGGCAAGCAAAGGGCCTGCAGAAGGCAAAGCTGGCGAAACTTCAACACAAGACACACAAACATGTTTCTCTTTTGCTAGATCTGTCCTGTATCCATTATGTTTAACACTTTGTTTAACATCGTGTTGACTTAGTTATTGAGAAATAGCTTTTGCTGTAGAACCTGTTAGGAGTTCGTTTCTTATTTACATACGCCTTGGCAAGCTCGCCCACGAAAACCATGACGATTTTTAAATATCTACATGCAATCCTCTCTAATGTCCAAGTAAATGTAGAGAGTATCCATTTGGCTGTTAATGAGAATGTTTCAATCTTTAACAATCTGAGCACCGATTGTGTGAGGCACTTGAACATGGTTTTTACAGAATATGAATGTTTTAATAACTGATAAAACAAGACAAGTTATTGTGATGAAAACAAAGAGAAACACATTATAAAATCCTTTTCATGATGGAACTTTTCACAATTGCATTGTCATTTTTAATGTCTTTAGTCATTTCATAATAATAGCTCATATTTCTGAACTGCTTTTTCCCCCCCATAAAACCATGAAATGAAATTTCATAATGACACAGATAAGGACAAACATCTGAATTGTTTTGCCACAAGGGTCTTTTTGATGTCATTATTATTCTTCTCAAAATGAAAGGTGCTTGCGTTAATCACTGCAAGAGGGCAGTGCTTCAACACTGACCACAAGACTTCAAACTTTACAATCCACTCATAGGCACTTTTTGGTGACACAACAGGTTTAACACGGCATCATTCACTTCTGGTAAAACACGAACAACCACGTGTGTTTATAATTCCTGAATATGTGTGGACATATCGAATGCAGTGTGATGACAGCACCTCTGTACTTGGGGGAAAGTGGTCTTACATGGTACCGATGGTGAGGACACTTAAGACGACTCCATTACTGGGTGGTCGTCACATATGGTTGACTGTTAATGACTGTATTAGAATGCAGTGTGATAAATGTGTCCCTCTTTCAACAATTTCTAACAAGCTTTCAGATGCAATTATAGGCTTGACTTAGCCAGTATTTGTCTTACCCCTGTATGTCACCAAAGGTATTTTAAATACAATTTCACACCGTGACAACACGTCTTACTTGTAGTACATGGGCTTTATTGTGGCCTAGAGAGGATATTTTGCATATCATATTATACCATCATAAATTTGCTTCTATAATTATATCATATATGTGCTCTTGCCCACAGCAGTTCCAATATTGTCTCAAACCTTGGAATAATAATTAATAAATACAATTGCTGTATACAAATGATTCAGGAAACATACCAAGTATCAATGTTTTTCACTTCAGCTCACTATTTAACTCAGATCAGTGGGAACATAATTAGATATAAAAGACCAGTCATTTGTCCCAAGTACATACCATTTAGTTTAATAAGGGACATCTAAATACAATATAAAATATGTTATTATTAGGTTTGGCATGTATTATAAAAGCCTTTCTTTTGTTAGAGTGGCTTACAACAGCCTTGTGAGAAAGATTTTTCAAATCATAATGTAGTGAAATTACGGAATTATGAATACTGCTGTCTGCTGTTGCTGATGCAAGATTTAAAAACAAAAGCAAATTGAACAGCTGCTGTAGGGCCATTGTAAAACAGGAGTCTCATGCCGTACCTCCTTTGTCTGGAATTGATGTCACTCTTCATAAAACCAAGAACATTTACATTCAGTGCGATGGAAAAAAAAACATTGATTAAAGTCGGACCTGAAAAGCAATTTTGTTTTAAGAAGTAATTGACCATTTTCAATGAGTAATCTGCTCCTTTGAGTCATGTGCAGCCATGTTCATGTAGAGGATGCTAACTTTTCACAATCAAATAAATTAACATTAACATTTCAACAATTCAGTTGTTCATGATTCAAGAATTCAAGTGAAGTCAAGATTGGAGGAGGAAAAGGGGATAATTTACAGCTAGTCACCAGAAAAGCCACGTCATACCAGCAATGGTCGGGCTTCTGGATTGTTTTGTCTCACAGAAGTGAGTGACATGGGGGAGATGAGTGAGGGACATGGGGGAGATGAGTGAGTGACATGGGGGAAAGGTGAGTGAGTGACATGGGGGAGATGAGTGAGTGACATGGGGGAGATGAGTGAGTGACATGGGGGGGGAAAGGTGAGTGAGTGACATGGGGAAAGGTGAGTGAGTGACATGGGGGGGAGATGAGTGAGTGACATGGGGGAAAGGTGAGTGAGTGACATGGGGGGGAGATGAGTGAGGGACATGGGGAGAGGGGAGTGAGGGACATGGGGGAGATGAGTGAGGGACATGGGGGAGATGAGTGAGTGACATGGGGGAGATGAGTGAGGGACATGGGAGGGAGATGAGTGAGGGACATGGGGGAGATGAGTGAGGGACATGGGGGAGATGAGTGACTGACATGGGGGGGAGATGAGTGAGGGACATGGGGGGAGATGAGTGAGTGACATGGGGGAAAGGTGAGTGAGTGACATGGGGAGATGAGTGAGTGACATGGGGGGGAGATGAGTGAGGGACATGGGGGGGAGATGAGTGAGGGACATGGGGAGATGAGTGAGTGACATGGGGGGGAGATGAGTGAGTGACATGGGGGAGATGAGTGAGGGACATGGGGGGAGATAAGTGAGTGACATGGGGGGGAGATGAGTGAGTGACATGGGGGAAATGAGTGAGGGACATGGGGGAGATGAGTGAGGGACATGGGGGAGATGAGTGACTGACATGGGGGAGATGAGTGAGGGACATCGGGGGAGATGAGTGACTGACATGGGGGGGAGATGAGTGAGGGACATGGGGGAGATGAGTGAGGGAAATGGGGAGATGAGTGAGTGACATGGGGGGGAGATGAGTGAGTGACATGGGGGAGATGAGTGAGGGACATGGGGGAGATGAGTGAGGGACATGGGGGAGATGAGTGAGTGACATGGGGGGGAGATGAGTGAGTGACATGGGGGAGATGAGGGACATGGGGGGAGATGAGTGAGTGACATGGGGGAGATGAGTGAGTGACATGGGGGAGATGAGTGAGGGACATGGGGGGGAGATGAGTGAGGGACATGGGGGGAGATGAGTGAGTGACATGGGGGGAGATGAGTGAGGGACATGGGGGAGATGAGTGAGGGACATGGGGGAGATGAGTGAGTGACATGGGGAGATGAGTGAGGGACATGGGGGGAGATGAGTGAGGGACATGGGGGAGATGAGTGAGGGACATGGGGGAGATGAGTGAGTGACATGGGGGAGATGAGTGAGTGACATGGGGGAGATGAGTGAGTGACAGGGGGGGGAGATGAGTGAGGGACATGGGGGAGATGAGTGAGTGACATGGGGGAGATGAGTGACTGACATGGGGGGAGATGAGTGACTGACATGGGGGAGATGAGTGAGGGACGTGCTGTTGCGGGGGAGATGAGTGAGGGACATGGGGGAGATGAGTGAGGGACGTGCTGTTGCGGGGGAGATGAGTGGCTTGGTTAGGATCTTTCAGTTGGAGTAAACCTTACATTGCTTGGGTTGGAGTGGATTCAGTGGACTGAATCCATCGCCAGTGGCCAATTTGAAGTCCTTTGGTTATTCACATGCTTGCCCTCCTCAAAGCATCCAGAATGAAGCAACCTTTATTGTGCAGTTAAATTCTTGTTGTTCTGATTGTGATCTAATATTGTCTAATCTTTGCTGACATGACATGCACCGTAGCCGTGTCATTTATCTGTTAAAGCCGACTATGCCCTTTATTTCTTCTACCATACACCCCTTTCCAAACAGGTGTTGCACAGAGTATTTAGCCCCAGAAGACGGTAGACCTAGCATTATAACCAAATTACTGTTTATTTGATAGCATAGCCTACTGTTCTGTCAGGCTATTCAGAATTTTTTATTTGTTTGGACGCTGAATAAAGATCAGCCTACAGCCCTTGCGGTTTGCATTTTTTTTGTTGGCTAGCTTAAAACATTGTGTTGGTGGTATTGAATGGGGCATTGATATTCCATGATATTAGTGGTGTTTAATGGGGCATTGTGATTGCAGTGTACATAGTGATTGTATTGAATGGGGTATTGTGATTGCAGTGTACATAGTGATTGTATTGAATGGGGCATTGATATTCCATGATATTAGTGGTGTTTAATGGGGTATTGTGATTGCAGTGTACATAGTGATTGTATTGAATGGGGCATTGAGATTGCAGTGTACAGAGTGATTGTATTGAATGGGGCATTGTGATTGCAGTGTACATAGTGATTGTATTGAATGGGGCATTGAGATTGCAGTGTACAGAGTGATTGTATTGAATGGGGCATTGTGATTGCAGTGTACATAGTGATTGTATTGAATGGGGTATTGTGATTGCAGTGTACATAGTGATTGTATTGAATGGGGCATTGATATTCCATGATATTAGTGGTGTTTAATGGGGCATTGTGATTGCAGTGTACATAGTGATTGTATTGAATTGATATTAGTGGTGTTTAATGGGGCATTGAGATTGCAGTGTACATAGTGATTGTATTGAATGGGGTATTGTGATTGCAGTGTACATAGTGATTGTATTGAATGGGGCATTGTGATTGCAGTGTACATAGTGATTGTATTGAATGGGGCATTGTGATTGCAGTGTACATAGTGATTGTATTGAATGGGGCATTGAGATTGCAGTGTACATAGTGATTGTATTGAATGGGGCATTGTGATTGCAGTGTACATAGTGATTGTATTGAATGGGGCATTGAGATTGCAGTGTACAGAGTGATTGTATTGAATGGGCATTGTGATTGCAGTGTACATAGTGATTGTATTGAATTGAATGGGGCATTGTGATTGCAGTGTACATAGTGATTGTATTGAATGGGGCATTGAGATTGCAGTGTACAGAGTGATTGTATTGAATGGGGCATTGAGATTGCAGTGTACATAGTGATTGTATTGAATGGGGCATTGAGATTGCAGTGTACAGAGTGATTGTATTGAATGGGGCATTGTACATAGTGATTGATGAATGGGGCATTGTGATTGCAGTGTACATAGTGATTGTATTGAATGGGGCATTGTGATTGCAGTGTACATAGTGATTGTATTGAATGGGGCATTGTGATTGCAGTGTACATAGTGATTGTATTGAATGGGGCATTGTGATTGCAGTGTACATAGTGATTGTATTGAATGGGGCATTGAGATTGCAGTGTACAGAGTGATTGTATTGAATGGGGCATTGAGATTGCAGTGTACGCAGTGATTGTATTGGATGGGGCATTGTGATTGCAATGTACGCAGTGATTGTATTGAATGGGGCATTGAAATTGCAGTGTACGCAGTGATTGTATTGAATGGGGCATTGAGATTGCAGGGTAGTGAGATTGGATGGGGCATTGAATGGCAGTGATTGTATTGAATGGGGCATTGAGATTGCAGTGTACATAGTGATTGTATTGAATGGGGCATTGAGATTGCAGTGTACGCAGTGATTGTATTGAAAGGGGCATTGAGACTGCAGTGTACTTAGAGATTGTATTGAATGGGGAATTGTGATTGCAGTGTACTTAGAGATTGTATTGAATGGGGAATTGTGATTGCAGTGTACGCAGTGATTGTATTGAATGGGGCATTGAGACTGCAGTGCACTTGGTGATTGTATTGAATGGGGCATTGAGATTGCAGTGTACTTAGAGATTGTATTGAATGGGGAATTGTGATTGCAGTGTACTTAGAGATTGTATTGAATGGGGAATTGAGATTGCAGTGTACATAGTGATTGTATTGAATGGGGCATTGAGATTGCAGTGTACGCAGTGATTGTATTGAATGGGGCATTGAGATTGCAGTGTACATAGTGATTGTATTGAATGGGGCATTGAGATTGCAGTGTACGCAGTGATTGTATTGAATGGGGCATTGAGATTGCAGTGTACATAGTGATTGTATTGAATGGGGCATTGAGATTGCAGTGTACATAGTGCAGCGCACTTGGTGCGAACTGTAGTGTATCAGAAAATTCATCAGAAAAGGATGTAAAGAGAAAGAGGGGAGGACAGCGGTAAGAAAATAGAAATAGGAGTAGTAGCATTGATATGAATGATAACAAAACAATTTTAGCATAATAATAATATAATAATAAAACCACCATAAATGTGGATATATTGTTGAGTGCCAATGGTAAGAAGAATGCTGAGACTGAAGAATACTGCAGGTACAAAGATCACCAGGCAGGTAATCACAGTTGTTTAATACAATTTAAAGAACCTAAGTCAGACCGTGCCCGTTATGTGGGGAAATGAACAATCCCCGAGCAAAGCTGCTCCACGGAAAAACTACTTCTGCCTGAAATTGGTTGGGGATTGTGCATTGATACATGACATGTAAGGCCAGACCCAAGTATAACTATGCTCGGCACTAAACCTCCTTGGAAAATAGTGTGCAGTGCAAACGTTTGCATCCTCTGCTGTGTTCAGTGTTGGTGTGCTTTCCATCCAAATGTGCCTACCTATGGCACGGCATGGAGGGTGGGGCTATTTCTCTCCAGCCTCGGTTTTTGGGAGGCTGAACCGAGGGTGTGGGGGTGGGTGGAGGAGGAGGGTGGGGCTATTTCTCTCCAGCCTTCTCTTTTCAGAGGCTGAACCGAGGGTGTGGAGGGGAAGGTGGAGGAGGAGGGTGGGGCTATTTCTCTCCAGCCTTCTCTTTTCAGAGGCTGAACCGAGGGTGTGGAGGGGGTGGAGGAGGAGGGTGGGACTATTTCTCTCCAGCCTTCTCTTTTCAGAGGCTGAACCGAGGGTGTGGAGGGGGTGGAGGAGGAGGGTGGGGCTATTTCTCTCCAGCCTTCTCTTTTCAGAGGCTAAACCGAGGGTGTGGAGGGGGCGGAGGAGGAGGGTGGGGCTATTTCTCTCCAGCCTTCTCTTTTCAGAGGCTGAACCGAGGGTGTGGAGGGGGAGTGGAGGAGGAGGGTGGGGCTATTTCTCTCCAGCCTTCTCTTTTCAGAGGCTGAACCGAGGGTGTGGGGGGTGGAGGAGGGTGGAGCTTCATGAGTGAGGGGAGTCTGCAGCACAGGCTTGGGACCAGATCCCTGCAGGAGAGGTGTGGGGTGGAAGAGAAAGACGAGGGGGGTTCAGGGCGGGAGAGCGCTGGGCTTTGATAAAGTCTGCCAGATCAACGGTACCCCATAATCCAGTTTTGCTGTTAGGCTGACTTTCGGGCTTGACGACGGCAGCTCGTCTCTTCAACCAGACACCCAAACCTCCCACAGCCTCTCTCCTAAACCAACACACACGCATAAACACAATCAAACTCTGCCACAAGCACACGCTCTCTCACATAATGCACACACACACACACACTCAGTCACATACGCTTGCTGTTACACACACACACACACACACACACACGCTGTGTCACACACACTTGAGTTCACACTTTATAAAGCAACACAAAGGCATACAGTTCTTTGATGCAGATGTCAGGACTTTGGAGCAGCATATGTGTCAATATGGCGGTGAGCACTGCGCATAAACAAGCACACATTCACACAAGCACCAGCACAGCTGGCTTCTGCAGTGTGTTTCCTTTCTTTGTGTTTGTGCCCAGAGCTGGCTTTTTGAAAGCGGGGCTGAATAGGCCCGGTGATTTAGTGTTCAGCTGGCCCCCGTGCACCACAAAACCGCCCCCCTCCCAAATCTGAGCGCCTGCCTCCTGGACCAGTCTGAAGCCTCCATGTTGTTCAGACAAAAAAAAAAAAAAAAAAAAACAACATAACTGCAAAAAAAATGAACTCATATTCCTGGAGATTGTTGAAGAGAGAAATGCTCTTCAGTGATTAGAGGTCCTCGGCTTTTGTGGAGTGGGGAATGAAGCTGGGTTTTTTTTTTTTGTGTTTTTTTTTGTGGCAGAAATGTTGAAATTGCACCCTGTCTTCATCAGGAAATAAAGGGACTGTAAAGGGCTGGTTTGCGGTCTTTATTTTTCGAAATGACAGTCCTTTCGTTATCATGCATTCCACATTCAGACCCACACGCGTACACCTGGCTTCCTCTGGGCTCAATGGCAATTGTGATGGTTTCTAAAAGCTTTGAATGTGATATTTGATCTCTTCAAATGCATTTGGAGAGGGTCCACTGCTTGAAGACAAAATCTTCATGAATATTCATCAGGTTGTCTCCTCCCCTCTCTCCTGCAGTTGAATAATTGCGTTGGAATCATTCAGGCAGTAACATTGACATTGTGGAAAGGCTGGGTCAGAACAAACAGCTCTGCTCAATGAACACTAATTAAGCTTGAATATATGGAGGCTGGAGATTTTGGGCTGGAAGAGAAAAATGAAAAATCCTACATCCGAAATAAAGCTTATATTTATACGTCTCTACAGCATGACGGATGCAAAGCATGTCTCTGTGCCTCGGATAAACACAGATCTGTAGTTTTATTAGCATTTTGTGACAGCAGCGGGGTGGTCCTCTTCCTTGGCTGATTATTCTGGGGTAGAGTGAGCCGATGGTGCAGGCTCTGTAACTTACACCATCTACTGTTTGGTAACTTGCTCCCAGAATTCAATAATCCTCGATAATGCAATCAGTTTTTATTTTTTATATTTTTGATGAAGCATTTTACATAATTTCATTTGCAAATAATAAATGGCCATAGCTTTGTTTTGTAATTTGTAAAATAAATTTGCATACATGCCTATTCTTCCAGAATAAGATGATGGGAATAATAAGATAATGGTGACAAGGTACACAGCACCTGGCCAACTTAACAAGATGGCAAACCTGGCTTCAGTCTCCTCTCCACAACTAAAATACCACATCGAACAACATGATTTCACATTAACAGCTGCCGGCGCTGTGGAGTGATTACCCCAAAGTCAAAATGACCATCAAAACTTTATTTTTGCTTGGTTTGTGCAAAAGTACATTCTCACACAGACAGTGAGAAAGCACTAAAAGGCATTTAACAGCGAACAACACTATGAACAACATTATTATGGTAATTGAAAACTGAAACGATCGGAGGAAATGAAACCAGAGTGATGTGATCCTGGGAGAGGCGGAGGGAGGAACAGAGGGGTTCCCTCCTCCCTTTCGGCTGCTGTCATTTCTGCTACTTCTGTGGCAGGTCATACAAATAGTCTTTAGTTTGTGTTGAAAACACTGATTTATATTAAATCTGCTCCATTGCAAGTGTAGAAACATCTTTTAGCATATATATTCTTGTCTTTTAAATCTCTATGGAATGATACTTTTCAAGGAGGCAAAAATGATTGTAAAGGAAATATTCGCTGCCAGAGGACGGTATTCAGAAGCCAACGTTTTTAAAGTGGGGGAGAGAATTTATCATCACACTTCAGCCCCGCAATTAAAGCAATCCACAGATCTTAATTAACGATGGCTGCCGCAGCTGACAGGGGTATCAGCTCCGTTATTGAGTTCCCTGTCACTCCGCGGCACAGCCTTTTAAAACAGCTCGCTGAGCACGAGTGTAGCTGCGCAAAGTCCGCCGCGCTTTCTCGCCTTTCCTGCTGTCCATTCCTCACCTTGCCAGAGCGCTGACAGGTGCAAACCACTTCCTCTCTGACACCTCAAATAGGGCTTATCTGGCACGACCCAGTGGCCTGTTAAACCTTATGAAAAGGGTAGAGCAGAGGGAGGGTGAGAATGATCGTGCCACGGAGAAAAAAGAAACTGTCTGGCTTTTGGGACTGACTGTTTGGCAACCGATAGTGCCTGGGCGATGATGTCAGAGAAGAGCACTCAGACGCCTTTTGGGGCCACGGGTTGGATCTGATCTGTGTTTGCTCCAGGCCTCTGATTGGAAAACCCAGCTGCCAACTGCCGATGTCAGGCCACATTTGTGCGACAGTTCTGTGCCACCACCAGAACACTGTCAGACATTGGGTTAGATCACCATTTTAAATTTATTCTAAAAAGCAATAACCAAAAATTAATATACTCACTTATTCAACACCTGACAACCACCATTACAGCCACATACACGCCACACACTCACACAAACACACACACACACACACACTCATGCACACACGCACACTCACACACATCTTTATATCCACTGAAGTATACATATTTTTGTCATAAATTTCTGTTGATAAAATTTCATACAATAATTCATAACAAAGTAAACTCACTCTATACATGTTTTGCATTGAATGAATGTCCCATTTTGAGTGATAAATATGAATTACATTCTATTTTATACTAATGTATTCTATTTAAGAAATATTTTTCTTGTTCATGCTTTTTTCATGGCAATAATATCACAATTATAAATTATGATTATTATTCTTTCACTGCGGCTTTTGATTTACAATTAGCGACACAAGTCAACGATATGCAGGCATGTGAAATCATTCACCCATAATTGCCTGCCTTTATTTTTCCTTAGAGAGTGAAATATCTGACTCTCCAAGGCCTAATAAAAATGGCTTGCTATGCAGCTGATTAAGAGATGTTCATTTTTCACAAACAATATTACCATTTTTCTTCAGCAGCAGACGTTTGGCATTAGATTAAACCCTAACCTCAGGTAGCCCTCCAGCTAACAGTACGGCTTGAAGGGCAAACGCTCTCCTTAATTCATCAAGTTTGCTTCATGGTGCTCTCTGGACAGTAATGACCTTAAATTTCCATCCTAAAGATGGCTTTTACCAGCACACAGTAACGAAATCTGATTGGCTGTAATGAATCCCTTGAGGTAAAGGCCATCTCTGTCTTATTTAAGGATTTTGATCTTTTCTACGTAAGCTGGTGCAAAAAGGGAAAAAAAAGTATTGTAAAAAAGGGATTTTTTATGGCCTCTCCATTAGATTTAGCTGTAAACATCAGAAACCAGACTGAAAAATGAGAGATGGATGTTTTTGGGCTTCGATTTTGTTGAGGTCAGTTTTGCTGCTGTCAGACGAATGAACTGAATACATCTGTTAAACGTAACTGTCCATGTCTGATAGACAGATGTCAAACAGACATGACTGTCATATTCTGTTTTACATTGTGGACACAACATGTATTTGTTACATTAAATATGAATGATAATGATTTTGGTTTCACCGTTCAGATGAAAAAAAAATGGCATTTAGTGATTGATTCCTTTTATGTTTTCCACAAAGATAATCGTGATCCTTTTTGAGTCTCCAGTCTCACTTAGTGGGTTTTCAAAATCACACATGAAATGTGCAGTGGAGTTGGCTCTTAAAGGAAAGAGCAGAATCTTGAGTAGTTTTAGTGTAATCCAGTCTCATTGCTGGGAGCAAGGTAGTCCTCCTGTCACAGTGCACAGATGAAAATTAATTTTTAACCTTTAAATATTTTTTTTTTTTTTTTTCAATCAGCCTGACATATTTTCTGTTCACTCAAAGAAAAGAGAAAACACAATTTGTAAACATAACATGCAGTATTTTTTGACATGAGACATACAGTGGAGTAATTGGAAAGATGTACATTTTGTTCAGGCACAAATGCTGCCGTAAGCTCTGCAGTCTTAAGTGACATGTGTTGTCTTACTCAGTCTGTCTGGATGAGTGCTGAAGGCAGTCTTGAGTCTCCAGCTGGTCCAGCGCTGGGCCGGCTCCTCGGGAGCGCCCAACCATGTGGCAGTCTGTGCTTGAGCCCTACTGCTGAGAGAACTCTCTAGAATAGAATCACTGGCTGCCTCTACTGTCTCATGGGCTTCTCCTGGCACCGCCAAAATCAAGCTGGTAGATCATTCTGAGTGTCTGACTTCTGTCTGCGTCAGATTTCAGGGAAAAAGGCTGACAAGTCATCTCCCCAAGACTTAGCCTAACGAATGACAAAATCCCATCCTGGGGAATGGTGGGGGTTAAGCTGCTTCTGATCGTTGGTCTTACTGCTTTGATTGCCCAGGTGCCTGCAGGCGTACAAACTGGCCGTATTCTGATTTTATCATGCTCTGACATCATGGGGCAGTATGTTGTGGTGGGTCTGCAGTGTGGACAGAAGCGACGGCTTGTCCTCATTTCAGATTGAAGAGTTAAATCCACCGCTTCTTTCTCCTGTGTTAGCAGAATGAGGATTGCTACAGGAGGCTAAACAGTTTTGCTTCAAGTTGAAGGCCAAGGCAGGGGAATGAAGGGGGAAGGCAGTTTCAGACATAAGAGCGTATTATGATGGTAACAGGCCATTTAGCCAAATTAAGGTCAGTATTTAAACTAAAGAGCATTAAGTTCTGTGTTAAGTCTGGACCTGAACACAGATCAGGTCTCTGTGTCAAGTACACAACCTTCATGGTATTGGTAATTATAAAACAACACTTCCTAACATTAGTATAGGATTTACCCTTCACTAGTTTTCATTATGCGCTATTTCGTTATACAGACTGAGCTGACTGTAAAATGATTGTAGTTCACCATACTGAGCCATTTTCTAAATGTAAAAACCTCTGTTAAATCTGAAAGTTTTGAGGATGCAAGTGTGCTGATTTATTTTCCACACCATCATTTTTCTCCAGTTTTTACAACAAATCACTCAGAGTAATTTTCGACATTCCCCCATCCATGCAGAGATCCTCGGTGTGTTTAAGTCTGGGGTTTACGCAATGATGGGTATGCTATAAACTGTAGGTAAATGTTTGACTGAATAGCCTGTTCCTGTCATCGTATGTGCTTTTGTTCTTCATTAATATGGAAACTGCATAAGGGCACAAATAACACCCTTATTAAGTGGGATTCAAATTTACTGCCAGATCTATCCTAGTACGAGGCAATTAACTCTGGGCCATCATCCACAATTCCGATGAACATGAGTGTAAATAAAGGGTGGATGCTGTCACTGACTAGATTCACTGAAGTCACTACATACTGAAAATAACTGCACAAGACACCATTCTAACTGTTTACACACGTTTAGTGAATGTCCTTTCTGATAATGAGGCCAGAACTTGGAGACCAGATGAGACTTTTTACAAAATCTTGGACAAACAACTCCCAATCTGCAAACCAGTGCTGTCAAAACATTGAACAGAAATATATTAGTAGGTACTTACAATAACAACTAGTGTAACAATAAACTTGTTTTAAAACAGTTATTTGATTTCAAAAGTTATTTGATTACAGTGGACAGGCCCCTGTGCAAGAACATCTCCCCTAGCACACACGCATTCCTTTCAATGTGCTATAAAAATTTTATTTATTGTCTATAAATTTATTTAGCCAATTTCAACATTTACCTTTTGGACACTGAATGGACGTTCTAAAACACACAGAGCAGGCTTGGTCTTACATTAAATACATGATTAATTATACCGATCACCCATGGAGAACATTTCATTGTTTGAGTCAGGATTAGCAGGGTTTAGTATCTGGTTAGCACACATAATGGTCCTAGGCTAGAGCTTCCAGGAACAGCAGATGGATAGTCAATTCACCTAAATGTGTCTCATTGCTTTTTCCCCTCCATGTTACCTTATTAAACTCTAAGTAGCAGGCTAATAACCCTTCTGCTCAAACCCATAAGTTTGGCGTAGGTCCCTGCTGGAAATATTCCATATAAAATAATGTACATAGTTATAAGGTAAAATATTACAAGACTCAGCGTAATACATTGTAGACTCACAATGTCCTCTGTTCACTAATATTAATTGAATTAATTGATCCTCGCATCTAATTTATCTGAGATACACACTGAATCCTTCAGCAAATACATAAGGATGTCACATGGTATCCTGCTTTAGATGGGGAACCAGGCAAAATACAACACTAAATGTGGCAGATATATGTTATACTACAAATTGACTTCATTTCATATTTCAGAGAAGACAGCAAACACTCGAACACATCTTCACTAAACAGCTGTGACCGGGCTGGTCAATGTGAAGGAGTGTTCATTACCCCTCGGTCCCCCAAAGCACCAGTCCTATTTCATGGTATTCACGGCCTCACCACAAACTGCACATCTTGTTATGGCATTCTCTCAAGCACCCCTCTACGCATCGTGGGCTTAGCAAATCAGCAAATGCGAAACGATATCAGATACTATCAGAACCTTGCTCTGTGATGCCTTTCGAGACACAGGCATTACATCCCAGTGAATGTAAGGCCCATACATTCCTAATGGACCGTATTTTCAAGAAATATGAGGTTTCCTTATCGCTATTGTATGTCACTGATTCTTTTACCTTGTGATAGAAGGTACCATGTGGATGAATATAATGTCACTTATAGCTTTAACATGGTAACCTTTACAGAATAAAAACATCAGATGCAAGCCGCATAAACATAATGGTCTGCGCACTGTATGTGATTTTATTCGGGTGGATAGCAACAATCCCATTTGACCATGTCATACTGTCTCATTTTCCTTTCTGCCTCATTGAATTCTTTTCATTTACTTTATTCTTCTATCTCTCCGACGGTAACTTGAAATTCATTTATTCTGACACAACATAATAGCCAGTGACTCTTATGACACATAAAATGAGATAATGGTGTGGTTACGATTATGTATTACCGTAGATTATTATCATGTTGTATTATGTAGCCTCGAGTACAATTTTGTTGACTGTATATTAAATAATGTAATGTATCCTTTTGCCCAGTTTCCTCATGTAATTACAAAGACAGAGAGGAAATCATGGGTGATGTTCTTAGAGACCGACATGCAGGGCATACATCCTCAAGCCATGATGACTTTGCCATGTGACAGAAACATGTAAAGGTGAAGATCAGAGAGTTTCTGCTTCTTCACATGGAGGTGTATGAACACATTTTAATAGACATAAAATACAATTCAATAGGATGAATTTCAAAGGAGTTTATTGCCAGGAAATGGCTAGTAATCCAATAAAGACATTCATGTCTTGGAGTCCAAGGTGGTGGGAGATCCTCCTGATCTTCTTTGGCCACTGGAATAAAGGTGGAGGATAGAGATGGTTAAGTGTATTGGAGGAGAAG
This sequence comes from Albula goreensis, assembly GCA_022829145.1. Lineage (NCBI taxonomy): Eukaryota > Metazoa > Chordata > Actinopteri > Albuliformes > Albulidae > Albula > Albula goreensis. Next base: position 1,127,025 of record CM040750.1, on the reverse strand, counting down.
GTGGAGGATAGAGATGGTTAAGTGTATTGGAGGGGAAGGTGGAGGATAGAGATGGTTAATGTACTAGAGGAGAAGGTGGAGGATAGAGATGGTTAATGTACTGGAGGAGAAGGTGGAGGATAGAGATGGTTAATGTACTGGAGGAGAAGGTGGAGGATAGAGATGGTTAATGTACTGGAGGAGAAGGTGGAGGATAGAGATGGTTAATGTACTGGAGGAGAAGGTGGAGGATAGAGATGGTTAATGTACTGGAGGAGAAGGTGGAGGATAGAGATGGTTAATGTACTGAAGGAGAAGGTGGAGGATAGAGATGGTTAATGTACTAGAGGAGAAGGTGGAGGATAGAGACGGTTAATGTACTGAAGGAGAAGGTGGAGGATAGAGATGGTTAATGTACTGAAGGAGAAGGTGGAGGATAGAGATGGTTAATGTACTAGAGGAGAAGGTGGAGGATAGAGATGGGTAATGTACTGAAGGAGAAGGTGGAGGATAGAGATGGTTAATGTACTGAAGGAGAAGGTGGAGGATAGAGATGGTTAATGTACTGGAGGAGAAGGTGGAGGATAGAGATGGTTAATGTACTGGAGGAGAAGGTGGATGATAGAGACGGTTAATGTACTGAAGGAGAAGGTGGAGGATAGAGATGGTTAATGTACTAGAGGAGAAGGTGGAGGATAGAGACGGTTAATGTACTGAAGGAGAAGGTGGAGGATAGAGATGGTTAATGTACTGAAGGAGAAGGTGGAGGATAGAGATGGTTAATGTACTAGAGGAGAAGGTGGAGGATAGAGATGGTTAATGTACTGAAGGAGAAGGTGGAGGATAGAGATGGTTAATGTACTGAAGGAGAAGGTGGAGGATAGAGATGGTTAATGTACTGGAGGAGAAGGTGGAGGATAGAGATGGTTAATGTACTGAAGGAGAAGGTGGAGGATAGAGATGGTTAATGTACTGGAGGAGAAGGTGGAGGATAGAGATGGTTAATGTACTGAAGGAGAAGGTAGAGGATAGAGATGGTTAATGTACTAGAGGAGAAGGTGGAGGATAGAGATGGTTAATGTACTGGAGGAGAAGGTGGAGGATAGAGATGGTTAATGTACTGGAGGAGAAGGTAGAGGATAGAGATGGTTAATGTACTGAAGGAGAAGGCAGGTATGAAAATGGGGAAGAGGGATCCTGCAAAAGATGAGCACAATGGGACATTAGATACATGGTGTTTTACCTGTATGAAAAACCTCCTTGGCGGGTGAAGGTAATTGAGTGAAATATTTCTCCTGAACTTCTGTTTTGAAAAACAGTTTCAAAAAACACTGAAACTGCTGAATTTGCAGAGAGGTCTCAGCAATAGACAGTATAGACAGAGAACAACATTTTTTACAGCAATGGTGCTGAATGTTAAATGTTAAAATGATTCTCAAAATCAGTTTAAAATTTTCTCATTCATATATATGATCATTCATATATGTTAATTCATTATTTCCATGAAATGGTCATAATGATCTCTGTGTCACGTAATGCATGCCAAATAATGGTTGTGCGGAACTGCCAGCGCATCCACAGGAGCAAATCTGCATTCTGAGCAGATGTTCCCCAACCATAGAGTTTGACACAATTTAAAACCTTGGAGGAAGATTTCATAAAAAGAGTTCACAAATTGCCTCATATATTATTCTGTTTTCGCTACCCTTGAGCAGAAGCTGTTCAACAGCCCTCAATGGATGATGTGGAGAGCGCGTCTCGTACTCCACGTTTCTCAGTGCCTTTGGAGCCGCTTCAAGTTCACTGGCATGTCGGGGAAGGTCATGTGGTGTTCTGCACAGGCTTCATTAATTGTTCGATGAAACATGTGAGACGGGGAACACCATCTGTGCCAGAAACCCAGATACTGGGAGAAAGAGAGCACAGATATTACTCTCAGATGTGCTGGCTCAAGAGGCGTATTCTCCAAATGTATGCTGGGATATTTTCCGCACAGTGTGGGGTGTCTGAGTTCCAATTAGTACAGCGAGAGAAGAGAAGGGTTTGCTCAGCGCCTCCACGCAAACCCCCGGCCCCCACCCCCACCACCCTCCCTCCTCTTTCTCTGAAGATTTCCAGCATCTGCCCGAATCAGGCAGGATTACTCCAAAGTATTGTGCTTTGCTATATATTTTTGCTCCTCTGTCAAGTGGTGGTTTAGATGTTGTTTCTGTCTTCCCATTCAATCAATGAGATGTGATGTGCCACATTCAGGTTCATTACCACTCAATGGTAGGGAAAATACATGTTTTTACTCTGACATTTTCATGCCACTGATTGCATGACCCTGAATCAGCTTTACCAATGGAAATTATTATTATTATTTAATTACATCACATTCATTCAATCATGTCTGCTGAATAGCAAAGATGCAAACATAGAACAAATAGGAGGGCAGGGAGGGCTGTCAGGCTGATCATGCATGAAAGTGCAGGCTTCTCTCTGAATATCACTCATTTCTGCTATGTGATGAAAGCTGATCAAAAATGGAAAAAAATAATAATTTCCACTCAAAAGGAGGGAATATGTCAAACATTATGCCAAATCATTCCACCTGCTCCTGGACAGTATCTAAAGAAACGTGAGATTTGGTGGGGTCAGAAAGTTACCTAATTGCTCCTCTATCCTAAGATAAATTACATAAAAAAGAAAGGTGAGATTTATGAAAAGCTCCTTTTCCAAAACAATGACAAACAAAAAAAGCTTTACAGCTTTCACTGTTTTGGGTATGAAGGAGAATGTCATTCAAGCTGTATTTCCTGTCAGCTGAAGATGACATGGCTGAGTCAGTGCAATTGCTGGTCAGTAGCACAGAGGTCTGTCAGCCCGTAGTGATTGGCTGAGTCAGTGGGATTGCTGGTCAGTAGCACAGAGGTCTGTCAGCCTATAGTGATTGGCTGAGTCAGTGCGATTGCTGGTCAGTAGCACAGAGGTCTGTCAGCCCGTAGTGATTGGCTGAGTCAGTACGATTGCTGATCAGTAGAACAGAGGTCTGTCAGCCTGCAGTGATTGGCTGAGTCAGTGCAATTGCTGGTCAGTAGCACAGAGGTCTGTCAGCCTGCAGTCTGGCTGAGACAATTTTTCCACACAGTCTACACAGGAAAAAAAAATATCAATGAGAGAAACTCACCTGTCCCCAAGCTATAAGACACTATTAATGTTTTATGGGTCACCTGTGAGAGGAATTACTTGGAACAAAATGAATCACGAATCGGCGACGCTATCTTGCAGAGAATATGTTTAGACTCAAAAGTGCTTACCGACTCTCACATAGCAAAAAGGCTTCAGGGCATAATATTGCATTGCTAATTTAATTTCATAAGGCGAACATAGCCTGTGTACATGCATGCAATAATATTTCATTTTTACAACAGCAGAGGAGTTATGGGCTGAGACATGCTTGTCTCCAGCACTGGTTATTCATCCGGCTCAGGTAGAACCGCTCTGGTCTGAGCAAACACTTTCTCAGGGTCACCCAGCAGTTGTAAGTATCTTTGTAGTGAACTTGGTCACCATACCAACTCGGATTTCCAGATAAGTTCAGAACAAGCAAAAAGAAAATTAAGACTTAACGCTGACTGCATTAGTAACATACTGAAAATACACAGGAAAGACAAAATAACAGAAACGCGAAATGGGAAAGGTCATTGTATTTTGAAGTAAATTTGCAAGTAAAAGCAGGCTACATATGTGTTTTGTTTTAGTGTAATTACTAATGCTACTCAAAGCAAAGGCCTTAAACATTATCGGCTATACCTTTTCACCTTGGCCGGCATTAAATCGCTTTAGCCCACAATTAACTGCAATAGTTCATTTTTGACTCAAAAATCAACTTGCCAAACCGTTCTGGTAGAGAAAATGTATACCATTCTTATTCATTTGTAAGGAAAACTTACAAGTGTTCATTGAATCCTGACCCCCGTCTTAACCAAAACAGTACATTGAGAGCCTCATGAAGTTGATAATTATGGTAAGGTAGCCAATCAGAAACTTGTAACCAGCAGCAATGCACAGCAGTCTATAACCTGGTTCAATTAGTGCAAAACCTGGACCTCTGGGCAGTGGAAAAAAGTAGTATGATCTAAATCATCTTTACGTTTGTTTCCTACATCTGGATGGTTTAATGTGAAACATCTTCAATAGCCTCCATAACCACTCGATCAAAACAGCACTGAAGCTTGGCAGGAAACTTCTGGAATATACACTGAGAAACAGATATACATTTACAGTGGAGTCCTTGAGGAGCGATCCAATATCTCAAAGTTCAACATGTGTGTAGCAGCACCCCAAGTGGATAGAAGCTGTTCTGTAGTCAAAGGGCTGCCCAACTCTTTATTAAAGTATTACATTTAATAAGTATTCATAGGATGTTTGGTGTTTTCATTATTTTGTCCTCCCCATGCATATTTTTCTGGCAGATTTCCAGACTAATTACAGTGTCATATTTCATGTGTGAGTCATGCCTGAGTAATTATGAACCATAACAGCGGACACGGTGTGATTAAGATGTCCAGATCCAACTGAGATTTTAATGGTTATGCGATGAAGGCAAAAATAAAACATAAAAAACACCCCCCCCCTCAATTTCTTTCCAAGTCTTAATTTCTTTACACTGTAGTGTTCATGTTGTTGTTTAGTATGAACTTTTTAATTTGACTATGTTATGATGAACGGAAATACATTCACCTGCGTGGTACAATCATGATTAAGAGTAGAGTGGAAGAAATGTGTTTATTGTGACTTTATCTATTCTGTACCTGTCTAAAAATATGTTGTATGAGAAAATTCAGAATATACTTGAAGCCATTTTTGTTTATACATTCAAATCTTTTACCTCTGAGTGCACTCTTCAGCATAGTAATCACTTGAGCAAACAACAGATATTAACAGAAATTAATATTTCTTTCCAATTCATATTTGAAGTGAGCACACATGCATATACACACAAACTTTGTTTAAAAATGAAGAAGAATTTTAAGATTGGCATTAAATAAGGCAGTGTAAATCATGGCATTGAATTAATTTGAATGGAAATTAATTAGAGTAGGGTGCAGAGCAGTGTGTGTGAGGTTGGGGGGAGTGGGGGCAGGTTGGATCTCTTGCTGTCTCCACACACTCTGCAGTGCGTAATTGAACAGACTTGGAAACAAACATGCATCAATGACAAAAATAGCTTTTAAGTCCATATGGCAAAATCCAAACATCTTAAACTATAAATGGAGATGTCTATTAGCATTGGTTTAAATCTTTAAGTGCCTGCTGAAACAGCAAACAACAGATGTAGCATGTTGTATATATATAGTTATATACATAGTATATATATATATATAGTATATAATAGTTGTATATTTTCCATGAGACAAACTGACTATATCCAGCATAGTACAAAGACCAAGGTTTGTGATGACAGATTCATGATGACACTTTTTTAAATAGCAGGTATATAAGAATGTATATTCTTTTATGTATTTTATGCTAAAAACATAAAGTATGTTCTTATATAGGTCAGAGTATGCAGTCAGGTCTGTCCACAGCACCCAGGGCACTGCACAGGTATTCCGTTTTTCATGGCATATTCATACAGCTTCATCTTCTGTGTCACACAGAGACACTATCTGTGACAGGTGTCATCCTGTGTCACCTTCAGAATGAGGACAGTCATCTGTCACCTCATGTTTTTGGTCAAAACCATGTCAAGTGACAAAGCAAACACTCTACCCCTCTCCTTCAGGCCATACCTCAACCTCCATCAGTCAAAAGGATTCAGCCCCCACCTGTGAATTGTTTTACATTTGTGTCAACCTCACAGCCTCCCATTGGTGGCTGTGAAAGAGCACTGTCAGAGAAATTGGAGTGAACTAATAATGATTTCATTAAGTCACTGCAAGCCTATAACGATAAGCACTTAGAAAAATAACAAAGATAAATTGCATAATTACATAAGTTAAGGGTGCATGATAAGATAAAATGTAACTTTACAGTCAGCAAGTATAATATTTTATTGATGTTGTTTTAGTCTACAGTTGGTATAGATCCACGTATGCTCCACTGCGAAATGGTTTTGCTTGGCATTTAGCAACAACAGCATCTGCAAGATTCAATGCATAAGTGTATTTTTGAAAGACTTCTAACAAAATATAAATTTTCTAAAATATGAATAATATGGGTAAGCTGACTGGTGCCTGTTTGGCAGACTCCCAGCAGTTTTCTGCCTCACTACACTGTTCATTCTTAGACGTGCACTTGCTCCCCTCTGCCTCCTGATAAATTTGTAACCGGTGGTCATTTTTGTTTTGTAACTTTATTTAATCGGACTGATGATTTGGGTTGTGTCCTTTGGGCAAGATGAATCTCACCAGGAGCGTTTATTTGACGTATAATAATCTTTTTTACTTAAAATGTCACCTTTACCACCCTGGTTCTAATCCCATCTGGATGATGCACGGCAGCCATTTTGGGCCACACTATTGATCGCACATCAGTCCATGTAGCAAAGGAGGGACCCTTCTACCAGGGGATGTTAGATGGCATGCCTGAGAGAGAGTCAAGATGGGTTTTCAGCCTATACATGGTCACTCCTCATTACTGGCCTGTAGATTTAGACATGGTCACTCCTCAATACTGGCCTGTGCATTTAGACATGGTCACTCCTCATTACTGGCCTGTGTGTTTAGACATGGTCACTCCTCATCACTGGCCTGTGTGTTTAGACATGGTCACTCCTCATCACTGGCCTGTGTGTTTAGACATGGTCACTCCTCATTACTGGCCTGTGTGTTTAGACATGGTCACTCCTCATCACTGGCCTGTGTGTTTAGACATGGTCACTCCTCATTACTGGCCTGTGGATTTAGACATGGTCACTCCTCATTACTGGCCTGTGTGTTTAGACATGGTCACTCCTCATTACTGGCCTGTGTGTTTAGACATGGTCACTCCTCATTACTGGCCTGTGTGTTTAGACATGGTCACTCCTCATTACTGGCCTGTGTGTTTAGACATGGTCACTCCTCATTACTGGCCTGTGGATTTAGACATGGTCACTCCTCATTACTGGCCTGTGTGTTTAGACATGGTCACTCCTCATCACTGGCCTGTGTGTTTAGACATGGTCACTCCTCATCACTGGCCTGTGTGTTTAGACATGGTCACTCCTCAGTACTGGCCTGTGTGTTTAGACATGGTCACTCCTCATTACTGGCCTGTGTGTTTAGACATGGTCACTCCTCATTACTGGCCTGTGTGTTTAGACATGGTCCTCATTACTGGCCTGTGTGTTTCATTACTCAGCCTGTGTGTTTAGACATGGTCACTCCTCACCACTGGCCTGTGTGTTTAGACATGGTCACTCCTCATTACTGGCCTGTGTGTTTAGACATGGTCACTCCTCATCACTGGCCTGTGGATTTAGACATGGTCACTCCTCATCACTGGCCTGTGTGTTTAGACATGGTCACTCCTCATTACTGGCCTGTGTGTTTAGACATGGTCACTCCTCATCACTGGCCTGTGTGTTTAGACATGGTCACTCCTCATTACTGGCCTGTGTGTTTAGACATGGTCACTCCTCATCACTGGCCTGTGTGTTTAGACATGGTCACTCCTCATTACTGGCCTGTGTGTTTAGACATGGTCACTCCTCATTACTGGCCTGTGTGTTTAGACATGGTCACTCCTCATTACTGGCCTGTGTGTTTAGACATGGTCACTCCTCATCACTGGCCTGTGTGTTTAGACATGGTCACTCCTCATTACTGGCCTGTGTGTTTAGACATGGTCACTCCTCATTACTGGCCTGTAGATTTAGACATGGTCACTCCTCATTACTGGCCTGTGGATTTAGACATGGTCACTCTTCATTACTGGTGTGGTTATTTCTTTTGTCCTTGCATCCAGTGGCTGATTAAGATTGTCATGGGCCCCGAGGCTACTCTTTGTGCCCCCCACCCCCCACCCCCCTTACTCATCATGCTTTACCAGAAAAAAAGTAATTTAGTGCCACCGTCGCAAAATTGCAGAATGTTCATGGACGTTCTAATTTCATTGACAATTGTCACAAACAGTATAAACTCACTTCAGCGACATTGATAATGGAGGAAGAGGCTACACTAGTTAATCTCATTTTGCTGTTAGTATCCATTTTACCAAAGAGCTGCTCTGACTTGTACTAGCTAAGTAGATTAGCTGAGTAACCACCTATCGGTATTGTGCTGAACCAGTTACCTGGCTTATATGCAAGAAGTTCACATTATTCGCTAGCTAACAAGCATTCCCTTTTTTGCCGGCATCTTTATAGTCTCCCTGGTCATAGCAATAAGTATATGTCAATATATTACCAGTAAATAACTGTGTCAAATGTCAAATGAATCTACAAGTGTGACAGTAACCATCTGTCGGGGTTTTCAACCAGATATGACACATTAAGGCCAGGCTATGCCCTGACATCCTTCGTTAGATCATGTACATAAGTCGTTAAAGTTAGGAACATATGAATAATCCAGACTCCTAAGAAAGAAATAACTCAGTTTCATCTGCTCTGATATACACTGACTGCTATGATAGTGCAGAAAAACATTAACCATGTAAAATGGTCATGGAAAACAAACACAACCAATGGTGCAAGCATTCTGTAAATTTATAAAACTCAAAAATGGAAATACTTTTTTAATTCATGTGTGTGATGGGCTAATACACACAGAAATGTACAGAATATATAGAAAATATTCCACCCCTTTATACAGGATTAACGTTATTTGGCTCAGAAAAGAGCGAGTCTTCCATATCCTACTAAAGATCAATATGACGTTGAGGAGCATCATTAAAGGTGGGGTTGCAGGGTCTCTCGGGCGTTTGCCAGGCTCGCGCCACATGTTATCCTCAGGTTCCTGTGAATGTTGTGTCTAATTGGACGCCTGAGCAGAGCGCGGCCTATCAGGGCTCCAGTCGGTTGTAAGCACTCCCCCCAAGACACCGAGGGGCTCCGCTCCATATGCTATCACTTGGCATGAGACTTGAAACACATACATCTTGTATTTGCATGCACCCCTTGTTTTTAACGGAGACCTAGGTTCCACATTCCATATGATAAAAAACCCAGCTTGAGACATCCTGTTATCTGCACCGCTAGAATATGCTTTTATTTCATATAGTTTGAGTTTATAACTTTGGGCTAAGTGTAAAAAAATCAGAGAAAATATTTTAGTGAGAAAACAATATGTCTTTAATTTGTAACCACAGAGCAATATACACAAACACAATAAACACACAGTATTACATGTCTGGTTGCATCTTAGGTGGACATTTTATTACATTCGAAAGTCAATTAATTATGTTCATCCAATCAGGTGTGAAACGTTTTTACTTTTATAGTTGCTGTTTTCATGTGAATTTGAAGTGTGACCCACGCTCATTTTACAACAGCTTGTTGCCAGCATATCAAGAAGTGTTTAACCTTGAAAACTACAAGTCAATCTGATTCTTGGAGAACCCATATGACAAATGTAAATAATGAATGTGTCCACTTAAAAACAGTTTGCATTCCACAAGGGCAATGGAATTTCTAAACAAATGAGATCATTTTTTTCCAGTGGCATCGGCTGAGAAATATGACATTTTAACAGCAATAGCAACGTTCTCAGGATAATATTATGGCACTGTGCAAACTGTATTTACAACCCAGTACCATAATACAGAGTTTAATTAAGCCTGTCCTACCTTAAAGAGTCTTTCCAGGAACCATAACCATTTGTCCTCGGAAAAAAAATCCAGCTGAAGGTTACAAATTCGCGCTGGCGAAAGCGAGCATATGAAAAATTAGACCCCTGGTAGGTGAGCCGCGCTCGCAGCAGTCAAGCATAACCCAGAGCTGTGCACATCCATAATGCAGGTGGAGCCAGCGGAAGGCCAGATGCTCTGGCAGTCGCTCCAGGGTAGTCTGGTGCAGAGCGCCCGGCGCAGAGCGGGGCAGATGGCTGGGATCGCGCGGAACACTCGCGGCTGTGCCCTGGAAGTGTGTTTACCACAGCGGACAACCATTTCACGGAGACACTGGGCCTTTTTCTCTGTTTATTGTGTCTGCTCGCTAGATCGCCCAAAGCAAAATGTTCATTGCTTGAATATTTTTGACTCTTAAATTTTTATCTTTTCCTGTCTGGAAAGTGTTTTGGATGTATGATAAAGTAAGTCAAAAGTCAAGAGGAGCGCGTATGTACTGTATGAGCGGCCACTTAGTTGGTGTAAATATGATTGAAATTCTGTCTGATCTTTTTTTTGTGTCTTTTAAGAACAAAACGTGTATGTGTAAAAAATACGTTGATGCATCGCAAACACTCAAGTAAATACATGAGAATGTTGAGGAGCATTTAACCTCTATGTCCTTGTTAGGGTGATGAATAGGTTCCAGTAAAGCTTTTGGGGAGGAGCGTTTCAGGTGCGTTTGACGGAATGATACATATGAATATCTTGTGATGTTTTTCATGTTGCTTTCCTATGATTGTCAAAAACGTCTACACCTTTATCTTCTACACATTCTGCAAGTGAAAAATGCACGGAATGGTAAAATCCCTGGTTGTTTCTTTGGCTTAAACACACTTCATACGAACTCGACAGTAATTTTTTAAAAATATATATATGTATATTGCTAAACCAAAATCAGTAGTAGACAAAGTAGTCGGAATTCTTGGCCAGTGTGAATGTGTAAGTGGTAAACTTGCATTGACAGTGCTTAGCAAGTACCCCTGACCAAAAAACCTACACCCTGTCATTAATTACAGGCAACCTACATAATTTTGCATTTAGGTTTCATTTTGCATGGTACAAGCCTCTCACACACCGAGCTGCATTTACAGGCGAAATGTTGAAGGAGGAAGATCCCCCACCCCGCCATCGTTACTCTGATCACACACCAGGTCGGCCATCCTCATCATCCTTTAGGACCTGGGAGTGCACAGCAGGTCCGACTCTCTGCGTTGTGCATTATTCTGGCCTTTCTCACTCCAGTTCCATGGCATGTCCGTAGAGAGGCAATTTGTGGTACAGCACAGAACATATAAAGACACATTAAAAGCTCATTGGATAGACAGAAACACAAAAATCCAAATGTCCTACAGCAGCTGTCATAAATATTATCATTACAGTCCAGGCAGACATACAAAATGCATGTCAATACTGTATGCCAGTATTTGGCATACAGTAAAGAGAGGATAAATATAGAGTATATTGCACATCTGCTATGTATCCATATATTCACATCCATTGGCCTATTTTAATCCACATCCCCTCGTCCATGCATTACCCCAGACTCCGCATGGCCACCACGTCTTCAGTTGAGTCATTGCCATGGGAACATATGAGTTTTTTGCTCGGTCGGTTCTGATATCTATAGAAGGGAGCGGCCGGAGGTCCGCTGAAAGTGGATGGAATGTATCCATGTAGACCTTGTCTGCCTTCTCAGTAAGCCTGGTCAGACACAGGTGGCACAGGTCAGCCTGCTGCTCCCCCAAGAAGGCCAGATAGCTGGCCAGTTGTCCCTAAGCTCACAACAGCCTAACATATCTGCGTGAATCAACAGCCTATCAGCTACAGTCTAACATATCTAAGTGAATCAACAGCCTATCAGCTACAGTCTAACATATCTGAGTGAATCAACAGCCTATCAGCTGCAGCCTAACATGTCTGAGTGAATCAACTGCTCTCTAAAAAGCATGATTACTTCATTATGTTGTAGAGAAGCATAAGAGTTTGGGTCTTTTGTTTTTCTTTCCTTCCTTCTTTTTTTGTACCAGAGTTGTGGTTTGCCATTGCCTTTACCCCAGTCGAGCTGCTTCTTAAAGGGTCTTTGAAAGGACCTTTGGACAGAGCCCTTGAACCCTCCTCCCAGGTCCCATGCGCCCTGAAACATGTTCCCACATATTAGGAAAAAAAAACATTTGGTAGATAATGAAGGATTCAAATACAAAGCTAATTATAATGAGCCGAGCCTGCATTGTGTTACTAAGCATAAGGAAGAAATCAGGAGCTTAATCACATGTTCAATGACTGAAGGAGCGTATTGATTCTCCTCAGTCTAAAATTTGATCAGGTGTAAAAACTTACTCTTTTTTGTATTTGTTTGCAAAATCACATAAACACAATGTGAGTATAGGAGCTTTTTCTTCAACAATAGAACAATTATGAACAACTGACAGTTTGTTAAGATTCTGGGGTTGCAGTTGCGTTTGGAATAAACTCCAGCATACACAGTGGGCCCCCAGGACCGACGTTGGGAACCGCTGATATAGAGGAAGTGAGATGAAATTTCAGTGAGCACATTAGGTCTAATAAAGGTGTCTTTTAGTGGAACTGCCTTCTCTCTTCCATCTAGGTAATTCATGGCTATTTTATGAGCCATATCAGTGTAATTTCATTACAAAAGGCATGACAATCTTACGCAATCAATCTGGGCTCCCTGCTGGTGTCCCTACAAAGTCAGTTGATGGCAGCAAAGCTAATCAGCCAGTTCATTTTGGCTTGGCTTAAATGTTAGCAGTTAAAGTTAGCCTTCCCACTGTTCAGACAGCTCTGTAGCAAATCGAGCCCTTTGGCAAAAGTATATGGCCTGCGAGAACATAGACTTCACATGCAGTGATGTATGTAGCTTGAGTAAATGAAACCATAGGCTAAATGAAATTTGCTCATTGATACTTCAAGCATGCATCATATAAGCAAGGTTCAGCTTCTATAAGCTGGACATATTCTGGTGTTTTTGGGCGAATGCTTACGCTGTTGGAAGTGCCCCTTTAGATCATCCTGGTGCCTCGTCTGAGATATGGCAAAACTGTAAGGAGCTCCACACTTGGCCAAATGAGTAAAAATGAATCTACACTGTTAAAAAATCACCTATATAGACATCACCTTTAACTCTAAATAGCGTCTGTGATACATTTTCAGCACACCCACACTGATCCCTTCAGCCAGCCAGTTCAGTTTATCTGAGGGTAAGGGACAGAAGCACAGAAATAGGTGAAGGTCAATCACAGTAAAGACCTCTGTTTGGCATGGCTGCTGCAGAGCAATTAGATTGTTCAGAGGCACGCCATCTGGCTCATGAATGCATATTCAAGTGGAAAAAGTTGCTGAAGTATGAATTACATATGCCCCAATTTTCTCCCATGTCCCAAAATACACATATATTTCCCATCAGTGACAGTCATTGCAGGTTTGCACGCAGTGAAATAATTGTGATTCTTGGTTTATGGTTGGCGAATTGCACAGATCACTGTGTCTGCTGTCGAATTTGAGCTCATATTTTCATAAGGTGGCAGGCAGTGTACTGCTGGCTCTGTCACTTTGCATTATTGGAAAGATTGATCTGTCTTTTTATTGAGGTTTTGTGAAATGTAGGGGATTTAAATACATGGCTGGTAGGTCTTACAAACAGAAAAACATAATAAAGCATTCCCCTCCCACTGGGGGATTAAAGAAAAAGTACCATGTTAATGGCAGGCTGTCATTTATTGCTTTATTTGTACGTAGGGCATAATGACTGACTAATACAATAGGTTATTACTCACTTGTTAACAGCTAAAGCCTGGTTTCATGCCTAAAATGTACATTTCATATTTCATGTTTTAAGTGTAGGTGGTTAATATTTGAGTGTCTGATCATGAGGAGATACTGTTCAACTTTATTTTGACATGACAGGAAAACCATCTCAAATGAATTATACATAAAAAGCATATAACTGCTGAGGTACAAGATGGACAGCAGGAATATCTATGGAACTTATTTACTCAGTGAGCAAGCATGTTTTGCCTTCTGCCTTCTGCCTAAGAACATGATTTCTGAAATCTTCAGGTATGTTACACGCACACACAAACTGTTGCATGTATGTATCAGTCTAAGGCATCTCGAAAAAGATCTGACACCAGATTCACTTCTGAGGTAGATAACATCTTGATTTCTTGAACACCTTGGTGATTAGCTTTGCTACTAACATAGATTAGATGTATTCCTGTATGGTGGTTTTATACATACCAAACTGTTATCATTGGAACTCAATAATGGTTAAGGGCTTTATTTTTTATGTAGTGTAAGGTAAGTGTCCATTTAAATATAAATTTAAGCAGAGGGCTCTTACACATTTTATGCTTATTTGCCATCCTGTGCATTCATATGTAACTAGAGTATACACAGGAATGCACTTAGCATTGTTTCTGCCCTGCCTTACATCAAAAGCTGCACCCAGTGGAGCATGTGGTCAGTGAAATATCTGACGCTACCTCAGGCTGCCATTGTTTCCTAAAGACACCATGCAAAGCACTATCAGGTCAATGGATAATGGCTTTGCAGTACTTAGTCATGGCTGAGCGGAGGAGGAAGTGTAAGTCGTCTTGGATATTACGGTACAAATGGCCATAGGATGAGAGGTGGCTCAGCTGGTAGTCCAAGCACAGAAAGCTGTGTTAATTAACAGTGCCGCCTCAGACTCAATTTCAGCTCAGTGGGGTGTGTGTAGCATTGGGATTTTTTCTCACATTTGGCTTGATTTGTACTTTCCATGGACAAACTATAAGTGGGATGATCTTTTGGATCCTGGTTACGCTCTGTTTATACATTAAACTGTTACATACATTTTTAAATGTATTATTTCACCTGAGATTTCATTCAGTAGATATTTTCATACAATATGACTGCAGGTATTTTAGCACTAAACTGACAAACTGAAAGTGTGCTTTGTCATCTTGCACAAGCGAGAATGTCACCTGACAGGACTGCAGGTATGGCTTAGCTCTAGCTCCTCCTTCATTATATGTGCTCACACTTAGGAAAATAATTTGTGAAAATGATCTTAACTGTCATACTTCCATGCCAATGATGAAATATATATAAAAACCTCAAGACCACATCCCAGTTGAAAGATACTACCATGGCTTTATGATATAAAAATCTGTATGGCTGATTTTTTTTTCCTTAATTCTTATAAGCATTGTGTAGCATTAGACTGGACTTCCAGTAATACAAAACTGATGTTACAGTCTGAACATACTTGAGATTTGGTTCATACAGTGTATTTAAGTTGTGATACATATCAAAGTCTAACAAATCAATTGTGCTCACAAATAATTAAACTTCTCACAAAGCTTAGTTTGATGACCTTTTTTCTTCTCTGACAAAACTCCCAGTAACTGAGTTCTAATTTTCTAGCCCTTGGCAGTTTATTATAAATGAAAGTAGCTACTGCACTAAATGGCTTGCTAGTCCATCACACACCTTTAATATGTTAACTATTACACACATTTAATATTTGTTGGAAGGCTATTCTGTGAAGCTGCCTGGTTTGTAAGTAAATATCTCGCTAAGCTTTTGGCATGTAGGTAATGCACATGCAAGCAGTTCCAATGGAAACATTTCCACAGAACCTCAGATTCACACACAATGGGAAAACAGGTTTTGATGTCAAAATGCACTCATTTAAAGATTCATAAATAATTGAGTCTTAACTTGGTAGTTCACTTAAATGAAACCACTGAATTGTATTGACTATGCTCACTAGCTAGCCACTCTATCCTTGTAGCTTGGCTATCCTCCATCACTGTTAATGAGTCTATTTATCCACATTAAAAACATGAGTTTACACAAAAAGATACTGTTTTGTTGCATTGCACTCCTGTTTTCATTGGACCTCAAACCATTGTTCAGGAAAATTGTTATTAGATTTGATTGACTGACTGTTTGCATCAGTGAAAATTTACATTACAATTAGGTTTATTTATTTACTGCTGGGTAGCTAGATTTTTTTTAAAGAAAAGAAAAACCAACAATTATTGTGAGTGTTTGCTAGCCAGCTTGGTAATTTCCAAAATGTGTAGTTAAGCAATGATGGTGCTAAGATGTGCCCCTTATCTAATTCTGGTTTCATACTGAATGCCTTATTCATTCCCCCTGTTAGGTAGATGCTTTCTTTCAGCCTTCACATGAAAACCCATCCACACTCTGCAGTGCAGTGGTCACGACTGTTTCATTCACAAATCATATTCCTTTTTCCAAACCCCCTCCCCAGATAGGCTGTTATGTTTTTCAGCGGTGTAAACGGCCTCTCATCCAGAGTACCTTTGTGCAGGAGTCTTCAATTTCACAACTAGTGGGCCACCAGATATGGTTTTGTTGTTATCAAGCAATCAAAGCCCAATAAAACAGTCGATTGACGCGGATTTTCTATATGGTTTCTTGGGCCTGAACTGGATTTTGTCATTTAAGTTGGAAATTCAATAAGGATGAAGGACAACATATAAAACAGTTAAAGCCTCTTTCCGTTCTCCAATGGAGAGACTGTGAATGAATAACTTTTTAAGGCCATAAAATAAATGTGAAATAAGAAACACTGGCTTAAACTTGTTATTTTGTACTTTTGTACAGATACTTACATTTCTAGCTGGTCTCTCCCATGGTTCATCTGAGATCAGTATTTAAACTCATAGCGTTCTCACATGAGGCCCAGTTGCCTGAGCACGATCGTCCCCCTCCCCTCTCCCCCGCCAGCCTGCGCTCACATTGCGCATAACGTTCAGGGCCTCAGCACGCTTACGTCATCACGATGCAATGTTTTGTGTTGAAGAAATGCACTCTCGCACTCTCTTGGAGTCGTCTTTGGCATGGTGACACACAGCCCTCTCACATGCCTATTAGATTCATCAATTATGCAATGCAGTGATTTTCAGTTAATTGTGCTGCACATATCTGTACATTTTTACAGAGGCAGCTGAAGTTGAGGGAGGAATTTGCAGCTTTACTCGCTGACTACAATTCACGTTCACCAGTTTAGTGAGAACCAGACCCGTTAATGACCCAAATATTCTCTAATGAATTGAAAAGTGTCCTATCCAAGTAGTAATAGATGTTTGTTGTTGTAATGATGACAGAAGTGCACACACGAGTAGTAGCCCTAACTGGTTAACATTAGCTAACATTATTGTGATTGGGCTACTGTAATCTGACACAAAGTATCGGTCTGTCCCGTAGCATAATGGCTGAGTTCCGTGCTCGGGCACGGTTAGCGATCACACTAGTCAAACGAGCTGGACTTTGGGGGTCAAACAGGCTCAGGTATGGCACGTACCGCCTAGTGTGAGTACACCCTCAGTTTAAAGTGCGTAGGGCTTGAGGAGAATAAAACACACACACACAGTCAAAGTTTTGTAGGCATTGGAAGAAAACTAAACAGAGAGACTAAATTACAAGAGGGAAAGCGAAGGAAGCCATGTTAAATATGTCTAATATGATTGATAAATTCAATATAGAGCAGTTAAGGCGTACGGTTTGGAAAACTCTGCTTTCTTGGGTGCTATTGAAATCTCAGTAATTTCATAACAGACCTGTGTGTGGCAACGTAATGCAATTCCACCAGGCCTAGTACTGTGATCCATGAGAGTGCAATTTTGAGTAGTTTTCTCTGGTCATTAAGAGTGCCTTCACACACAGATCTTCATGAAATTGAGCTTGACAAAGAGCAAGCTCAAGGTGAGTCAAGGGGAATGGGGTTACCAATACAATATGGTACTTTATTTCATCTTTTAGCAAAGTTTGCTCTGAATTGTTGCCCTTTGCCATGCTATACACTGAAGCACATTTCATCCAATAAACCTCAGGAAAAAAACAACTCTTAAAATACAATCTTAAAATATGGCTCAAAATAACAAGACAAGCCTGCTGGGGGCCTATCACCATTATTTACAGTACATTATAAGCTGTAGCACCTTCTCTGAACCTGAGTCTACATGTTAAAAAAAAAACATTGTATCACAGTTTTTTCAGTCAGAACAGCAGCATAACGTAATGTGTATAGGAATAAACATGACTCTGTGATTCTCTGAAGGCTTTCATAAAATCCCTCAGTAGGGGCTCAGAGAGAAAGTTCCTCCTTTTTCATGCTCTGTAATGTGACATTTTACATCTAAATCATCCTTCACCTGATGAGTGAACAGCTGGTTAGGGCTCTACAACTTTTGCAATTTTTCTTCAAACTGAATTTTCTTGCTTTGCTTTTCTCAATCAGCTCATTTCTGTGCTCCTTTCAGTTCTTAATCCCTGCGCAAGCTTTGATGGAGTCTGAGTTTTGGCAAGAGTTGCTCATTAGTTGTGCTAAGAAAAGCTAAATATTTAGTTTTAGCTAGTGGTCATTCACCAGTCAATGGCTAGATCACTTGCTTTTTCCAAATTCCCTTGCATTTCCTTTCACTTTCTTTCACAGAAAATACTTCTAAAAGGATGATTGCCAGTGAACTGTACCACATGACTGAAGGGTGAGCTGTAGCACAGGACTGAAGGGTGAGCTGTAGCACATGACTGAAGGGTGAGCTGTAGCACAGGACTGTAGGGTGAGCTGTAGCACAGGACTGAAGGGTGAGCTGTAGCACAGGACTGAAGGGTGAGCTGTAGCACAGGACTGAAGGGTGCGCTGTAGCACAGGACTGAAGGGTGCGCTGTAGCACAGGACTGAAGGGCACAGGACACAGCACAGGACTGAAGGGTGAGCTGTAGCACAGGACTGAAAGGGACTGAAGGGTGCTGTAGCACAGGACTGAAGGGTGTGACTGTAGCACAGGACTGAAGGGTGAGCTGTAGCACAGGACTGAAGGGGTGTAGCACATGACGCTGTAGCAGCAGGACTGACTGTAGGGTGCGCTGTAGCATAGGACTGAAGAAGGTGCACTGTAGCACAGGACTGAAGAGTGAGCTGTAGCACAGGACAGGAGCACAGACTGAAGGGTGAGCTGTAGCACAGGACTGAAGGGTGAACTGTAGCACAGGAGGGTGCGCTGTAGCACAGGACTGAAGGGTGCGCTGTAGCACAGGACTGAAGGACTGAAGGGTGAGCTGTAGCACAGGACTGAAGGGTGAGCTGTAGGGTAGCACAGACTGAAGGGTGCGCTGGGACTGAAGGGTGCGCTGTAGCACAGGCACAGCACATGACTGGGCTGTAGACTGAAGGGGTGGACTGGGTGCGCTGTAGCACAGGACTGAAGGGTGAGCTGTAGCACAGGGCTGAAGGGTGCGCTGTAGCACAGGACTGAAGGGTGAGCTGTAGCACAGGACTGAAGGGTGAGCTGTAGCACAGGACTGAAGGGTGCGCTGTAGCACAGGACTGAAGGGTGCGCTGTAGCACAGGACTGAAGGGTGAGCTGTAGCACAGGACTGAAGGGTGAGCTGTAGCACAGGACTGAGGGGTGCGCTGTAGCACAGGACTGAAGGGTGCGCTGTAGCACAGGACTGAAGGGTGCGCTGTAGCACAGGACTGAAGGGTGCGCTGTAGCGAGAATCCCATCAGCAGGGACTGGATATGATCACTGCAATAGAGACCTGCAAATAGCGTTTCCAGTGGCATGGTAATTTGGCAAGAAGAGGGCCTAAAAGTTTGGCAAAATCTGGACCTATGATGACCAAGAAACTAAATGGAAGGATTCTGTCATAGTGCTGAAAGAATTTGAGTTCACGGAGGACAACTCAAAGGAGAATGTCTCTGACCTGCTCAATTCTTTTGTGGTGGAGTCTCATGCATACTTTGGTCAGATACTTAAAGGGAATGGGAGATGACACTCTGATTGGCCAATTACGTGTTCTATTTTTAAAGCTGTTTCCATACTATGAGGTCTGTCTTCAACAGTTTTAGATATAACCATGACAGATATGAGTAGATGTCTAATCTATAAGTACAGTCAGTACCTTGTCTGCTATATGAAATAAATGTAAGGGACTCATGATATCAACCAATGATAATCATTTCTGGACATTAGGGATGACAAAATCCCTCTGGAACAACCTCTTTTAAAGTTGTAAGTCTTATGCTGAGCTTTAAAAGCCTCTGCCATTTTTCTTGTCAACGATTCATTGACAGGCTGAATCACAATTAGGTTCCTATTTTACCCCACTTCCTGCTCACTCTTACAATGAGGGGCAGAAGTTACCATGGCTACTGTTAGAATGGTTAGTAGTCAAAAGCAGACTTTTCATAAGCGCAGTGGTATATGATCTCGAAGGAAAGATGTTGAGCGATGAGAAGAGAGGGAGAAAGAAGTAAAGGAGATATGGAGGAGACACTGTGTCAGGTGACCAGAGGAGCAAATATAGACCTATTGAATTAAAAACTGTCTTATAATTATTCATAAAACATGAAAAAATAGCCTGTACCTATAATTACATTATTTATCACCAAAAGCTTTAAACCAGGGTTTTGAGTGGATAGCTGTAATATAATGAGAGCATATGGAATGCTAAATGTATGATACAGGTGGGCTTTGGAGACATTGACTACATGCTTCTGAAATAGGATGAGCATGATTAGCTTTTCTATTTGGTGCAGGGGCACCAGCAGCTATCATTGAAAATATGATTCACACCCTTCTCCTTCATGATTTTTCACTGTAACGGCCCATGCAGAGTTTCTTTGCTGTTTCTTGGTGTAAAGCCATTTGTCAGCTGTAAATCGTCTGTCTGTCCAGGATATGCTGTCTTTGGTACCACATTGCTAAAAGAGTTAGTTAGCTAGCTCATTTGTACATGTCTTTTACTATTAGTCAGCAATACCAGCCATAACGTGATGTGGAGAGTTTCTGTATTGCATTAGCTACTAAAAGCACAAGTGCACAGAGTGTTATTCCATAACCCAGTTCTGAAGAATGATCAGGTAGTGAGTGGGATATGACCAGCTGATTCCCTCATCTTAAAATCTCTCCACATAACCAGTCAGGGATATGACCGGCTGATTCCCTTGCCCTTTAACATCTCTCCACATAACCAGTCAGGGATATGACCGGCTGATTCCCTCGCCCTTACATCTCTCCACATAACCAGTCAGTATCAATTCCAAGAGAAAATCATAACCAGCAATTCAATTTTACCACTTAAAAATGTTAAATACAAAGAGGTGTCATTAAATGTCATGATGAGAAAATGGGGATGCTTTGCTAGCTAAGCCACCTCTGAGGTATCTTCCCATGAATTCTGCATTTATGTGAGTGAAGAGACAAACGGTGTGAACTGCAGTATATTACACAGAGAGGGCCTGCTGCTCTCAGTGCTGCCGCTCCCTCCCTCAGCCTGGGGAGCACACAGGACCTGAGGCAGGCAGACTCACCTGAGGACCATCAGTAAGCAGCAGATCCGTTTCCAGGTGTGAGCCTTTTCTTCACCAACACCTTTTCTCAAATCACTGCCTGTTATTCTAAAGGAACTTTTTTATTTCTGTGCTTTGGTTTTCATTTCAAGTATTTGGCTGTGCATGGCATGATGTGAATGGCATGATGCATGATGACCGCCTCAGTCACACAGCTCATGGCGCCTCGGTCACACACACAGCATGATGTGATGCCATGATGTTCATGTTGTCTGAGGATTGCAAAGCCAGTCTGTTCTCATGGCATGATGTGATGTGTCGGACACACAGTGTGATGTGATGACCACCCTCAGGTGCCCAGCCTAACCAGGTGTGACCACTAGAAAACAACGAGACCAACAAACTTACCCATCATTCCCAGTGAGGCATGATGGCCCAATGTCACACAGCTCATGCCATGATGTTCTATATGGATCTGTCTGCTGTATCTACAGGTGCCCAGCTTTCAAATGCAATTTGAACATTCAAACAGGGCAAATTCATGGATCTGGCAATAGTGTTCGAACAGTCAAACAGTTTTGCTGACATCTTTCCAGTGCAAGGCACCTGAAGGCCGACAACTTAAATCTTAATCCATCATTCATCGTGAATTTGTGACTTTCATCATCACATTGTTCTTCACATTCCCAAAGACGTTGCTGGAGAAAAAAAACACTCTCAGTCAACAGTAACAGCACGAACATTTCAGACATTCTGAGCCTTTTGAGTTGTGGAGAATTCAGTAATGACTCCAAATCGCACATTTCTTCTCTTGCTGTGGGCAGCCATTTTCCCGGAGCTTTACAAAAACGCCTCATCAAATGATGCAATGTTCCTCTCATTGGGTTTCTGTTGTGTGCCTAAAAGCAGAATGCCACATCCATCTTCAAAATAATGCAGTGTTTCTTTCTGCGAAACAGCCAACATCTTGTGTGTCACACTCTTACGTTTTCTTGGACCATAAGATTCGATGGATGTGAGGATGTCTGCATTAACAAAAGATACATACAAACATGTCATTTCACTTATTATAAAAATCATATTTATAAAAGTATTTTCTACCAGGTTTTAAATACAGTTAACCCTCCCACATTGCGGGGGTTTTCCACAATGTGGAAAAACCATGTAAAAAATGTGTGTGTATTTGTGGTGTTAAACAATAAAATACATTAATATTATACATATATGTTATGTATTTATGACTTTCTAAACTTTTTTACGTTTTCTTTACTTTTCATCTGCTATGCACGTCGTCTGCAGTGCTATGCGGTTTCCTACAAAACACCGCAAAGCTCCAAAAAAAACTGTTGCCGAACCGCAAAAAATCAAATCCACAATGTGGAAAACCGTGATGTAGGAGGGTCAGCTGTACTGAAAGACCTATAATACATGTTTATAACATAAATGAGAATTACTTGCTTTGTTTAAAATAAGTTCACAACCAAAGGAGGCTCAAGAACACTTTTATTTGTTGAATGTCTCCATGCTGAACTGTATAGTAACATACTCTTTCTAAGAAACAATATGGGTTTTTTGGTTTTGGCTATTTTCAATTGAATTTGTTGTTTGCCAGAATGAAAAAAATATATATTCATGCAGCGGTAATATGCTTAAAGCAAGAGCCTATTACAGCATTATGAAAATATGATAAAGAAAGAGCTATCTGCAACCAGACAAATGCAGCCCGGCTCACACTCTTAGGCTTTTGGAAGAGAGATATGCAACTGGATTGGATTAGTATTAACTTTATCAGTTTAAACGATTCTTGGGTGAGGTAAATGCCAGATGGTGATATGAATGGAAACTGAATGAAGAATTCATCTTTATCGTAGCTCAAGTGGATGCAGGCCTGTAGAGGACTCATTTCCTGAGGTGTAACTAAATTGACTCTTTGTTGAACGTTAAGCCCGTCCATTGAGGACAAGCCGGAGAAAAATTGGTCTGAACAATCCCTGGAAGGATCTTCCGGCCTGCCAGCAACGGTCCACGATTCATTATGCAGATAAGGCTGGAGGTGCCGGGTTCGATTGGAGAGGATGCTGTAAGGTTATTGTCTCCTCTGGAAGCGCAGTATGCTTTACCATGTGTTTCCTGCCTTTTCATAATTATTCCAGAAGTTTATGCCTTTCTTTCTCCACAGTGCTGCAGCTGTGCACTCAGCTATGCCTTCAAGTTCATTCTACAGCTCATTTTGCACTCTGAGAATGAGGTCATTTTTCAACTTAGTCCAGTTCCACTGTGAATTTTTCACTTTAACTTGGCAATATTTTATACTTTCCACTCAAGGTACAAGGTTCAAGGTTTTGGCCCAATAAATCTCTAAATGTCAGTGCATATATGTGGTATCTCTGGACTATTTTACATTTTCTAAATATAAGTAGGATAAGTCCTCTAGATGAAAATAACTGTTGGATAAATAAATGTGAACGTGCTATATCAGTTATTGCACAGCAGAAAGTCCTCATGAGCTGCATTGTGACCAGGGTCATTGAAAGCATGTTTAATATGCATTCCAGAGCAGATGTTCCAGATTGTGAACCACTTGCCCAACACCATGTGTGTAAATCCAAACGCTGCCCAGCCTAACCTTCCACACCAATTCATGTTGATGGGTTTGAGACTCCGCTCACCCCACTGTCAAAAATCAGGCCAGGCAAATAAAGGCATGTCCGCGGTGTGCACAAACGCAATAGATGGCGGCGATGCTGCAATCTCATTACCGGGGCAACCCTTGAGATGCCGAGCACGTGATGAATGGGGTTTGGCGTACACTTCATTCTCATTACTGCCACGGCTTTGAGGACAACTGCGTTGAGCATTGTTGGAGAAGGGGGAAAAAATAATGAAGTAAGAACAAATGAGTTAATGGATTTATGGCCAGTGGAGGGGGGAGTGGGGGGCAGGGGGTGGGACAGTCTTCTGTGACAGACAGCATGGCAAGCCACACTGTCAGCTCCTTGCTTATTGAGTAACGGTCTTGTTATGTACCCATTTCCTGACAATGTTATTCATATCGCAAGACCCTGACTGGTTAATCTAGGAAAGAGCAACACAGTGCATTTTCGGTGTGAATCACAGACGTCAGTTATCGCAGATTTGTTGTGGGGAATGGGGGGCAGACAGAGCTTTTCCATGACCTTGTTCAGGGGAAAGGACGGGATAAACATGTCTACAGTCTGTGCGCTGAAAAAAAGGCTGGTCAGTGCGATTTTTTTTTTTCCCCCCTCATTGCAGCCACAAACAAAGGTTTCTGCCCTAACGTCTCCTTTTCTTTAATTATCTTTTTTCATGTTTTTCATGTCACAGCATTGTAATATTGATTTATGGCTGTGTTGATTGGACGCTGCGATTAATGATCTCATTGATGGAGGAGGGAATCTCTTGAGGTCCATTCCCTGACACGTCTGTAGATTACTGTTCTGCCCAGATTCCATCGTAAGAGTGAGAGGGGGGCGGAGGTAATTTTACAGAAACCTACAGGAAAACTCCTCAATTATTTTTAGACTGTCAGGCGGTCTGGGGACATCAGGGACCATTTTGGCTTAGCACATTAAAGAATTCATGAAATGAAACCATACTGCCCAGACATCCCGATATGATTTTTCCATGCCCGAAGCTCTTCCAGCTTTTTTTCCCCGTCTTCCTTGCGAAGCCGGACTTCATTCTACCGTGTTGACATTGATCTATCCTTGAGTCTTTAGCTGCAGGCCTTGAGCCTAAACTTTAGTCTCAGAGCATTAAAGAAACAGCCGTGCACAGCCCCGTCGTAATGATTTTCCACTCCTCCTCATATGTTGGTCAGTAAATTGGGTACACCAGACCCCAACATGGCGGGCCTCTAGAAGTAACCGAGGAGTCAGAACGTGAAAAATTGGTGTACATCACAGAGCCTTGCTAACAGATTGCCAAAAGCACTCCGAGACATTCCATGCCCTCCTCCTTTTTATGAACAGCAAATGACAAAATCCATTTCTTTCCCCCTGGTGGGACCACAAGAGCTGCTGGCTTTTCAGCGGGCCATCGCTCTTCACCAGGCCTTCATCATGCTTGGGTTTATATACTCCATAAGAAATAAGAAGTGTGCTTGACTTTCCTGTGCTTTTATTTTTCACTGCTTATCGATTTAAGAGTCTTTGTTTTTGCTACTCTTTGTTTCATGTTAGGTCATAAAAATTGTATAAATTTTGTTTTGTCAAAAATAAAAGACATGCATCATCTTGCATTAAGTTTTCTACAAAAAATTCTTAATGAATAAAGTTCTGTTATTGTAAAGGAGATTTAGATTCCTCTTTTATCTTTGGAACAGAACATGCACATCTCTGGTGATATATGACAGATTTCACATCATTTTTTCTATTAATTTCAATGCATGTCAATAGTGTACTGTATACATATACTGTAATTGTCTCTGGTCCAATGCTGATTTGAGTTGAGTTTATGTTTCACTTTATGTTAAATTAGTTTTGATACAGATTGAGACGAAGAAGGGATTATGGTATGCGATTATACAAATATCTGGGTGGTTTGTTAACCATCTTCGCTCTGTGGTCTGAACAGGGATACCTACATTAAGCCAGAATACCATGTTATTTCAACAGCGGGACTGGCACAGACTTATTGGGTATATCATACCAGGACTTATAGAGGGTTAATGGCTAACCAGCTTTTGAAGGAATGGTGTGTGTCAATGCAGTTCATATTTTTGCCATTTGTCATTTTTATTCAGGATTATTCATATTAAAGAGAGGAAATGATTTTTATTTTTTTTCGCTTTAACCATAGAGCTTAATGAGTGATGCAGTATGCTCTTTGGAAAGGGATTTGTGAAATCATTTGGAGAAAAACCTGCAGAAAGAAAGTTCCAAGGCAGGCTTGTTGTAGAGAAATTGTAAAAGATTTTGAGCTGGCTAACATTAGCAAAAGCTCATTGTGTATCTGAAGATAAAATTAAAAGGAATTAAAGTGCAGTAATCATGAAGAAAAGAATCAGGAGGACTCAATGTTCTCTTTCAGTCAGAACCTCAACACAACATGAGTATGGGAAACCCTCATGACTTTCCAGCGAGTCTCTCCTGAAGAAGGAGGAAGTCCCTCCTTCCATTACCTGTTAATTGGTTAGCATTGCTATCTCATCATATTATCATCGCCTGTCTGAATGACATGGCTGAATCGGCTCTCTGCATTAATTTACACTACTTCCTTAGTATTTTAGTCTTTCTCTTTGGAAATTCAAGGCTGTCCAAGTTCTTTTTGTGAATATATATGATCCATGTGAGCACTGTTTGAATGTTGACATTTGAGTGAGTTCTGTTCTGTTATTTTTAGCTAAGTTTCCAAATTCAGCTGCTCAGTTTCCCTAGTTAGGTAGACAACTGTATGGGTTTCCTTTCTCTGCCATTTTCAGGAATGTAACCTTAAGGCAAGACTTCACCTCCTCATGGATGTGCTTGTAATTGTCTTTGCATTCTATCATTTACTTTGTGATGTTGATCCTGCAGCGTAAATCCAGGCATCCCTTTACTTACTATCCTTGGGGAAACAGAGGCACATAATGGTTAGTTTGCTCTTGGTTAGATAATGGCTTTTTTGCTCTTGCTTTTTGCCACACAACTGTTTGATGTCATAAGGCCAAAGGTCCTGGCAATATGGCAGGGCCCTAGAACAACGTTTCTCAAACTATGGGCCGCAGACCGATGCCAGTCCGCCACAAAGAAACTGCCGGTTCGCAGAGCCCTGCTGCTGTACCAGTCAAATTATGCTTGGTGCTTCTATCACTCGCTAGGTCCCCGTCCCCTTGACTGAACTTCTTGCTTTGAAAATAGTAACATTTTATTCAAGATTATAGAATGTTAAATGTTCCCACCCACAAGAACTTGCAACCTTTGTTCTCTCAGTCATTTCAGAACTCACTCAATCGCACGCTAATTGAGCTGTCATTGAGTCATGGCATGTTCCAAGCAAGCAAGTAAAGATTCCATTTTTAGGAAACAACCAGCATCTAATGATGTTCATTTAAATGCAGAACCAAAGGCAAAACATTGTCTTTCATACAGAGACAAAGAAATTGAGAATACTCAAGGAATAAAAAACTTTGGCTGAGCCTGCTAAAAAGAAATGGACCCTCTTTAAAGATATAAATTGCCTGCTAAAAGGAACCCTCTTTAAAGATCACAAAACTTAATCATAAAAATAAAATTTGGTCTACCCTATCTGATGTAGTCCACTGTTACTTTTCCTACATCACTATCATTTAGCTGATGCTTTTATCCAAAGTGACTTACAGTTGATTGGGCTAGCCAGGGGCCAATCCCCCCTGGGGCCAATGTGGGGTTGAGGGTCTTGCTCAGGGTGTTCTTGCTGTGTGCTGTGACTTGAGCCACCAACCTCAGGGGTCCCAGTCATGTACCTTAGCCACTAGACTACAGGCTGCCCCACTTGACTCAGGGTACCTGATCTTAACAGTACTTTTTTTTCATTGGCATCTTACTCACACTGTGTAAAAACATGAAATAAATAAAAATATGCCAGGTAATTCAAATAAATTGTTCATCACCTATACCATTCATAAAATTTATAGTCTAATGGGTATGTCCAATTATAATGTTGAAGCACAAAATGCATTCTGTCAGAATTGTTTTAATTATTATAATCTTGCTGTTCAATCTCACAATCTACAATATCTTTGATGTAATACTTCGATAGAGTTTTGCAAGCCGAGAGTACAGTTTTGGTTGTGGTGAGAGGGCTCGTGGCTCACTGTAAACGCATCTAAAGAAAAGCTTTCAGGTGCTGATTTACTCTCTCATTTGGCGGAGTGCGCTGAAGCCTGGCAGTCTGTGCGCCGTGTTGTTTCAGTAAGAGCGCTGCTTATTCATACGCAGCCCCAGTGCACAATTACACAACCGCAGCCTGAGCCAGAAACAAGACAGTCCCCCTAAAGTGACAGCTTAGGAACATAACAGTTCAATTCACTTAAACCAGAGGTCTAAGCCCTGTCAGCTGGGTGTCCAGACAGACCGTGGGGGAGGGGGGGGATGGGCAATGCCGGCCCGACCAGCTCGGCTGTCTGGAGCTTCACTGCCATCTTGTGGAACGAATAAACTCTGAGGGCCTTCCTCCTGCCATTCTTTTAGAAGACTGTTGCAAGGAAGCGCAGCGATCTCGCTTCAAGTCCTCCTTAGTGGCTTTGAACAGTTCCTTACTGACACTGTAACATAATAACATGGACCTACGCTGTATGGAAAGATGTATAACCTTGTTTTGGGTGGTTTGTGGATTAGCAATTAGGGAATGCATCTCATATCTTAGGTGGTTGAAATCCGGGCTGGTTCACTATCCCTGTATCCCAGGACATGGTAACCCACCCATATCCAGTGTGCACATCGTTATGTATGCTATCAGAGTTATTCCGTTGAATGTGATTTATTCCATATTCCACAGATTAATAATGTAAAGTGTTTCTCTTACACTGACCCACTAACCTGAATTTGCCCTTTTGATATTCTGTGTGGTGGCTGTCAGGAAACATGTATTTTGATGTGGAATTTTTATTTGTTGTTTCTCCCCATCCGTTGGGGTGTTTTCTAATGAAAAACTCGATCAATCTCCCAGTACAAACAAGGGCCCTGAAAAGTGAGCTTCCCAGCGTGTGGTCTCTAATGGTCATGTCGAAAAGGCAGGTCATTTGTAGCAGAGGTGGGTACAGGTGCGCAATTAAAGAGGAAAGCACTCCACTCGCGGAGAAAGGGCCGTAACGTGACCAGGCTGTGATGGATTCTAGGGAAATGAGGCTTGTAGACCCTGCAAGCTGCTCATTATCTCAAGCAAGTTGGAAAATCTATCAGGGAACTAAATTAGAGGAACGAGGGGGTTCGCTTCAGGGAGCCCGTGAGATCCGGCACACCACATTGTCTTTAACACGGACCACCCACTGACCGGGGCCCTGATTACTTATTGATGACTGTGAGGTACACTGCAGCTCTGATTCTTAACTTTGCTCTCAAGCAGACTCGGCCCTCAGGACATCGCTGAACTGACCTCATTGTGTGCACCGGAATCCCAGCAGCTAAGACAGAGCAAGATTTACTGCATGTTCTGATAATGAGAAGTCATTCTTCTGAGAACCACTTATATTCAAAGATTAAACCAAAATACAACATTTCATTCATTGGATGTTTTTATTTTCATCTGAGGTTTTCATGCTTAATGACTAATCTGAAGACGTGGTACTGTAGTTTGAAATGAACTAGTTTTATACACTTGGTATATATGTATTTTGTATTTCTACAAATATGTCGATTGATAAAAAGGTTATTTTTTCATTTGTTACTATTAAAATTAATTTAATTCAGTGAAATGAATGCTTGTTTATTTGCCACAAGTAATTAGAAAAATCATAGCTTTTTCACATGTTAATTAAAATGATAAAGATCAAATTATGAGAGTCTACTGAATGCATTTTCTTTTATGTACATGGTCTGTCCTGTGTAATCAGATAATGTTACATGCATCTGAATGGTTTCCACATCGATATTGCCTCCCATAGATTCATCACACTGAGAAGAAAATCTCAATTTTGTGGCATGTGTAGGACAAAAAGTGAAGAAATAACGCTTAGGCGTTTGGCCAAATGTAAGGTCCTTACAAACAGAATGAGCCAAAGGGTTCTTACAAGCAGTAAATTGCACCAAAGAGAACAAAAGCATCATTACCTACAACTCAGCTGATGATGTCACACATGCCCCCCCCCACCCTCACCTCCAACTCAATCATGCTTTATTTCAACACATTGAAATGCTTTCTGTCTTAACTCCGATTCAGACAGAGAGCTTGTGAAGATGGATATCCATTGGGGCCAATATTCTCATGCATTAAAACACTGTAATGTTAATGCAAAAGGGAGACCTAGTGATTTACAGGCATATAAAATCCAAAATATAATAAGAATCCACTGTATGAAATTACAGGCTCCATTTCTGACAATATTGCAGATGCTGGCAGCTATTCTGAAAATGGGTTATTCCTTAATTGTTGATTGAGTTTACAGACTGAGAGGGTGAGATCTGAGAGACTTATTTCTGCATGCAGTTCATGGAAACATACTGGTCTCTTTCAGGAGAGGGTTTTTAGGGCATTCACACAGCTGTATGTTGTACATATGATGAGAACAGTGGCAATTCGGCTGGGTTTCACTACCAATTACATTTGGAGCTCCGAACAGAAATGACCTAAGGCAAGAGGCCAGCGTTTGTGACATATGGCTCTACTGAATCTCTGGGATTGCCTCACATTCACATTTGTCTCCTGAATTCGTAAAGCCCTCCGTAATGTGCGGTGGCTTGCCAAATGATGTAATAGCAGATGCTGATTAAGGCTTTGACCTTCAAAAGCAGTCAAATGTCACAAACAAGTGCGTTTCGGAAAATAATGTGCCGCGTGACACATATTCTGTAGGAGCGATGACTTTGTTTATTTTCGATTCTGAGTGGTTTGATGTGAAAACTATCATGTGCTAAGTCGCTGAGAATTATAAGGGCATGAGTGTGTGTAAGTGTTGGTAGCACTCAACTGCCAAACCCATACGCCACTGCCAGAGGGCCTCCAAGTGTTTATAACACACTAACAGGATCTGAGACATTCCAAACTGCTGGCAGGGGATGAGAGTGTTATGACACTGGAGGAAGTTTAGGAGTGTCATATCACTTAAAGGGAGGAATGAAGTGTTGACTTGAGAAATTATGAAACACATAATTACTGTTAGGAAGCTATGTATACCTCTAAAATCCATAATATATATGACTGGAGGATTGGTGTGACTCATATCTGAACCTACATCAAAGCGTTTGTCTCATAATGCAAGAGTTTGTCTCATAACACAAGAGTTTGTCTCATAATTCAGAGTTTGTCTCATAACGCAGGAGTTTGTCTCATAACACAAGAGTTTGTCTCATAATTCAGGAGTTTGACTCATAACTCAGGAGTTTGTCTCATAACGCAGGAGTTTGTCTCATAACGCAAGAGTTTGTCTCATTATAGAGGAGTTTCATAACGCAGGAGTTTGTCTCATAACGCAGGAGTTTGACTCTTAACGCAGGAGTTTGACTCATAACGCAGGAGTTTGTCTCATAACACAGGAGTTTGTCTCATAACGCAGGAGTTTGACTCATAACGCAGGAGTTTGTCTCATAACGTAAGAGTTTGTCTCATAACACAGGAGTTTGAGTTTGAACATCAGGAGTTTGTCTCATAACGTAAGAGTTTGTCTCATAACGCAGGAGTTTGTCTCATAACGCAAGAGTTTGAGAACATCAGCACGTGATGCTCATATGCTTGCTCATCTTCGTCCATGTGAATGGGCTGTAATCGGAAGCAAGCAGGCGAATAAAGCCAGGAGTCGGTTGTTTGTTAAATAGCTCGTGGCTTTGTTGAGACATGGTAGAGTACGTTCATGGTTCAGCGAACGAGCACAGCTGAAGAACCTTATTGTGTGGTCAGGATAGGATATTTCTGGCTGCCATTCGTTTTGTGTGATTGGTGCTCACTGAGTCAGACATGTACACTGATGGCAGTACTGTGTAGTAAGCTCTAGAATAATTGACATCCTTTATTGTCCCTTCACAAAAAAAACAAAATGAACAACCTAGAACAAAATAAATAACCATGGTAGTAAGCTATGCTTTACGCTCAAACATATGAGAAACTTGTTTTTTTCTGGTGCACTGTTGCAAAAGGTTTTTTTTAATGGGTTGTTTTTTTTTTAATTGCTAGGGTTTTTATTCTGAAAAATGTTGTCAACATCATTGGCACCCCAAATATTTTTGTACAATAAATTTATTGAAATAAATTTCAATCAATTTTTCAATAAAGTTACATTTGAAAATAAAAGATAAATCTGTCATCAATTCTACTCACTGAAGTTAATCTTATACATAAAGGATAATAAAGGAAAGTTATTGTAGCCTTCCAAAACTTCCTGCTTCACTCATGTACAATAATGAGGTGAAATGCATGTAAAATCATTACTGTTCCCAGTCACCATAGGTGTTTTTGTTTTTGATTGGTCACCAGAACTGACTTGGTTATTGACCCTCATGAATCAAGTGTAGGGCACAAAAACCATGTAACAAGACACACAGATTACTTTCCACTCTCAGGGTATGACTGAGAATGTTAAAACCAGTGCAGGTGCAGAGGGAGGAAGATCAACAGGGAGGCAAAAAATAATCACAGTTGTAGAGCTGCAGAGTAGAGACCGGTCCTGATGGTCTTTCAGGGAGGAGGTTTCTGCCGCTTGGCTGGGATTTGGTCAGAAAGGAGGCTTGTCTTCTCCCTCTTCCTCATTCCACCCTCCTGTGAGGGCCGTGCAGAAGACAGGATATGAAGGAGGGAATCAGCCCCCCTCCTTTGTCCATGCGGCTGCATGGGGCGCTGTAGCTTGCTGCCTGCCTATCTCCAACTCCAGCACCATCATTTGGCACCTGTAGGCGTTGTTCCTCTCCTCCCCCCAGCATGCAGTCAATCTCACAGTGGAAGAACTGGAGCAGGCATGCCCCACGCAGCCCCCATGGCGGACAGATTTTCCGCCGTGGGCCTGCTGTCTGCACAGATACCAGAGCGGTACACCTGTGCGATCAGACGGTGGACGGACGCGGCAGCGGTGCCGGGTGCAGGGCCGCAGGGCCGCAGGCTTCGGTCCCCTCAGCTGCCTCCAACTGGACAGCACTCCGAGGCATGCCCCAGTTCTATGGGAGATTGCCTCTCTGTTGCATGAGAGCATGGCGTGGGTCATCTCCCCGGCAGACGGGGAAAGGCTACAGTCTGCTGCCAGAACCACATGGCAGACTGCCACAAGGTCTCCATTTCAGATTGCCTATCAGTGGGTTCAAATGACTACAGTACACACTCTCACACAGTTCATATGTATTGAACAATTCATTTGTTACTGTTGATCTCTAGGATGCAGAAGCGTTGCTGGTCCACCTTGCAGCCACTCTCAAAGCGGGCTTAGAGAAAGAATAAAAAATGAGAGAGAGAGAGAGAGAGAGAGACTCATGAGTCTAAGACTTTCTGGATATTATTCCAAATCCAAACTACTCCAAAGCCAAACTCACTCTGAAAAAGCATATTGCCCACTGCTGTGCAGACTTTAGTCTGAAGTCAGACAAGGCCACAGCAACCCACAGGTCAATGTAGGTCCCTTCCAGACAGCTTTGCTTGAAATTGGTTTGAAGTGCAGAAAAATGACAAATTAAGCACTGAGCTATAAATCATTTTCCTTTTAAAGGTTTTCCTGTCAGAATTTATGTCAGCTCTCTGAATGCACATCAGAACGCCCTCAAATAACCTTTTAATGAAACGTGCCGAAGTGGAGTTCTGCAGCAAGCCTGAGATGCACAAATTACAGCCCTCATAGAGCAGCACATAGGAAATAATGCTCCTAATCGAACCAAGTAATCAAACCAAAATAATGATATCTAATTCAGTAACGAAGCAAACAAAGACCATTTGATGCATGAAATAGCCATTGGTAATTTTCTTACTGAAAACAGAAATATGAAGTAGCTGGGTAACTCATTGTGCTAAAATGTTATGATGTGTGTGGATGTGTCTCATTGACTGATATAAAGTATCAACTACACCACTGTCAACTGTGTCTATAAGTCTCTCAGAGTTGGTCTGAATATTTCCCTAACTAGGAAATGCATATCTGCAAATGTGAAACTGAGAGACAAGAAAAAGAAGGGAAAACTTGGCCTCTCAGCGCTCAAAAGGTATATTTTTTAGGGGCAGCCTCTCAGCGCTGCCCCTAAAAGGTCTGCTTTACCTGCCGCCTCTCAGCACTGCCCCCAAAAGG
The DNA here is from genome assembly GCA_022829145.1 of Albula goreensis. Taxonomy (NCBI): domain Eukaryota; kingdom Metazoa; phylum Chordata; class Actinopteri; order Albuliformes; family Albulidae; genus Albula; species Albula goreensis. The sequence continues at coordinate 1,093,027 of CM040750.1, read as the reverse complement.
TGTGCTTTACCTGCTGCCTCTCGGTGCTGCCCCTAAAAGGTGTGCTTTACCTGCCGCCTCTCGGTGCTGCCCCTGAAAGGTGTGCTTTACCTGCCGCCTCTCAGCGCTGCCCCCAAAAGGTGTGCTTTACCTGCCGCCTCTCGGTGCAGCCCCTGAAAGGTGTCTTAGCTGCCGCCTCTCAGCGCTGCCCCCTAAAAGGTGTGCTTTACCTGCCACCTCTCAGCGCTGCCCCCAAAAGGTGTGCTTTACCTGCCACCTCTCAGCACTGCCCCTAAAAGGTGTGCTTTACCTGCCACCTCTCAGCGCTGCCCCTAAAAGGTGTGCTTTACCTGCCGCCTCTCAGCGCTGTCCCCAAAAGGTGTGCTTTACCTGCCGCCTCTCAGCGCTGCCCCCAAAAGGTGTGCTTTACCTGCCGCCTCTCAGCACTGCCCCCAAAAGGTGTGCTTTACCTGCCGCCTCTCAGCGCTGCCCCTAAAGGTGTGCTTTACCTGCCGCCTCTCAGCACTGCCCCTGAAAGGTGTGCTTTACCTGCCGCCTCTCAGCGCTGCCCCTAAAAGGTGTGCTTTACCTGCTGCCTCTCAGTGCTGCCCCTGAAAGGTGTGCTTTACCTGCCGCCTCTCAGCACTGCCCCTGAAAGGTGTCTTAGCTGACGCCTCTCAGACCTGGCGTATAAAATCATTATGTGCAGGGGTAGACAAAATAATGTTAACACAAACATAAAGTCATGTAAACATTAAACCCTTTCCTATGAGTTTCTAATGTGACATCAGAGAGCTAACGGAGGAGCTGCTTAAAACCACAAAACAACAGCCTCAAAAGCAACTACAGAATTGAATGTCCGTGTCTGTGATCCAGTCTAAAAAACTGCACGTTAGCTACACAAGCTGATATTTATAGGGGTTCAGAAACATGCCTGCTACCAAACCCAATGCACAACATGGCCTAACCTGCACTTATGAGCAGTGAAAGTAAGTGATATGGTCTAATGAGCTGTCATCTGCCATCTTCCTTACTCCTGGGTGGGCTCATGTTTGGAGAAAGTGAAAGAAGGAGTGCGAGGCAGTTTTAAAGGACACGGTGCACCCTGTGATGGTCCGTTCCAGCTAAACCTGCCTCCTAATTTTATTCAAAGACATAGTCATGAAAGGGAAGCAGATTGTGGTGTAATCGGACCTCACAGAAGTGTCTGGAAAGGTCATCCTCGTCATTCACTCCAGAGCCTGGCTAACAGCACAGTCACATCGCATCTGTGACATGTGCAAGACGAACATCACAAACCATTTCAGGAGGAGGCCAGAAAAATGACTTACGGCCAACATAAACTTCTACAAAAATTTGAAATATTACGCTTGAGTCCTTGTGAAACACCATTTTGAACAACTACAAAAAAATTATGTGACAAAATGCTTTCAGGGGACAATCGCGCAAACTTCCTCAAAAATGTAAAAAAAAAATCTAATTTTCAAATGAGTTATGGTTGTAGAAAAGTATAACTTTAGGCAGAAATGTGTTTTCCTCCAGTCACATTTTTGGCATAAATGCGGGTTTAGCCATAATCATAATCACACTGGAGCTCTGACCACATGATCATCTTTATCACAATGGGCTGCAATTCCCTAACACTGAATATCAACATGAAAACAGGCCACCGGCCCCCATCTGCTCAAGCACATCGGGGCACAAAAACCAAGCAGCACAATGCAGACAGAGGAGTCCTTATTGAGCATCTCTGTTTCCATGGTACTGCATCAGAAGCTACTCCCAGGGCAGAAGTTGTGTGGAGCAGTAAAGCAGGATGCTGAAAATAGGACCTAAGAGGGAGAGTAGCACGTCCCCATGAGGTGCACCAGAGGGACAAGGAAGTAATGCATTCAACAAACTGCCTGCTTGCCCTTTCTAACTCCCAGTAAATCACCTTGGTTCACTTGTTTCAGTGCTGTGGGAGATCTCTCACAAAAAACCTTCACCATCTAAATAAACATTCAGTTCACAAAAACAGCTGTCGTGCCCTCTCTTTCTCAAAAGCCTCTTGGAGAAAACAGCCCTTTTCCACGGAACTTGCTGACTTTTCTGGCAGAGTACTCACTCAGTCAGCAGCTGAGTCTGCATGGGGTTAACATCTCAGTCTTCTCTCATTCCGTAGCCTTTATGGCCGCTGACAGAGAGAAGAAGTCGACTGTGTCTACCCAGATCATGGCAGCGGCTGCATTCTGCAAGCGGATGATTAGTCTCTGAGAGATGCAATACATACAGGTGCTCCTAGGCAAAAAAATCACACTAAAACCACAATATATTTCGACACTGAATGAAAAGAGACAAACGAATTGGGGTTAAGCCCAAAAACAGGGACAAAAACGGAGCATCCATGTCTTCACTTATAAATATATTTTAAAAAAAGACTTAGCTGGACTCCTGCAGCATACAGATGTGTGCTCAAACACGAGCACACACACACACAAACTAAAATCCAGTTTTCTATACAAACACCGTAGGAGCATGGGTAGTTTGTAACTCTAATCGTAATGCCAAAATCCAATTTAAAGAATCCTTTTTTGGTATTGAAATGATTACATGCCCTGCACAACATGTCTCCAGTTTGTGCTTTTTTTTGGAAAGAATATGAACATGTTCTAGCTTGGAGCAGCAGAGTCTCCTGATAACTGATGGAGCACAAAGATGAAGGGATAGCTTCTGAAGCAGTGAACAGTAAAGCCTGTTCGTGTGTGTTTTGCTGTGCCTTGCATGAGGAGATATAGGCAGGGATTTTTCATTTATTCTCTCATCCTCTCCCTCATCAGGACCACCTGCAACCTCCTCCCCTCCACTCAGGAAAGAGCAGCCATCTGCATAACATCGATAAAAATATTTCCCTGGGCTGTCTAAGAAGACATTACAAAATAATGGTAAAGTTTAAAATACGTGACCCTTGGTGTAAGCTTGCTATATAAAGCATGAGACAGGAAAATAATGTCACAACTGTGCAGAGTGCAGTCTGGAGTGGAACGGAGGGTGGGACACTGGAAGCACGGCATTTCGCCTGCTGTAGCGGAGATAATCTAACGCTGCTCTCCTTTCCAACGTGTTACACAATCTCCCTGCCCTTTTCATCAAGCACACGCCTAACCGCTTCTGTCGGCCCTGACAGTCAGTGTCGTAATCTCATTCCAACGTTACCTGAAGATGAAATTTTTTTTTTTTGAATGGCCGAGTTCAGTGTGATTTGTTCTGTTTATAGACCCCGGATAACTCATTATTGGTTGCCTTTAATAACATGCAAAGGCGACGGCCTATGAACGCACCGTTCCACAGGCTAAGTGATGTCATCTGCCATGCCCGTGTCTGTTAAAATGCAAATAATAGATAAAGGCCTGCCAAGCATCCGTGTCAGTCTACATTGATCTCTGCTCAAGTGTGCAGTGCCTGTTCAAAAACAGTCCAAGGAGAAATCCTGATACCTGCTGCTCTGTCCCTATCACAGACACTGCTCTGTCCCTATCACAGACACTTCTCTGTCCCTATCACAGACACTGCTCTGTCCCTATCACAGACACTGCTCTGTCCCTATCACAGACACAGCTCTGTCCCTATCACAGACACTGCTCTGTCCCTATCACAGACTGTCCCTATTCTCTGTCCCTATCACAGACACTGCTCTGTCCCTATCTACAGACACTGCTCTGTCCCTATCACAGACGCTGCTCTGTCCCTATCACAGACACTGCTCTGTCCCTATCACAGACACAACTCTGTCCCTATCAAAGACACAACTCTGTCCCTATCACAGACACAACTCCGTCCCTATCACAGACGCTGCTCTGTCCCTATCACAGACACTGCTCTGTCCCTATCACAGACACAACTCTGTCCCTATCACAGACACTGCTCTGTCCCTATCACAGACACAACTCTGTCCCTATCACAGACACAACTCTGTCCCTATCACAGATACAACTCTGTCCCTATCACAGACGCTGCTCTGTCCCTATCACAGACGCTGCTCTGTCCCTATCACAGACACTGCTCTGTCCCTATCACAGACGCTGCTCTGTCCCTATCACAGACACAACTCTGTCCCTATCACAGACGCTGCTCTGTCCCTATCACAGACACAACTCTGTCCCTATCACAGACGCTGCTCTGTCCCTATCACAGACACTGCTCTGTCCCTATCACAGACGCTGCTCTGTCCCTATCACAGACACTGCTCTGTCCCTATCACAGACACAACTCTGTCCCTATCACAGACGCTGCTCTGTCCCTATCACAGACACAACTCTGTCCCTATCACAGACTCAACTCTGTCCCTATCACAGATGCTGCTCTGTCCCTATCACAGACGCTACTCTGTCCCTATCACAGATGCTGCTCTGTCCCTATCACAGACACTGCTCTGTCCCTATCACAGACACAACTCTGTCCCTATCACAGACGCTGCTCTGTCCCTATCACAGACACTGCTCTGTCCCTATCACAGACACAACTCCGTCCCTATCACAGACGCTGCTCTGTCCCTATCACAGACACTGCTCTGTCCCTATCACAGACACTGCTCTGTCCCTATCACAGACGCTGCTCTGTCCCTATCACAGACACTGCTCTGTCCCTATCACAGACACAACTCTGTCCCTATCACAGACGCTGCTCTGTCCCTATTACAGACACTGCTCTGTCCCTATCACAGACACAACTCTGTCCCTATCACAGACGCTGCTCTGTCCCTATCACAGACACAGACTCTGTCCCTATCACAGACACTGCTCTGTCCCTATCACATCACAGATGCTGCTCTGTCCCTATCACAGACACAACTCTGTCCCTCTGTCCCTCACAGACACAACTCTGTCCGTATCATAGACACAACTCTGTCCCTATCACAGACGCTGCTCTGTCCCTATCACAGACACAACTCTGTCCCTATCACAGACACTGCTCTGTCCCTATCATAGACACAACTCTGTCCCTATCACAGACACTGCTCTGTCCCTATCACAGACGCTGAGAGCTTGATGGAGCTAATTTACGTTCCACATTTCATTTGAAAAATAAAGGAAACTGCGTGGAGATCCTCATATTTAAGAAAAATACTATAAATTACTCAGTTAAATTGTGCAATATTTGATAACTGCTTTTGGTTCATGTGAAAGTTGGAGTTGTACATTTTAATAGATATCCCTTACCTGTTTTTTTATTTTTATTTTCTTCATGCTCTGCACATGCATAAAGCTAGCAAATGTCACTCAACCCTGCAGAAACTTACTAATTTCTTACTAATAGCCCAAATATTACCCTATATAATTTTGACTGTTTTGTTCGTTAAATGACAAAACAAATATTTATTTAATTTCATTTTTCAATATTTTACAGGATCATTATCAGTTTATCTTCATATTTCATTTTGACATTATTTCATCTGCCCATGGAAAAGTATTTACAGTCTGACTCATATTGTGTGAAACAGACCCTGGACATGCTGAATCTGGTGAGAGTTATGGGAAAGATTGCATCACGTTTCATGGGATTAATGTGACCTGTCATGGTCTTTAGGCTTCTCTCTGTCAGTGATACCCGGCAGTGAGGCTGAACAGGTCTGGCCTGACTGACTGACTCTTGGATGTAGCATTTTGAAGTTTCAAAGCAGCGATAAGGTGTGTTTTTTCCCCCGAACACACATCCGGCTCTGAAGTTCTCTTCTAAAAGAGGGCTATTTCAGGCCCTGCTAGCTTGGATAAATAACAGATCCATTCCAGCCAGTCTCACAGTACCCCCTGAATGTGGCCACTCTCTCTGCTGGGAAGCAGAGGAACAATGCAATATGTGCTATTTTCTCCAATTTATAATTTGAAAGATACTGCAGCAAAAGTGAAAATCTTCAAAAGATTAGACTTTTGGCCTGTTATTAAATTTAATTCTGTTAAAGGTTGTCAATTTATTCACTGAAGGTTTTCTAACACAAGAAAGTGATATACAGTATTTATAATTTTTATACAAAACAATATACAGAACAACTGTACAGAACAGGAGAAGTGTATGACAAAAGTCTTTACATATGTTTTACCATAAAATATAATGAATTATCTATGTATAATGCTTATTTCATTTATGGTATTCATTTTGTTTCTCTTTATGAAAGATATACAATTTAGTCCAGCCTCATTCACAGACAGGCTCATCTGTGGAGAGTATCTGTAATCAGCCCAGGTGTGAGCCATTGGCCCCCTTATAAAATCACAGCCTATCACACTGGTGGGGAAGGCGGTTTTTGGTCTCTTGTGGAGCATTATTGTTTTTAGCATGAGGCTTTGCTGGATTTTGGTGAAGACAGTTTGAACCCTGCTTCTTGGGCAGTAGTAAGTTGCATCCTCTTTGTAACTCATCTGAATGACTTCACAATAACTCTTGACCTCAGTGTAGAGTATACCCCAGCCCCACTCTCTGGAACTGCTGATCAGCCAGTCAGCTGGCTTCATCTCAATCCATGTCCTTCACCTTTCTCTCCATTGCCTTTCTCTCACTGAGACTTGGTTATACATAAATAACACTGCCACGACAACACTGCCACAGAGGTCCCCCCATCCACTCCTCCTCTCATTCGCCCCAACCACAGGCCACTTTTTTTATCTAAACATTGTCTCTGGCTTTGCCAAGCTAAATTGACCTACTCTGAAATGACATTCTGATTTGGCTTCTTCTGGACTTTTATTGTTTTATTTTAAGCCAAATATTGTTATATTATTATATTTTACCATACTGTGTTGGTAAAGATGAAAGCTAACATTTGCATTTAACAGAGCCAAAGTCAAGGACGATGATGACTTAGCTATGGTATGGCTTATTCGTTTGGTGTCAGTAAGTGTGTTGACTGAAGGCACGAATTTTATTTTTCAAATTTCTACATGAATATTTGTTTGTGACCATTTTCTACCTAGTGTAAAAAAACCTTAACTATGTTACAGTTTAATGAATTATGTGTTAAAATTGATTGATTAACCAGTTCACGTCACATGATGGCGTCACTTCCTATAAAGTCGCTTCCAGTTCTGCAACTTAGATTCTGAAACGAATCTAAGTCCATCCACTAACAAATATAATAGTGGCAATGCCATGAGTTCATGTATCTGAAAGTAAACATGTTGAAGATAAGATATCATTGAAGATTATGTTAAAAACCATCTTTAATAAGTTAGTTTAAAACGAACTATTTACAAGTATGTACTAGCTAATCTCTTCTGTAAACTATGCTACTCACTATGGTATCTGCTCCTATAGGCTAAACCAGCAATTTATGTTGATATTGAAGAGTAGTTTCAATGCATGTGTTGTACAGAAGGTGATGTTTTGTATTGATTCATTTTCAGTTTTCACCATGTGATGTCAATGAAGGAGAAAGAGCAGAAAATGGCCAACCTTACTCCATCTCTATCTTCATTAGCTTGGGTTTAACTTGGTGTTTTGTAGGCGTTTCAACACCCTGCACGAGAACACTATATAGAGTCTCAAGTTTATTAAGTCATGGAGCATCATGGAAGCACGTTCTGATGCTGAGAATCATAATCATAATGAATAATGCAAAAATAAGCTCATAATTTCAAGGAAAAGTTTTTCAAAATTTGTAACTAAGTATCTGTCTGGGGAATTGACTTGATATTGATATTGAAAAATTACAGATTTAGCTTGTCTTTAAATATTTTCTCAAAATATCCCAACTGTATCCTCCTACTGCCAGGGTGAGGACATGAGCACCAGTATGGATTTGTGTGTAGGGCTCAAGACTTCACCTCCAATGAAGACTTATGGGACTTGACTTCCATGTGGCATCGCTGTTGTAGCCTTCAGAAAAGTACTGCACCCATGCAAAGGGCCTCAGAAAACATTAATCTGACAAATGTATAATACACAATACATAAAACATACAAACTTTATCTACCTTATAGCCAGAGCTGTCCTACGTAGCTTGACTTGTGATAAGTGGTTGCAGGTTCAGTTCACCAGCTCTAGTTTGCTGACTCTGGAAATGCACCATTTTCCTTTAGTGTGAGCGCTGAGGAGAGAGGATCTAATGATGCTGGGGTCTTTGGAGAATCAGTTGGCAAAGTGATATGTCTGGGCTCGAATTAAATTCCCGTATGAATATTTGATTTTATCAGCAGTCAACCAACAGTTCTTTCCATATGCTGCAAATGGAGTTTGCTGCCTGCATTTAGATGGTGAATTAAACTCTGCTGTTTTCTACTTCTCATAGCAAACATGCTAAATTGAACACAGCTAACTATATGGAAGAACGTGCCTTGCTCTGACGCTATATAAATATAGAGATGAGATGAGATTCTGCCAATGTCTTTTCATCCACAGTTTTAAAGCACACCAGTTCTCACCACAGGATGCAAGTATGCTTTTGTAGTAAAACTTTATTGTTATTTTTATATTAATAATTAATTATATTTATACATTTGATTTTTATTTATAATTATTAATTTTGTATCATCAAGAGCTTACGCTGTCTCACCTACAAAATAATAAGTCAATCGGTGTTAGGGAATGGCTGGGCAAGGCTATAATTGCAAGTGAGCAGAAGAAACCACTCAAAGCCGCTGGTTCAAATCATTTTTCATTCGGCAGCAGATGTATTCCTTGCACGGCATTATTGATTGATATCTCTCATTAGCTTTCATCACCTAGTCAAAAGCAAAATGCTCTTTGATTTTGGGATTGATTTATGCAGACAAGAGGAAGCGATCAGGTCACTCATTGGGGTGACCTTTTGTAGCGGAGAGCCAGTTTATTGCAGCCTGGTTTCACGGTAACGCGGCTGCTGCTGCTCTGGAAAACGGTCATTATGATAAAATTTGCTACCAAGCAGGATTCTCATGCTTGACCATTTCTAAGGTGTCTGACGTAACTTCTCAAAGCAGGGACATTGGTTTGTTTACTCGCTAGTCTCCATCCGAATAGACAGAGTGTGCACTGCTCGTGCATAAAACAAGCTGAATAAATGTCCTACCTGAAAAAACCTTTGGAAAGTCACTTTTTATGATTGCTTTAACCACTCTGTTATGTACACCTGATTATTAACATTATTTTTCATTTGGATTGACTTTTATTTCCCATATATGAATGTAAGATTTAGTCTGCTGCTATGTCCAAAACAGATACACCTAGAGCTAGAATTCCTTTCATCACAGCTCTATCACCCACAGTTTTTACAGTGTTAATGACATGTAAATGCCCTGTTTATGCACAAATTTTAGATGTATTTTCATTTGTGATAAACTGGTTTGTCATAATGACAGATTCTTCTTGTAACCTGAAGACTGAGAGGTGCTGAACTTGCAAAATCTGTATGTTTTCTGATCCATCCCCCAATCACCCACCCACCTTACTATGAAACAACATTGCAATACAGATGCTCATTGCAAATACAGATGACTTTAATAAACAGTGAAATTATTGTTTATAGTAGCTGTAAAACTGGTGATTACACCTGTGCACCTGTGTGTTTTCCTGAGCACAAATAAACTAAGGTGGAGTATACCGTACTTAAGTAAATGCCACCAAGCCATTTCGATCGCTTTGTCTGTGATTATCTGTTTGCCTGTAGCTGGTGCACATTCAAAAGGAATAAAACTTTATTTTTAGCCAGATGTCCCAGTATACAGGCGACACCAGTCATCCTGAGTTCAAGAAGCCTACTTTTGAGAGAGAAAATATTTCCATGTATTTTTTGGAGATGGAAGCTGGGATTTACGAAACAAGTCAATGGCGTCATTACAAATAGTTTCTATTCCCAGACATTTTATTCTGAAGTCAGGAGTAGAAGATAAGTATATGATGATTGTTAAAAGTGAGAGAAAGTTACAAAGTATCTCATACCATGATATCTCAGTCCCACAATGCACATTACTTTTATGTCATGCTATATCATATTACAAAGCGTCATTACATCCCTATTGAATACATGCGAGAGGTATATATTTTCAAGGCTGTTTAGTGTTGTGTATGCAAGTGAGTTAGAATGTAATGTGAAGCATAACTGGTACAAGATTCAGTTTTTTTGGAGTGCAGGGCAAACTGAAAATGGTTTCAAAAAGTATTCTCCTTCAGTCATAAAGACACACCACTGGTAAGAAAATGATAGATTTCCCATCTAAAACATAATCGCTACGATTTGCTCTTGTTTTTGGTGAAAAAGGAACAGTTTAACTACTGTTTAAGAGATCTGACTAGATGACAGCACCAAAACTGTAGAAATATTGTAAACCAAACATGCAACCGGAAACTGTTTCCACAGTCCTCCATTTTATCTTTTCTCATCTACTGCCTTTTGGATTTGGGAAAACCTTCAGTTATATCCTAACATTTCATCCATCCATTTTGGGAGCAGGTGTGTGGTGGAGTGCATGGCTCCAAACTTGCTTGTGTTGTTGAGCCTGGCAGCAGGAGGAGCTGTAATTAGAACAGGGTGGAGAGGGGGGGTGGGGGCAGGCCAAAAAACCCACAAGGAGTAATCGCCAATTTGGTGGCTGCTACGGCAACAGGGTCTCCCCCATCCCTCTTTGCTGACCAGAAACCCCCCAGAGTCTTCAGAGGCATCAGAGCGCTATTTCATGTGACTCCTCGCTCCTCTCACCTCCTGCTTCACCTCCTGCTCTCACTTCCTGACTTCCTCGCTCCTCTCACCTCCTGCTTCATGTGACCCTCGCTCCTCTCACCTCCTGCTTCATGTGACCCCTCGCTCCTCTCACCTCCTGCTTCATGTAACCCCTCGCTCCTCTCACCTCCTGCTTCATGTGACCCCTCGCTCCTCTCACCTCCTGCTTCATGTCACCCCTCGCTCTCCTCTCACCTCCTGCTTCATGTGACCCTCGCTCCTCTCACCTCCCTCACCCTGCTCCTCTCATGTGACCCCTCTTCATGTGACCTCCTCCTCTCACCTCCTGCTTCATGTGACCCCTCGCTCCTCTCACCTCCTGCTTCATGTGACCTCTCACTCCTCTCACCTCCTGCTTCATGTGACCCCTCGCTCCTCTCACCTCCTGCTTCATGTGACCTCTCGCTCCTCTCACCTCCTGCTTCATGTGACCTCTCGCTCCTCTCACCTCCTGCTTCATGTCACCCCTCACTCCTCTCACCTCCTGCTTCATGTGACCCCTCACTCCTCTCACCTCCTGCTTCATGTGACCCCTCAGCTCCTCTCACCTCCTGCTTCATGTGAGACCTCGCTCCTCTCACCTCCTGCTTCATGTGACCCCTCGCTCCTCTCACCTCCTGCTTCATGTGACCCCTCACTCCTCTCACCTCCTGCTTCATGTCACCTCTCGCTCCTCTCACCTCCTGCTTCATGTGACCCCTCGCTCCTCTCACCTCCTGCTTCATGTGACCCCTCATTCCTCTCACCTCCTGCTTCATGTGACCCCTCACTCCTCTCACCTCCTGCTTCATGTGACCTCTCACTCCTCTCACATCCTGCTTCATGTGACCTCTCACTCCTCTCACCTCCTGCTTCATGGGGAAATGTTTTAAATATTTGTACAGTGAAAGCGCTTTCGTGGATCTACCGCAGGCCGCGCTGTGGTGCATTGGGAGCAGCTCAAACTCCATCACTGAGAGGCAGGCGCAGAGCCCACAGAGCCACAATCTGAGATGGCGGCTTCACAGAGACAAAGAGCACAACTCGAGTGGGTCTTACTGGCTTCCCAGCGTGCAAGATAGAATCCATGTTGCCTTAATGTAATTGTGCAGCTAAGCATTGAGTCACTGTTGTACCACCCTCACCTGTGCAGGAATAAGGACCCGCACAATTTTCCATCCCACTGGTGCCTGTACAACAGGAGAACTAGCAGACATTAAACTTAAACACCACCTAACACATCACAAGATGACACATCAGTCGTAAGATCAGCACCCTGGCAGAAATGGGACAGAGCCAACGCTGTCCCAGTCAGAGCTGGCTAACAGCTTCTGAGTTGTAAAGTTTTAAACTGTGAAGTGTATTTGTGTTGTGTAGATGTTTTAAATTGTGTGATATGTATTTGTATTGAGTAGATGTTTTAAATCATGTGAAATGTATTTATATTGAATAATTCAGAAACCCATGCCACATGAGTCTTTCCATCCTGGCCTAAATCAGGATGTATTGTAAAGTGTAATCTTACAAATGTTTCTATGAAGCAAGCTTGAGGCAACATCAGCTAAATCTCCTAATGTGAAATTGATAGGAAGAAACCTTGGGAGGAGCTAGCTGAGGGAGGTGATGCATTCTCCTCAGGAGGTCTCCAGTTAGGAGCTACAGCTGGGTGTTTGGGAGCTGATTCACTCCATAGTGCTCTGCCTTTGCCTGTTGTGTACCATTCAGGAAATTAAAGGAAATCACAATACCAGTGGACTAATCTACCTTTCTCTGCATGTTGCATATCATTGTTCAGGGCAGAAGTGTATTTCATTTTCAAACTCCCATTAGTAATCCAGCCCACACAAACCCCAGACAGCACCTGAAGCAATGATTCAAGTCAGCTGGTAATGCGTGTCAAATCTGCATTTCCTATAAATAGCGATATAAAGAGGCCTTAAACATTTTTGATGCACTGCACTCATCTCTAATGCAAGCAATACATTATTTAAACAATACCATTCAGACAGTCAAAGCTTATTATTTTTCATCCCCACCAGTTAATCATCGACTGGCATCAGGAGTGTAAGGGAATCATTTCTATGTGATTAACTGTTTTTTGTCCTTTTGTAACTAATGGTCCACCCGGGATGTATAGTCTGCTGAAAATCACCTCTATACATCAGCTCGGAGAGCGCACAGATGAAACACTCAGAAATATCATTAGAAATTTTGAAATTAAAATAGGGTGGCTAAAGTATTAACCTGATTATTTCGTTTCCTGGAGGTTATTATTTTTTCTCTCTATCTGTTATTACAGGACTATTAGAAACACTCTTGAAGGTTTTCATAACCTGATTTGTGAAGGACAAACAGAATAGATTGCCTCTGGCCACAATCTGATTATAAAATTTATGGGGGAAATGTGTTGTGTGTAAATGTTATTGCGCTAAAACGGACCTCCGCTTTTCCAGGGGAAATGTGTTGTGTGTAAGTTTTATTGCGCTAAAACGGACCTCCGCTTTTCCAGGGGAAATGTGTTGTGTGTAAATGTTATTGCGCTAAAACGGACCTCGGCTTTTCCAATGAGTGCTAGCCACATGCTCCTTAACTTACATCTTAACAAGAATGGCAATGGCTAGCAAACACAAAAACATTGGCTGTGATCTAACGATGGTCTCCCTTTCTGCTGCTGGTGCTTTAGAAATGAGATGCCTTTTATCGTGAGGATGAAAGACTGTTGTTGTGAATGGATAACGGATTTGAAAACAGTGTGCCTACACAAACTGTAGGATCATCAACAGCCAGGAATGAGGCAAGAAACATGTCACCTTTTCATTTCACCTTCCCTTGAGCTTCACCCTCCTCCCTGTTTCATCGTACCATTGAGTGCAAAGCAAAGAGAAATATGTATTTAAAATACCCCTTTTGAAAGCTTCTTTGTATGGGTTAGTGGACAGGATAAACACTTAAAAAGTACTTTGCTTATTTCCATCTTCCAGATGTTTGATGTAAACTTGGATCATAATAAAGAGAAGTGTTCCTTAACTTCCCTATCCTAACCATTTCTTCAGAAATGCAAAAGGGAAACTAGAGTACTGGCTGTAAGATAAGTAGACACAGTCTCCCTGACCAGATTCACACACTTATGGTGCTGTATGTGGGACTAAGCACTGTTGGACTAAACACTGACGTGAGATGTGTCACTCTGAAATTGGATTAAACCTGCATAAGCCAATCCTATTCAAAAAAATCCAAGACCAAGATTCAATCAACATGTGTCTGTTACTCTGGCTCAGAGTCAGATGCAAGTGTTAATATTTATCTTCACTGATACCATTTTGAAAGTACATAAGTAATGAAAAATAGAGAATTATGAATGAAAGTTGATTGAATCCCTGCCTTGGTTGGACATGTATGTCTCACAGCTATGGCCCTTCAATGCTTGCTAAATTCACTTAAATGCCCTGAAATGGTTATATTTTGATACACCTCTACAAACACCTTTCAAAGCCATAGGATATACGATGTGCTTCCCCGACCTTTGTATTTTTTTGTGTCATGGTATTTTCTTCCAGACAGTTTTCAATTTTAGCCACAAGGTGGCAACATTGGAAACGACAATCCTTTGTCTGGCCCCGAGCTGAATAAGAGATCTGATGGTATTTTAGAGACTGGGACAGCTTTCCAAAGCTATCATTGAAGTCCTCAAGATCTCCGTTTAGGGGTCAGGAGGGACATGAAACAAGCATTATGGGTCATTGTAAAACACATTTTCCAAGGTTATGTTGCTGAAATAATCTTTTCTTAGGCCTTAATGAGGGGACATAGTTTTAAGCAAGGTAATGCTGAAAGGGTATCCCAGAAACATGCAAGTAAACCAAACTGCTGCCAGAATTAGCTACTTGGACTTGCTGGTCTGTAAATTCTCTGAAACCCAAGGAGTAAAATCTTCTCCTTTTCAACAACAACAGAGATGTTAATGTGAGAGCAAGACAAAGCAATAGCCAGTAGGTCTTTACAGTTTATTTTTTCACCAAAAATTTCACACTAAGTAAGCTCTGTATCATCTTAGGAGACTGCATCCATACCTCTTACACAGTATTTATGTCCTCTCCTAAAGGGTCTATGCAGGCAGTGCCATTTCCAATAGGATTTTTCTTTGCCTTTTCAGGCAGCGGTATGGATCTTGTCAGATCCATCACATGGATGACTCGTGATGCGTTAAACTGTGATTAATCATGCATGTAAACTGTATCATCTGGGAAATGATCCATGTCAATTAGTCACAGTGCTGTCCTTTGAGGTGTTACGGTGTGCTGGGGGCTAACTGAAATATCAAGTGCAGGTTTGGGGTGTTCTGTGCTCATGAAACCCATGCTTACTCACAGGAGTCCAGGCACATAAGCTGCAAATGGTTTAACATAGTCTGCCACAAACTGCCATTAGTTCATGGATAGGAGGTTCCTTTGTGTCCTCATAATGTGCACACCTAGTCTCCAAGCTCAGCAGAACAAAATGGCAAGTTCAAACCAGGAACATGTAGACATGCGCACACAGATGCACAACCACTGCGAGGCACATACATACTCTTAAACAAAAAGCATTACCTTTTTTCAGCATAACTGACTTTTGTGTTTTCACATTCTTTATGTGATGTGTGTTACTGTTTTAGTCTAATGTTCACCCATTTGCATTGGTTTTCTTAATCAAAGCATAATTAAAATTAAAATGGTATCCTCCAGGTTTATTTAAGTTCCTACTGAATTGTTGTTGTTGAAAATAAGAATGTTTTTCTATCCAAGAATAAATGTACAATTCAATAGAAAGTGTCAGACTTTTGGTAAATTAGATAGAGCTGTCTGGTGGTGGATTCACATTGTAGCAACCTCACCCATGACCTCTCAATGATTTCTGCAACATCACCCATGACCTCTCAATGATTTCTGCAACATCACCCATGATCTCTCAATGATTTCTGCAACATCACCCATGACCTCTCAATGATTTCTGCAACATCACCCATGACCTCTCAATGATTTCTGCAACATCACCCATGACCTCTCAATGATTTCTGCAACATCACCCATGACCTCTCAGTGATTTCTGCAACATCACCCATGACCTCTCAATGCTTTCTGCAACATCACCCATGACCTCTCAATGATTTCTGCAACATCACCCATGACCTCTCAATGATTTCTGCAACATCACCCATGACCTCTCAATGATTTTGCAACATCACCCATGACCTCTCAATGATTTCTGAAACATCACCCATGATGTCTCAATGATTTCTGCAACATCACCCATGATCTCTCAATGATTTCTGCAACATCACCCATGACCTCTCAATGATTTCTGCAATATCACCCATGACCTCTCAATGATTTCTGCAACATCACCCATGACCTCTCAATGCTTTTTGCAACATCACCCATGACCTCTCAATGATTTCTGAAACATCACCCATGATGTCTCAATGATTTCTGCAACATCACCCATGATCTCTCAATGATTTCTGCAACATCACCCATGACCTCTCAATGATTTCTGCAACATCACCCATGACCTCTCAATGCTTTTGCAACATCACCCATGACCTCTCAATGATTTCTGAAACATCACCCATGATGTCTCAATGATTTCTGCAACATCACCCATGATCTCTCAATGATTTCTGCAACATCACCCATGACCTCTCAATGATTTCTGCAATATCACCCATGACCTCTCAATGCTTTCTGCAACATCACCCATGACCTCTCAGTGATTTCTGCAATATCACCCATGACCTCTCAATGCTTTCTGCAACATCACCCATGACCTCTCAGTGATTTCTGCAACATCACCCATGACCTCTCAATGCTTTCTGCAACATCACCCATGACCTCTCAGTGATTTCTGCAACATCACCCATGACCTCTCAATGATTTCTGCAACATCACCCATGACCTCTCAATGATTTCTGCAACATCACCCATGATCTCTCAATGATTTCTGCAACATCACCCATGACCTCTCAGTGATTTCTGCAACATCACCCATGACCTCTCAATGATTTCTGTTATCACTCTGCTCACTGTAGAACAAATTATCACTCTGCTCACTGTAGAAAATATCACTCTGCTCACTGTAGAACAAGTTATCACTCTGCTCACTGTAGAAAAAATATCACTCTGCTCACTGTAGTACAAGTTATCACTCTGCTCACTGTAGAAAAATCTATCACTCTGCTCACTGTAGAACAAGTTATCACTCTGCTCACTGCAATCACTCTGCTCACTGTAGAAATCACTCTGCTCACTGTAGAAAAATCTATCACTCTGCTCACTGTTATCACTCTGCTCACTGCAGAACAAGTTATCACTCTGCTCACTGTAGTACAAGTTATCACTCTGCTCACTGTAGAAAAATATCACTCTGCTCACTGTAGAACAAGTTATCACTCTGCTCACTGTAGAACAAGTTATCACTCTGCTCACTGTAGAAAATATCACTCTGCTCACTGTAGAACAAGTTATCACTCTGCTCACTGTAGAAAAATATCACTCTGCTCACTGTAGAACAAGTTATCACTCTGCTCACTGTAGAAAAATATCACTCTGCTCACTGTCTATCACTCTGCTCACTGCAGAACAAGTTATCACTCTGCTCACTGTAGTACAAGTTATCACTCTGCTCACTGTAGAACAAGTTATCACTCTGCTCACTGCAATACAAGTTATCATTCTGCTCACTGCAGAACAAGTTATCACTCTACTCACTGCAGTACAAGTTATCACTCTGCTCACTGTAGAAAAATCTGTCACTCTGCTCACTGTAGAAAAATGTATCACTCTGCTCACTGTAGAAAAATGTATCACTCTGCTCACTGTAGAAAAATCTGTCACTCTGCTCACTGCAGTACAAGTTATCACTCTGCTCACTGTAGAAAAATCTGTCACTCTGCTCACTGTAGAAAAATGTATCACTCTGCTCACTGTAGAAAAATCTGTCACTCTGCTCACTGTAGAAAAATGTATCACTCTGCTCACTGTAGAAAAATGTATCACTCTGCTCACTGTAGAACAGGCTATCACTTTGCAGACCTTTGGAGCTAATTAATCCTCTCTCTTGTCATTTAGCTTCCACATTTGTATGCATCTTTCTGCAGTTCCTACATTTTTCTTCTCCAAATGGGTTTTATCTTAAAGGATAATTTTACCCATTCTACATTTTTAAATGTCATCATTCACCTTATTGCATTACAAATCTGACATTATATATATTTATTTTATTGATATTAGAATTGTGCATGGTACAGACAACTATGAGTATTTTCTTTCTGGAACTTCATGTTCAACTTATTGCTTGCCCCCCGAAATGGCAAACTCTACTCTCCAATCTGTAAAATTAGCACAATGAGGAAATTAATGGATTGCTGTCCACCTTTTGTAAAATTTCACAAAATATAAACACTGTCATTCCAATGTGAAGGGCCCCTTATGTCCAGAAAAAACTGACCTCACATTCCAACTTATATAATATGAATTAATAAATAAATGCAAGTGTGAGTATAAATAATTTTTATATCTCTTCCCTAAATCACTTTGAGAGAAAGGCCCCACAGTTCAAGGAACAAGATCTCAGCTGCTTCACAATGGCAGTGATTTTTTTTGTGTAATGTGAAAAGACAGAGGTTACAATTTAGATGTTTAAGCGCAGTTAGTATTTATGAAGGCAGTAGGGTGAACTTTCCCATAAAATTCTGCTGTTGCTCTTTACAGGGAGTGAATCTGAAGAAGCCATTGCTCAATTTTTAGAACCTACTCTCTTTTCATTTTTCTGCAATGAACATAATTATGTGCATAAAGCAACACATGAAAAATGAAATTGATGCAAAAACTTCCTGTATTATTAAAAGAGAATTGGACTCTTGGGATAAAGTGTGATAAAACAAATTGTTAAAGAACACAAGTATAAATAAAATATATAAGTAAAATAAACATAATTAAAATGAAACTAGCACTTGTATAAGTGTCTTGGTAACTCAGGTCCAATAATGACTGGTACTGTGAATGTTCCTGTGAAAAATTCCCATCCTCTGTCTATTCAGAGATAGAATAATGTGATTGGGTCCCATCCTCTGTCTACTCAGAGACCGAATAATGTGATTGGGTCCCATCCTCTGTCTATTCAGAGATAGAATAATGTGATTGGGTCCCATCCTCTGTCTATTCAGAGACAGAATAATGTGATTGGGTCCCATCCTCTGTCTATTCAGAGACAGAACAATGTGATTATGTGATAATGGTCCCATCCTCTGTCTATTCAGAGACAGTCCCATCCTCTGACAGAGAGAATAATGTGATTGGGTCCCATCCTCTGTCTATTCAGAGACAGAATAATGTGATTGGGTCCCATCCTCTGTCTACTCAGAGACAGAATAATGTGATTGGTTCCCATTCTCTGTCTACTCAGAGACAGAATAATGTGATTGGGTCCCATCCTCTGTCTATTCAGAGACAGAATAATGTGATTGGGTCCCATTCTCTGTCTACTCAGAGACAGAATAATGTGATTGGGTCCCATCCTCTGTCTACTCAGAGACAGAATAATGTGATTGGGTCCCATCCTCTGTCTATTCAGAGACAGAATAATGTGATTGGGTCCCCATCCTCTGTCAGAATAATGTGATTGGGTATTCTATTCAGAGATAGAATAATGTGATTGGGTCCCATCTTCTGTCTAGTCAGCGATAGAATAATGTGATTGGGTCCCATCCTCTGTCTATTCAGAGATAGAATAATGTGATTGGGTCCCATCCTCTGACTAGTCAGCTATTCAGAGATAGAATAATGTGATTGGGTCTAATTCTCTGTCTACTCAGAGACAGAATAATGTGATTGGGTCCCATCCTCAGAATAATGTGATTGGGTCTATCCTCTGTCAGCGATAGAATAATGTGATTGGGTCCCATCCTCTGTCTCTGTCTATTCAGAGACAGAATAATGTGATTGGGTCCCATTCTCTGTCTACTCAGAGACAGAATAATGTGATTGGGTCCCATTCTCTGTCTATTCAGAGATAGAATAATGTGATTGGGTCCCATCCTCTGTCTATTCAGAGACAGAATAATGTGATTGGGTCCCATCCTCTGTCTATTCAGAGACAGTATAATGTGATTGGGTCCCATTCTCTGTCTACTCAGAGACAGAATAATGTGATTGGGTCCCATCCTCTGTCTATTCAGAGATAGAATAATGTGATTGGGTCCCATCTTCTGTCTAGTCAGCGATAGAATAATGTGATTGGTTCCCATTCTCTGTCTACTCAGAGACAGAATAATGTGATTGGGTCCCATTCTCTGTCTACTCAGAGACAGAATAATGTGATTGGGTCCCATCCGCTGTCTATTCAGAGACAGAAGAGTGCCCCCAGCACTTTTACACCCCTCCTCTGGATGAGCGTCTGCTAAATATCTGTAATGTAATGTACAGAGCTTCCTTGTTAGAAATGCTCTACATGACATCTTCCTATCAGACACTCAGTGCACCCACACATCTAACACCATGTGTGCTTCCAAGCAGTCTCTCGCTCTAGCCTTGCCCTTCCACATACAAAGAAAATAAGAGTGGTTGTAAACAGCGTTCTGTATTCATATCTCTTTGATTATCATGTGACCTGTTTGGATGGTTAAAGTATTTTAGATTTATGGTTTGCACAAACATTTTTGTGTCTTTTAATAAATAAATAACAAGTGAATAAGACCAGCCTGCATTGGTGGGTAGAGGAAAAAAGCAATGAAAGACATAACATGGTCTGTTTTTATCAGCTTTTTCAACCAAGTTTCATTATCCAAGTGCCATTCAGCGTGAGCACAGAGGGGGACTTCCTGAAGGTGACCTTTTGATGATTGTAACCATGGAAACCATTATCCCTTCAGCAGGACGCAGCCTGTGTGGTGAGAGAAAAATGAGGCCACTCCAGAAGGAGGAGGCGAGAGTGAGAACACCATTAGAATTAAAACAGAGTCAGCTACGCCACAACACAGCGGAGGACAGCTTAGACCGATACATGCAAATGCTTGTCCTTTTTTCCTCCTCTGCAACCATCGATGGACAGCGTCAGGCTGGTGATTGCTGAAGTGCATTTAGTCAGAAAAAAGACACTTGTAAGTCCAGGTTGAGGACACAGTGTCTGAACTCAGGGTTACATGATTGGACCAGTGACAGCCCAGGGGTTACTTTATGCCTGGAGAACATCACAGAGACCAATATTTTATTTACATTTGTCCAGATCAGAGAAAGAATAAGTTCTTTAATGAGGTTGAAATTGAGGTCCTCTACCACATGGTGGTCATTTTAAGAGGTCTTGAGTAAGAAGTTTGGGGGAAAAAATGTATACCCTACACAGGACAAAGATGTAATGATAGAAACACCATGACCATTTACCAGTCAGCTCACCATTATACAGACCTCTGTCACACTCTGTTTGTGTGCCATGCTGAAGAACAGCACAAAGACATTACTGCTTCAGAATAACAGGAATCTATTTTCATTCATCAGAATTTGTTGCCATGGTCAAATATTCTTGCATACCACATGCTAATTTTTGCACTTTGCATGACTAATTGTTATTTTTTTGAATGTGAAACATGTATTCCCTTCTATTTTAAATACTATATTTGCTTAATAGTTTTTCTTGGCTGAATAATTAAATGGTGTACAATTTTTCACTCACAAAAACAGAGCTTGACAGAATAACACATCAGTCACAAGAGTTCCAGCTAAAAAATGACCATACCATCAACTCATCTTCATATGATGTCGGTCAAACACAATAGTTGTCCAATACTCTCAGCTCTCATGACCTTTGACCGTGACACAAAGTTTTTCTGGTTCATTGGTAGAGTATTGAGGATCTAGCTGGTTCGCTATGGGAGTCTCTCGCTCCGGTGGGGAGCAGCTGGTTCGCTGTGGGAGTCTCTTCCTCCGGTAGGAGCGGCTGGTTCGCTGTAGGAGTCTCTCGCTCCAGTGGGGAGTGGCTGGTTCACTGTGGAAGTCTCTTCCTCTGGTGGGGAGCGGCTGGTTCGCTATCGGGGTGTCTTGCTCCAGTGGGGAGCGGCTGGTTCGCTGTGGGAGTCTCTCGCTCCAGTGGGGAGCGGCTGCTTCACTGTGGGAGTCTTTCACTCCGGTGGGGAGCAGCTGGTTCGCTGTGGGAGTCTCTTGCTCCGGTGGGAGCGGCTGGTTCACTGTTAGAGTCTCTTGCTCCGGTGGGAGCGGCTGGTTCGCTGTGAGAGTCTCTCGCTCCGGTGGGGAGCGGCTGCTTCACTGTGGGAGTCTTTCACTCCGGTGGGGAGCGGCTGCTTCACTGTGGGAGTCTTTCACTCCGGTGGGGAGCGGCTGGTTCACTGTGAGAGTCTCTTGCTCCGGTGGGAGCGGCTGGTTCACTGTGAGAGTCTCTTGCTCCGGTGGGAGCAGCTGGTTCGCTGTGAGAGTCTCTCGCTCCGGTGGGGAGTAGCTGGTTTGCTATGGGGGTGTCTCGCTCTGGTGGGGAGTGGCTGGTTCGTTGTGGGAGTCTCTCACTCCGGTGGGAGTGGCTGGTTCGTTGTGGGAGTCTCTCGCTCCGGTGGGGAGTAGCTGGTTTGCTATGGGGGTGTTTTGCTTCGGTGGGGAGCGGCTGCTTCGCTGTGGGAGTCTCTTGCTCCGGTAGGGAGCGGCTGGTTTGCTGTCGTAGTTTCTCGCTCTGGTGGGAGCGGCTGGCCGTGTGGCTGAATGATGCCCTTTAGCTTGCCACTGATGCTGAAGGAACATCTTGACCTCAGGCTATTCAGAATTTTCCATCACAAGTAATGGAGTGAAGAGATCTCTGCCACATTGAAAAGTGAATTCTGTCCTTCTCGACAATGCTTCTTATGATGAGAGGTTCATCATGAGGGTACAGCCCTGGCTTTGTCCAGAGCCTTGGAAAGAAAAGTACAGAGCATGACTGAAGTCAAAAAAGATAACAGAGGAGAGGAACTTTTTCCAGGAACACCATGTGTGTTGGGCCTCCTGTGACATCTGATCATTCAGCAGTGATTGGCTCAGATATCCCTCTGACATCACATCCTCTTCCTTCTCACCCTATTGAGAAGAGGTATTCTGGTGTAAAGTTCTTAAAGAGTTGTAAAACAGAATTAAGCATTGAAGAGTGGAGAAATGAGAATCCTTCATGGTTAAGCATTGTCCAGACATGAATGCAATGGGAGTCCGCACTAAAGTCTGCTATAAAATTAAAGGATTCGCATAAAATGGTGCCAACTGGTTGACTGATAGCAAAAAAACTTGTTTTGAAATAAACCTTGATGAATTGTGATTATAATGTCTTTAAATATGTTACCGATGTCAACTTACAATTATGACAATACCATTAGAGCTTGCATTTATTTGCTATATTTTTTTGGAGGCTGCTGTTTAGGTTGGGAAGATCATGCACTGAGGAAAACAGGAAATTAACCTTACTCGGTAGTGAATACTGCTAATTTGTAATTCATTTTTAATGTTTATTCACAGGGATTGATCAAACCATAGAACTTTAAGCACATAAAGGAATATGAAATGATTGTGGGTGATGACAGAATGACTTTTGTGTTTTGCTTGCATTTGCCATGAGGACGCTCCGATTTGAATTAAAGGCATTCAGCCGCACTCACCTTCAATCAAATGGTTCAGAGGAATTCTATATACATTATTGCTGTTTCTATGGTAATGTGCAACCAATTATTATGGAGCATTATTGTTGATTTATAGGCATATCTGATGAAGGAGGCATCTGTCAGGAAAAGAAAGAATGCGCAAGTGTAGAAAAGTCACTCAATTCTATTAATAATGAAGGCCTATGTATTTCAATCTTAATAAGATCTTTCATTGCTTCTCATGAAATGAGCCATCATTGCAGGGAACAGCTAATAACCTCATCTTTTTGTTGCTCTTGGTTCGGACAAAAAAAGTCTTCATTCAGGGGTACGGCGATACAGGTTTATATTGCTTCAGTCTGTTTTATTGAAAGATAGAATATCCATCTATTTGTAATAGTTAAAATAATAATTTGACCCTGCCAGCAATCACAATATTCCATAGAAAGCCTACATGCGAGACTTTGAAGGGGTTTGAACAATTGCATACAGGATGTGATCACTATGTGAATATGGATAGAATGCTTATTCCTTTTGTATTCTTTCATAATTGTGTATTTGACAAACACAACGATGAAATATCAGCTAAATACCAGCCTGTTAAGTTGTACATGAAATGCACTGTGAATACATATGAATGTATATACATGTTAATGCATATACAAGTTAAAGCTTTTGTACTGAAAAAGAAACAGCACCTGACTGGAGAAATGTCCTCATTGCTAGCTGTGAAATTGATTGAAATTTGAAAAATGGTTGATCTTGCGAGCAAACCTCATAACCTGGTTTGTTTTGATGACTGATAGCGATCAAATTAGAATGAACTGGCCAGCTCATTTTGTTTATTTTAAGATAGTAAAAATGCATCACACTTGCATGTAATCTTAGCTAGTCACTGAAATAAGCTGCTCATGTAGAAATGCATAGCAGCATTACCTCTGTACAGGTTCAAGCTGCAGCATACAGTGCTCATCTACTCACAATGTATTTCTTTATTTCCAGGCGCTGGGTTATTATAATCAGAACTGTGAGAGGTGGTTTTGTTGCTCTGATCCATTGTATTGAAACTGACAATTTACCTAACTTTATGTCATCATCTCATTATTTTGACTTAAGTTATTATTTAAAAGCCAACATAAATAAAATTAATGTGTGCAAGAAAGTAAGAAAAACCTTCCATTCATCCAGCACATAATTCCCTGACATTGACTCACAATGGCCCTGTAATGGATTTCCAGAACAGTAGCCAGAGAAAACTGGGATAGCGACAGAACAAAAGGGAGAAAAGCGAGGCCAAATGTTGCTGTCAGGTTAAAAATCATCAGGGAGGTGTGAGGCATTTTGTTTGTGCCGTTTCTATGATAACGGTTGTGAAATATAATAATTGTTTCTCCTCAACCATGAAGGGAACGCACTGAGGGCGATAGGAAGTGGCAATTATGAGAGATGAAAAGAGAAAGATAGGTGTGCTGACTGATTATTTCATACAAGACAATGCATCGCGCTCAACAATGCAAATGTCCATTTGCAGAGATTTATTGAACCGTTTCAGAGATGAGGGAGGAAATTATCCAGTGTGTTTCAATCTCAAGGTTCACCTCTTTTATATAACTGGGCCTTGTGCTTTTGATGGTGCCTTCACCTCCCACACACAAATTCAGACAGAACGGCTGTGCTCCCTTTGAGGAATTCTCAATGTTACGCTGGTGAAAAGGAAAAGCAGTCAGAGAAGTATCAAAGTATATAGCCACAGAATGAATGGGATCTCGTGTGTATGACTTTTACATTGAATTTGAGTTGGACAATAACAGCACATTAGAACCCCCCACCCTAGCGTCATTGTAATGAAAGCTGACATCTGAAATAAAGACTGTACAATGGTTCACAGTATGTTCAGGGACAAAACGTATTAACAAACTCCATGCAAACAACATTCAAGCAAAAGTCCCTGATAAATCCTCATTCGAACATCTAACCTTCCCTTCTTTCTCACAAATACTCTTCCTAGGATGTTGACTGGAGTCCGAGGCCTTGACTTAATATTTAGCATTGACTGTGAATCTAATACATCACAGTTTTCAAACTGGCACAAAATTATTACCTTGAGATTTAAAAGGGTGAAAAAAATAAACCTTTAATTTTTCACTGAATGCTTTGATAGCTGAATCGCCGCTTTCTTTTAAAGTCTTGCACTCTTAAGACTCTTTTGCTGTCTGTCACCTTCACACCGTCCACGTCTGATTTCACAAAAGACTCCTTTTCCTGAGCTCTGAGACAAAGGCTGCAGTACATCACAGACGGGCATCAGATCAATATCCAGTGGGAGTTAAATGCCCGTGATGGAAGACTGCAGTCAAGATCCGAGCTTCAGCTGCTACATCCTAAAGTTGGTTTCAATGAGAAGCCCGTACCAGCTCTCTCCATCTCAGCTCCCTCTCTGCCAGCAATTAGCTGAAAGTCAACCTGGCCAGCTGTTCTGTGTAGGACAAAGAAACGGTCCAATAGGAGACCAGCTGAAGTAGAAAAACACATCGCAGCTAACAGA
The DNA here is from genome assembly GCA_022829145.1 of Albula goreensis. Lineage (NCBI taxonomy): Eukaryota > Metazoa > Chordata > Actinopteri > Albuliformes > Albulidae > Albula > Albula goreensis. The sequence continues at coordinate 1,067,218 of CM040750.1, read as the reverse complement.
ATTGATGTAATATCAGCATGACAGTCAGTTGGTCCAGAATGGGGTGGGATACTGATGGGGAATGAAGTATCACTGAGCCAAAAGAATGGGTAACTAAATGAGCTGTGCCAATGCTATCATTTGCTATGGAGATCAGAACGCTTTGGTTGGTTCAATGATTGACAGCTGAGTGCAGCTCCACACATCACCACTTAAATTATCATTAGTGGGAGCAACTTGTGGGTGGTGATGGTGCATAGTCCCATTGAGCCCTGTGGTCTGAGGTCTGACACTGCATAGTCCCATTGAGCCCTGTGGTCTGAGGTCTGGCACTGCATAGTCCCATTGAGCCCTGTGGTCTGAGGTCTGACACTGCATAGTCCCATTGAGCCCTGTGGTCTGAGGTCTGACACTGCATAGTCCCATTGAGCCCTGTGGTCTGAGGTCTGACACTGCATAGTCCCATTGAGCCCTGTGGTCTGAGGTCTGACACTGCATAGTCCCATTGAGCCCTGTGGTCTGAGGTCTGACACTGCATAGTCCCATTGAGCCCTGTGGTCTGAGGTCTGACACTGCATAGTCCCATTGAGCCCTGTGGTCTGAGGTCTGACACTGCATAGTCCCATTGAGCCCTGTGGTCTGAGGTCTGACACTGCATAGTCCCATTGAGCCCTGTGGTCTGAGGTCTGACACTGCATAGTCCCATTGAGCCCTGTGGTCTGAGGTCTGACACTGCATAGTCCCATTGAGCCCTGTGGTCTGAGATCTGACACTGCATAGTCCCATTGAGCCCTGTGGTCTGAGGTCTGACACTGCATAGTCCCATTGAGCCCTGTGGTCTGAGGTCTGACACTGCATAGTCCCATTGAGCCCTGTGGTCTGAGGTCTGACACTGCATAGTCCCATTGAGCCCTGTGGTCTGAGGTCTGACACTGCATAGTCCCATTGAGCCCTGTGGTCTGAGGTCTGACACTGCATAGTCCCATTGAGCCCTGTGGTCTGAGGTCTGACACTGCATAGTCCCATTGAGCCCTGTGGTCTGAGGTCTGACACTGCATAGTCCCATTGAGCCCTGTGGTCTGAGGTCTGACACTGCATAGTCCCATTGAGCCCTGTGGTCTGAGATCTGACACTGCATAGTCCCATTGAGCCCTGTGGTCTGAGGTCTGACACTGCATAGTCCCATTGAGCCCTGTGGTCTGAGGTCTGACACTGCATAGTCCCATTGAGCCCTGTGGTCTGAGGTCTGACACTGCATAGTCCCATTGAGCCCTGTGGTCTGAGGTCTGACACTGCATAGTCCCATTGAGCCCTGTGGTCTGAGGTCTGACACTGCATAGTCCCATTGAGCCCTGTGGTCTGAGGTCTGACACGGTACACTGGCTGTTTCCAGGTGGATGGAGCTAGCATCCTGCTGCTTCCCATCAGTGGCAGGACTACAGCAGACTGAGGGTGAAGCCTGTTCACAAGGATCGTCTGTATCATTTCTACCGTGCGGCACAGCAAACAGGGATTGTCACAAGTGAGCCGTTAGCTCTCACTCTGCTGTTGCCTTCGCTTGAATTGAACTGTTCCTCTTAACCTGCTTGGAGGTCATCTGGGTTTGGTCATCTGGGTTTGCTTTGGTCACCTAACTGTAACCATTTTCCTCTTGCACCTGTGTTTGATTTGGTTACCTAACCCTAAACATTTTCCTCTTGCTCCTGGGTTTGATTTGGTTACCTAACCCTAAACATTTTCCTCTTGCTCCTGGGTTTGATTTGGTTACCTAACCCTAAACATTTTCCTGTTGCTCCTGGGTTTGCTTTGGTCACCTGTGGCAAACAGCAGCCCTTCGAATGTTTCCAGGTGCATCGCCAGCACGACCACCAGGATGCACATCAAATGAAAGAGACCTGCCTTGTATCTCCATCCAGCTCCCACACTAGCATTCAGCTAGACAAAGAGCTATCTTGGCTTGTTTCAGTCTGGCAAGGTGAGCGAATGCCCTCCTGGAATGATCATTCTTACTCATGCCAGCCACAGGCCATGCATGGTATAGAGGTGTAGACTTAGGCTGGCAGCAAAGCCCTTTGGAAACCTTGGATACACTGGGCTAGACAGATTGGTTGGCAGCAGTGAGCTCACCCACTGATTGGTTGGCAGCAGTGAGCTCACCCAACTTGCTTGTGACCTGCCTCCTGCCTCTGCTAGTGATGTAGCTGGTCACAGAGCCCAAGTAGGGTGCAGTCCTATAAAAGTTAACATATAGTTTTTTTGAGTAAAGCTGGTTTTATTCAATTGCATATGCCCTAAAAGAAACAAAGTTCATGTGATTGGGTGCCAACCACAGATTATAGTTAGTAAATTATTATTATTGTTATTACTATTATCATTTTAATTATCATTATATTAGGATTAGTGACGAACATGTTATTATGCAAAAAAAAAGAAAAGAATATAGTCATCATCAAACAATTAAAAACACATACAACACACAAAAATAATACATACCAGTAACTTTCTTAATGTTCCATGAAGCACAAAACAATATTATTGGTAATTCCTAAAGCATTGAAATATAATAGAAGAATAAATCACAATTACCGACTGATGACTACCTGTGGTAACTATCCGCATACCTGGTGGTGAAGTACGTATATTAAAACAAAGCAAGATCTATTTAGGTTTTTGAAAACATGAATGTAAATGTTTTCATCAGTCACTGTCCCCTTTAACCAAATACCATAAATTGACTCATTATTAGAAGGAAATAAAAACAAGAGGAGTCAAGCACAGGGAAGGAACACTGGTGCCAGTAAATCTGCTCTATATAATTGCTGCCAGGAGCCAGTGGAGATTGGGTTCGGCGTGCGATTTGGCCCGGAGCCTGTGAATTAACAGGTCTAATTAAAAAGGTTTCCCTCAGAGGGAGCGATCATGAGCGGCTGCTGAATCTGCATGAGTCTTATTTTTAAACATCCATTAAGCACGGGTCACAGGTCATGTGTGCGCATATGAAGCACCCCTAAGGCTGCTCAATCCAAACTCACCCTGCCTCACCTGAGCTGGCTTTGAGGGACGTGCCGGCGTGTGATTTATTGTAACCTGCTGCTACTTAAGCTTCCTTTCCCTGGCACAATTACCAAAACATTAAAACATTACACCCCCAAAAAAAGAAACGTGAGGCATAAGCCACAGCTCACATTAACCTCCTGACTAACGCCAGGACCCGGGGAGAGCAGCAGCTGACGTTTATAAATGATGGATAATTTCATGTCATTTGTATGTTTCTGAGAAACACTCACCTTTCCAGCACTGGTGGCTGGTCTTTTAATAAACCTGTCAATTCTCTTATGGGGAAAATTGATTGTCTTGAGCAGTTGCCAGAGGATTCAACAGTTAAACTGTTATAAGTTATGAATATAGTTTTTATTCCTAAAGTAAGAGAATATTCAAACAGTAATTCGATACCTGAGGATCTTAGAATATTTAATTTAATATTCACAGTTCAGACATGTAACATAATAGACTAGCCGTACAGTGATTTATACCTGCCATGAGCAAGTGATTAATATCAAGCTTAACTTGTTCAAACATTAACTCTTTAATGCTTTTTGTACTATGTCATCAGGATAGTTCCATAGCCTAGAAACTACAGTCCCCATAGTCCTTTGCAACAAGCTCTGAAAATGTTGTAGGACAGGAGCGTTTTTTACCTGTAATGCTAGTTCAGCTGAATCATTTAATTAAATTGCATTACATTGATTAAGCAGATGCAGAGTGATTCAGTGATGCAGATTGATCCAGAGTGATTTATAATGCAGAAGAACATTAGTGCATCCTTATGATTATGACTAATAGTGCCAGACCTTAGGCAATAACATTTCTTTACCACCAGGTACCTAAACCTAAGCAAGATCACTAAGCAACCATGCAAGGCAAGTGTGTTATGCTTGTCCAAGGTAAAGCACATCCCATAAATTCCATTCAATAAAATACCTTTTAAAAAAAAACCTCAAAAACATAAAAAGATCTGAAATGGGACTCAGTCATGGTCTTAAGAGGTGAGTCTGCACAATGTTTAACAAAAAGGTTCCGAGGAGTGCATTACAGAGAGGGGAGTGCATTATAGAGAGGGAGTGCATTATAGAGTGGGGAGTGCATTACAGAGCAGGGAGTGCATTACAGAGTGGGGAGTGCATTATGGAGAGGGGAGTGCATTACAGAGTGGGGAGTGCATTATGGAGTGGGGAGTGCATTACAGAGGGGAGTGCATTACAGAGTGGGGAGTGCATTATGGAGAGGGGAGTGCATTACAGAGTGGGGAGTGCATTATGGAGAGGGAGTGCATTACAGAGTGGGAGTGCATTATGGAGAGTGGGAGTGCATTACAGAGTGGGGAGTGCATTATGAGTGCATTACAGAGGGGAGTGCATTACAGAGTGGGGAGTGCATTATGGAGAGGGAGTGCATTACAGAGTGCATTACAGGCAAGGAGTGCATTACAGAGTGCATTACAGAGAGGGAGTGCATTATGAGAGGAGTGCATTACAGAGTGGGGAGTGCATTACAGAGTGGGGAGTGCATTACAGAGGGGAGTGCATTACAGAGGGGAGTGCATTACAGAGTGGGAGTGCATTATGGAGAGGGAGTGCATTATGGAGAGGGGAGTGCATTACAGAGAGAGGGAGTGCATTATGGAGAGGGGAGTGCATTACAGAGTGGGGAGTGCATTACAGAGAGGGGAGTGCATTACAGAGTGGGGAGTGCATTACAGAGAAGGGAGTGCATTATGGAGCAGGGAGTGCATTACAGAGTGGGGGAGTGCATTACAGAGTGGGGAGTGCATTACAGAGTGGGGAGTGCATTATGGGAGGGAGTGCATTACAGAGTGGGGAGTGCATTATGGAGAGGGAGTGCATTACAGAGTGGGAGTGCATTACAGAGCAGGGAGTGCATTACAGAGCAGGGAGTGCATTACAGAGCGGGGAGTGCATTACAGAGTGGGGAGTGCATTATGGAGGGGAGTGCATTACAGAGTGGGGAGTGCATTATGGAGAGGGGAGTGCATTACAGAGCAGGGAGTGCATTACAGAGTGGGGAGTGCATTACAGAGTGGGGAGTGCATTACAGAGCAGGGAGTGCATTACAGAGCAGGGAGTGCATTACAGAGTGGGGGAGTGCATTACAGAGTGGGGAGTGCATTATGGAGAGGAGTGCATTACAGAGTGGGGAGTGCATTGAGTGGGGAGTGCATTACAGAGCAGGGAGTGCATTACAGAGTGGGGAGTGCATTACAGAGAAGGGAGTGCATTATGGAGAGGGAGTGCATTACAGAGTGGGGAGTGCATTACAGAGCAGGGAGTGCATTACAGAGTGGGAAGTGCAAGGCAAGTGTGTTATGCTTGTCCAAGGTATGGAGTGGGGAGTGCATTATGGAGAGGGAGTGCATTACAGAGTGGGAGTGCATTATGGAGCAGGGAGTGCATTACAGAGTGAGGAGTGCATTACAGAGCAGGGAGTGCATTACAGAGTGGGGAGTGCATTACAGAGAGGGGAGTGCATTACAGAGTGGGGAGTGCATTACAGAGCAGGGAGTGCATTATGGAGAGGGGAGTGCATTACAGAGTGGGGAGTGCATTACAGAGAGGGGAGTGCATTACAGAGTGGGGAGTGCATTACAGAGTGGGGAGTGCATTACAGAGTGGGGAGTGCATTATGGAGAGGGAGTGCATTACAGAGTGGGGAGTGCATTACAGAGAGGGGAGTGCATTACAGAGAGGGAGTGCATTACAGAGTGGGGAGTGCATTACAGAGTGGGGAGTGCATTATGGAGAGGGGAGTGCATTACAGAGTGGGGAGTGCATTACAGAGTGGGGAGTGCATTACAGAGAGGGGAGTGCATTACAGAGAAGGGAGTGCATTACAGAGTGGGGAGTGCATTACAGAGTGGGGAGTGCATTACAGAGAGGGGAGTGCATTACAGAGAGGGAGTGCATTACAGAGTGGGGAGTGCATTATGGAGAGGGAGTGCATTACAGAGTGGGGGAGTGCATTACAGAGTGGGAGGGAGTGCATTACAGAGTGGGAGTGCATTACAGAGGGGAGTGCATTATGAGAGGGGAGTGCATTACAGAGCAGGAGTGCATTACAGAGTGGGGAGTGCATTACAGAGTGGGGAGTGCATTACAGAGAGAGTGCATTACAGAGTGGGGAGTGCATTATGGAGAGGGAGTGCATTACAGAGGGGAGTGCATTACAGAGTGGGGAGTGCATTATGGAGAGGGAGTGCATTATGGAGAGGGTGCATTACAGAGCAGGGAGTGCATTACAGAGTGGGGAGTGCATTATGGAGAAGGGAGTGCATTACAGAGCAGGGGAGTGCATTACAGAGTGGGAGTGCATTACAGAGTGGGGAGTGCATTATGGAGAGGGAGTGCATTACAGAGTGGGGAGTGCATTACAGAGTGGGGAGTGCATTACAGAGTGGGGAGTGCATTATGGAGAGGGGAGTGCATTACAGGGAGTGCATTACAGAGTGGGGAGTGCATTACAGAGTGGGGAGTGCATTACAGAGCAGGGAGTGCATTACAGAGTGGGAGTGCATTACAGAGAGGGAGTGCATTAGCAGGGAGTGCATTATGGAGTGGGGAGTGCATTATGGAGAGGGGAGTGCATTACAGAGTGGGGAGTGCATTACAGAGTGGGGGAGTGCATTACAGAGTGGGAGTGCATTACAGAGTGGGGAGTGCATTACAGAGTGGGAGTGCATTACAGAGCAGGGAGTGCATTACAGAGTGGGGAGTGCATTACAGAGTGGGAGTGCATTACAGAGGGGTGCATTACAGTGCATTACAGAGCAGGAGTGCATTACAGAGTGGGGAGTGCATTACAGAGAGGGGAGTGCATTAGAGGGGAGTGCATTACAGAGTGGGGAGTGCATTACAGAGTGGGAGTGCATTACAGAGTGGGGAGTGCATTACAGAGAAGGGAGTGCATTATGGAGAGGGGAGTGCATTATGGAGTGGGGAGTGCATTACAGAGTGGGGAGTGCATTACAGAGCAGGGAGTGCATTACAGAGTGGGGAGTGCATTACAGAGCAGGAGTGCATTACAGAGTGGGGAGTGCATTACAGAGTGGGGAGTGCATTACAGAGTGGGGAGTGCATTATGGAGAGGAGGGGGTGCATTACAGAGCAGGGAGTGCATTATTGAGAGGGGAGTGCATTACAGAGCGGGGAGTGCATTATGGGGAGTGCATTATGGAGAGGGGAGTGCATTACAGAGCGGGAGTGCATTACAGAGCAAGGAGTGCATTACAGAGCAGGGAGTGCATTACAGAGTGGGGAGTGCATTACAGAGCAGGGAGTGCATTACAGAGTGGGGAGTGCATTATGGAGAGGGAAGTGCATTACAGAGCAGGGAGTGCATCACAGAGTGAGGAGTGCATTACAGAGAAGGGAGTGCATCACAGAGTGAGGAGTGCATTACAGAGCAGGGAATGCATTACAGAGCAGGGAGTGCATCACAGAGAGAGGAGTGCATTACAGAGAGGGGAGTGCATTAAAGAGCTGGGAGCGCATTACAGAGAAGGGAGCACATTACAGAGAAGGGAGTGCATTACAAAGAAGGGAGTGCATCACAGAGTGGGGAGTGCATTACAGAGAGAGGAGTCCATTATGGAGAGGGGAGTGCATTACAGAGCAGGGAGTGCATCACAGAGTGGGAGTGCATTACAGAGTGGGAATGCATTACAGAGCTGGGAGTGCATCACAGAGTGAGGAGTGCATTACAGAGTGGGGAATGCATTACAGAGCTGGGAGTGCATCACAGAGTGAGGAGTGCATCACAGAGTGGGGAATGCATTACAGAGCAGGGAGTGCATTACAGAGAAGAGAGTGCAGTACAGAGCGGGGTTATTTTTCACCAAATTGCATTTGGCAATATAAAACACAGCAGCACCCATAGAATCTATGATCGCGCCTATCCAGAAACAAATTCACTCATCACCCTCCGCCTGAAAAAGGGAATCAGTCCACCGAAGGAATTGTGCCATTTTCATTTCATTCCATTAAACATTGATTTGCATTTTCTGACCCCGGGGTCAGTTAAAAAAAACCATTATACAAGTTAGGATGGAACTTTTTATGGGGGAATCCCACTGCAGCCTCTCCTGCATATGTATACAGTATGTATGATTAAAAAGCTACATTACACAGCTGTGGGCTCTATCAGGTAACTAGCAATTGTCCCCATTCCTATTATACAAGGGCCCTTGGTTAGGATGGTCTTTGGCCTCCTTTTCACTTGTCCTGTAAAACTGAAGCACCTGCCCAGCCAGTGAGATTAAGTATGATTATTGTCTCAGTCAAAATAAATTACAGACACCACCTCCTTGTTCACAGATGATACCCATCTCTCTCCGTGTGTGTGTCTTGTCACAACAAATTCATAGAAAATCATTAATGCTTATTTGTGGTTGACAATGACATGTTATGACACATATCATAAGGCATTATCAATTGGTTATGAAAATGTTGTGTGCTACAGTAGTATACATACAGCTACTATACCATCTACAGCTAGCTAGCTAATTGACCCCTGCACTTGCTGCTTGCACCAGCACCCTAAGGTGTGCCCATCCACAAACCCAAGCACCACCCTCAAATAATATTTCTGATATACCAGATGAAAGATAATACTTTCATGCTTACTTGTGGTTTTTACTGAATTACGTGGTAATTACCAGCTGTTTCTGTTCCAAGCCCTGGTTGCTGAACTTAAAATGACCTCTATTAAAGCAACTGATGAACCCACTGCAATCACTAAACCAGGTGAGTCACTCCACTGCCTGACAACACATTCAAAAATATAAATTGTACATTATGGCTGTGTTTAAACATAATCTGTGATTTACAGTGAAAGCCTGCAAGTATGCGGTTGTGAAAGGTCAGCAGCATTCAAATTCTGTATCCTCTCCACACTGAGCTGGTGACTGATACAGGCCTCTCACAGTACCCTAACCCTAACCCTCTCCACATTGAGCTGGTGACTGATACAGGCCTCCCACAGTACCCTAACCCTAACCCTCTCCACACTGAGCTGGTGACTGATACAGGCCTCTCACAGTACCCTAACCCTAACCCTCTCCACATTGAGCTGGTGACTGATACAGGCCTCTCACAGTACCCTAACCCTAACCCTCTCCACACTGAGCTGGTGACTGATACAGGCCTCTCACAGTACCCTAACCCTCTCCACACTGAGCTGGTGACTGATACAGGCCTCTCACAGTACCCTAACCCTAACCCTCTCCACACTGACCTGATGACTGATACAGGCCTCTCACAGTACCCTAACCCTAACCCTCTCCACACTGAGCTGATGACTGATACAGGCCTCTCACAGTACCCTAACCCTAACCCTCTCCACACTGAGCTGATGACTGATACAGGCCTCTCACAGTACCCTAACTCTCACACCATAGGACACAATCTGAATCCATTGTTCCTGTTGTATCAATGCATTTTTCAGACATTTTCACGACATTTTCGTGACTATTTTCGTTAGATTCATTTTATGGCACTGTCACACTATGACTGTGGTGCTGAAGTAGATGTCCATAGAGGGAAGATAATGACTTAACCCAAAGATGACTGAAAATTAATTATCAACTTTTCTAGGACTTAATGTAGGCCACAAAATTGTTTTAAATATCTTCCAATTATTTAAAACATCTTAGACAATGACTAAAGATGCATACATTAAATTACATTATATTAATTTGTGTTTTCAATTGCACAATTCATGACAATTCCACTTCGAGAAGTCATTCAGCATTATGTGTATATTAACATATATATTGTACTGAATGTACAAGATACAATACAATATTCATGTATTTCATATCAAGGTAAATGTGTGCATTTACATTATAGATGGCCTGCACATATTCAAAGGCAACTCCCGACAAACTTGCTGCCAGATTTTTCTCAAACAAAAATACTCAAAGCAGAGGCAGAGTAGTGATGTAGCGCTTTACTACCGCTTTGAAAAGTAAAGTCCCCTCATTTCCTCAGTTTAATTAACAGTATAGTTAAATCACATCTGTCATACATGGAAGAACACATTCCATGGAAACCTTTTTAGGAGGAAAAAATTTGGCTTCACAAGCCACAATACACATACTTTATACTGCATGTCAATATTTTCACTTGGATCCTGTATTTGGACTTGGATTGTTCAACACCATATTGATTATGATTAAAGGGTAGAATAGAATAACTATTTTTCAGAGGGGAAATTTGCAGAAGAAGATCTTTATTGAGCAACCCAAGTACAGATGGTAGGGAGGACCTCCCCCATAATATCACACATTGGTACGTCCCAGTCCCACTACACCAGAGAACAGTCAGCCAAATGCATGGCATTGGCCCCACTATCCCAGCTTACAGTGAGCTAAATGTATGAGATTTTCACTTATCAAATTTTAAAACTGTTCATTTTAAACACATACAGTGCAACAAACATTTGCAAACAAAAGTTGGTATTATTTACTCAGATGTCTCTGTATTCAACTCAAGATTAAAAATAAATGCAAAAAAAAATTCATGCAAAAAAATTGCAAACAGAATTGTTATCCTCACAACACTCTCACAGATTGTACCTGTTTACCTAAAGTAAATATGTAATAACTGATTATTGATTGCACTGTGCATTGTAGGTAGAATATAGTAATATGCCTGGGGTTTCCCAATGAAGAGTGTGACAGAAGTAGCTGCCTGTTTAAAGTGTTCCTTTGCAGTGCAGCTTTCAACAGATTAAAACTGTTATTTAAAAGGTGGTCCGATGGCAAAGTAGACTCATTACAAATTGAGCTTTCATTAAATTAAATAATTACTGAGTTTTAATAGAACATAATGAAACTAATGCACTGTTTGGATCAAGCTGTACAAACATACTTCTATTACAATTTGAAAAAAAAAATCATAATACTGAAGCAAATGGTTCAAGTAAGCTTAATTATGGTTCCATTGTTCTTGATCTCTTCGGTATAAGAGCCTGATGCGTGGACATTTATGGATCCATCAAACCACATCTGTTTTATTGTCATGTCATTGTAACATCACTTTGTGTTGCTGTATTAGGCCTCATAAACCAAAGATCCATTTCCATCTTATTTAATGGACCATTTAGCTTTTAAATTGAATGTGATTGCATTTTACATTTCCAGAAGGCAGGCAAAACTAAATTCATTTTAACTACTCCTTGCAGTGTTGAACAAAATTGTCATATCCAATTCCCAAATATTCAATGCCATACAGAATTTGGAAAAAAATAATTGTGCTTATTTGTACATTTTAAGATCCCACAAAAATGAAGCGTCTATTTAGCTTCACTAGCCAAAGAAGAAAGCTATCATTTACATTGTTGGATTTAAATAGGTGATAACGCTTGATTTTTTTGTCTCACGCATTGCTTATTCTCTCGTACATTGACGTTAATTCACAGAAATCAATGTTACCATGAAAACGTGAACTGTACCATGTGTCTCATCAGCTACGCAGAGACACGTCTAGGACAGTTTTAGGTGCTATGAGTTATGGAGTTTGCGCCTGCGCACTGGCCGATGTAAATGTCTGACTCATAGATTGCATTTGAGGGGAAAACGCAGTGATGGGACTTAAGCGACGGAACAGCGGCAAGTCATCACTCTCCGGGCTATGACAGGTATTATTCTCTAAAAGATTCGGAATAAAGCTTTACAGACATAGCGAAGATGTTTTAACATTTTCGGAAGATTGTCGTTGCCGTTGCTTCCCGTATATTGGCTTTACAAATGTATGATTTCACTAATGATACGATTTGACCCGCTGGGGTTTTAATCTGTGTGACCTTTGATTTGGTTAGGCGCTGTTGGACACGCTCACTAAAATCAGTATTGTAATTTACGGACGAAGAAATGTATTTATTACCAAGCATGAAGTGTCTGAACTACATAGCAGTGTTGTAAATAGATTGCAAGATACGGTGCGGTCTTGTATAAGTTGCTGTTATGCTAAAGGTCGGATTCTAGTGTTTATTTACAATAACTGATTTACATGTATTCGAACAGAACACAAATTCGGTGATACTATTTTCAAAGTACACGCAATTGCAAAGTGCAAAAGCTATAAGAATTGATTCTTTGAATAGTTTTCACAAACATGGCGAATATATAAGATATAATGAAGGAGACGATGTAATAAAATAAACTCTGTAACTCTACATACTGTGCAGTTATTTTAAACTTTATTACCCTTACACGGATCTGTTGCAAAGCTGAGTGATGTCCATGATACTGAATCTCCTAATATAGCATGTACGTAATTGATGACGCCAGTACATGGCATGGACCAGGAGAACGATGAGTGTACCTTCATTCTAAGGATTTCTGTCAAGAAAAAGAATACACCCACTGTCGTGGACATTATTTAAGCGTACCACGTATTGCGAGTTTCAGGTTACCTTATTTGTGCATATGGTATAAGTATGCACATTTTAGTCACAATGCTGAAACATACAGATAAAAAATATAGCCTATACTTTGTGGTGAAATAAATTGATCGACCCCTGGTTAGGGTACTATGAGAGGCCTGCATCAGTCACCAGCTCAGTGTGGAGAGGGTTAGGGTACTGTCGTCAAATTTCAATCAGCCCTTATTTTGAAAACTTAAGCACATTTGCATGACGGTTTGTGTTGTGTAGCTAAGGTATAGAACATGGATGTGCGATGACGCTGCTTATGTTTACTAAAGATATGATATTTTGTTATGTTTCAGTATTAAAGAAGGAAGCAACTAATCTTTTTTCCACAAGAGTATTGCTAAAATGATTAAATTTCTACCCTAACATAGAAATATTGAAATTCATATTTTTATTAAAAATGAACTGTTATTTGAATAGTTTAAAATAATTTGAAAATCATTTACTTGCAGTTTTAGAGAAAGTAAACAGAAGACACTCTGAAATCGGTTTTATATTGACACTGTTATAGGGAATGGCTTGCAGCATAAAAAAGCAGAACTTTGTCTATGAAACGGCTATAGTAGGAACTCATGTAACATGCATGTTTTTAAATCAGACCGATGTATGAATTCATGATGTGGACACAAAATACTTGATCCAAAAGCTCTACATGAAAATCCAGCAGTTGATTATTTCTGACAGTTAGATAGCTGAGTCACTTTCCAGTCAACTGCTAACAGCAAGTACATATTTAGCAACAACAAAATGACCATCATTGACTGGAAGCAGGCTGCTGCTCTTTTCATATGCTCAAAACCTCTGAGCTCTTTGACATGTTTCTTTGACACAATAATTTCACAGCTCAATTTTGTCTAATTTCTGTTAGGAAATGGGGATGATGTGAAACCTTCCAGTTGCACCAAAACTTCTCTGGTTGACTGAAAGCAATGATGGGATTCAGCTGTGGTTGGCAACACAAAAGGCCTCTCTTACAGAAAGCGGGCAAAAGAAGCCTCATATATTTGAAGTGGAATTTGACAATTTTAGCCTTTCATGGATTTATCAACCAGTCTTATGACCTCAAATTAGAATGCATTATTTATTTATATATTTATTATAAGCAAGAAGGTAAATATCTTTGAAACTGGGAGAAGTAATTGTCCAGGAGTCAAAACTAGAACAGTAGACCCTATGTAAATACACTGTTTGGATTACATAGAGTGATCCTAGAGCCAGTCAGAGCTGAGTAAATGTGATGGAATATGCAGAAAGGTGTATTTTAGATGTGCTTTAAACAGTTACATCAGACTGAAGCAACAAAAAGCCTAATATCTGTCTCATTGTTATGCCAGTTGGTTTCTTTGTTGTCTTTGTTTGGCTAATTCAATAATCATAAAACGTAGCTGGCAAAACTTTGAGAAGAAAATGTAGATCCAGCATTTCTTCTTGAGTCACTTCTTCTGGAAGGGTGAAGGTTGATTACATGTGCACAATGTGTACCACTGTTACCAGTGCAGGCGTACGAGTGTCATAAGCATGACTCCAGACCTGGTTTTAACCTCAGCTTCAGCGAAGCTTGCAAAGTGGCTGGATAGCAACTAGTCTGGAGAGGAAGAGCTTTAGTAATCCCTTATTCTACCTAAAAGCTGTACAATGGCATTGCTACACTGTGAACCCCCATTTTTCTGTGTTAAGTGAAGAAACGCTCATTCACCCTCAAGATACAGTGTTAACTGACATTAATATTAAATATTAACTATCAAATGACTTAAACAAAGAGTATGTCAGATGATTAGCAAGCTCCGCGGATGCTCAAGTCCCTTATATAAAATGGCATAGTATTTGCATATAACCTTTGCACATCCTTCCGTATACTTTAAATCATCTCTAGATTGCTTATAATAATAATGTAAATGCTGTGGATATAGTTGTTATACGATATAGTTTAGGGAATGATGACAAAAAGAAGTCAAATTCAAGTTTTGCTTTTTGGGACTTTGTGGAATTTTTTTTTTTTTCTTCAAATATTTTTGATTGCAGTTGGTTGAACCTGCGGACAGGGTGGGCCGACTGTATAAGTAAAATAACACTGCAGGTCTGTACATGTCCAATAATATTGCAGTTTACATGAATGATATTGTAGTGCTGGATATATAATGATACCCGGACATTCTGAGCTAGTCTCGTTTTGAATTGTACAGTATACATTTGTAAAAGGCAAAGCGGAAAATAATTGTGTAACTGTTGAGTCAAATAAATCTGACCTTCTTTTCCCCATCACTGTACATTGTGTATATATTTTCAGAAAATGTGAAGGATGACGTCTTGCTCAGAACTCTGTGGGTCGGAGCATAGTGAGCAAGTCCACAACAGCGATCAGCGGCATTATGGGGTGCGATCTTACCTGCACCACTTCTACGAGGAGTGCACAGCCTCCATCTGGGAGCAGGACGAAGACTTTCAGACCCAGAGGTCGCTCAGCAGGTGGAGCTCTGTTCTCTGGAAGGTAAGGGGATCCCAGGCTTTGTAGCGGCTTGGTCCATATCAGTGCGTGCTGTTTTTATCCACTTTTATTGTCCATTTGGCCTAGGCTTGCCATCTACATACAATCTATGGAGTACCTAGTACTTCATCAAGCCTGGACCTCAACACTCCAAGCACCTCTGCCTCTAATACCTTACCCAGAAACTTTTTTCAAGCATTGACAACTTTTTGTGTTTTTCCTGATAACACTACTGAATTTACTCTGAACTAATTTTTGTCTTTGTTCCCTTGTTCTACTGGCAGAACTCAACCTAAAGTAGTTAGTCCTGTTGAACCCTTTCAGGATGTCAAAATCTGATCAATCCAATATGCTAAATCTGAATAGATTAAATGATTTAAGCGACCCATAGCTTTTCATTTTCATAATAATATCCGATTTAGTTCACATTCTTACTTTTTTGCATCATATGATATGAACCATAAAGTGTCCCATTG
This sequence comes from Albula goreensis, assembly GCA_022829145.1. Classification (NCBI taxonomy): domain Eukaryota; kingdom Metazoa; phylum Chordata; class Actinopteri; order Albuliformes; family Albulidae; genus Albula; species Albula goreensis. The sequence continues at coordinate 1,051,771 of CM040750.1, read as the reverse complement.
GCCTTTTTCATCGCATCAGCAGAATGCCTAGATCCTGATCATTGTTGGTCAAGTATTACTCCCAAGTCAAATTGCATGTATGCTAATTTTGTCCCTTCCATGAAATAGTCCTGTCTTAAAATCGGTATAAGACAGGACTATATATATATATATATATATATATATATATATATATATATATATATATATATGTATATATTTATATAGGTATTGTTTACCATGTTAAATTGAATTATGTAGATAAAGAAGAGCATCTCCACCTACACCTAGTCTTGCGTCTTGCATTCAGATCCTGATCTCTGTATCTCCACCTACAGGTGTGTCTGGCATTCAGGGCCTGATCTCTGTATCTCCATCTGCAAGTGTGTCTGGCATTCGGGTCCTGATCTCTGTATCTCTACCTACAGGTATGTCTGGCATTCGGGTCCTGATCTCTGTATCTCTACCTACAGGTGTGTCTGGCATCGGGTCCTGATCTCTGACCTACAGGTGTGTCTGATCTCTGTATCTCCACCTACAGGTGTGTCTGGCATTCGGGTCCTGATCTCTGTATCTCCACCTACAGGTGTGTCTGGCATTCGGGTCCTGATCTCTGTATCTCCACCTACAGGTGTGTCTGGCATTCGGGTCCTGATCTCTGTATCTCCACCTACAGGTGTGTCTGGCATTCGGGTCCTGATCTCTGTATCTCCACCTACAGGTGTGTCTGGCATTCGGGTCCTGATCTCTGTATCTCTACCTACAGGTGTGTCTGGCATTCGGGTCCTGATCTCTGTATCTCCATCTGCAAGTGTGTCTGGCATCCGGGTCCTGATCTCTGTATCTCTACCTACAGGTGTGTCTGGCATTCGGGTCCTGATCTCTGTATCTCTACCTACAGGTGTGTCTGGCATTCGGGTCCTGATCTCTGTATCTCTACCTACAGGTGTGTCTGGCATTCGGGTCCTGATCTCTGTATCTCTACCTACAGGTGTGTCTGGCATTCGGGTCCTGATCTCTGTATCTCTACAGGTGTGTCTGGCATTCGGGTCCTGATCTCTGTATCTCTACCTACAGGTGTGTCTGGCATTCGGGTCCTGATCTCTGCAGGTGTGTCTGGCATTCGGGGGTCCTGAGGTGTGTCTCTGTATCTCCACCTACAGGTGTGTCTGGCATTCGGGTCCTGATCTCTGTATCTCCACCTACAGGTGTGTCTGGCATTCGGGTCCTGATCTCTGTATCTCCACCTACAGGTGTGTCTGGCATTCGGGTCCTGATCTCTGTATCTCCACCTACAGGTGTGTCTGGCATTCGGGTCCTGATCTCTGTATCTCCACCTACAGGTGTGTCTGGCATTCGGGTCCTGATCTCTGTATCTCCATCTGCAGGTGTGTCTGGCATTCTGGACCCTGATCTCTGTATCTCTACCTACAGGTGTGTCTGGCATTCGGGTCCTGATCTCTGTATCTCTACCTACAGGTGTGTCTGGCATTCGGGTCCTGATCTCTGTATCTCTACCTACAGGTGTATCTGGCATTCGGGTCCTGATCTCTGTATCTCCACCCACAGGTGTGTCTGGCATTCGGGTCCTGATCTCTGTATCTCCACCTACAGGTGTGTCTGGCATTCGGGTCCTGATCTCTGTATCTCCACCAACAGGTGTGTCTGGCATTCGGGTCCTGATCTCTGTATCTCCACCTGCAGGTGTGTCTGGCATTCGGGTCCTGATCTCTGTATCTCTACCTACAGGTGTGTCTGGTGTTCGGGACCCTGATGCTAATCGTTGGTCTGACCGTGCTGACCGTGGGCTATGCTTCTCCGGCTAAGATCGTAACCTTCGGGGAGGAGGAGCTTGTGTTTGTGGACAGCCGGGCCGCAGATTTCAACCAGGCCCTGGAGCAGTGTAAGCTGGTGGGCAGCGTGCTGTTCTGTGTAGGGGGAAGTCTCGCCACGCTGGGCCTCCTGCTGTCTGCTTTCACCCACAGCAGCTCCCAGGAGGACCGCTACCTCCAGCACAGGTTCAGGGAGAAGCTGGCGGAGCTTCAGGCCGCCGTCCTCCCTGTGACGCGGGCCCCCACACCGGGCGAGAGGAAGGTCCCCGTCACCCTGTCCAAAGTTCAGAACATTCAGCCCATTCCCAAAACCTGACGGCAAACAGCGCGAGCCCCTCCGCACATTGGCTCAGACCATCAGGCAGATGCGGGACACCAATACAAATACCCGTTTATAATTTGATTATTGTCATGATTCAGTTTTGGTGGGACATTTCAAATGGCAATAATTATCCAGTTTTTAGGAACAAATTACCATGTTCTGTTCTATTTTATTGTGTTGTTTCTGTTTTTATTAAATATGAAAAATGTAAATGGACACTTTTAACACTGAGACAAAAAAACATTTGGATTTCTGATCTCTGTCGCTTCAGAATTTTTGATCTAATAATGAATGTTCTGAGTGGTTCTGAGAGGAGATGCACAGAGTGAAACTGCTGCATGTCTGACCATCAGTCTAGATTTTCAGCTGCATTCTTTTGAAATGATACAGCAGAAATGACAGTTTTAATCTGTTTTATCAGCTTATCTGAATGCCAAAATCCTGGGAAATGGGTTGATCAATTTTTGGAAATATCTAATCCCAACAGTTTCAACCTCAATCTTACTTTTTTCATGTCACTTTCCCTGCCAGCAATACGACTATGACTTTTTGTGTCTGTCATATTGCATTTAAATTACAAACAGAGCCACGTTCTTCAAAATATAACAGTTCCTCTTTCTGCAGCCCTCCAGAGTAAAACATGTTGAGAGTCCTTGTAGAGCACCTGCCAGCATTCGTTTCAGGTAAACACTTTATTGGCAGACTTGCTCATTTCTGAGAATACAACTGCTATCTCAAACTGAGTAAATCAGACTTAGTTAAAAATATCTTGCAATTACTGTCCAACCTCAGATTGCAATAATGTATCATAAATATCAACACAAGACTCACAGATTCACACTGAGAAACACCTCACAAAGCTGATCTTCATTGTACAATCACACATCAGTCCCAGACAAGTGCACAACTAATAAAGCTAATGTCCCTTCTCCACATCCTTTTGTGCTGTCATGGTGTGCATAGTTGTATTATGTGGTTTTTCTGTACACATGACATAGTTATGTGCTTCCTCTGTACACATAACATAGTTACATTATGTGCTTTTTCTATGAATATAACATGTGATTTTTCTGTACACATGATATATTTGTATTATGTGCTTTTTCTCTACACATGACATAATTGTATTACGTGCTTTTTCTGTGCACATGACATAGCTGCATTATGCACATGACATAAACATTGTAGATGTGTGCTGTGAAGTGATTTCAAATCTGTGATTGTGTAAGCAGACCAATATTTTTATGTTAGTGGTAATCTCATCACTGCAAAAGGCTGGCCCCTGTTGCTATCAGCTGAGTGACATGACAAAAAGGAAAAAAGAAAAGAAAAATTTGTTGCCTGTTTTCTCAAATAGGAAATAGTTCTAATTGGACAAAATTAACTACTCTCTGCTTTTCCCATCACAGCACATCAGCTCCTGAGCGCATTCAGTACATATTACAGAATTAATTTAATTAATTAATATTATTATTAATATTAATTAATTAATAAATTACAACATTAAAAAATTTTATGGGGTACTCATGAGAAGCCTACAGCAATTTAGCCTCTCAAACTGGGGGTGAAGATATGGTGGAATAGAGAGGAATAAAAAGCAGGGTCACATTTCCATCAGGAGATGGGGAGCAGGCAGGTGTCACACGACGCTGATGTTCTGGTTTCTGTAATATGTACTGAATGCGCTCAGGAGCTGATGTGCCGTGATGGGAAAAGCAGAGAGTAGTTAATTTTGTCCAATTAGAACTATTTCCTATTTGAAAAACAGGCAACAAATTAAGGTACAGCTATAAATGATTTTCACTTGTCACCAAGAAAAGAACATTGTTCAAAGTATTCAGATCTGTAACCCAAAATAGTTTTTATCACTTTCAGTGGATATAATAAAGATGTAATTAGCACTTGACACTCAGTATGTTTGTTTCATAGCTGTGCACCCATGCACATTCTATTCATGTGTATACTCACAGTCACGAGTAGTGGACTCAGTGCTTTGTGGTGGGACTTGTGTACCAGGAGAGACAGAAGCCACATTTTCCATCTGTCAGATCCTATCACCTCGCTCAGACATACCCGACAATCACTCATGAAGGGCTGGGCAATAGAGGCCCATCTGAGAAACATGAAGGTGGTGTATCTGAGGGTTCTTTGCTGGGAAACATGAAGCTAGTTGAAAACAGGCTATATGTGTAGTGAACGAAGGGCGGAGGACACTGCCAGTATACCAGTCTCATTTTAACAATGTGACTGTGAAAGAAGAATGATTTTTTATTTTATTCAAAACGTATACAAACTTCAGGTGAAATCAGAATTTATGTATTTATTTCAAACAATAATGGGTCGGTCACACTTGGCGAAATTCTTCAGGCAGAATTCTGCTACCGGAAGCGTTGAAATTTTCCGCCCCCTATCAGTGACTTGAATGGAGTTCTGCTGCACCGCGCGAATATTTCGCCTTCAGTTCAACATTGGTGAACATTAACCTGGCGAATTCGCGTATCTACTGCTGTCTGGCCAAACGATGAGCCGGTCTTTGACCTGGAGGGTGTGTCAATTTTCCACTTGTAGTTCTAATCAAAACCTAGCAAGCTAACCAGTTAGCAGTATACATTGCTGGTCAACTAGCTATAAGCTGACTATGAACTACCGGTTCACCCAGCTATTCAGCTAACTATTCGGCTAGCTGTCTAACTACCTGTCTGGCAATGCAATTACTTTCTCCAAGTTCTCCTTTATGATTGGACTAGCAGACTACGATGTTATGTTCCCGCTTGGGCTGCAGGGCTCGACAGGAACAGTTGCCCGGTTGCCCTTGGCAACCATTTCGTGGTAACTGTTTGCCACCCTTGGCAAGCACTTTTTTCCAGTAAGCTTTTACACAGGCAATCACAAATACAACCTTAAAAACGAGTATGACTATACTAAATCTTGTTTCAAATCAATATTAATATGTTATTTTATTATCTCGTTAAAGCACGAGCGAATCTCACCAGCATTGCATCAGGCATTCTGATTGGCTTGTACTCCACTCGCGTGGTCGATTACGCACCCATTTGTGAGGGAGTTGGCGCGCTCGTTGCCTGTCGTAGCCCAGGCCAACGTTGTAGCAATGGCGAAACAAACAAAATTATTTGACTGTGGAATTAAAAGTCATGCGATAACCCGTCAACATCCCAAAATTATCTACACGACGACAGAAAAATACTGATATTGACACAGCCGAATCTGAACAAAAGAAAAGTCGAAACTTAGTCAAAGCTTGGGCGAAATATACCGGCAAGCCATGGGAAGTTGTTTTGTGAGACATGTTTAACGGAAACCTCCATTAGTGATAAAACAAATTCACTCGTCCAAGGAAACACATCTTATAGAACCGAGGGGTTTGATAAACATTGGAATTCGACGCCTCAGGAGAGGGAGGCAAAAAATTGGATGAGGATGCGGGCGCCCGAACAGGAACACTTTCTCAAGGGCCCATGGAAACCGATATACACAAGAAAAACCTGCAAATGGTGACTATCCGGGTCAAGCTTTTCAACACTGATTCCTGCGTTCACAAAGGCGAAGAGCCCTTTACAATGTTACCTCATCTGCTTGACCTTCAAATCAAGAACGGCTCTGATTTGACGCGACTGACAAGCTACAGATCTTATCAGGCTTGCAGAAGGTATGTTGTCTGTTGTAATTTCGCCTACTAGATAAACAATCTTGCAAACCACAACGTTGTAAAATAAGGATATGATTATGATTTAAAAAAAAAAATTACTGAGTATACTTAGTCTTGCACTGCCATCCTCTGCTCAGCTCAAATGTGTAATGTAGGGTCGCAAAGCAAGGTCAGCATATACCTGGTATATGAGTGTGTATGAGTGTGTGAGAGGTCTGCAGTGTGCTTTGTAGCAATAACCTCTTTAAAGTAGGTATATAGTATTGCAGTGACACTACAAACACTTAATACCAGTTTACTGGTGGAGCTGTGAAGAACCTTGTCCTGGAGGTTCTTGAATGGTATAGTTCTGATGATATTAAATTAGTATCATCTAAAACTAACACTGCTGGTTGGTTACACCTGCAATCAAGGATGACAGTTCAGCAGTGTTAAAACCCTTATGGATACAATTGCTGTAAAGTAACTCTTAAACGGCAGGCAAACAAAGGATATTTCTTATCTAAATAAGTTCTTATATAAGTTCTTAATATAATAAGTTCTTATCTAAATATATATTTTGTGAAGATTCTTTCATGTTGCTTTACTATTAAAACATAGGGTACAATGCATTCCATGTATAGGTTAAAGCATGGCAACCATATTTTCAATGTTGGCAACCAAAAGCTAATGCCTGGTTGCCAAGCATGGCAACCACTTTTAAAAGTAAGTGTTGAGCCCTGGGCTGTGTTGAAACGTAGGACATAAGTCCACTGATCAGAGCAGTTAAGTCTTATTTTGATATATTTTACATTTAGAGCATATTAAATGCATCCCAAAGGGCTGCTGGGAAATAGGTTAACTGAGTTTGGAATTGCTAAGTGTTCCTCACTCCAGGTCCTGGAGAGATGTAGTGAATGCTGGTTTTGGCTTTCACCTGGAATTCCATAGGAAGGTCATCCCCAAGCAACCAGGCGAGGCCACGTTGCTGTGTAATCAGTGATTTTTTTTATTGGTCAATAAGTGCCAAGTAGCAACAAAAACTTTCCAGGACCAGGGGTAAGAGCCACTGGTATAGGGCATATACATCACCGATATAAAATAGCACCCTTTGTTCCGTTGTCCACTTGAGCACCAACTTATGCTTGATGACTGCATTGTAGAGTACAAGCAATGAGTCCAATAACCAATGCAAGAAGCAATGGCAACAATGTGCACCCTTGTCTTGTTCTGTGGTATAATGAAATAGTCTAAGTATATAATATATTTGTGAGAACTGCTAATAGCACTTTGGGTCAAACCCAATGCGTAAAACAAATACTATCATTCCACCTGAGACAAGGTCCTCTCTACATCCAAGGACATTAGCCTGAGAAGTACAGATGAATGACAGAGTTGAATTAAGTGAGCTGCATTCAGTCAGAATTTATGAATCAGGTAGCTAGTAGCTGATCTGTTTATATGTGATATTGTGGGTGCCAGTGGCTATGGCATATTTCTGGTAGTCCATGTCTGGTTTTCATGCTGAGGGTGATGGGTGCAGTGGCCATTGGTTAATGGGCTGCTCCTGTCTGATTTAGGCCACCTGTGGCTAAAGCCACAGAGTACATATGTACGCGAGTGTTCAGTTGCAGTTGGGAATTGTGCTGGAAGGTGAGGAGCTATGCTCTATGTGATGTGGTGTTGCGCAGTCCCAGCTGGAAGCTCTTCAGACAGACTTGTGTGGGTTTTTTGCGATTTTAAATTCATCAACAAATTGCCTCAATATGGGAGATTTATTTTCATTGAAAGATAACCCCAAAATGGGAGGATTTTCAGTTGTGAGAGCTTGTGACAGAAGCAGATAAGCTGTTCTTTTCTTTCCCCCTTTTGCTGGTTTTTGGTGTTAATCTCTGATTTCGTGGAAACCATTATGGTGTATTTCACAAGTGCTTCATATACTCTTCCAATATAGTGGTAATTTAGTTTTTGATAATTCGACATCCATTTTCTGATCAATAATAAAGGCATCAAAATGTACTCTGATTCTCATAGTCACAACATGCTAACAGAGTAGAAACAATTTGAGAGAGGAGGAACTCTGAAATAAAGTCACAGGAAATGCTTGGAGGTGGTGAGTCCTCCCTGTGTTAACACCGTTTTGGCGTGTTTATTTGTCCTGACTAATTCTGTGGCAGCAGGCTACATAATTAGCCCTACCATCTCAGCTGTAGGAAGCAAGCTAGATAGCTAACTTGTTAACAGAAAAAATAAATTCTTAACATTGCCTCTGGTGTTAGTGCTGGAGCTCAAAATGCCAGTGATTGAGTGTCCTTATTCTAAAATAGAAGATTTCTCCTGTTTAACAGAAGAGTGCTATTTGAGTCATTTCCTCGATGGACAGTTTGAAAGGCTTTTTGCTAGCTAGACTCTGTTGTCATGATACCTTGGTTGTCTTGTGCAGTCAGAAGAAGCTGCCTCATCTGTCGTTATGCAGTGGTGTCTTAAATAACTGGGTGGTGCATGGAATACATTAGAACATTATTTTTCACTGCATGTATTAGTAAACTGATGTGGAATACATCAAGCAAACTATGTGGATTTGTCCTATATACAATATAGCACATGTTATGACACAACCTCTACATTTCTAAAACTAGTTTTTTTGGGTGAGATGTGAGTCTAATTTGTTGACTGTGTAATATGTGGAAAAACCTAAATTTGTTTATGGATACTGCAGCACATTCCCCCAACATAAAGTGTCTGTCGGGTTCCCCAAAACAAGAAGTGCTTTTCCATGTACTCTGTGGTACAAATCCAGAAAAATGGTATGTTTAATTTGGCAGTTTGTAAATTTGTAGGAATAATTAAAATTGTACAGTTTTGTCAAGAAATAAAATCATTTTGGCTGTGTGTCCCTTTAATAGTTTTCATAATCTTCATAATGTTTTCAAATAATCATGAAATACAGACAAATTGGAGATGGACAGCTTTTGCTAATCACAGACCTGTATGGCATGAGTGTTGGCAGGTCTTGCTCAATTTCTACACAAGTGCTTTGACAGAGTGGTGTAGTCAGGTAGTGAAATAAGGAAACCATAACTGTAGTCTGCCACAAACTATTACAGCTATAGATTAGGGATGGGCCATAAACCTGCAGCACTGAAGCCCTCTAAAAGTAACTTTCACCTGAAATTACATTTCTTTCCATTTCTAAAATGAACATTCAACATTAATTTTCGGTATCCATTTAAAGCAAAGGATTGAATTTATTATCTAATTATATTAACACTACACGTGCATCTCATAGCTTATTTTGTCTGAATATATTTATGTTGTGTACATTTTGTCTGTGACAGTAAAAATATATCTCTATGGACATTGCTATCGTTTCAGTCCGGCTTTGAAATGGTTTGTCTTCTGTGTTTTTGGTATATTGAGGATGAAATGCAGGTACTGTGTCTACACTACTGTCTCTCTCTATAATATCCTCTGTCTTATATTTTGCTTAATTCATTGCATCTTTCTCTTATTTTCTCTCCCTTTTTGCAGCTTGATCTTCCTTGCCTGGCCCTTCATCTTGTCCTTTACTCTCTCTTTCTTCTTCTTTGTTTTCTGTTTCTTTCTGGGCTTCATTTGAGGACTTGTCCTTTGCAGACTGCGTGGTATCTGTGGAGGTCCCAGCTTTCTCCTCCACGGTTGTCTCGTTTTTAAGACCTTCCTGTCCTCCTTCACCCAGATCTGTAGGGGTGCCCTCTGCTGGTTTGCTTTTTTCTTCACCTTCATCACTCTCTTTTCCTTCACCAGACTGGCCCTCAGTCTTTCCCTCCCTGTCTTCTGGTTTTTGGTCTTCTTTTTCCTTCTCTGTTTTATTTTCATCCCCATTTGTATCTGTAACAGTGGTGGGGTCATTTTTCTTATCTTCTTTCTTCTCTTCCCCTCCATTCAGCATAGAAGAAGGGTTTTCATTTTTTCCTTCATTCTCCTGCTTTCCATCTGGCACTGGAGAGAGGTTGCCAGTTTTTTCTTCATTGCCCTCATCGTTTTTGTCTGGCACAGTGGTGGGGTTATGGTTTTTTTCTTCATTCTTCTCCTCCTCCCCATCGGGAGCAAGCTCTGGTTTTTCTTCCTCTCCATTGGCTGTAAGTGAAGCCACTGGATCACTGTCGCTGATCTCTGTGGGTTTCTCTGCCTCCTCCACTGTGGTGTCAGTCTCAGTCTCTGCTCTGGCTTCAGTAGCGGCCCCAGTCTCTGTCTCTGCTCTGGCTTCAGTAGCGGCCCCAGTCTCTGTCTCTGCTCTGGCTTCAGTAGCGGCCCCAGTCTCTGTCTCTGCTCTGGCTTCAGTAGCGGGGGCTTTAGGCGTTTCCCCGGCCTCTTCAGATGTCTGCTTCTGGAACAATAAGGTCAAGGGGAATGACTTGAATTTCATTTTATGTTTAGTATCATAATATTCAACTAAAAAACCTTTTTAAGTTGATGTTAGAAATCAGATAGCACCATTGGGAATGTAGCCCCATTAAATTGATTAACAAGGGAGCAAACAACAGTCATGGTCAGCAGACAATGGCTAAAAACATACTAATCGCCTTCGCTCTCGAATCTCCAGTCATATGACTCATAAAACTGTAATGTTATGGATTCAGACTGTTTGTCAAGTTCTTCCAAAGGTAAAGCAAGAGTGCGTTTACTTTTCAGGTAAAATGTTAAGGGCTCGCCACAGAATTCAAGTTCAAGCATTTTCAGATTTTGAAGAAAATGTGGGTAACATACAAATGCTACATGCTAATTTTGAGGATATCAAGGCCACCAGAGAACACGAAAAGCTTCTATAAAACGCTTTCTTCTGAAGTCAGTCAGTCCTTTCATACTGCTGCTGTGAACATGTGAGAGTACTCAACCAGTAAAGTAACAGTTAAGAGCTGCTGGATGGCTCGTCCTGTTAAGGGCACTGTGTTAAGGAAGTGTGTAGATGTGTCTATGTGGACCATGCCAGGGCTGCCACTGACTGTCCCTCAGTGTGCAACAGCAACCCCTTCTAGTCTTTCAGGCAATAGCAGTCTGCATTACCAACTACAGCTGTTCTGTCACTCATCTGAGGTTAACTATTGGACTGTGGTAGGCCTACTCACTTCCAGGTCCTGAGGACTGCTGTGTGTGCAGATATTTGCTCCAGCCACATTCTAAACGACCTGATTTCACTAATTAGCACTCCTCCAGGAACAAGGTTAATGAGTAAAATCAGGTGGTGTAGAGGAAAGGCTGGAGGAAATATCTGCATGGGTGTCTGCCCAAGACCTGGACTTGCGTGAAAACACCAGTGTCTGGTATCATGGTCCACAGCACATGTGTCCGCTCTTTCCTGGATTGACAGAGGAGTTGCTGCAATGACCATGAAACATACAACTGGCCATTCCAATTGGACAAGAATTAAAAAAACCAAGATCACTAGCCATACTTTGGTTATCCAAATGAATACCTTCCACAAACATGAGAATTTTACATGGCTGATAACCTAGGTGATTATATGTGAGAGGCCACAGTTTAAATCTATTATGAGGGCCATTTTTGTTTTTGCAGTACAATGTCCCCATTTCTGCATCAAAACTAACTGAAGCCATAATCAACTTTTACTGTGAAAGTGCTCTCATACCATTCAAAGGGGGAAATTCAGTTTCAACAACCGTTTCCACAGTGACTGTTGTAAGCAATTATGTTTCTCAACCCCAAATTGTGGTTGCACAAGTTAAGCTGGAATTTTGTGTTGATACAGAATCTCAAACAAGCTAAAATACCATTGCTGTCTGCAAAGTGGTATTGTGGAAGACATTTTGAAGGCCTTCTGTTTACTAATCATTTCTTGTATGCCATAGTATATGTCTTGTATCACTTATGCTAAATGCACTGCTACCACTTAAGTGTCCTGAAGGTGAAGCAGAACCATGTTCAGCAGAGAGACTGAAGGACCTGTCACATTTCCTTTGTACATTAGTGTTCCAAGATGAAACCTGGTGTTTGGCATTGGCTATGGTAAAACCTGGTGGATGGCATTGGCTATGGTGAAACCTGGTGTACAACATTGGCTATGGTAAAACCTGGTGTACGACATTGGCTATGGTGAAATCTGGTGTTTGGCATTGGCTATGGTGAAACCTAGTGTACAACACCGGCTATGGTAAAACCTGGTGTACGGCATTGACTATGGTGAAATCTGGTGTTTGGCATTGGCTATGGTGAAACCTGGTGTACAACATTGGCTGTGGTAAAACCTGGTGTATGACATTGGCTATGGTGAAATCTGGTGTTTGGCATTGTCTGTGGTGGAACCTGGTTTACAACATAGGCTGTGGTAAAACCTGGTGTTTGGCATTGGCTATGGTGAAACCTGGTGTTTGGCATTGGCTATGGTGAAACCTGGTGAACGGCATTGGCAATGGTGAAACCTGGTGTATGGCATTGGCTATGGTGAAATCTGGTGTACAACATTGGCTATGGTAAAACCTGGTTTATGACATTGGCTATGGTGAAATCTGGTGTTTGGCATTGGCTATGGTGAAACCTGGTGTACAGCATTGTCTGTGGTGAAACCTGGTTTACAACATTGGCTATGGTGAAACCTGGTGTATGGCATTGGCTATGGTGAAACCTGGTGTATGGCATTGGCTATGGTGAAACCTGGTGTACAGCATTGTCTGTGGTGAAACCTGGTTTACGACATTGGCTATGGTAAAACCTGGTTTATGACATTGGCTATGGTGAAACCTGGTGTACGACATTGGCTATGGTGAAACCTGGTGTACGACATTGGCTATGGTGAAACCTGGTGTACAGCATTGTCTATGGTGAAACCTGGTTTACAACATTGGCTATGGTAAAACCTGGTGTACGGCATTGGCTATAGTGAAACCTGGTGTATGGCATTGGCTATGGTGAAACCTGGTTTACAACATTGGCTATGGTAAAACCTGGTGTTTGGCATTGGCTATGGTGAAACCTGGTATACAGCATTGTCTATGGTGAAACCTGGTTTACAACATTGGCTATGGTAAAACCTGGTGTACGGCATTGGCTATAGTGAAACCTGGTGTATGGCATTGGCTATGGTGAAACCTGGTATACAGCATTGTCTGTGGTGAAAACTGGTGTACGGCATTGTCTGTGGTGAAACCTGGTGTACGGCATTGGCTATGGTGAAACCTGGTGTTTGTCATTGGCCATGGTAGAAAGTATTATTTGATATGTGCCACATCTCCTTTAGCATGTAAAATTTCATACATAAAAACAGTTTACTTGACTTACTTGTGAGTCATAAGTAAGCTCAAAACTTGTATGCATGTCTACAGAACAATGTTAATAATTAATTTATCCCCTTTGATATAATTAAGTAGAAGTAAAAAATGTAAAAGTTAAGTCTAAGTAAAAGAGTAAATTGTCATACATTGTCAAACTTACACATTTTCCATCTACAGTTTGGTTTGTGCTCAGTAATTCTATAAAGAATTACTTTGTAGAATTATATACTTTTTATAAAAATTCTGTCAGTGTGGACATGTTTTCTGCAGTAGAGCCTGTTTAACAATTTCTTGATTTTCTGTGCCTCCAAAATGAGAATCATCAATGATATGTATCAATCACCTATAATTAATACATTGTATAAAACCTGAAATTCAAAGACAATGCAGACACTGAAACCAATGAACCAATAGTGCTTCTACATTCTAGTCTGTATACATCATATTACCACAGTAGCATTTCTGCTTTGGAAACATTAACAATGAAATAATTTTATTCATGTTGGCCTCTGTTTACTCTCAGAAGGGGGAGTCTGCTTGTTTTGTGCATCAGTGAAGCAGTTCTGCTCACCTCTTTGGCAGCCGAATCGGCGTTCTCGCTCGTGTTGGGTTGAGCTTCTGGGTTGTCTCTGTTTTCCCCTGGGTCCTCCCCAGCACCCTGCTCTCCATCCTCTGTGTCAGGGTGAACAGGGAAAGGGGTGAATGTCTTGCCAGCAGTGGTGCAACACTGACACTGTGTGGTGAACCCTGAAATGGGTGTCACAAACTCCAAAATGACAAACTGCATCAACAGTGTTTTTTTATTTAACACAAAAACAAAAGGAAAATAAAAAGAATCAACAGAAATGAAATGGTTATTGATTTTAGATTTAAGAGAGAGGATCTGAATCAGTCCATGACACTTTGACACAAGCAAAAACACAGACTGGTCCACTTTCCTCTTTCAGAACACTTAAACCCGGGTCATTAGCTAAAAAGGTCCAAAGCAGGTTTTTTGGGTAATCATGACAATTCAACCAGATCAACAAAACCATTTTAAAAATCCATGGCCAGTCCTCTTCTTTGAGAGCCACAGAGCATCCTGAGATTTGTGGTTACTCAACACTTAAATAATCCCTTCAAAAGAAGCAGATTACACCAGTACCTTCCTTATTTTTCAAGATGAACTGGTTCCTGACTTGTGCTTAAAAACAGATAAACAGGAGGTATGTGGCTTCCCAGGAAAGAGTACCACACCTCTGGTATAAACTATGTATTCCACAAACCACTTGTGGAACATGCCAATTTCTGTATCAGTGGATATCATATTATAACTTTAAACCTCTTTGTTCTATTTAAGACATTCAAAATGGTGTAATTTACAAATCATACTCATTGAGTGGTGAATATACATTTATACCATTTAAAAATATATTTTTAACACACAATGTTATGAGTGACTGCACAACAACACACCTCTACAGTAGTATATACAATTATGCTTTGATTTTGTGCTTGTCAGTATTCCAATATATGCCTGTATTTACTTTAATCCTTTATGACAAGGTGTGTTGAATTGATACATTAATGTTTTAATGTATTTTGATGCCCCCTTATCTCATTTTTCAGTGCCAAACATGTCACCATCATCTTGCTTGGCATGTTTGGTGGGTTGGAGTTCTGAACAAACTTTGTTATTAATGTAGCAGATCCAGTCCCTCTGAGCCCAGGCTTGTCAGTAAATCTGAAACTGCAGATCTGGTCCCAGCCTCCATGAGACGGGCCTTGTAGCAAGATCAAAACCGTCCGTCAGAATGTAAACAGAGGTGTGACTCTTTCAGAGCAGGTGGAGATTAATCTCACAGTCAGTGACAGCAGCAAACAGTGTGAAACATCCTGATTTGAGAATGTATGTCATGAAGCCATTTTCATCACCATGCTGCTCTTTATATTTTTTTTTTTTTGTGACCTGGGTGGCTGGTTTAAGTATTACAAACAAATTACAAAATAACTGAGTAAATAATAGCTAAGGTGAACTGCAACTTCCTATGTGAGTAAGTGCTTAGGATTCCTTGGATGGTATTCCTTGATTACCATTTGATATTGTTTGACTAGCTGATGTGGCATCTATATATGTGCTTACCTCATAGGCTAGTTCAGACTGACTTGGTTAGGTTGTCAATTGTTTTTAGATGTGGATGAATACTGAAGTGGCTGTACACCTTGCTAAGAGCTGCACATTCAGGGGGGAAAGTGGAGGAGAGGCTGGAGGAGAGGCTGGAGGTTCACCGAGCTCAGGGTCCCTCCTCGCCAAAGTTTTGATCTCACTTAGTCTTGATTCCTGCTCTGCTTGCTACTGGACACACCTTGTGTTAATTGTTAGATTCCTGCTCTCCTTGTTGGTAGCCTTATGTTGTGTTAACTTGACTCTCTTGCTGCCTTATTTAAATCCTGCTCTTCTGCCTTAGTTTTGTGAAGTCTTGTAGTCAGTCCCTGAGTTTAAGCCTTCTGTCTGTTGTGTATGTGTCTCGCCTAGTTTGTATATCTTGTTTGCTTCCGAGTGCCAGTTGTACTGTACTGCCTTGTTTCTCTGCACTTGCATCCATTCCTGACTACCAAGTTATCCTTTGTGTGCCAGTAATCTTATTCACATGACCAGACTGTGATCCTATACATGCACATATTTTCCATTAAATAATCTTAATGCATTTTATCTGTTCTTAATGTTGTTACATTTTCAAGAAGCATGACATTGTTACACATTGTTTACATGGCTCTGCTATTGCAAATTACAGATTCATGTGTTCCACAATGCACAGGAGAAACTGAGCTGTACTGCTCCCAACCTCAATTAGTAAAACACAAAAATATGATATTCTAATGTCAGCACTTAGCTTCAATATGTAAGATCAACGGTGAATCATTATGGAATAACAATTAGAGCAGGTATTCATTTTTCATGAAAGTGTAAGTGACTTTGTAAAGATCTTCCCCATAATTCAGTGAATGCATGCGATAGTTTCAGTCTTTCACCAAAGTAAGATATAAGAACTATGACCAGCTTATTCATCAATGATTTTCCACAAGGTATTAAAGAATACTTTGAAGTAGGATAAGATATGATCTATAAAGCCTGCTAAGGAAAAAAGTCCCAGACCAGAGATTCAAGGATGGTCATCTGACAGTGTTTGCGCATGTATGTGGTGTACAACCACACAACCTATGCAAGAAATGCAGCAAACAAATGTTCAAGGCACCTCACCATTTACATAGTAATGATTTCAAAGAAAATAAATCTTCAGGAAAAAATTCATATTGATGGCCTGATTAAACTCCTCACCATCGCAAAATGATGCAATAAATTAAACAAAAGCAGTTAAAGTGTCCCTGTGATTTCAGAGGCTTCCTGTCGCATGCCTGATTTATAATAAGAATAGCATTGTATGCTCTGATAAACAAGACAATTACATGAATGTTTTAAATACTTAATGCATTATGAATTGAAATAATGCATGAGAAATCAATACATTTTAAATAATTAAGCAGCGGAATTAATGTGCTTCACATAAGTTCCGTTTCCCCCAATACCAACTATAAAAAAATATTGCTTGCGTAGATTATAACATTTTACCAAGGCATTTAATGCATTTCAAATGCAAAACTGATTGAAGTTTAGCTGCAGAGATGAAACGCTGTGGCAATAATGGGCTTCTTTGAATATTTTATGTAAATTGGTTGCATTTATTAACTGTAGTCCAAAGCACTGACTGTAAGCAAGAAAGTTAATGCGACTATAAACATTTTTAATGTGATTTAGCATGGGGGCCAGCCTCATAAAAATGCTAAATCAAATTAAATACAAAATTTAAAAATCTTGCCTTCATTAAATCCAATAGATTAGGCCAGGCATTGAAGATGACTGGTTACTTTGTGCCTGTCTTCCTGAAACACAATTTTCAAAGACCGTGCTGTCTGTGCTGCCTCTTACTCATTTACATGTTCAGCAAGAAATTCAATACATATCTGCTGCCTGCTGCACATGAGTACTGCACAGCCCACTAATGCTGGCATGAAACGCAGAGTTAAAGAAGTGTTGCCTGGCATTCTATGTTTAACATTTACATTTTGTCTTCAAGTGTGTGTGTGTGTGTGTGTGTGTGTGTGTGTGTGTGTGTGTGTGTGTGTGTGTGTGTGTGTGTGTGTGTGTGTGTGTGTGTGTGTGTGTGTGTGTGTGTGTGTGTGTGTGAGTAAAAGCTTGGTCAGCTAATATAGAAGTGAAATAAGCCCACTACATAAGCCCTGACCCTAGCAAACAACCCAGAGCAGAGGAACTCCTTTGCCTGGAATTTCACAGCAAGTCAGGACCCAATTATCCAGGTGAGGTGAGTTACCTGTGTAGTCAGCTGTTTTCATTGGTTATTAATTGCTGAGTAAATGAAACAAAAATACAAAATGCAAATGTAGTTTAAAATATAATGTCATCACATTAATGACTCTTGGAGAATGTTCACATTTCTGACTGAACCATGAGGCCTGTACTAAACAGTTACATAAAAATAATCTGAGACTAAAAATGTTCACATTTCAAATAGCAAAAGATGCATCGGTGTACAAAATACTCTTTGATAGGACTTAAGATCTATAATACTGATTTAAAGGAATTAGTCACAGTTTCTCAAGTCTTCTTGTCATCACAAGCAAAGAAATAAATCTTACATTCTGTATCCGACTGGATTATGTTAATTCAGAGAGAGGAAACGCCCCACCAAACTTCACTTGGCAGGCAGGTAAACAAAAATACAGTTTGAAGCATATCTTGAGAATGAGATTTATGTAGGCATATTTGTCCTGGGAATTTCAAGCTATGTTCTTTGTAAAAACATGTTGTTTTTGACAGATATTTTCCACAGTAGAATGATGGTTTGGACAGATACACTTGATAATTTATATTCAGAGGGAAGGTAATGAAGCCTCAGGGAATTAGTTCTTTAATCTTCTTGGTTGTGTCTTTCAGCTGAGTGGAGTGATTTTGAAATTTAACAACAGGAATATGATAAAGTATGCAGATGAGTCAGACACCGCGTATCTCCTGTAATCTGAATCTGGTGTCATAACCACCATGTACAGTGCAGTCAAAACCTAATTCTCAGTAATCTGTGTATTTTTGACCTTCTCTACCGTTAAAAAAAATCATTTACAACTTCCAGGCCATTCAAATTCCAGTGTTGAGCACCAATCAGAATTCCAGCCAGTAGAAATGGGAACACAACACACTTTAGCCGTTTTGAAAGTAATAATAATTAATAAATAATAATGACTGATTGTGTGCAAATTGCATTTTTCATCTCATGACCTCCAAGCACTTTACAGTGAAGGAGGGAAATCAGCCACTACCAGTGTGTAGTACCCATCTGGCTGTTAATGGCTTTGCAGCAATAAATCTCATTTTGTGGGCAAACAGGGATGATTGGTGCCGTTCAGCCTATCCTTGCTGATGTACATGGCGAGGAATAGGTACGTGTGTTTCAGATGTCTCTGAGCAGAGAAGGGGAAGAGGTGGCACTTCTCTGATTTCTTTGAGGGCTGTTCTACCTGCTTTTGATCCAGTGGCGAAATGGAGAGCAAAACTCCAATGATATTTAATCTCATAAAAGCAAAACTCAATGATGGTTAATCTCATAAAAGCAGACCCAGAGCAAGAGCTTTCACTGGGCTTAGAGATCTGCTGAACCCTTTGAACACATGCATGCATTTTGTGTTGTCGTTAACTCCATTTTGTATCCATATAACACACAGTTAAATTCGGTTAAAAAACCCATTTGTGACTTTAAGAAAACCTCTAGAATGTGCTTTCACCAAGCCTGGTATTCATGGTAGTGGCCAATTCCATTACATCAATATTTTTACTGATCTTTTGTGTCAAGTCATGACACAAAAACTGAAGTTCAGTGCCTTAAACAGGAGTGAACTACTCTTAACCAGTCTTAAAACTCTTAAAAATAGTCAAGCTCTGTGAGCTGTTAGTGCATATGGTTTCCAGTGAAAGTTGGAATGAAAATGAGAAAAGGTTGTAGCTTCTATTTCAGCTACAGTCTCCTGCTTAATGGCACTGAGGTCATAAGCTTTATCATGTGGTCATGACCTCACCATCTCCAAGACATTAACCACCCAAGCTGGCTTGATCTTCACATACATGGGATAGCAGGTATATACATCTTTAAACATTCACAGATATCCCTTTACACATATCGCTGTGAAACACACTTATCAGAAGATTATTATTATTGTCATCTTAATCCAATAAGCCACCTTCAAAGGGTCACCAACCACCCCTCTTTTTTTTTTTTTTTCTTTTTGAGATGAACAAGGAGCAGAAGAAGGGATAAGTGTTAGTTGTCTCAAATACTTGTTTTAACGCCACATAAAAGGAGACCTTTCAATTCTCTGCATGGATTCTGCACTGTACAGAAGATCTGAGTCAAAGAGTAGCAGGCTTGTTTGTGCACATCTTGGTTTTTTTTTTTTTTTTTTTTTTTTGCTTCAACACCACAAGGAAAATTATGTAGCCCCAGTGATAAGCTAATTCCCAAAGGCAACATTTGTTTTTATGAGATGAGAAGGCAACATTTAATCTTGTTGTTTGCTTATAAAACTGGCTTTTACCTCGCTGATAGTTAGATTAACTATGGGGACATTAATCACTGCTTTTCAGTTCTGTGTATCCATTAACACATAAAAGATTAACTGTTTTGTAAGCAGGAAGATGAGGCCTGTATCAGTGGTTTTCCAAAGGCACTGCAGCATGGCTTTCCAAATGTGCCCAGAAATAAGAGGCTCAGTTTTTTTTTTTTTTTTTTTTTTTTAGCTCATTGTATTTTTCTTAAACTATGAAATCCTTAGTTTTAAGCATGAAAGATTTAAACCTGCCTAAATTTCATAAAAATAAAAAACAATTACAGGAAAAAATAGAAAAACAGCCCGTAAAGACCAAGTAGAAAGAAATTAATTTTCTCAGCCACCTCCAGGTCAAATTCAATTCAATCACACAGGAGTCCAGATTTTATTTAGATTCATTAAAACCAAAGTTATGCTCATAAGTGACAGACTTACCATAAAACTACACTTCAGGACTGTTTTTGTGGAATGAGTGTCGGCAACAACTAGTTAGCAGTTTGTCAAGTGAATGCATAGCACAGGAACTTAAATGGACCCCCAGTTAATGATAAATATGCTCGCTAATGCTACACTTGTGTAATTAATAATGTTGAAAGAAAATGCTTTCTGTCTTGTGTTTTCAAATGGAATTTAGACATGATTTTTTGTATTTTTGGCAGCCCGTTGCTCAGCCTGTACAGTGAACTAGCTGACACTGCCGAGAGATGGCACACTACTGTTTGATGCTGAGCTCAAGTATGACATCCATTCCTATCCTACTAAAGTAATACTTTCATTTTTAGACTCGTATTTGATACAATATGTATTCATATCAGATCAGTATTGTGTGTATGTCGCTGCAGACTTAGCATTTTTCAGCTTCACTGACCAACTGCTTATCCTGCCAGTGCAGCGTGTCTGATTACAGTGGGAGTGTTTTAACATTGAGACATCCGTTGAAAAACTGGTTCTAAGTGGCTCAGGGTGTAGTTTGTAGGTTATGATCCTAAGGCTTTAAAAAACTCGAACAAGGTGTGACCTACCAATTGTGGTACACAGGCAGGATGACCAGAATGTTTGCACTGTAACAATTTATGGATTTACAGATTTCTGTTCTATATTTCAAATGATCAGTCTACAAAAATAATTTACAACAGTGTTAAATCAACCGATACAGTACATTTAACACTGATACAGTAAATACAATCTCATATTTGACTCGTATAAACTGTTAAATTAACACTGCAAAATGTACTGTTCTGAAATGAGTAAATGGAGTAAAATTGAAATATCAGTGAGTGAAGTAAATGGAGATTTTAGATCCAAAGAGTGCTCCATAAAAATCCATCAAGCAATTAAGAGTGGCAGAGAAAAAATGAGTAAAAACAAAAAAAAATATCAAACTTGCTGACAATATGAATTGAATTCTCCCCAGGAAATGGAACGTAATGACAGAATTGGTGGGCCAGCCCTCACGTCTGTCTGTGCAATGCACTAATGAGGCTTTAAAGCAATCATTTGATGTTCCAATAACGACTTCAGTCCTCATTCTCACTGCTTGAGGGAACACACAACATTTTTTTTCACTTCTTTAGTTTCCTAGCAATTTTAAGATGAAATAAAATAATGTATTGCCAGCAAGGGGGTGAAATTACAATCTCCTCTGATACTGTTTCAAAGGAGAAACATGCGGATGAAAAACTGAAATCTGCAGGAAATAAGCACAATGGTGTCGGAAATCAACATGTAATGCTCTGACTTTGTTACATACTATGAAGTGACAGAGGAATTGCCTTGAAATCTCAGTATGTCCAGACATGAGACCTATTTTGGTTATTTTGAGGTGGTAGAGTAACCTATGTATTCTACATCCAGACAGCAGAAATAAAGCTGAAATCATCCTGAAATGATGATTTATATTTAAAATGTAATCATAACCTCAATTTAATTAGTAAGGCCTTATACTCATTTACAATGTAAAGACCTTTTAATGTTGTCTTAATGTCAAAATGAAAGGACAACAACACCAACAACATTAACAAGTCCTGCTGTGTTTTCAAATAATCTTCACAAGGACAAACACATACATTCCTCTAGGTTTGGTTACTGAGCTGAAGGTGTTACCTCTGTTGAGCTGAGAATTACATTCTGTCTGGATCTACAGTTTACATGTCGGAATTCAAAATGTACTTACTGGGGTTATAACCCCATGGGCTATGTTTTACTTTTTATGCCCTTGTTAATACTATTTATAATGGAAAAGAATTTTCACAGTCTTTATTGGTTTCTTATTGTGCTCACATCATTACTGAATGCAAAGCCAGCATTGATGCTTCAAAAGCCTTAGAACCTCAGAGGAAATTAATCCTCTGGTAACTCTGCCTTTTTATATACCTGGCAATCTTACATTGACATTTTAAATGGGGAAAAAAAACTTTTTGACAAAGCTTCAATATTATCAATGGAAGCTATTTCAGTGCCCTTGTATTTGCTATGGAAAGGAAGGATTTCAGAGCCATTTCCACTGTGCACACGTGCAGGGACACACTTGATATAAAAGAATTTCTTGCCCTTGCGTTTAATGAAAAGAACTATACAATTTGTCCCTCTCCTTGTCTCTTAAATGAAGGAATCTGTTTTAATGGCATGTATGACTGTTGACAAAATCATGAAGGATGTGTTTGTCATTAAATTAATTGATACAATTTACTATGGCACTTTATATTTCATAGTTGGTCTGACTGCATAAACAGATATGAAGTGCTGTGGCATTGAGCCTGCTTTAAATGGTTAGCCTTGTGTATCTGGCCTCCTTTGTGCAACACACTAGGGCTGAATTATGAACTTAAGCACAGTGCTTAGTCTAATTGTGGAACATTTCTATAGTGGCTGTGGAGAGAATACATTTTTCTTGAAAGGATTCATTTGGTCCCTTTGACAAATATAAATTGCTCACAGGAGAGGGGGTGAAAAATATGAACAAACAAATGCAAAAAAAGTACTTTGTCTCCTGCTTTGGAGTGCCAGTGGACATAAATAAAAGCATGATTATCAAAGGACAGCCTTTCTGAGCTCTTTTCTTGATTTGAGCGTGCACCTATTTGAGTGGCTGAACGCTCGTGCCAAATTGGACAGGGCTTTTTGCTGGTGGGAGCTGATTAAGCTGCTGTAATCATGCAGCGCTGAACCTGTGTGACCCACACACCAATGGCCTCTGTTACTGCAGAAAGACTGCTCTACTGAAAGTGCCTCTGCTTTACCACCAACATTTATGTTTTTGTATTTTAATAACATCTGAAGATGTTAAAATATATTTCCAGCATGCATGTATCATTGTGTTTAATGACATTTTCTCCTCTTAAGACAACCAATGTAATATATTATGGGGCTGACTGCATAGTAACTGACCAAAGGCAGGGAAAACTAAGGTTACAGCCAACAATACAATCAATTGGCTCAATGGACCAATATAAAGTGCTGTGAACAAACATTTGCTCCCATCCATTCTTCTGTTTACATATTTCTGACACTGGAAGTTATGAGATGTTCCACAAAGAAATCTTCAACTCAATCTACGACTGGTTGGACCATCTTTACAGTAATGTAAAGATGGGTCATGTCTGGCCCATTGTGTTTCACATACATGGGCCAGACATGCCCCTCAAACAAGCCCAGCGGATCTGGCACCGTGTAGTTCCTTGAGATCCAACCAAATGCTTCCTTCAGCTATTGATCAGTCTGTCACGATGCTGTGGAGAAATGCTGGTTCAGTCGTCCATGCAGACCTACTTCAGCATAGTGACATTTGTGGGTTTTTGGGTTTGACAGTCCTGCCAAACATTTCAGTAGGGGTTAGGTCTAGACTTTGACAAGGCCATTCCAGTGATTTTAATTGCCTGCGCTTAAACCATTCTGATGTTCTGTGTTTTAGATCATTGTCTTCCTGCATGATAAAGCTGGCCTTCAGTTCCAGCAAGGATGGCCTGTCCTTCTCTTGTGAAATTCTGAACCAGAGCAGAATTCATGGTTACATCAATGAAGGTCTTAACACAGCTAAAAACCTCCAAACCATAGAAATGGTAATTCTACGCTTGATGGTTCACATTAATTTCAATACACTTGGTGGTTTACATTAATTCCAATACACTTGATGGTTTACATTAATGGCAATAGGCTTGATGGTTTACGTTAATGCCAATACGCTTGGTTTTCACCAAAAATAACAGGGTCAAAAAAGTCCCACTTTTGACTGTCCATGAAACACTGTTCAAGTTCAACTCTTGAACTCCATGTATCAGTGGGTATCCAGAGTGGTGGCTCCTCTGAGCTCACCGTTGGTGGTAAAAAGCCTACTTCATGAGCAAAATCCTAATTAGTGATTGAGAGCAGTTGTGATGCATTCCCCATTTGGCCAATCAGGGTGTGGCAAAGCCTTGGAGGCAGGAGTGACACACCCAGCGATCATTTTGCTCCTACCTCTGTTTGTGACAGTCTGCAATAAAAGTGAGATCGGAACTCTGACTCTTGTGAGATTGTTGTGGACATTTTCTCAGTAGTTTGTAGACCAGGAGGTAAATTTATCTCAGTTTTCAGGGCCAGTATTTGGACCATTTACTGCTGGTTCAGTTGTGAACCAGCTGGGCTGTTAGCAGGTTCATAGATTGCAAACCCTTCAGTTTGCCCCAATGATGGCCAAGCCCAGCAGACTTTATTTTTGTTTTATCTTTATTTAAAAGAAGAGCGTTCCAAAATGGAATATTTCCGATATTAGACGGCTTATTTCCCCTATTTGTCTGGTTAGGAACTGATTTCAATTATTCCTGATCAGCTGAAGTTTGTGATTTCAGTACCACCACAGGGTCCTCCAGTGTTACAGAAATTCTTCTCACATCCAATTCTCACATTACATTGAAGGTAATGTAATTTGCTTGGGCTCACTTTTCAGTGTATGGTGGAAATGTTAATGTAAGTGTCAAATTAAATATTATAAATTCTATTTTGGAGCATAAATGCTTCATTTTTGCATAGTTATGGACTTTTGAAACAATTTAGGAAACTTAACACTGAAAAATAAATGTAGACATATTTTTCACTTTTCTCTCTAGCTAATCAAGTGAGTTCCCCAAAGGCCCTGCTGCTGTCTATCCATTTTGCTTGAGGCCACAAGCAAAATGGTTCTGTTTTCCAGAATTTTGGAACCTCGGAAAGTGATGAGATGAAACTCGTCTCTTCAATCTACTCTTACTTCTTGAAATTGTTGAACTTGCGATAAATGTAGCTAATTTGATTTATTATCTGATTTAGCTGATTTATGAAAAAAACTGGTGAAATGCACAATCCAACTTGTCAGACATTGAAAAGTTCCACCTGGCCTCTGTATTTGCATCACCTTTGCAGATATAGATTTACAATTAAACATAAAATGTTTTCATAACACTTCATATTTCAACCAACATTACAAAAATATGATAAAGGACTCAAATGATGAAGCTTGATATCCACTGTAAGCCACTTCAACTGCAAGCCAGCACAGAAAGTCTGATTCACAAGGAAGGAATGAAGAACTCCTGGCTTACCTAGATTGGTGCACCAACACTGCAATGGAGCATACTTGCTCTTCGCCTTTTGTTTCGATAGCGCATTATCTAACTGACCTCCAGCTCTCTCATAATTAGATGCTGAACTGTGGTTTACCATGGGTGCACTGTGAACTCAGAAGCTGAGCTGCGGTTTCCTACAGCACTGAGAACTCAGAAGCTGAGCTGAGGTTTACCAAGGGGGCACTGTGAACTCAGAAGCTGAGCTGAGGTTTACTACAGCACTGTGAACTCAGAAGCAGAGCTGAGGTTTACCAAGGGGGCACTGTGAACTCAGAAGCAGAGCTGAGGTTTACTACAGCACTGAGAACTCAGAAGCTGAGCTGAGGTTTACTACAGCGCTGAGAACTCAGAAGCTGAGCTGAGGTTTACTACAGCACTGTGAACTCAGTAGCTGAGCTGAGGTTTACCAAGGGGCACTGTGAACTCAGAAGCTGAACTGAGGTTTACCAAGGGGGCACTGTGAACTCAGAAGCTGAGCTGTGGTTTCCTACAGCACTGAGAACTCAGAAGCTGAGCTGAGGTTTACCACCGGAGCACTGTGAACTCAGAAGCTGAGCTGTGGTTTCCTACAGCACTGTGAACTCAGAAGCTGAGCTGTGGTTTCCTACAGCACTGAGAACTCAGAAGCTGAGTTGAGGTTTACTACAGCACTGTGAACTCTGAAGCTGAGCTGAGGTTTACCATGGGAGCACTGTGAACTCAGAAGCTGAGCTGTGGTTTCCTACAGCACTGTGAACTCAGAAGCTGAGCTGCGGTTTACCACAGCACTGAGAACTCAGAAGCTGAGCTGAGGTTTACTACAGCACTGAGAACTCAGAAGCTGAACTGAGGTTTACCACGGGTGCACTATGAACTCAGAAGCTGAACTGAGGTTTACCACCGGAGCACTGTGAACTCAGAAGCTGAACTGAGGTTTACCAAGGGGGCACTGTGAACTCAGAAGCTGAGCTGCGGTTTCCTACAGCACTATGAACTCAGAAGCTGCGCTGAGGTTTACCAAGGGGGCACTGTGAACTCAGAAGCTGAGCTGTGGTTTCCTACAGCACTGTGAACTCAAAAGCTGAGCTGAGGTTTACCAAGGGGGCACTGTGGACTCAGAAGCTGAGCTGCGGTTTCCTACAGCACTGTGAACTCAGAAGCTGAACTGAGGTTTACCAAGGGGGCACTGTGAACTCAGAAGCTGAGCTGCGGGTTTCTGAGGTTTACAGCACTATGAACTCAGAAGCTGCGCTGAGGTTTACCAAGGGGGCACTGTGAACTCAGAAGCTGAGCTGCGGTTTCCTACAGCACTATGAACTCAGAAGCTGCGCTGAGGTTTACCAAGGGGGCACTGTGAACTCAGAAGCTGAGCTGTGGTTTCCTACAGCACTGTGAACTCAAAGCTGAGCTGAGGTTTACCAAGGGGGCACTGTGGACTCAGAAGCTGAGCTGCGGTTTCCTACAGCACTGTGAACTCAGAAGCTGAACTGAGGTTTACCAAGGGGGCACTGTGAACTCAGAAGCTGAGCTGCGGTTTCCTACAGCACTATGAACTCAGAAGCTGCGCTGAGGTTTACCAAGGGGGCACTGTGAACTCAGAAGCTGAGCTGCGGTTTCCTACAGCACTATGAACTCAGAAGCTGAGCTGAGGTTTACCACCGGAGCACTGTGAACTCAGAAGCTGAACTGAGGTTTACCAAGGGGGCACTGTGAACTCAGAAGCTGAGCTGAGGTTTACCACCGGAGCACTGTGAACTCAGAAGCTGAGCTGAGGTTTACCACCGGAGCACTGTGAACTCAGAAGCTGAGCTGAGGTTTACCAAGGGGGCACTATGAACTCAGAAGCTGAGCTGAGGTTTACCAAGGGGGCACTATGAACTCAGAAGCTGAGCTGCGGTTTCCTACAGCACTATGAACTCAGAAGCTGAACTGAGGTTTACCAAGGGGGCACTGTGAACTCAGAAGCTGAACTGAGGTTTACCAAGGGGGCACTGTGAACTCAGAAGCTGAGCTGCGGTTTCCTACAGCACTGAGAACTCAGAAGCTGAGCTGCGGTTTCCTACAGCACCGTGAACTCAGAAGCTGAACTGAGGTTTACCATGGGAGCACTGTGAACTCAGAAGCTGAGCTGAGGTTTACCACCGGAGCACTGTGAACTCAAAAGCTGAGCTGAGGTTTACCACCGGAGCACTGTGAACTCAAAAGCTGAGCTGAGATTTACCAAGGGGGCACTGTGAACTCAGAAGCTGAGCTGCGGTTTCCTACAGCACTATGAACTCAGAAGCTGAGCTGAGGTTTACCACCGGAGCTGAGATTTACCAAGGGGGCACTGTGAACTCAGAAGCTGAGCTGAGGTTTACCACCGGAGCACTGTGAACTCAGAAGCTGAGCTGAGGTTTACCACCGGAGCACTGTGAACTCAGAAGCTGAGCTGAGGTTTACCACCGGAGCACTGTGAACTCAGAAGCTGAGCTGAGACTTAAAAGTCTTGGATGGGCTATTGGAACATTTTTGTAGCATTACAGAGAGATCACCACAGGGAGGAAACTGAAAGTGGAAAATCCATCAACCTGATTTTGTAACTTTATGTGGCTTTCTTTATTCCTGGGATTTACCAGGACAACCACAGTCCCAATTTTCTAGAGGGCTATCCCTTCATTCACCTTGTTACAGTCTTTTATTCTAAGATTTCAGTTTGAATTTGTGCCCTTGATTACCTTTTCAGGTTGAATAAAATGACTGCACAAAGGAGTAATACTGAACTCATTTTTCTTTGGTCTTTAAGCATCCAATAATTCATTCCTATCATCAAGGCATATTGTATTGTTGCAAATATTTATTTTGTGTCAACCACCCTCCACATACACTTTTCTGGTTACCTTTATTATAGGAGACAAAGGGTCTTTAATCTACAGTGTGACAGGAGGTATTTGTGTTTTATGACTATCTGTGTGATTTCTCCCTTATGAACTGTTTTTCATCCATGTCTTCTTCATTAAATCGCAATGTCAATATCTGCTGGAGTAATTTGAGGAAATCTGTCTGGGGTATCACTTTATAAACCCTGGCATCACTGTTTCATTCTGGACAGACAGAACCCCAGTAAAAAATGCCACTGAAGGACAGGAAGAAGGCTGACAATAACTAAGACCTTTTTTTATTAAAGTAATCCTACCCTGCAGACACACAGCGACTTGTGAACTCTTTGAAGCTCATCCAGTGATACTGGCAGGAGCCTCTATCCTATCCTCTCCCTGAGTTCACTGAGGAAAACAGTGCTGTCATCGTCTGACAGGCCACATCATTCCCAGGTTTCCTAGTATAGGTTTTTAAGAGCACTGGATACCTACGTAAGACAAACATCCTAACAAACAGCCTTTTTTTGCACTGTACTTAATTAAATGACAATTGGCATCTTGGCGTCAGCATTTTTGGTACAGCATTTGAAAATGTGAAACTGATTAAAAATATTTAAAAACCATTCAGTTAAGCGACTGATACGAGGCTGCGGTACCATGAACCTCATAATGGGGTGAACTTAGTCAGTGTAAGATTAAGCTATCAATCACCAACTTCCTTTGTTCAAACACAAGGTTTTCCTCCCTACAGGAAAGTATTGTGATTGGCTCAGCTCAGCCAGGACACTGGTAGCATATGATAGCCACACTAAGTAGATAGAAACTCCTTGCTGGTGTTCCAGCTACTACCCTTAGGCCCTTGCAGCTGATTCAGAATGCTGTTGCTCAGCTGGCCTTCAACCTGCCTAGACACTCCCATGTCACCCACCTCCTCACCGACCTCAACTCGCTTTCTGTCATGGCTCACATCTAATTTAATATGTTGGTGCCTGCCTACCAGGCTGTCAAGGGGATGGGCTGCTATTACTATTACTTTCTTTTTGTCGTTTCTTCAACAGGTCATGCACAGGGTTTAGTCTGTGCTATCCCTTCTGACAGGTCATTCACAGGGTTTAGGTCATGCTATCCCTTCTGACAGGTCATTCACAGGGTTTAGCCCATGCTATCCCTTCTGACAGGTCATTCACAGGGTTTAGTCTATGCTATCCCTTCTGACAGGTCATTCACAGGGTTTAGCCCGTGCTATCCCTTCTGACAGGTCATTCACAGGATTTAGCCAATGCTATCCCTTCTGACAGGTCATTCACAGGGTTTAGTCTGTGCTATCCCTTCTGACAGGTCATTCACAGGGTTTAGCCCGTGCTATCCCTTCTGACAGGTCTTTCACAGGATTTAGCCAATGCTATCCCTTCTGACAGGTCATTCACAGGGTTTAGCCCATGCTATCCCTTCTGACAGGTCATTCACAGGGTTTAGTCTATGCTATCCCTTCTGACAGGTCATTCACAGGGTTTAGCCTGTGCTATCCCTTCTGACAGGTCATTCACAGGGTTTAGCCTGTGCTATCCCTTCTGACAGGTCATTCACAGGGTTTAGCCTGTGCTGTCCCTTCTGATGGATCATTCACAGGGTTTAGCCTGTGCTGTCCCTTCTGACAGGTCATTCACAGGGTTTAGTCTGTGCTATCCCTTCTGACAGGTCATTCAC
The DNA here is from genome assembly GCA_022829145.1 of Albula goreensis. Classification (NCBI taxonomy): domain Eukaryota; kingdom Metazoa; phylum Chordata; class Actinopteri; order Albuliformes; family Albulidae; genus Albula; species Albula goreensis. Next base: position 1,021,947 of record CM040750.1, on the reverse strand, counting down.
AGGGTTTAGCCTGTGCTATTTCTTCTGACAGGTCATTCACAGGGTTTAGCCTGTGCTGTCCCTTCTGATAGGTCAATCACATGGTTTAGTCTGTGCTATCCCTTCTGACAGGTCATTCACAGGGTTTAGCCCATGCTATCCCTTCTGGCACTTTGGACTTTTACCCCACTCTAGGACTTTTAGCATTTTTATTCCTGACTTCATTATCTTTGAGTTGTAATTTGATAAGACCATCTGCAAAATGCCTGCAATGAAATGTAATGATGTCATCTGACTTTCCTGCCATGGTACAATTATATTATTATAGTCAGGCTATTGGCATATGCAGAGATCAGTCACCCTAAAATCATGTCTACATGGGTCTCTGTGCCAGTGTTTCTAAACAAGCTAAGCTTACTCTGCTACATTATCATCACTACCTTTCCAGGCAGTCACATTTAAAACACATTTATTGATGCTTCAAGAGAAGCCAGACTCAACTGTTATCCATTTGTCCTTCTGGCCAAGTCTATATATCCCCAAAATGTGGTTCCCACCAATCTGGCAACAGCAGCTGATTTGTCCACCATCTTCTGAGGCCTTTAATTTAAAAGGCTGTTCGGTATCTCTGGCTCTGTCCCAATCCTTTCTGTTTTATTTACATTTTTTCTCAGGTCCACTTCACCAAAGCTATCTGCTTCCCCTGTTTTAATTTGGTAAATATGAGTAAGATTTGGATAGAAGGAAAATTAGAGGACAAGCGAACATGAAGCATAGAGACACGGTTGGAGGAAGTTATAAAACGTATGCATTGCTGAATAAGATAATGTGTTGTTGTGAAATGATGACATTGATCCTAATGTGTACACTGAAGTTCTAACTGGACTGAGGCCACTGCAAAACTAACACATTCCTCTTGCACCTCATCCTATTGCTCAGGATTTCAGCACACACGCTTCGCTGCTCATGAAAATCATGATTCATCTGAGCTGCAGTGCTAAACAATTTTCAAAAAATCATTTTGTGTGTTCCAGAATAAAACTGGCCCTTTTTCAATCAAACATTTCAAGGTTTAGGCTACATTTTTAATTTTTTTTTCATCATGATGTTACACAATGATGAAAAACACTGTACAAAGAAACAGATGAACAAATGAAGTGGGAAGTAAAAGGATGGAATTACAAAGGAAAATCACTATAGTCTGCAACCTGGGTTGCTACAGATCTATAGGCACGAGAAACAGAATCAAGAACTGAAAACTTGAAGTGGCATAACATGACTTCTATATTATTTCCCAAGTCATAAATGGTACTAATGTAACTAAACATTTTTATGAATTATAGGGACAAACAAAATAATTACATGAAATGTCATGTAATACCTATACTGTATATTGCAATGCACTGTACCAAAATACAAAGCAATGAATCTGTGCAGTACACGTGCATGTGAACAGAGTTGAAACATTTACATGAACTACTAGTTAGGATGTAGGTATCATACTAATCAGTGCTAAATAATTACCAAATGCATGAGGGGAGCAGAATGGGAGAGCACTGGGTTTGGACATACATTATCACCTACAGCAAAGAGTATCTCCCTCATCAGACATCTGTGTGCCTACTGAGTGTCAGTGGAGCATAATTAAACATGCACTGACTGTTTTCTGTTCTGTCAGAGGAAAAGGATCTGACATTATGCAAAAAAAGAAAGAAAAAAAAAAACAGACTCAGAATAGTAGGACAATACTGAAGACTGCCTGGGGTGCCGTAGGATATCAAAACAGAGGGTGACGTAATGCTTCTCCGATGTGGTGCCCGCTGATCTTCACTTCCCTGTAGCGTCAGTGACACCTAGTGGTTGAATGTGGTACTTTACATAAACTAAACTTTTAAGAGATTACGTCATTCTAAATTCTCAGAGATTACATCATGCTGATAGAAAACGGAGGTTGGACATACAGGGTATAGCAAAGTGCTGGCGTGCCTTTCCACCGATACGCACACACACACGCAAGACTACTGGATAAAGTGCCTCTGTCACACCAACTATAACAAAGGAATTGTGTGATTTTGTTCAAGCCTTTCTACCCCGCAAAAACCGCTATTGTAGAATCAATATGCTTCTGATTCAATCCTGAGTTAGTGTCAGTGTTCTGTGTTACTGGGGCAGGACTCTGGATGTACATAATGAACTACTGATGGGGTGAGCGCAGCCCACGAGCTCAGCAGGTGTGCCAGTCTCATGCTTCTCAGGCTGCCCCTCACAGCACTGTTTCATCTCAAACACAAACAAACTCCCTTGGGCTCATTTGTGCCCAGAGCTATTCGCTGCCAATTACTGTCCCACCTGGTATAACTCTGATTTATGTGTGAGAGATTCATGGTCTGCAGCAACAAAACAGGGCAAGGGCTTGACATTCCTACCCAGAAAGGTTATAGGCATGAATGTACGACTCATCTTTGCAGCAAGGCTAGGACCCAACATGTATAATTATGATGGGAAATCCAGGTTAAATCAGCTCAAAGAAGTCATAGTTGAAATATAACATTTTTACCTCAATTAGCAGCTAATCTTTAATCTACAATAAAAAATATATATATTTTTGTAATTTGTGATAGGTTGAAGAGACCATACTTCCCTCCTAATGACAGGATAGACCACTTGCTGTCAGTAAAAACATATTTTGTAGTACTTCTGTTTCTGTGTATAGTCATGTCTTCCTGCACTCCCCTGCATTCTCAGCCTCCATGTGGAACCACAGGCTCAGTTCTGACCTCATCACTGTCTTTTTCACCCATAGACAATCAAACTGCAGTAAGCATTGCAAAGAAGAATGAGTTTTGTGAGACATATTGTCAGCATATTGTAAAAAATTAATTGAATTGTTTCTGAAGGTGTTTTTAAACCACTGGTGGTCTAATACTTTTGGACAGCACTGTATATTTGTGAAATAAAGCCCAGATTAGTGAAAGGGTTAAATTCAATCAAGCACATGCAGACTGGGGCCCAATCAGATGCACATTTTTAGTCACTTACGCAATTCAATCAATACTACATTTCCATCACAACATACAGTACGTTTCTTTGTCTTTGACCTTTATTATTGGAGACATGAAAACGTGTCATTTGGTCTGTGACTGTGTTCTTTTCACTGTAATACGGAATGGTGTATATGCTCTCCGAAATAATCAAAACCCCTTTTGATTGAAATTCAGTATGTCCTTTAGATTAAGCTTGCGTGCTGACTGTTGTAATGGTCCCCAAAATGCTGTGATGTCGTAATACGCCTATGAGAGCTGGGTGTGAGGAGCTTGAAATATTTTGGCTTGCTGGCCTCAGGTGTCTGCTTGACAGGCAGGAAAGCTTATTACAGGGACGCAGAATATTCATGCCTGTCTCATGGAAAGTATACCAAAACAGGAACAATTACTGCCATTATTATTTATTACTATTATTAAAATTGGTTTGTTTATATATACATGTTTATTTTTATTTTTTTATGAATTTGGGTTTTCTGCTAAAATCATTGACAGAAAGTTGTTGACAGCAGATTACATGGTACATTTTTACATGTTGGATTGTTTGGCGATTAGTGTAAATAACATGTAGGATGTCTGGGTGAGAATTATTTTGTAAATAGTAGTAAATTGTAATTGTAGCATATTGCTTGTAAGTGGTGGTTCTCACTGATCATTACCTGTCATCCACCTCCCTTTTTAGCTTAATTTAATCCTATGTTATGTGTGTGTTCCGTCACTATGATTTTTCTGTGGCTAATTGTGAATACTAGTTAAAATTTGGAACATTTAAGTATGACATTGTGTCATTTATGTAAGACAACAGTGGGTGTAATTCATATTTGCCAACTGAAATGTAAAGGAAGTAGGAAGTCTGTGGAGGTTCAGGCCTCACTGTGCCTATTGAGTAGGCATTTATTACAATATTGGTTATTATAAATGTTAAGTACACAAGCCATGCATACATACATTAAAACGGTGTTTGAAATGCGTTTGTGTTAGTTTTTAGGATGTGCAACCGGTTAGATTTTCTTTCATGTCAGTGAGAAAACAAAAGGGGAAACAATGTGGGTCTTGTCTAGTGTTAAGATGTTTTTACGATTTGTTGATATACAACTTCAACTGATGTAATCGATGTATAGGAATAGTAAATGTGGACATGTGTGAAGAAACAAAAAAATGGACTGGCCTCTTACTACAAGAAATGATAAGGTTCTGGATCAAAAAAAGATAAATCACCAATGTAAAGCTTGGAGAAAATTCGCATTAAAATCTTTTAATAGACTCTCAAACAAACAAACAGCACGGACATGTTTCAGCCCTGAGTAAGGCTGTGTGCAGAAACACGTTCATGCTGTTTGTGAGTCTATAACAAAATTTTTATGCAACTGCTGTCCAACTGTAAACCATTTTTACCCTTTAGCTATATCCTAGGCTATGGAATAAGATAGTCAACAATAACCTGACAACAAACAATCACCTATCCATGGATCCCAGCAAACATTACTGTAAATAGGCTATCTCTCAATTATCTACATAATATATGTAAATATACTGCTGTATACTAGACTGCATTTCCATAAGTGTCTTCTGAAATCATTTTCATATATACATCTGCCCAGATACAGCAATTTCATGATGTAGATTATATTGAAATAATGCATTTTATATTGATCATGAATTTTGTTAATCAAAATTTCATTAATCTCTGCTGCCGAAAAGTTTGTAAGATAATGAACTGCGTGGAAAAAAATTCATAAGGAAATTCTTGTTTATGTAGGATATTGATCAGTTTGTCAGTTGTCGTTGACTTTTTTTTTTTTTTTTTTTTTTTTTATTATTACTTAAGTCGGTTTAGCAAAAAGTGCCTGTCAAATAAATGATTGTAAGCTGTCTTTATTGTGTTTATACAGTTGTGCTCATAAGTTTACATACCCTGGCAGAATTTGTAAGAAATGTACCATTCTTTAAAGAAAACATGAGTGATCAGGCAAAACACATACAAAACGTAACAATAAAGAAAATACTGAGACAGTAACTGTTCAAAAATTTGTATACCCTTAGTTCTTAATACTGTGTATTGCCCCCTTTAGCATCAGTGACGGCTTGTTGTCTTTTTTTTTATAGTTGTGGATGAGGCCCTTTATTTTCTTAGGTGGTAAAGCTGCCCATTCTTCTTGGCAAAAAGCCTCCATGTCCTGTAAATTGTTGGGTTCTCTTGCATGAACTGCATGTTTGAGATCTCCCCAAAGTGGCTCAATGATATTGAGGTCAGAGACTGTGATGGCCACTCCAGAATCTTCACTTTTTTCTGCATTATCCACTGAAGGATCAACTTGACCTTTGTTTTGGATCATTGTCTTGTTGTCCAAGTGCGTCCCATGCGCAGCTTCCAGGCTGATGAATGCTTACTGTCCTCCACAACTGATAACGTGCTGCATTCATCTTGCCATCAATTTTGACTAAATTCCCTGTGCCACTGTAGCTCACACACCCCCAGAACATCAGAGATCCACCTCCATGCTTCACCATATGGATGGCGTTCTTTTCGTCGCAGGCCTTGTTGTCTCCTCTCCAAACATAGCCTTTATGGTTGTGAACATAAAGTTCAATTTTGGTCTCATCACTCCAAATGACTTTGTTTCAGAAGTTTTGAGGCTTGTCGAGGTGCTGTTTGGCATATTTTAAGCGGGCTGTTTTGTGGCGTTGGCGTAGTAACGGCCTTCTTCTGGCAACTTGACTGTCTATTTTTCTTCAAGTACCTCCTTATTTTGCATCTTGAAACAGCCACACCTCTTTTTTGCAGAGAAGCCTGTATGTCAGCTGAAGTTGCTTGTGGGTTTTTCTTTGCATACCAAACTATTTTCCTGCCAGTTGTGGCTGGAATCTTTGTTGGTCTACTTGACCGTGGTTTGGTATCAACAGAACCCATCATTTTCCACTTCTTTACCAGAGTTTGAACACTACTGATTGGCACTCTCAAATCTTTTGGTATCTTTTTATGTCCTTTTCCTGATTTATAAAGTTCAATTACCTTTTCTCACAGGTCCTTTGACAGTTCTTTTGCTTTCCCCATGGCTCAGTATCCAGCAAAGTCAGTGAATCCCTGGATGAAATGTGCAGGGGTCTCAAGAGCTGAGACACTCATTTGACTGTTTCTAATTACAAGCAAACAGGTCACAGGTGTGGACACTTACCCTTAATAGCCATTTAAACCTGTGTGTGTCAACTGGTGTGTATATTATCAGGCCGAACGTTCAAAGGTATGTAAACTTCTGATCACGGCCATTTGGGTGGTTTCAGTTATCATTATGATTTAGAAAGTGCAAACACAATTATCTAATTATAAATGTGACCACTATCTCTAAATGAAAGAAAAGTTTTCTGCATGATCGGTCATGTTGTACAAAAAAGGTCAATATTTCACAATTTCTACCAGGGCATGTAAACTTACGAGCACAACTGTATTTTAACAATAAAAATTAAGAAAGTACTGATGCATTGCAGAGGTATCACTACACAGTGTCTGTATTTCAATGTTAACTTGGGTACTTTCCACTTTTCAACTTTTGTCATAAGTTTCATCATCTCCATACTAAAGGATTCAATGTCATTTTTGAATCTTCCTCTTTAGATAGTGTCAATGATTTCGCCCAGCATGTGGTTATGTCTTTGTTCACTAAGTTATTACCATTATTCAGTCAGAAATAGAACATCCAATAATGTTGAATGAGCTTGCATATTCATTTTGAACTGTGGTAATGCTACTTGCACTAAAGCCATGCATTACACTGTTTCACAATGCCAGCGAAGAATAATGCTGACTCTCCAGCCAATCAGGCTTAACTATTAAATCAGGCTGTGGTGTAACAATAATAATAGCAGCAACAGCCTGAGGCCTCAGTGGCAGTGGGAAAAGGTGTTCATTAATGACTGGATATCATTAATGACTGGATCAGCCTCTGAGCACCTCTGTATGCCTGAGCCACAGGAGCGCCACAGAGGCTGATGGAGGCCATGGTGTTCTGGCTGCTACCTTGCCCTCCCAGGGTCATGGTCATGCCACTCTTCTTCTGCCTCAGCTTCATCAGCCTGGCCTGGCTAAGCTCGCTGACGATGGAAGCCAGCTGCTCCTTGTTCTGCTGGCTGAGGGGAGAGGTCTTTGGGTCCCCCACTTCACTGCAGCTCACCATGGACTTGCTCTGGTCCCGGCCCACCTGCTGAATTTGAGGAAACGTGTTGAATTATCTCAGTGTTTCCCTCTGAAGTCTGGCAACCTGTGAGCTAGCTCCTGATTTACGCCTTGTTGTTGTTGACCTCCCAGAAACTCTTTGTATGCCACTTCAGTGTGGATGCAGCCAGGGATGGAGTTATGGATACATTGTCATATCAAGATTGTGATGCATTTCTGCTTTAACTGAACATAGAGCGAAAAATATAGCTATGAAAAGCAATGACTGGGGTCTTAGCATCACTAAATGATCGTATAGCGCCCCCCCATGAGCCAGTATGACTTCTTTTCCATCGACATTTGACATTGAGTGGTGTATTATACATTGTAATATATTGACTTCTTAATCTTAAACCCACTGGGCACCTATTTAATGAGACTATTTTAAAAATCTGATGCAAATCTGACATGGTTCATTTTTAAAAAAATATTTCCAGTATTTGCTTTTATAATACAGAAAATAGGAAAGTACAGCTTGGCCATGTGTGTGCGTGTGTGCGTCTGAGTTATTAGATCAAATACTTTTAAGAATTCCTGGAAAGTGCGGTGCACTTCAGATCACATTGACACTGTGCTGCACAGAATGTGCTATGAGCCCGAAGGCTGGTGAGTGACAGTTCAGGCAGTGGTGTGCAGTCGGCAGATGAATTGTTCTCTTTTAACTATTAATTTTTGTGAGTTGTTTGTGCTGATTCAGAGCACAATGGAGTTATGCTATTTGCTAGCTCATCTTCCATAGCTAGGTGCTACAAATACCCGATACAGTCCTCATGGTCCTCACACTCAGATCGGATGGAGCTTTGTAAGGCCTGCTGCTGCATGCAGTGACAGGCTAATTACATTAATAGACACTAACGGTTAGTGTGCCGACAAAAACCAGGTTGCAGTAAAAGGCAAGTTTGGAAAAAAATTCAGTAGATACTAAGATGAAAACCCTTTTACATTTACCTCCTTTTGCTTACCTCTTGGAGTAGTAATTATTGCTTTTATACATTACATTTACATACAACATAATCTCATACTGAAACTGCTGGAGTTTCTCGGCTAAAACCCAAGCCACGGCCTTCCCCTGGGAAGCCAATACGTGACTCTTCTCAAACAGTCTGACTGACACTGTGTCACCCAGGACACTGAGTCACCTTGTTCATCATTTACTGAAGCAGTACATAAAACTAGAGGCTGATAGATTGGCAAGTTGTTTGTACTTAATGTGATCTATTGATTAAATTTACCTGATTAAAATGTGTTGTTTTTACATTGAAATGTTGTGTCTAACAATTAAATAGGAGCACTGCTTGTTTGAAAGCAAGGGATAAGGAGCTGTACATCTGCATAGACGGTTGAATAATGAGGTGCACGTTTTGAAACTATGGCTCCTGTAAAAATAAATAAATTCAATGAAATGTGACACAGTATGTGTGTATGTTTATCTTTGTAACTTGAACCAAATTAAACAATAAAATAAAACGATAAAAATTAGATAAATGGATAAAAGAAATATTTAAATGCAGTAAGTACAGAAGTATCAAAACAAACACCAACTTAATTATGATTAGATAATAAAAAACAACACTGAAAATAAATATGTAAGTAATATATATGTAAGGAAACAAACTATTTACAAATTTACAGAACATATATCAAATTATTAACGTTAAACATTTACTAGTGTTTCCCTATTTATCCAATTGTTTTGATAAGGTCTAGCTGGTATATTTGCTTGTGTATTTGTGCAGGTTAGCACACGTACTTGTGTTTATTAGCAGCAACTTGTATGCAAGTCAAGCTGTAAGGATGATATGCTCATCAGGGTAAAACAAGGGCGTGGTCAACAACGAATAGTCATAACTGTCAATGAGTCGATTCATCGTGTCGAATCGATTCAGTACAAAACCAAACTGCCCATTGCTAAGTTTAGGTCAAATGTGACTGATGATTCTAAGGAGCAATAGAACTTATCGATATTTGTATATTTATGTACAATCTGTCATATATAATGCAGCTTGGGATACTGTAGCATTATGTAAATCCCCAATGAAATACAACTGCAAATTTTACACCCACCACTGGTCTGACTATATGAATACAATATAAACTTATTGGTATCTTCATATTTACTGGGATACATAAAAAAACATCCCTCTCACCTTTGTACTTTTGTCTATTCATTTTTAGCAATTGTCAGCTACATTCCAACAAAGTGATTTTAAAACACTTTTACTGAATTAAATGAAGGTACTTTCAGTTATGTGCATGGTCCTGGAGTGTGAGGAATGGATCAGATTCGATACTGGGTTCTAGGTGAATTTAAGTGCATATCTGCCATACGTAGTAATGGAGTTACAGATTTGAAATAATAATGAGTACTGGAAATGATCTCTTGTCTTTACCATTTACCTTTACTGTACATTTGATTGAAAATGCATTCGAAATCACCTGTAGGATACAACAGCTTGAAACTTTACATACATTGACATTGAAAAATGTGAATATATATATAAAAGCAAAAACCCTTTACATGTGCAAATATTATTGTTTGCATTAATAGGTTGAGCAATAAACATATACTTACATTCATATTTTGCTTTCTGAATCTGTAAATTGGAGGCAGTGATGCAGCTTTAGATCTGTAAAGATAGACATGTTGTCAAATCAAGATTACATGCATAACCATTTCACAGCAAAATGCATTTACATGCATAAACATTTTACAGAAATTTTTTTTTTTTTTTTTTTACAAAAACTTAAAGTAAACATTTCTTAAGAAGGCAACTAATTTGTATTTCATTTCCATGCTGGGACTAATTTATGCATTACGACTTTGACTTCATCTTCTGTACTGCAAAGATACACTCCAAATGTTGCAGTAGTACATGTGGAACTAGACCATAAAAAAATCACAACTTTTTTTTTCGATAAGAGTGAAATGATTCACTAAAACATGACACACTGTAAACATATGCTACCTTTCTGCCCAGCAGAGGTACAAGATGTGTACAAAATTAGAATTCAACGTATTGGTCATATAAAACAACATGGTATTCCAAATGACAGATTAAATATAAATATTGCATTAATTTGCCACTGGTTTTGAATGGAATTACTGGCATATATGACTGATGAATCATACATGGACTCACCCAATAAATCTCCGCACCCCAACAGGTTTGGTGAAAAGCAGCTCGCTGTAAGGTAGCTTTTTAAACTTTTCTCGCCCAACGGCCACATAGAACTGCCCATTTTCCAGGTCCTTCCCTTCATTGACAACTGTACCATCAAAAGTGTACAGGCTGCCAAAGAAACAGTTGGGATTTAAAAAATACAAGTTCCAAAGCCGTTAATCAAAGAAAGTGATTAACATCTCACAGTCATTTTAGCCAGACTTTCCTCAAAGAGGAATAGGCACATGCACATTTACAGGTGCAGGCTTTTCAAGAGTCTCAGCAGGTTAATTAACTGTCATCTGGTTGTAGATTCCTTGGGGTCTGCTAATAGGTATGTCTGCCCTTTTGTCATGAATCAGTATTAATGCAGCATTAATTAAGGACTCAGTTGGGGTGTGAGCTGAGATGGTGTTACCTGCGCACCCCTCCCAGAATTCTCAGCCCCATCTTCTCTGTGATCATCTCCAGCACACGCTCGTACTGGACCAGCACCCGCTGAGGTATCAGAAGCCTGACAGCTGGGTTTAGCACGTCTCCATTGGCAACAACGCTGCAACAACAAGCCACTGCATTAGCGAGCCACAGACACTTTGCCAGTGGTGTACCATCGTTACTGCAGTTCAACATAGAACACACTCACAGACTAACTCTTACTGCAGTTAACAGTGAGCCATAGACACTTCACCAGTGGTGTACCATCGTTACAGCAGTTCAACGTAGAACACACTCACAGACTAACTCTTACTGCATTTAACAGAGTGAGCCATAGACACTTCACCAGTGGTGTACCAGTCTTACTGCAGTTCAGTGTAGAACACACTCACAGGCTAACTCTTACTGGTGTTCCTGTATGTTTCACATACAAACACATTCACACCAGTGTTATTGCAGTTGGAAGAAGGGGGTAGTCAGGGGCTAAACTTACAAAATTGCGCAGGGTTCCTTGATGGGTTTCAAGAATCTTGCAGACACTACAATCCGATTCTGAGGCACTGGTTTCACCTGAAAACAGAGACTGATCTGACTTCAACATGTCAGACAGATGATGGTGATATAATACAATATAAAATATTACTCCATGACTTGGATGAACACTCGACTCTGATTACTTGAGAGTGTTGATTATTTTTTAATAACGTTCTTGGAGACAATGCACACCTATGAAATACTATATCCCCCATTTAAAATATGCAAGCATCCATAAAATCCACATCACACCACTTTTTTAATATTTTATGTTCATACTGTCAGACAGCATGTCATGGTTTATTTCTTAAATATAAGGTTATCTAATATAGGTGAATACATCAGATTTAAGACATCACAGCCTAGTTGTGCTTCCTTGAACAACATTGTCATGAAATACTTTACTACTACGTAATGACCAGCAAGTCGTATAAAACACATGTTGCCAAACAGAGGCAAAGTCATTGCTACAAACTAAATACAAAATATACCTACACAGTGCTAGTGCTAAAATCAACTGCTGAAGACTTGGACAACATGACACCTCAGTGTAGATACTTTATACTACTTATGCATCTTTTTATGCAGCTCTTTTATGGAAGGGAATTTTGAAAATCAATGCTATGTTGCTCCCCATACTGATTATGACACCTATTTCTCAGGAGGAACCTGGGTGTGAACTGCACCTCCTGGGTCTTGCTGTGGTTTATCTCCAGGTTTAGGCAAAGAAGGCAGAGCTGTTAGAACAGGGCCAGCTCTCCAGTGCAAAGACACTGTCAGTTAATTTGCACAATCTACCACTACGTTCTTTCATAGGCCAGGCTATTGCCTGGCAACAGGAACCTGTGCTAAGCCCCGGGGTCAGGGAAGGGTTATGGTTAGGGTTAGTATGGGTTTGTGTGTTATGGCTATGGTTAGGGCTAGTATGGGTTTGTGTGTAATGGTTAAAGTAAGGGTTAGTATGGGTTTGTGTGTTAGGGTTAGGGCTAGTATGGGTTTGTGTGTTATGGGTAGGATTAGTATGGGTTTGTCTGTTATGGTTAGTATGGGTTTGTGTGTTATGATTAGGGCTAGTATGGGTTTGTGTGTAATGGTTATGGTTAGGGTTAGTATGGGTTTGTGTGTTATGGTTATGGTTAGGGCTAGTATGGGTTTGTGTGTAATGTTTAAAGTAAGGGTTAGTATGGGTTTGTCTGTTATGGTTCGGGTTAGTATGGGTTTGTGTGTTATGGTTATGGTTAGGGCTAGTATGGGTTTGTGTGTAATTGTTATGGTTAATGTTAGTATGTATTTGTGTGTAATGGTTAGGCTTAGTATGAGTTTGTGTGTTATGGTTAGGACTAGTATGGGTTTGTTTGTAATGGTTGTGGTTAAGTTTAGTATGTCTCTTATGGTTAGGGCTAGTATGGGTTTTGTGTAATGGTTATAGTTAGGGTTCGTATGTGTTTGTGTGTAATGGTTAAGGTTAGTATGTGTTTGTGTGTAATGGTCATAGTTAGGGTAGGTACGTGTTTGTGTGTAATGGTTAAGGTTAGTATGAGTTTGTGTGTTATGGTTGGGGTTAGTATGTGTTTGTGTGTAATGGTTGGGGTTAGTATGTGTTTGTGTGTAATGGTTAGGTTTAGTATGAGTTTGTGTGTAATGGTTGGGGTTCGTATGTGTTTGTGTGTAATGGTTGGGGGGTCAGTATGTGTTTGTGTGTAATGGTTGGGGTCAGTATGTGTTTGTGTGTAATGGTTGGGGTTAGTATGTGTTTGTGTGTAATGGTTAGGTTTAGTATGAGTTTGTGTGTAATGGTTAGGTTTAGTATGAGTTTGTGTGTTATGGTTAGGTTTAGTATGAGTTTGTGTGTATGGTTAGGTTTAGTATGAGTTTGTGTGTTATGGTTGGGGTTAGTATGGGTTTGTGTGTTATGGTTGGGGTTAGTATGTGTTTGTGTGTAATGGTTATAGTTTAGTATGAGTTTGTGTGTAATGGTTAGGTTTAGTATGAGTTTGTGTGTTATGGTTAGGTTTAGTATGAGTTTGTGTGTAATGGTTAGGTTTAGTATGAGTTTGTGTGTTATGGTTAGGTTTAGTATGAGTTTGTGTGTTATGGTTGGGGTTAGTATGGGTTTGCATGTTATGGTTGGGGTTAGTATGGGTTTGTGTGTTATGGTTGGGGTTAGTATGGGTTTGCATGTTATAGTTAGGGTGAGTATGTGTTTGTGTGTAATGATTATAGTTAGGGTTAGTATGTGTTTGTGTGTAATTGTTAGGTTTAGTCTGAGTTTGTGTGTTATGGTTATGGTTAGTATGGGTTTGTGTGTTATGGTTGGGGTTAGTATGGTTTGTGTGTTATGGTTGGGGTTAGTATGGGTTTGCCTGTAATGGTTATAGTTAGGGTGAGTATGTGTTTGTGTGTAATGGTTAGGCTTAGTATGGGTTTGTTTTTAATGGTTGTGGTTAAGGTTAGTATGTGTTTGTGTGTAATGGTTATAGTTTGGTAATGGTTAAGGTTATGGTTGGGGTTAGCCACTAATGCAGTCCTGCACTAAGCCCCGGGGTCAGGGAAGGGACTGTCTGGGTTTTTTTTTTTTTTTTTTTTTTTTTTTTTTGAAGGAGCGAAGCATGAAGGGTCTCACTAATTGAAATAATCAGATGGAGAGAGGCAGGCGAGGGGGAGAGAAGAGGCTGAGCCCTCGTAAATAGGCCTGGCTGTTAAATCGCACCCGGCGATGATTGCAGCTGTGCCAATTACCCAGGAAACGCAGCCCTCTTCCCTGCGAATAAAATGCACGGGGTGAAAGGGAAAAATGTGCCTAGCAGTTCATGTGTTTGGTTTAGAGAGTCAATAAAAACCTGCACAACCCCTAGGCTGCAGTTGTTTTTTTCAACAGTGTGACGCTACATTCACATCACTGCCACTACTCGCAGCTTGTGGCAGCATCAATGGATACAGCATTAGGCTAAGTGCTTATGGTAACCGTGGCAGACGGGGGAGGGTGCCACAGTGCACATACTTGAATAAAACAGTCTTTCAAGGGCACTGATTATGCCAGGGATATAAATAATTCATGGTCACTGAGACCGTCAACAAAGTGATCCTTCCCAGACGACAAGAGAGACAAGGGAACATTACACCACGCTTAACTGATTATGGATTCAAACGGCCGGGCAGGGAGTCGATGTCACACCTTTGGTGAAATAGAAAAGCTGGCACGTTTCTGATGTCCAGGGACAGTCTGAAAACGTGCATGCTTTTATCGCGCAAACGCACATGCGACTGAATTAACAATGGTGGCCAGATGCCTGTGGCCATTCATTTTAATTGGCTGGGGGTTAAAACAGGAATTGTGGTAATGATGGTCCCACAATTGTGAGAAGTCATACATGCATTTTCTGTATTTCCATTTATTGGATGTCTCCCATGTAAACCAACAAGTGCACTGGCCTTTCATCATCCAACACAAAGAACATACACCTGCCCCTCTTTGACCAAAAGTGAATTTTTATTACCTTCAGATTATTGCCATGTTAACATGCAAACCTTTTGCTCATTTTAATCTTGAGGTTTGTAAAAATGACTTAGAATGAGAATGCAAAATGTCTTTGAAAATCTCATATAGGCTGGTTTCTGAGCAGAAAGTATGACTATATTGTGCAGAATGCGTAATATTTGCGCAGAGTAGGTGCGACCCTCCCTTCATTATCTTTATTAACTCTTCAGGCTGCTCTCTACAAGCACTGACATGAAAATGTTCTCCCTTTATCAGGTTACCTAGATACGGCAATGCTAAAAAAAAAAAAAAAAAAAAAAAAAAACAACCTGCATAAAAATGTGCACAAATTCCATTGATAGTCATCACTACTGAGGGAACTCCTTCAGAGAGTGGAGCAGACCTTACCATTTACATTTACACATATTCACGTCTTTTAGTACACTCATATCAAACACATTTTTAAAGTTTACATTTTTATAAACTGTTAATTTATACAACTGGATATTTTATTGAAACTATTTTGGCCAATGTGCTGATTGTACAATGGCAGTGCATTGGGTCGGAAAGAAACCTACAACCCTTGAGTCACAAGACCAGCTTCCTGTCTATCGTACTACACTGCCACCTAATTTATTGGTTCTAATTCCTGAAATTCATCTCATCCCTATCACGTCTCTTTTATTTGTTCCAGGAGCTATAGTAGTCATTTATTACCTATGCTGATTTGTATTTCTCTTACAGCACAGCAGTAATGATCTTATTTATTACACACAGCTTCCTTCTAAGACATCCAAGACTCCTACACCACTTGGTCACCCTGTGTACAGGGTCTAAGAACAAATTAATTCAAACTACACACATAGTGGAAGCTTACAGTCACAGAGTGACATTCAGTAAAGATGAAGAAATCAAACGTGATGAGTGTACCAAATGCTGTGTAATCACATTATCAATAACTGCAGTGAATTTCAAAAGTCCAGCTATGCTATTTTCACCACACAGTGTCAAACAGTCACAAATATGTAGGCCGTTTGGCTGAATTTACCCTCAGCAATTCATTATCTTTTTGTTTCCATGTGCCATTATCTAAACGATGAGGAAAAAGCTACTACTGGTTGTATACACGTCAGTAACTTCACTTCTGTACACAGATTTTGAAAACTTTGTACAAATCATGTCTGTTAAGTGAAATTGCCTAGTTGATCAGGTTTAATTGTGTTTAGTAAAACTTACAGGTGTGCTTTACCCTTTTCCTTTTTGCTTTGCCTCAAATACAGTAGACATGCATATATGCTGTTTTATATTGTCTCTCCCCATGTGCACTGCTAAGAAATTATTCACTGCTAGGTCAATTACATTAACAGGCCTCAATAAGAGATGATGTAGCCCTGCCTTTCCTCTACTTTCACACTCATCATACAACAGGTGTTCAGTGTGTATGCAAGCCAGTACAGTGCACGACTGAAGCCTTACCTGCCCATTATTCTGAAGCATTTTTTTCTTCTTGGTTCCAATATGCACATAACTGAAAGTTATACAGACAGAAGATGGTAAATTATAGAACATTATGCATAATATGCTCAATATATCTGTCACACACACACAGCTATGAGTTAGGAATGACCTGCACAACATTATTTTGAGCTTAAGAAAGTTCAGATGGGCTTCAAATTATTTCAAAGGCTCATTTCTATTTGCAGACATGGACACAGACTTCCATGTCTTTAGTTGTTACATTTTAGAATACCTTGGTTGACACCTATCCGCAAATAGATGTGCGGAAATGCTGTGTAGCCTATATCCATTGCCTCTCTGCATTCCTGAATGAATGCGAGTGTGCAAAATCATACTATATAATAACTGCATGTATGTATGTGGGTGGTACATGATTCCAAGACGTTAAAGCATATATTATATTGTTATTGCAAAAACAAAAAAAAAATCATAGCTTTGCATCCTGGTGAGGTGAGGTAGAAGTTGTGGTAAATGTGGAATTACGTAACGAGTTGGATTATGATGCTGGCAAAAGTAGAAATGTTCCTCCACGGTTCCACTTCAGACTAAATGTACACTTTCTTGTGAACAACAATAGGTTACAATCGCTTGTAAACAACTTCCCTGCAGGCACGTTAAAAATTCCCAGCAGAGCCAAGCCACTCAAACTGGGGTTTTTGGAATTCCAAAATTAAATGAGATTGTGATGCGCTGCTGCACGCATACAACACAGAGGAAAACAAATACACAAAAAGTTACATTTTACAGTGATTATTTCATATGGATAAACTGAATCGACCTAATAATACGGTGACACCACCCAGAGACAGCAACAGGTTACTCACTCGAGTTTTTTAAACTTCTCCTTTCCAGCCGCAACATACTGCTCTCCATGCTGCAGGTGTTCCAGCGAACACACCCGATGCCCCGCTTTGGGAGTGTAGATGGTCCTCACAGCGCCATACGGAGCTTGAATACCGCCGGTTACTTCCTTTAAAAACGTCTCAAAATTGCTGACTCTCTTTTCGTTTATCACCAGACGTCGAGCTTCAAAATACGGATCTCCATTGCGATACATGAATATGTTTTTTACAACTGGCTGTGACAGAAAATTGGGCTTGTCTGCGCTCATTGTGTAAGGAGATGAACTCTTAATGTAGTTATGAACTATGAAATTTCACGCAGTATAATTTTTCATAGGTGAAAGATACTTTTGGAATGGGCAATGTAAAACTAAAACGTGACTATACGCGACCGCCGTCATAATTAAAACGCCATGAGTCGATAATACTATTATCGCTATATTAATTCTAGTTTCACTGCAGGTGAGATTCGCAGGCTGGCTAAAGAAAGCGGCCGTTCCTATACTTGAATAAAAATACCTGCAGTAAATATCATGCATAAACGAAATTAGTTATGCTGCTATCTTGTCGAATAAAAATAACATGCGAAATTCTCAACAAATATGAAAATACTTATCGAAGACGATGCATGGGTTGGATTTGAAACGGAAAGCGTTGGAAGCGCAGACTGAATTGCATGCAGCTTGGTCCAGTGCTTCAGGTAGCGGCACTACAGCAACGTTACCTAGTAAACTATTAAACAAACCACCTTGCGGTGCTGCTCGCATGCTGCACGAAGGTATCATGGGAAAATGTGTTATTTTCAACTGTCTCTATAGAAACATATCGAGTTGACGAATCTGACTGATGCTAAATGCTGAATACATAATTTGTGCAGAACTAATCTGTGTACTCATCACGACAACAACGTATGCAGTAACAATCGACCATCGGATCTTTATTGTTGGAAACTAACGGAGAAATAGTAGACACGTAGGTCCGCTTAAGGTCAGGAAGTCTTCGATACGAAAACAAAGTCACACTTCACCCAGCGTTTTAATTAGGTTCCAGGGGACCTTTTTGTTGCCATCCGTGCTGTAGTGCTCCCCGAAAGGTATGGTTATTATGTGTGGAAAGCAAAACATGTTTGTTTTGTGACAGCAGGCGAGCAAATACGTTGATATTAGTGTTGTTGCCCATAGGAAGCAGTACATTTAGTCTCGAGTGGAAATATGGAGGTGAATCTACAGATTTGGCAGCATCATAATCCAGCTCCTTTTACATATGCAGTGCCACGAACTGATGTTCCACACCACAGTCTTGTGAATGCATTCAATATGGTATTTCTTTTAAGATGAAAGCAAGTTATTCTGGAACTTAGTGAGTTAAACAAATATTTAAGCAATGATTTTATATGATGCATATAAAGTTATATTCTTAATGTTTTTTTTGTATTCTAAATGTACACAAAACAATATATTTTGGTTTCTTTTTAATACTGTCAGTTGGAGAATTGCATACTGTAATAACTTTTATGGTTTGACTTAAAATGGAACAGGATTAATGACTAATGCAGCACGGCTTGGACCTTGCATGCAGTGCATGTCTTCTGTTGACACTATAAGAAGTATACTGGCCTCTGTTGTATGAAGTAGCCTGCTGTGCAGCACTCATATTGGTTTCTATCTACTTTCAATGCACTTCCCTGTCAGGATTGTCCATACATATCCTTTTTGCAAAGTGAGGAAAACATGTGTATGTTTAGAGAGGAAGAATATAACTTTCATTCAGACTGAACATGGGACAACATTGGAGCAATACGTCTTTTGACTGAGGACCCTCAATTGTAAAACATGACGTCTGTGGTCCTGGGGTCAAACAGCACCCATGCCCAAGCGGGGAGTTTGGTGGTGTGGTATTTACAGATGATGATTAATGATGACAGATGTTGTTTCCTCTGCACATTTTATTGAAACATCTTGATTGCGATACATCCAATATACTGTGTTCCCCTTTATTGTAATGATGTAATGTAGCTAAAAGAGGTACCGTACATTATTTCTTATGAAGGCAGAAGGCATATAATATGTAGTTAAGTACCAGCTGTTGCAATTTTCATTAATGTCTAAATAAATACATCATAGTGACATTTAGTTACATAGCTGTATCCTAGTATCTGCCTGTTAAATAAATCTTCATTGTTGAATTGCTGAACTACAGTGACAATTAACGCAATTTCTTGAAAAGCCCAATGCAAAGGTCTGTATAAAACTGAGAGAGTTTCATGAATTTTCTCTTTTGTGGCTTCAATACAACCTTATAATACCAATTTAAATATGACTTTTTATGTAATGATTTCCGCACTTTTTAATATGAAAGGTAATTTCACACAAAGTCCAAAGTGAGGATGTAAGCAGTAAAGCTATGTGCTGGATGATTGAGGAGGCACCACATTGTAGGTGATCCTTCTGCAGCTGACAGAGGTATTTTATGCCGGTTCTGAAGATGATTTGGTCGATGTTCAGTATTTCCTCTGGGTGTGAAAGTATAGGTTCAAGTGAGTGAGGTGCAAACAGAGAATTCATATTTTATCGTTACAAAACTGAAGACCTTGGCTGGGATATCCATGGGTGCTTTTCTGCTTCTAACTGAAGAACCCTGCTCAAGCACCTGATCTTTACCTGCGGCTATTACATAGCGCTTGGATTGCTTTGTTACAGGGTAGAGAGACAGTCACAGCTGTAGCGAAGTGCATGTGTCACTCCTGGGGGTGCAGCTGCACACAGGACTACAGAAACATGGGGCCAATAGCATATTAACGGTGTGTGTACACACTACATACCAACATATTAGGTTTTTTAAAAGCCAGTGCACCTCCTCCCCCACCCGGCTGAACAACCAACAGTCTATCAACAACTACAGTCAGGGGGTGATGAGGTGGTGCCCATCAGCAAAGTCCTGCACCCAGGCCTGCGACAAACTGTTACACCAATGACTGAAACCATCGTGCACCCAGGCCTGCGACAAACTGTTACACCAATGACTGAAACCATCCTGCACCCAGGCCTGCGACAAACTGTTACACCAATGACTGAAACCATCCTGCACCCAGGCCTGCGACAAACTGTTACACCAATGACTGAAACCATCCTGCACCCAGGCCTGCGACAAACTGTTACACCAATGACTGAAACCATATTACCATAACATACTTAGTTAAGAGTCTGTCTCTCTTTGGCCAGTGGTAGCAGTGTTAAGATCCACATTTCAACCAAACTATTTAAGCCTCGCCAAAATATTATGATTGGAAACTTTGTGAAGTTTCGTTTCCATCAAACTGGCTTTAAGCAAGTAAACACCAAAATTAAATGATGTGAGATCCTTTGAAGCACTTTTTTTGCATACATTTTTGTATATCAAAATATATTGTAATGTATCCATTGGTCCTTTTCATATACTGAGACAATTAAGTTTTATTTTTATTTTGCAATTTAGGTTTCAATTCATTTCCAATAATTTTTATCGCAAAATCTCTCTTGACAAACAAATCTCCACCTTTACTGAATGGAAAAAAACTTTTTTTGATATTGAAATTGAGTTGATATTTTCCATTTCCATCATGCCCTTTTAATTCAATAAGGCTTAATGTTTATAAAAGCACTTGGATGAAATATGGCTAGTGTCCCACTTTTCATGTACAAACACATACATTGCTCTAGATGTAGTGAGACGTGCGTGTACCATGTGAGTTCACTCATCAAACTGAACACAAACTTTCAATGTCATCTAGATAAGAAAGTGCAACAAGGCATAATTTAAATTCATTTTGTACCACATCAACATATTACCAGCAAAGGTGGACATGTGTTCTGAGGCAGAGTGGGGCTAATTGTACTTCTAATGTTGAACAATGCACAAGGGTAGAGTTTTAAGGCAGCAGCAATAATTGGAGGAACTTGTTACATTAACAGGCAAACCTTGATAAGAAGCTGCCCATTAACATGTTCTCCCCAACCAGACACATTATGGCTGCTACCTGATGTGACCTTGCTTGTGTTAATTAGCATAATGAAGAGATGTGACATGAATGTATTTACTCAGGAAAACCATGTGGTAGTATAAACAATTTGTTTAGAAGTACAGCTGATGTGAATTGCAGATCTGCAGGAATGACTTCATGCAGGTTTCCAGCACCTCAACATGTGTCATGCATGTGTTGGGGAATTATCCTTACCTATACACAATACACTCAGTGCATTAAACAATTGTTTGTAACAGTGTTACATTTGTCTCCAACAAACACATATGCTAACACTTAAGATGAAGCCAAAGACCAATGCTCCAGAGATTCCACATACATCTACATAGGATGTTTTATTAGTCACCCTGAGTTATATAAGGCAGAAAAGCAAAGGTGTTAAGCATCCCCATACATAATTACTGCAAAGGCATTGCTCATTATATGCTCGTCACAATTAGCTGCTGATGGACCACAAGTATGTCATCATGATATGTCATATTCCAACCTTAATCACATATACCCTGGGGAAGTCCAGTATAATAAAAATAAATAGGTTTTTGGAATTTTTGCAGTGTGAGTGAAAATACTGGAGGCTTTCTGAGCAGTAGGTCGAAAGTAATAGACTAGAACTAACTTGTATTCGACCTGTTAAATATGCTCACAATGGTATTTATGACAGGGTGAAAAAGCGATGTTTCCCCATTTATTTAGCAAAGCATCAACCATTCTACCACCCAGAATACACTCAGACACTGATCAGCACCATGGGCGGTGCCGATTGTGGTGGCAAGGCACCTATGCACACCTGCTTCTCAGACAGGTGGTGTCTTGGTATGTCTTGGCACCGTGACTTTTACCTGCAGTTTCCTGTAAGTTTAATCTGCTGAAGACACATTTGACCTTATTTAGCTATTACACTGTGAGTTTCCATACTTATCACATTGCCCTTGCGTGCCTGCTCAATGCACTCATCACACTGCCCTCGCATGCCTGCTTAGCGCACACTTATCACACTGCCCTTGTGTGCCTGCTTAGCGCACACTTATCACACTGCCCTTGTGTGCCTGCTTAGCGCACACTTATCACACTGCCCTTGCGTGCCTGCTTAGTGCACACTTATCACACTGCCCCTGTGTGCCTGTTAAGTGCACTCGTATCACATTGCCCTTGCGTGCCTGCTTAGTGCACACTTATCACACTGCCCCTGTGTGCCTATTAAGTGCACTCATATCACATTGCCCTTGCGTGCCTGCTTAGTGCACACTTATCACACTGCCCCTGTGTGCCTGCTTTGTACACACTTATCACACTGCCCTTGTGTGTGTGCCTGCTTAGTACACACTTATCACATTGCCCTTGCGTGCCTGCTCAATGCACTCATCACACTGCCCTCGCATGCCTGCTTAGTGCACACTTATCACACTGCCCTTGTGTGCCTGCTTAGTACACACTTATCACATTGCCCTTGCGTGCCTGCTCAATGCACTCATCACACTGCCCTCGCATGCCTGCTTAGTACACACTTATCACACTGCCCTTGCGGGCCTGCTTCGTGCACACTTATCACACTGCCCTCGCGTGCCTTCTTAGTGCACAATTATCACACTGCCCTTACGTGCCTGCTCAGTGCACTCATGTGACACTGCCCCTGTGTGCCTGTTAGGTGCACACTTATCACACTGCCCCTGTGTGCCTGTTCAGTGCACACTTATCACACTGCCCCTGTGTGCCTGCTCAGTGCACTCATGTGACACTGCCCTTACGTGCCTGCTTAGTGCACACTCATCACACTGCCCTTGCGTGCCTGCTTAGTGTACACTTATCACACTGCCCTTGTGTGCCTGCTTAGTACACACTTATCACATTGCCCTTGCGTGCCTGCTCAATGCACTCATCACACTGCCCTCACATGCCTGCTTAGTGCACACTTATCACACTGTCCTCACGTGACTTCTCATTGCACGCTTATATTTGTATTATGCAGTATTGTGCAGTTCCCGTAAATAAAATTATATCAATTTTCTCATTTCACTGAGAATAACTTTCACAATAGTACAAATTTCAGCCAATCTATTAATTTAAATGGTGGAGTTTTACAGATGAGAAAAGAGTTACAATTACAATACTATGTAGGTTTAACAAATTATACACGGGTTTGAAAAGAGAAATATTACTATTGCAAACTTGAACTTGAAACCATTTATTTACATCAATTGGTTTTGATTACTCTGTGAATTACTTGTTTTATTATTAATCAAGGAGGATAACTGAACAGGTTGAACATAATGATGAGTATAAAGGTAATGTTTGTTCCTCCCATTTTGAGTTCACCGGCTGCCACTGGTATGTAGCTGCTAGGTATCTGTCTAGCTAACGTTATACAATCAGTTTAATGAAATAGAAGCACCTTTTACTTTAACATTAATTTCTATTAAGGTGAAACATTTTCAGCCTTTTGGAATGTCCATGATAGTTTTAGTAAAGACAAAGTAAAGTCAGGGAGTTAGAGGCTTGAGCACCTGTGTCAGATTGTGGCAGTGGTGCTTCACAGATGAGTGGCTCAAGACAGTCATGTAATTTAACCCATATATACATATACATATTCTCATGTGCAGGACATAAACAAACTCTTTTTCTATGATGAATGTGATTGTTGAGTCTACTCACCTCAGATGTGACCTTTTCAGCTATAGCCATCCTTAAATATCTTCTTTAAATCAAAGCTTTCATCATATCCTCTGAATAAAAATTAAAGTCTGGTTCAAAGTAGCATGGTAAATCTCCACTGCAAGTGTGGCGTACTGCCACTCTGCCTAACATACTGCCCGTCCCCTGAAGCAAGGGTTTTGCATTGACATAATTATACATAATATCAGTAATACATATTTTTGGAAACGGTCGTTTGACTCCCCACCAGACTTTTAATCATGTGATGACGCCTCTGGTGACAACATTGCAATGCATGGTGGGACAATGAGATTCCAGCCAATACATAATAAACTTGACAAGCATTGGCTAGCTATCAGCAACATGTGTGTATGTTTGTATGTGTGCATGTGTATCAAACATTGGTTAAGGGTAATTCTGTGCTGTGGAGAATAATACCTAACAACGTGGGAATTCAAAATCTGTCTGAAAAGATGTATCCAAACATAAGTGGAACATAACCATATTGACGTAAGTACTGCAAAGCCCCAGTTGTAATGGAAGAGGACAGACCATGCACTGCAGCACTGCACTCCCATGCATGTGGCTAATGATACCGCACCACTTTAGTATGCAGGTAATATGTAAGTGTGCTTAGGGCTCCAGCATAGCCATCAGTTACCAATTACAGGACCTATGCTCCTACCTTTCCAATACTCTGATCAACTCCTGTCTCAAGTGAGGGAAGATACTGTTTTTGTAAATTAGAAGATATAGGAAGTGTGTAGAATTTCAGCACAAGCAGGAACTAGCACTGGGGCAGAATGACTTTCAGGTCCTAAATAAATCAATCATCAGGACACAGAGATGCAGGACTAAATAGCAAAGATCCAGAGTTCATCTCCACTGAAAATGTGTAAGAAGAGATAATATACCATTTTTTGGTGTTCAGGATTTAGCATTCAGTTTTGTGTTTACTACAGTGGGTCCTCAGGTTACGACGGTCTCGAGTTACGTTGTTTCGTGGTTACGACGCACTCCCTTAAATTACTTACAAAAAACCTAGTTTGCGGTTTGGTTCGTAAATACGACCACAGAAATAAAGATAAGAAATTGTTCTCTCTTTTTTTTTTATTACTGTTTCATTTAATTACTGTATTTTATATGTCCTTCATGTGTTGTGTGTACAGAGTGAGTGACTTAAGGTGTTAACTTGGGTATAATTTAGGTATAAATTCTGACTTGCGTCGAAAATCGGCTTAGGACAAGTCAATGGAACGGAACTCGTTTGTAAATCGAGGACCCCCTGTATATGTATTTGATAAATTTTTACAGTAAAAAAATAAATAATTTGCAGCTATCTCATATCTTTTCTGCCCAGTGTTTGCTGATTTTCACTTTTTGCAATGTCATGTTCAGGTCATAAACATTTCATGTTATAACGTTTGCTTGATTGCCACAAGATGGCGCACTAACCTACAAGATGGAAGGAGCCCAGTCATTTCAGGCAACTGATATGCTTCTATCCAGCATAAAGCTGAACCAAGCAGGAATGCAAAGAGCAAAAAATGAATAGTAATGTGAGCTCCTTGTTACAAACTGTGTTTAATGTAATAATATGTATAATCATACAGTACATTCTTTTTCCTGTCATAGTCAATACAATCAACTGAAAATATTATGCAAGACAGTTAACTTGGGTCTTTCTGTTCTAATTTGAATTGTGGTTTTGGGGTTGGTGAGTTGATGTCCTCGTAAATATGATGTATGAATGGGGTGACTTGGGACAAAAGCAGATATAGCAATGATGTCAGTCCCATTTAGGTTTTCCCATCAGCCTGACACATCTCAATCCCTCTGCTGCCACAAGTGTGTTTCATTTGTATTTTTACAGCTATGAAATAGTCACAGTAGTGAATGGGAGATTTAGTTCAAGTAAACGATGCACAGAACTGAGTGAACATCGCAATATAGTAGGAAAGAGTGACAAATAAACATGTAGTAAAACAAAATGATACTATATAATGAGACCACTACCTGCCAAACAAGTTTTACATACAGATATGAATTTCCACATACCTTCTCACCCATCAGTGCTCACTGTTTCCGGTTTCCCACCATTCATGCCACTGTTCTACCGTATTTATTGTTTAGTTTTTTAAATGATTTTTCTGTGAACTTGGCCAAACTGTTAAGTCCACCGCTATGACCTGTTTGCACCAGAACAGGAGGGGGACCTCATGATGCAGACTTAGGGAGGGCTAAGCCCACTCAGATGATAAGGTAGCCCACACTACAAAGTGACCATGGGGGAAGGGGGGTTCACTCTTATAGACCTGTTGACTCCATAGCTTTTACACACAAATAGGCATATTTTGGATCAGTCCTCATAATTTCAAATTACCAAATGTACCCATTATACCTTATACCTCCTTATACCTAGAAGCTCCCAGGAAAATCCTGGACTGTAGCTCTGGGGAGTTTTCTCTGTTTTTAACAGCCAGGAGGAGGGCTTGTTCCTCGCTCCCTCCCTTCCCTTCTGTTATTGACTGTCTGGCCTTCTTTGCAAGTCATGAGATGGAATACCCAGGGAGTACTCATACCAAACCAAACCAGGAGCAGCAGCGGCCTTGCTGTGGTGGTTTGGGCTGCTCTTCCTCAGCTGGACTTCCAATGCTTCCTTTCCGCCTACAGCACAGTGCAGTTTTTTGTGGATCTTTGAAGTTATTACTGTATTAGTACTAATTGTTTGGAGAGAAATTGTTGCATTAGAAGGATTTTTCAGCTGCATTGCCAAAAACCTTCTCTTTGGGTGATGTAGCATGTGCTATTCACATGACCTGATTCTGACAGGTCACTTAAGTACAGAGCTGTACTGTCTGCCTGTTTATTCATTTAAAACCCCACAGTATTTTATACATTTCCAATTACTTGTGCACAGATATCACAGAGTAAGTGAGTATTATGGGATATTTTAAAGACTGGATACATCGAAAACAATTCTTTTTATAATAGGATTTTAAAAACTTTTAATTCTTTTCCCTAAAATTGCCTGTATGATTTATTGGGTATTTTGTTTTTTTTTTTTATAATCATAACAGCACCTAAACTCAGTGTGGTGCCTGCACTGGGTTACTTTGCTGAGTAAACACTTAAAAACTGACATGCCCAGAGTCTCTAAGAGGTAAGGTCACCCATTATACGATCAACAGATGTCGTAACAGGTTTAGCTGCTTACACAAGAAGATTGAGGATATTCACAATACGGTGCATACACTGTGAAAAATGCGAATAACCATATCCGTCATATTACATAACACTTCACTGATGTGTAAGAGGAGTGTAGGAAGAAAAGCCCTTGCAAAGAAATAACAGGACATTGTTTAAAAAAAAGAAAAAAAAGAATTTCTACTGTGTTAAAAGTTTCCTGCTTGCTTCTGCAGTGTATGCTTTTAAATTCTGCTGCTGTTGCAAGACAAGATTATACATAATTGCTGTAGATTATTGGATATAGTAATGGTGGCTTTACACTCTGTCCTTGTGTAGCCTAAAGTGCTCCATAATTGGACCTTTCTGACAACACTTGTGTCAAGAAAACAAGACTCAAAGCGGGAAAACACTCAACAGCACCTGTCAACACCACGGACTTTGGAGAGGAAATGATAGCTGCATCAAAACAAAAACAAAGTGATTATTTAAAAAGGATTCCCCCTTTCAGAGGACCACTTCATTTGTTTAAAATATTAAACTATTTTTGTAATGGTATTAACGTCGGGGTGTATTACAGAAAGGAGCTTTAACAAACCCTGAACTTAAACCTGAGTTCCAGAACAGTCTAAGAATTTGTTCAAATAACCAAGTTGAACCTGATTGAGGTGTGAAAGTAAATCATCATTAGTGGAGTGCAGATAACAGGATGCACCATGGCAATGAGTCAAAAATTCCCAGAGCTTTGTACACGTGTGCGGCAACTCCATATTTCACTTACATTTTTACTCCCAATTTTCAGTCAAGAAATAGGCTTTTCACACTGCACTTAGCCCAGGCTAAGACACTTTTCACACTGGCACAATCCTGCCACATTCCAAAGTTGGCTAACCCCAAATTTAGCCAAGGGTTTGCTAGACCTGTTCCAGAGCAGGGTTTGCCCTGTGTTCGCAGAGTTATCCCCTGAAAATCGACTAGACACTGGGCTAAATAAACAATGGAACTCTCGAATGTGAACATTACTTGTGTGTTCCAACGGACATGCAACCCAGGGCTAGTGGAAGTGCAGTGTGAATCATATAGATCTGGGCTCAGGTTAACCCTGGGTGCAGTGTGAAAAGCTTAAAATATTGTCGTCTTATCCGGACTGCAACTTTATCTTTCAGTAAAAAGTAACAGGGCAGCGGCAGCAAAAGAGCGTGAGTTAGTGTGGGAAAAAATTACTGACCGAGTAAACAAGTTTAAAATAAGTTTTTAACGCTATAAAGTTGTATAAAGCGTAGTCTACTTATACAATCCGCATAAACCTATTGTAATTCTTTAAACAAAGATCATGGATTGTTGATTCAATCATTGCTTGTAAATTATGAAAAAGAATTTGAACACATGTGGAAATTGACACAATGTCACATACCCTTTCTGGGGTGATCCTAGAAGTCAAGGACAGACCCTGGCCTGGCACTTTTGGTGTGGGTAGTATCACATATTAGCTTCACAATGCAGAAGGTCAATAGTAACGGCAGTGTAACACTAATTGTAACAATAAAGTGGCTTTGCTAATGTATCTGCATCTCTGATGTTATAAAGAATTGTAAAAAAAAAAAAAAAAAAAAAAGGGGGCAGTGTATAAAATTGGAACCGAACTGAGGTCGAATCCACCTCAGTAACGTTTTAAAAGTGAGGCTGGAGAATGTTGCACAAATAACTAATTTTGCAGAAAAACTGTAGTGTTTGGAAGCGTAATCACCAGGGAAGGATAAAATATCTAATCGGTTTCTACTCACAATGTAAAGATGTGCAAATTATTTGACCTTCTTTCTCGACAAGATCACATGCAGCAGGCTTGATGGGTGTTCTGATGAGTAATTCGGGTTATTTGAAGTAAACCTGCTCCCAAGCAGATCTGCTCTAGAGTTATTCAGATCTCTGTTTTTGGAACAGAAAAACCTGCTCCCAAGCAGATCTGCTCTAGAGTTATTCAGATCTCAGTTTTTGGAACAGAAAAACCTGCTCCCAAGCAGATGTGCTCTAGAGTTATTCAGATCTCAGTTTTTGGAACAGAAAAACCTGCTCCCAAGCAGATCTGCTCTAGACTTATTCAGATCGCAGTTTTTGGAACAGAAAAACCTGCTCCCAAGTAGATCTGCTCTAGAGTTATTCAGATCTCAGTTTTTGGAACAGAAAAACCTGCTCCTCAGCAGATCTGCTGTAGAGTTATTCAGATCGCAGTTTTTGGAACAGAAAAACCTGCTCCCAAGCAGATCTGCTGTAGAGTTATTCAGATCTCAGTTTTTGGAACAGAAAATCCCAGATTTCCATACTCTAGCTCAACAAACTCGGGTTTGTTAAAAAAAAGCCTGCTTCCAGAAATACCCCCCTGGAAGGTCTATGAGTACAGTTTTTTCCCCCCACAGAGATACCCTTGCCATAAGGTTACTGCTTGCTTGGTTCACTTAACACAGTTAGAGGGATAATTGGAATCAGCTGTTTTGATTGGGTACACAATCAGACCTGCCCAATGTGTCTGACAAACTTTGCCAGTAGAATAACACTCCCAGCAAATTAGGATCCTCATGTCATGAGCAAAAGAAATTTGTGAAAGCCTCTGAAATACTTGTGTAAAGCTATTGGTTTCTAAGTTGTTATATCACTTTAACCAAGCTTTCCTGAAGTGAAGTTACAGCCATATTATTTCAATGGAAGTTCTTTGTCACCATAATGAGCAAGGCCTGGAGGTCACAAAGAACCCTAGAAGAAGATCCACAGGCTGCAGGCCTCTCCTACCTGAGCTCAGGACACTCAGGTCAGTGTTCATAATTCAGAGTGTCACTGATGGGAGGGTGACAGAGTGGAAGCCACTGCTCACTAAGAAGGAAGATGAATCCACATGTCAGGGCTTTTCTGCAGTGTTGGGAGTCATTGTGACATCCTTGGTTTGGTGGCAAAAACCACACACTGCATTCCACAGTCTCAGCTGATTTGTTATTGGTTCCTTTTAATTGGGTACATTTTGGTCTGAGAAGCAGTATGAAACGTTCAGAATGCAGGTCAGGGAGCAAATCCTTTTTCACAGTACTGTAGGGTCATTATGTACCATTTTTCAGAGAAGTAGTTGATGCAGGTTTATTAAACATCAATGAAAACAAATGACAGGTTCAGTGTTTTTGTCTAGTATGTCCCTTTGCAAAAATAAAGTTATTCTATTCTAGTTGACAGCTTTAGCCTCTGATTGATGGATGTCCAGTGCTCAGGTGGTTGTCTGCTGCCTCCACTAAAGCATTTTCTTGGGTTCATGAGTGTGTCCGAGAGGCCTAAGGCTCATAATGAACTCAGCGAATTCAGGATCATGCTGGCTGTATTGAAAAGGCCAAAACAATTATCTTCTTGGAACACTGTTGCTGTTTCTTCAGCCTCAGATTAAAAGGGAAGCATTGCTTTAATCTATATTTTCTCTGTGAAGGAGAAAGTTTTTATTGGTAATAATCAAGGTGGCATAACATGAATTACAAAGTTTGAAGAGGGAAAGAAAATATGAAGCAAAATAAGAAAATGTAGTCACATAACCATACAATATATGTGAATGATCAATATATAAATTAATATATAATTATATAAATGAATATAGAATGAACATATCTAAAAAACAGATCTAACAAAGAGACCAAAATGAATAGATTGAATTAGTTTTCAGCTAAGTTAGCTCATTTTGGAATTGAGGCCCTGCCACATTTTTATTCCAGCCTTTTCTGGCCAGTGTTTTTGACATAAAAATACTTAAAATGGAAAATGAGAGCTGTCTTCTTTGTAATTCCTCTGCATTCAGGTGAATAGTTATTTTGAGCCATTAGGTTGAAATTCAGTATGATGTCTGTGTCAACAACACCAAAAAGAGTGAATCCACACATCTTGCAACTGAATATCAATGAAACAAAAGCCACATCTGATCAACACATGCATAAACTGTCACTGTTTCCCCAGAAAAGTTAATTTATGGTGTAATAATGCTTGCTTTTTGCCTTAAAGTCTCTGATATGTTCAGATTATGCTGCTTGTTCAAGAACTCTTGAGGACTTGTATTGCAAGAATTGTGTAATTTTGTGTGAATCAAAGATGCTCTATACACAGATGAGATGGTCAGTTCCTGTGTTGTCACACCGTCTGTTCTCCAGCTTAACCTAACAGGGAGAAGCGGACATTCTTTCCCCTTGTCCTTAGCTTATCACTGGGCAGAGAGGTGCTTCCTCTGAATTGGGACAAAAAGTAAGGACTAAGGGCCTTATTTTGAGGGTGCACAAACAGTCACTGACAGAGGATTTTGCATGTTTAGATTATTTTTGGGATTTCATTTATTTATATTAGCGTCGTGGTTGTAGTAGTACTATTATTAAGAAGCAAGTGCAATAATCTAATAAAAATAATAATTACATGAATTTGTTATGTGCAGTCCTGATATTTTCGGGGACAAATCCATATTTAGGGGCCTTCTAAGAAAAGCCTAAGTCACCCTTTGTTTTTATATGGGACTTAAGGACACACAGAAGCCCTGACCTTGCAAGAAACATTAAATAAGCCACACTAGGTTAATGGCACACCAATACCGATCTGTTATGTTGTAAATCATCAAATGGCAGTGTGTTTATCAATGTGATGTTTGCACAGACACACAGCCCTCAAGAGTTTAAATGATTGTTTGTACTTAATCCATAGATATTTTGTTGCCCCAGTTGCCTGACCAAATCAACAGCAAAGCAATTAATTCATGGGCAGGAGACTGTTTGTGGCAGTCAAAGATCTGTTCCCAAAAGGATGAATGCCTCTCGAGATTACCAGACTGTTTACTCTAGGAATGTTATATTCGGTCTACCAGTCATCTTTTGTAGCGGCTGATTTAAATGCAGAATAGAAGCGAGGAACCATGCTATTTTTCTATGGCTGTAGAAAGGATATGAAAGGTTCCACACTCCACTAGGCACCACAAGTGTGATTTTGAACAGGACATTATGAATGGCTAGCTCAGGGAATTAGAGGTTTTATGCATTTGTCACAAAATAAAACCTCATGTAACATAATATTTGAGGGCATGAGAAGAACATTTTGTTTATATAGTTAAACATACATTTTGATCATGCGGCAGGAACATCAGCTCAATACTAATTATTTTGTTTATTTTGTAATAAATATATATTAAAATAAATAATATTATAAGCTTAAGTTTATTATGTAATTGCATGGTATTTACACATGAATGACCGTAGTTGAAATGTCTTCTCCAGTTTTTGTTTGGAATTGATGAAAAGGCAGCAACCCTATTTAACATTTGCATCGAGAATTTTTTTTTTGTTTTTGCAATCTTGTACTGTATAATGCAGGAAATCATGTGGAAAAAAAGTCACAAGCTTCTAACTATGTCAGAAAAAAGTGTCTAACACAATGAAAGTCATGCACAGGACTACACTAGACATGGGTGGAGATGTAATATGCACGTCTACAAGCAGTTCATGCGTGTGGCCTTTGTGTTTTTGTTGCCATGGAAATACTGGTATCATTACGCATAACCTTACAGCACATACATTTATGACTTTTCAGTGCAAAGTTCCAGTGGCACCCAAAACATAAGACATCAAGTGATAGTTTTCTGTCAGTTTTCCTGTGGCATTTTTTCGGCGTTCAATATAATTGTTAATTTTTCATGAAACATTGTTCTCTGTAAAATGTCAGGTTGAACTTAGAAATTAATTTGTGTGATCAACACATTTGTAAGGATTTATCAGAGCATTTTTAAATCTGTATTCTGTGCCCACTCCACAAAAATGAAGTTCCTTTCCATTGATGGTGGTTTGAGGAACCGTGCCATTTACAGTGCCTGCATGTTGATGATCTTAAGGGAACTGTGTTCCTTAATTGGGGGCCAAGCAGTGAAACTATGCAAGCACCCATTGAGTTTCTACCTTATTATTATTATTATTATTACGCATAATCATCTTGTTCTTCTGCCATTGAAGTCTATGGCAGCCCCTAGGACCATATGGTCAAAAGTTTTGAAATTTGGCATACTGGGGACAGTCCCCTGATTCTTTTCATCAAGCTTCATGTCTGTGCCTTGAGCACTCTACCACCACCAATGGGTCAAAGTTGGAGGTGCAGTTTCTTTTGAACTGTATGCCCGATTTTCAAAAATAAGGACATTGGATTCCTTGGATCAAGCCAAGTTCAACCCATGATGTCAATTTCTGCCATATTGAATTTTTCACCATATTGGAGATCATTAAAAATGTTTAAAAATTCTTCACAGGCCAAAAATTTTGTCCAATCTTCCCCAAAATTGGCACAGATGATGTTCAGACCAAGCCTCACAAAAGTTATCAGATGGATTTTTGATTATCAAAACCATTTGTCCATTATAGCCAATCGAAATTGGTGATGACGCCACCAAACAGGAAGTGAGGTCATATCTCAGCAACTCTGATGCATTGACACCAAACTTGGTATATGGACACAAAACCCTATTCTAAGGATGCCCAAAAAATGTTGTGTCATTTGACCACTGGGGACGCTGCAATAAGCAAAAATGTGTCTTGGCTAATAACTCGATGTGTTTGCCTTGAAATATTTATTCCTGAGTCTTGTGATGTCTTGTGAGATCCCAAGGCTGAGACATGGCAACTTGTCATGTCAACCTAATTGATGCAGCCGCCATATTGGATTTTATTGAAAGGTGTGAAAATTTTTCACGGGCCACAACTTTTGTCCAATGTTCACCAACTTTGGCATGGATGATCTTCAGACCAAGCCTCACAAAAGTTATCAGATGGATTTTTGATTTTCAACTGATTGTCGGTTACAGCTAATTGAAATCTGTGGCAAAATCACCAAACAGGAAGTGAAGTCATATCTCAGATCAAGGCTTTGATGTATCAATATCAACCTTGGTAGGTGGACTTGGGACCCCTTCCTGAGGATGTGCAAAAAATTTGGTGTCATCTGACCTCTGGAGGATGCTGCAGTAAGCAAAATTTGTCCTCCCTAATAACTATTGATGTGTTCGCCTGATTCTTATGTGTGATGATACCTTAGGACTGCCGTCAGTTAGGTTGCCATGACAACCTGTCATTTCAACCTAATTGATGCAGCCGCCAAATTGGCCAAATCAAAGGCAAACAACCCAAACAGGTTGTGAGCTCATATCTCAGTTATCTTTTGTC
This sequence comes from Albula goreensis, assembly GCA_022829145.1. NCBI lineage: Eukaryota > Metazoa > Chordata > Actinopteri > Albuliformes > Albulidae > Albula > Albula goreensis. Next base: position 987,694 of record CM040750.1, on the reverse strand, counting down.
AACTGACATAAAACTTCCTATCAGTGCTTACAGCCATGCTTTTAACATGATCAGATCAAGTTGCCATGGCAACTCTGCCCTGCTGGACTGCTTGGCCCCCTCATTGCTGCTTGCAGCTATATTTATGTGTTAAGATTGTTACTACAGTACCTTGGTTCACCTCTTAAAGCTGCCAAGGGTTTCCTCTCTCTTTCTGTGGCCAGTTGTCTAGGAAAGGTATCCTGTGCAAACAGCATAAACAATTACAGTTCCTTTGATTTTTCATTGGAAGCATTTTGATTTTCATTTCCTCTTCCTTTCATCACAGGACTCTGTTCTCTCAGCAACTGTGACAAAAGCCAGTGACTCTACAGCTTAGCGAAGATGAGATTTTCTTTAGCTATTTCATGAAACAAATTGTTGGTGGTAACCCCCGTAAAATGTCAGGTTGAAATTAGAAATTAATTTGTGTACTGGAAACTGAAAATGTTTTAACCAATAGCTCAGTTTATTTTTTCCTCTGACAAATGAAATTTAGAGCATGTGGAAGGCATCAGTGGTGTTGGTTTTGCTGTCAGCTTTATTTGCTTTGAAAAAAACACGGTACAGCCGACGTGAGACTGTTAAAATATTAGCTCATGTAATTTTAAGTTCCTTGCATTAATATCTGCTGTGTTGTTCTGTTAATCATAGCCATTTTTGAATGCTGAGTACTCCTACTATTTGTTTAGCTGTTTGAAGGCTCATATTTACAATTGGGACAAATGCTTTGCTGCTGTTCTTAAGTATTTTGAATGAAGGAGTGAACCATGCACAATGTCTGATGCTGCATACTGTGGCTCCTTGGTTCATTTCTTACATAATGCATATACATAAAACATCCATTCCGTGTTTACATTTTAAACACTTTTTTATTGCAGTATCAAAAAAAATACCAAAAACCATATAAAGCACTTAAACACCTCTTGTACTATTTTGTTTTTATTTGTATTATTCAGTGAATGGTTGAACTGAATAAAACTGTAAATGTAAACCTGATTTGGAACTTGTATAACAGTGGGTTAATGAAGAACTCGTTCAACAGAACATTAAATACATTTGAGTTTATTTGATTTCATTGTGCAGTTGAAAGCCTGTGAAAGGGATTCAGTTTGATAAGCATCCAGTTCATCTCAGTTTTTTTATTGTTTATTTTACTGTTATTTTACTGTTTTGGTATTCACACAATGTGGTATATCATACAAAACATTGATCTTAAAAAATGAAAATTACTGAAACAAAATACAAGAGAATCTCTGTTCTCAGTCCTTACAATAAACTATTAAGACATGTACAGGAGAATGACAAATACTCTTCACAACAGCTGAATATCTGGTTAGATAGGTATTAGTAAGAAATTGCACTTCATTACATACATACAAATACATTACATTGGATTTAAACAAAAGCACAATTAATTACAGGCATACTTTGCAAAAACATGTAAAAAAAAAATGTATTTTCCTTTTCCCTTATTTCCCATGATCACATGACATTCTTATGTTATGCTATGTTATGCATTCCAAAATAACCACATTCACAAAATATGTCTTTAGATAGTGTTTTATAATCAGCCCGTAGGTAGTCTGCCAACCACTTTGACACCTATTTGTGCCACATGAGTGTGTGAGTGTGTGAATAGACTGAGGGAAATCGGGGCAGAGGTATCAGGCTAAAGACAGGCTAAGAAGCAGACCTATCGTATGAGGTGAGATCAGGCTAAAGACAGGCTAAGAAGCAGACCTATCGTATGAGGTGAGATCAGGCTAAAGACAGGCTAAGAAGCAGACCTATCGTATGAGGTGAGATCAGGCTAAAGACAGGCTAAGAAGCAGATCTGTTGTATGAGGTGAGAGCTCTGCGGTATCAGGCTAATGACAGGCTAAGAAGCAGATCTGTTGTATGAGGTGAGATCAGGCTAAAGACAGGCTAAGAAGCAGATCTGTTGTATGAGGTGAGATCAGGCTAAAGACAGGCTAAGAAGCAGATCTATCGTATGAGGTGAGATCAGGCTAAAGACAGGCTAAGAAGCAGATCTGTTGTATGAGGTGAGATCAGGCTAAAGACAGGCTAAGAAGCAGATCTGTTGTATGAGGTGAGATCAGGCTAAAGACAGGCTAAGAAGCAGATCTGTTGTAAGACAGGAGAGCAGGTATCAGGCTAAAGACAGGCTAAGAAGCAGATCTGTTGTATGAGGTGAGATCAGGCTAAAGACAGGCTAAGAAGCAGATCTGTTGTATGAGGTGAGATCAGGCTAAAGAAGCAGATCTGTTGTATGAGGTGAGATCAAAGACAGGCTAAGAAGCAGATCTGTTGTATGAGGTGAGATCAGGCTAAAGACAGGCTAAGAAGCAGATCTGTTGTATGAGGTGAGATCAGGCTAAAGACAGGCTAAGAAGCAGGTATGAGGTGAGATCAGGCTAAAGACAGGCTAAGAAGCAGATCTGTTGTATGAGGTGAGATCAGGCTAAAGACAGGCTAAGAAGCAGACCTATCGTATGAGGTGAGATCAGGCTAAAGACAGGCTAAGAAGCAGATCGTATGAGGTGAGATCAGGCTAAAGACAGGCTAAGAAGCAGATCTGTTGTATGAGGTGAGAGCTCTGCGGTATCAGGCTAATGACAGGCTAAGAAGCAGATCTGTTGTATGAGGTGAGATCAGGCTAAAGACAGGCTAAGAAGCAGATCTGTTGTATGAGGTGAGATCAGGCTAAAGACAGGCTAAGAAGCAGATCTGTTGTATGAGGTGAGATCAGGCTAAAGACAGGCTAAGAAGCAGATCTGTTGTATGAGGTGAGATCAGGCTAAAGACAGGCTAAGAAGCAGATCTGTTGTATGAGGTGAGATCAGGCTAAAGACAGGCTAAGAAGCAGACGTATCGTATGAGGTGAGATCAGGCTAAAGACAGGCTAAGAAGCAGATCTGTTGTATGAGGTGAGAGCACTGCGGCATCAGGCTAATGACAGTCTAAGAAGCAGACCTATCGTATGAGGTGAGATCAGGCTAAAGACAGGCTAAGAAGCAGATCTGTTGTATGAGGTGAGATCAGGCTAAAGACAGGCTAAGAAGCAGACCTATCGTATGAGGTGAGATCAGGCTAAAGACAGGCTAAGAAGCAGACCTATCGTATGAGGTGAGATCAGGCTAAAGACAGGCTAAGAAGCAGACCTATCGTATGAGGTGAGAGCACCACACAAGTGTGATCTTAGGTGAAGTGTACAGATGACCAACATTTAAAAAACACTTCCTCTGTCTGTTTTACTTTAATGCCTTTTCGGAAGGAGACGTCAGGACGGAACTGACTTCAGGTCACTAAAGAGGTTATCTCCACATAATGTGAAACCATAATGCATTTTTAAGACAAAACACATATTTAAGCCAGCAGTAACACAATTTCCATGTCAGGATGTAAAATGCCCTGCAATGCAGAGTACACAGAGTGCTATGTGAATTACATAATGCAGACAAAGATATGATTGTGTACATGGCTGAATAGATAGATCATTGTATACATGGCTCAATAGATTTTTAAAGCAGCTTTGGTGGGACTTTAAATCATTATAAATGACTTCCTTCTTAGGAAACATATCAGCTTGCAAATGGCTAATTTTTGCTTCTATTTGCAGTTTACTTGTTGTGGGCCTATGGACAGCTATAAAGAGATATTTCACACTGTCTGAAAATGAAACAAGGATTGTGAAATTATGAAGTTTATTTTATATTTAAACAACTGTATGTGAACATCTGGTAGATCTTACACACAGTTTACATAATTTTAGGAGATTCTGTAAAAAGAGAAACATCCTTACAGAACAGACCTTTCTCTTGGGACATCATGGACATTGTTTACCAGTTAATGTACAAGCAGAGACATGGTTCACATGGAGAATGTAAGACAACACAAAACACAGTCAAGCTGGTCATAGACAAAAATGTATTTTGTACAGAAAATAACTAGTGTGGATTCAGGCAGATCGGTCTCTAGAGCAGTGGTTCTTAAATTCGGTGCTCAGCCCCCCTGTGTATGCTGCTTTTCATTCCAGCCGCAGCTGTAATCCCTGAATCATAGCAGGCTGCTCATTGCTCTTAATCAGACTCATTCAGTGTGGTGAGGGATGATGTACCGTCTTATACCACATTCATATCCGAAGTATCATAAGCATGTTCATATTTCATATCCCAGGGCAGGTAAACTATCGCTCAGATAAAGGAATACTTTCATTCTCTCACTGAGCTAAGGCATAGGGTTTCTTTGAAACACACTTGATTAAATTGTACACAGAAAGGTGGTTCAGTGGAGTCTGAGATAGTGAAAGTGTGCACACTTGGTCACTGTATTAAACTGTTTGACAGACAGTGAGGAAAGCAAATGGCAATGAGCCAAAATAGCCATGTGTTAATATGAAAGAAAAAAGCTAGTATATCATACACTGTGCGTTCAACAACTTATCAAGTAATTGAATGAAACAAAAATCAGCATGCATACACTGCCCAAGAGAAGGACTGCTCTGGAGTAAGTTTAAATTCACTGTTAGCCCTATTGACTGCTGTCCAGCGGTGGAAACCCCAGCCTCAGAAAGCAGAATTCCCAGCGTGTATGTGCTCCACCCATGAGTAGAACAGCGGATTGTAATTAGCACAACTCCCCAGCCAGGCAGGAGATCAAATGAGTGAAGTTCTTCTGCTTTCTTAAGCCAGGGTTTCCACATTTGCAACTTTGTACCATTTTCTATAATTTATAATGATCTGTAATGTATAACAATCATTTGAAAATCATTTTCAATATTTTCACCAATTGTTTAAACACAGAAAAAATAAAATCTTAAGCGCAGGAAGGAGATATTAAAATGAAATGTGCTCCTCTCCTGTTTAAAGTCATGTTTGACAATGGCAGCTCTGGGTCACATTTTTTGGGAGAAAAGGGATTGTTGAGCCTGAAATGCTTGTTTAATGCACATGTTGATTCAAGACAGTGGTAAGAAGGTAAGAAGTCAGGACTTTTAGTCAGGACTTTTTACTTCGCTTTTGTATGAAAGGTGAATGTAAAAGTAGTCCGAATAGCTTTACTAACATTTGTGTGGTTAAGCAGGTAAGCAATATTTTGATAATGAACGTGCACATAAAGACAAAAAGTAATTGACACACTCAGTGCCCTACAAGCAGTGTGTCAAGCCTAAAGTGCAGTTTATTATAGACTACCGTGTACTTTGAGGCACTCAAAACCTTACAATGAATGATATTTCAGTAATAATGTTAAAAGTTATGTTAAAAAGTTGGCTCCACAGCAGTTGTTAGCTATAGCTACCACTGGACATTTTGTTTGTTCCTTTTAAGTTTGTTTATTTAAGTTTTCTTAAATAGTGATTGGTTAAATAGTGACTGGTACAAAAAATATAAGTGATAATAAAGGATTAAAGTGCAATATTTATTGATTAGAAAATTGCCTGTATGTCTGTTTTATGAAAGATTGGCAGCTGGGTATCATAGTGATGGGCCTATTGTATGAGCTGTTTCATTTATTACATTTCATTTATTATCAGAACTCTGATGGGTAGATTCTTCTCAGGATGGCAAATGAAGAATCTAATCTAATCTAAATCTAATCTCATGTTCCAAAAGCACCACTGGGCAATAAATAAAGTCAGTAGGTATTATGATTGTGCTCTAATACTCCTGTTTAAGCAATTAATATGCAAAAAATGTGAGAAGACTTTTATTGTTTGAAATTTTATTGTGGTGGCTAAAAATTCAAATATAATTTTAAAGACAAAAACTGATGTGATATGAAAATTTGGCAACAACAAATTCAAAAAGAGGAACGAGGTTAACTCATCCGTGAAAATCTATTTTCTATATTTGTCTACATGAAGCCTTCTGTATGCAACAGATAGTTGAAGGTTGTGAGCTATCAATCTACCTCTCTGTCTTAGACCCTGTTTACACTTGGCTTTAAAATTCGTTTTGGTGATCCGAACACAAGTGCACAGCTAAGACACATCGCCGTTCACACCTGTGTCTATCATTCGTCTCCAGGGTTTCCAGCTGACCACATGTGTTCAGATTTTGTTACTGCCTACATCACTTTTCCTGTTACGTCCTTGTTGGGGACGCATCAGGATGCCGTAGCGTTTACGCTACAAAAGATATCCCTGTGCTCCAGACCACCTCGGCAATTAGTTTGCGTGATCGGATCACAGTGTGTCTTGGTGGTCGTTTACACTTGTATGTAGCACTGTCCACTTGTGATCCGACACATTTTAAAGCCAAACAGTGTAAACAGGGTCATAGAGAAGCAAAGTGAATCATAGGACATGTATATTGCTTTGAGCCATTGTTGCTGCTCTCAGTTTTACGTGTTGCAAAGCGAAACACAAAACTAGGTGTACAGTAGTTCACCCACAATTTTAATCAAGATGAAGTACATATAGCCTCGACTCTAGAACTCCAGACGCTTAATGTCTTGTGGAACAAGAATTGTATTGGTTCTTTGGCATAGGCTGTTTGCAATTTGTTAAAAAAATGTATCAAGCTTAATCTGTACAGTATGCACTATCATCCACAGACATGGTCAGAGAATGCGCTGTTTGAGTTACATGGTTTTATTTTCTACTGAGGAAGAACAAATGGAATGTTTATAAGTGTTTATTAACTGCATATGCTGGTCAAAGTAATATTTAGGTGAAGATCTTGCTAATAGAGAATTTGTTTTTGGATCATGAGATAAATGATCACCACAGTTGGAGTTGCAGTTGGTGTTGTTTGGCCTGAATTCATTTGGCAATGGCATGTTCTCACCATGGTTCAAAGTCTTATTTTATTGAATGGGTCCGCTTGCTTAGTGCTTAGCTTGCTCAATAATCTCACAGTTTAATGATGGCTGGATACCTTGGGCCAGAAATGTTTGGCTAATTTGTCCATTTATTATGAAAGAACCACCAGAACTCTCAGTCTAGTTCTGAAGTCCTACCCTAGCAATGTCATCTTGGTTTCACTTGGAATTTCCCCTTGCATGAGTTTGTATTGTTTTTTTTTTTAATTACACAGTAAAAGAACTAAGATTTTTAAACTGTTACTGAAGTTTTGTTGGATGGACTACTTCTTTGTTGTTTATGATACTTGGTTAGAATTATTGAACTCTCTGGGCAGTGGGCAGCACAGACCTGATTTATTACAACCAATACCCTGAAAAGCAATGATGAGGACTCCAGCCTACAAAAGCACATCCCTGAGAGTAGATAAGGAAGTTTGTAATGGTCCCAGTTATATTCATTGTTTTATCAGTCATAAATACATTTAAAAATGTATTCTGTCATACTTTGACAGCCTGCATATTTGGCTAATAACTGTTGTATGTTGGACAAGTGTGGCTGCAGTACATGTGTAAAAAGTTAATAATTGTATAGAAGTAAATTATAGATTACTTCAAAATACGTAAAATTTATTTTTTTGCACTACAGTCCTCCAACTTACAGCCAATTCTATAGGTAGCAGTTGAAATAGCTTTTACTCTGGAAAAATCATTCAGACCCACCGATGTTTCATACTTTCTATTTAAGCATCAAACATATTCTATTTATAGCGTACATTACTTTACCACTTCATAATTTACATCATTCTACAAGGATTTTGGACTTCAGGTGGTCAGACCTCCAGCAGAGTACTCCCTTCACAATTCACCCTTCTTCTGGAAATGTCGGAAGCCAGCCTTTAGCTGCTGAGGGCTGATCATTTGCATTTTTATTCTGATGCTAATTGGGTCAGTCCTAACCTGCCAAAAATGATGGGGTGGGGGATATTCAGTTCAGTCCTCAAAAGCATCGTTTAAACTACTCATATTTTAATTTAGATGGACTTCAGTGACAGTTGAGAAAAGGAGGAAGTAAACTGAGTAACTGAGTACCCTGTTTCAGAAAAACTCCACGGAATTCCATTTGACTGACCCTGCTCATAAGGATGATCTTGGGAATAAATGCCAAAGTGTGATTGAATGCTGGCCTGACATGTGTACCACTGACCTGTGCTTTGCTTAGGCCTTCTTAACATAGGCCATAGTGTGAGAAAGAATTCTGTAATTACAGACATTAAAGTTTTTTTTTGGTGACAAGTGGATCTTCCTATGTACATGTCATGTATATTTTCCAACTACATACCAATTACAGTTCCAGATACTGGTTCAGACAGCTTACCATTCATTCTCTAATAATAGGGTAATATGTGTGAGAATCGTTAATTCATTCCCTCTGCTGTAGTTAATCAACCAAATACTCAAGCTTGAATCAAATGGTGCGATGTTATCAAACTCAGTCTTCCTTATGGTCCTCTAAGGGTATCCCGGATTCAGTTGCAATACACACATATACACAATGTCTTAACTGACATTTGGCTCAATTTTGATGAGAACAATAGTGAAAACAGACATGGGCAATAATGTAGTAGCTCATTTCATCATTTGCTAATGTAATATTTCTTTCTTCTGCTTTTTTATGGTGTTCAACAAGGGAATTTGCATCAACATGTGCACAGTGATGCAATAAGAGGTGAGTCAATGAAAAGCACTCCTTTATGTGAAATTTTCATGTCAATTCATTTGCATTTTCTCCAATATAGACAACCTCTTAACTCTAACATGATGTGCAATTGTGGTTGCATAAGTTTATAGGCAACTAATTTGACTGTCCCATTCGTTCAGTGTGGGTGTTACACCTCATCAACACTGAGGCAAATCATTCAAATAACTACCATGTTAAATGCTACCAAATGTGACAGGCTGCATCTGTAAAGCAATACATAACACTGAAATCTAAAATTTTGTCCTTCTAATTTTTCCTTTTTGCAAGGCTGCTCACTCAGTAGTTTACAGGTTACCATAACAATTTTTGTGTTCAAATAAATTACTGGCTTGTGAACATTTGGTGAAATTTCTATCCTGGTTTTTATTTTTGGCATGGAATGATGAAATAAGGTGATTCTGTGTCACCTCTGGAAGGAAGAACCACTTGATGGAAAAACATATGATTTGATTGGCCAGATGCAAAAAAGGATTTGGCATTGTATTAGATTAGTATTCTGACATGTATTCAGCCCATGGGTGCCTCCACAAATCTTAAATGGTAGGCTGTGTGAAACCAGGGTGCTTGTCATAGTAGCCTGTATGAAATTATCACAATGGGCCTGATTGGTGCAAGTGAAAAATTATCATATTTTATAATAATTATTATAAAATTATGTAAAGCTATATTAGCAACATTTAAGTAAATGCAAAGAGCCAGTTACAATAACTGACCCCTTTGCTAACAAATGCAGCCAGAAATAATAATATTGCTAACTGTAAAGTCCAGCTGTTCTATTGTTGTTGGCTGCTGTGATTTTAACAACCTACAACAAAAACTAACTGAATATATTATGGATAGTAGAGGTCCTGTCAACTATAAAATAGCCAGTGTAGCTAAAATTTAATAATTAAACAGCTCATAGCTGCTTTTGAATGGTCAACATTGTGCTATATTACCTTTGGTTACAATATGTTAGCTAGGGATGGCAGAGTCGTCCTGCCCATTGTTCCGTTAGCCTCCTGGCATTTGACTCCTGTTTTGCTTTTGGTGCCCCTCCCTAACTCATTGAAGTTTTAGGAAATCAGTCACGTTCAGTTTTTCCACAGAATCAGCCACCAAAATTCAGGCACATACTGTCGTTCACCTCAAACTCTAACGTGTTCTTTTTAAATTTATTCAGGAAAAGGCAGTGAAAGGTATGTCCTGTGAAAATAAACAATATAATCTATCTACATGAGAAGAATCAACATATATACTTGTATAGCCTCGCTATAGAAGGTTGATGGCAACGTCCTTTTATTTTTGTCCTGAATAAACAGTCGATTACAGGTGTTCTGACGCGAATTGCCCTGGGGCAGCTCAAACGGTCGATTACAGGTGTTCTGACGCTAATTGCACTGCTCTACACCTCTGTCTGCACCCCCTCCACAGACTAAGGTCATTCATTCTTCTTAAACTGATCTCTCATGCTAACTGTCACACCAGACCACTGTTGTCGTGCCCTACCAAGAACGTGATGTAATTATTACTGAATAATTGCAAGAAATTAGACTTAATATTGTGTTCTGTATTTTTTAACCAAGATTGCAACCTACCTATTTTGGTCAGAAATAGTGGTAAACACATATAATTGAGGCTGAAGGTTGTAAATAAGTTATGACTAATTATATTCCTGAGGGTCAGTAGAATACAACTTTTGCCTCACCAGTTTCAGACATGTGGTGCCACCTCTGTCCTAAACAACTGTGCAATAGGTGCATTACTATCCTTTGTCATGAAATGTGGAGAACTGGCTTGAAAAATCCTTTATTTGCCACCATCCTGAATTATGGCAACAAATTTCAGAGACTGTACTTTTTTTCTCTTTAAAGGAGCAAGGTCATTTTAATTGAGGTCATTGCCTGCTTTAATCAAGAGAGTATAACAGTTATAAAAGCCAGTATATGTGATTAATAAATCATTTAAAAAGTAAATTCTTGTTTGGGAATTGTAATGCACTGTGATTTATACCACAGTCTATCCAAGAGCTAAGAGTAATTGTGGAGAATAATGCTTTCTGACCTTATAGGTCATTAGCACAGTTCCTGGAGAGCTGCAGTGTACACTGGGTTTTGTTTTCACCAGGAACTCCAAAACAAGATCAGACCCAAGAAACTAGATGAGGTGCGTTCACTGAGAAATCAGCTGTTTTAATTGGTTACTAACCACTGAGCAGCAACAAAAAGCAGCATGAACTGTGGCTCTGCAGGACCGGGAGTGAGGACCACTGCTTCAGGGTAATCCTTCTGATACATTATGAAGAGTTCAGGCAGGGCATTGTCTTGTGTTATGCAGGTTTTTAGAAATACAAAAATAAAGTATTTTGACTGTATCATAGATCCTAATATTTTACAAGGGGTTATTGATAAAAGCATCATAGTGTTCATAATTTGTTTTATCAAATGCAGTTTTTCAATTAATGAAAATGTACAACAAGTGATCCAGCACATATGATCAGAACTCTATTGTGTTTTATTCCAAGCTGCCTGACAGCAAGACAGTTTCAGTCAAATAGGGCATTTCAGATAGATCCACTAAACTGGTCCATACAAAGAGGACAACATCATTGTCATGATGTTGTCCTGGCAACCCACTTGTGCTTTGCATGTCAAAGCAACAACAGAAGAAAACAAAGAAGAACAAGATGTGGATGCTGGAGAGTTTACTTTTTCCCTATGTAACAGTAGGCAGACAATGATGGCTGGAAAATATGGAATCTGGCACTCCACAACAAACAGGAATAACACATATAAATATACCAGAACAACTAGCAGTATTCCCCTGTTTTAGTTCCTTCCTCAGAGAATCCCCTATGTCATCCTTTATGTCCTCTTTGACGTACAAATCCATGGCATGCTTGGCAAGTGTATTAATGGTGTAGTACCAGGCTGGCAAATTTTATAGGGTCAGTGGCTAGTGTTGGCTTGGTAGAAAACCAATTCCAATACTGACAAAATGCAACAGCAAGATTAAAAATGTAGTTTGATGGCTCCTATCTCTGTTTCCCATGCAATCCACTCAGGCATCATTGACCGGAACTGAAATACATATGTTGCCCAAATCCAAAAGTACAATAGAGTACTGACATCAAGAGCAGCTGGGAATGAGTTTCATTCAATGACTGCACAAACGAGCTATTTGAGGCTTGGAAGGCAATGAAGGTATATAAGGTATTTGGATAATGCGCTGTGTAATACATGATCAATACAAATTCTGTACATCTGATGTGAAAACAAGTAATATGCATTCAATGAAATATAAAAATTATTCCTGTAATGAAATTGTTTATACCCAAACCATGTGACATTTAATGAAACTACAAGCCCACTTTCACTGGGTAAGCCTGATATCGATGATTAAACATGTATTAATGTGTAATGTTTCCATTCATATCTTTAATATTTTGCATCAGTCAGGGTCTTTAGGCTCGGGTAATAATTAAATACTGGGTCACAACATTACCCATCATAACAGTCATTGTATACAGAATCAAGATTGATATTGACATTAGCCAACAACATTGTGATCAAAGTCACTGCACAGCCACGGTTCCAATTACAGAGAAAACATCTACATTTGAACGGCTTTGTTGGCACTTACATATTTCACCCTTGTGAACTCACAGTACATAGAGCTTGCTGGGCTTGCTTGTTTTATGCTGAGAGATGGACGTCCCTCTTGCTTACAGAGCTTAGACCACGAGCCAGTGCTGGAGCTGTTAGGAATATAATTCAAGAAGGAACATATATAGGAACAAAGCATGTTAAAAAGAAGCTTTGAGAATCATAATTTGGAACAGTTATACTTAGGTGATTTCTTTATTTTTAATGGGGGAATAGCCCAATGGGAGCATTTAAATGGTGAGTACACCATTTAAATTCCAGCTCTGTAATAAAGTGAAGTTCTGCTTGCCAGATCTTTAAATAATCAGGCAACATCCTCACACTCTGGTTTGCAGTAGGTGGGTGAAAATGATTTGGCATGGAAAACAAAAACTTCAATTGCAAGACATCATTGGAAGGTGTGGCGGTATGCAATATGCCCTTAGTATGTTAGTAGTATGTTAGTAGGTTTGCTGTTTGAGCTCCAATACCTAGTTGTTGCAATAAAACAATACACAAAATAGAATTTCTTACAGAGCAAGTAACTTACCTTAAACTGTCGAACCTCACCACCCTCCACCAAGTGATGCTCTGTCTCTGGAGTTATGGCATAAGCTAGTTTCTGTAGGGAGAAAATAGAACATTTTACGTGGCTCATTCTGAGGTTATTGCATGACCCAAAAACCCATCCCAGTAGTGCTTGTGTTTCCCAAGAAAGCATGAGATCAAGTGCATTAATCCCTTTATACCATGGCTACTTGCCACAAAAAATACACAGCATTTTTGTCATTATCAAGTAAATGTTATATTTTGGTATGAGTGTATCTGTCCTGAAATTTAGGACTTTATTTGTAGGAAAAAAACTGAGGAAAAGGTATAGTGTAAATTCCTGGAAGAGAAGGTAGCAGCAACAGGCTAAAATACACATGTATTTTTGTACTGTAGCTAGCTAATTAATAGCTAAATCAGCTAACTATTAAAATATCATATCACCTGCTACAGTCACACATTCTATGGTGCTGGCTGGTAATTTCCTTCTGTGTGTTATTTTTTGTTTCTGCTTATTTTGAGGGTTTTTCCAGTTTTGACTGAAGTTTGTCAGTTTGTATTCCTTCAGCTCAGTCTGGTGATTGGAGGATTATTTGAATTACATGTGGTTTGCAGTGTGGGAACTGGTAATTGAGAGTGGTTGTTGGTGCGTTCCCCTTTTTAGCCCGGTGTGATGACTCCCCTCCTGTTGGGCTTTTAAGGGGCAGAGGTTTGCAACCCCAGTGATCATTTTGATCCCGGACAGCAGCCATAACAAGACCTCAGTCAGACGTCTGAAGTCAGACCTTATTTTTAGAAACTCTTTATAGGGATTACTTTGAGATGTCTTGTTAGATTTGAGGACCAGTTAAGGCAAGGCTTCTACCTGAGTTTAGAGGGCCAGCTTTGAGACTGTTTATTTGCTGGTTCATCTGTGTGGGGCTGTGGAAGAACAAACCGGGTGGTTGGGAACTGATTTTAAATCCCTCTTCCTGATTTGTGATTTCAGTGCTGAAGCTAAGCAGGCCAGCTAGTTGATCTTGGATAGAAACCAGTCTAGTTCTAGCTAATGTTGTGCTGTCTTTAATGTGGGAACAGACTTCATGTTCAATAGTGAGCACAGAGATTTCTGAGGCACTTTGAGGAGAGTTTGAGATCAGATGATGAAAGATGTGTCTGACTGGTCAGAACAGGTTCTGCTGGAAACTCATACTTACATCAGAAAAGCGTCCGGGCAGAGTGCAGAACTTGTAGAGGGCGTAGAGAGGAACCATTGTCATGGAGGATATGGCTAAGCACCAACCAATCATGTTGGCCCACATTGGAAACTCATATGTCCCATAACTTGGAGGGTTAAATGTTGCAAAACTGACACCCACCATGAACTAAAAAAAAAAATACAAAGAACACAGAAGACATTTGAATCGTTCCAAATGACATGTTTTCCAGTGTAAATTTAATGAGCATTGTTGATAGATAGTTATTTCCTTTATAAAAATAAAAAATAAGGTGGAGGTGCTGCTTTCAACAGTTAATCACAAGTTCCTAACTGAAAGCTGAATTGAATGAACAAATCGTTACATGGAGGTGATTCTGGTCACTCATATTGTCAATACACCCACTTGGACCAGGGCTACACCTCGGTAAACAGTCCAGGAGGTAGCAACCAACACCTTAGAGGGGCGGGCAGAGCAATTTTATATACATGAGAGAAAGCCTGTACCAGCCATGTGAAAACAATGTCTGCCCAAGCAAATTTACATACACGAGAAAGACTGTACTAGCCATATGAAAACAATGTCTGCCCAAGCAAATTTACATACACGAGAAAGACTGTACTATCCATTTGAAAACAATGTCTGCCCAAGCAAATTTACATACACGAGAAAGACTGTACTAGCCATTTGAAAACAACGTCTGCCTGAGCAAATTTACATGCACAAGAGAAAACCTGTACTAGCCATCTGAAAACAACGTCTGCCTGAAAATCAATCTTGGTCTAATGTGTTTCCTGCATCTGAGAGAGATCCTGCCACAGGGTTCTCACAGAGCACAAGGAATGCTGCTCACTGATTACTGACGGATTACTCACTGATTACTGACTGATTACTCACTGATTACTGACTGATTACTCACTGCACCTGAGTGAGATCCTCCCACAGGGTTCTCACAGAGCACGAGGAACAGTGCTCACTGATAACTGACTGATTACTCACTGCATCTGAGAGAGATCCTCCCACAGGGTTCTCACAGAGCACAAGGAACAGTGCTCACTGATAACTGACTGATTACTCACTGCATCTGAGAGAGATCCTCCCACAGGGTTCTCACA
Organism: Albula goreensis; assembly: GCA_022829145.1. NCBI lineage: Eukaryota > Metazoa > Chordata > Actinopteri > Albuliformes > Albulidae > Albula > Albula goreensis. Next base: position 972,624 of record CM040750.1, on the reverse strand, counting down.
GAGCACGAGGAACAGTGCTCACTGATAACTGACTGATTACTCACTGCATCTGAGAGAGATCCTCCCACAGGGTTCTCACAGAGCACGAGGAACAGTGCTCACTGATAACTAACTGATTACTCACTGCATCTGAGAGAGATCCTCCCACAGGGTTCTCACAGAGCACAAGGAACAGTGCTCACTGATAACTGACTGATTACTCACTGCATCTGAGAGAGATCCTCCCACAGGGTTCTCACAGAGCACGAGGAACAGTGCTCACTGATAACTGACTGATTACTCACTGCATCTGAGAGAGATCCTCCCACAGGGTTCTCACAGAGCACGAGGAACAGTGCTCACTGATTACTGACTGATTACTCACTGCATCTGAGAGAGATCCTCCCACAGGGTTCTCACAGAGCACAAGGAACAGTGCTCACTGATAACTGACTGATTACTCACTGCATCTGAGAGAGATCCTCCCACAGGGTTCTCACAGAGCACAAGGAACAGTGCTCACTGATAACTGACTGATTACTCACTGCATCTGAGAGAGATCCTCCCACAGGGTTCTCACAGAGCACAAGGAACAGTGCTCACTGATAACTGACTGATTACTCACTGCATCTGAGAGAGATCCTCCCACAGGGTTCTCACAGAGCACGAGGAACAGTGCTCACTGATAACTGACTGATTAACTGCATCTGAGAGAGATTACTCGAGGAACAGTGACTTAACTGACTGATTACTCACTGCATCTGAGAGAGATCCTCCCACAGGGTTCTCACAGAGCACAAGGAACAGTGCTCACTGATAACTGACTGATTACTCACTGCATCTGAGAGAGATCCTCCCACAGGGTTCTCACAGAGCACAAGGAACAGTGCTCACTGATAACTGACTGATTACTCACTGCATCTGAGAGAGATCCTCCCACAGGGTTCTCACAGAGCACAAGGAACAGTGCTCACTGATAACTGACTGATTACTCACTGATTACTGACTGATTACTCACTGCATCTGAGAGAGATCCTCCTACAGGGTTCTCACAGAGCACAAAGAACAGTGCTCACTGATAACTCACTGTATCACAAGGGAAGGCTCAGCGACCTGGTTACAGAAATGCTTATTGGTAACCTTAGTAATGCACATTTAACGAGAAATTCTGGTAAACATATCAAGTAGTTAGGAGCTGCCCATCATTCAGATGTGGTTCTTCTTTAGTTTAAAGATCATTTAACAAAACTGTCTTTTCTTGTTTCAATAGTTTTATTCATAATAAGGTCTGCACAAAATTCTCCATCCTCTCACAAGTGAAACTACTCATTCTCAGCTGTTGCATATGTGCAGGGGGAATCAGTGAGGCCAAATTGGAGCTAAAATAATTTGTTTTATGTCCAATAATGCAATAATTTAATGGGTTACATTAATATATTTTCCCTTTAGTTTTATCAACTTACCAAGAGAAAACACGGACTGACAAACTTCCAGCAGATTCTCCAGTACAGCCCTGGTCTTTGGCCGATCATTTCCTGAATGTCATCGCTGAACCGATCCACCCCTGAAATGACACATTTCATTAACATCTAAAAATGTATGCCACACAGCGCTCTAAAGCACTGCTTCACAAACAAAAAAAAAGACTTAATCACTGAGTTTAGTCAGATTATAATAACTTATGATGCTGTCTGTATGTTAATGCACTGCAGCAGATTAGTGCTGATGTCATTAGTCCTGCTAGGTTAACAGAAGGACAGTCTCTTGAGCTAGACTTCTCAGTCCCACAGTACCCTTAAGGCACTTGTCAAAAGCAAAGGTAGAAATTAGCGTGACTGAAAGCCAGGGTAGGGCGTGCGCTGGGGGTCTCTGCCGCCAGTATTTGAGGTTACGGTAAAGGTCATGTGAGCCCTGGGGTGGAGCTATACACCCGGCGCAGGTGGGTTTCCCCTCATGCTCGACAGGCCTGAGGTGACTCTCTGACCCACCAGCTAATGAAGGCTGTTACAGTCACCCAATCTGGACCTCTACCAATGGGTTGAAAATTACTTTCCTGTTTGTTAAAAAACACACTGTGCCAGTCGTGCTTTGTTATTATTATCTGTTAAGTAGCATTTACTTTTAAAGCTTACTGTTTGTTCTCCAAAGCAAATTTTTCAAGTGCACACCCTGAGACAAACTGTATTTCTAAACGTGCATTATGGACTGTCAATAAAAGGTTTTGCTGTGATATACTTTCTTTTTAAAACCATATTTAGCTAAAACATTAAAACTTCAACATAACTGTAAATAAAGGGATCAGATCAATAACTGAAAAGGATGTTGAAGGAGGATGGATTTGTTTATTACCACAGATGATTTTAATCTTATAAAATAATGCAGATTCACACACTTTAATGATCTGAGCAGGGCCAATAAAATGTTAAAGTGTGTGGGAGGAGGACAAACCAAATAGAAACCCAGACAGGCTTTTAGTCATGGTTCTGTGGAGCTCCTTAATGACGTTTGGGGCCTCTTCAGCAGCGTAGCCTTGTGTCCAGGCTCATATTCCATCACAAGGCTAATAGGGCATTAGGTTTACTGGACATGAAAAGCCCGGGTCTTCCCTTACCATAGAACCAGGCAATACCGATGGCCTCAATAAGCACTCCAAAAAGGATCGATGTCCCCGCCGCAAAGTGGTCCAGCAGGGTAAACACATAAATCCCGCCCTGAGGAGAGACGAGACGTTTGACACACAAGCGACCGTACGGCGAAGGTCGCCGAGTAGCTCTCCAGCAGAGAGCAGCTGTCACAACCGATCGTGCCAAGACACAGAAGGGTTCCTGCTCTTCGTCCTGTGGAAACCTTAAACTTTAAACTCAAATTTCTGAGGTAAACTGTCCTCTTCCCTTACATTTCAAGTTGATTTCAGGCAAGTGTGATGCAGACTATACCCTAAGTAACACCACCGTGCCTGCTACCATGCTAACAATTTATGAGTCCCGGAGCATCCCACGAAAGCAAAGGTTCCAGACATGCAGTCCTGTCAGTTTTCCTCACTGTCCATTAAACATTGAGTAACTTTCAACAAACCATTTCCTGAATGGTTTTAGAATGTTATTCAGACATTTATCCCAGTACCCCTTTCCCGATCCCAAACCTAACCTGTTTTAGCCCAACTGCATCTCTTACAGACTTTGGAAGATAATGCTATAAACAGTTGACTAATGTAACCTCTCCTGATAATTAGCATTCCCTTGTTTCCACACTGCAGATGCATAGATGAGTTACACAAAGTCGGCATGTTCTTAGTTCACATACTTGCTGGCATGTGGACAGCCAGCAGTGGCTTAACAACTAGGCCAAAAACTCTACTTACACATTTGTATCAAAGTGTAGTTAAACATTACCTCTATTATAATCTTATATTCACATATTTGTGTAGCTATCACACCTCCACTACTATTTTTCTCTGCATTTTTCATCATGGATTGACTGTTCCTGTCCACAGTTGTTTATAGCTATACCTTTCTCAATATACTCACTTCATTTAAACTTCATTTTTGGAACTACATCTATCCTCATTCAGCTGAAATAGGCAAGAAAGCTGTATTGTTGTTAGATTTTTTCAGCTCATTTCCTAAATATATTTATTTGGGTGCAATTACTAAGGCGGTGTTACACTCCACCTCCCCACTCTTACATATTCATATTCTAAAAAAGTTACAATATATCACCAATGATATTTTTAAATAGCTATTGCCAGTATACTTGAATGGGAAGTATTCAATTCACAGAGTCTTGAACTGAAAAAAATAAAACTTAATTTTACTTTTAAATGTAAATTTGTAAGATTTTTACGTTCTAAGAATAAGTGTTTGTTTTCAGGCTGGTCAATGCTGTTTTACTCAGTCTCAATAGCTTTCATAAGTATTCAGTTTGATAAACAGATAATGTTTAACATGAAGGCTACATAAGTAGAAGATGCAATTTAATTAACTCTAAAGGTAAAGGAAATATAAATGAGGATTTTCTAATGACTCATCTGAGGAAGTGTGTCACTGTGAGGGTCCACTTACATTAGTTACACAGAAGAGTGATATGAGGAAGGTAGACACAACGATGAAGAGAGTAAAAAGTTCTCGATGCCTGTGCAGAAACTTGAATTCATCGATCAGCCCAGTGATTACAGACTCCATCCCACCCATCTAGAACAGGAGCAGAAATCCAGACGCAGGAATATGAGGTCACAATTGTGCAGTCTATGCACTCAGTACATGCATTCCTGTCCGTACACCTTTGAAGAGTTTAATGACCCATAACTTGCACTAAATGAGTTAAACAGCAGCCATACATTATAATGGCTACCCTTGGTTATCAATACCAATAGTACAAAAAAATGCATAGAAAAGATGAAAAAGAATATTGATATCATAAATTAATATAGCCCAGTGTAATACCAAATACTTTGGATATTAGATTAATTGGTCTTCATAAATTTTCAGTAAGTTCCTCACACCATATGAACACATTAGCTGAGGTTTAATTTAGGGCTGAAATGATAATTTGAGTAACTACAGTACCTCGAATAGTAAAAATCCTTGATTAAAATTTTGCACCTTGAGGCTTCATTTATCATGCTGCAGACCACTGCTGCAGTGTATCAACATGGAGCATTATAACTTGCACACTCAAAGGTAGCAGAAAACTGAGGAAAGTGTGAGTGAAAAGGCACCTAAACGGCATAAAAATAGTAAAGTTTGGGTTTTACATTAAAACCTGTGGAAAATGTAGTGCGGTGAAACATTTGTTAGGTGAACCTTGCTTATCAGCACGTTGTCCATGCTGTAACACATGAAAGCATCCTGCACATGAGCAAGATGAAGTGGGAACAAGGTAAGGAGGTAACACAGAATGCTCTTGTTAGTTGTGCTGCTATGTTGAAATTCATGTCACCTGTTGAATTAAACAGGCTGGAAGAGGAGCCAGTTGAATTGAATGCACATGTATTTTGTCTGTACACGTTCACTCTCCAGAGTCCTGCATTTTAATGCCTTCACTCGCGCTCTCCCGACAACTTAACTCTTCCATCTGGAGTCATTTTATTCTTCCTTATATAACAGTGATGTGCAGGTATGCACACTGGTGACTGGATGTTTGACAAGTGCATTTAATTCAACCGGGTTGTTATAAACTATCATAGCTGTTAGCAGTGAGATTGCTAGGTCATCGTAAACAGGTGTTTCCCCCAGTGCTGACTCGTTGAGCTGCTTATGCATGAATATAAATTATGTAAATAAATAAAAATTATATATAAATTATAAATAATTCTATAAAATTCACCATGATTACACTTGTAGAAGTACACTTTTTTAACTCTGGCAAATTTGTGAAAGTAAATAATATAGGGTAATTGTAAAACAAAACATGTCTGTATTTCAATTGTAATGGTTCAGCTTATTTTTAGATTTCATTATAATTAAATGTATTGTTTATCATTAATTTATCCCTCATTTAAGTCAATTTTTTAAAATAATTTTTTCTGATTACTTGATTGATCATCACATTAATTGATAGGTTACCAATATAATCATTAGTGACAGCCCTAGTTTAATTAAGTACTTACAGCACTGTCAATGCCCAGTGTCAGCAACATAATGAAAAAGATTACTGCCCAAACAGAGGATCCAGGTAGTGTAGCTATCGCTTCTGGATATATGATGAAAACAAGTCCAGGCCCTGTGAACAGACATAAAGTAGATACGACATCCTGTAAGTTCACTTTTGGAAATCAGTCATTTCACCTCAAGTGTAGCGTCATTGAAAGCATGCATACTGAAGAGCCAGGATCTGGTTTCATACAGGTATGGTCAGGGTATTGATGTGACCTCTGTGGACCATCCACACACATTGTAACTGATAGATGGGTACTTAGTATGAAGGTTTCTGAAACTAGGGTCTTTCCTTCAAAAGGATCATTGAGTTCTTTGTGAGTTCCTCGTTAATGACTTTGTTTCTCTGTGGAATTTACTGACCTTATCTCATGGTCATGAACTCTTAAATCATTTTACTCTGAATTGTTTTGGGACATCTGTGTAAACTTTGTATACTAAAAAGATAATGTGCGTCATTTTGACCCGCAGTGTTTAGATGGTAGGTCAAAAGTGGTCAGTATGTGAGTAAATATTTTCAAAGATTCAAAACAATGGCTTATTTGATGCATATTTGCTCTTACTGATGTAATCTCTATTCTGACTGCCTGTAGTTCTATAAAAGTGATCGTTCTTCACGTACTACACAGTGTGTAAAAGGGGACATCCTGAGTTTTATCCATTGGCATATATCTGACAGACACATCACTGAAGACTGATTGTCAGTGAAATACTGTCATCGATGATGGATGATGGTAGTGGATAGGAGTGTTAATCGTACAGTGAATATGCTCAGAGAAGGCTCAATCAACCTAACGTTTATTAATATTATGTGTTGTTTGAAATATTCCTGTACTGCACACTGAGAAAAGCTTGATACGCCAAAACGATAAGTTGCCAAAATAATTGATTTGACCCACAACATTATTGACGTATCTATTTTTCATCATAATTGGATGGTTAATATTGCTAAAAATGAACATCCCAAATAGTACCAGTAAGCTGGTTGGACAGTGTCTTTTTGCTCAGTGAACCATCTTAAGGTATAAACAATGCACTGTTTCTGTGGCTTAGGAATGTAATTGCAGTAAAGTGATTTTCAGAAAGAGTAAGAGACAGGCCAATGGATTTCTACAGGGTTTAAAAGGCATCACTTTGAGGCCTGAGATCAGCTTGTGGATACTCACCGTTGGTGGCCACCTCGTCTAAGGCCACGTTGTGCTTCTGGGACATGTATCCCAGGAAGGAGAAGATTACGAAGCCAGAGAAGAAGCTAGTCAGGGAGTTGATGGAGCTGGTGATGATGGCGTCCCTGGGAAACGTAAATGCAGCAACATCTGAAATTCATCTAAGCAAACCCTTGCAATCCTCAGCAGACCCCAGCAAACCCCAGCAGACCCCTGCAAACCTCAGCAGATCCCAGCAAACCCCTGCAATCACCTGCAATAAATTCTTCCAAAAACATACGATGTTCCAAACTCTGCATTCTTTTATCCAAATTACTATTCATTTTGTCCATGTGACAAGAATTTTCAGCCTTGGTCTGGTGCCCTTTGCACCCCTATGGTGAAATGTCAATTCCATGGATGTAAAGTGATGAGTCCAGGGCTGTAGAAAAGCATTATATTTTGCAGTCGAACCTCCTCTGCCTGCCCCAGTATAGAATTTGACCATGCCTACATGAAGTGACACTTTAATGCAATCACCCTGTGAACATTTTAAACTTAAGTGACCGCTGGCCTGAGTGTTGTCATGATTTGGGAAACTTGTGGGGCGCTGCTGGCTGGGCAGGTTATCCGCAGGCCAATTCAATGACAAAAACAGTGCCCGCAAGCGGCTTCAAAGGGATTGTAATTTACAGCGCATGTGATGACTGCCCGATTAAGGTCTCGACGCAGGGCTCAGTCTTACCTATAGCAGTTGTTGCTGAATTTGTTATAGCTTGAAAACGCTATTAGCACACCAAACCCAACTCCCAAAGAGAAGCAGATCTGAGTGGCAGCCTCAATCCAGACCTACAAAACAAACGCCCGAGGATCGGCACAAAGGAGGAGGAAAAAGGCTGTTATTAGAGATAATTGCAGGAAACTCATTCAACACAAAGATGAAAGACACTTCTGAATACGGGGTAATTTTGCAAATTGCTGCTGCATGCATGTGTCTAATCTAATTCTCAAATTGCTGCTTTGAGTCCTTGGTCGTATGTGCTTGGGGGAAAACTGCATGTTCCCTTGTCTTTCTTAAGGTAAATGAGATATTTGTGCAACTTCAGCAGCTGGCGAAACAAAATGAGGTTTTTCAACATTAAAAAAATGAAATGACTTCACAAAATAGTTGACGTGTGGCAGGTGAACTTACTTGTGTCCAACTAACATCTTTGACAGGCTGTTGATTTTTTTTTCTTCCCAAATGTGTTACAGTGCTCTTATGTTTATGTTCCAGCATCAAAAACTCAGGCATATGTATTCCTCCATGATTACTAACCATCCACTCTTTATGCAGTAATCGTGCTCTCAATCATGTGACAACACATTCACATAAAGGATAATCAGATCATAATACACATTCAAGTCACTTAAAATGTTTCTGTGGAGACCAATTCAGTTCAGTTCAGTTCAGGTCAGTTCAGGTCAGTTCGATAGCTAAAGCCAGGTAAAGTAAACATTGATGAGACAAACCTGTTTCAGGATGGGAATGACTGAGTTGCCAGCTGGGGTGCAAACTATCAAGATCCAATAAAAATAGAAAGTAAATGAAGCTAAATATATCCAAAACATATCTACCTTCTTGCTATCTTTATCAGCACCAACCATAAACAAAATAAAGCAGAGTTTAGTTCACTATCAGTAAAAAAACATTGGTACTGAAATACTCCTGCAGGCTACAATAAAATGCCTTTGTAATATTATATTTAAGAGAAGCTGTCTGCTCATTGAGCGACTTCCTCTCAAGGATCTTTATTTCTGTTGGGCTTAAAGCCATTTTTACATTGCAGCAGAGTGTGTGAGCATAGCAAGCCACTCCCCATTCCATGCAGGCCACTCCCATTCCATGCAGGTCACTCCCCATCCATGCAGGCCCCTCCCATTCCATGCAGATTCCGTTTGTTTCATACACATGGTTAAGGCTGTGCTCCATTATAGTCTGAACAGAGATACCATTGATAACTGAGTGTTTGTGGTCATGAAATGAAAATGAATGCAGTGACTTTCTCCACGCCCTTCACAATGTTGGAAAGATTAACAGACATAGGTTACTTTTTATTTATGTTTGTCTCAACCCCATCTTCTTATATTTCTTATCAGGTATATAAAATGCAGAAATTTGACCTGGTTTTGCTGTCTGTGATTTGTCAGAGAACCATGGGAGGTGAAAGCAGTTTGACTCACCTTGGCTTCGCAGAGGCGCAGGAAGTCCACGCTGAGGTAAGCCTTAATGCCATCTATGGCCCCCGGAAGGGTGACGCCGCGCAGCAGCAGCACGGTCAGCACCACGTAGGGCATGGTGGCAGTGATCCACACAACCTGTAGCAGGACACACACACACACAGCACACACACACACACACAGGCATATCATCACACATGCACACCAACACACATTCGTCGAGTATTTTCATGAATCATAAAAGTTTTTATTCAAACACCAACATCGTTCCAAAGAAAGTTCCTGCACTTATGTTGGGAGAATGAAATCCCATTGCAGATTCATTTAAACAATAGGAATAGCGAAAAGAATCAGCTACAGTGGGATTTGAACCCTTGACATTTTGGGCAAAGCATACTGACTGGATGGACTCTTCTGATAGGTAGGGATAATCACTGAGGCACAACTTCACCACACAGCTACATTATAAATTAAATTTAATTGAGATAAATACAATTGACTGTATTGGTGGTGGCAAGTACAGCAGAGGAGAATTGATGAGGGAATACCTTTCCTGAGGTCTTCACTCCCTTCCAGAGGCTGAAGTACAGCACCACAATGACCACTGCCAGGCAGGAGGTCAGCTGCCAGCGAGGCAATCCCAGGTCATCAATACCCTGACTGTCCTGTAGGTGGAGCACTGCTCGTCTGTGAAAACAGCAATTTAATCTAATTTCATTTCATCAAGCATTAAAATGCAGTGATGATGACAGTTATGTTAATGATGAGGAAGGATGATGAGGTTGCAAATCAGGATGATTTCACAGTCTATAATATAACATGCTTGTGCTCAAGCAATAATCAAAGTCAACATTTTGTGGTTTGTCTGAACTGTTGTACCCTTGAACAAAGAATTTAAAAGCTGTACTGCCTCAGTGAATATAAACCAATTGAAAAGGAAAATAGGTAGCTTGTCAGATATTCACCTCAGATAACCGTGTCGTCTGAGAAGATATGCAATTTAAAATGTGAATGAATCAAGAATTCTACGACTCTCTGTTAAGCTGCCTGCCTGAGGACGTGTCACTATAGACAGGTATGAGAATTTAGATAACCTCAGAAAGTAGCATGCACATTATTGTCCATGTCTGTATTAATATTGTCATATGAATGTTGTGAGGTACGTATCTTACCCTGCTCAGCTGAAGACGTTTGACAAGCTTTCAAACAGGGATATGATTGGCCACTGCCAGACAGACCTTTACTTTCATTTTTCACACCACAGAGCCCTACTCCACTTCACACCTGCTTTAGCATTACCCATCGCATTTGCCATGGCTGAATAAATCAGAACATACAGAAATGATGCTATCATGTTGCAAAACACTGTAACAACCATTGCTGTATTTTCCTTTTTATTGTGTCAGTGACACCTCTCCAGGCTGGGCTTAGCCTGTTGGTGCCTTGCCAATGCAGACCTTTAGCTGTAGCCAGTAATGGTGCTGCTGATTGGACAGAGATGTTCCAATCCCAACCCTTCTGCTGCTGATTGGACATAGATGTTCCAATCCCAACCCTTCTGCTGCTGATTGGACATAGATGTTCCAATCCCAACCCTCTGCTGCTGATTGGACAGAGATGTTCCAATCCCAACCCCTCTGCTGCTGATTGGACAGAGATGTTCCAATCCCAACCCCTCTGCTGCTGATTGGACAGAGATGTTGCCATCCCAACCCCTCTGCTGCTGATTGGACAGAGATGTTGCAATCCCAACCCTTCTGCTGCTGATTGGACAGAGATGTTGCAATCCCAACCCTTCTGCTGCTGATTGGACAGAGATGTTGCAATCCCAACCCTTCTGCGGCTGATTGGACAGAGATGTTGCCATCCCAACCCTTCTGCAGCTGATTGGACAGAGATGTTCCAATCCCAACCCTTCTGCTTCCGTCCATGCACGAATATCCCTCCCATTTTCTCATTGCCAAATGGCCCATAGTATATACCACACCCTAACATTGACCAGGTATGTATCAAGTGTGCAACAGCACTTTGTGGGAGGCCACAAAAACTGCACCTCAGATGGCAGCGGGTGTAAACTCACTCAAAGTACTCAGCCGCAGGGGTGAACTTGTTGGTGTCGTTGAAGCTGGAGTTGAAGAGGTCGGAGCAGTTCGGGCTGTTCCAGGTGTTGTTGCAGTGGACCCAGGGCAGGTCCCCCGTGAATGAGGAGAAAAGGTAGAAGAGGGCCCATGCAATAATCACATTGTAGTAGAACCCAACATAGAGGGAGATGAGAATCACTGTGAAGCCCACACCTGTGGAAAAGACACATGGCTCACTTGAAATGAAGATGTTTCACAATACCGGTGCTGTTTGGAGGAACAAAGATTCACTGATTCACTGTCAACAAAACATTTCAACAGGAAATAGTGACCAGAATTTTGAGACAAATGAGGCTATTCCTTCAAATGCAGAAATAATATTGTAATATACAGTCCCCAAAGAGGGAGATCAAACATTTTTTTTTATTGTGTACCAAATGCAATTTAACAGATAAACAATTTTTACATTTTCTGATCCTTACATGAAACATCCACATATATATGTACATATGTTGTATATGTATATACGACACCTCTATGTAAGTTAGTGACGCAGAGAATTATATATATGCAGGGTGAAGTGGAAAAACATGTAGCTTTGAAGATTTTGGTAAATTAGAGACCCCAAGTGGTGCCAGGTGTTAAAATCTGACAAGTTTGAATTTCCCATTTTCCCTCCCTCTGAGTTTACTTTTCATTTCTTTATTTTGCAGTTATTTTTGATTTATCACTGGACTGGATTTTGTTCCAAGTCTAACCCATTACCCTAACTGGCATTAGCTCATAGTAATGATTGTAGAGGTACTAAAATATTTAACGGAAATATTTACAAATGGAATCAGAATATGCTATCATTATATGATGTAATGTAATCATGAATAATTATAATGAATGTAATCTTAATTACTTTAATTGATAACTACTAATAATTAAATCTTATTAAATTATCCTCCATTTATTAATCACATTAAGTATTTTACATTAGGTCCCAATTTTAATGTCTTTTTTTAAAAAAAGTTTTTTATGAAATTAATTATTAACATTGAATAACAATAACTGTGATATAACAATGATACATTCATTTAAAATCCTATTTGTAACAAAATTAAAAAATACTCTAAAATCTATATAGAAAATGTGCCTCAGGGACTAAGAGTTAAAGACCAGTGGAATTACAATGAATAATAACTCATGAAAAATACTAAATGATCTCTCCCAGAGATTCACAGTAGCAGTCAGCACTCAGGGGGCTTGAGGTTACTGATAACTTCCCCTCTAGGAATTTTTATATTGGATTCGAATAGCAAAAAAAAGAGAACCCAGCAAATCCAGCTGAGTTCTAAATTGGTCCAGAGAAGGAAAGTGTTTTTGGCATATGTCAGTAATGTACTACTGGATGTAAGCCTCCTCCAACATTGTGCTAACCCGTGGTCACCACTGTCAGTAAAAGAAGGTTTTCCTTTGCTCCAGTGCTTTAGCCAGTATTGGTTTTAATGATCCCAGATGCATCTACTTTCCCCCCCAAGAAACTCATATTTTCACCGAGGACTTAGTCTATTAGCACCACGTGTGTGGTCCCTGGTCGTTTCAAATCATTGATCTCAAGGAAACAAACACGTTTATCAACATAATTACTGTAATCCTCTTGAAGAGTGACAGGCACTCTGAAAGCCAAGCTTGTGATTAAAACGTCAAAATTGTCACTGTCTCAGTGAGCTATCTCAATGTCTGACAGCGCCGTGAAGACAGAAGAAAGGCAGATTTAGGCATCCAGAGTTCACACAACAGAGATCTCTGCAAAAACTGGCTGAAAGAAAACAATGCTTTGCCCTCAGATCCAAAACTAGGTCTAGATATTTCAGATGATGACAATATCAGTTTCCTTTTGCGTAATGTTCTATTTGTGTTTTGGCAACATTATGCAGAAGAAAGTGAATTTTAGATAGGCAGTTTTGTGGATTTCATGAAATCATACAAAGAGCTGCAATCATTTACAGTAAAGGTAGAAACATTCATGGTGATGTTAAATTTTTAGGATTTATTCATGACTGATTCATTGTGCTTTGCATCTGAATCATGGTTATGAAATTATTTTGTTACCATAACTAAGATGCAAGAAAAATAACTTACTTTTGTTATTAGGCTATGGAGTTAGCAATGTGGTTAGGCTGAATGCAAATCTGACAATAATTTTCATCAATATAATTGTGGAAGTGATATTGCAAATATTTTATTCAGGGAAAAAACCTTTTATATTTTTCTGGCATAGGAAATAAACTGATTTTTTTTTATTTGCCACATGAAAATTATTGTAATTTAATGAGCTTTTAGATTGTGATGTTTACCTTCTTGTAGCTGGATGAAGCTTGTAAACACCAGGATGTGACAGATGAGTGAACAAAGCTGATCCATTGATCTATGTCATGTAACACTCAGAAAAAGTGTAACAAAGCTGATTTATTTTAATGGAAATCAGTCGTGTAACACTCAGCAAAAGTGTAACAAAGCTGATTTAATCTAATGGAAATTAGTTTTGTAACATTCAGCAAAAGTGTAACAAAGCTGATTTAATCTAATGGAAATCAGTCATGTAACACTGAGCAAAAGTGGAACAAAGCTGATTTAATCTAATGGAAATCAGTCGTTTAACACTCAGCAAAAGTGGAACAAAGCTGATTTAATCTAATGGAAATCAGTTTTGTAACATTCAGCAAAAGTGTAACAAAGCTGATTTATTTTAATGGAAATCAGTCGTGTAACACTCAGCAAAAGTGTAACAAAGCTGATTTAATCTAATGGAAATCAGTTGTGTAACATTCAGCAAAAGTGTAACAAAGCTGATTTAATCTAATGGAAATCAGTTGTGTAACACTCAGCAAAAGTGTAACAAAGCTGATTTATTTTAATGGAAATCAGTCGTGTAACACTCAGCAAAAGTGTAACAAAGCTGATTTAATCTAATGGAAATCAGTTGTGTAATATTCAGCAAAAGTGAACAAAGCTGATTTAATCTAATGGAAATCAGTCATGTAACACTCAGCAATAGTGTAACAAAGTTGATTTAATCTAATGGAAATCAGTCATGTAACACTCAGCAAAAGTGTAACAAAGTTGATTTAATCTAATGGAAATCAGTCGTGTAACACTTAAACTGAGCAAGTGATGAGGGGACTCATGCTAAGTCAGCTAGCTGCTTCCTTTCACTCAGCAAACTGCTCTCTGTGTCTCCAAAGCAAATACAAATGACAACAGCTTGAGGGATGGCAAGTAAAGACTCTGGGCTGACCCAGCCAAGGCCATTGGCCCTTGTGCATTACCCCAGTGGAGCTCATAGCCATAGTCAGCATAGTCACAATGTTAACAGACTTGTCTGATCTGGTCAACAGGACAGACCAAACTGAATATTATATTCAGAATATTATATACCCCCCAAGGCAAACAACCATGCCCACATATTTGTTGGTCCCTTTATGTGTAAGAAAGCATGTCACACTGAACTTTCCATTGCCAAAAGTCATTTTTTGATACAGAAAATTAAGATGCACAGGAAAAAGATGCTGGCCATGTCATCTCAAAGCTTTCAATGGATGATAGCACCATACAGATTGAGAATGTCAAAGAGCTCTAAGAACCTTCTCTAACCATTCAGACAACTACAGTCCAACACCAAAACACATAAACTAATCAGTTAGGATGGAGTATGGGTTACAATGGAGCTCATATCCCTATAAGTGTTATTTACAGTTACCTAGTACTGTATCCGGATTGGCAAAAACCTGTGGATGGCCTGTATCAGTATGTAAACTGTATGCTTTATTTTTGTGTGTTTGTCTATCCTAAGTAGGGCCAAACGCACACATCCTTACACAGTAGAAATGAATACACATTCACACAGTAAGAACAAATGAGCACACACAAATGTGTTAACATCTATGGGTTCTGCAGGACCCAGTCAAAATGGAGAATGTTATTTAATGAATTACTACAAACTGCTGTTCGATTAACTTTGCCCGAACACTGATTTCAAATCTGGGGTATCATAATAACCAATGCAGCAGTTATTCAGTATGAAACCATGTTCTCACCATCACTGAGTCATGATTTTGGACTGCCAAAATAGAGCTCTGTGTGATTTTGCCCCTTTGCTCATTTTTAATGATCTTGGAGGTCATTAGAGAAGCACAAGATCATCGCCAAGGCCCTTTAAATGGTAGGGAGAAATGTGGCTGCAGGCTAAATGCTATAATAGTCCCTGAGCACTCCTGGGAAGAGCCGGCACTGGCACATTCGGTGCGGTAGATACAGACACTCGGTGCACAAATTTAATGACAGAATCAGGCCCCCTAAATAACAGCGGGCTGTTGATGAAGGACGCATATTCGAACTGACAGGAAAGGTTACATTCATTCGACACGCTCTTATAACGTGTTAATTCTGTGGTTTCCCCACTGTGCTGCTTATTGATGTGTTGAAAAGTACAGGAAAGGATGCAGAAAATGTCCAGACCGGAGACAAGAATCAGCAGCGCGATGATACTAAAAGCCAATTTTCTGTTTTCCATCTGAGTGGTAGCATCTTGAAAACAGATAAACATTTGGCTTTCAGGAGTAAAACACAGACTCATCTTCCCATCATGAATGATTTTGGGAGATCAGCTGGATGACCCTGCTTTGTGCAGTACAGCTTATGACATCGACATGATGTTTATATTTATATTATTTATGTCTTTAATGGCAACAAATGTAAACCAAGACAACATAAATGAATACTTATACCCACTCCACGAACACACTGCTGAAATGGCAATTCCATTGTTGTATTGCTACTTTTTATTTTAGTGATGTGGGTTTTCACTACCAACACTGGAATCAAGACACAACCAATAAGCAACAAACTTAATGTCAAGGACTGCTACATACATCGTATATGCAGTTTTAAATACAGGTTTGGTACAACTACTTTGAATCAGCATGAATTTTTGGATCAAAAAGAAAACTTTCTAAAAAAAAAAAAAAAAAAAGTCTCAAAGGTTACTTTCTCTGAAATGGTACATGCAAAAGCAACATTTCCACATAAGACATTTGGTTTGATTTGAAGTAGAGCAGACATGAAAATGAATGGAAATGTCTCTGTACTTTTAATATTTAAGTGTCAATGTAGTAATCAAGGTAATGTTTGCAATTTGTTAAATGTCTATCCCAACTAGTTTCACAGAAGCAGCTACAAAAATTGCTGAAAATAGCAGTTTTTGAATGGATATGTTCAGCTTGGAACAAAACTGCTTATTTGCAAATGAAATTTGGCTGAATGCAGTTCATGTGAAGTGGAATTCAGTATTTTTGAACAGTTCATTAACAAGCTCAATTTTCTTAATCTGGAGGAGAATAGCTCACACCATTCCATTCAAAATGGTCTATGCTAAACAAAATTGTTGATGTGAACATAAGTAGTTTTTGTTTGTAAATGAGGGGCAACCCAGTTTTTTTGTGATTTTCAAGGCCACTTGTCAATGAAAACAATACACATGTCTGTATAAAATGGGAAAGAACTTATTGGATGTTTCAGACCATAGAGATATGTGATGGAGCCAGTGTAGGCGTGTACGCACCTTTAAATATTGGGCATATTTTCCAGACACCTGCAGCTCCTTCCCGATTGTATTGTCCCAGTGCTAGCTCCATGTAAAAGAGGGGCATCCCTGCTATTACCATAAAGAAGAGGTAGGGAACAAGGAAGGCTCCTACAGCAGAGAGAATGACAATAATGTTACAATTCACGCAGTCCCAGCATTGAAAAATCACAGGCATGCCATTTCAATTATTGGCACAGTTAAGCCAATCACATGTATCAGGTGACAAGAGGTGTTATTAATGTTTATTAGCATGTGGGGCTAATAAGGTTGTAACATCTCAGTGGGCTTTGCGTAAACCTACTTGAGGCTTAAGCATCTTTTGTTTCCATAACTGTGGCCAATTTGCTGGAAGATATCAAACAGCTTGCATGGACAAAAATGCAAATAGTAATAATAATTGGACATTGGGTAATTTCCTGGCTAGAGATAGTGTTTGGGGAAAAAAAACTGGATTGCAAGAACTAGTTCACTTCAAGATAGGTTGTACAAATTGTTGCTAAGAGGCAGATAATTGGATAGCCAGATCAGGTAAAAATCACCAGATGCAATTAAGAATAAAATAAATAAATATACCTGGCTTTCTTTGAGGACTCATCACAAATATCTAGCTTCTTACCTTCACTACCACAATGCAAAAAGTGGAAGCAATCAGTTTAAATGAATCATACAAAATTAAAAGATCTTTTAAATTATGATCTTTTCATTGATATAAAAATTCAAAATAAACTCCCATTGAACTTTACAGCCTTCAAGCTATAATCAGCCTCATTTTAATACCATGTATTCATGCATGAAAAATTGCTTGCTTATTAACATGCATTTCATTTTAAAGGATCTGCACTTTTTTGTGTCAGTTATCTATATATACATATATTTACAGAAGATGCTTTAGTTAGGTTACAGGAAATCCTTTTGTTGGCTTGACTGTGGATACCAAACTGAATATATACAATTTAAAAACAGGAGGACAATTGTGTTGCAGCTTCACTGAAAGGTTTAAAATTCTTGAAATTGTATTTTAATGTCACTCTCACTAATCAGCAATTTTCATTGATCTCAACCAGTACAGTGTGCCATTTATTTAAATAAATATCACACAGGCTGGTAAAGCAATGGAATTTCAACTGCAACTTTTAGTAGCATGAGGTTACTTAAAGAAACCACAGCTCTGACTTTATTGAAGCTCGTTCAAAATTAAAAATGTTTTTGAGAACTGCAGCAGTCATTTAACATGTTAAATAAAATAGTGTCAGCAATAGTGTTTCTATCTTCAATATTAGATGCACTGGTTGCATCTTTAAGTGAGCCATTATGGTGAAACAATATTGCCATAATGAGAGAGCAAGCTTTTTTTATTAACTCTGAATAACCTGTGACACCATTTTAGAATAAAAAAAATATTGAAGACACAGTCATTATGTTTCTCCATTAGAATCAAAATAAATAAATACACAATTATAAAACTTTTAACCCTTAAGCAGGCCTTGGCTTATTGCAGAACAAATTTAATGAATAATCAGCAATTGGTTTTCCCCCATGAGTGGTGGATGGTTGTGGAAGAGAGTGGAAGAAAGTGGGTGGAGCACAAAAACAGCCTGCTCATGGTCAGTTCCTGTCCCTGTCACAAGCTCCTATCTGCACAACCCTGGGGTCAGATTGCTGAGGTTCTGCTTTGTGTGTGTGTGTGTGTGTGTGTGTGTGTGTGTGTGTGTGTGTGTGTGTGTGTGTGTGTGTGTGTGTGTGTGTGTGTGTGTGGGGGTTGTATAAAACCTCAGGAGTATAATATATAACAGTACAAAATTAAATAATATAGGTTTATATTTTGACTTTATAATTTATAATTGACTTTGCACATCTCCCACTGATTTTGCTTTCAGCATGCTGTTGCCTGTGGGATTTGTTACATTAAATGAGCATATGGATCATTTAAGGTCAATGACATGATTTAGTTGCTTAAAAACATAGCACAGCTGACCAGATCAAGGACAGCCACACTGTTTGTGCTTGCTACATTTCCCTTAATATATTTTGAAGTTATGTTGTTAATGACAGACACCAGATCACTGTACAGAAGACCACTGGAGTAGGTGCACAAAACTAAAACACCTGATTCACCTAATCAAGTATCCATGGTCTTTGACCAGGATCATGGATTCAGGTGTTTTAATACTGTCCAAGAGCCAAAGGTCTCCTACATAGGAACCTCTGAAATAAGGAAATTAGATGATTACTGCAAAATATTATTCTTGTCATACAAAGATAAAATGGAAATATTAAATTGTGGAAATGTGACCTCAGCAATCATGGATTGGTGATAGCTGAGTCTTTGATGTCACTGATTTCATAGGTTGAATTTGTACTTAGTCATTGAAAAATTGAAAAGAATACAATACAGAACACTGAACACACATGTATTTGCTTCAGGTGGTACAATGGCGTATTTAATGCTTATTATTTAGGGAGGAAGCAATAATTCATTTTATGACCTTACTGATTCAGAAAAGGTGGCCCTTGGTTTGACAGCTGTGCAGTGTAATTTCTCTCAGACCTGCTGAGACAGAGCAGGGCCTCTCACCTCCGCCGTTCTTGTAGCATAGGTAAGGGAACCTCCAGACGTTGGCTAGGTCCACGGCGAACCCAATGACGGAGAGGAGGAAATCAATTTTCTTGCCCCAGGTCTCACGTTCCTCCTGGGAGGGGTGGGTCTGGGCCGGGCTGACCAGGGTGGAGCTGGTGAACTGCACTCCATTCTGCTCCTTCACCAGCATCAGCTCCACCTCCTTAGGGCCCATGCTGGCCGACCTGGCTGGGGCTACGACTGAAGACATCTGTCCGACCTGCAGTCTGCCTTTGATCATGAGGAGCAGGTCAGGCCCACTGAGGAAGAGTGAGACTTAGCGCCCCGTTGCCGTGGATTTGGCCTGAGGAAACCCTGAAGCTGAGGAGGAGGAGGAGGAGGAGGAGACAGGAATCTTCAGACCCCACCCCTGCAGACATCTGTGAGAACCACGGCCCCTCCACAGCTACAGCTGTGCTGAGATCAAACAGAGCTACTCCCACCCGTTTCTCAGCACGTTCATTCAAAATACATAAATCAGGTTTCCCCTGGATATTGCGATATATGTAAACTCAATTATTTTTTTTACCTTAAAATACAAATTTTATGTAAAACTTGAAATTTTACTGATTTTTTTTTTGTGTTTAGATTTTGTCATGACCTACAAAAAGCAGGTGGATTTTTTGCATTATAGTTAATGAAGTCTTGTTTCCAATAAACAATATCACAGTGAACTTCTGTATATTTCATGGTGGTTCTAAAAAAATTTAAATGTTTGTAAACATTTAAAATTGTAATATTCAACATTTTTTATGTAAAAAAAGATGTGCCTGAAAATTAGTTGTGGCATAAATGAGATTTCTTTGGGGAAAATTATCTGAGATTAATTCCTAATACAATAATGCATTTAATTTGCATTCATGTGATGTATGTGTGAGATTAAAACTGCTATAAACAATTTATTGTATTAAATTGAATACAATTTGAAAATCCATTAAGAAATATTTTTAACCAATTGAATTTCATTATTTTATTTTCCTTAATGATATTTCCTGTGTAAATGTGCAATTAATGATAATAATAATTATGATAATTGTAATAATTATGATCATAATCATAATAATAGAAATATAAGCATAGGAATAACAACAAACAAAAAAACATTAATAACAAAACAAAAGTAGTTTCTTCTTTCATTACATTGCAAATGGTACAATACAATGTAAAAATACATAATCTTGATAAGTCTAAAAACATACACTTTCAGAGGTTTTAAAAAGAGAAAACAATACCCAATATTTAAGCATTTGAAACGTCTCACCTTTTTCAAAATGGTGTCTCTGCTTCCTGTTTTGCTGCGATAAAAACCTGTTTTGCTGCGTTTTATTTCCAGTCAGGTTGGTGATGTTTCCTGATTCCCATCACACTATTAATGTACTGTATTCTATAGAACAGAAATCGGTGCAAACTCATCCAACTCTTTCCCTAACAAGTGGCAAGTCTGCAGCAGAAGCCCTAAAAATGTGTTTTTTTTTTTTTTTTTTTTCCCAGATGATGGTGAGTTGGTGGAGCGTCCTGCCTGGCTCAGGGACTCTGGGGGTGAGACTGCTCTGGAGGTACCACTGGACTGTGAGAGTCTGTGAAGGAAACCTGGACCACCCTCGGAATAAGAGGCATGTGAACCCTCCCCCCCTTCTCTCCTCTGCCTCCCCTTACTGCCTTTCTCTCTCTCCCCCTCACTCTCTCTCTCCCTGTCTTTCTCTCACTCTATCTCTCTGTCTGTCTCTCACTCTATCACTTCGTCTTCCATAAATCTGACACATTCATCAGTTCTTTGACACTTGCTCCTCACTGTCGTCTGACATGCATACACAAAGAAAAGCAATATACAAACCCCTGTTTCAAATGATAACATATTAGTCCAGTTACATGCAAACCTGTTCAATGTAACATAATACAAGATCTGAAACATTGTGCCTCTTTTCCCATCAGTTTTTGCTCTCTGAGATTTCACAAAGTAAATGGTTTTCTGACCATATTGTGGTGTTTCTGCAGTTATAATTGAATGCAATGACCTTAGTGGGAGGAGAATCTGAGCATGACATTCTGTTGAGATATATCTGTTTTTAAGAGCTGGCCTGTCTCCCTAAGGTCTCCGACAGAGCTAAATCTAGCTTAAATTGTGCCAAAAAATTGTGACAGATTGAAGCCGGCATTTGTTTCAGAGTAGAGACAAAGTAGACGGCGTGCACAGACAATTAGAGATCAAACAGCAGGTTATTGCTTTAGCATTTAGACAACTTTGCAGCTGCAGTGAGCAGCTGATTACAGCCTCATGCGGCAGCGGGTTTCAGCAGAGGAACCAAAGTCAAGTCATGTCACTGTGTGCATAGACCATACAAAAACTGAACCACACAAACTATGCTGAAACTTTTTTAATAAATTGATTTGTTGATCTTTCACTAATGTTGTAAGATATCAATAATAGAAATGTTCATTACAATACTTAATTACATTACAGTATCAAAACATTTGTATTAGTGAAATTGTAAAAAGGAAATTTAATGTCTGGTGAATTTATAGTAACCATTAAAATTTGGTCCCAGTTGGTCACTAGTCCTGTGCACTGCCAAAATCATGTTCATTTACATAAGTCTAATAAAGTCAGATAAAGATGAATTCCTGTATCTCTCTATGTGACATCTCAGAGTTACAAGCAGGACTTAAATCCTCTACGAATGGGTGATAAATTTAAATGGTGAAATGTCTGTGTGGAGGATAATGTAATGTAAACACATAGTGTACCCTAGCACATAGTGAGTGTACCCTATGAGTAGAGCACATAGTGAGTGTACCCTATGGGTAGAGCACATAGTGAGTGTACCTTATGGGTAGAGCACATAGTGAGCGTACCCTATGAGTAGAGCACATAGTGAGCGTACCCTATGAGTAGAGCACATAGTGAGCATACCCTATGAGTTGAGCACAAAGTGAGCATACCCTATGAGTAGAGCACATAGTGAGCATACCCTATGAGTAGAGCACATAGTGAGCATACCCTATGAGTAGAGCACATAGTGAGTGTACCCTATGAGTAGAGCACATAGTGAGCACATAGTGAGTGTAGAGCACATAGTGAGCTATGAGTAGAGCACATACCCTATGAGTAGAGCACCCATAGTGAGCATAGTGAGTGTACCCTATGAGTAGAGCACATAGTGAGTGTACCCTATGAGTAGAGCACATAGTGAGCGTAACCTATGAGTAGAGCACATAGTGAGTGTACCCTATGAGTAGAGCACATAGTGAGCGTACCCTATGAGTAGAGCACATAGTGAGCGTACCCTATGAGTAGAGCACATAGTGAGTGTACCCTATGAGTAGAGCACATAGTGAGCGTACCGAATGGGTAGAGCACATAGTGAGTGTACCCTATGGGTAGAGCACATAGTGAGCGTACCGAATGGGTAGAGCACATAGTGAGTGTACCCTATGGGTAGAGCACATAGTGAGCGTACCGAATGGCCTGATGGTGCATGTCAAGAGACCAATGAGAGAGATGTCCCAGTCAGGACAGCAGAGTGGCTTAGACAATAGGCTGGATGGATGAGACCTACGACAAGATTGTTGTCATTCTGGGAAGCAGACACCATTTTGTTAATTATAGCACAGGGGTCCATGAGGGGGTAGGATGTAGATAGATGGTAGATAAAGTAGCTCTTTTTTGGCAAGACTGAGTTTGAGTTAAAATATACCTAGTCTGTTGTTGCTTCTTGCATCTTGATTTTCTGATTTATTTGATTTCTGTGAATTGAGAAAAAAATGTCTGCAATGTTAACTGGACTGCAAGACATGTTGCATGGAGAGACACTTCTCTGGGTTAGGAATGGTAAATTTTGTTCCAAGTAATCTTTTATCTTACCCTATGTCTTTCATATTGCATAAGCTAACAGCCCATTTTTGATTTGAGAGGTAACTGAAATGTTTTAAATAGCAATGAAATGTAATATTGTCTTGCAGTAGTTTTGAATGAAAAGCATACTGAGGTGAGATCTGAATCTGAAATGATCAACCACCTTTTCACTCTCATCTTCTCTCACCTGCCCTTTGGGAAAATCTCATTACATCTAATGGCTACCTGGCCAAATTCAATCAATGACAATGCTGGCAATTTCAATCTACATTGATTGTGACTGAGATTTATGAAAAATGAAATGGTCAGAGGTTCCTATGTACATATTACCACATGCAGATAATACAATCATGTCGCTTGATAGCCTTTTGAAGAATTAAATACAATTGAAATTATGTGCAGTATTTAATTGATGAATTTTAATATTTAATGGATGCAGTTTGATTAAAGTAATTTATTATTTGATTTAGTCGGTAGCCTGCATTTTTGCAATTGAATCTCATTATATACATAGATCATTTGTCAATATTTGTGACATTTCAGGACTCTGGATGAAGCAATAACACTCTCACATGGATATGAGGGTAGGGCTAAGGTGTGCTAATCGTACTGGTGGTGGGGGTGCATAAGGTTTCATTTCAAATTCGAGGACCTACCATGCGCTATCAGTGGTTCAATGATTTGGACAAATGACTGAATTGATTTTTTATTTGTTCAAACTCTGTCAGTGGTTGACAGGTGTGCATAGCTCCACCATAACAAAGCCCATAAAATCTCATTTCAGTCCTTGCTAAGAACTAGCTTAATAAGCTAACAGTCAGGTTAGATTTCAATGTATTATAACTCATTTAGTAATGGAAAGAAATTATTCAGCAGCTACAAGGTAATTTCAGAACTGATAGTTACTTACCATTGAAGCTAAATAGCATAATATTTTAATGCTTGCAATTGTGATTGATGGAATAGCTCCAACTGCCAAACAAATGAGATATCTAGAAAACAAGACTGATATCACATTGAGCTGGAAATGTTATATTTGGTGTATGTTCACCCTGTGCACCAATGATGAGGACACAGAAAGCCAATAAGTACAGAGAGTTTACAGGATGATCCAAATGGAGAAATTTGTCTGTCATTATCAAAGATCCATCTGCCCAAGCTCATTGTGACCATCCCATGAGAGAAAAGGAGGGCTCTGAGTTTGATTTGAGAGCACATGGAATTCTGAGAAGCCATCTTAGTGAATTCCTGAAATTTCCCCAGAAGAACTGCCCTTGTATATTTTTATTTGTTACTTTCGTTCATGGCTTTGGATCCAGTTTGTACAATAAAAGAGACTTGACCATATTCCCCACAGTATATGCACAGGATAAGATAAAACAGTGTAATAGCCAGCCACAACTCAAGGATGAAGCTGGCTTTGACATAACCCGATGCCTCAGGTCAATGCCTAACTTTAACCATGAGGAGGCTGTCATGTTCTTTGATGCCTTTGAGAAAATCGCTTAGGAGCTAGAGTAGCCTGAGGATAAGTGGCCATTACTTGTCCAAAGTGCCTTTGAAGACAAAAGCACAGGAGGCCAATGCAGCACCAGTGCCAGTCAGTGAATGGACTATGGCACTGTGAGAAAGGCAGTTTGTCCCAGCCCATGAGCAGAATGGACTATGGCACTATGAGAAAGGCAGTTTATTACAGCCTATGAGCAGAAGTTTATAGTTGAGCCTGGTGAGACCTATCTGGATATAGCAAGGCAGCAAGAAATTGCATTTGACAGGTGGCATATACTTTTCAGGACTTGTTCAAGTAATGTTGATGAAGCAGTTTAAGACTAGTGTCCTGAAGCATTTGGAGGTTCACCTGAGAACAGCCGCCATGATGGCAAATTCTTATGAGTAAACTCATGGAGATGTCTTGGAGAGGAAAGATGTCAGGACAGGAAGAAAAGAAACCATCTACTGAGGTGACTGGATCTATGGAGGATGCATCCAAGACCAAGCTCCCTCAGCTGAAGTTTGGGGAGGAAATGTGAAGTCTTTCTGAAGTCATTTGTCATTATTGTAAAAAGCCAGGTCACATGAAGTCAGGGTGTCCAGTGCTTCAGAGGAAGGAACACAGTAAACCAGTAGCACAGGTGGTGCCAGAGACGGAGGTTCATAATGATGTTCTGATCAGGAAATGGAGACCACCTGATCGTCCGGCCAATGCCGATCGTCCAATGCTCGGAGTATTGGACATTTGTGACACAGATGGTGTAGCCCAAGAGTTTTAGACAGGCAGTGTCGAATCTATGGCCGGTCATCCACTGAGTCTTTGTACAGGTGCCGTGTTCGTCTGTTTGGAACAGAAAATGCACCTGTAACACTCCAAAGATTGATGAACATGGTAACCTCAGGGTTTGATTAGCTTGATACCTATTTTGATTATGTAGTTATCTCCAGCTCCTCTTGGTTTGAATGCATAAGGTAGCTGCTTGAACAGTGTGAGGTAGCTGGCTAGTAGTGAACCTACCAAAGTGTGAGATCAGTAAGAGGCAGGTAAGCAATCTGGGGCATCGGGTGGGTCAGGGATCAGTGATGCCGAGAGCAGCCAAGATGGAGGCCATTTTGAACTTTCGGAACCTCAGACCCGATAACAGGTCATGCGAGAGTTGGGGATGTTTGGGTTTTACAGGAGGTTTGCACCTGATGTAACAGCTCCTCTGACTTATCTGTGGTGGAAAGGGGTTTAAGGTTGGCTGGTCTACAGACTGCTAGCTATATGGTATGGATAAAAAGCATATTCATAGAAGTCTGATGTCACATAAATGCCATTCAGTGAGTAGGAGATCATTTACAATCTGAAGTCCATCAGGAATGGAATCAACTTTAAAACATTTTGCAGAATATTTTGTTAGTGAATAGTGGGTGCTGTATGAACACAATGATGTTGAATGGAGGAACCGCAATGGACTGTGCAGTTTTATTTAAATAATTATTGTAATCCTTTGAGTGTCACAAAAATTCAACATTTCATCTTCTGACAACAGGAAAGCTCACATTTTTACGAACTAATATGTCTGTCTGGTCAGTTTCTACCAGCTGTTTTGAACAAACCATACCTTACAAAATTGACCCACTTTCTTTGTGTGTAAGGATAAGCCTAAGTTATTTATTTAATGTTTATTTTATTGATAGATTGTTGTCAAAAAATATCAAATGCAGAGTATCGCATCATTTATAGCATATGCTAATTTCCAATGCTTGTCCCAAGATGGGCATTTCAAACATGCACACATACAGCACAAAAATCATATAATCATAAAATCCATACAATAAACAACTATTGCATTATTATATTACATTAGAATTAAGGTATCATAAAATTTGATGAAAACCTAGCAATTCATAATCACAAATGCTTACATGATTACATGACTGAATGGAAGATTCACTTCAGTTTATCCTTAAAGTGCTCAAAATTGTCGTCGTTTGTAAACTGCATTGGCAAAGAACTCCCTTAACAGAAAAGGCTGTCGTGGCCAAAATAAGTGTTTCCAGATGGAACTTTACAATTTTCCACAGTTGCGCTCCTAGTGGTGAGACGAGTATCCTGCAAAGATTTTACCATGTCGCAAAGACACGATGGAGGCATATCATGTAGGCATTTAAAATTAAGTTTGGCATTGGCAAATTTAACAAAGTTATAAAAATTTAAAACATGCAATTTTTTTAGACAATGGTGAAATCTTATCGTTTTTTTTTTTTGTCTAGTATTTTTATTGCACGATTTCAGAGCCTTTCTAATGGTCAGGTAACCAAGAGGCATGCTTGCAACAAAGAGGAAACACAATAGCTAAAATGAGAAAAAATCAGAATGCATGTATATATTTGCTCTGTCAAATGGCAAACAGTTTCTGATGAGTCTAAATGACTACAAATTGACTTTTAACAGTTCTACTAAATTTTTTTTAACATGCTTGTCAAAGTTTAAAATGGGGGATCCATTATGAGACCTAAGTTTGTCTTTAATGTTACTATGTAGTTCATCTGGCATGGGTCTTCCCGTGGATGAATAACAGATAGACACTGTTTTTTTTTACATTAAGTGACAAGCAGGAATTATCCAGCCATATTGCTATTGATTTTAGATCTTCTGTCAACTGTAATGTGAGTGCCTAGGTTGTCTTACCAGACACATATGACAGCTTACATCTGGAGACCAGCTCCAAGGCGGGAGTCCGGAAGATCATTTATATATAAACTAAAGAGAAGGGGTCCAAGTACGGATCCCTGTGGAACTGCAATGTTATTATCCAAGAATGAAGATTTATGATTATTAACTATGATTCACTGTTGACAGTCCTGGAGATAAGACTCCAACCAAGACAATGTTTTTCCGGAAAAATTCATTTGAATAATTTAGAAATAAGAATTCTATGATTTATTGTATGGAATGCTTTTTTATTTTTTTTTAAAGTCCAGGAAAACTGCCCCGACAATCTAATCTATCTGCTAATCTGTCTGCATGAACATCAGCAGTTGTCTGCTGATCATTTTGGACATTACGTTGATTTGGCATGTCTTTGTGTGCATAAATTTGTTTGTTACATTCCAGACATCTATTTTACTTTTGTCCTGACAAAATGTAATATGGAATTAACATTGTAGTTGCAATGTTTCATAAGTATGATGATGCAGTAGGTATGTTGCATTAAAAAATATGTTGCAGAGTTGTTTACGTAATTGCATTCATCTAAGTCTCACATTATGCATGTATCTGAATGAATTATATAATTAGAATGAATGACAACTGTAATATGGTCTAGCACAGTCTCTATTCTGTGCTATATAAGTTGTTGACATACAAGGCTTGAATGCATGGAGGAACATAACGGAAAGTCAGATGGACCTGAAACTGTATTTTATTGGTGGAGAGTGTGATGCTGAATAACTTAAACATTATTTGAAAAGGAAAAACTTGCACATGATTTGATTTTTCTTACATAAAGGATTCAATCTTGTGTCATCTTGGGAACTTAAATATGACTGGATATTTCATAATCACAAGGACATTAAATATGACTGGATACTTCATAATCACATGGACATTAAATATGACTGGATACTTCATAATCACAAGGTCATTAAATATCACTGGATATTTCATAATCACAAGGACATTAAATATGACTGGATACTTCATAATCACATGGAAATTAAATATGACTGGATATTTCATAATCACATGGACATTAAATATGACTGGATATCTCGTAATCACATGGACATTAAATATGACTGGATACTAATCACAAGGACATTAAATATGACTGGATACTTCATAATCACATGGACATTAAATATGACTGGATATTTCATAATCACATGGACATTAAATATGACTGGATACTTCATAATCACAAGGACATTAAATATGACTGGATACTTCATAATCACATGGACATTGAGATGTGACAGTGGCATTGATAAATATAAACAGTTTAATATAATGATTGATACATGATTGTTAGAGCTAGTGGAGAGGCAAACAGTTGCATCACTGTCATAGTGAAAGGGCTATTTCAACACTGCACTTCCTCTGGGTTGCTAAGGAACAGAGAGAGATGCTTGGACTCCAGCTGCTAAAGTGTGGTCAATTATATCTACAGTACCATGAAAAAGTGTTTTCCCCGTCTTGGTTTTCTGCACTTTTGCATATTTTTAACACTGAATGGATGGAAGGCTTGACATTCTTCTGAAGAATTCTGTGGAACATAGCAGAGTCCAGTCATGGCAAACCCTCCAGGCTCTGCCGCAAAGCCTCCCCTAAGCGTGACACTAGCACCACCGTGCTTGCCATGGGGTGTCACTGTGCTATGCAGTGTTTGGTTGTCAATGGGCATCATAGGTGCTTGTCACTTCAGAAGCACTGCTTTTCGCTCAAAACATTGTTGACTTCAGGAAAATCCAGGTAGTTTTTGTCAAAGTTGAGATGAGCATGTGCGAGCAGTGGTTTCCACCTGGCCACGGTGTCACCGGAAAAGCTCCACTGCTTTCTACTCATCAGAAAACTCTTGAGGACCATCAGTGGGCTTTTTTTGGCATACTTGTGATGAGCATTTATGTTTTCAGTGAGCACAATTTTCAACATTTTTACATTGTCTTTGTTCCTATTTTTGTACATTTTCCACCTTGTTCTTTTGGTTTTGGTAGATGACCTGTGAATGGAGGATTTACTCCAGTCCCAGCCTAGCACAGTTTGATGGAGCTCTAGGGCTGTGAATGGAGGATTTACTCCAGTCCCAGCCTAGCACAGATCCCAGCCAGTCCCAGCCTCACAGTTTGATGGAGGGCTGTGAATGTCCAGTCCCAGCCTAGCCTCTAGGGCTGTGAATGGAGGATTTACTCCAGTCCCAGCCTAGCTCAGTTTGATGGAGCTGTAGGGCCTCGGAAATTGCTGTGCAATCCTAACTGAGGAACAGGCAGTTGGAAGGCTTTGCCAGAACTTAGCTGTCATTTTTTCTCCCTGACTCCCTCCGTATACACATTCAACCCAAAAAAGATCCAATCAAATTTGATGTGCCAAAAACAAAAACACAGAAAATGTGTTGGAGGGAGCAAATGCTTTTCCATGATAATGTACGTATGGAAGGAATTCATTTGAAATGGCTGAGAGGTTTATATCAAGTATCAATGACCACAGGTTCCCTTTTGATGGAAGAAAACTCTACAAGTTTACAGTGAAATAACAAAATGTTACATTCAAGGAAATAAAAGTGTTTACCAGAAAGTTTGTGCCACTATAATATGGCCATAAACTTTGTTGGACATGAAAGTCGGTGTGAAACGTGATTGTGTTTCACTGGCCTTTATCAGAATATCTATTTTCTGTCACAGAATTTGGGAACACTCTTGTATACTGAAATTACACATAAATGGGACAAGCCTGAAATATGGAAGACAAGTAGATTGAGTATTGATTACAGTTTACTGGGCTGTTTAAAAAACATTGTCCTTTGGAACTAAATGTTCAGTAACATCTGTTGGAGTATTCAGTCTAGAATGGTCTGAGAACAACAGAACATTTTGTTTAAGTTGATATAAATTGTTACAGTGATTCTGGTGTGTAGCAGTCTATGTTTTACCAAGCAACCAAACATAATAGCAATTCAAACTGGAATAGTTACATCAATAGTGTAGTATTACATTTTACCACAAGAGGGAGAGCTTTCATGGTTTAAGGGTATTTTGTAAGTGTGACTATATTATGTATATTATATGACTGCTGTAATGCAAAGTAACTATCATATTTCAAGCATTGGCCAGCATTTAAGGGGGAATTAGGGTAACCATTCAAAAGTCCAAATATGCTTCAGCGTCAGGTTTCAGATGAGCATTTGTAAGACACAATTTATAATCCACCCAAAACAGATTCCCTTGGTTTCCACATAGAGGACTTTCCAATCATGCAGCTAGTGGAACATTCAGCTGCTAAAGGTTTTCAGTATCATTTCATTTACCAAGACCTTATTCTTAAAAAAAAAAAAAAAAAAAAACCTTGAAATCTAAAGCCCAAGAAAAACCTACTTGCTGTCTCTAAATATTCCCACAACTAAATGGAGGGCAGTGGCTTATGGCACAGGCTACAGATTAACCCTTACTATAGATGTGAGAGAGTTTTCCAGTAAATTGTATATGATTCATCTACCACTTTGAAATGGTCGTGCAACAGCTTGTCTGTTTCTTATTAGCTGTGACCACTAGGTGGCAACATTTCACATACACAAAATGGTTTTAAATGTAGGCAGCATTAATTTACTCTTAAATGGAACAACTGAACAGTCAGGAAACATTCATAATTTAATTATAATTCATTCAAGCACAATGTTTTGAAAGTACAGAATTCACCCCCTTGAACACCTCTTGCTTATGTAAAAGTGCTGTCACATCCCTTAGCTCCATTCTCAGTGTTGTCATAGTCTACAACAAAATTATTCAGGGCAAACTTATTCATTTGGAGGACAGTGCCAAGAGATAAAATTACCCAGGAAGCCAAATTGTAACCTTTTTTTAATTTTAGTGAACTGAAACATGCAACTTTCTGAATTTGACCGACATCAACATAGCATGTCTGAAGTCTGAATATGTCTGTTGTCTAAATCAGTTGAGTTTCAGACAGAAGATGGATCAAGGTGGATTCTGTAATGTGGAGCATAAGGAATGGGTGAGGTGAGTTCAGTGATGAGGCCAGTCAGGAATGAACAGCATACTTTGACAATGAGCTTTGCAATGTCACACACCTCATTGTATCTCTGCTCCACTCTCTTTGGCAATGTAAATTATTCACGCCTTTTACCTTGGGCTTCACACAGCATTTACATTTTTGGCAAGGGGGAGAAGTCTCGACCAAAGTCCCAGCCAAAGTCCCAGCCAAAGTCCCAGCCAAAGTCCCAGCCAAAGTCCCAGCCAAAGGCCCGACCAAAAGCCCAACCAAAGTCCCAGCTAAAGTCCCAGCTAAAGTCCCAGCCAAAGTCCCAGCCAAAGTCCCAGCCAAAGTCCCGACCAAAAGCCCAACCAAAGTCTCGACCAAAAGCCCAGCCAAAGGCCCGACCAAAGGCCCAACCAAAGGCCCAGCCAAAGTCCCAGCCAAAGTCCCGACCAAAGTCCCGACCAAAGTCCCGACCAAAAGCCCAGCCAAAGTCCCAGCCAAAGTCCCAGCCAAAGTCCCAGCCAAAGTCCCGACCAAAGTCCCAAAGTCCCAAAAGTCCCAGCCAAAGTCCCAGCCAAAGTCCCAGCCAAAAGCCCAACCAAAGGCCCAACCAAAAGCCCAGCCAAAGTCCCAGCCAAAGTCCCAGCCAAAGTCCCAGCCAAAGTCCCAGCCAAAGTCCCGACCAAAGTCCCCCAAAAGCCACCAAAGTCCCAGCCAAAGGCCCACCAAAGTCCCAGCCAAAGTCCCGACCAAAGTCCCGACCAAAGTCCCAACCAAAGTCCCAGCCAAAGCCCACCAAAGTCCCAGCCAAAGGCCCAACCAAAGTCGACCAAAAGCCCAACCAAAGTCCCAGCCAAAGTCCCGACCAAAGTCCCAGCCAAAGTCCCACCAAAGTCCCGACCAAAGTCCCGACCAAAGTCCCGACCAAAGTCCCAGCCAAAGTCCCAGCCAAAGTCCCGACCAAAGTCCCAGCCAAAGTCCCAGCCAAAGTCCCAGCCAAAGTCCCAGCCAAAGCCCGACCAAAAGCCCGACCAAAGTCCCGACCAAAAGCCCAACCAAAGTCCCAGCCAAAGTCCCAGCCAAAGTCCCGACCAAAAGCCCGACCAAAGTCCCGACCAAAAGCCCGACCAAAGTCCCAGCCAAAGTCCCGACCAAAGTCCCAGACCAAAGTCTCGACCAAAAGCCCAGCCAAAGTCCCACCCAAAGTCCCAGCCAAAGTCCCGACCAAAGTCCCCCGCCCAACCAAAGTCGACCCCGACCAAAGGCCCAACCAAAAGCCCGACCAAAGTCCCGACCAAAGTCCCGACCAAAGTCCCGACCCGACCAAAGGCCCACATTATGAGCCGCCCATTGGAGATGGACTCCAGGTGCGTGTAACCGCTGTGTTTCCACCGTGTTGCGGTGCTAATATGCGGCCAATGCGATGCTTCAATGTCACCTCAATTATACTTCTATTTGTCTTCTCTAGGTCCTAAAGTCCCACAGGACAGCCCTCTACATTGCCTGTAATGTGATTAGGGACACGACTGCTGAAAGGGGAATCGATTCAATTTCTCTTATAAGCTCAGATGGTAGGATGATGACAAGCATTGTCTGTCCATATGTGCCCATGCCAAAAAGCATTTGTGCATGCATCTTAAGAGCATAGATACCTGAAGCCCCAACTAGGCAAATCAGCTACCAAAGAGAGCACAGGTTTTCAATCTTAGCCATTGTCCTTAAAGGATCATCTCTGGTCAAATTATTTTGTCTAGTTTTATGTATCAAAATCAAATGTATCTTGTTTTGTTGTGCCAAATTTGAAACCTAAAATATATATTTATGTAGAATATCTCGTCTCTAATTAGCATAATACTTGGTAAAGATGTGCTAAGTAAAAAATGACAAGTATCTTCTTCTCTGAAGGTGTGAGGTTGACATTGATATTCTGATTTGATATGTGTGCTGTCCCTTTAGCTAACTAAATAAAATGCCAAGTCGTTTGTTTCCAAGGTAAAGTGAAGGCCCAGCTGGTCCAAGTCCGCTTAGCCCACTGTGGTGACCCAGTGACCTTAAATCAGTGGTAAATGTTTAGTGAATGTGAAATGAAATATGCAGCCACAGATGATCTGATTTGGAGCAAATGGATGAGTTGCATTTGCATTCTCAGCATGCATGGGCCCACGTAGACATCATGTTTTCTCCAGCATGAGGAAACTGCTTGGTCCACAGGTTTATAAGAAAAAGGATACAATACTTAATACTGTTTAAGTCCCTTAATAGTATTATATTAGTATAGTCGTATTATATTGCCAGAAAATAGCATGGAAATTATTTTTATCATCTCATCCACACAAATATGATGTTTTTGAGTGAAGGAACAAGAATATTTCTACAGTGGTTAGCATTTACAAATCAAATTGGTTTTCTATCATAGAACAGACAAATTGTGCAACTGAATAACTAAAAAGACCAATATACAGAAAAAACAAGATGAGTGCTAAACATGATGGAATGCACCAAAAATGGGCAGACTGCAGCAAGAGAGAGGGGCAGTGCCTGCTAGTCAAAGCTCATAACTGGGATAGATTGACAATGAAAAGGATAGTTGCTGTAAACCATGGGTAACAGTCACAAACATTACTGCAAAACTCTGTTCACCACAGTGATGTAGTCTATCATACCATGCATTTTTCTTCGGGACAAGGTAGATCTTTGGAACCGCTTGGCACACACATAAATGACCCTCAGTTAGAGCCAAAGTCTTTTCGTAGTCACATTTCATAGGTCAGACCCGGGCACAGACTCAT
This sequence comes from Albula goreensis, assembly GCA_022829145.1. Classification (NCBI taxonomy): domain Eukaryota; kingdom Metazoa; phylum Chordata; class Actinopteri; order Albuliformes; family Albulidae; genus Albula; species Albula goreensis. Next base: position 938,466 of record CM040750.1, on the reverse strand, counting down.
AGTTTTAATCACCCAGGCAAAGACTCATAGGTTTTGGCCCAGGCACAGACTCATAGTTTTAATCACCCAGGCACAGACTCATAGGTTTTGTGACCCAGGCACAGACTCATAGGTTTACTGACCCGTGCACAGACTCATAGTTTTAATCACCCAGGCACAGACTCATAGGTCGGACCCAGGCACAGACTCATAGGTCAGACCCAGGCACAGACTCATAGGTTTTGTGACCCAGGCACAGACTCATAGGTTTACTGACCCGTGCACAGACTCATAGGTTTACTGACCCGTGCACAGACTCATAGTTTTAATCACCCAGGCACAGACTTTAATAGGTCAGACCCAGGCACAGACTCAGACTAGGTTTACTGACCCAGGCACAGACTCATAGGTTTACTGACCCAGGCACAGGCACAGACTCACAGACTAGGTTTTGTGCACAGACCAGGACCCATGCACAGACTCATAGGTTTAGTGACCCGTGCACAGACTCATAGGTTTACTGACCCGGGCACAGACTCATAGGCTTAGTGACCTGGGCACAGACTCATAGGTTTACTGACCCGGGCACAGACTCATAGGTTTACTGACCCAGGCACAGACTCATAGGTTTAGTGACCCGGGCACAGACTCATAGGTTTACTGACCCGGGCACAGACTGATAGGCTTAGTGACCTGGGCACAGACTCATAGGTTTACTGACCCGGGCACAGACTCATAGGTTTACTGACCCAGGCACAGACTCATAGGTTTCCTGACCCGTGCACAGACTCATAGGTTTACTGACCCGGGCACAGACTCATAGGTTTACTGAGCCATGCACAGACTCACAGACTCACAGGTTTACTGACCCATGCACAGACTCATAGGTTTAGTGACCCGGGCACAGACTCATAGGTTTACTGAGCCATGCACAGACTCATGCACAGACTCATAGGTTTACTGACCCGGGCACAGATGTATACATGCCCGAAATGGCTGCTGAATAAAAGGAAACAACAAAAACCTGCAAACACTGAGGCCAGCCAGGACTTGAGTTCAAAACCCCTCCTTTAAGGTAATATGTAAAAGCGTGGAAGAACTGCACTCTGACATGCCCAAATGTAAGCATATATGGTGCTCTGGAAGTCAATATCAATTAAGCAGCATCTATAAATAATGTGCGGAACAGAGCAGTGAATTTTAAATGCAATAATGACAGCGAATAGGGGAAAATAGGTGAAACTTCTGAATAGAGATGAGAAAAATATAATTTCAGGCAGCAATGGCACCTGGGTAACAAATACACAAAAAAACTTGCGTGGCAGGAGGACACTGCGGCTGTCAGTTCCTTAGGTATAGGGAGACGCATGCACAATTTCAACTGATTTGGGATGTCATTGTAACCATATATGGGCATATACGGCAACTGTCAACTTGGTAGTCCTTTTCAAAGGGTTTTCCAGTAATTTGTCTACTCTGTGACTTGATTTGTGATGGTGTAAATATATATACATATATACCAAACATGAAAAATGTTACTGTGTCAGTATATAGAGATATAGAGAGAGCCCCGATTTAACTTCATAGTAATTATTTTTAGACATTTATGGCACCTATAACATTGATAGTCCATTTCACAGGATTTTCCCATAATTAGTCCACACTTTCTTATGCTTTGTGGTGAGCAAATTCCAAGACCCAAGTTTGGTAATTCCTGGAATAAAATTCATTCTGACCCTCATTATCAGCTGAAGCACACTTTGTTAGCAGCTAACTGGCTCATGGCACCCTTATATCCCACTTGAAGATGATTTCCAGTGTAAATGAGATCAAATGTAGTGAGTCTGGCTTGGGACATTATTTATTAGTATATTAAATATGTGTTTATTTTTGTGTGAGAGTAAGGTGTACTGATGATTCTTTATCGCTCCTATTTCAGCCCTATTTTGACTTCATATGGGACATTGAACAGGAGTTAAGCTTATGGAACTTTGCAACTTTCATAAATTAATACTGAACATTAACTAATCTAAGTTAAAGATGACCTATAAAATTAATTGTAAACAAAATAAATAGATGGTTAAAGGTTATTTTCTAACCAGAAGTACATGAAGTGTACTTAACGATATATGGCTGCACAGGAGATGGGCTCCGAGGTGAAGGTTGCATATTTATTAACTGAAGAATGTAGTGGAAATGGCTGCTAAACCAACACCCATAACCACTGACGAAGATCTCGCTTTCAGTAGAGGTAGTAAACAGTTTGCAGATTCTTAAATTGAGAAAGTAGTACCAGGTACTTACTGCTGCCATCTCGTGGCTGTAAGCAGTATGGAACAATTCATTACTCGTCAGACTCAGATGATTCCTACATGCTGGCTGTGATAGTCAAATACTGCCACCTTGTGGCACAATGGCGAATTACTGGAGAAGTAGTTTATTCTGCATGAATGTTTGTCTTTGCTACATTAATCCATGTTGCATAGATGTAATTAATGAATGTGTAAATTACAGAAAATGGCATGATTCACAATAGTATTACAATTTTACTGGAGTCAACGTACATACCTAGAATAGTGAAGACAATAATTATTGTTCAGTTTTATCCTACATAGTTAGCTTTCAGACACAACGTCACATTTCCAGTATATTTTCAAAATGATTCATGTCTCTACATTTTTTTAAGTGGGTCCAAAATATGTTTGAGTGCCTTAACTTTCAACAGTTTATAATCTCATTAGTCAACAGAAAGTTTCATGCATAATCAGTAAAATACAAAAATCTCGACTTCTATTTCCAGGATTCCCTTGGAGTCGAAAATACATTAAAATGATACTCATGGGTATAACAATGGTGATGGGCTTTTAACGGAAGCGTAACCTAAGGCACATTCATTTTACTGCCATTTAGAATGGGTTAATTAAGCATTTTGGTTGACATAGGTAATTTTATCTATATTTATTATACATGTTATGTTCATCTTTAAGTCATTGAACTTGAGCTTTGAAAACAATTTAAAGGTCAATTTAAAAATGATCATGAAAATGATAAGTTACAAGATACTTTTTCAGTGTTTGGGAAAAGTACAAATAATTGCATGTCTGAAAGGCGAAAATGCACTGCAAGTGTTGTGCAATTATATTATGATTTTGTGGAATTAATTTTAACACAACAAACTCCTGCAAGTTTGGGAAAGGGACTTTAAAAGGCCTAAATTTCAGTCACAATCCATCTTTATTTGGTGTATGTAGTGATCACACACGGCAATTACTGAATGCCAATTAGTTTTCACAGTTGAAACAAAGTTATTATATTGACTATGAATCAATATAAACAAACAATGTAAAAAACAACATTGGTAGCAATCAAATAAGACAACTTAATTGAAACAACAATCCATGAAAATGTTAACATTCAGGGATAATTTTGCTTTCTAAAATGCACTTTGTTTGTGATGTGCTTTATTGTTCTTGTTGTCATCTTTTTCTTGTTGGGGTTTGAGATGATCACCAGAAGCAGTGAGCATCCCCCCTCTTTATTCACTATGACTGGTTCATTATGTTTCACTCAGTTTACCCACCCACAAGCACAAGGACACGGCAGGTAAAATCTCATGTTTTATTTAAACAAACATGAAATTGAAAGAACTGTTAAAACATAATCAGAAGAGGGCAAGTACATTTTATGCAGGTGCAGTGTGTTTTCAAACATCTCCTCTGTGGGTTTGCGAGGCCGCCATGAGACCAGCAGTCTTAACCAGCTTAATCCATTAGATTCCCTGACCAGACTGGGCCAATTCTTCATAAGGGCACTTAACTTTTTGTGTGCCATCTTAATTCATAATTATACTTTAACATTTTATTTGTGTATAAATAGTTGCATATAACAGTTGAAACATCTGTTGTACTTGTTTTCCCACTTCCTGGTCTCCCTCCATTGGATGCCCAGTCCCACAGTGGGAGGTTCTCCACAGTTAGGCACACCCCTATCCTGCAGTGCAGTGACTGTAAATCCAGTCAGATTCATTTACGTTCAATATGTAGTGAAAAATGGGCCTGAGCCCCTCAAAAGGAAACCTGCAACAATGGAAAATGACATTGTGGGGAAAAACAAAGTTCCCATGTATCTCTGCAAACCTAATGACAGGGACTAAAAACAATACAGAATATAAGGCCATATTATGCTATCTCAGTTTCATCTTCTAATGGTTTCTCCACATACTGAAATTGATGCTAGAGCCGGGTAACTACACAGAATTGGAGCTATGAGAACTTTTAGCTCTTTAATTTTAGCTTTGTAACTTCCAGTTGCGCTTTTACAGCTTTCACCTTTGGCAATCGAAAGTTACACCGCCTCTAGTTTGTTTTTGCTATTTCAACTGAAGTCAGTGACCGATTCGGTCATCAATGCTAAAGTGGTAGAGTCCAGTCCATGACAAGTTTTGCAATTGGTATGCCCAGTGACACAGTGCTGAAAATGTGTGCCACTGAAGTATTGCAGTTGTTAGAATAAAGAGTGAAGGTTTGCTAGCAGAGGTGAGGGATCTTGCTTGGCAGACAGAGAATGAGTCCCAGAAAAACGCTAACTTGACTCTCCTCCATTGCATCTGCTATGGCTATAAACGGGAATGTACCGGCATATGCAGTGTGACAGCCAGTGTGTTCAGTGCAGGCTGCCCTTCAGCCTTGTACCAGTGTATCAACAGTATGCGCTTATTTCTCTGATCCATTCACTACATAAGAGAAATTTATCCGCTTTTGCCCTTTTGGTTCAGGAACGTATCTGTTCTTCAGTAATTAAAAATGTGGATTTGTTTCGCACATCATCTTCTGTTGGGAGATGCAACTGCAGATAAGGGTATGATACTCCAGGAAAGAGTTCTTGAAGTGTCTTATTATTGGCATTTGAGAGGGTTTTCCCTTGTTATGGTGGACCTGATGATGGTAGTGACACCATAGTGTAACTTCATCATTTCCACACTTTCCAAACCACTTACTCATGGTGAGGTAGTGCAGTGAGAGGCGTGGTGCATTGCTCTTCATGTGACAGGGAGGAAACTGGGTGAAAACTCATACATTGGCAGAATTCCAGGGTGTTCATTAGCCTTTATTCCCATAGAGTATTTGGATGAACCAGATTGCATGGTGAACATGAGTCAGTCAGAGCCTTTGCTTTCTCTGTTCAGGTGCTCATCAAACACTGGCACCCCTTTGCCAGAGATGATGACAGTTCTGGTCTGTCAGCTCTGTGGCTGGGTTAGCTCCATAGAGTCCATCCACATCGAGTTAAATGGCAACAGATTATGAAAGGAAGTCTGCAGAGAACTCTTAAACAGTCTTGCATTGGTGTTGCCATGGTGACTAAGCACCAGGGTCCCACCCTCCAGTTGTTTGTTTCCATCACTGTATGTAACCATCACTGACAACTCTTTGTGTCAATGGTTCTGCCTGCATTTTGTTGCATGTCAAGTCTGTGGAATAAAATGAAAGGGGTGGATCAATGTATCTTGCAAATGGACAATGAACAAACCTCATTGGATGTAAAGTGATGGACTTAAGTATGCATGGCTGCAGCTGGTCTGTGTCTGTTATGGTTCTGTTATGTGCTGGTGTATCCTCCAGTCGTAAGTATTTGATTTTAAAGAGTGTGAGTGGAGTCCCAGTCAGTGTCAGAGACAAGGTGCACCCCTTTGGTAGTGATGTAAAGGCCAGGGCTTCCCCTTCCGGCCTGTTCTGTGTTCAAGTGAAAGTGGAGGTTTCCTTAGTATAAGCAGTGCATTGTATACCTCCAAACTACCCACAATGCCCCTCTGCCTCCCTTTAGTGAGCTGTATACCTCCAAACCACCCACAATGCCCCTCTGCCTCCCTTTAGTGAGCTGTATACCTCCAAACCACCCACAATGCCCCTCTGCCTCCCTTTAGTGAGCTGTATACCTCCATACTACCCACAATGCCCCTCTGCCTCCCTTTAGGGAGCTGTATCCCTCCATACTACCCACAATGCCCCTCTGCCTCCCTTTAGGAGCTGTATCCCTCCCTTTAGTGAGCTGTATACCTCCATACTACCCACAATGGCCTTCTGCCTCCCTTTAGGGAGCTGTATCCCTCCATACTACCCACAATGCTCCTCTGCCTCCCTTTAGTGAGCTGTATCCCTCCATACAACACACAATGCCCTTCTGCCTCCCTTTAGGGAGCTGTATCCCTCCATATTACCCACAATGCCCCTCTGCCTCCCTTTAGTGAGCTGTATACCTCCAAACCACCCACAATGCCCCTCTGCCTCCCTTCAGTGAGCTGTATACCTCCATACTACCCACAATGCCCCTCTGCCTCCCTTTAGGGAGCTGTATCCCTCCATACAACCCACAATGCCCTTCTGCCTTCCTTTAGGGAGCTGTATCCCTCCATATTACCCACAGTGCCCCTCTGCCTCCTTTTAGGGAGCTGTATATCTCCATATCACCCACAATGCCCCTCTGCCTCCCTTTAGGGAGCTGTATATCTCTGTATTACCCACGATGCCCCTCTGCCTCCCTTTAGGGAGCTATATATCTCCATACTACCCACAATGCCCCTCTGCCTCCTTTACAGATGATTTGTCTGCAATGACTTGTGCCCCTAAAGGTAATGACTTTCTGCTCAGAAATGCTGCTGCAGACAGTGGCTTGACAGGGAGGGAGGCTGAGCACCACACTTTGATGAACAATCCCTGGAGACTGTTCCTCCACTCTCCTCCTGAAACACACAATTAACCTAATAAGTGATGTGGTGGTTGCCCAGTCCCTCTAGTGACTGCAAGCGCTAAAGAGCGAGGGTTAAGGAACTGATTGGTCAAGGCGTGAGAATGACCCTAAGGCATTGGTGTTGCTTAAACAGTGGAACAGATTCAAAGCTTTGTATGATTTTTTCTGGAACGGCATGGAATGTATCCTGAAGGAATGCATCGATGTTGTAAAAGATGGCTGCTTGCAGAACTGCCAGAGACAATTATCAGAGCTCCCATGGAAGTGTCCAAATTTCTGAACTCATAGAGGTGGACAAACTAATCCGTAAGTTTAGGCCAGTAGATGTTCTGGCCATCACAGAGCCAGTGAACAGGTTTCCCTGAAACTGACAGCTGGGGAAAGAAAAGAGTGAATAAATTAATAATGAATAAAAAGAAAATGTATTCCAACTCAGAGACAATAGCCAGCAGTCTCTACAAATACAAAGCTTGGAACTGGCCGAAGTGACTGTGATTGAGTTTTCTGATAGTTAGCTAGGTAGCTCATGATGTTTCAGAAACAAGCTAGTAATAAACAATTTCATCCTAATAACACGTTGGAGATCTGTGGCAGGGTACAGCAGAGGCCACAGAATTTAATGAAAGTCAAATATTTTTACAGAATGTCATGACTTTTATTTCAACTTTATAATACACTTTTTGTACTTTTTATGGTTTTAGTCAAGAAAGTGTATCCCTTTGTGTCTTTTTTTGGAACAATGTTTACTGGATTGTTGTTTTAGCCCTTTTCCCACCCTCCAGTGGACTGAGAATACATGATCATTGCTCCTGAATATTCATTCAGTGTTCCTTTAATTCATTCACTCAATGTCCCTTTAGTTAATTGTATGAGATAAATCTATTTTGGTATAACTCAGATTTCTGATGACTTTGTCTTTGCAAGACTGCAAGTATGCACAGACAGCAAAATGTTATTAGAATAGTGCATAACAAAAACTGATCCAAATAACATTCACACAATTCACAAAATAAGCTCTGGGCTGATTCTCTGAGTATCCTTCTTGAACATGTTTACTTAATTCCAAACGTGAAGTAGTTTGGTCTCAAATTCCGGTACAAAATCTGATATTACAGATCGTCACTGTGGGATTGGATATACTCCCTTCTCTAACCTATTTAAAGTATGGTGTTTTTCTCGAATCGATTAGCACCCTAGATAACATAGATAAGCAAACAGAAATGAGCACTATCCTATATGGAAGAATTTGGTGAAGGGTGATGATAATTCTGATCATAAAGAACAGTAGAGTGTTTTGCTTTATGGAGTATATTTCATTGCTGCTTACACTTACCATTTGTTTTAAGAAGTGTATTGTGCTTGTTTTCAGTAGCAAAGATCATATAAAAGCAAATATTTTCAGGCAGGTATTTATATAATATTGTGAGACAAAGAAGGTCTTATAATGGTTGAACTTGTTCTGTTTTTTTTTTTTCTTGTCTGATACCCAACTCATACCTTCAAATTTGCCCTGGAGCTAGACAACCATGTTTCTAATTATCAGAGCTGAAAACATGAAGGTATATCGAGTTGTGAAATTATAAATCTATAATTCCAAAACTCTGTACTTCCTAGCACACTTCATTTTCCAGGGTGTTCCACAATCATGTTTCCACCGCAGCTTTTGTAATTGCAAGTGTCAAGAGCAGTCATTTGGCGTAGAGCTCCACTTCACTTCTATTTTAATTTAGATTGAGACGGTGATGTCAAATCGGCCCCTGGGCGGACTGTATCAGGTCATGACATTTGCATTTGGCAAGATTCTGAGAAAGGAGGCTAATAGTAAGAAGAAAAGCTGGGGAAAAAGGTTTCCCCTTCCTGTCTCAGCGATTCTGAAATTAAAAGAGGGAAAAATGCAATTTAAAGACATGAAGTAAACACTCACCTAACACTTGTTTCCAGTACAGACACAATTTCCCGCTTCTTGTCCAATTTCATTATAGCCTGAGGGCAATGCATTCTAACATCTAGTTCTACACCACTGATTAAAATTCTAATGCTGGTGTAAAATCAATCCATATGACATTTTAAAGAATGAAACATTGGTATTTTTATATGAAGCAGCGTTTTTGTAAGGGCAGCATCTAGAAGGAGCAGTGCTACTAGGTATTATTTTCAAATGGTGACTTTCAATAAACTAGCCTTAGACACACAATGCACAATGACTACATTGCAGCAAAACCACTATGGTCATTCAAACGAAATCCCCTCTGTTTGCAGGGTTTGGACAAAGACAGTGTTTGGAAATTATTATCATGGCTGTATATCTTTTTTTAGAACTATTTAAAATGTAATATACTGGAACAAGAGAAAACTGTCCTCTCTCAGTTTGGTTTTGTTGAAGATGAAACATGCTTTCCCGATTGTGGAGAGGAGATTCTGTCCTGTGACAGAAGAGTTTAAATATGGAACATGCCAGCTTTGAGTTCTGGTTTGAGAAATATTCAAAGGGAAGTATTTTAAGTTTCTTATTCTCATTTATTTTCTGTTCTTCCTTAGATATGCAGTCCATTTTCCAAAATTACTGGATGTTTTGTTCTTGTGATGTTCCCTGTGTTTAAGTAGAATTTTTATTGATGAAGCAGTCAACCAAAAACTGTTGAAGAATTGTTTATGGTTTCCTGAACATATGGAGGACACTGCCAGGATGCAATGGAGTGAGGAATATAACTGGACATTCAAAACTGGGTGGAAGTAAAGCATTAAAAAAATGGACAGCAATGGAATTTGCAAAGTACAGACCATCTGAGATTGATCTGTAATTTTTAGTGTAAAGTCCCTCACTGGAATTTGCAGTTTTCATGAACAAAACTCTTCGGCCAAGAAAAGGAGGCAGTTAGTGAAATCAGATGGTTCACTACATTTAGTGGAATGTTTTTTTTAAGGCAGGGTTTTCACTCTTGGTTTTACATCACTTACAGCTATTATGACCAAACAAAGTGAACATACAAAACAAATCATAATGTCTTTTAATACTTTTTCCATTTGCGGTAAAACTGAATGAGGATTTGTATGTGGTGACTTTTGGTTTTACATTATAAGTTGCCCTCAGGTCTCAGTGCACAAAGACTGACAGGCCTGCTGCTGTTTTTCCAGACTGCAGAATGTTTTACCAGCTAGACCTGCTTGTCAATCAGTACTGACCGTGTTCAGAACATATTTACACACAAATATGAGCACTTTTGCTCCAGGAAATTCATCTTGCAGACTGACAGTCATATTTCTCATTTTCTACTTGTTCTCCCTAAAGTAAATATCTTACTTTTGTTCCACCTTACATATTTTGCTCATAGCTCCAATGCTCCTGTGCCTAGTTGTCTGGTTTTATGAGTGTTTAATATCTATTATTTTGTCATGTCTTTGAAGTAAAATGTATTTTTGCCTATATAATATTTGTGAATCTCGTTCACATACAGTGAGTTTGCATTTTTTGTACAAAGACAATGTGTTATCATCAGACTTGCCATTCATTCATAGCAGCAGAAAATTTATCAAACCCTTTTAGTCCTGATCTTCATATTTCTGCCCTATATCAAAACCCCCTTCCTGTTGGCGTACAACATTATAGGAGTTGCCGTTTCCTCTTGTTCAGCTGCAGGTGCTACCTTTTCTCTGTTTGATGTGTTGGACACACCTCATCGCTTTGAAAATGAGACGGTCCCTCTCAAAGCACCCCCCCACTGTCCTCGGCCTGTGTCCTCTACACACCGCTCTAGAGAAAGACGCCCTTGATGGAGAGCAGTTTAGTAACTGAAGCCACATGTTGCCAAACTTCAGGCTGTTGTAAGACAAGGGAGATCTTTGAAGCAAACACAGGTTCTTGGCTGTCCTTCACATGCCTGTCTGTCACCACTGGCCTGCCCCAGACACCTGTACTGTGTAATTTTAAACTGTGTAAAAAATCTACAAATATGTTTTTGCAGCCCTGTAGATTAAAGGGGAAAAGTAATGTTTGAGTCAGAAGTGCAGGGAGGGGATAGAAGGCAGTCAATGGTTCATTGAAGAGCCTTCTGGAAGGCTGGTGGTGGTGGGGGGCTGAATGCTGTTTGAAGCCCTCAGTGACCTTCCATGAAACCTCAAGATTGCCTGTGTGGTGCTTGACACCGAGAGCGGCTTATGTTTCGGGTGCACTATTAACCATTCACAGATAAAAGTCACATACAGCTCACAGACTCAGACAGCACAGACCTGTGTATTTACTGGACTCAGTCACATACAGCTCAGACCTGTGTATGTACTGGACTCAGTCACATACAGCACAGAGCAGTTTATTTACTGGGCTCAGTCACATACAGCACAGAGCAGTTTATTTACTGGGCTCAGTCACATACAGCTCAGACCTGTGTATTTGCTGGGCTCAGACACATACAGCACAGAGCAGTTTATTTACTGGGCTCAGTCACATACAGCACTGAGCAGTTTATTTACTGGGCTCAGTCACATACAGCACAGAGCAGTTTATTTACTGGGCTCAGTCACATACAGCTCAGACCTGTGTATTTGCTGGGCTCAGACACATACAGCACTGAGCAGTTTATTTACTGTGCTCAGTCACATACAGCACTGAGCAGTTTATTTACTGTGCTCAGACACATACAGCACTGAGCAGTTTATTTACTGGGCTCAGACACATACAGCACTGAGCAGTTTATTTACTGGGCTCAGTCACATACAGCACAGAGCAGTTTATTTACTGGGCTCAGTCACATGCAGCACTGAGCAGTTTATTTACTGGGCTCAGTCACATACAGCACTGAGCAGTTTATTTACTGGGCTCAGTCACATGCAGCACTGAGCAGTTTATTTACTGGTCTCAGTCACATACAGCACTGAGCAGTTTATTTACTGGGCTCAGTCACATACAGCACTGAGCAGTTTATTTACTGGGCTCAGTCACATACAGCACTGAGCAGTTTATTTACTAGGCTCAGTCACATACAGCACTGAGAAGTTTATTTACTGGGCTCAGTCACATACAGCACAGAACAGTTTATTTACTAGGCTCAGTCACATACAGCACTTTGCAGTTTATTTACTAGGCTCAGTCACATACAGCACTGAGCAGTTTATCTGCTGGGCTCAGTCACATACAGCACAGAGCAGTTTATTTACTGGGCTCAGTCACATACAGCACAGAGCAGTTTATTTACTGGGCTCAGTCATATACAGCACAGAGCAGTTTATTTACTGGGCTCAGTCACATACAGCACAGAGCAGTTTATTTACTGGGCTCAGTCACATACAGCACAGAGCAGTTTATTTACTGGGCTCAGTCATATACAGCACAGAGCAGTTTATTTACTGCGCTCAGTCACATACAGCACTGAGCAGTTTATTTACTGGGCTCAGTCACAAACAGCACTGAGCAGTTTATCTGCCGGGCCCAGTTATACAGCACTGAGCAGTTTATTTACTAGGCTCAGTCACATACAGCACAGAGCAGTTTATTTACTGGGCTCAGTCACATACAGAACTTTGCAGTTTATTTACTGGGCTCAGTCACATACAGTACAGAGCAGTTTATTTACTGGGCTCAGTCACATACAGCACTGAGCAGTTTATCTGCTGGGCTCAGTCACATACAGCACTGAGAAGTTTATTTACTGGGCTCAGTTATACAGGACTGAGCAGTTTATTTACTGGGCTCAGTCACATACAGCACTGAGCAGTTTATTTGCTGGGCTCAGTCACATACAGCACTGAGCAGTTTATTTACTGGGCTCAGTCACATACAGCACTGAGCAGTTTATTTACTGGGCTCAGTCACATACAGCACAGAGCAGTTTATCTGCTGGGCTCAGTTATACAGGACTGAGCAGTTTATTTACTGGGCTCAGTCACATACAGCACTGAGCAGTTTACTTACTAGGCTCAGTCACATACAGCACTGAGCAGTTTATTTGCTGGGCGCAGTCACATACAGCACAGAGCAGTTTATCTGCTGGGCTCAGTTATACAGGACTGAGCAGTTTATTTACTGGGCTCAGTCACATACAGCATTGAGCAGTTTACTTACTAGGCTCAGTCACATACAGCACTGAGCAGTTTATTTACTGGGCTCAGTCACATACAGCACAGAGCAGTTTATTTACTGGGCTCAGTCTCATACAGCACAGAGCAGTTATTTTACTGGGCTCAGTCACATACAGCACAGAGCAGTTTATTTACTAGGCTCAGTCACATACAGCACTGAGCAGTTTATTTACTGGGCTCAATTACATGGCACAGAGCAGTTTATTTAATTAGTCATCCTGCTCCAGTTCGCTAGCAGGACACATATCTTGATATCTGTAGGTTTGTTGTAACTGAAAGACAAACCTGAAGTACACATGCAGTTTTATTCCATGCGTTTGACTGCATTTTAATCATGAAATATTTTATACAAGTATGTGTGCGGAAATATACAAGATTTATGGTCTATACTGGCCATACTGGTTCTTAGTATGTCAAAAATCTTTATGGCCACTGCTGTGCCTGGCTTCCATGACTGTTCAGTGCTAGTCTTAGGGCATCAACAGTCAAATACTCTGTTCTTGCTCTAGCACAGTTGTGGCACGGGCTTGGCATCTTAGATATTGTTCAGATTCATTGTGCAGAGGACACTGCATGGAAATTTCTGACAGTATGAATCTTCACATTCATCCAGAGAGCCTTGAAATTCACCTTTGACCTGCCTCCAATGAGTGATTACAACATATTGGCGATGTCTGGAAATCTGTGCGTTTGTCACTCAGTGGGTCTGTCAGAACTGCAGTACTTTCACTGGGAATTTTATGTGTATACATTTGATACACTAGGCTAGCTTGTTATTGAACACAACTGGGTTTGGTAAAATATTGACATTTTGGCATATCTGCAACCTGATAAAACCACAAAACAGCCCTTTTTTGTAATTTTCTACAGCCCCAAAAAATTGTTTTGAAAACAATATTTTGCTCACCAAATTTCTCACCAATCGCTCTCTGTGCATCCAGGTTCAACAGTGCTTTTCCTATGCTAAAAGCCTGTGGTCAAAGGTCACAGTCAGAGCTCTCAATATCGTTTTGGGGAGAAGGTGTTGTAACGCTGTCCTGAGACTAAATTGGATGACTGATCGTGTAAGATGTAAGATCCCGAGAGGAGTTTGCCGTGCCAGCACTGCCTACCTCCCAACCTGGATACACCACAAATCTGGAAAATTCTGAGGCTGGCACAACAGTTTGACTACAACTCCCTGGCACTGGTGCAAAGCTTGTGAATGACAGAAGAGCAGCCATGTTTCTGCTTTCTCTTAGTCCTGAGGCTCTCAGACCTGCTGTCCTGGCACAGATAGATAGAGCTGAATGTGGATCGAAACCGTGATGGGCTGGAACATGGCTGACAGGCAGGCTGAGGGATCGCTCCTGTCCACTTAACAACAGCACCTGTGAGGAGAAGGGGGTGGGAGCTCCTGTAGAGGCTCTGGCTGTAACTGGGGGGGCTCAGGGTTACACAGGTCTTTGATCCTCTTCAAAGGCTCCACTTTTCCACAGTACTTCTCCCCAACCCCCATCCCTCTCCCCCAACCTCCCACACTTCGGGATAACATCTCCCAATTGTACAAGCTTCCTGTCTGAGGGCAGGGACATTTTTTTAAGATGGATGGAGAGAGAGCGAGTTGGAGAGACGGGGCGGGTCGTGAGGGGTTGATGTAAGCTCTACTTTGGGCCGGCCTGATAATTAGGGAGGAATGCAAATGGCTGACAAAGTGCAAAAAAAAAACAACAAGAGATTAACACTTCCACTGTATTGACAGGGCAGAGTGTCGGCTGACAGTACGCACAGATCTACTCCAGCGTGAAAAGCCAGATAAGGAGGTGGACTATTGACCTCTGTGCCATTTGTTATTCAGAGGTTATCTGCAGGAACATTCTGGTGAGTGAACAGTGGAAGCACTGCTGGCCATAACTTCTCACCACTCTGCATCAAAAGGATAGCGTGATGTCTGCCACAAACACAACGCTTTTATTTTAGGTGTGTGTGTGTGTGTGTTTGTGTTGGGGGGGTGTGTCTACTCTTTCGAATTAATGCTTCCATGAGTACATTTGGAGACTACATAAAATGAATGGATTCATGACAGATGTCCTAATTGGAGACAATATGTTCAAGTGGCAGGCAAATGTATGCAACTGAAACTAAAAATAAGACCTTTAAAAGCACTTTCTCTTTCTCTCATTGTTTTATATTATGCACATGGTGTATCATGCAGTATAATAATTGCCTGCTTTTCCTGGTGATGAGTTATTTTTAAAAAAGCATAAGTGCCTGTAAAACCACTGTTGAATAATCAGCAATTTTGTCCACAATGCATGAAGGGTTGACTGGAAAAAGGCAAAATGTGACAAATCAAATAAATATCAGTTACAATATAAATCTATCTTGTTGCTGATCTATCTTAGCAAATTGGATACCACTAAACATTTATGTTAACTATGAATAGCTGCTTAGTTTGGTCTGTAATTTCCAGTCTCTACATGTGTCATTTTGCCCTGGCACATAATGCCTTGTGAACAGATGAGGACATTAGAGAAGTTTTGTGATGGAAGCTCTATGGGAGGAACGGCCTTTTCTCAGGCAATGTAATAGCTAGCCATCTACAAGCGCAATTAATGCGACATAATCAGTCTGTCAAAGCCGCATTACCCTAATTAAACTGGACATCAAAGGCCAGTGTGAGCATTTGTCAACAGACTGTGCAATGTTAGACAAGGATGAAGAAACTTATAATTACAATGAATGCTTGCTTGACAACTAGGATCAAAAAGAATGAAAAGAAAAAAAAACAAAGGAAACAAAATGGGGCGCTTTGATAGAAATGAAGGGTTGAGGCTCCACGCCCTGATGTCCTGGGTCATATTTTAATGTCTAATGATCTCTGGGCGTTTGTAAGTGGCCCTTTACAGTCTCCTTGTCCATCAACATGGCAACAAATGGCCCCGCTTAGGACATGAAACCTGCTCTGGGGCTGAATGCGAGGGAATAAAGAATGCTCTATCAAGCAGATGCTGTTTAGTCTAATCCGCAGAGCATCTGTGCTGACGACTAAGATATCAAAGTGATGAAATTCTTCTCTCCTTTCCTCTGCCCATCTAGAGTGTCCCTAACAAAGGCCATCGTTATATACTGTTGAAGTGTTACTACAACTTCCTGTGCTGAACCACTTGTCCAAGTATTTTTGGAACAGATAAGACTTGCATGTTCTCAGAAACGACACTTTTACAGCACATCTTGTTAGTTTTTCAGACAGCCATAAATGGCATTCGCACTGTAACAGAAATTCCAATCTAACAATAGTTTTGTCAGGCAAATACTGAAGTTAGCTTATGTGTCATTTCTGAGGTATGAATTAATTCAGCCATACTTTAACAGAAGGAATTTGTTTCACCCCATCAAGAATGGTTATGCATTTTTACAAATGCTGATGTTGAATTTTCCATTTGAGTTTTCTTTTGGACTGTTGTGATTGAAAATGTTATGACAGATTTCGCACTTCCAGCGCACTAATGGTTGCCGTCATCGTAATTACCAAAGCAAAACACTGTTATGAGCTGGGAAGGAACTGATAATGTGCCCTGTGCATGCTGTTCTGGCAGCTGACAGTTGGGGGAGCTCTTGTGTTATGGTTTTCTATGGCAGAGGGGAAGAGTGAGAGAGACTCAGGCAGAGAAACGTTACATTCCAGACTGACACGGCTCTGACTTCAGAGCATAGAAGTGGTTCAAAACGGGGAATCTAACACCACGTAATAAGCAAAGCAGTTGTCTCTTGTCTGCAGTCAACTGTGAGGGGATTGGGCCCTTAGAAAGAGATTTATGCAAATAGATCATATTCCAGAATGTTCTCATGGGAGGGGTCAGCACAGTGAAATCAACACAAAAATAATTCCAATCCTTATTTATAAACTCTCAAACAAATTCACCTGACAGATAATTTTGGTCTTTATTAGCATGCAGGAACTGTAACTGTTTCTGCAGTCAAGGAACAATTTCGAGACATTTGTGTTAATTCAGGATTCTGGTACATTAAGGTGGTTCCAGATCATTTTGGTAAATTTTGATGATCTCACCTGTACCTCACCTGAAGCACAACTGTAAAACAAGTTGGTGAAGAAGGAATTGCCTGGAGACATTGTGGGGTCTGGTTTCATAATAGCAGAGACTCATCGTTGTCATGATTTATTTATTGTTGGAATTTGTGAATTTATCTGTTTGAGGAAATATGATAGCCTAAACCATGTGGAAAAATTTGTGAAAATTGGACCAAAAATAACCATGTATGTTTTTGGGAGAAAAATATATTGAAATTTCAAACACTGACATTATGCTGACACTATAGACGGATTGATATATTACATTTCATAGTTCAAGCTCACCCTAGATTATGTTGTGTTTAGCCTTTGTCTTCCATCACAAGTTTCTGCATGTGAAGGCACCAGTTAACAAAGTATGCCAATTTTGTACTGCCTCATAGAAATGGTAACCATTTATTGATGCAATGACAACATGCAATCTTCAGAAACATTTGGATTAAACTTAACAGCCTGTTTCGAAAGAATGTGCTGAGACAATAGGGAAAACCTAATTCATTAATATGATTTAATTATGACTAATCAGAATCATCACTTCTGAAGCACTGACATAACCATGGCTCACAGAACTATGTCATCACATGTGAATTTTGTGTGACATTTCTGTTGAGATTAACCAAATGTGTTTTGTCTAAAATACAATTTACAGGCTTGTAATTTCAGGACTGCTTAATTTCTGATCTCACAGTATTTAAAGGTATTTAAAATACTGACCCAATGTCTTACTTTTACATTAAAATTAGGTTAGCCATAACTTCAACTATATAAATACATCAATGAGGACAGTTATTTGTATGAATTTGTTTTCTTTCATGTAGATAACCTAGTTTATTTTGTTTATTTTTACAAGACATACCTTTAACTGTTACTGAAAATGCATTTTCGTTAATAAATTTGAAATGAATACATTACAGTTTTAAGCGCTCGATGTTAGGTGCCACCATTGTACATTTAATAAATTTCTTTTTGAGTGAAGTCATATTTGTCTGTTTTTTGGGGGGTTGGGTTATTGGCTGATAATATCTATCACAATCATAGATCCATTTAATCCCCATCGATATCTGTTATCGGTCAGATACAATTTGAGTATGGCATCTTATGTTCTTCCCTAAAATGATGTAGCTCGTAGCTGGTTTACATGGACATTTTAGGAGGAATGTCAGAGCATAAAGAGGTGTCTTTGCATGCCAGAACATTGTTTATGTGCAAAGCAAGGCAACTCAAACCTGCATACACGGTCAATTGTTAGCACTGTCTTGCTAGTTTTGATTTCGATTTCTAACAGGACAATCAGTCCCAACATGTTTGCTGTGCATGAAGCTTGTTTCAGGATGCCATAATACACATTTGGAATTATCAAAGTCAGACAATCAGAAAAAGTCTGAAGATGAGCCAATAAACATCCATCATCCAGACTTTGTGTCAGTGCCATCAGATAGAATTAAGCAGGCCTAATTCAGATACAGTCGATCATACCTGAGATAAACAAACATTGGTTAACCAAGGACATTTTTTTCTTTTTGCAAGAACAAAGGGAAAGGTATTTTGAGCAAGTTCAATATTGTTCTGTACACTGCTTTAGCTATCCACTTAGCAAGCTTGAAACTTACAGCTGTCCAGTCAGCTAGCTGCTGTCCACTGGAATTTATTGGTATTGCAAATGTACATGAAGCAATAGTTTTGAGAGACATGGAGTGCAAACTTAGAAAGTAAAGTGATTGCTAGTTGTAACTTGCAAACAGTGGCTAACTGAGCTGCACCTTGCTAACTATTTAAATGGCTTAATTTTTCTTGCTGATGTGGAGACTGGATAGGTAATGTTAGCAAGGAAGCTATATTTGTCCTTGTTAATAAGTAAGAAGTATATTGATAGCTGAGTAACATTACCTCCAAGAAAGCCGACATCAGACATATTAATTAACCAGCTAGCTGAATTTTCCACACAGTCTCGCCTCTGTATAATGTGTGTTTAACCCATGTTGTCAAAATGTTTGTTAAAATAATTGTGGTTTATTATTGAACTCAGCAGCTAACTGCCATTATCTACATTTCTTCATTGCCATGACAAGATTTGACTTGTTGGATGAATTTATTTGAACCCTACTGTATTTATGGATGCTTTGGACCCCAGTTCAAGGTGCATCATAAGTATCCATAAATCCTCTGCAGAACTAAAATATCCAAATTAAATTGTCACCATGGACCCTGATAATGAAATGAGATTCCCTTAAATGTGTTGCCCCTTTGACTTGACATAACTGAGGAAACTAGCTCCAGTCACATCACAAAATGGAGGAAAGTGTAGCTCCAGTCACATGACGTAACTGAGGAAAGTGTAGCTCCTGTCACATGACATAACTGAGGAAAGTGTAGCTCCTGTCACATCACGTAACAGAGGAAAGTGTAGCTCCAGTCACATGACGTAACTGAGGAAAGTGTAGCTCCTGTCACATGACGTAACTGAGGAAAGTGTAGCTCCTGTCACATGACGTAACTGAGGAAAGTGTAGCTCCTGTCACATGACATACCTGAGTGTTGTGGGACATAGTCACATTTCCCAGCTTAGGCAGCACCACTAGCGCTTGTGAGAATTCTGGCTTGAGTGACAAGTTATGGGCAGTTTCATTCTTTTTGAAACATTTATTTTGAATGCATTCAAACAACTCTGTCAATCACTGCATGTGCAAAATAAAGTTTGACCCACAAAAGCTTCAAGTACATGTGGAAAAGGCAAATGTAAACACAAAAATAAGTACATGTTGAAGAAACACTACATGGAAAAAGATCTCTGTTAAAGTCAGTAGTTGCCAAATGTTGGAGCAACCTAGAGGCCAGGAAATGCAGAGCCATCAGAAGTTTGTTATGACATGGCTTCCTCAAGCAACTTTGCATGTGTGATATTGCCTTTGCCATCTCACATAGTGATCTGTGGCTCTCTGTCCTGTGGGGTCTTGTTGATAAGTCCATACTCGCTATATGTTGTGTCAAATGTTGGCACCAACCTGTTTCAACAACTATCTGTAATCTGTTGTAATCTAAGAAAGCGTTTTATTGTCATCTTTAGAATTACTTCTTCAGCTTTCATTGATGTTTATACTTTGGGTACATTTTTTATAACATAGTTAATATAATTTGTATTCTGACTTTTGCAAATTAGTATGCTTTTCTCACTTGTTGAGGATGATAACAACTAATAAAATTCATAATGACTCATAAAGAGCATCTGAATAAAATGTCTAATCGATTTAGTCATAAGGTATGGCATTTTATTTCTACTGAAACGTTGTATATCTCAGTATTCATATTTGGATCAATGGGTGTTTGGGTCAGTGAGACACAGTGACTGAGTGAGCTGTGTGTCTGGTGTACACTAGTAGCATTAAATCCAGGGCTCTGATTTAAAGTGTCAGTTAGAGGCTCATACTTTATTTCACACAACATTTCAGAAAAGAGTTTTATGATTTGGTATTGATTGACTGTATTGTTGAAATGTAATTTTTCTACTTGTTATAGTACACAAATCAGGCTTAATAAGTATTCAAAAAAGGTAATGGGAACTTTCTATAAATTGAGCATTTGGCTGACATCATAATGACATCACACTAATAACTGGGATCCATATACTAAATTAGGACACATTTTGGTCCTTAGAACCAAGGGGAACTTTGGACAGGTGTTTTTTTTTTTCTTGGCATCATTAAATGGTGATTGATTCTGTGATTCTGATGGGACAGGGTGAGAGCATGTGACCACAGGGGAAAAATCCCATGCTGCGACCAGCAACTCTATAGCTCTCTCTGTCAGGTGGTCGGTCGGTCGGTCGGTCGGTTGTTCCACAAAAATTTCCCCACCCTTTGGCAGCCAGAGTTTTCGCCCTCGGAGGCTGAAGTCTGCCATGGAGGTCAAGTGTGTGTGTGTGTGTGTGTGTGTGTGAAGATGTGTGTCTGTTGATGCCAATTGGCTAAAAGGAGGCATGGCTTTGTGAGGTTGTGTGTGTGTGTGTGTGTGAATGCATGCACGCATAGATACATTAGTGTACGTGGTTGCAGCTATTGCAAATTCACACTTGATGAAAATGTGAAATTAAATGTGCATTAAGCTTCATAATTAATTAATTCATGATAGTTTTACTGTTGAGATTTAAATGTACTTTTAGCGTAGTTACGCAAAACAGTAGAAACTTTGCTGCCAGGGAATGTGAAGGGCAAGTCATTCAAAATTATCATTCACTCTATTTTCCTGTTACTGTTTTATTCTCGCTACTTCATATTTTCAAAATGAATGCGATTGAATAAATAATAAATTAATTTTGTTGTGAAGTTCATACTGAATAATAACCACTTTTGTACAGTCCAAATTTTATACAGTATTTAAAAACCAGCTACAGAAAAGAAAATGGAGAGCACCAGAGAATAGTCTGTGCAGTTGTATTCAAGTGAAATCAAAGTCTTCCTCCTCCAATTAAAATAAACTTCCTTATATATATATTCCTCAGTTCTCCCTGTTTTAATCAAATGTCACACTTACTTGTATCTGGGTAGTGCTTACAAGTTTAAGGCTGTGACATAAGGGATTCAAAGATGTCCACTTCTTACTGATTACACTGGACACAAGACAAAGGGATACAAGACCAGGGTAGGCATTTATTTGCCTTGGGAAAGCCTGGAGAATAATTGTGTGCCGGAGAAAAATGGCGGGCCCTTTTTCCTGGTTATCGGCTGCGCAGGCAGTCTGTTTCCCAGGGCCGGAAATGCTAATCATCAATCTCGCCTGCGTGCTATGTCTCTGTTTAATAGCTGATAGGGCGTCTCCAAAGACTTCTTTGCTTCTTTGTTTAAAATGACATATAATGGGGCCGGCCTTATCAGTGTCTAAATGCATTTTCTGTGCTGTTTCCCTCACTAGGGGATTTGGTCCAGTCTAATGAATACGTTCAGGATTGATTTTGAGCCCTGGATAATTTAATCCATCAATTTAACATGAAATGAATATGCAACAGAGGGAGCCACTTCAAGGATGAGAAAAGGGAAGCGGGGGGAAGAAAACGAGCAGGGAGAGCTTTTTATTAATTTAAAGTGAATTTGAGGGATGGAGAAAGGTAGCCGCTATTAGTATCTGCCACGAGGGCCTGGAAAAAATCTAAAAAAAATGCCTCCTCAATAAATACAGCTTTATCCTCAATAAATACCTTTATTTGTAACACAGCAGCATGTATTAAGTCAAACATACACACAACAAGCCTGGAGCCCAGTAAAAACACGTTGATTCACTGGCCACTTGGCGAGATCCACCTGCGTCCTCAGCAGGAGTACACAGCAGACTGGCACTTTCAGGGTTGAATGATAATAAAGATTATAGATTAGAAAGTCCCCGTCAGGCGATGAGTAATTAGGCTAGCTGTATTGATTACTTAATCTGAACTGAGTCAACACTCGGGCGCGCAGACAGCCCTGGCTCTCGACAGAGCCAAAGCATCTGGCTCTGATGCTGGGTCAAGAATGACCTGGAAATCGGCTGCGAAAAAGACTGGCACTCTGAGGAAAAAAGAGCGGCACCATTTGCATGCATATGCGCTGCTTTATTTCTGAGCCCAGCCGTGTGCTCTAATCTACCGTCAAGAACCTATCTCTCAAGCAGGAGATATGAATCAGCCGCTAACTCTGTAATGACAGTGGATTTGTTTCTTTTTATAACTGTAGATAGGATTACAAGACGCATAAGTAATAGTGCTCTACAGTCACTTTTGTTGTTTGGGGGAACAACATATGATGTATGTACATTATATGTAGAAATATAAGTGTGCATGTCATAGTGGTAAACTCTGTGGTGATATCGCTGTTTGGAAAGAGAAATGACTTTAACTCTGTAAGGCTTTCTGTGCAGCTCAACACATTGCCATAGTCTCCAGCAACTAATTCTTCATGAGAGTCAAGTTGACTTTAGTTCTATTAAATTAGGTTGTAGACTATTGATGATTCAGTAATGGTCAAAATGGGAAAATTAATAAATAGAAATGTAACAGTCTATATAGCTGAAATCTATGATTCTGATGCACTTATAAATGCTGTTTTTAATTTAATTTCATAAGCGTGTAAAAAAAACGGTACATTACGAAATATTTCCTTTCTGTCTCCTCCATTGTCATTTCAGGTATGAAAAAGCAGAAAAACAGACAGAGCAAATTCCGGGATTACGTCTGGACTTTTTATTTTGAAGTCATTTTTATTTCATGAGCCCTGTGAGATTTGCAGCGTTGAGATTTAGTCCCACACAAGGTCCGGGGGGGATAAACCTTTGGACACCTGCGCTTACCCTCCGTGGGATTTGTGTCCGATAAAACATCTTTTCAGTGTAACTTAACAGATATTTCCTCCCAGCCAGCTGGGGCAGGGGAGAACAAAGAAACGGAGGAGCTTTAAATGCCGATGGGCGCTCTTGAAGTGCCCGTCTCTCCTGCGCCCAAACGAGAGAAAGGGCTCCATGTGAACCCATAGCTCAACGCGCGTCATGTTCCTCTGAGAATTAAATTACACAGGAATGCATATGAAAGAATGTTTTCAATGAGCAGCACCTTTTATATTCGGTATCTAGCTGAATGTGGGCCTTTGATTAGGAACACAGCTGAGCGCGCTACTGTTTCAAAGCGCTTGGAAATGTTCTTTCAGCAGGACGGCTAATAAGAGACGGTCACTTGTCATTTGCCAGTTTTCTAATGTAACCTTTCGCTGCTCTGCTCATTGCTAGCTTCCGTTTGTTGGTCACTGATTTACTGTCACCAAATGCAGATTACAAATGCTATGATGAAGCAACTTTGTAAAAGCGGAAATGGAGGTTTTGTTGACAGATCTACAGGCATGACCTTGAAGGCCTGCAGGCCTGACTCAGATCAGCCTTTGAAACGGACTCACTGTTACTGTACTGTGACCGTGCAGATTAAGCACAGAACCTGGTACCACTGAAAAGTATGTTAAATTCTGCATTGGCTATCCGATCATTTGCTTCATAAAATGGATTTGCAAAATCAACCTTCAGATGAACTGTCTTTTGCGTATCCATCTCAGTAATTTGAGCCCCTCGGGACCAGAATTGGTTCACACAGCTAAATGTGACATAAAAATACAGTTGAAATAATTGTAATACTTTGATTACGCTTGTTTTATAGCCAGTTCTTTTGCCTTATAAAGCTGATTTGTGTAACCGATCTTTAGAATAACTAGCTTCTGCTGTCTGGCTTGGTACATTTTTAATACCAATAATACTGCAAAGACTCGTCCCTTTGTCCAGTTCTGATTGTATTCTGTGACTGTATTGCATTGATGCTCACCCATTTGTGTCAGTGCTTTGATTTAATAAGTAACAAAATTTGTTCTTCAATGATCATAACAATGAGATTATTAAAGAACAAAGCAACACATTCATTTATAAGAGACATACAAGCTTTAACACCATGCTGATTGAACACAGGTCTTCAGTTCTAAAATAACATTCTCATAATGAAATTCACCTGTATTTTAGCCATTGTGTTGTTCAGACATAGTTCTCTCAAGCATCTTCCATGAATTGTGGGGTTTTGGTTTGTAAAGATGGATGCAGCCTGGAAATTATGTACTGCTGTTGTTGGGTTTCTGTGCTCCATGCTGTATCACTGGAGGCCTGCAGCGTTCGGGGTGAGGGGTTAGACTAAAGGAAATGAAGTCAATATTACCTACAATTTATATGAGATAGACTCCAGAGTAATGTATGCACGGTCAAAACGCGTTTGCCAGCCTACTGCATTGTTATTGACTATTCATTTTTTTTACTTGTCATTGATGTATGTGGCAAAAGAATAACTAATGCATACATAACCTATAGCCCTTTAAATATACATTTGCCAGAACTAAACCTCTCCATGATTTTGCCCTTATCTGCATTCGCAGGTTGGTGAGATCCATCAATGTTTATGAAACTAAGCCATGTAATTCTGCAGCATTTATCGATGGAACACACACTGGGAACATTTCCATTATACAATGAATATCTTGTTGCAACATTTTAAATATAAGCTGGGAAACCATCGTGAATTATTTGGAGAGAATTTCCCCAAATATTTTCTGAGATAAGAAAGATAAGCGGAAACCTCCCTCAGCTCCGCAGTAAGATAACTAGGTTTTATTAATGACCTGACATAGAGACCAGAGGGGTAATTAGAGTTTTCCCACTGCTCCAGGGAGGATAGTGGACAAATTTTGTTGATGGTTTGATAACCAAAGGACACCAGCAGAAAAAGGAAAAGGGGGTGGGTGGGGCGGGGGTGCCATCGATGCTATCATGACTCATTCGATTTGTTCAGGACAGCTACTACTATCAGTTAATTTCACCTGTGAATAGTTAATTATCCTGCAGATGCATATAGGGGAAGCCATTAATTAAATTTGACTATGTCATTGGTTTAATTCAGTCTTCTGCATGCCTTATCCAGGGAAATCGGATTTTGGGTCCGAGAAATCACTGTAGGTACAGTTGCCATTTTTATGCTTCTTGGGAAGACAAATGGAAGACAAGAAATTTTAAGAGTAATGTTTCCATGGAAATAGAAGACATTGTCTTCTAACAATGTAAAATAAATAGAAAAACTAAAGCAAGTGAAGATGTAAAAATTTGCAGAGGCTGTTCGATTCATTTACGGGATGAAGAACCATATAAAATGTCTATGTATGTTTGTTGTTGTACCATTACCTTGTTGTGCGGCTTTTTTCTAATGCTTTATACACGCTTAAAATTCAGTTCATGCCCAATCAGAGATTTTTATTTGAACTGAATCAGTTTTCCCCTGTTGCATTTCAGCACTGCATTGGGCCCGTGTGCACTTCACAGGGGAATATTACAGTGTTTACACAGAGAGGGGGAATATTACAGTGTTTACACAGAGAGGGAGAATATTACACAGTGTTTACACAGAGAGGGGGAATATTACACAGTGTTTACACAGAGAGGGGGAATATTACACAGTGTTTACACAGAGAGGGAGAATATTACACAGTGTTTACACAGAGAGGGAGAATATTACACAGTGTTTACACAGAGAGGGAGAATATTACACAGTGTTTACACAGAGAGGGAGAATATTACACAGTGTTTACACAGGGAAGGAGAATATTACACAGTGTTTACACAGAGAGGGAGAATATTACACAGTGTTTACACAGAGAGGGGGAATGTTACAGTGTGTACACAGAGAGGGGAAATATTACACGGTGTTTACACAGAGGGGGGGAATATTACAGTGTTTACACAGAGAGGGAGAATATTACACAGTGTTTACACAGAGAGGGGAATATTACACAGTGTTTACACAGAGAGGGGAATATTACACAGTGTTTACACAGAGAGGGGGAATATTACACAGTGTTTACACAGAGAGGGGGATATTACAGTGTTTACACAGAGAGGGAGAATATTACACAGTGTTTACACAGAGAGGGAGAATATTACACAGTGTTTACAGAGAGAGGGAGAATATTACACAGTGTTTACACAGAGAGGGGGAATATTACACAGTGTTTACACAGAGAGGGAGAATATTACACAGTGTTTACACAGAGAGAGGGAATATTACACAGTGTTTACACAGAGAGGGGGAATATTACACAGTGTTTACACAGAGAGGGGGGATATTACACAGTGTTTACACAAAGAGGAGGAATATTACACAGTGTTTACAGAGAGAGGGAATATTACACAGTGTTTAAACAGAGGGGGAATATTACACAGTGTTTACAGAGAGGGGAATATTACAGTGTTTACACAGAGAGGGGGAATATTACAGTGTTTACACAGAGAGGGGGAATATTACAGTGTTTACACAGAGAGGGGGAATATTACAGTGTTTACACAGAGAGGGGGAATATTACAGTGTTTACACAGAGAGGGGGAATATTACACAGTGTTTACACAGAGAGGGGAATATACAGTGTTTACAGAGAGGGGGAATATTACAGTGTTTACACAGAGAGGGGAATATTACACACAGAGAGGGGGAATATTACAGTGATATTACAGTGTTTACACAGAGGGGGAATATTACATAGTGTTTACACAGAGAGGGGGAATATTACAGTGTTTACACAGAGAGGAGGAATATTACACAGTGTTTACACAGAGAGGGGGAATATTACAGTGTTTACACAGAGAGGGAGAATATTACACAGTGTTTACACAGAGAGGGGGAATATTACACAGTGTTTACACAGAGAGGGGGAATATTACACAGTGTTTACACAGAGAGGGGAATATTACAGTGTTTACACAGAGAGGGGGAATATTACAGTGTTTACACAGAGAGGGGGAATATTACACAGTGTTTACTCAGAGAGGGGGAATATTACACAGTGTTTACACAGAGAGGGGGATATTACAGTGTTTACACAGAGAGGGGGAATATTACATAGTGTTTACACAGAGAGGGGGAATATTACAGTGTTTACACAGAGAGGAGGAATGTTACACAGTGTTTACACAGAGAGGGGGAATATTACACAGTGTTTACACAGAGGGGGGAATATTACACAGTGTTTACACAGTGTTTACACAGAGAGGGGGAATATTACACAGTGTTTACACAGAGAGGGGGAATATTACACAGTGTTTACACAGAGAGGGGGATATTACAGTGTTTACACAGAGAGGGAGAATATTACACAGTGTTTACACAGAGAGGGGGAATATTACACAGTGTTTACACAGAGAGGGGGAATATTACACAGTGTTTACACAGAGGGGGGATATTACAGTGTTTACACAGAGGGAGAATATTACACAGTGTTTACACAGAGAGGGGGAATATTACACAGTGTTTACACAGAGAGGGAGAATGTTACACAGTGTTTACACAGGGAAAATGCGAGCATTACACAGTGTTTACACAGGGAGGGAGGTTATTACACAGTGTTTACACAGGGAAGGAGAATGTTACACAGTGTTTACGCAGGGTAAGAGGATGGCACAGCCAATACACAAACAGAGGTGATAACACTGTGCCATGCGCTCTGTCAGTGCTAACAAAGGGAAAGAGCATTTTAGTGGCAGCACAGGATTTAAACAAAAATGGCGTGATGGAAGTGTAGAAACAAAGAGAGAGCTCTTTCTAGTGCACTGTGATGAAACCCTACTCCTGAATCTGTTGTGGGCTTGATTTAGGGCAGTTTGGGCTGTGTATGGTCACTGGATTCAGTGCAGTTTGGGCTGTGTATTTTCACTGAATTCAGTGCAGTTTGGGCTGTGTATTTTCACCGAATTCAGTGCAGTTTGGGCTGTGTATTTTCACTGACTTCAGTGCAGTTTGGGCTGTGTATTTTCTCCGAATTCAGTGCAGTTTGGGCTGTGTATGGTCACTGAATTCAGTGCAGTTTGGGCTGTGTATTTTCACTGGCCTCATGCTCTCTGTGGGCAGCCTGTGTTAACATTACATCAGACGATTAACTCATCAAATAAAATTACAGCTCAATGGACTGTGCTGTATGTGACTGTGGTGTAGAACTCTGTTAGATCTACTGGGAGTGTCTCTGACTTCCCCACTCCACAGTTTCCCCTCTCTGCCTCTCCATTGATGGAACCTGATAGAAACAGACTAGCTACGAAGAGATCGCCATCTCCATTCTTTACCCCTTCAAGATGTATTAACCTTTTGCAGAAGCTCGTCGCATTAGCCCAATTCTTCTTTTGAACCATTAGCGCAATATCCATCACAGCAGATGTATCAGGGCTGAGAAGGTTGAGACACATTAATCCTGGCAGTTGGCACTAAGTGTTTAAGTGAAACACTATCCATCCCTTGTGTGTTTTGACAGACAGCCGTGGGTCTGAGCAGACAGATCCAATGTAAACTTATCGCTGGGGATAAGGAGATTATCGCTCAATCGAAAAAAGCAGCGCTATCTCGACTGCGACCCCCTGGCCCCTGCTCTCATCTTAATCTTTAAAAGTTCTGGACATCAGAAATCCCGCTACGTGTCTTCCTGCTAGTACCTGGCACGGGGGCGGCGGGTTTTATGTGTCCCAGTTTGTAAAAAGTTTGGGGACTTTGTAGAGGGAGGACGGGGTGTTTGAAGTTCTGCACAGGGGTGCTATCGGGGGGGCTAATGTGAGTGACATCACAGCCTCTGTTCGGTATCAAGTGCGTTTTTCCTGCCCGAGCATGCACGGCACTCAGGTCGCCTGGCTTTCAGATTCTGAGGGATCACTCAGGAAAAATCCATCGGGTCTGCTACCTTAAATTAAAAAAAAAAATTCAAAGTAGCTTTGATTATCACCTACGCCTGAGGAAAAGACATTATTGTGGCGATGTCTGGACAGGAGATAACCTCTGGTCACCCAGCATTCCTGGTTGTCTGCTCTCCTGGCTTTGCTCAATCAGACTTTTTTGTGTCAGATGATGAAAGAGTGCATACAGGGTCCTGACAGGAAGCATGTGGAGTGCCTGCGTACCTGCTGTGGCCACGGAGAGAGGGCTGAGCTATCCGCCAGCGCTTGCAATAATAATGGGACATGGTGCACCCCATCTATCAAGGAGGGGAAACTCTACACTGACCCGAGACCTGGAGTAATGAATGCTGCCGCTGCCTGTCTGTGTGTCTTTATAGATACATCCCGGGGCCCGTGTCCTGACAACCCAAACGGGCCCGCGTCCTGACGCCCCATACGGGCCCGTGTCCTGACAACCCAAACGGACCCACGTCCTGACGCCCCACCCAAACAGACCCGCGTCCTGACGCCCCAAACGGGCCGGGCCCGCATCCTGACAACCCAAACAGACCCACGTCCTGACGCCCCATACGGGCCGTGTCCTGACAACCCAAACAGACCCACGTCCTGACGCCCCAAACGGGCCATACTGGCGTCCTGACAACCCAAACAGGCCCGCATCCTGACAACCCAAACGGACCCACGTCCTGACGCCCCATACGGGCCGTGTCCTGACAACCCAAACAGACCCACGTCCTGACGCCCCATACGGGCCCGCGTCCTGACAACCCAAACGGGCCCGCATCCTGACAACCCAAACAGACCCACGTCCTGACGCCCCATACGGGCCGTGTCCTGACAACCCAAACAGACCCACGTCCTGACGCCCCATACGGGCCCGCGTCCTGACAACCCAAACGGGCCCGCATCCTGACAACCCAAACAGACCCACGTCCTGACGCCCCATACGGGCCGTGTCCTGACAACCCAAACAGACCCACGTCCTGACGCCCCATACGGGCCCGCGTCCTGACAACCCAAACGGACCCAGCGTCCTGACAACCCAAACGGGCCCACGTCCTGACGCCCCATACGGGCCCGCGTCCTGACAACCCAAACAGACCCACGTCCTGACGCCCCATACGGGCCCGCGTCCTGACAACCCATACGGGCCCCGTCCTGACGCCCCATACAGGCCCGCGTCCTGACAACCCAAACAGACCCACGTCCTGACGCCCTATACGGGCCCGTGTCCTGACAACCCAAACAGGCCCACGTCCTGACGCCCCTGAGCGTCCTGACAACCCATACGGGCCCTGATGCCCCTGACAACCCAAACGGGCCCGCGTCCTGACGCCCCATACGGGCCCGCGTCCTGACAACCCAAACGGACCCACGTCCTGACGCCCCATACGGACCCGCGTCCTGACGCCCATACGGGCCCGCGTCCTGACAACCCAAACGGACCCACGTCCTGACGCCCCATACAGGCCCGCGTCCTGACGCCCCAAACGGGCCCGCGTCCTGACGCCCCATACTGGCCCTGGCGTCCTGACAACCCAAACGGACCCACGTCCTGACGCCCCATACGGGCCCGCGTCCTGACAACCCAAACAGGCCCGCGTCCTGACGCCCCATACGGGCCCGCGTCCTGACAACCCAAACGGCCCACGTCCTGACGCCCCATACGGGCCCGCGTCCTGACAACCCAAACAGGCCCACGCCCCTGACGTGCTGATGCCCCAAACGTCCTGGCCCATACAGGCCTGGCCTGCGTCCTGACAACCCAAACGGCCCACGTCCTGACGCCCCATACGGGCCCGCGTCCTGACAACCCAAACAGGCCCGCGTCCTGACAACCCAAACAGGCCCGCGTCCTGACAACCCAAACGGGCCCACGTCCTGACGCCCCATACAGGCCCGCGTCCTGATGACCCAAACAGGCCCGTCCGACGCCCCTGACTGGCCTGCGCCTGACAACCCAAACGGACCCACGTCCTGACGCCCCCAACCCAAACAGGCCGCGTGACAACCCAAACAGGGCCCATACACGTCCTGATGCCCAAAAAGGGCGTCCTGACAACCCAAACAGGACCCACGCCCTGACGCCCCAACGGGCCTGCTGATGTCCTGACAACCCAAACGGACCCACGTCCTGACGCCCCATACTGGCCTGACAACCCAAACCCCACGTCCTGACGCCCCATACGGGCCCGCGTCCTGACAACCCAAACAGGCCCACGTCCTGACGCCCCAAACAGGCCCGCGTCCTGATGACCCAAACGGGGCGTCCTGACAACGTCCAAACAGACCCAAACGTCCTGACGCCCCAAACAGGCCCTCATCCTGACGCCCCAAACGGGCCCGCGTCCTGACGCCCCAAACGGGTCCGCGTCCTGACAACCCAAACAGGCCCACGTCCTGACGCCCCAAACGGGCCCGTGTCCTGATGACCCAAACGGGCCCGCGTCCTGACAACCCAAACAGGCCCACGTCCTGACGCCCCATACAGGCCCGCGTCCTGATGACCCAAACGGGCCCGCGTCCTGACAACCCAAACAGGCCCGCGTCCTGACGCCCCATACAGGCCCTCGTCCTGACACCCCAAACGGGCCGCGTCCTGACAACCCAAACAGGCCCGCGTCCTGACGCCCCAAACGGGCCCGCGTCCTGACAACCCAAACAGGCCCACGTCCTGACGCCCCAAAGGGCCCGCGTCCTGACGCCCCAAACAGGCCCGCGTCCTGACGCCCCAAAAGCGCCCGCGTCCTGACGCCCAAACGGGCCCGTGTCCTGACGCCCCAAAAGGGCCCGCGTCCTGACGCCCCAAACGGGCCCGCGTCCTGACAACCCAAACGGGCCCGTGTCCTGGCGACCCAAATGGGCCCGCATCCTGACGACCCATACCGGCCGCGTCCTGACCCCCCATACGGGCCCGTGTCCTGACGCCCCATACGGGCCTGCGTTCCAACGGATGTTGCGGGTATAGGTGATGGTTGAGGATATGGATGTTGTGTGTATAGGTAATGGATGTTGAGGATATGGGTGTTGTGTGTATAGGTAATGGATGTTGAGGATATGGGTGTTGTGTGTATAGGTAATGGATGTTGAGGATATGGGTGTTGCGTGTATAGGTAATGGATGTTGAGGATATGGGTGTTGTGTGTATAGGTAATGGATGTTGAGGATATGGGTGTTGTGTGTATAGGTAATGGATGTTGAGGATATGGGTGTTGTGTGTATAGGTAATGGTTGAGTATATGGATGTTGCGGGTATAGGTAATGGTTGAGGATATGGATGTTGTGTGTATAGGTAATGGTTGAGGATATGGGTGTTGTGTGTATAGGTAATGGATGTTGAGGATATGGGTGTTGTGTGTATAGGTAATGGATGTTGAGGATATGGGTGTTGTGTGTATAGGTAATGGATGTTGAGGATATGGGTGTTGTGTGTATAGGTAATGGATGTTGAGGATATGGGTGTTGCGTGTATAGGTAATGGTTGAGTATATGGATGTTGCGTGTATAGGTAATGGATGTTGAGGATATAGTTAATGGCTGGATGGGTGGATAGTTCTGACAGTGCAGTAGTCTGAACTGCAGGACTCCTACTGTGCCTAGGTTGTACAATGTAACCGGAACAATCTCCAATATTTTACCACATTTAGGTTTTATTATTGCTATGAATCCTGTGTATTATGTTAGTATTTTTAAAAGACCATTCATAAATTACAGGGGGTAGTCTTAATACTTCTTAATTCTGTTTTTTAACCCCTTAAAGTGTTTTTGTCTCCGTAATGGAAGTAGTATGTAATCCTTTGAACAGCCAAGAAAATGTATCATTAACAGTGACCCGTGTGATTCTGCAAATGATTTAGCTGTGCATCAAATGCTGATAATTTTACAATGAGGTGGAATAAAATAACACAAAGTATTTTAAGAAAATATTTGATATTTCATGGAACATTTTAATTGAAAGAGGGAACCAACATCTCTCACATTTACATGAAAAAATTATGTTTCATTTCTCATATTATCAGTGACATGAAATGTTTATATTTGGGGATTTTATGTCACGACAATATATGGGAAGATAATTAGGTACAAACCGATAAAAGAGAAAGAGTGTGGATTATTTTTATTGTTTAAATAGTTAAATATAACAAACTATATGAGCTGTAAATTATAAGACTTTTTTCCAGAACAGTCGGATTTCTATGTCCCTGTCTGTTTGGCGAGATTTAATATGCAATCTAACAAGCCATTTTGAAGGCATGCACAGACAGCCCAGTCACTATGTTGCTCTACGTTTGGAACAAGAAGGGGGAAATGTTTCACATAAGATAACAGCAATCATATTCTGGTTTTAGTGGGTGTAGGAATGTAGGACAAGTTTATACAAACTGCTGCACTTGCAGTCTAAACTGAATACATTTGTTGGACTAAGAGACTTCCTGTGGCAATGCCTAGCTTGTACCTCAGGGCGTTTTTGGTGAAATTCTACTTTGAGACATCCTCCTTGAACATCTTTGGCCTTCTGTGATTCTTGCATCCTCTCCACCAGACAGTCAACTATTTTTAACACGGTCATTTCCCTGCTGATCCTGATTGGACTGCTTCCGTGAACAGTATGCAAAGCCCCATGGGTATAACTAATTTGGTGTTCAATAAAAGATAATAGGGGAGATAATTAGAGCAACAGTGTCAGATTAAATGTATTTTCTTTGTACCCAGTAAAATCCCTACAGGAACCATTTCAATTTACTTTGTCTCATGGAGAACAATACTGTCCCCACAGGCTCCAACACAAAGGACCATTACAAATGACAATTTATATTTCATATGTTCAGAAATGTTTGGTGCTGGTTACAAATGGAAGCATATTAAAGTATTTATGCTATGCAACCAACAGACTATGTATTAGTAATATCCACAGAGTGAAGAGAAACATATTCACTTGCTTATATCCATTTGTTGTCAGGATGCATTCAGGCTTCCAGGATAACAAGAGGGCTTAAAGTGGAGGTTTCCTCAGATGAAGCCTCCGCTGGATACACAGAGACAGTTAGGTTAAGTGCTTTATGGCAAGTTAGTGCCTTGCCTCAGTGGTCAGGAGGAGGAAGTCTGCTTTCCATCTGCTTACCAAAACTACACATAATACAGTGTACCCGTCTCACTTTCTTTATTTAGCTAGAGCAGAACTTAGGGCACTTTTTTAAATATGTGCAAAATAAGTTAATGCACTGCAAATAAAGATGAAGTTTCACAATGCTTATGATTCTTCACCCTTTGAAGATTTTTTTACTTGTAGCTGCTTTTCATTTTACAAGAAGGGCTTTAAAATTCTGTTGAAGACAATTGCTGGAAAAGCATATTTTAATATTCTTAGTGTCATCTTCACAGTGAAAATGAACGCACTGGATATTAACCTGGAGAAAATAAGGTGGTGTTTAAAGTGTATGTGATGTGACACTGGGATGTAGGAAGACAGAATTCAAAATGTAGGGTATGAAATTTCAGGTCCTACAGAGAGGCACTCAGATCTTCTCCACTGAAAGATCCCTTCTCACAGATGTATTCGTCCCTTCTTTTTTCCCAATCTACACTAAATTAACTTACAATTTCCATGCACTGAAAACATACCAGACAAGCATATTTTATAGCATTTGTGCTTTTTCTTGCATGAAATCTGGGAACAGTCTTCAATTAGCATTGGATGTAATCAGAATTCCAGCCCCCCACTGCACTCTAATTGCGGGTGTGTTGAGCAGCTCTTCCAGGAATTTGATACTCCATTAGCCAAGGCCAGACCGAAGAAGGACAAGGTTTAAATTAGTGCTAATTGGGAGTTTTGCAGTGTGCTGGTCATTAATACCCATAATAATTCTAAATGGATACCAAAAAGATGAAATCAAAATATCACATTGCAATTGATTTTATTCTTAAGATTTTGGCTTTGAGGATGGAGTTACCCTGTTCAGTCCTTGTATTTCCACCCAACCGTAATGGCAGAAATATCTGCACATGTTTATTTTATACCATATTAACTATAATTTAAAGAATTTTTAAAAGTTTGTGGCCATGATACAGGGAAATGGGAAGGTCACTAATTATTCATATAAGGCCTCTCGCACAGTTCATGAGGGCTGCCTGCTCACAATTACCTACAGTTACTCTGTAATGTCACACTTCATGTTCATAAGAATGATCATCTTCAATAATAATCATTTAAATGTAAGCGCAAAAATTGCGTACATTTATGATAAATAAATTTCATGTTCACCTTAGTTTTGTCATAGTTTTTTAGTTTCCTGCTTCTTTAGCATTCCAAACCCTACCTTTGGCATTGCAAATTAAGGCACATCACTCCTCCAGTAGCACAAACACCAGAGTAGCGACTTAGCAGACAGTCTCAGATTACAACATACATAGAATCAATGTACAAAGGATACCAACAGGGTAAGATTCAATTGACCCCTTTATGTGCTGAGTGATAAAGATTAATATGAAAAAATAACAGCTGACCAGGTGATCAGAAGCTATGATTGGACGAGTGGAAGAAAATGAGCTGAAATTATTTGTTCATTAGATCTCAAAAGTATAACCAAAATATCCAGGAAATCCTATTGGGACACCAGTCTAGCACCAAAATAATAGAGTTATCACCTAATGTTGTTCCTTAAAGCCTTAGTTTGTGCCAGCAGTGCTGTGCTGCCATTCAGTGCATTGTGGCCTACAGCGTTGGATGTGCAAAGCAATAAGAGCTGGAAGAAAACAAAGAAAAGTATAACCTAAACGACGGAGGAGTTTAGCAGCTTGTACAGCATTACGTGTTACACTGCAAAGTGGAACGTCAAAAGTAAAAACAAAAGGAACATTGTAGGTAAGGATTAATAGCTACAAAATGAAACATCGCAAGGAACGCTTGTTTACCTCTGGTTATATGCATATTAGATGACGCGGTGGAAATTGAAAATAAAAACAATTAAAATTTCAGCGTTGCAATGTTCAGAGGAGCATATTGTAATCACTACATGTTCGAACATAAGTTAAAAGTCTTACAGAATTTATAGTACATGCAGCAGCGTTATTTTGGGTGTAAGTGAAAGAGAAATTTGCATGGACATTAATAAGTCATAAAGCACAACACAAGTTTTTTTTCTACTGTAGGCACCAATCAAAATTAATTATTTCTATTGTTAATTTTTCATTGGCCTTATCCGAGATTGCGAAAATGCATTAGTCACTTAGCATCTGTTCAATTTTTTATTGCAAGCTGTTCTGCAGAAAAACAAAATAGCCATCTAGAAGAAAACAACACGGATAATGGTGAAACTACAGCTCTGATTCCTCTCACAAACCCAGCCCTTGTGTCACAATAACTGAGTGTCAAAGGCTGGGAGAAGAGGCTGATAAATATGCAGAACTTTCAGAGCCTTAAGTTTATCTTTCTTTTAAGTTGTACACTCTCCTTAAAAAGATCCTGAGGCACAGTTTAAGACTGGTATTTATTTTTTCCTAATGAATTTCAGTTAGACAATGAAGTAAAAGGAGGATGACCTCATGGAAAGATATGGGAATGTACCTGTTTACCAAACACCAAGACAAGGGAAAGAAAAAGAATAGATCTTCAGTAAACCTCCTTGACAATTTGGGTGCTTTGAGGTCTAGTAAAATGCAGCAGTGTTTTTAAGGGAAGGAGCAGTGGCCTTGGTGCTGCATAAGCACATAGTGTTGGTGCAGATGTGTGACTGTGTGTGTGATAGTAAAGGCACATAGTATTGGTGCAGATGTGTGACTGTGTGTGTGATAGTAAAGGCACATAGTATTGGCTCAGATGTGTGACTGTGTGTGTGATAGTAAAGGCACATAGTATTGGTGCAGATGTGTGACTGTGTGTGTGATAGTAAAGGCACATAGTATTGGTGCAGATGTGTGACTGTGTGTGTGATAGGAAAGGCACATAGTATTGGTGCAGATGTGTGACTGTGTGTGTGATAGTAAAGGCACATAGTGTTGGTGCAGATGTGTGGCTGTGTGTGTGATAGTAAAGGCAGTATGCAGATGTGTACTGTGGTGCAGATAGTATTGCAGACTGTGTGTTTGATAGTAAAGGCACATAGTATTGGTGCAGATGTGTGACTGTGTGTGTGATAGTAAAGGCACATAGTATTGGTGACAGATGTGTGACTGTGTGTGTGATAGTAAAGGCACATAGTATTGGTGCAGATGTGTGACTGTGTGTGTGATAGTAAAGGCACATAGTATTGGTGCAGATGTGTGACTGTGTGTGTGATAGTAAAGGCACATAGTATTGGTGCAGATGTGTGACTGTGTGTGTGATAGTAAAGGCACATAGTATTGGTGCAGATGTGTGACTGTGTGTTTGATAGTAAAGGCACATAGTATTGGTGCAGATGTGTGACTGTGTGTGTGATAGTAAAGGCACATAGTATTGGTGCAGATGTGTGACTGTGTGTGTGATAGTAAAGGCACATAGTATTGGTGCAGATGTGTGACTGTGTGTTTGATAGTAAAGGCACATAGTATTGGTGCAGATGTGTGACTGTGTGTTTGATAGTAAAGGCACATAGTATTGGTGCAGATGTGTGACTGTGTGTGTGTGATAGTAAAGGCACATAGTATTGGTGCAGATGTGTGACTGTGTGTGTGATAGTAAAGGCACATAGTATTGGTGCAGATGTGTGGCTGTGTGTGTGATAGTAAAGGCACA
This sequence comes from Albula goreensis, assembly GCA_022829145.1. Classification (NCBI taxonomy): domain Eukaryota; kingdom Metazoa; phylum Chordata; class Actinopteri; order Albuliformes; family Albulidae; genus Albula; species Albula goreensis. The sequence continues at coordinate 900,640 of CM040750.1, read as the reverse complement.
TAGTATTGGTGCAGATGTGTGACTGTGTGTGTGATAGTAAAGGCACATAGTATTGGTGCAGATGTGTGACTGTGTGTGTGATAGTAAAGGAACATAGTATTGGTACAGATGTGTGACTGTGTGTGTGATAGTAAAGGCACATAGTATTGGTGCAGATGTGTGACTGTGTGTGTGATAGTAAAGGCACATAGTATTGGTGCAGATGTGTGACTGTGTGTGTGATAGTAAAGGCACATAGTATTGGTGCAGATGTGTGACTGTGTGTGTGATAGTAAAGGCACATAGTATTGGTGCAGATGTGTGACTGTGTGTTTGATAGTAAAGGCACATAGTATTGGTGCAGATGTGTGACTGTGTGTGATAGTAAAGGCACATAGTATTGGTGCAGATGTGTGACTGTGTGTTTGATAGTAAAGGCACATAGTATTGGTGCAGATGTGTGACTGTGTGTGTGATAGTAAAGGCACATAGTATTGGTGCAGATGTGTGACTGTGTGTGTGATAGTAAAGGCACATAGTATTGGTGCAGATGTGTGACTGTGTGTTTGATAGTAAAGGCACATAGTATTGGTGCAGATGTGTGACTGTGTGTGTGATAGTAAAGGCACATAGTATTGGTGCAGATGTGTGACTGTGTGTGTGATAGTAAAGGCACATAGTATTGGTGCAGATGTGTGACTGTGTGTGTGATAGTAAAGGCACATAGTGTTGGTGCAGATGTGTGACTGTGTGTGTGATAGTAAAGGCACATAGTATTGGTGCAGATGTGTGACTGTGTGTTTGATAGTAAAGGCACATAGTATTGGTGCAGATGTGTGACTGTGTGTTTGATAGTAAAGGCACATAGTATTGGTGCAGATGTGTGACTGTGTGTGATAGTAAAGGCACATAGTATTGGTGCAGATGTGTGACTGTGTGTGTGATAGTAAAGGCACATAGTATTGGTGCAGATGTGTGACTGTGTGTGTGATAGTAAAGGCACATAGTATTGGTGCAGATGTGTGACTGTGTGTGTGATAGTAAAGGCACATAGTATTGGTGCAGATGTGTTACTGTGTGTGTGATAGTAAAGGCACATAGTTTTTGATTTGTGGCTGTGTGTGTGATAGTAAAGGCACATAGTATTGGTGCAGATGTGTGACTGTGTGTGTGATAGTAAAGGCACATAGTATTGGTGCAGATGTGTGACTGTGTGTGTGATAGTAAAGGCAAATAGTATTGGTGCAGATGTGTGACTGTGTGTGTGATAGTAAAGGCACATAGTATTGGTGCAGATGTGTGACTGTGTGTGTGATAGTAAAGGCACATAGTATTGGTGCAGATGTGTGACTGTGTGTGTGATAGTAAAGGCAAATAGTATTGGTGCAGATGTGTGACTGTGTATGTGATAGTAAAGGCACATAGTATTGGTGCAGATGTGTGACTGTGTGTGTGATAGTAAAGGCACATATTCTCTGATTTGTGACTCTGTGTTTGATAGTAAAGGCACATATTCTCTGATTTGTGGCTGTGTGTTTGATAGAAAGGCACATAGTATTGGTGCAGATGTGTGACTGTGTGTTTGATAGTAAAGGCACATATTCTCTGATTTGTGGCTGTGTGTGTGATAGTAAAGGCACATAGTATTGGTGCAGATGTGTGACTGTGTGTGTGATAGTAAAGGCACATAGTATTGGTGCAGATGTGTGACTGTGTGTGTGATAGTAAAGGCACATAGTATTGGTGCAGATGTGTGACTGTGTGTGTGATAGTAAAGGCACATAGTATTGGTGCAGATGTGTGACTGTGTGTGTGATAGTAAAGGCACATAGTATTGGTGCAGATGTGTGACTGTGTGTGTGATAGTAAAGGCACATAGTATTGGTGCAGATGTGTGACTGTGTATGTGATAGTAAAGGCACATAGTATTGGTGCAGATGTGTTACTGTGTGTGTGATAGTAAAGGCACATATTCTCTGATTTGTGACTCTGTGTTTGATAGTAAAGGCACATATTCTCTGATTTGTGACTGTGTGTTTGATAGGAAAGGCACATAGTATTGGTGCAGATGTGTGACTGTGTGTTTGATAGTAAAGGCACATATTCTCTGATTTGTGGCTGTGTGTGATAGTAAAGGCACATAGTATTGGTGCAGATGTGTGACTGTGTGTGTGATAGTAAAGGCACATAGTATTGGTGCAGATGTGTGACTGTGTGTGTGATAGTAAAGGCACATAGTATTGGTGCAGATGTGTGACTGTGTGTTTGATAGTAAAGGCACATAGTATTGGTGCAGATGTGTGACTGTGTGTGTGATAGTAAAGGCACATAGTATTGGTGCAGATGTGTGACTGTGTGTGTGATAGTAAAGGCACATAGTATTGGTGCAGATGTGTGACTGTGTGTGTGATAGTAAAGGCACATAGTATTGGGTGCAGATGTGTGACTGTGTGTGTGATAGTAAAGGCACATAGTATTGGTGCAGATGTGTGACTGTGTGTGTGATAGTAAAGGCACATAGTATTGGTGCAGATGTGTGACTGTGTGTGTGATAGTAAAGGCACATAGTATTGGTGCAGATGTGTGACTGTGTGTGTGATAGTAAAGGCACATAGTATTGGTGCAGATGTGTGACTGTGTGTGTGATAGTAAAGGCACATAGTATTGGTGCAGATGTGTGACTGTGTGTGTGATAGTAAAGGCACATAGTATTGGTGCAGATGTGTGACTGTGTGTGTAGTGATAGTAAATGGTGACATAGTATTGGTTGAGATGTGTGACTGTGTGTGTGATAGTAAAGGCACATAGTATTGGTGCAGATGTGTGACTGTGTGTGTGATAGTAAAGGCACATAGTATTGGTGCAGATGTGTGACTGTGTGTGTGATAGTAAAGGCACATAGTATTGGTGCAGATGTGTGACTGTGTGTGTGATAGTAAAGGCACATAGTATTGGTGCAGATGTGTGACTGTGTGTGTGATAGTAAAGGCACATAGTATTGGTGCAGATGTGTGACTGTGTGTTTGATAGGAAAGGCACATAGTATTGGTGAAGATGTGTGGCTGTGTGTTTGATAGGAAAGGCACATAGTATTGGTGAAGATGTGTGGCTGTGTGTTTGATAGTAAAGGCACATACTCTTGTATATTCCCTTGTGTTAATGGCAGTGACCGAAGGAGATGCAACCACAGCTCCAGATGGGTTAACAGAAGGGTAAACTTGGTCAAAATTGTCCCTTTTGTTGCTCTTGTGCCACATATACCTGCAAATTCATCAGCTGAAAATGCATTGACTTTGTGTTCCACTGACAGCATAGGCACTATGTGATAGGTGTTACATCTGCTGTGTGCAAAATAGTGAAGGTGAGTTACCAGAGCAGTCACGCATTAGGCCGCTTTCTTCTGCGTCTTTCGGTGAGAGCTGCTGTGGGTGAGACTGATCTTCAGGTAAAATGGCCAGCTGGTAGCCCATTCTGTGATGCCAGTGCTCCAACATGTGAGATCATTGTTTCTGTGCCAGCTGTGGCCTACAGCCCTACAGGCTGATACATAAATGGCCTTTGCATCAAATACACAATACGTGAACATTAGATAACACTACCATGACCGTCTTACACTGTGGTCCAATGCACTACAAAATCAACATGTAGAATAGTAATGAAAATATATGACAGCAAAAAATATAACAATAATTGTGACTGCATTTTTACCTGGTTTTAAGTTAAGAATTAGGAGAATGTGATTGATAAAATGAGTAAAAACACATGGAAATGATCCATTTTGTCAGTAGTGTCAGATGGCACAAAAGCTTATCACAATGTCACGCTGACTGATATTCCAGCGGGGGATATTGGGTAACAGAGCAAAGCTGCTTGTGTAAAGTTTGGTTTTGTTTTTCCTCTTGGCCGAAGGCAGCCTGTGAGCCTCTCTCGCTCATTTTTGGGAAAGGAGATGCCAGGACACGGTCCACTTTGAGGAGAACATGGCCCAGGTTAATCACAACCACCGGAGAGGAATCTGGGAATGGTACAAATATAATAATGAAAATGTCTCCGACGAGGGACAGGAGATTTATGTAAAGCAAGCCAGACAGGCAATGCTGTCCCTTTACAGGGGAAAAGGGGGGAGCAGCAGACCGTAAGCGCAGACTCGTCACGCCTCTGTTCTGAGGGACTCCTGGGAGATTACAACCCAGGTTTTGGAACGATTCGACCAGTGGCCCACGATGCAGTTCAGATTATATTTCCCCCCATCAAGATGATCCTCAATCTCCACTTTGTCTCTCACCCAGTAGTCGCCCAAATCCCACAGCCTGGGTTGTACGTTCCAGCAGAAGTTTTATGAAAGTGACACAAATACAGGTTTCTGAAAACATTTTTTGTTATTTGGTTCCAGCATTTCTCTTCTGGGAAGAGCCTTTGATGGAATTATGTATGAATACCTATTTCATTTCTGTGGAGAGGAACTACATGGTCTGTACTATATATGATGCCATTCTGTTCATATTGATCTGAGAATTCAACCTAATCAAGTGGCCATAACATTGCATTTCATCACCAGTGTAAATTAAGGATACTGAGTCCAGGCCAGTTAGCTGAAATTGTGAATACTGTGTATTCATGGTAAAGGTTGCACAGATGATGCTGTAAATAACACAGACTTCCATTAGGCACAATAGATGGATATTTACATTACATGTGATCCCATATGATGCCAGTTCATATCTTTGTTCGGCTCATACCATTGTTTTACTGTGTCAATATGTGTTTACATGACATCTGAACTTCTTTATTTAGTTTTGTCTTGAATGGGCAGATTGACCCTGATCAGGGGTACATCCTCACCCTTGTGTTAATGTAGTCACCCGTTATGAATTCACCGATGGGTAGCCTGTCAGTCTTTGTTGATGAACTGTTCCGATCTCTTATATTATGGACTTGAGAAAGTGGGGGAATTAATTTAAGTGGTAGTTAATTTCTAATGAATACCACTCATGCGACTAATATTGGCCTTTGTTGTAAGGGTTACCTTCATGGATCACTGCTTTATGTAAATAATGTCCATTTAATGCTTATTAAACCATTACTTGGATTTGACGGGGGTTTACTTTATTTACATAAACCTTTATTCTTGTTCAAAACATCCTGTGAGATGTTGATCAGTAGAGTCAACAAACGCACATGTTTTTACATGAAGAAAATGCAAATAAAACAATTTTCTGTGGAGCAGTGCTCTTTTTCTTATCACCAGTTACTTTGTACTTTATGACCTTTTGCATGGGAACACTGCCAAACATTAATCATGTGAGACAACAGCTATGCATATTAAAGAGTTCATTTTAGTGTCAAGAGTGATGCTGATCAGTTCAAAAATATGCTCAATTAGAAGAGCATTACTCCATTTACCTAGACTAAATTAACATTTTTAAGGAAGGGGTTTAACAGTTAGGGTCCAAAGCACAGAGGTATCCTATGATCAATAATATAATTCCTAACGAGCCGTAATGTTCCCCTCTGTGAGGCTTTCATTCAAAATTCATTCATTTCCTGTTTTATTAATCTGAAATCACTAGCTGGGATGTTGGAGCCACAGGATAGCTGTGTCCTGCTGAGGAAGCCAATTCAGTATATCCTGTTATATGTTTCTAAGTGCCTGTGCTTTATCACAACCTGATGTAGTACGACAGGATCAATTATAAAGCATATTCTAAAAATAATAAAGAAAATACTCTTCACGGTAACATTTGTGTCCCTGTTCCTCTTGAACCTAATCTATATATAGATTGTAATTTTTTTTATTTTACCACATAGCCCTCCAGGAGCAGAGAAGATTCTGTATGTTTGTTGAGAAATTCTGATCCAGCATTTCAAATTTAGTTGGAAATGATGCACCTCTGAGATGTGTGATGGAGTAATGATGGAGAGGTGGTGTGGGTGTGTGATGGAGTAATGATGGAGAGGTGGTGTGGGTGTGTGATGGAGTAATGATGGAGAGGTGGTGTGGGTGTGTGATGGAGTAATGATGGAGAGGTGGTAGAGGTGGATGATGGAGAGGTGGTGTGGGTGTGTGATGGAGTAATGATGGAGAGGTGGTGTGGGTGTGTGATGGAGTAATGATGGAGAGGTGGTGTGGGTGTGTGATGGAGTAATGATGGAGGAGGTGGTGTGGGTGTGCGATGGAGTAATGATGGAGGTGGTGGGGTGTGTGATGGAGTAATGATGGAGAAGTGGTGTGGGTGTGTGATGGAGTAATGATGGAGGTGGTGTGGGTGTGTGATGGAGTGAGAGGTGGTGTGGGTGTGTGATGGAGTAATGTTGGAGAGGTGGTGTGGGTGTGTGATGGAGTAATGATGGAGAGGTGGTGTGGGTGTGTGATGGAGTAATGATGGAGAGGTGGTGTGGGTGTGTGATGGAGTAATGATGGAGAGGTGGTGTGGGTGTGTGATGGAGTAATGATGGAGAGGTGGTGTGGGTGTGTGATGGAGTAATGATGGAGAGGTGGTGTGGGTGTGTGATGGAGTAATGATGGAGAGGTGGTGTAGGTGTGTGATGGAGTAATGATGGAGATTGAGTAATGATTTTTAATGCAGTTTTAACTGTCATATTGTCTGAATTCACATTATTCAATGACATTAGATAAATTGGGCAGTTGTTTGTGATTAATCAGAATACAGTAAGGCTGGTTTTCAACAAAGATAATCATATTTTGTTTAAAAGATTTTTTTTAAAAGCTTTCTACCCACACTTGTTTTGAAACCCATCCTTTAGTTTTTTCCTGATAGTTTTTGTAACTTTTCCAATTCTGGGCAGTAAGCAGATTGCTTTCTGTTTCAATTATATTGTGTTTAATTGCTTCTATTGCTTATTGTATTGTAATTTAAATGAATCTGTTACTTCCAACAATTAATGTGGGTTTTTTATGGCCAATCTCTTTCATCCTCAAAATGTTTGGCAAAAACAACACAATGCTTACAGCTACATGAGGGCAAGGTCTAATGTGGTATAGGTGTTGTGGGTGTCGACAGATGAAAAACCAAGAGAAGGGCTTGGAAGCTTCTGTGAAGAGCACCCTGCCTGTAGGCTACTATTCTTATGTCCAGCCAGGCTTCACTCAAAGGGCCCTGCTCCACTTTGCTTTCCTCCGGTTTCCCCTCAGGAGTAGGATTATATTTCATTCAAACAGACTGAGGCCTGTGCACAGTCCAAGCACTTCAAACCAAAGGACTGCTCCCCAAACGAAAGAGATGACTTTGCAAATTCACCTGTGTGAATGGCATGGTAAAAGATGCCTTTCGACTTATCACTCCTGTTAACAGTTTGGCATTCAGTCAATAGACAGTAACAGACAAATGTATTCAACAAACCAGCTGGAGTGGAGAAAACAGGACTAGTTCACATGTTTTTGCTAAAGTGGTCAGTGTGTATACATTTGGCAAAGAAAGAAGCATTTTACTTTAAGAAAGTATAACATAAAAAATCTTTCATAGGTCTGTGGAAGGCTCACACAATAAAGCCACTCTTTTGGGAAGCAGTTGTGAGCTATGCAACTGGGGATTGTAGTCCCAGCCATGTGACTGGAGATTGTTTTCCCAGCCATGTGACTGGGGATTGTAGTCCCAGCCATGCAACTGGAGATTGTAGTCCCAGCCATGCAACTGGGAATTGTAGTCCCAGCCATGTGACCGGAGATTGTAGTCCCAGCCATGCGACCGGAGATTGTAGTCCCAGCCATGCGACTGGGGATTGTAGTCCCAGCCATGCGACTGGGGATTGTAGTCCCAGCCATGCGACTGGGGATTGTAGTCCCAGCCATGCGACTGGAGCTTGTAGTCCCAGCTATGCAACCGGAGATTGTAGTCCCAGCCATGCGACCGGAGATTGACTGGGGATTGTAGTTCTAGCCATGCGACCGGAGATTGTAGTCCCAGCCATGTGACCGGAGATTGTAGTCCCAGCCATGCGAGAGATTGTAGTCCTAGCCATGCGACTGGAGATTTTAGTCCTAGCCATGCCTTTAATAGCTATGGCTAGGGGTCTGCATTGTCAAGGCAACATTTGGCTCAACCCTGCTGGGGAAGCCAGTTATGTCTCATTGCTCTCTAGCAGCCACTCATGGTTGGGCACCTGTCAATGACCGAATGGAATATAGCGTAGACTTATATAGCGATGACAGGCAGCATGTTATTGGTGATGCACCTACAGTGCAGAAAGAAGCAAGGGATGGTTGGTCATCATGAGACTTGAAGTCACATGTCACAGCATCCTCCTTCTGCATCAGCAGGAGCAGGTCGTTGCAGTGGACTAATCGCTGGGTGTGGGAAAAAATAAAAAGCAAAGCTTTTGTAATCTGACAAGCTATCATATACTTGAATGATGAATGTAAATAGCCACCAGCCAGGTAGCTTGCAAGAAAAGTGAGTGGGTTTTTAAAAACACTGTCCAAATGTAATATGAACTTTGTTAAAGCATACACATTTGTTGAGCAGGAAAAGCAAGTTTGGCATGTTTCATTGTATTTGTGTTATGTCTCTTACATACTGTAACACAGATGAAGAACGCCATAAAATTAAAATCAACCATTACCACATGAGCAGGACATATTATTAGATTTGGCATCTTAATTTTTTTGCATGCCTGTGTTGATATTGGCTGCTTTTTATTTCAGTCATTCCAGTACCATTGAATAAACACTTTTTTTCCATTTTTTGCTTGGATTCCTGGACAGGGTAGGTTTTTGCAACAATCAACAACAGTTTTGTTCTCAACAGTACCTCCTGTTTGTGGTGTTCAAATGTTCACTCTGTGACAATTTATCCCTTTCTTCAAAGAATTGCTGTAATGTAGGCTGAAGTATACCTATGGGTGCTGAAGGCAGAAGATATATCGCCTAAATGAAAGCTGCAATATGATCTTGTATGATCTTTTTTCTATCATTTCGCTTTCACTTTATTACAATATATATATGATTAATTGCTTGTGGTATGTGTCAAATCCTAAAAGGGACTTGATCACAGGCTTCTGCCGATGTCAAGTAGTTGTACTAGTTTCTTTTCTTGGCTACACTTACTGCATGGAAGATAAAGGACTACATTATTTTTAAATGATCACAATTTGAATAATTCAGTAGTAGGAAATATGCCGCTTAAAGTCTGCAAAGTGTTCAGACAGAGATATATGCTGAATTTCCAGAAGCTGGCATGGGCAGACCGTTTAATATATACTCTCTGGTTCCTGGATATTAACTTTCAGCACTGAATATTTCATTTTGGCAATGCTTCACAGTAGAATGGGCCACAGTTTATGTACATTTACATTAATTTTGAATCTCCTGGAAGAGGCCCATGAGGTCACATAGCCTCATGTAGAACTGACAGTGTTTTTTGGGTGCTTGTCAGAGCGGAAACAGTGCGAGATGGTCCTTTTTTGGCAGCCTTGATTGGTGCCTTGATGTCTGTTAGCGTAACCTGTACGGTTAGCCCCTGTGTCACTCATCCAGACACAGCATCACTGTTAATGGTAATGCATTCATTTTGTGTGTGTGTGTGTGTGTGTGTGTGTGTGTGTGTGTGTGTGTGTGTGTGTGTGTGTGTGTGTGTGTGTGTGTGTGTGTGTGTGTGTGTTGTGTGTGTTGTGTGTTCAGGGCCACTTCTGTCATTATGATACTGACAGAACCACTGCATCATACCCTTCCTTATCTTTGGTGATGAGACAAATCCACAGCACCCTTGTTTGTGGATGACATGATTGTGTGTGTGTGTGTGTGTGTGTGTGTGTGTGTGTGTGCATGTGTGTGTGTGTGTGTGTGTGTGCATGTGTGTGTGTGTGCTTACATGCTTGCCTGTGTGTGGGTGTTCAGGGAGGCATGTTTGGGTCCATCTCAGTGTAGAATGTGTGTGTATGTATACTCACGTGTGTGTGTATATGTATGCTTGCAAGTGAATGCAGATGTGCATGTGTCTTTATGTGTATGTCTATATGTGCATGCAAGTGTGTGTGTGTGTTTGAATGCATGTGTATGTTTCTTCACTATGCAGCCTCACACCAGCTCTCTCAAAGATTTTTGCATGCCCAAGGATGTTATCTGAACGCCCCTCCAATGTGTTTTTTCTCCTTTCTTTACCTCTCTGCTTTCTCTCTCCCTCTCTGTTCAGAAGGCACTGTAGTGTGACAGTGAGTTGTCGTTGATGTCCTGATGGGCAGAGTATGTTATCTGTTCTGGATGGAAGTCCCCCAGAGTTTGAGGAGAAGCAGATGTGGGCTGCGGCCTTGCCTGTGGTCTACCTGACCGTGTCTTTTGGAGTCTGCCTGACCATGTCTGCTCAATCACCATTCATTTTATGATTGCTACACACACACACACACACACACACACACACACACACACACACACACACATCTCTGTGGCAAACAGTACATTTTTGTCTGCCAGGTTTATGATTTGAATTTTTTTTACCAAGCCCAATGCATCCGTATTTTCAAAATCAGTGACATAGGAGAAGCATCAATGCACTTGTCATCTTACTGAAAATGAGACCTGTGTCTTCAAACGCATTTTGCAGAATAAAAAAAAAAACTATATCTCATTTCTTCCATCTTTCCAGATGAGGCTAAACATTTTTTTTTGGTTGGTGGGGTAGGGGTTTACTTCTTGGTTCTTTGCTTGTGATTCAATTTGCTGAAACTTCAAACATGCAAAAAAAAGACATGATTAATCTCTCAATCCGGGCTGATTTGCATATCTTAGTGTCCCTGTGATATCAAGCACTGAAGTTCCTTAGATAACAGGGTGTTTATTCGGACAGCGTGGTTGCATTTTGATCCTTATATAGAGCTTGCTCAGAAGCAGCCCTGTGTCTCCTCAGCTTCCCCACATTAACACTTCAAAGAGAATGAGATGTAATGAGGACTGCCTGGCTTTGGGTTTACCATTCATCCTGCCCGGGCAGAGACAGAGACAGAGCCCGCTCATGAGCTATAATGCTCAACCTTTCATATGACACGGCTCTCTGTATGAATCAATTCCTCAGTAATCAATGTGCTCACACAGGTCAGAGAGACAGGCCTCTGCATGTCAGTGCAAGTTTGACTTTCCCATTTTTCTGTAGATGAATGGACCATCAGAGGCTATGATAGCATGGCTCAGTTTATTTACAGTCACAAAGCATTTTTCATAGCAGTCACTGGTCTGTCACCATCTCTGACTTTGATTCTATGTATGTTGAAGATGGAGTTTGTGTTTAAATGCTTATATGAACAATGTACACTAATTTATTGGGCAGATTGTAAACAGTTTAAAATATCTTGCTGCTCCCAGTGTTGGGAAAACAGCTTTGAGTGGATAAAAGAAAATGATAAAAGACTGACAAAACTGATGGATGATTAAAAACCTGCCAACATTTTCGAAGATCAAACACCCCAACCTGGAGTTTAATTTCCTAAAAAAGGTAAACCTGTATCAGACACTTTCAGTGACACAGTTTAGGTCATTAAACTTCCAACTTTTCATACAGATTTGAATGTTCTCTTCTTTCATTGGTGAAAAGTAATTTGAATGTATTTAAAACATTAATGATGTGAGATAAGTGACTTGCGATTAGTGAATGAGATTGATGTATTTAATTATAGACATGGGTAAACCCTTTTCACCCAGAACAGGAAAAAAACATTTAATATGTCCAGTCTATGACTAGTAAGTTGAATACTGGAGCCTAATCAAGCAATTTTTGGGAACTAAACTACAAGTTTGCCACAAGTGTGAGTGACATCACACAGAGGCGGTTAAATAGAAAAGAGCTGGTTGCTAATGGAGACAGCATCCTTCATCCCTTGCAGGCTCAGTGTTTACCTGCAGTCTAGAGAGGGCCCAGTACCGCACTCTTAAATGTGTTAGGCAGTCTAGAGAGGGCCCAGTACCGCACTCTTAAATGTAGGACCGCACTCTTAAATGTGTTAGGCAGTCTAGAGAGGGCCCAGTACCGCACTCTTAAATGTGTTTGGCAGTCTAGAGAGGGCCCAGTACCGCACTCTTAAATGTGTTTGGCAGTCTAGAGAGGGCCCAGTACGCACTCTTAAATGTGTTAGGCAGTCTAGAGAGGGCCCAGTACCGCACTCTTAAATGTGTTAGGCAGTCTAGAGAGGGCCCAGGACCGCACTCTTAAATGTGTTTGGCAGTCTAGTGAGGGCCCAGTACCGCACTCTTAAATGTGTTTGGCAGTCTAGAGAGGGCCCAGTACCGCACTCTTAAATGTGTTAGGCAGTCTAGAGAGGGCCCAGTACCGCACTCTTAAATGTGTTAGGCAGTCTAGAGAGGGCCCAGTACCGCACTCTTAAATGTGTTTGGCAGTCTAGAGAGGGCCCAGTACCGCACTCTTAAATGTGTTTGGCAGTCTAGAGAGGGCCCAGTACCGCACTCTTAAATGTGTTAGGCAGTCTAGAGAGGGCCCAGTACCGCACTCTTAAATGTGTTTGGCAGTCTAGAGAGGGCCCAGTACCGCAATCTTAAATGTGTTAGGCAGTCTAGAGAGGGCCCAGGACCGCACTCTTAAATGTGTTTGGCAGTCTAGAGAGGGCCCAGTACCGCACTCTTAAATGTGTTAGGCAGTCTAGAGAGGGCCCAGTACCGCACTCTTAAATGTGTTTGGCAGTCTAGAGAGGGCCCAGTCTAGACACTACCAGGTGACCCTGCAAGCTGTATATGACCAGCTAAACCAATCTGAAATGGAAAACCTGGTAAGAAAAGGGAGTTTCATGCCAGAATAACTTAAGGCCAAACAGACTCCTACCTTATTTAAGGCCTCAGTGATCTAGATATGACTTACACCACTAAGAGCCAAGGAATCTCACATACACCACCTATTCACCTGATCATTTGTATACCAACCAATGTAAAACCTGTTTCCCCAGATTTTCAGTGTGTTTTTAAGATTGCGGTCATGTCCTCCATTAATTTGTGACAGTGGAGATCAGCAGGGCTGTCCACTGGACCTCAGGCTGATCACTGTCAGGGGGCTGCTATTCTACAAGGAGATGGGACACACCCACTAAAGCTGTTACTGGGCCAACAGCCAATCACATGCCATCATGCATAGCTGTCACTGACATGACACTGGCCTGGTCACAGTTCATTGTGTTGTTGCCGTTGCTTATTATTGAAAACACACTTTATTAACTATACATGCCTTTCATGGAATATTCCTTTGTTTAGGGAGTACTGGATACTGCAAACATATACAGTGAATGACTGCAGTATGTCAAAGACATGCAAATTCACTGAGCTGTTCGCAAGAAATTTAAATTCAGATGAATGCAAGATTGGCAAATTGAAAAGAGCTAATATCTGCCTGACAGGAGGGAACGAGCATATGTTTGTTTGCCCAAGGCCAGGGAGCCTGCAGACTGAGGCTTTGGCAACCTTTAGGCTGCAACTGCTAAGGAATCTCATGCCTCAGAAATGCCAACATGTCATATCAAACATGTTGCATGAGGAAAAAAATGTCTTTTAGGCAAGTGATGAAATCACTGCAAAAATAAAGTGGTCCAGATTTCAGACAGTCTGGACAATTAGTACTGACTGCTGTGTCACAATCCACTCATCATTGAGCCATATCATGCAAATGCATTGCTTAATTTGACACCCAACGGTGAATTAATACGACCCTCTGACTGCCTCTGACTATTTGAGAGTCATATGTGCTCACTATCAGCAGAACACTTAGCTATCAGCAACATGATCAGTGTGCCAAACCTGTGTTGTTAAAAACATGCAATGCAAAGCAGGTAATTACACAGAGAACCAAAATGATCTCCACTCATTGTAATCATGGAAGACAACCTGTTCTAGCGCTACTGTTCTTTATTTTTCCCCCTTTTTCTTCACTCAAACTCAGCCAAACCTGTTGGCTTTCTGTGGCATCCTTGTCCCTCCCATTCATGTGACAGCCACCCCACCCCTCTTAAGAGAGTACACAGATGAGTGCCTTTTGCCTGTGTTTCTGGAGGATCATGAGGTCAGCGTAGAGTTGGTTGTTGCACTCAATGCTAAACAATGTAACCGATCGTCCTCAAGAGCGTAGACCCAGCAATCCTGGGGGCACTGAGCCAGCTCCTGCCTGGCCAGAGCAGACCTGCGTTTCTGCCATCACCAGCGGGAGCATAGCTGCAGGGCTGGAGCACAGCTTAGGTTGGCGCATAGCTGCAGGGTTGGAGCACAGCTTGGGTAGGAGCACAGCTTGGGTTGGAGCACAGCTTGGGTAGGAGCACAGCTGCAGGGTTGGAGCACAGCTTGGGTTGGAGCACAGCTTGGGTTGGAGCACAGCTTGGGTAGGAGCACAGCTGCAGGGTTGGAGCGCAGCTGCAGGGCGGGAGCACAGCTTGGGTTGGAGCATAGCTGCAGGGCTGAGGCACAGCTTGGGATGGAGCACAGCTTGGGATGGAGCACAGCTTGGGATGGAGCACAGCTTGGGTAGGAGCATAGCTTGGGATGGAGCACAGCTTGGGATGGAGCACAGCTTGGGTTGGAGCACAGCTTGGGTAGGAGCACAGCTTGGGATGGAGCACAGCTTGGGTAGGAGCATAGCTGCAGGGCTAGAGCATAGCTTGGGATGGAGCACAGCTTGGGATGGAGCACAGCTTGGGTTGGAGCACAGCTTGGGTTGGAGCATAGCTGCAGAGCGGGAGCACAGCTTGGGTTGGAGCATAGCTGCAGGGTTGGAGCACAGCTTGGGCTGGAGCATAGCTGCAGGGCTGGAGCACAGCTTGGGCTGGAGCATAGCTGCAGGGTGGGAGCACAGCTTGGGTTGGAGCATAGCTGCAGGGCGGGAGCACAGCTTGGGTAGGAGCATAGCTGCAGGGTTGGAGCACAGCTTGGGTTGGAGCATAGCTGCAGGGTTGGAGCACAGCTTGGGCTGGAGCATAGCTGCAGGGCTGGAGCACAGCAGGGTTGGAGCATAGCTGCAGGGCTGGAGCACAGCTTGGGCTGGAGCATAGCTGCAGGGTTGGAGCACAGCTTGGGTTGGAGCAGCTAGGGCTGGAGCACAGCTTGGGCTGGAGCATAGCTGCAGGGTTGGAGCACAGCTTGGGTTGGAGCATAGCTGCAGGGCTGGAGCACAGCTTGGGCTGGAGCATAGCTGCAGGGCGGGAGGCTGGAGCTGCAGGGTTGGAGCACAGCTTGGGTTGGAGCATAGCTGCAGGGTTGGAGCACAGCAGGCTGGAGCATAGCTGCAGGGTTGGAGCACAGCTTGGGTTGGAGCATAGCTGCAGGGTTGGAGCACAGCTTGGGTTGGCGCATAGCTGCAGGGTTGGAGCACAGCTTGGGTTGGAGCATAGCTGCAGGGTTGGAGCACAGCTTGGGTTGGAGCATAGCTGCAGGGCTGGAGCACAGCTTGGGCTGGAGCATAGCTGCAGGGCTGGAGCACAGCTTTGGTGGGACCTACATGTTGCTGGAGAGTTGTAGTTTGGGAATGCTTAAAAACACATGTCCAGTGTGCAGGTGACTGAGAGTTCCAACACTTGCTTTTGGCTTGAAGCCTCTTCACCGAATTGCTGCCAGCTTTTCAGCTTTCAATATGTCCATGTTACATGCAGCTCATAGTCAGTGCTGGCTTTAATGATTCAGAGTTAATGAATCTCATTTAATATGAACCTCTTTGTTTTGCATGGGCATATGAAATGCATAGGCATGTAAGAAAACATTAGATATGCATCGGTGGCAGCCTTTTTGGTTCCATTTGCGGTCAAAGCAGACATGCGATCCTCTAGATAACTGCCCATTGAGCGAGGCATTAGTGGGTTCCTGGCGGTATCATTTGGTGGACATTTTCAATGTAAACATTTAAAGAGGATACAGCCTGGTGCCAATACAGTCCAGTGGTTTTACAAACAATGGCTGGCATTCAGTTCAACTATTTTTAGTCAATTTAAGGACATTTAGATCAAAACTGAATTCACATTTACAACAAACACTTTGAGTATTTTCCATTTTATAGGAGACAATCAGACATATTCTAAGGAATGTGTTGTTTCCATCACAAACCAGAATAGCCCATTCTCTTAAAAAGACTAATGTCTGCTTTTATTTAATTTGTTAATTGAATTGACTTGTTCACAAAACTTGTAGTATTAGTAGCCAGTATTGATTGTTTCACATATTTGTAGATTGTCGTGTTCTTTGGAGCTATGAATGTTTGGAAACTCCAAAGATGTGACTTGAAGGTTGCTGGTTTGAATCCATGGTGGGGCACAGGTGTGTCCTCAACCTGAACCCCCTCTGGAAATATCCTGCTTTATGAACAAATAACTTGCAAAAAATAATATCCTCAGGAATATATTCTTAAACTCTCATACCAGTCAACTACAGAAACACAAAAAATCAGTTGGTTAGGGTCAAAAGGAGAAAAATTTAAAAAATTCCGTGAAGACATTTATAAATGTAAGTAATCCGATGAAATGGAAGACTCCATTTTTCTTTGATCAAACATTTCCCATATAGAAAGACATTTTTACTATTGATTAAATCAAACAACGGAGAGTGCAGATCCCAAATCAACAGTGAGACTGTTCTTTTTTGATCTACAGTGGGGAGAAATCTGGAGAGGTTGATGAGCAGTTCATTATTCTATACCTGTCTTCTCAAGGGAAGTCAACAAGTCGTGTTTAACCGTTCCGCGACCGCCTCTCTGCCTCCTCCCAGCCTAACCTCATTATGTCAGCGCACAGCAGCTGTCCGCGAGCTGCACATTCTTTCAGCTTGAATATCACTGCGCCAATTAGACCCCTGATTAAATCCATCCAGGAATCCGATATGGTGGAAACGGGATCATTTAATGGTGTGGAGACAAAGGGTTAATAGCTTGTTCATTGTTCTAGATTTTTTTCCCAGCCCTCCCCAGAACTTGTGATTTGGTGAAATGGTGTGCCCTTATGGTCATGTCTTGTCAATGAACACACACAAACATAGCCATGTGACTCAGAACCTATGGAATATGCAGCCATCATTATAATATTCATGAAAGTGACAGCTTCCTTCCCTTCCCCTCCCCCTTCCTGCCTCCCCCTCTTTCTCTTCCAGACATATATAGCACACAAATGCTAAAGTTGACAGGCACCCACTTGTCTGTCTCAACAGCTCTTGATTCCAGATAGGTTAATATCCCAAGTATAACAAGATTAATTCTGATGTGGTTGGATTCCAATCCCTTTTCCTTGGCGAATGTTTAAATTTTAAAATGGTAATGTCCAAACCAATTAAATTCCAGTTGATCATTCCACAAAAGCACATGGTGCATAAAATATGCATAATGGTTCTTTGGAACTTTGTATGTAGGGAAAAATGTATCTCATTTTCATATTAATGAGAGGCTTTGCAGATTGTCTGGATGGTGAGCGCTTCAGTGATGGCACCTGTGCTACCCCACTGCACCTTCGGGTTTACCTCTGCTCATACAGCAAATGGTTAACTCCATATTTCATCTTTAATTGAGCATGCAGTAGTGCTATTTAGGTAAATGCAGAATATTCTCTCTATTACATTTCAAAAATACACACAGGGTACCAAACCCTTGAATGATGACTTTGCATGTCATAAAATGTGAAGTTATTGCTCGATCCAATGATGCTTCAAAATTATTAGATATTTAATAAACAAAGAAAGGTATTATTTAATAATGCATTACTTTGCAATGCACTACACATAATTCTGTGTGTGTGTGTGTGTGTGTGTGTGTGTGTGTGTGTGTATATATACACACATTTTATAGTATTCCTTATTGCATAGATATGATAGCCATACTGTCATACTGTATACAGAATCACAGCTGTCCTCTTCTGCATCACTATGTACACATATTACATAGATATGATAGCTATGTCATGCTGTACACAGAATCACAGCTGTGCATCACTATTTACACTTATTACATAGATATGATAGCTATGTCATGCTGTATACAGAATCACAGCTGTGCATCACTATTTACACTTATTACATAGATATGATAGCTATGTCATACTGTATGTAGAATCACAGCTGTGCATCACTATTTACACTTATTACATAGATATGATAACTATGTCTTACTGTATATAGAATCACAGCTGTGCATCACTATTTACATTTATTACATAGATATGATTACATACAGAAATACAGCTGTGCATCACTATTTACACTTATTACATAGATATGATAGCTATGTTATGCTGTATACAGAATCACAGCTGTGCATCACTATTTACACTTATTACATAGATATGACAGCTATGTCATGCTGTATATAGAATCACAGCTGTGCATCACTATTTACACTTATTACATAGATATGATAGCTATGTCATGCTGTATACGGAATCACAGCTGTGCATCACTATTTACACTTATTACATAGATATGATAACTATGTCATGCTGTATACAGAAATACAGCTGTGCATCACTATTTACACTTATTACATAGATATGATAGCTATGTTATGCTGTACACAGAATCACAGCTGTGCATCACTATTTACACTTATTACATAGATATGATAGCTATGTCATACTGTATACGGAATCACAGCTGTGCATCACTATTTACACTTATTACATAGATATGATAGCTATGTCATGCTGTATACAGAAATACAGCTGTGCATCACTATTTACCCTTATTACATAGATATGATAGCTATGTCATACTGTATATAGAATCACAGCTGTGCATCACTATTTACACTTATTACATAGATATGATAACTATGTCATACTGTATATAGAATCACAGCTGTGCATCACTATTTACACTTATTACATAGATATGATAGCTATGTCATGCTGTATATAGAATCACAGCTGTGCATCACTATTTACACTTATTACATAGATATGATAGCTATGTTATGCTGTATACAAAATCACAGCTGTCCTCTTGTGCATCACTTGCTGCTTGCATGCTTCCTCAGGAAGTTAGCTATCTCTGTGGCTGTCGTTCAGGATGCAGAAAGTGTGATTAAAGAAAATGAAATATGACCCCAGTCTTACAGTTTGCTGATGCCTCTCTCTATTAGTTCTTAATAAGTACCATCTGCTGGGTGGCTCATCTAGGTAATTCTATTATTCTGTTCCAGCTTGTGGATGGTCCCAAATACTCTGGTAATTAATTAGCTTCTTAACCAAGCTGTAATGTTATATTGTTACAATATCAAGGTCATTTGGCTGCTGTCACTGTTCCTGTCCCCTCCCTCAGTCTGGGAAACCTACAGGACCTGAGACAGCAACAGCCTCACTCACAGACAGACTCATCTGTGGAGGATCTGTAATCAGCCCAGCCTCACTCACAGACAGGCTCATCTGTGGAGGATCTGTAATCAGTCCAGCCTCACTCACAGACAGACTCATCTGTGGAGAGTATCTGTAATCAGCCCAGCCTCACTCACAGACAGGCTCATCTGTGGAGGATCTGTAATCAGTCCAGCCTCACTCACAGACAGACTCATCTGTGGAGTATCTGTAATCAGCCCAGCCTCACTCACAGACAGGCTCATCTGTGGAGGATCTGTAATCAGTCCACTCACAGACACTCATCTGTACTCAGTCCAGCCTCACTCACAGACAGACTCATCTGTGGAGGATCAGACAGACTCATCTCTGGAGAGACTCATCTGTGGATCTGTAATCAGCCCAGCCTTACTCACAGACAGGCTCATCTGTGGAGGATCTGTAATCAGTCCAGACTCACTCACAGACAGACTCATCTGTGGAGAGTATCTGTAGTCAGCCCAGCCTCACTCACAGACAGGCTCATCTGTGGAGGATCTGTAATCAGCCCAGCCTCACTCACAGACAGGCTCATCTGTGGAGGATCTTGTAGTCAGCCCAGCCTCAGTCACAGACTCATCTGTGGAGGATCTGTAATCAGCCCAGCCTCACTCACAGACAGGCTCATCTGTGGAGAGTATCTGTAGTCAGCCCAGCCTCACTCACAGACAGACTCATCTGTGGAGGATCTTGTAATCAGCCCAGCCTCACTCACAGACTCATCTGTGGAGGATCTGTAATCAGCCCAGCCTCACTCACAGACAGGCTCATCTGTGGAGGATCTTGTAGTCAGCCCAGCCTCACTCACAGACTCATCTGTGGAGGATCTTGTAGTCAGCCCAGCCTCACTCACAGACTTATCTGTGGAGGATCTGTAATCAGCCCAGCCTCACTCACAGACAGGCTCATCTGTGGAGGATCTGTAATCAGCCCAGCCTCACTCACAGACAGACTCATCTGTGGAGGATCTGTAATCAGCCCAGCCTCACTCACAGACAGACTCATCTGTGGAGGATCTGTAATCAGCCCAGCCTCACTCACAGACAGGCTCATCTGTGGAGGATCTTGTAGTCAGCCCAGCCTCACTCACAGACAGGCTCATCTGTGGAGAGTATCTGTACTCAGCCCAGCCTCACTCACAGACAGACTCATCTGTGGAGGATCTGTAATCAGCCCAGCCTCACTCACAGACAGGCTCATCTGTGGAGAGTATCTGTACTCAGTCCAGCCTCACTCACAGACAGGCTTATCTGTGAAGGATCTGAAAGTGATCTGAAAGAACCATTCCAACATGTAGCCTGCAATTGGGCAAATGTATACTATAAAAAAAAATGTCAAGCCATATAATAATTTCTAGGCTGTATGCTGGTGAGAGGGTTAAAGTTATGAAAAGTTAAGAAGCACATTAATTGTTGGTAAGCTCTTCATGTGAGCCAACTTTGTCTAAAATAAAACTGGGGTCTGTACCAAACCTACCAACCCTTAGGTGTGTTGAACCATACACCCCAAATATAAAAAGGTAAATCAGTTTGGACCATTTCCATAATTTGAACTTTATGGCAGTTTGTAGAAAAAGTCAGGCCAGAAGAGTTTCACAGCCTCATGAGACAATGTGTGCTCATTCTTAAGGTGCAGATTGTGCTTCCTTTGGGTAACATTTAAAAATCAGACTAAGTATTCAAGATATTTTATTTTCACATATCTACATCTTCCCACTCTTGATATCACTGACTTGGAAAGCAGTGCTTTATCACAAACCTTTTTTTTTATGATTTAATAAGAAAACAACACTCTTGCCTACTGTAATGGCCAAATATATTTATTCTATCACAATGTGCAAAACATTTTAACTGAATTATAGAGGTGATACGATTTCAGTTACATTGTTTTGGATTGGAATCAAGTATGTGAATGAAAGAATTGCAGTTTTACTGTTGACTCCAGCAGCATCCCTTTCATAATGTTTAGCATACGGGCTATACTCTTGATTTCAGTCATTTGAGCACTTTGTTCTGCAACTGTAAAGTCGCCCTGTGTCAAAAGTCAGTCAGTGAGTTGTTTTTTTTTTTTTTTTTTTTTTATTAGAACGTGTCTTAGAATGTGTCTGTTCAAGGCCAGTGGCTTGTGAGCATGTTTACGAGCATGTTCTCTTCGTGCAGAACAAACAAAAAACTCCCTGCCTAACAAGAGACCATATCTACTAGAGGACCAGGGCAGTGAAGATTCCTAAAGCTCTACTGTGCAAACAGCAGCTGGCTGTTATCGCGCTTCCACATGCGCGCTGAGCAAAGTTTAAGCTGATTCGGTGACAACCACATTTCGATAGCCCTTAATCTGGCAGAGATGGAGTACTAATTCGACAGAGGAGCAAGGCTCGAAACAGCACAATTAAAAAGATACTGCTATGTTTACACTAGCTCGCCTGTGTAACTGCTGAATGGGAACATAAACAGCTTAACTATTGGGAGTGTAAATGGGCGGGGTGGTCTTTTCACACGAATAAATGAGTCGTGGCTATATTCCGTCAAATGCCATTGATGGAATTTCAAAGCTGTGTATTATGTATACAAAAAGCTGCTATTTGAAAGCTGGAATTAGACAAAAAAAAAAGTTGGCAGAGGAAGGAAAAATTAATTTGATCTTGTCTAATCTTTTTTTCAACAGGAAAAAGAGAATTCCCAGCATGCCCAGTTTGGGGGGTTAAAGGGGTGTTTCCGCCAGCATGTCAGAGTTTTTGGCTGTTTGGCGATCCCCGGGCTACAATTAAAGGAGAAGAATATGGAACGCTCCCTAATGCTGCAAATCCAACAATCGGCGCTCCCCCCACGCTGACTGAGACCAGCTCAGATGAAAATCCTCACTAAGGGGAACATATTTTTTCAGCTGGCACCACCTTTGCCATCATCATCATCATCATCATCAGATTGTTGATCTGGGAGACTAGGAAACGCTGGCAGTCAGCAAAGACAAGTGTGACAACAACAATGGAATCTGTGGGACTGCATTTTCATGGGTAAACAATGAATTCAT
Organism: Albula goreensis; assembly: GCA_022829145.1. Lineage (NCBI taxonomy): Eukaryota > Metazoa > Chordata > Actinopteri > Albuliformes > Albulidae > Albula > Albula goreensis. The sequence continues at coordinate 878,344 of CM040750.1, read as the reverse complement.
GTCCAACCATTTGGTTTTCCCAAACACTTCACAAAAATAGCTCTGTACAGCCCTTCACACAAAAGATATCTCGCTTTTTTATTCAGTGAAAGCAAAAATGCCATAATAAACCCAAAGGGAAAGGTAAAAATCCAGGAACACAGCAGTTATTGTGATGCTTTGTATCATTTTGGCTCATTGACTTGGTGAGGTACGCTTTCATCATAGGCTTCACTGTTGATATGAGATTACTCCACATGAATCAATACAATACACAATAATCTCTGATCAACAATGAAGGATAATTTTGCATTTCACTATCATATTTTCTGTATGCTGCAGAATTACTGTGGCATACTGAGCTGAATGCGGTTCTCTGAGGTCACATGACCTGTTTGTATAATCAAGTTGTACAAGCGGAAGACTGAATGGATACTCAGACACCAGACAGCTTATTGTCGCTGCTGTCCGATGTAAAATGTACACATTTTGGCTTCCACGCTCAGGCCTGTGTAACTAACGCCGTGCATGCGATCACATTGCAAGCCTTCTGGCTCACAGCGAGAGCTGTGACTCTGCTCTCTGTTATCTTTCCTCTCTCAGCAGAAGTATGAAAACACTGGAAAATGATCAACTGTCCAAATATATGCATTTACCTGATAAGAAGTTTGTAGCATGCATTTCCAGGCATAAGTGGAGCTTTGAAAAGACTCTTCAATTTGCATAACATGGGATCTCCTCAAATTATATGATTTTACCCAGAAACCAAAAAAAGAAACAGAATTATTTCCAAAACTAAATATGCTTGCATAATTTCCCCATTGTGATAGACCATGCAAGGCTTTTTTACCCACCTTACGTCCTTCAAAAGCACACATAACCTCTCACGTAACTCCAGATAAGGCATATACTTAAAAGCAGCTATGAAACTTTCTTCAGATAAAAGTAATTAAGTCCAACCCCCACCCCCATCCTGCCTCCATGGCCCCACCCACACTCTGAAATCACCGTTGCATACACACACACACACACACACACACACACACACAGGGTGGAGAGGGAAGGTGTGTCTGCTGTACCCTGGAGCTGAACTGTGGGAGTGCTTCCTCTGCTCCTCAAATGCTGATCATCTGCTGTGACAGGTATTACCCCATACGACCCTCTCTTATTAAAAGAACCTACCGGCACCTTTCCATTCTGTTCACCTGAGTTTAAGGACAGATGAAACAGAACAGATACGCAGGCCCTTGCAAAGCCTGCACTGCTTGCAGTGTTCAGCTGCTCTCTTGACAAGATGAGCCAGCACCGTATAAGGGTTCCCAAACACTTTCCCCGTTGCCTTTCAGGTGGCAATGATCTGTGAAAACCAGGTGTGTTTACAAACACTACATCACCACCATGTCAATGCTCCTCCAAAAACTGCTCCGTGGAAATATCCCCATGGCGGATACCAAATGAATGCCTTTGGTTAACACTGATTGAGTAAAACTTCAAACCCTGACCCGCAAGCTGAGTTCTCTCTTTCGGTGTAATGGGAACTCAGTCAAAGAAGAACTTCAGCAAGACCGCATCAAGATCTGCATTATTTATGTTGCATGACAGTGGCAGTGAAAATGAATAAGAGAATCTGAACTGGGTGAATATTCCGTCTCTGTCGCTCCTGTTATTCCAGTTGTTGAAGAAAGAGGTCACTGTTGATTTACTTAAGAGCCAGTGCACCAGCTGAATCATCTGCCTTTGCCTCCCTGCCCGCTGAAAGTGAAGGCATTCTTTATTTGCGCTCAGTGTCACTCACTGGGAAAGGTAACATGGAGCCTTTGTTTGGTGAGTTATTTTCTTTGTCATACATTGTTGACTTTCTTTATTCGATTTCTTACAATGTTGATTGGAGTGGACAGGAATGAAGCATAAATCATACTTTTAACATTATAACTACATTGTTCAGGTGTCCTGCAAAATGAGTATTTTTCACTTTATATACAAGAGGGGTATACATTATAATATTAATACCATACAGTGATTAAGATGCAAATGAAGTGCAATTGACAAGGGAGGAAGGCAAATAAAGACACACAACATTTAAACACACCAGAATTTAAATGAAGTCATCTAGTGCCTAATAAAGCTGTACTTACAGTCAAACGAATCAACTATATATTATAACACTATATAGTATTGTGAAGTATAGCTCGTGAAATTGCCTTTAAATGCAAGATGAGGATGCCAGTGTTTGTTAATAATTAAACATAGTTGCCATTCACATAAACGATCTTACAAAACAATTCAATTGATGGAAAACTCACAAAGAAAATTACAGAGGAGATACAAATGAATGTGCAGCATGGACCACATCAAATGTACACAAATCTTTCAAAAACATTTATATAAGCAAGTGTTTACATCTCCATGTTACTTCATGGCTAATTACATAACAAAATTAAATATTTTTATATTTTATAGTCTTCATCAAGCAACAGATTCTGTTCCTACACTGGACTGTATGGTCAATGATCACTGCTAACAATTTGTCAGTGAAATCCCTTACCACATTCCCTGTGTGTAATGAAAACTGAAGACCAGACTCAAGTTAAGGAAGTAATAAAGATATATTGGAGACACGTGGAGATATATCCACATATCTCAGAGATTGTGTATAAAAAAAAGAATACAACCTATTATTATTTTTTGATTTTTTTAGCAAATTATACTTTTCCTGGGCCATGAATGTGTTTGGCTCTGGCTAGTGTCCAAACCACATTCAGTATTCAGTTTTCAGTGGAACATCAACCACCAGACCAGTTCTGTTTGGCTGCTGTTCTAACACATTCAGAGTATTTTGAGGAACAGCAGCCGGTAGAACAAACTTTCAGACACAGGTGTGCCTGTGAATAGTGAACCATACAAAAGCAATAACCTACATAAAAACACCTCCCTCAGTGACATCACATCTGTTAGGACTGTTTTTGAATGGACGAGAGGCGTCTTCATAAATGCTGTGCCCAGGCGACCCTGCACTGCTAGGGCCTTCCTATGTGTGGTGAACACAAGCCTGGGGTAGCGCACCCCCATCCATAAACACAGGAGCTTCTTATGAACGATGATCTTTATTCACATTACAGAAGCATACGGCAGGCCTTGGCATTGGGCCTATCAAGTCTTTTGTTTCTTGAGGGTTCTTAGTTGTGAAGTCCGGGGCTCCATTACCTGAAAAACACATCCTCTCCATCTACCTTAGCGAGTATTAGAACCAGAGCACTGTAGTTAATTATCTGTTTCAGTGATTGTAAGACTGCGTGTGATGTCTCTACACTTTATGGATGTCTACACAATTCCACAATTTCTCCATCTACCTTAAGTATTAGAACCAGAGCACTGTAGTTAATTATCTGTTTCAGTGATTGTAAGACTGCGTGTGATGTCTCTACACTTTATGGATGTCTACACAATTCCACAATTCCTCTCCATCTACCAGAGTATTAGAACCAGAGCACTGTAGTTAATTATCTGTTTCAGTGATTGTAAGACTGCGTGTGATGTCTCTACACTTTATGGATGTCTACACAATTCCACAATTCCTCTCCATCTACCTTAGTGAGTATTAGAACCAGAGCACTGTAGTTAATTATCTGTTTCAGTGATTGTAAGACTGCGTGTGATGTCTCTACACTTTATGGATGTCTACACAATTCCACAATTCCTCTCCATCTACCTTAGCGAGTATTAGAACCAGAGCACTGTAGTTAATTATCTGTTTCAGTGATTGTAAGACTGCGTGTGATGTCTCTACACTTTATGGATGATGTCCACAATTCCTCTCCATCTACCTTAGCGAGTATTAGAACCAGAGCACTGTAGTTAATTATCTGTTTCAGGATGTCGTGTGATGTCTCTACACTTTATGGATGTCTACACAATTCACAATTCCTCTCCATCTACCTTAGCGAGTATTAGAACCAGAGCACACTGTTAATTATCTGTTTAATTATCTGTTTCAGTGATTACACAAGATTCCTCTCCATCTACCTTGATAGTATTAGAACCAGAGCACTGTAGTTAATTATCTGTTTCAGTGATGTAAGACTGCGTGTGATGTCTCTACACTTTATGGATGTCTACACATTCCACAATTCCTCTCCATCTACCTTAGCGAGTATTAGAACCAGAGCACTGTAGTTAATTATCTGTTTCAGTGATTGTAAGACTGCGTGTGATGTCTCTACACTTTATGGATGTCTACACAATTCCACAATTCCTCTCCATCTACCTTAGCGAGTATTAGAACCAGAGCACTGTAGTTAATTATCTGTTTCAGTGATTGTAAGACTGCGTGTGATGTCTCTACACTTTATGGATGTCTACACAATTCCACAATTCCTCTCCATCTACCTTAGTGAGTATTAGAACCAGAGCACTGTAGTTAATTATCTGTTTCAGTGATTGTAAGACTGCGTGTGATGTCTCTACACTTTATGGATGTCTACACAATTCCACAATTCCTCTCCATCTACCTTAGTGAGTATTAGAACCAGAGCACTGTAGTTAATTATCTGTTTCAGTGATTGTAAGACTGCGTGTGATGTCTCTGCGCTTTATGTGGCAGGCTGCCACACTGTCATTGTGAACTTGTTTAGTTAAAATAACAAGTCGGAGCGTTATGAAAGACTGTAATTAGTTGATATGGAGTGGGTGGCAATGCCAGCTGCTTCTGTTCAAACTCCTTGAGGTGAATTGGTATGCCACTTAGAAAGCAATGCCACACACATTTGGTTTTCAAGCTAGTTCTGCTAGTAATTACCAAAGGAACATTTTGAATTACACTGTGTAAGCTGGATGTTCATATTTCACATAAACTTTGTCATTAGCAGGCAGTGTGAAGTTGGTGATCCTGAATGAACGGCTTCTCTGGTTCATAGCAGCCCTACTTAGAATGGTGTGTGTGTGTGTGTGTGTGTGTGTGTGTGTGTGTGTGTGTGTGTGTGTGTGTGTGTGTGTGTGTGTGTGTGTGTGTGTGTGTGTGTGTGCATTAATTTATGAGGTTATTGTAACAGTAAAAAATAGTGGCATTTCTCTTACTCTCAGTAACCTCACAAATTAAGTTGCCCTTAACTCTCTCTCTGTTTGGGAAACACTGAATATATTCAAACTCACTGAAAATATGTTTACATTTATTATTTTTAAATACCTTTAATTAAAATTGTAATATTAAAAATAAATATGTACTTCAGTTAAGCATATTTGTTTGAATACATTGAGTACTTGTAACAGTTGGGATTCACAAATACAGTGTCCTTGTAATTATGCATACTATGAAAACTAAGATAATGCAAAAGATGCCATTAACTGCATTGGTAAAATGTGGTAAAATGTATTTATTGTTTATATATAAAAACTATGAACAGCATGAGCCAAAAAAACTTAAAATGATATGTACCTGTTCATGTAAATGTAAACAATAATAAAATGTTTTTTTTTCTTTACTTAACATTTTTTTTTGTTTCCATTTTCTTTCAGATGTTAATGACCCCCCTTCCTTGAGAGTGACAGTGTTTCAAAAAAAAAAAAACCTGTTTAAGACTGAGGATTGAGCAGGTTAGTATTTGAATCAAATAACCAAAGACAATCAAATTAAATTTCAATGTCTCTACTCAAAGATGATATTTGGTGTTAACAGTGTACCTTGTCAAAATTGGTTAATTGTGTGAATCAATGGGACAACAGATTTCCATAGCCACTACACTGCTGTGTTTTTGTTATTAAATATTGTCATGATAATAAATTATGACAAATGAATAACATCAACGACTGCAAATCATAGTCCTAAATCTCTGGACAGCCCTTCACCTCTAAAAAGGCAAAATACATTTGAATTCAACATGAATGTCCAAATCTGTTCTGTACATACACGCGCAGTTTTTTGTTTAGAGGACAAGCAAACATGATGGTGGGCGATCAAACAGTTGTGTGTGTGCCCTCTCTGATGCACAAACATTTCACTTGCAGAGGGATAGCGCCAGTTCTCATCTTTGCTTATCAGCACATCATTCCTGCATAAAAAGTGTCTTTTCATCCTACACAACAGTAATGCATGATTCCACCATCATTTTAATCCTAAAAAAGTCACCAGAGCTATTCATTTTCTGCCTCATCTTTTTTTTTTTTTTTTTTTTTTTTTAGCAAGATCATATTTTTTTAATAGCTTTATTCTCTGAAGGATGTACAATGCTAAAATTTCCCCATGCATACAAGTGGGCCAGCCCCTCTACTGGGGCATGCAGTGATCCCAGTGTTTTTCCAGGAAAAAAAAAGGCTAACGTAATAGACAACTGTCACACATGGTGTGGTTGTATATGCTCTATGCATTTGTAAATATTCATAGTAAATAATTGTAAAGATTTTAAAAATAAGACCAATTGTGTTTTTTTAAAAAGGTTGTTTTAAAAGTCACTTTGGGGACTACTCTCTGCACAGTCAGTAAATCAAACTGAGCATAAAAAACACCCATGTTCTATTATTCATCTTTTGAAACAGCATTTGACAATACCAAAAAATGAAGGCTTATTTCAGTGATGTGTCGTACAGAAATAATTTGAGGCAGTTTGGTCTTGAGTGAGAGCGGGCCTGATGCAGAGTAAACTGAAAATAAAGACAGGTTTATTTTCTTTGCTTACCATTCTGTTTTGCTGAAATCTGAAATGTAATACAAAGCCTACTGTGGACTTACGGCTTGCAAAAATTGGAGCTGACGGTGAATATCAGTTTCATTTCAAGCTGGGCACACAGCTACTGTTTTAAAAAACGTTACGTCATTACATTGGTTAATCTTCAGAAACGCTCTTTCATATGTCTGCTTTCTGTTTCCTCTGTTCTTTTTCGTGCAGCAACCTTAAAAAGCCACGTTTACAGCTTGCTGTATTTAAACATTGTTAACTGCTATGATGCATTGAGAGGAATCTGCGAATGAACTCAGCAGAGAAAAGTCCCTTTGTTGAAAATTGCTCTTCTTTCTTGCTGCAGTCTAAATCTGAAAGTCTAGTTTTGGTGGTGCACAAGCTATGCAAAACAGTATGGAGCTCCTAGACTTACGTTCCCAGAAAGGTGTGACCTCACCTGTTTCTTACCATGCACGCACATTCAGACTGTTCTTACAGCCATGTTTGAAAATGGACAGGCGCACCAGAATACCGTCAGACCCCTGCTATACTGCACCTTTTCTGAAGTAAATTTAATGGTTGGCTGGTGATGAAGCAAAACTGGAGTTGGATGGAGCTCAGGGGACATCAGCCATTTTCTCTTGGAGCTGCCTTTGCTTGGTGGACAGAACAGCAGGTATTTGAAAGCACAGACGACCAACACAGAGCTAGTATTTCGGCTACTGACCAGGTACCTTGCTAGCTAATATTAGAAGAAAGTATTTAGGAAATTTCAAGTGTTTTTGTTTCATCTTATCTCTGGAATGATGGAAACATGTATTTCCTGTGTGGAAGTTTGGTCATTTCTATTAAGAGTGCAGTAGGTTCTGGTGCTAGGGTCTTAGCTAGCTGGCTAGTGGTGTTTGTCACTGAGTACATTAACCATAGTACAATGATGAATACATCATTGTATTCATCTGTTGCATTCGGAGATTATTTTTGAGCAACAGTATTCTACTTGTCTGTTAATTTAACAACTGGTGTGTAAATACAGTATCTTGCAAGTATCATGTAGAGCTGATCAGATATATTGGTCAACTGACTTTCTTTTACCGATATTTGTGTTTCTAGAACCATATCTGTTACTGGTAGACGAGAGAGCATGTGACTAATATTTTTGTTATTTTCTTTTGCATTGATTAACAATGGGTGCTGGAGTCTAATGAAGTGAGAGAAGAACTGAAAAAATAAAGGAAAAAGGTATGGTCCTCTCATTAGCTACTTATTTGACATGTTAATACTGTCTTGAATAGTAATGTGTTGTCATTCATTAATGTTAGGGATGTCAATTTCATGCAATTGTTTTTAATCGTTTTAATCGACTGTTATCGATTAAATGATAAGATTAATAGCTACTATAATTTTCTGCAGCGACTTACCACATTCTATCGTGGTGTCATTGAGAGTGTCTTGACCAGCTACATCGCTGTCTGGTATCGATACTGCAATGTTCCTGCAATGGATAGTGAAGGCAGTGGATGAAATCACTGGAGTGTCCCTACGTCTGATTCAGGACATCTACCTGAGGCGCAGCAGCAACAGGGCCAGGAAGATCGCAGCTGACCCCCACCACCCATCCTGCAGCCTCTTTACCCTCCTCCCCTCTGGTAGGATGTATCGCAGCATCCAGACCAGATCTACAAGACTCGACAATCTTCTTCCCCCAAGCTGTCAGAATTCTGAACAATCAGAAGACCCTGTCTGCCCGGTCTCCCTCCTAACACCAGGCACTAGTCACTTTACTGTCTCTGCACAGACACTATCCAAGGACTTGCACACTCTCTACTCAGGGACTGTGGTACATAACACCTGGGAAACATAATTTCGTTCTACTGTACACAGAAATCGAGATGAATAGGACTATATAAGACATGTTAAGATAAGCTCCAAAAATCATTGAAACAGGACGAGCATTGTGCATTAATGTCATTACTAAAATATAATGTACAAACACGGATCTGTAACTGAGAAATCTGCGCAAAAGAGGAGGCCTGCTGACATATATATTACAGGCTGGGTAAACTCCTGCACTGGTAGTAACAAAAGGCATTTCTTATGCTGATTAATTTTACAATAAGAAAATGAACTGATGAATGACTCAAAATATCATTAATTTGTGTGGTCCTGTATCAGAGTGGTTTTAAGCGCCAACAATCATTAACAGGATAATGGATTCACGGGCTGAAAAATCAGGATTACAGGCTGCAAACAAAAGTGTTTAGGTGTAAATAGAATGTGCCATGAGACCCCACACAAAAAATTCTAATAGGCATTATTCCCATATGCTATTCCATTATGCTCCATTCATTGCTGAAAAGCACACTCAAGTTTTGACACACAGGTCGATACCCATATGTTACAATCAAAGCGTACGTAAACCTGTTTTGTAATCAAACAAACAGCACTGTTTGCTCAGCAATCAGTGTTCATTTCTTGATATCTAGGCCTACTCATAATTAAATAGTTATTGCAGTGATGCTGGAATGATATTTGCTTGCTAGCCAGCTAAACTAGAAAGCTAGTGCTGTCGTCACCTTGGCACTTGAATCCCTGCATGTCGGTGGGAATTTAACACATATAGCTAACAAGCGAGTGTTTTTTTTTCCCCACAAACTAGGTAGCTGGTGTTTTTTAATTTTTTATTTTTTTTTTTTCACTTTTTAGTTGTGTTTTTTTTATTGACTAGACAATTACTGTTAGCTAGCTACTGCTAACCTAGTAACTATAGCTAGCACCGTCGTTAATTTTGCTGTCTTCAACATGGACTGGTCCTTGCTAGCTAGCTAGCTGGCTTCTTTGGTAGCTTGTTAGCAGTCTCTGTTAGCAGACTACTTCTTATTTTAAGCTAGCTAGCTAGGTGTGCACTGAGCACCAAGGTAGCTAAATTACGGTGACCAGATGTCCCATTTTGTCCAGGATTAAGTTTGTCCGGTTTTAAGTTGGCCGTCCCAAGTCCCGACAAAAATCTGTAAGATACAAAAATGTCCTGGTTGTCAACATTCACTGCCAAGTTGTCCCGGTTTTCACCACCAAAATAATAATAGTAATAATATACAGTACTTGTTTTCAGCGCTTGCATAGACTTTTATCATGTTCTGCCCTACTCATTATTACCTAACCAAATCAAAAAAACAAACAATTTACCACGCGTCTGAATTGCCTGTCGTTGTCAATTGGTCAATATGTCATTGTCGATGCTGTTGCTATGGTGCATGTGGCTCTGTCTGAGAGAATATGTCAGTACACTAGCAGTTTGTTGTCATGCCGAAGAGAAAGTTGGTCTTTTCTGAAGACCTCCAGAAGGCTTACTCTTTTCTTTGTGAAGTAACGAAAATGCTGTGTTCTGCACTCACTGCAACACTACTTTGGTGGAAATGCCAACATAAAAGATCATATTAAGACGGCCAAACATAAGCAGTGGCTACAAGTGGGAAGTAGCACCATTGCGATCTACTTGAGCGGGGCAAATGCAGACAGATCTGAATCGGTGCAATTCTGTTTATTCTAGATAAATTTTATTGTTTATTTTTGTGTTTATTATCCTGCAGATGTGTTTTAAACATTGATATATTATATATTTAAGTTCAAATTTTTCACAATGCATTTTAACAAAGTATTTTTTGGTCTTTAGTTTGGTCATAGCCTGGAGTTTCCACGTCACACAATGTGTCCTAGTTTTGGACTGGAAATATCTGGTCACCCTAAGCTAAATACATAGGAGAATACAATTAGATGTAGCTACTTGTACTGTCCTTCTTAAGGTGTTGTAACCAAAATTAGACAGCCAGCCAAACTCCATTCAATAATGACATGACAAGTGAGCCAGGAATTAGCCTTCTAGCTCTAGGTTTAATGGCAGACTCAGAAGCACATGATGCAATTTATAAGGAGTGAAACTGTACTGGATACAGAAAAGAATGCAATTACAATGCAGCTCAGACTAAGTAATGTGAATGCTTAGCTGACTGCATTATTCGTTTACCTAGCAAGATGGCTAGCTAAACAAAACTCCTTCTGTCTGTCTGGCCACAAGCTAGGTGTACTCTCAAACATGGAGATCCAGGAGGTGTCAGAGAAAAACCTGGTTATTAATGTAAAAAAAATCACAAGACAATGAGGGCATTTGGGAGAGCCAAACTAGTTGTCACCCCAGAAGAATACAGCTGGCTTGCGGACTACAGCACCATCCAGCCATTGCTGCCAGGGTACACAGAAGACTGCTTTCTCTTCCTCACAAGGACAGAGCACTGCATGAAGAAAATGTCCAAGCATTGTGTGGTTGCCTTTGAGGCCACACATGTCACTGCTGTGGCACATCTGCTGCATCTCTTCTTCTCTCAGGTTTCTCTCTGCTTGTCTGGCTACATGGATCCTAATGTCTCCAATTGTGCGGTTGCCTTTGAGGCCACACTGGCAACTGTGTCAAATTCTATGTGATGGAGAGTAGCATTAATGAGGCATACAAAACACACCAACTGATTACAACAGCCCTGGAAACCAGCCAGAGGCCACGCAGCACCATTTCAAGTAACAACCTGCAAGAGGGAGAAAAGCAGGAAACAAGCAACCTCAAACCAGCAGAAGACAAACAGACAGAAGAAAGCAAAACTGAAAGACCAAAAGAAATGACGACAGTTGAGGAGCAGGAGGGGAAGAAAAACACAGAACTCATGGAAGTGGGAGACAGTTCCAGTGATGACAGTCTCTGGGAAGAAGAGGAATCTGCCAGACTTCATGAGATGCTCCATGTCTTGTACTCCTTCCTTACCCAAAACAACACAAAGCCGCACCACCACAAGCACAAGTGAGGCTAAATGTATCCCACGCCAGCTAGTTTATGTGGACGAACGAAAAGAAGATGTTGCAAGTTTTCGAAGTACACTGGGGGGAGCGGATCCCTCAAGCTACTATCAACAAAGTCCTGCAAGAAAACCCAGACCTACTGAAGTGGTGCAAGGAGAAAGAAATGACAATCAACAACTTTGGCTCCTAAATATTTAAAAAAATATCTACAAAATTCAAGGGCAGATGGAGGAGGAGGCAGTCTTCAAGGATGACCTTGACAATGATGACAACAAAAATGAGAAATGAAAAGAAAATGTTTTTTGTTATATAGTCTTAATAAAATTTTAATTAAAAATGAAATAGAAGTCTCACTGCACATCGGCACAAGTGGAGAGGAGTTGGGCACAGTCCCACTGGGTGAAAAGCCTCCGTATTCAGTGAAATATATTCTCATCTTCTAATAATTATGTATTGTATGCAGGAGCACTTTTCTGGGTGTAGCTTCAGCCCTGCTCCCTTAATCCTCTTGCACAGCTCAGTGACAGCTGAGTGAAAAGAGTTGCCATGTGCCAGAATGTCAACTAAAAACACAAGGAATTCATGCTACAGGATACCTGCATACCTGCCAGCACCCTCTCCATCAAGAATTCAAATGTAACCGATGCATTACAAAGGCCAAAGCAAAGAACCTTAAACTGTCATAGTCCTTTTCCAGTGCAGAAGGCCATCTTGTCCCAAACTTCTGGGGCTAGAGGGACCTGTCAGTAGCCACTCTAGTCCAGCGATGAAAATGAGGAGGACCCATTCACCAGGTCCATGCATTCCTCCACTCATGGCAGGATATGAGTCTTTCTTTGTGCCCTCGTTGAGCTGTATCATCCCTGCAAACCGTGGGTACTCCCCTTTCCCCATGCAGTGTGTGTGGGGCCTGCCTGTATCATCCCTGCAAACTGCCGGTACTCACCGCTCCCCTGCAGTGTGTGTGGGGCCTGCATGTATCATCCCTGCAAACCGTGGGTACTCCCCTTTCCCCATGCAGTGTTTGTGGGGCCTGGCTGCTGCGTCCCCCATGCACTGGACATCCAGGGGTCTCATCTTCACCATGTGACCTGTGCTAAAACTCAGTGGGGCTTTCACCAGGTCCACTTGACAGCCGTGGGCCCTCAAAAAGTCCAGGCCCAGAATGCATGCATCCTGCACCTCAGCTATCCAAACCAGGTGCTGCACATTCTTACCTCTAACTGTCAACATCAGCAGTCCTCCCTGTCTCATGAGCGCTAGCTCACCGGTCACTGTGCGGAGCTGAACTGCTGTGTTCTTTAGCTGTATCCCCTCTGGTACCACCTCAGGCTGGACCACTGTTACTGTTGACCCCATGTCCACCAGGGCAGGGCATGACAACCTCTTCTATGCTCATGGGAATCAAAACTCTGATGTAGATGTCCTCCCTATGACAACCACCTTCTGCAGGCTGCTCCTGCTGTTTTTGGTGGGCAGGGCTGCTTGTGTGGGTGATGAGGGGGCCTGCAGTATCCCGCCTAATGCGACCCTGCAGTGTTTCCTTTCATATTGGCCAGAGCATGACATTTCCGAACCAGGTGTCCTGGCTGGCCACATCCCCAGCAGAGAATTGTTTGCATCTACTGTCTCTTAGCTGGACACAGGTAATCTCCTCCAGCCATGCTGGTTTCTGCACTGCCGTCCCACATTCCCCCACTACTGTAACTGCAGGGGGGTGCCAGCTCACCCTATACAGACCCTTTGTCATCTTTGACAACTATGCAGCTCAGAGCAAAGGAGCTCCAGTCAGAAGCACTGGCTGATGTCCAGCTGACAACACGGCCTCCAGCCAAGGCCTGATGTGGTGTCTAACTCTTGGGTCTGTAGCTGCAGCTGGGTATGCCTCCCTCATGGGCACTGGCTCGGCATTCGCTCCCCCCACCTTGTCACGAGACCCGGATGTCAACGGGTCTCAGTTCCTCTGACAGTTGTGCCACACCAGCGTATGCATACCCATCCTTGTCTTCATCCATCTCAAAAAAAACCGACAGTCCACCTCCGTGCGGTGGTAGTTAGCAGGCTAGGTGTCGAGTTAGCCAGCAAGCTTTCGGAGCTTCAGATGCAGGGAACTGGGGGCAGCCTATAGCCTAGTGGCTAAGGTACATGACTGGGACCCCTGAGGTTGGCAGGCAGCCTATAGCCTAGTGGCTAAGGTACATGACTGGGACCCCCCTGAGGTTGGCAGTTCAAGTCCCAGTCCAGCCACAGCAAGAACACCATTGCTGTTGGGCCCTTGAGCAAGGCCCTTAACCCCACATTGCTCCCAGGGGAGATTAACCCTTGGTTAGTCTAATCAACTGTAAGTCACTTTGGATAAAAGCGTCAACTAAATGACAGTAATGTAATGTAATGGAACTTGATAGTAGCCAGTTAAAAGTGTAATTAAGTATCTGATATTAGTTATTCACAAAGGACAAATAAGTTTAAAAAAATATGTATAGTAATACAACTGTGATAAATTCACCCTGTGTTTTGGCTGTGTTTTTAACTGAAACAATTTCATATCCATAAGCTGCCAACAGCTGCCTGACATTCATACCCAGCTGCATCTGAGAAAAAAACATGAACATTTATCTTGTGACTACCAAAAAACGTGAGGAACTTTAAACTTCCTTACGCCACCCCAGTCTGAGATTTTTTTACAGTCATCTAGTCTCATCCATCAGATTGTAGAGTTTCTTCCTTTTCCTTTTATTTTATTTAAATATACCATTAAAATGGCACAAGGCAAGACTACCATTCATCAAGTCACCTAATGTTATCAATATATAAATTATGCATTGACCTAGCATATTCATAAAAAACTATCTACAATTTGTCATGACACGTAACTTGCCTGCTTTATTTTTGGATATTTTATTCTAAGACATAGGCCACAACAAAAAAAATTACAAATAAAAGATCCCATGTAAAAAGGTGGCTGTGTTTGGACATCACAAAAATACTCAAAACATATTCAAACCGTTGCTTAAAAACATTGATCCAAAATGCAAGCTTTCCAAGCATAAGTACTTTTCAGAGTAATCACTACCAAAGTATTTTTGATAAAATAATGAAATATTTAGATATATATTATATATTGCAATTTTTCCAAAAAAATATTGAGATATTGTTTTTAAACCACATCTCCCAGCCCTAATGGGCAGAAATAATCAAGAGGTTGTATCCGTGTGGGTAATGGCAAATACAGCCTCTGAATAATTAATTGTGTCATATTTTATATTAATTTTAACTTACACAAATCCACTTTTGAAACCTAATCAAAGCCCAAATAAAAAGAACTTTAGTATGCATATCGTAAAAAATAAAAGATTACTACTCAAATATCTTTGTAAAATGATACAACAAATTATACCACAGCATTCCTTTTGGACTGATATGATGAATTTGGATGTACATTTTTAATTACTTTTTAAAATTTCTGATATTTTTAAAAATATCAGAGAAAAACTGAACTGAAGAGTGTATCTGTTAAACAATTCAGTAACTGATCATTAGTTAGGGCTGTACTATTAAAAAATCAGTTTTGAGAGAAAATGCTGGCTAACAATTTTCATTTGTGAGTATCTGCTTGGTGCATTTCATGATATCTCACCATTCATCTCAGTGAGAAATTTAACTGCATGACTCCAAAATTCATAAAAAATAACGAGATGTTTATGAACAAAACACACAGTCAGAGCTTACCTTTAAAACATAAAGACAACCTAGGAACTGTCAGGGTATTCTTTATACATGTCATACACTTTAAAGTAGCACTTTGATGCAGTATCATTCTAGGGTGATAAAACCTAACACCTTGCTGAAAGCACAATTGTTTACACCTCTGAGATCAATTTTCAGAAATGTGTCTTTCCTGATCAGGCCTGAGAGCTTACCTGACACTAAAACGCATCTTGCAGGTTGTGTCCTTGAATCACCTTGATGCAAACGAAGGTAAACGCTGATAGTTTACATGTATGGAAACAGCCCCAATCCCCCCCCACACACACATACACACATTTTCTGCTGATGCCTAACCCTAACCCTAACCCTCTCATCTGTTTAAGCTTCTGCCCAAACAGGACTCTGCCACCATTTCTGAACTTGTTTGTAATCCCTGACAAAAGTCTCATTACGGTGTCTCATTAATTATATGCACGGCCAACCTATCGTTTTATGGTGGACCCTGTGAAAATCAAATAGACTAATCTTGTTTGCACACAAAGCACTTCACAAGCAGAGCTCGTGGATGGATACATATTCTGACTGCAACCGATAGATGAGAGGAGAAAGTAGAGGCAAAAAAATGTTTAATCAAGTCACCACTTTCTGACCACTTTTTGACCAAAAATGCAGATTTCCAGGGAGAAAAAACTCTTTCAGCTGTTCAATTGTTTGAACTCTACACCCAAACTGCAATACAAACAAAACATGAAAACATTCCCTCTCTTTGTTTCACTTCTGTGAGCATCAGAGCATTTTCTGTTTAAAAGGATTTTTGATCCCTTATATAGTTCGTCTGCTTACTTGCACTGCTGCTGTTCAATTTACACTATTTTTTAATTATCCGTGCTGTTGGTCACATGGAGTTCCTTCACTGTTTCGCAAGCTAATAGTTAGCAACAATGCCAAGCTGAAGTTGAGGGGGACAAAACCCAGTTTGCTCAGAATGCTGGAGTATGTATTTAGCAGGACAAAACAATACAGAATACAGTCATCGAATGAAGCACTTGCTCAAGTTTTTTATAACATTATTTTAAAGTCAACTCAACATTCAAACCTCTTTGTTCTTAATGGCCTTTTTTGAGTCTACCAACAAAGTATAAAAATAGTAATATTTATTAATGTAAATAATAACTATAAATCTGCCATCACTGTTCAGCAGGACACAGAAATGTGTACCTTGACAGAAATAAAAAAAAGAAAATTTCCACAACAAAAGTGATGGGTTGAATGTTAATTTGGTTTCAAAATTATGCAATACAGACTTGAATGGGCTTAGTTGGGCTTGGAAATATTGATCTGTCATATCCTTCTCAAAGTTGCTACACTTTGCCCCCTCACAGTCTTTCAACAAAGTGACTGGCCTGTCCATTTGAAATGCAAGTACCACCCAAATAAATCCAAGAATAAACACACTCTTTTCACTGATATAGGTTTTAGACTGTTTTCACAAGCCAACACCTTTGATGGTGATGTAAGTATTGAGAAAAAAGGCAAGACAAGTAAACAGATACAGGAGAAATACATCAGGCTAGCTAGCATGCTCTTTGGGCCCTGTGCAGACCAAAGAGCGTTTCAGTGAAAATGGTATATCAGAGAAGTTATACTAAATCCAGCCTAATCCTGACATTCCTAAGTGAAGAGGCCTGCTGTTTGATTAAACTGAGCTACATGTGGCATGTTAACAAGGCACCAATATGGAGGTAGCCTTACACATAGTGTGACACACGATATACAAACACAAAACTCACCTCATGATTTTTTCCCCGATAAAGGTTAAAATAGCCTTGCACAGTGATTCTAAGCATGGGACATTGCTGGCTAAATAGCAGAACTGACCTCAGATCTGTGATGAAAGAAGCTACCAGACAGACCCCTCTGTTGATGGGGAGAAAATCCTTCTCTGTCCCTCCATTCAGACCACTTAAGGTACAGTTGACATCATTTGAGTCTCCAGAGAAAAGGCTGTTGAAATACAATGTGAAAGGGGTTTTTTTCTGAGAGAATCAGTAGAGAGCACTTCTCAACAAACATTTTTATATAAAATCTAAGGGTTTTTTCCAATTATTTTTGATTTTCAACAGTATTAACGCTTAACAGACATCCAATCGGGGGACATTCATACATTACATAAGATTTACAAACAGATTGAGTGCTTGACACCCCACCCCACCCCACACCTTCCCACCTCTACCCCTGATGACGACCCCAACCCATAATTACCAGAAAAAGCTCCAGTGTTTGTGCCTGTGTGGATTATTCATAGCTGGTGCATAGCATCAACTATGAATAAGTCAAACAGACAGTACACTTACATAGTGAAAAAAGAGATTTTATCAGTAAAAATAATAAGTATAAATAAGTATGACTTTATTTAGACCAGGTCTGTGATCTTTGCAGTTTCAAGAATGAAGGGTTTTCTGACTAGCCCCATGAATTCTAGCTGTCGACTACTCCATATGTATCATGTCTAGAAACTATTTCAACCAGTGTGACCATGCAAGAGTGTGAAGAGGTTGCCAGGGCAAAGCAAGCAGCATCTTAGCTGCTGTGACTCCATTAATATACGTCTTTGCTATAGCGTGAGATCTGGACCGAATTCATCATTAAGTAAAATAAGTTTAAGAGAATATGGTACTCTAGTTCCCAGGATGTCACTCAATGTCGAAGATAATTTTCCAAAATGTCTTTACAGGAGAGCATTCCCAGAACATATGTATGGAGGACCCTGGGGTCCCTGGGGTCAGACGTTACAATTGGGAGAAGGTACAAGTTTCATTGTGTAAAGCCTTCTTGGTGTATAATAAACCCTATGCACTAATTTGTTATGTACCAACTGTAAATCTACATTTTTAGAACAACACCCTTGATTGTCTCAGACTGAGTCGCAGCAGATCTCTCCATTATTGGTTTCCACGGTGAGCTATTCCAGGCCTCCATAATAGGTAAAGATTTATATAAAGCTTCTAAGATAAAGGAGTATAGGACTGAAACCATTCCCCTTCTGTGCCCAGTCCCGGTTAGCATGGAGTGTAGGGAGGGATGAACCCCATGGAACACCATCAGCTTGAATAGCAGATTGAAAGGCTTAGATAAAAGAACAAAAATCAGTGATCGCTGATTTTTTGACAGGTGTGACGTTGTTCTATGTTCTGTGCTCTCACTTTTGGAATTTAGAGCCGAAATTTCGCTTATGTGTGAACGTAGGGTCAGTTATATTGAGGAAAGAGTGCCGCTGTTGAAAAGTCGTTCGGCAACACCTTCTACTCCTTGCAATTATGTATTCCATACAATTGGAATCAACAGCAAAACAGAGATGTTAAATTCAGCCAAGATTAATAGTCTGCATCCACCAAGCATGAAAAGACTATAAATTTAAAGTGCACGGGTCTCACATTTTCTTTGTAAGTCATGGGTAATTCAATTATTTGTGTCATTATGGAAGTTTGACCATTATTGCCTTTCGGTAATATGTCCAAAGTCATGTTATGACACCTGCTGGCTTAGTCAGTGTACTACAATTTATTTTCTACCTTGAGTTTTGCACTCCGAATAAACCTGCTTTTGAGACCTCTTTAGCGCAAGGGTTTCTCTTTGGAATACTGAGCACTGCCAATTCAGGCATTGTGCCCCATAATTTGCACGGTACTCCCATTTGTATTCAGATGACACTCCCAAACATTGCACTTCTACGCCTTTTTATTACATCAAAGGCGCAAGTGGCTTTGTGCTTCCACATTTTTCCTGTTGCGCTGTTGGTGTGTTGCAGAAAATAACTTTGTAGGTGTCGTTGTGGTAATGGCCCATTTTAAATCGGTCGTTGGACATTGCACCTGCTGCCGAAAATAGAGCTCATAATGTTAAAATCTGGGTAGCGCTGAAAATTTGTCACAACCCTTGATAACTGGCAAAAACCAAAGTCAATGATGGAATTCTGTCTTAAAATGCACAATTCTCCTGAATCAACAGCAATAGTACATGACGTCTGTGGATTATAACCATCTGAGCTTCCTGTCAGCATGTAAATTGTCTGAAATGTGCGCAATTGTTTGCAGCTGGCTTATATACAAAATTTAATTTAAAACAATTTAAAAAGTCATTGTTTTGAAACTTAAACAATTTGAAACATTATTTACTATGTGATGCTACCAATGAGAGGTAGCACACAGCATGCAGAGTAACTGCTGTATGAGTAGCTAGCATTAATTGAAGTTAGCAAACTTGCTATTTAACTTGACTGTGGGCTTGATGGAATAAATGACCAAGATGTTATCTACAATTTTGTTTTCTAGTTTCCTGTATATTAGCTATATATCTTGCTGCACATGTTGCAAGTTAATATTTGGCATGCATACATTGTACAGTAATTTATCTATTATAAAGTGACTTCATTATAGAATGACCGGAAAATAGATTTACTGCCACTCAGTGGATGCACTCCTGTGATTCACATGAATGCAGTAGTCTCTTGGGCACTATGGTGCTTCTTGGCCTTAACCTTTTTTTAGTTTTAAAAAACTTTAAAAAGTTTTTTTGTGTTCAGCTGTCAAAAACAACAGCATAATGAGCTCCCGTAACTTCCTGCCGTGCAAAATGCTTTTTTATTTGTGAACTCTGCGCTAAGGCTTCCAAAAAAAAATCTTCTTTTGTCTCTTGATTTCTGAGATGAATAGGTTGATGTCACACTTTCAAATTTATATTTTTGCTCTCTTGTCTGCCATGATTGTATTATTTAACATTGCTGTGTCCTGCACAAAATATATGGATCTTCATAAAATTGTTTTTGAGCTCCTGAACACCATGAATGTTTAAATGTAGGGGTTAATGGGTGACATTGTTGTGTGTATTCATACATGCACAATCTTTCTGATTGGTTATGATTTAATGCAAAGGATGTCATCTCTTAGAGTCAGCAACGTCTGCAGACTCAGAATGCACCCCATGTCGTCTTCAACATGGGCAAAGACTTCAGATTCTTCTTAAAGGAGCTGTCGTACCACATCTTGCTGGCTCGTGAACTTCCATGAGTCCTTCGAAAGATCAAGCTGCTCCAAGGATGGACTATCGCACTTGGCTCAAAAGGGATGGTTGGGTTGGAGAGAGTGAAGTTATGACACACTTTGCATTTCACATTTTCTACCTGACCAGGGGGTATGGTGCAGAGGTCTCCACCTGAAGCTGACAAACCAGAAATGGGACCTGAATAGAGGAGAGAAGTCCATCACCACCTGGCAGGGTCACTGTAGCTTCCAGCCAACAAAAAAATGGGATACACTCCAGCGTCTGCTGTGTAGGTGAGTCGAGGTGATGTCGACCTGACGGAGGTGTCTCCCACTCCTGGGTGTGGTTGATGGGCTGCTGCACATGTTTCTCCCTTAAGCCCATTTGGGAACTGTTGTTTATTCCTGCCGTCCACTGCTTTATGACCTTCTTCACCACAGGAAATACGTCATCCCACTCACTCCCACTGACATCAGCTAAAAGTTCTCCTCTTGCTGCTACAAGTAATACAGGATCGGCTATAATATTGGTAGTTGCTTATCTTATACATTTACAGCCTAACTGATAGTGTTTTAGTACATTAAAAAAAGATGTTGTTTTGGTACATATAAGCCGACCCGTACACATTGAGCTTATCAGAATGTCATTTAAACCACTGTTGTGTGGCAACGTTACTAACTGAAAACGGAGAACATCAGAGCTTGCTGGCTAGCTGGCATCTCACAGTAAAACATAAATAAACGCATTTACTTGTATCAAATACAGAAGTAACACATATCATGTTACCATATTGCACAGTATTTGAGTTGTCTTAAAATTTAAGGCAATACTTAAATTAAATACTTTCAAGTGCTGAAAATACAGCAATAATTATCCAGCTATTGTCAAGAACCTTCATAGTTTTATAATACATTCATAGTATTGTGTAAAATGTGCTACTAACCTGTAAATTACATAAAATAAGGGACACAGGACAAGATCATGGTGTGTATTATTGCTGGTCTTGCCTATGTTATGGCAACACCACCGCAAACACGAAGTGGTAAACCACGCACACAGTGTCCCCGTGTGCCCTTTTCTAATATTGGTACAAATTAGTTTAATCACTCTTCTCAACAGAATTACCCCTTTAAAATAAACCATTGAATAAAATGTAATTTGAACTCTGATTGACCCAACTGGGTGTCACAGTAGCACCTCCATTCTACAAAATTTTGCATATGATTCAGAGAGTGAAGTGCTGAA
The DNA here is from genome assembly GCA_022829145.1 of Albula goreensis. Taxonomy (NCBI): domain Eukaryota; kingdom Metazoa; phylum Chordata; class Actinopteri; order Albuliformes; family Albulidae; genus Albula; species Albula goreensis. The sequence continues at coordinate 856,880 of CM040750.1, read as the reverse complement.
ACATGGTCATGTTCGTCATTAAAAAAATGTTGAAACAAAAACAACACATGGTCAATTTAGCAGCATAGGGCAGACAATTCTGAGCCTAAACTCATGGGTTATTTGTTACGTTCTTGTTTTGTTCCTCCCTAACATCACTTGAACAGGATCAATGCACTGATTTCTATGGCAGGAAATTCTGATTATGTCCAGACTGTGGTTTTATCTGGATAATTCACAGGAGTGGTCAGAAATATGAGTTAGCCAGCTCAAATTTGTTGATGTACTCTGGATTTTGTGTAATAACTTGTGCATGCATAGTGAGAAACACAGTCTCACATTTCTTCTTTCCTTCCTAGTTAAGCTGTGACAATTGTGAATACTCACAAAAAGGCAGATCCCTGACTGCTAAGATATTTAAATGTATTGTTGTTTGTAAGTCTGCTTGTAAGTGTTTTTGTTTGTAATAGCCCTGTGTCAACTTGCCATTGAGGTTACTGGTTCATATTCTGTGATGATACGGGCTCACAGGGACACGTCTTGGTAAACAACAAACTTGCTCTTAAATTATGGTTTCACTGCTACTATCGAAGTAGAAATGCATGTTTATTAGGTGGGAATGAGTATTTGCTTGTCACAATGTTAATGAGTGAAATAGGGCATTGTATAAAACAATAATAATAGACATTTTGTGTGACTGCACTGTTATAGTTAATATTGTGTCATATTGAGAGAAACAGAAAATCTACTTTCATCTATGTGGGTCTTTAAATGTGGTGTGGTCAGGCACACTCTTGGCATATGGATCTTTTAAGGCAGCGTAAAGCAGAACAGAAACAAGTGAAGTTGCATTAGTTTTGTTATGATTTTAATGGCGCTATCAAAGTACCAATACATGACTGTTTAGGAGGGTATGTAATCGTCACACGCACACCCTTTCAGCTAAAAATAGGGTACATAGGCTGTCATAATGTAAATTAGTGAGCTATGATAATGTATGGTAGAGACACTGAGGCAGGAATAAGCAACATTTTGTGTTACCACACTATTATAATGAATATTTTGTTAAATTGATTGCCTAATTTTTAAACTCTTGTTTTGTAGAGATACATCTTCTAAACTTTTAATTTAACCAATAATCAAACCAACAGCAAGTTTCATCTCATCAACCTCTGCATATGCTAAACCTCATTTACTCTTGCATTTAAAATAACATATATTTAATTGGTGTATTTTCCTTAGTTGCAGTAAGATACTGAAGAATTATGTAGCACTCAGTCATCATTGCATCACACATTGAAGATAGCAGTGTAATTGGCTTGTTTTGTTTACCCAAAAAATGCCTTCAGGTGATTAAACCATGAAACCCAACCTCTTTTACAACTTTACAACTTAGCAACCACAACACTCCCAAAATCCTGCTGAGACACTCGTAAAAATAGATGTGTACTGTGTATCATCCACCATGTGCTACGATTGCTAAAACATTGCTCAGGGTCACATTTCCTGTATCAGCTGGACATTATCAAGCTTACTTCAGGATACTAAAAGTGTCAGCCACAATGAAAATCATCAGAATGGGTAACAGGCTGCACCCTTTTATCTCTGAATATTTTTTAATTCACTGTACTAATGAATGTGTGAACTAATCAACATTAAATATAATTGGTTCTGGCTGGCTGCACACTTATCAAAGCTTTTGTGTGCTAGAGTTTGCCTTGCCTAATCATTAATGGACTTTTATACTAATATTTTGGAAAGAAACATACAAACCCTCCCACTACACTGTAAATCTACTGAACAAACTCCCTCAGCCGGTCACACTCCAGACTCGTCTGCACTAGCCTCCCTGTAACACAATAATAATCTTCTGTGGCTTCATAATAATAATAATAATAATAGTAATAATACTAATGGTATTATTATAGTACAGTGAGTCAGAACCTCATTCTACATCTCAACCAAAGGATGGACCACAGTGAGTCAGAACCATGGCCTACATATCAACCAAAGGATGGACCACAGTGAGTCAGAACCTCATTCTACATCTCAACCAAAGGATGGACCACAGTGAGTCAGAACCTCATTCTACATCTCAACCAAAGGATGGACCACAGTGAGTCAGAACCATGGCCTAAATCTCAACCAAAGGATGGACCACAGTGAGTCAGAACCATGGCCTACATCTCAACCAGAGGATGGACCACAGTGAGTCAGAACCTCATTCTACATCCCAACCAAAGGATGGACCACAGTGAGTCAGAACCATGGCCTATATCTCAACCAAAGGATGGACCACAGTGAGTCAGAACCTCATTCTACATCTCAACCAAAGGATGGACCACAGTGAGTCAGAACCATGGCCTACATCTCAACCAAAGGATGGACCACAGTGAGTCAGAACCATGGCCTACATATCAACCAAAGGATGGACCACAGTGAGTCAGAACCTCATTCTACATCTCAACCAAAGGATGGACCACAGTGAGTCAGAACCTCATTCTACATCTCAACCAAAGGATGGACCACAGTGAGTCAGAACTATGGCCTAAATCTCAACCAAAGGATGGACCACAGTGAGTCAGAACCATGGCCTACATCTCAACCAAAGGATGGACCACAGTGAGTCAGAACCTCATTCTACATCCCAACCAAAGGATGGACCACAGTGAGTCAGAACCATGGCCTACATCTCAACCAAAGGATGGACCACAGTGAGTCAGAACCTCATTCTACATCTCAACCAAAGGATGGACCACAGTGAGTCAGAACCATGGCCTACATCTCAACCAAAGGATGGACCACAGTGAGTCAGAACCATGGCCTACATCTCAACCAGAGGATGGACCACAGTGAGTCAGAACCTCATTCTACATCTCAACCAAAGGATGGACCACAGTGAGTCAGAACCTCATTCTACATCTCAAAGAGGATGGACCACAGTGAGTCAGAACCTCATTCTACATCTCAACCAAAGGATGGACCACAGTGAGTCAGAACCTCATTCTACATCTCAAAGAGGATGGACCACAGTGAGTCAGAACCATGGCCTACATCTCAACCAGAGGATGGACCACAGTGAGTCAGAACCATGGCCTACATCTCAACCAGAGGATGGACCACAGTGAGTCAGAACCTCATTCTACATCTCAACCAGAGGATGGACCACAGTGAGTCAGAACCATGGCCTACATCTCAACCAGAAGATGGACCACAGTGAGTCAGAACCATGGCCTACATCTCAACCAAAGGATGGACCACAGTGAGTCAGAACCTCATTCTACATCTCAACCAAAGGATGGACCACAGTGAGTCAGAACCTCGTTCTACATCTCAAAGAAAGGATGGACCACAGTGAGTCAGAACCATGGCCTACATCTCAACCAAAGGATGGACCACAGTGAGTCAGAACCATGGCCTACATCTCAACCAAAGGATGGACCACAGTGAGTCAGAACCATGGCCTACATATCAACCAAAGGATGGACCACAGTGAGTCAGAACCTCATTCTACATCTCAACCAAAGGATGGACCACAGTGAGTCAGAACCTCATTCTACATCTCAACCAAAGGATGGACCACAGTGAGTCAGAACCATGGCCTAAATCTCAACCAAAGGATGGACCACAGTGAGTCAGAACCATGGCCTACATCTCAACCAAAGGATGGACCACAGTGAGTCAGAACCTCATTCTACATCTCAACCAAAGGATGGACCACAGTGAGTCAGAACCATGGCCTACATCTCAACCAAAGGATGAACCACAGTGAGTCAGAACCTCATTCTACATCTCAACCAAAGGATGGACCACAGTGAGTCAGAACCATGGCCTACATCTCAACCAAAGGATGGACCACAGTGAGTCAGAACCATGGCCTACATCTCAACCAGAGGATGGACCACAGTGAGTCAGAACCTCATTCTACATCTCAACCAAAGGATGGACCACAGTGAGTCAGAACCTCATTCTACATCTCAAAGAGGATGGACCACAGTGAGTCAGAACCATGGCCTACATCTCAACCAAAGGATGGACCACAGTGAGTCAGAACCATGGCCTACATCTCAACCAAAGGATGGACCACAGTGAGTCAGAACCATGGCCTACATCTCAACCAGAGGATGGACCACAGTGAGTCAGAACCATGGCCTACATCTCAACCAGAGGATGGACCACAGTGAGTCAGAACCTCATTCTACATCTCAACCAGAGGATGGACCACAGTGAGTCAGAACCTCATTCTACATCTCAACCAGAGGATGGACCACAGTGAGTCAGAACCTCATTCTACATCTCAACCAAAGGATGGACCACAGTGAGTCAGAACCTCATTCTACATCTCAACCAAAGGATGGACCACAGTGAGTCAGAACCTCGTTCTACATCTCAAAGAAAGGATGGACCACAGTGAGTCAGAACCATGGCCTACATCTCAACCAAAGGATGGACCACAGTGAGTCAGAACCATGGCCTACATCTCAACCAAAGGATGGACCACAGTGAGTCAGAACCTCATTCTACATCTCAACCAAAGGATGGACCACAGTGAGTCAGAACCTCGTTCTACATCTCAACCAAAGGATGGACCACAGTGAGTCAGAACCATGGCCTACATCTCAACCAAAGGATGGACCACAGTGAGTCAGAACCATGGCCTACATCTCAATCAAAGGATGGACCACAGTGAGTCAGAACCATGGCCTACATCTCAACCAAAGGATGGACCACAGTGAGTCAGAACCATGGCCTACATCTCAACCAAAGGATGGACCACAGTGAGTCAGAACCTCATTCTACATCTCAACCAAAGGATGGACCACAGTGAGTCAGAACCTCGTTCTACATCTCAAAGAAAGGATGGACCACAGTGAGTCAGAACCATGGCCTACATCTCAACCAAAGGATGGACCACAGTGAGTCAGAACCATGGCCTACATCTCAACCAAAGGATGGACCACAGTGAGTCAGAACCATGGCCTACATCTCAACCAGAGGATGGACCACAGTGAGTCAGAACCTCATTCTACATCTCAACCAAAGGATGGACCACAGTGAGTCAGAACCTCATTCTACATCTCAACCAAAGTATGGACCACAGTGAGTCAGAACCATGGCCTACATCTCAACCAAAGGATGGACCACAGTGAGTCAGAACCATGGCCTACATCTCAACCAAAGGATGGACCACAGTGAGTCAGAACCTCATTCTACATCTCAACCAAAGGATGGACCACAGTAAGTCAGAACCATGGCCTACATCTCAACCAAAGGATGGACCACAGTGAGTCAGAACCATGGCCTACATCTCAACCAAAGGATGGACCACAGTGAGTCAGAACCTCATTCTACATCTCAACCAAAGGATGGACCACAGTGAGTCAGAACCTCATTCTACATCTCAACCAAAGGATGGACCACAGTGAGTCAGAACCATGGCCACCATCTCAACCAAAGGATGGACCACAGTGAGTCAGAACCTCATTCTACATCTCAACCAAAGGATGGACCACAGTGAGTCAGAACCATGGCCTACATCTCAACCAAAGGATGGACCACAGTGAGTCAGAACCATGGCCTACATCTCAACCAAAGGATGGACCACAGTGAGTCAGAACCTCATTTTGCATCTCAACCAAAGGATGGACCACAGTGAGTCAGAACCTCATTCTACATCTCAACCAAAGGATGGACCACAGTGAGTCAGAACCATGGCCTACATCTCAACCAAAGGATGGACCACAGTGAGTCAGAACCTCATTCTGCATCTCAACCAAAGGATGGACCACAGTGAGTCAGAACCATGGCCTACATCTCAACCAAAGGATGGACCACAGTGAGTCAGAACCATGGCCTACATCTCAATCAAAGGATGGACCACAGTGAGTCAGAACCATGGCCTACATCTCAATCAAAGGATGGACCACAGTGAGTCAGAACCTCATTCTACATCTCAACCAAAGGATGGACCACAGTGAGTCAGAACCATGGCCACCATCTCAACCAAAGGATGGACCACAGTGAGTCAGAACCTCATTCTACATCTCAACCAGAGGATGGACCACAGTGAGTCAGAACCATGGCCACCATCTCAACCAAAGGATGGACCACAGTGAGTCAGAACCATGGCCTACATCTCAACCAAAGGATGATGTCTCGTTTACAGCACAGTCCCCCCCTCACATTCTGAAAGGGGCATTGGGATTTTTGTTTGGACCACAGGGAAGATCGCACAGACCAGGACCCCCCCCTTCCCCCAGTTCATTGCCCTGTACTTGCCATTGTACCCCTAAACTCACTCTTGCTCCCTGCATCTCTAAAAGCTTGGCTGCACAGCTCTTTACCCTCCTCAAATTCCTCTGGACATAGATCAGCATCTGCTTAAGGACTCTTCATTTTTACTCCTGGGGGAACCTTTAGGGTTAGATGCTGATATCCATGAAGAATTCAAATATGCTATCAGAATCTACTAAGAACCTTTAAGTGTTCTTTAAGGAAGGGTTCTCTTCTTCCAAGGGTTCCTCCATCTCTGCATGTGTATCCTGGTACTGAAATGTTACTATGGCATATCATCCACCGAAGTGTCTGAATTTTGAATTTCTTAGTCTTTTAACAGATTATTTCTGCAAACGTACAATATTAATGGTTGTTTATGCTTGGAAGCCTATATGGCTGTTCATTTGTGGGGTGAGTCTCAGTAAGTATAAGCATAAAATGTTCTCTTCTGAACACAAATTGCATACAAATGTAAGCCAACAGAACCATCTGCCAGTTCTGCAGCTGCTAACATTTAGTAAAAAGCTTCTTGTGTCTGTGCTAATTCCTGTGTTACAGTTTGGAACATTCTTTCAGTTTGTGCTACATGGTAGATTCTGGAACTTATCAGGCATGTCACCTTATGTACAAGAACTGTGTTCTATAACGAATATTTTGATGATTTCATTGAATAGGTGGATGATGTACCTTTGTGCTTTCAGTTCATGGCATGCAAGTCAGGAAAATTAGTTTTCTGGTTGGGTTTGCTGTTACTGATTTTTCAAATCACTAAACATTTGTGAGCACATACAAGCCTCTCTCAGAGGAGAAGCATCACAGTAAACTTTTATACTGTACACATTGCAAAGTGTGTTTGTTGGTCTGAAGCTAGATAGCCTTAGCATTTTATGTGGATGGCCATTTTTCCTCGGAGCCCACACATGAAAACCTGTGAATGAGGCAGTCCAAGGAACAAAATTCCAACTTAAAGATCAAATCCAATGCTTAAAGAGGTAAATGAATGAACAGAAAAACAATTCTCAAAGCATTATTCACAAATCCAGAATTAATCAGCTTCTTGCATGGTTTGGTTTACTTTTACCTTGAATGTTTAAGCTGCATATATTTCAAAAGAGCCCTTGTGTTTTTGAATAGCTTAAGTAGCAGTAATTATTAGAATATAAAATATCGTTCCTGTTGGATTTTCCCAGGTTTTGTGAAGATTTGTGCCTCCTTTGTTTTTGTGTAACTGCTTTGGTACAGAATGCATTGCTTTCTTAGATCAAATGCAATGCCATGATGAGACTGGAATAAATAATGCATGGACCTAAAGGCTTTCACCCAGCTGACCCAGTTTAATTAAAGGTTTCCAGTGTCTTTGTTGCTGACTTCATGTGTCTTGTTAGCCCACTTTCCCTGTCCTCAAACCTGTGAGGAAATGATGGGCTCTTAGATTAAACTGATTTCCTGGCACACCAAAAGGAAGCAGATAATAAGGCTACACATTGTCAACTTTCTTTCTCCAACTTTGCTTCCCCTCTCTTCCCACCTCACCTTCCCTCCAATCGCACAGTGAAACCTCCAAAACATTTAATTACCCGCCAAATGTCTCACATCCGTCACATTATCTCTCACGACCCGCCAAGGTAATAGTGCTCTCTGTAACCCAATTACCTGCATTTTTCTGAAGCCGGCAGCATTGCAAATTTGACCTTTACTTTTTCTGAGTTGATTGCATGTTTCCTGGTGTGCGTGTGTGTGTGGGTGTGGGTGTGTGTGTGTCTGTCTCCGGCCTCTTGTGACAGACTGGCGTGAATGTTAATACACTCTGATGGCTGTGGAACACATAAGTGTTTCTGACATAATGCAGGAGCATTGTGAGGGCTGGGCTGGAGAAGAGGCCAAACGTTTTAATGAGCGGAGGGCAGTCAGCCGATCACCGAGTGCAGAAAGGAACCCTCAGACACCGCCATCCTCTTGCATGGAAAAAATCAACTTCCTTGACCAGCCCCCCCGCACCCTCCACCCCTTTAAAAATGCTACTTTAATAAAGGAGCTGTTGTCCCTCTCTTCACTGAATAACCAAGACAGACCAGGCATCTCGTCTCTGCTCGGGTGACCCTTTAACATGTGGATCAAATGAACCCCCTCCTCACTTGAGGTGAGAACACCGAATTTACCCAAAAAGGCATATGGCGCGATTGAGACGCACCACGGAGCACCTTACCCTCTCAAGCTGATCCGCTCCCTTCCACAGTCTGTCTCTCAAAGTCCGAGTAGAATGAACTGACCAGTTCAAGCCTGTGAACATACATGCACAATAAGGAGCACGCTGTCTCAGCTCTAACGTTTAGCGTTTTAGAGATGGACTTCCTTTAGAGCATACTTACTGAATATAAAAATCTTCACATCCCAAAAAACTATGTCAACCCTCTGCAAATAGTTAATTGAATTTCACAGTTTCCTTGTGTACACTTGGCTTATAATTTGTATGTACACAATTGGAATATTAAGTTTATGCTACTGTTTTGATACTGTCAGTATACTAAACAGCATACTGACAGTATGCTGTTTATGCACATGTGTAAACCTGTAATATTTTAGTGTATATGTCAATATAATTCCCATGCATTGCATTTTGAAGTTTACCTCTTTCCTAACGTGACAGTGTTGGGCATTGCAGCTTTGTGTTTTGTGCTTGTCAGAGGTAGAGTCATCTCTCCCTGACCCAGGAAGTGTAGAACATATGAAATGTGAACATGTCCTGGTCCTGAAGCAACAGCTGAACATCATCACAGAGCATGGACTGAGCACAGCATTCCATCTTAACTATTCTGTTATTATATTGGTTAAATATGTGGCCGTGCCTTGTGCGATAACTGTAAGCATTAATAAATATAATGCTTACAGTTAATCTTCAAATATTCAGGTAGAACATTTTCTGATATTTCAGTGATAATGTTAAGTTGGTAAAAAAAAAATCTATTTTAAACAAATATGAAAAAGATCATTTATGCATTATAATAAGGAGACATACTTAAATGTCAGCATATGGAAAAGAATTATTTATAATTTCAATAAGTGTATTATTTATTCCAACCATAACGATATTCAATATTTAGTTATTTGCACACTGCATACCTAACTCAAGTTTAAATACAAGACTGTTTTTCTTAATAACTGTGGATGTGAACTTCAGATAGTGTATTGACGTCTCTGTCTTTTCATACGAAGGGGAATATAAAGGTGAGCTCCGACGAAAAGAGCAAGTGAGTTTCTTTTATAAAGTAAATCGCCCTGTTCAGGTAATTGTTAAAGGTCATGGCCAATTGCTGTATTTTCACATCTTTCTTTTTTATTGCCTAATCAATCAATACTATGTTGCTTTGTCCAGAAAAAAACACAGTGAGAGACTTAATGTTGACCTTTCCTTTCCTTTGTGTATAATATCAACACATAATACAAATGAGGTCTACTTGTTTCAAAACTTGAAGTGGCAGTATACAGAAATGAAAACAAGAGGTCAGTCACAAATGGGAATTCATATATTATGACCCAAACCATAAGTTGCTATTTGAGACAGAATGCTCACAGTGTGATAAGCTGAATTATGCAACACCATTAATAACACAGTGGCTCTGATCCTTTAAGCCATCATTTTAGCTCTTTAGTAAAATGTGTTCAAGTTGGTTGAGGCTGGAGACCAAGGTAGTATAGTAAGCCATGTGCATTGTTTTCAGTAGCATGAGGTAGCATGCAGTCCTATCACTCTCCTGTCTATGCTATCTATGCAACTATAAAGTTTGGCTGAATTCTGAGCAAAGACTATACCACTACCCCAACACTGTGTTAGTTGCATGAAAACGTTTTCATTGCTTTTGTATCATGAAGGACACATGGCAATCCTGGTCATGGTTGTGTAGCACCAGTGCTGTTGCTGATAATTTGAAAGAAGTTTTACTTGCAGTGCATACTTCAGCTTTAAACACTTATTCAAAGTGTAAACAGCCATGTTATCTGTGCATGTGTAGAGTTAGATTTCAATCTATGAAACAGAATAAGGTTTTCCACCATGTTCACAGCAATTTTATTGAAAATGTTCCACAATATTGAAACCTTATTTATTTAAAGAATCTAATTTCATAGTCAAGGTTTTCCCCTCCCTTTGAAAATACTCATTGTATAATACATTCTTTGTTTAATCACTGGGATTGTATATGCAATATAGATATTGTATATGTATTTTTCAGTTGTGTTCTTATTTGTTTTATTTTAACACAGTATGAGTGTCTGTTGCTTTCTGGATGTTTCTCTCTGGGCAGACTTTGATGCCATGAGTGTGAAGGAAATGTATGAGTGTTTATGTCAGTTGACGCCTTTATTCACAGTTAAATGTTTAGAGTTAGTTTAACTCTGATAGTGTTTATATATAACTCTGACTGTCCCTGTAGCACTTATATAAACACTGTCAGAGTTCAATTACATTTTACTGTGTTGCATCTTTGTTAGACTCATTTTTGGAAACAAAATGGAGGACAGGTTTTCATGGCTGACTAAACTGCACCCCTGTATAGTGTACCTATCAGTTCAAGTCACTTTTTTTGTTACATGTAGCAGAGGTGAAAGCGTCCAGTTCTGCTGCTGAAAATAAAGCATGTAGTGATGCCCAGATTGAATGGGTTTGACCTTCAGTGGGCCGTCTGAAGGAGGTGTTGTCAGGCAGAGCAGATAGGCTGCTCAATAAGGCCCCTCTGGCAGGCCTGTTCAGCATGTCCGGGCCGCGTCGGTGCGCGGACAGACTGAGCACCCTCTCTTAACTCCACTCACTGAAGGGTCACCCATATCTCCACCCTAAAAATCCACAATCACCTTAAACTACCAAAAGGTATGGAGGCTGAGATAAAGGTTTTGTTGATGTGTGCAAATCAAGTGATTCCAGTGAAGTCTGATCTATTTTCTTGTGGCAAAAAAAAGAAAATTCCACTTTGATTGTATGGCAATTATTTATTCATTTATTCCAATGAATCATAGTATTTTTAAGATTTTAAAAGCCTGGTAAAATTAAAATACATTTAAATACATATGAATCAGTATGAAATTATTAACAAATATTGTTTTACCATGCACTATATGTGAATACAGTTTGAACTCATTATACCAGATCAATTAATCTGAGCTGGAATCATTAATGTAACATTAATGTTTGCATTACAGGTCCTTTATTAAGAAAATATTTACAGTGTCAGTTCAAGAGCTGGAAAAATAATTTTGACTTGGTAGAATGATATTACAATTAATATAAATACAAAAACCTTTAAAGAATGTACACAGTATGTAGTGGTGAAACATCAACATTAAAAACAGATTACTGGGTATCATAATTCTAATGGCACATGGAAATCATATGACACGTAGTAAAGTTAGGACACATGACAATAATGATGATTACCCTGAAGGTGTAGGAAGTACCACAGGTAATGAAAATTGTAAAAGACAAACTGATCCTTTGGCCCTTAAGAAAAGCAATGTGCTTCAATAGCTCTGTAGTTGAAGCATGCTGATAATTTTTATTTATTTATCAATGCATTTAATACATTTTGTTTCAATGTATTAGAAGTAACTGGGCCATACGACAGACGTGGATAAGTATTCCTCTAGGTCTAAGAGTTTTCAAATGTGCATTTTTATCCATTTTAGACTGAGACTTTGAGGCACTGTCAAATGGTAGTTTGTATTCTGGCCTCATGCCAGCAATTATCACAAACATAAATGATCATGTTATAGACTTTCTAGTTTGTTCTCAGGTAATAAAAGTGTGTCATTTTAGATTTCGCAAGTCTCCTAAATGTAATAAATAAGCGCTGTAAGGATTGTGAAGCATTTGGTCAGTGGTCTGTCTGCATTGACAGGTTAAGTATTCTCACGTCCCCTGTCCGACTGATAAACAAAGCCACCGGCATTCACAAGACTCCCATGCCCAAGACAGAAAAGCACTTGGTAGCCAGCAGTAGCAATGTCAGTGGAGGACGTCATGAAAATATGTTAAGCACTTGTTAAAGAAATTCTTTGCATACTTAAACATTTGTCTGTTTTATGTGTTCAGGACTGCTTGTAAGATTGTTATATGTCCAGTGTAAAAAGATATTAAAATATTTTTGTGTAGTATCAAGTTCATATGCAAGCATTAGTGTTATCTCTGATGGAAAATGGAACATTTTGACAAGTTTAATGGGCATCAGACATGATGAACCTGAATAGTACAGCTTGTCTGTAGTTGGAATGCCTTAGTTGTATTCAATAAACATACTACTAATCTGTTGCTAAATGGTCATGTAAATTGAATATTGTTGGAAGCTTAGTTGATTGTGTTAACATTGCCCGTGACATATTATCTTTATTTTGCATTGTTTGTTGTGCAGGTTTAGGTCATGACAATGCTTGAGGTCATATAATTTATCTGCAAGAGAGCTTTTCAATACCTATAAGGTTTCTTGCACTTCACTTCCTGTTTGCATTAAAAGTCATATGGTACCCATGGTCCATTTCAGGACCGTGTTGAAGAAAATAAACCAATCGGAAATAATCATCTTAAATTTAACTTATTTATAAAGCGGAATAAGAATGGAATTCTTGGATGAACTGGCTTTGAATTATTTATGTAGAAATAGTTAATTCTATACAAGATATCGCTGAAGTTACTGTGCTGGCATCATGAATACTTAACTGTGCTCCCAAATGTCCCAGCCCTTACACATTTTGCTTACTTATTTTATATTTCTGTCCCATTTTAATTTTAGAAGTGTTGGAGGAACAGTTCCTTGAAAGATTTAACTGTCTGGTTGAATAATTGATAGACGGTGCTACATCCGAATGTAAGGACTGCAAACAGTGTTTATCTATGTCATTTTGAGTGTGAAACTGCTGAACTTGATACTTGACATGCAAATAGCGCGATGCGTGTTTTACAATACATTAAAGCACGTAATCCGTCATCCCTGTTGCCTTCCAGATTCTTAAATAACGTTTAGTCTTATCGACTGTAACGATGAAATCAAACCCTCTTAATGAACTGATAACCCCAGCTAATCAATTCTCGCGTGTAGTTAAAGGTTAAGCAATGGGCTGCAGAAGGGGGGTGAATTATAAACCTGGCGCGGGAGATTTCAGACGCATACGTTTATTCTGAGGCTTTCCCATTCAATTAATGTGTGGATAGGACCACTGTTTATCACACGATGAACATGTTTATTCATGAGCCTTGCCTAAATGCTCGAAGTACCCTGCCCTTCTTTGGAAATCCAGAAAGAGAATTCTAGAATAGTATGTATTTTGTATTTGAAAATAATCTGAGAACAAACTTTGTGTCTAAAACGGTAAAATGACATTGTAATTTCCTGTAAACCCCATCCGTTGGCTGTTTATTCCCCTACACCAAACACTGAATGCTTTAAAACCATCATCTAATGAATGTTTAACCGGTATCCTACATGCGAGACTGCTCTAAAGTACTTATTACATTTATATCTTACAAGAAAATGGTATTCTTTTTTTTCAAATGCAATAAGAGATAAACTTTCAGGAGACGGGCCAGAATTTCATTTGCATGGTTATAAATTGGGAATGACATGTAGGTGATATCCCAAAGCAATCGTTTTAAAACTTAAAGGGTCACGCTTTAGCGTTTAGAAGCCTCATTCCATCTCCCGTTCTCTTTCCCCAGTTAAGAAGGTGTTGTGTCAAACTCTATTACCTCGACTGGACGTCTTTCTCCCTTAAGTTAAATAAATAAATAAATAGAACCATCAGCAGAGGTTTGCCAGGTCGATAAAGCTTTTAGATTTGGAGATGTTTTCAGGCAGCCCGTTTCCTGCGGCTAAGGCTTGTTAATGGAGCTTAAGGAATTATCTTATGACTCCCGGTTTGAGAGCAGTTTATTTCCCCGGTCCTGTTCCCTTGTCGAGGCTGAATATGCTGCTGTCAAACTCGCTTAATGAAAAGTAACGCGTCGCTGATTACAGTTTTATTTGGGGTTTATGTAAAAAGCGCTGTTAATTTAGCATCTCCTCCTCTGTGTGTTTGAATTTGCCATGGCTGAATGATTTAGTCTCCCTGTTTTAACCCCCACATCTCTCCCCCTCCTCCTCTCTCTCTCTCGCTCCCTCTCTCAAGTATCCACTTCATTTTACAAATGTATTTTCTTTCAGTTGAGCTGTAGCTTCATTGAAAAAGTTGAATGGGTTAATTTAGTCCTGGCTTTGACTCATCCTGCCTTATAATCTCCCTCCTGGCGATTTTCTGTACTATTGAACATTTCCTGTATCCTGCAATTCAGGAATTAATAGCAAATGTAATAGGTAGGACCGATAAAGAAGTAAATATGTCATCAAGAGAGCCAGCATTGCCTTACACAGACCATGTTGAGTGCTAATGCTGTTTCCTGGGTTGTGTGGCACCCCTTATCGTATATAAAAAGCTATATATATATATATATATATGATGCATTACGTATAATATATTGTTTACTATATTATTTACTTTTTGGGGATTTGTTTTATCTTCGCATATATCACCATTAAGTAAATATTGTTAAGTAATAGGTTGGAGTATTATTATAGTTTAATAATATTCGGGTCTGTCCAAAAACAAATTCACAAGGAAATATAATCGTTTGGCCTCCCCATTAAAATTCATAATCGCAGCCTCTCTTATACAGACGCTTCTCCTTAGGGAATACTTTTAACCATTACTGTCAAGAACCCATGAGTCTTTATTTTTGCCCTTTTTATCTATAACAACTAATTCGAGTTCCTTTGCCCTTTTCACTTGAAGACGTGGCTTCGGGTAAAGCCTTTCCGTGGCGTAGATATCACAGGGTGAAGAGCCCTTAGAAATTGAGGGGTTAGTGTCAAAATGAAAATTTCACTTTAAATTATCTTGACTGTTGAACATATTAGCGACCCGGGCGCATGACTTAGCCTTTTGACAGCTGGATCAACGTGGAGGTTTAGATATTTCGATAATGTTATCAGTGGGAGTGAAAAAAAATCAATAAAATGACATGAAATATGACTGCATACATCCCAATTACAGACTGTTTAGAGCGTATAGATGAGGCTGATCTCGGCATAGTATCTTTATCTGTGTCTGCCACAGTACGTTATTCGAATATATATTCTTCAGATAAAAACACATGAATGTGTTTATGATCATTCATTCATGATCACTAATGTGTGCCAATTTCTCCTGAAGACAGAATGCATAACTTCCTTCATTAAAACTACAACAGCCAAGAAATATTGACGATTAGTCGGCATATGCGGTGTCATAAGAAAATCTACTATTTTAATCTGCCACTTTTATAAGTTTCAAACCTAAGGTAACGCAAAAAAATCTTTTTATTCATATGTCTTTGTCTTTTGGAAAATATACTACAAAGTACAACTGGCGATGGCAATGCTATATTGTTGTAATGAGTCTGACTAAAATTAAAATACGATTAATATGCGAAACTAATTAATTAATAATTAATTATGATTATTAATAATAATAATAAAAAGGCGAAGAGAAATTGTTCCTAAAAAATTAACACAAAGTTGTTTTGAAGTTGAATGCCAAGTTGCAGGCCCGAATGAATGTACAACAGTTTTCACAAACTCAGGAGTTTGCATAAAGAAAATCATTACAAAACGATATGTGACTTGAATGACTAATACAATAATTTAAACATGCTCTGCGCAAAATGAAGCGCTTCTTATATGAGCTCCCTGGCCTACCAACGAATTTTGAAGCATTTCAGAACCACGGACAGCAGACGTCGTCGACGCAGTCAGACCACAGCCATTCCTCTAAAACAGACCTTTTATTTAAGTGAACAATCTTTAAACATACCCTTCCAAATTTAGGAAAACTTGTGCAGTTGTGCGATCTTTATCAACAGTGACACTCGCGAGTCATCGGTAAATAATGACATCTAAAGAATATTAAGTAAATTATTAACATCGGCATGCCATACGATAAACAAATTCTGTTTTTGTAAACCTTTCGCCAAATGTAAACTTTCAATTATACATTTACATACATTGTACGTGCGTTTAAATTAAAATAAATATTTTCCAACTGATACCCATTTTGGAGTCCCGTTAGTGAAATAACAGTGAATATAACAATGCATAAGTACCCCTTCGACTAATCAAATATAAATGTGATCCGATATCACCGAAGACATCTCATAGTCAGGAAATGCATTTCTTGTTTTGCGTTCTCAAGAGTACATCCCAGAGTGTTCTTCAGCCTCTCTCAGGGGTGGCTTTTGGTTTGTTAAGAGCAGTACATTTTGTTCCCCGTTTTAGGGAATGTCACATTATGCTTATTATCTTGATGCTGTAAGGAAGGCATGTGTCCTTTTATCATGTTTCCAACAGAGCGTTCAAGCGAACCTGTCTCCAGTATAGTACCTTTGGTCGTGGTCCAAGAAACCGTGGTATTGGTCAATGCCTGGTTCAAAGTGCTATGTCTAAATAAAGGGTCGTGGAACACGCCGTCTACCCAGTTTCTGAGCGTTGTGACCGGTGAATCCTGTTGTCTGTCAATAACGTTTACAGGAGAGGACGCCGCCGGGGAAGAGGGCACGGTCGGTTGACATCTAAGCATGCATGATGGATACTCAGTTTGGTTTAGGGATGTGGCAGTCTGGGCCAGAGACCAGATTCTCGGTTTGCTTTCTAGTAGTTGATGGCCTTGTTGAAAGCACGTTTTTGTCGGCCTGCTGTTCGTGACATCCTCTTCACAGTCTTCAGGAGCCGTTTTCAGGCAGCTTTTGGTCAAGTCTTGATTCGCCTCGAGGGAAACCGGGATGGAAATCTTTAAGGACGTTTCTTTAAGGTGATCATTCGGACAGTCAGTCGTTGCCATGTGGGTGTTCATATGAAACTGGTGTTTTAATTCGCATTCAGAGCTCTCTGACTCAATTGTGTCGAAGTCGTCCAGATCACTCAGTTGAAGATCTTTATCTTCACGACTACGGTTCTCTGTGAACAAGTCACAAAACACACAGAAAGCGCATAATCATGAAATGCAGTGCTCTGAAATCGTTACACTCAGCCAACATTTACTTTGACAGTACATTATATTATGAAAAAATATGTTATTTATTTATTTATTTTACCAAAGCTTTGTATTGGTGTAAGCTACAGTATCCTCACTGTTACATTTCTGACATTACATGAATTGGTTGTAATTGCTGAGGAATGTGTGTTGTTGTTTCTGAGCTGTAGTGTGACTAACTCGTTTTATTGCACTATCCTACTAGAACAGTTCTAATAGTAAACTGGATCTTGGCCAACTATGCATGCTACCAACACCAACTGTCTGAGTTTGCCGTTTGTTTGCACAGGATGAAAGTTAACATAAATTCAGCTCACCGTCGTCGTTGTTCTCGCTTTTGATATGGTCCTCTTGGGACACTTCCTCCTCATCGTCATCGTATCTCTTCTCATCGGAGCATTTGTTTCTCGGGGGCCATGTCATCTTGTTCTCCTTTTTGAGTCTTCTCCTGGCGTTCGCGAACCAGGTGGAGACCTGTGTGAGGGTCATTTTGGTGATGATGGCCAGCATGATCTTCTCTCCTTTGGTGGGGTACGGGTTTTTCCGGTGCTCCTGAAGCCAAGCTTTAAGTGTACTGGTTGTTTCACGAGTTGCATTTTTTCTTCTTGTGCCTCCATCCATAGATCCGTATCTGACCGCAAATTAAAAAAGGAAAAAGACTATTAGCAACATATGAAGTTCAGGACATTTTAGAAGATGTTTTAATAATACTTTAAATAGTTCATTAATGATGAAGGCTTCTTAAGTTTGGCATGTAATGTAAATGACAAAATATTGGCAAACCATAATAAAAATTCATCTCGAAGTAAATAGGATTGTTGATTGAGGACGTTTGAAAGATATCGTGGGGTATTTTTGCTTTGTGAGGTCAGACATTGCCTGGTAGAAATAAATGTACAGCAGGGATGTTATTTCTCAGTTAGTGCCGATGCTGGAAGGTCAAGTGGACGGCAGAATTGCTTGATTGTGTGTAAGAAAGACCCCCAGGTAAAAAAGCTCTCTATGGTCTAATATTTCGCAACATCCCATTTCCCATCTTAAAGGATAAAACCAGTGTTGTTCAAGCTGACACATACATAACATAGATGCGCGTATACAGGTTACAATTAAACAGCAGCTTAATAATAACCCCTGAAAAGTACTTCGCCTGTACTGTTTGTTAGATAAAATGGAAAAAACAGCACCGAGTACAGAGAACCCAGCCATTTTTGTCTGCGTTTTGTTTTAAACCACATGATTTGTTTTAATAATTGTTTGAATGATATATATTTTGTCTATAAGAGCAGGAAGTTGATTATTTTCTTCGGCTATCTCAGCGAAAATGCATAATATCTCAAAATGAAGAAATATTGAACAATCCAAGCTTGACTTTAAATGTATTAATGTGGGCGAAAGTAAGCCTTGATTCAGTGTGTATGAACTGGGTACACGTTGTTGTGGTTTCGGTAGGCCTAATATATGAACCTGTACCTGTCGTATTGATACTGCCCCAAGGTAGGATCGTAAGGATAGTAAGCGGCAGCTTGTGTGATCCCCGCATGCGCAGGCGGCGTTCCTTCTTTTGTGTCAAACGTACCCTGCAACAAAACATAATTCATTAAGATTACAACAAAGGTTTGAAGTGGAGCTTCCTTGATTATCATACATAGCGTTGTATCTGGACATTTACCAAATTTGGAAAAATATCTCACTGGAATAAGTAGGTTCTTCTTTTACTACTTTCATGTTTTATTTTTTGGTGGCGGGTAGTTTGATACATTGTACCGACATGTTTCCCTAATCACATGATTGATCGCCTGCTTGATGTCCGTTGAAACTTGATCACAAGAATTTGACAAATGTAATGCAGTCGCAAGTACAGATCTCATATTCCTTAAAATGTTCTAAAATGAATCAAAATTAAGTCTGGTCACAGCGCGCTTACTCTCTCCTTCGCATTAGTCAATGTGGTCTGTTGTCACCTGTAACCCAAACCATAATTAATAGTTTCGCTTGCCTCAACAATGAAGCCGCCCAATTGCCAATTAGTTCACGCCGAACGTGGCTACAGCTCATGCGGGAGAGATAAATCGCAAACCATCACACAGCAATGCTTTTGAATAAAAACAACGCCGTGTGTAATCATATGTAGATTATAATTAGAGTTGATGGTCTAATCAATGGGAAGGACATCAGAGACATTCTTACCAATGAGTAGAAAGCGGAGGCATCGGTTCCATAGGTAACGTAGTTCCCGTAGCCTTGGCTGGTAGTGTAGGGATTCCCATAAACGCCCAGAGCCGCTGCGGAGCTAAGCTCGTGTCTGGCGGTGGCAAGAAGTCTGCTCTCGTAAACAGGGCAATAAACCGGCGTTTGGGCAGAAGCTGCTACAGCAGAATCCGAAAGAGTCCTGCCGCTAGTTTCGCAGCAAGTGGTCAAAGAATTGGTGGTCATCAGGAACTGAAGAAAACACACAAAACAACTATCTTAATATACATACATTATATTAGACTGAAGAAATGAACATCAGATTGAAGGTTATGATCCACCAAATGCCACCAAAATGTGCAAATGGTGTTTAAAGACAAACAAAAGTATCTAACGTCTTAATATGCCGTAAATGTGGAACTTTTTACCTGTATGATTTCAGAAATAGGATTCTAAAATTTAAGCATTGGGAATACTCATTCCCCAATAGACCAGCTCTAAAGAAACCGTGTGGACCATTGCCAAGAAAAAAAAAGAGTTGCATAGCTCTTCCCTGTCTACAGTCCCTCTCGTGTTTTTTCTACAAAACACAATGACATTTAGATGATTTATGTCGAGATAAAGAAATAAAACAGGTTTAGACTGTTATCTTGAAACCCCGATGTAACGCGAAAGGTTGGAGTTCGCAGCTTTTGGATTACCTTTATCTCTTTCCGAATAGAGGAATCACACGTCATTTATAAATGCATTTTCATAGACAGCACTTCAAAAAAAAAAAAAAAAAAAAGCACGATTTAGTTTTTCCATCTCTTCCAGCGTAAAAGTAAACGACAGCATCAATACAGCGATCAATGCGACTGAAATTCAATAGAAAACCCTTATGATAATCAATAAAGCGAAACGTACCTGGGGTGCAGACGAGTACGGATATCCGAACTGTGGATATGACATGGTAGAGAGATACCAATATCCAGAAATAAAGCGAGACTGCAGGTCTCCTTGCTATCGTTGCCTTGCTGTGTTACACGGTACCAATTGATTGGTAAGCACTGGCTCCTAGATGCTTATAGGGCGAAGCAGAGTACCATATTTAATTTGTAAAAATGCTTCAACGATTTTTTAAAAATGCATCAATTACCTTTGGATATCCACCTAAACTCTTAAAAGGTGGAATTGTATGAGCGTAATGAAATATCTTTGCCGGATTAATCACTTTGATGTCAGAAATACATATTTTGCTTTATAAAAAAAGTAGTATAAAACACGTCAGCTCAGATGCAGGTTGTTTTAAACACCAGCGACTCTGACGTCAGAAGATTCCTACTCAAAATGACCAGACTGTAACTTTAATATGCATTTCTCAGGATAAAAATCGAACAAGTTAATGGAAACAGGGGAAAGGGTTTTTTAAGATTTCATGGGGGCGTAATTGAATTAACAAAGGTTTTAAACATGCAATAACTTACCCTGGTTTAAAACTACCCGGTATGATTAAACCTAGAAATGTTTTGTTCTTTCACTTGGAGTCACTGACTGATGGGGAACATGTTTAATTAGAAATTAATTAACGAGCAGCTGCCTCACTCCGCCCTTTCGTAATAATTAGTCTCAAGTACAAATGAGGCAAACGAAGAAACAGAGACCAGTAAATCTTGCAGCAAGATATGATCAAAAGATAATACCGGGGTTAACCCCAAAACCAAGAAACGTTACCACAGCAGAGATATCGGAAATCATGCTAGGCTACTCATGCAACTGAAAGAACAGAGGTGTAAATTTACCTAGCGTATAACCGTCTAACAAACATGTGGAAAATAATACACTACTTTTTTAGTATGTACAGTAAGGTTAAGATAGTATTCCTAAATTATTATTTATTTCATTAGGTTTATTTTAATAGATTCAGGTTGTTATGTAGTCTATTGTAAGTTCAGGGTTTTTTTTTTTCAATTAACCATTACAGAGTACAGTGTTAAACAAGATGTACGTGGAGAAAAGCATATTGTATGAGAAATGTGAATTCCAAGCATTTTTGACCCTTTTCGCAGGTTTTTCCAAAATAACATTTCACTTTTGTGTTAGAGAGCCTTCAGCTTCTGCATAAACCTTGAAGGCGTGTTTTAATAAGTTAAGGAGCTGTGAGGAGAAGCTTTTGGCTGTCTGGTGTCTGCGCAGCTCCGTGGTGTGCTGACTTGCTTACAGGATCCCGGGTTCAGACCTGTGAATAGCCCCAGGGTCACGCTCAAATTAATGATGATGTACTTCTCTTCTCCCCAGCTGGAAGACCGCCTGCACGAGACGAATCTGCCTACAGTGACAGCTCGATTGAGGGTGATTGATGACTATCTAGAGACCCAGCCAACTTAATATAATATCGGCCGCATAATTGCTTTCATTTACAGATGAAAGTACTCGTCCCCAAATTAAGTTAGACTTTATAAAGCAAGTTGTTGGCATTTAGAAGGGAGGGGGGGCTGGGGGGGTGGTGAGAAATAATGAATGCTCTCCAAAATTAAATTAGCCACAGAGTTCACAACAAGTATACCCGTAAGTCTGCAAAGAACAGGAGGTCAAACGGCTGTTCCGGATCGCTAATACTTTTAATGTTAATTAATTTAGTTAATGACCCCATAACACTTCTTTGAATTATTCAGCAGGAATGGCGCGTCATTTAAACACGTGCCTATCTATTTAGGCAGATTAAGATTAATATTTCTTGATATGAACGGTCGGCAGGTGTGGAAAAATCTAAATCCATAATGGAATATATTGTTTAACATTATTAGTTGTCTTTGCCAAATTTATACAGAAATTACTTGGATACATATTCTGCAATAAACATAAAAGGTGGTAATGCTGAAAAGTCGCGTAAAATATGGCAATAGCTTTCCCCTGTGTGTTTTCATGGAGTATTCGGCTATATGATAGATTGGATGAAGTATATGGATGCAGCCTAGGCCTATATCCAAAACTTAAAATGTGTGGCGCAATTAATGAGAAACAAACAATGAAACTATTAACTTGTATGTAGTACTTACAAGCCAGCACCTATTCATGGGCCATAGTTGTTTGTGTAGGTTACTGTAGGCTGTACGTTAATATGTAGAAATAGATATGTTCTTAGGTGGGTAATTAGGCTTGGACGGTAAATTAAATTAGAATTAAACCAACTGAAATATCATGCGAGGGAAATCTCCTCATATAGGTACCTCACTGTGTCCTCTTGGGCAGTTCTATAGAACAAATAATTGCTCGAAGTTTGATAGACAAGTTGAGTAAGCGATATTGTCCACACGGGCTTACTGTATACATTTTCATTATCCCCGGCTTTGCTGCTGTTATTGGGTCCCTATGAAAAATTTAGATGCACTAGTATATGCTTTTAGCATAAAATGAAGACGGTAGGCTCATGCAATTCAGTCAGTCTTGTTTTTGCGTTAAAGATTAAAAGCGCCTGTCACTTTTCAGACGGATAGAGGAGGCAGCCTCGGCCATTTAACGGTCTGAAATAAACGGGGAGTAAACTGAAGTATATAAATGGGAGAGCGTAGCATTCTACTCCATTTCCAGATGTAGGTTGGCTTGGGTAATTAAATCACTTTCAAATGGTGATTGCGACGGCTCAACTTATCACGTGACAGCATATGCATGTTACTGGGAAACTAATGAACAGTACACATACCCAAAACCAAAAGGTATTCAAAGCCGTCAATTGAATCGTTTCTCTGCACTTATTGACAAATGTTGACAGGTAATCAAAAGCAGGGACGAAAACAGTATACAATAGCACATGGTAAGCACGTCTCCGGAGACAATATAACAAGTAAAGCAAGACTTTCTGGAGAATGTAGGTACTGAACTGTCAAATAGAATTCCTCCCTGACAGCAATGGCTATAATACTTGACCTCTTCCACGCAAATGCAATTAATAATCGTTTTCAAGCTATGAATCAGCTTCAGAATTGCAAGTTTCTTAAAAGCGAGTGTATTGGATGAATTTTACGCATGGTG
Organism: Albula goreensis; assembly: GCA_022829145.1. Classification (NCBI taxonomy): domain Eukaryota; kingdom Metazoa; phylum Chordata; class Actinopteri; order Albuliformes; family Albulidae; genus Albula; species Albula goreensis. The sequence continues at coordinate 833,345 of CM040750.1, read as the reverse complement.
ATCTTTTATTTTTCATTTCCCACTCATAAAATCTCAAAGTGCCTGTTAAAATACACTAGTCAATGAGTGAATAATCAAACCAGTATACAGCATACCAGCTCTGTAACTTGTGCAAGTATTTGTATGCTTTTGTAATGTAGTGTAATGATTAAACTTAATCTCCTGTTTTAGTTATATCCTGCATGTAGAATTAAGGATTCCAGTCCAGGTTACAAACTCCAAATTCAGACGCTTCATTTTGCACTGGCTAATGGAGAAGGTACTTTTGCCTTAGAAAAGGTATAGCACTGGTCATAATATATTACACTTAAAAGAAAAATATGTATTCTTTTTGAGTGTTCATCAATGCTATCGAATTCTGGACGACTGTGTTCCCAGGTGTGACTGCAGGTCGTGAATGCAGCGTAGTGATTCCTTGCCAAGTTAAAATAAGTGACTTTTTGCAAGATAGCCCTGTATAACATTTCTCTTCGAGATTCGGGAGGTTCAAATGTTGAGCATCACTATTTTGGTAGTTTTGATTCCGAACTGTTTTGTCTGACATTAAAACATTGTCACGATTTTGATTATTTGTGGTTCTTATTTTCTTCTGCGTAGCTTTGAAAAAGGCCGTTTTCCTATATCCTACTGTTTACTCACTCCGCTTTCTTAGCGGTAGAACTACTTCCATAGACGTAGTTACACTTAATTCAAGTTAAATACTTAATTACAGTGCATGGTTCTATTTCGCACTACTAATAGTACTGCTTTAATGATTGACAATATGATCACACGTTTCCGATAACAGAGGTCAAGGATACACATTTCCATAGTGAAAAACTTGTTTATTTACCAAAATCATTCAGACGAATGTAAACTAGTAGTTCTGTAAACGGTGCAAGTATTTGCACGCTTAAGTAGCGTATACAAGTAGCGTAATGATGAAACTTATCCTCCTGTTTTAGTTCTAGCCTACATGCTAGCAGTGCAATGTCAAAAATCAATTTTTCGGTATAACGGTTTTGTCGATTTGTTGCCATTTCAGACATGTGACATCAATGTCTCTCTCCAGAATGAAGAAAAAACTGTCTTGAACTAATTTAGACAAACTGTAGCTGGTCAGCTGTACATAATGGCTGGTTCTGAAACAACAACTCAAGCTTGAGTGCAAACTTTGAGAAGACAGGTTGGACGGAGTATCTGCATGGTGACACCAAGCCCTGAGCAGGTTACAGGCGTTTCAGGTGGGTCGGCATGAGAAACATGACGCTGTAATTTCTCCATGATATCCTTTGCCACTTCTTATAAAAATGACAATGTATGTCCCAGTTCCACGATAACAATCGCTGTGCCTATTCATTGGCTTGTGTTGCTTAAATTGTGATGAATTGTGACGAGAATTAAGAGAGGATCGAATGTTAAACGTTGATATTATAGAAATTGGCAAGTTATCAATTTGCTTTGATAATCTACAGAGCACTGAGATCGGGGTGATGCTCCTGTAATTGACTTTAATTTCTAAAGGGTCATAAGTTTATGTTTCTGCTTGGCCTGGATGTCCCCCATGTTGTGAGGAATTAAGGTGTGGAGACACCAATCACCACTGTGGCTCAGAAATAATAAATCTCTCTCTTGTAATAACTTGCAAGAGACAATCTCCCAGATGGTGCTTGTGTAATAAAATACAGTGAGTATACTTAACAATGCTGTTTGTTTTATATGTCAGCTTCAGCTTCGTGCTCTTGCATGTTATGTTTTTGCATACAGTATGCTCATGATGTGCTTCAGGATGTACTGGCAAGTGCTGGGATCTTACTGCAGTCAATAACCATGGAGAAATATAAAGGATCAGTTCATGTTTACTGAATATGTTTTATCCTACAGCAGTACTGTAAAAAGGACAGTATTTAAAGAAATGTCAAACTATTGTCCTCTCAACAAAATTCTATACTGTCTCATTTTCTGCAGTATTTTTTTTTTTATAAATTGAATTATCAATTATTTATCAATAGCTGAGGATTCTGTAACATGTGGACACAAATCATGTGTTTGGAGATTAAGTATCAGACCCGACTATTCCATTAGCAGCACAGGAAAATCAGACATGGTCCAAAAATCCACCTATAACCATATTAGAATTCATATTTTATTATGAACAGATGATGTTTAAATAATAATGGAAACTGAAATATTTCATTTGCAGCACATTCTTAATTTGAATGTCACTTTGAACTACTCTAATACAACACAGTTTTTAAATCCAATGATACTTGTTGTCACTAGTTTCATATATTTGTCAGTTCAGCTAACCTCTAAGCCATCGTCAGTATAAGGAACCACAGTGAAACATCACACTATTTAGCAGGTCTTATACAAGAACTCTTTTTCTAGCCTGGTAATGTTCTTCTTCACAGTAAATATTCTCCAAGAGGTTAAGCTACACATCCAAATCAAGAACAAAATGATTGCATTTTTTTTTTGTTTTGTAATTTAATGTTTGAAATGCTGTTAAATTTGGTGTTATCAGAGTTATTATTCTTAAATCCAAAGCAATATTGTCCTGTATAAAATCTCTTACTGTGTCAGAAAGTAAAGCCAAAATTAAGGGTAAAGTAGTAGGATTTCTACATCCAGAATCTAAAGAATCTCACAGTCCATGTGTTATCCTTGGTCGGGCGAGGACTGATCAGGTTCATTTTGCATGAATGAACCTACGGGGCCTCAACACTAACGTCCCATAAGGCACTTATGCTGCTCAGATGGCATGCAGCGTTTCCATGGACCGGCTGCTATCCAAACCAACCCTGGCGCTTCACTCCGTCACAGTAATCCTTACTGAATAGATGGAGATTTCCCCCATTACTACAGTAAGAGAAAACAGTACATGAAACTACCCGGTCATGTGACAATTCAGTTCTTGATAGGTAATTAAGGGCTCAGAGTTGAGAGTGGAAAAAAGCAGAACTCGGGAGCAATTTGCTACAGCCCACAGTAGCAATTCAGACCCGGACCCAGGGCATGTCTTTGAGGCTTCTGTTCCATCTAAGCAGTTAACTAATCATGCAATTAAACTCATATATCAATTAAGCCTCCCCTGAGGTCCACGCATACAATACTGAGTCCAGCTTTCCAGTCTACTAATAGCCTTTGAGTTTGGCCAGGGAAACTCCAGCAGTTATCATGCAAGGGATCCAGTGGACATTTCAGAGGGGGTACCAGGAGGCTGAGTCTGTATTTTCAGTCACAGTTTTATCAAATTTTCATCTAAACATCCTTTGACTTCTAATCTAAGCCAGAAAACACGATAAGATATCCTCATTTTATAATATACTTATTACATGCATTGCATGGATCAGTACAGTAAGGCAGAGTACCTTCTACCCTGAACTGTACTGTACCATAGATGTTATTTAAAGTTCACCTACGGAAAACCAAGGGAATACAAATGTTAATCTTACATCCAGACCAGACTGAGGGGTGAAGCTGAAGAACGGGGTTGTTTTGTGAAGGGCTTTCTCACCCCATGTCTTGTTTGCATGTTGAACTTGCACAGCTGGGGGCTGAAAAACAGGCAGGAATTCAGACTTCCAGCTGGCATGCCATTAATTCCTGAGTATCTACATTTTAATAAATATATAATTTGTCATTACTTACAAAACATCCACTGATTTCAGTCATCAACTCCAATTTACAAGGAAAGTATGAAATAACATGCATCGGTTTAGCTCACGTGTTAATTTAAATGGCAAAACCACTGAGAAACCAAACCAAATATTTAAATAAATGTATTTCAGACAGAGTAAAAACATGATACTTCAGTCATATCATGTCATTGAAGAATAAATTGTTCCCTCGCTCTACCTTACAGCTCAGCCAAAATAACATACAGAACTAGTTACAGGCATTTCACTTATTTAGAGATCAGTGGAAATAAAAATGTATTACATTTCAATAAAAAAACTGTAAAGAGCCAAGATACTTGAATTCTTAGCCCTCCTAAAATGTATCTAATGATAGAAGATGCAATAATGTTCAAAACCAGGAATATATTCTATGATGCACAGAATGATCTATTGCTTCTTAGTAAATTGTAAAAGTTTGATATATACCATGTAACCCCGTCTTTATCAGACAGTAGCTCAGTCAGGACCTTACAGTTAGGTCACAACTCTGAGCTCAGTGCTATTTTCTTCTCCCAGCAATGGCTAAAAGGCTTAACATGTTGCAGTTCACTATACATGCATAATTGATAGACGGGGTCAGTGCATTCACACTGCACTTAGTTAACTAGCTTCAGGTGCTCCTCAAACATCTGGTCAGGGATGGAAACACCCATATATACTCCTGAAAAATAAGAGTTTGTGAGCAGATGTCATGTTTACACTGTTGTTGGGAATAAAACAATGCTCTTGGTTTTCCCTTCATAAAGCTAATATTAGGATGTATCAGCCCTTAGAACACATCTGTTGCTGATAGTAGTTGGTGTTCATTTTGTGGAGTGCTCATGTTAAACACTGGGTTATCAGCTCCAGAGTACACGCAAGGAGCAGAGCCAGGAAAGGGGAATTCATTACTGTGGCAAATCTCCATTGTACTGAACTGTGCCCACTCAGTGCGCTGGCAGTTTCACTCAGTTTTCCCCATGTTGGGATTTGTGGATTTTGAAACACATTTAAACTGTTTTTAGCATATCATAGCATATCCATTGATTGGGTCCCTGTCTTAACTTGGACTGTCACAGCATGGACAATAGCATATAGTGATAAAATAAAGGATAAATAAACATTCATATCTTAGCTTGTACAAGGTGATACCAGATGCAATCATCCATGTTTTTCTATCAAAAATAAAAACTTATGTCACAGAGTCATTTTGGAGGACAAAAGAACAAGACCCAGTGCAGCATGTTTAGCTTCTTCAGATGTTCTTCCTCCAGTATTGTCGTAAGAGGTAAACACAGTAAATACAGTGTCTGGGACCAAATCAAATGCTTCTTCCAGAGCATCTGAAATTCAGGAAAGATGGGCTTTAGTCTTTTATTGGGCTATTCTTGTTTTAGGAAGAAAACATCCCAAATGATATGTTTGCATGTCTACAATAAAATAGACATGGAAATAAAAATGGAAAATACTTATGATGTAGTTACATTACAGCATTATAGCACTACAGAGTTACAGCCTTACAGTGTTACAGCATTTCAGAGTTACAGCTTTACAGCCTTACGGCATTACAGCTTTACAGCGTTACAGCCCCACATCATTACAGTGTTACAGCATTACAGCCTTAAAGCATTTCAGAGTTACAGCATTACAGCCTTAAAGCATTTCAGAGTTACAGCCTTACATCCTTACAGTGTTACAGCCTTACAGCATTTCTGAGTCACAGCATTACATCCTTACAGTGTTACAGCCTTACAGCATTTCAGAGTTACAGCATTACATCCTTACAGTGTTACAGTGTTACAGCCTTACAGCATTTCTGAGTCACAGCATTACATCCTTACAGTGTTACAGCCTTACAGCATTTCAGAGTTACAGCATTACATTTACAGCCTTACAGCATTTCTGAGTCACAGTTACAGCATTACATCCTTACAGTGTTACAGCCTTACAGCTTACAGCATTACATTTCAGTGTTACAGTCACAGCATTACATCCTTACAGTGTTACAGCCTTACAGCATTTCAGAGTTACAGCATTACATCCTTACAGTGTTACAGCATTACAGACTTACACCATTACAGCCTTAAAGCATTTCAGAGTTACAGCATTACATCCTTACAGTGTTACAGCCTTACAGCATTTCAGAGTTACAGCATTACATCCTTACAGTGTTACAGCCTTACAGCATTTCAGAGTTACAGCATTACATCCTTACAGTGTTACAGCCTTACAGCATTTCAGAGTTACAGCATTACATCCATACAGTGTTACAGCCTTACAGCATTTCAGAGTTACAGCATTACATCCTTACAGTGTTACAGCCTTACAGCATTTCAGAGTTACAGCCTTACAGCATTTCAGAGTTACAGCATTACATCCTTACAGTGTTACAGCCTTACAGCATTTCAGAGTTACAGCATTACATCCTTACAGTGTTACAGCCTTACAGCATTCCAGAGTTACAGCATTACATCCATACAGTGTTACAGCATTACATCCTTAGCATTACATCCAGTGTTACAGCCTTACAGCATTTCTGAGTCACAGCATTACATCCTTACAGTGTTACAGCCTTACAGCATTTCCAGAGTTACAGCCTTACATACATTACAGTTACAGCATTACAGCCTTACAAGCATTTCAGCCTTACAGTTACAGCATTACAGCCTTAGTGTTACAGCATTTCAGAGTTACAGCATTACATCCTTACAGTGTTACAGCCTTACAGCATTTCTGAGTCACAGCATTACATCCTTACAGTGTTACAGCCTTACAGCATTTCAGAGTTACAGCATTACATCCTTACAGTGTTACAGCCTTACAGCATTTCAGAGTTACAGCATTACATCCTTACAGTGTTACAGCCTTACAGCATTTCAGAGTTACAGCATTACATCCTTACAGTGTTACAGCCTTACAGCATTTCAGAGTTACAGCATTACATCCTTACAGTGTTACAGCCTTACAGCATTTCTGAGTCACAGCATTACATCCTTACAGTGTTACAGCCTTACAGCATTTCTGAGTCACAGCATTACATCCTTACAGTGTTACAGCCTTACAGCATTTCAGAGTTACAGCATTACATCATTACAGTGTTACAGCCTTACAGCATTTCAGAGTTACAGCCTTACATCCTTACAGTGTTACAGCCTTACAGCATTTCAGAGTTACAGCATTACATCCTTACAGTGTTACAGCCTTACAGCATTTCAGAGTTACAGCATTACATCCATACAGTGTTACAGCCTTACAGCATTTCAGAGTTACAGCATTACATCCTTACAGTGTTACAGCCTCACAGCATTACATCCTCACAGTGTTACAGCCTTACAGCATTACAGTAGTGTGTGATTGAAGTGAATATGCCCTTAAAGATACTGAATGCATTTGACTGGGTTCCCACCCATCTATTCTATACTGTATATAAAATATGTGTTTGGATATATATCAGCAAATAAAGTAAGAAGTTATGTTACACATTGGATGTGATTAAACTGGTGGTATCACTCTAACCAAATCTCTCATTAACTACATCCTAGTTAATATTTCCATATGCAAAAGTAACCATCAATGGTCCTAGAACTAGAGCAACTGCATTTATATCTGAAGAACAAAACAATAAGAATCAGTGTGGAATCAGCGTGGTTCTGTGCTTAATGCTCCCATCTTTCCGAAAGGCCTGAGAGAACTTTGTAGGTGGAAAAGCGTGTCGTGTTCATAACTGCCAAAGGTATTCTGGATTTACCCGTCTGTGTTTTTTTCAGGAATTGCAAAAATCCAAATGCACAAAAAGCAAGTACATGTTAAATAGATTTTAAAATTGTATAGTTTTAATACTTTCAGGTAAAAATATTCAAATGCGTTCTTGTTTCTCTGTCTGTGATTGAAGGAAGCTGTGATTGAATTTCCACATGCTGCCTGCGTCTGCTTTGACTGCTGCATGCGCTGTGATATTAACATGGCTCTTTCATTAGAAAGCAGCCCGTTCACTGGCTTATGGGTAAAATAAGATGCGGAATGAGACAATAAAGTGCTTTTGTGTTCAGTAGGTGCATTATGAATAAATAATTATAAGTGCCTGGGCTACATCACTACATCTTCAACATAATCATGGCCCAGCATACTCCCATGGCACTGCATTACATTATATATATATATTTATATGTATATATATAAAATTATTGCAGTAAGTATAAAATGCAACTGCCCTCTGAAAATGATAAAGGATAGGTGATAGGCTGGTATTATGATCTCTGTGGTTCATACATGTTTTTTTTTCTGGACAAAGGCAGTGAGACAGTGGTTCAGAGCACAGTACAAGTCATTCAGCTTTAACGTTCAGAGATGGCAAGCTTTTTGGATGTAGGTTACAGCTGAATTTGATTGTCACAGGGTAGCCCCTAGGGACAGGGGCCTTTGGGAGGGGGGTGGGCGCACCATCGGCTGCGCATGGTTGGGGTTGGGTGGGTCGATGGTGTCTGGGGAGTGTCCCGGGCACTGTCAGTAGAGGGCCACCTGGAGCCTGTGGAAATGATGTGTCACCTTCTCAGCCCCGCCCCCACCCCCTGTGTGGTGACAGAAGGGCGGATTGACAGGCCGTAGTGTCAAGCATGACATGCCATCTAAATGAATGCCATATTCCCCCTCAAATTATGGAGAGACACAACCCATGAGCCTCAAAATTCCTGATGACTTTTTAGATGCTACTCAATGCTACACGTCTTTGGAACACATTCTTACCCAAAAACAACTTCATAGGTCACATTTTCATTTTTCACTTTTGTACAAATGGATGTTTTCTGGAGACTAAACATAAAAAAATTACAACCTAAACTGATACCTCTGCATTATGTTTCATTACATTTATTAAATCTGAAACAAATAACAGAACTGTATTTCTGAAAAGGTGGCGATTGGAAGTGTTCCTTTTCATTTTCACTGATACAGTTTGGCAAGATCTGCAATCAGTGCAGTTAACTTGCCAAACTGTTTGTGTTCTGAAAAAGCATAACACTCTTATTCAATCGTAAGTGAAATTTAAGGACAAATGTTGATTGAATCTTGGCCTGAGTGTTGAAGAATGATCTGAATACACTAAATAAATTTAAATCCTTGGGGAAAAGATTTTTCCAGCAAGCCCATTTTTTGCCCTTTCCACTTGAATGAACACATTTTAATTTATTTAAAACAGAGCTGTTGATGTTTAAATCAGCATACGTTACATTAAAACTCCCATCACCCATACTTTTCCAAATAATAAAGATAGGCTGGTCTTTCCCCTTTTGCAATTGAATTGACTAAAGAATATTTATAACAGTACAGGAAAACACTTTTGAATTTTTGGCTTTTATAATTTCTCTTTAAAATGTGCATATTGCCAGCAGGCATTGTCCTGACACCACTGCGCTTTCAGAGAGAGCATAGGAGAGCCATGAATCCATGTGTAATTGCTTCTGTCCCAGCACTGGCAGGTCTGGCCTAAATCTGCCAATCCTTTCAACTAATGCAAAGACAAAAAGTGTTTACTAGACTATTATGTCCACTCTTATTCAGTCTCTTTTCCTCACCAAGATTCTGAAGAATCTTTAAACTTCAGAGGATATGTAATAAATTCACACAACAAAAACAGTTCAGTTCAAAGGTGATAAATATATTGCTGAAACGCAGTGTCTATGTTTGATAACCAAGACGTTAGGTTTCAAATTCATGCAGTCTGTCATGGTTGACCACTTTTCGACTGTCCTTTTGTAGAAAACACAATTTGGAATGTATGCAAGTACGGCTGTATAATTGTTTACAATTATATGATGATATAATAATGAGAAACAGAAGGACATACTTGCTTATTTCCCCATGAAAGAACCACCCTGTTGTTGAATAAGTATTTGATGTTGATTTAAACTTATCTTGAACCAGGTCAGTCACCTTGTAAGCTCAAATGGGGTTGTAGCATGGTACAGGACTATTTTTATGTAATTGATGGATTATTAGGAATGTATAATCTGGTTAAATCACTCACCTGAGTTTATGTGATAATGCACTTCCACATAGCAGCTATGATACAGTGGCCAACAGAGAGAAAGTGCATTTATCCAGGCGAGAAGCTACTTTGCTACTCAAAATATATAATGTATATGCATATAATAAATTATATACTGTATATGTGTACAAATAAAATATACAATGTACATGCACATAATAAAATATACACTGTATATGTATACAAATAAAATATATAATGTTCATGCACATAATAAAATATATACTGTATATGTATACAAATAAAATATATAATGTTCATGTATATAATAAAATATATTTCTGTATATGTATACAAATAAAATATACAATGTACATGCATATAATAAAATATATACTGTATATGTATACAAATAAAATATATAATGTATATGCATATAATAAAATATGTACATATAGCCAATGGAAAGGCTTGTCAGTGACAAAACGTTTCTGTATTTGCTAGATTGTGACCACCAGGCACTCTGGATTAGGATTGTTATTAATTATGCAGCTAGTGAAGTTTGGTTTTCAGGAAAAAATACTGCTAATATTTGGCAACTGGTGATGGAAATGTTGCTTTATAAAATAAAGAAGTATATAATAAGCGAACAGGCCGTTCGCCTTGTTGAACCCCGTTGTGAATTAAATAGCCCCAATTAAATCCCCCTTAATTTCCTTTTCTAGTCTCTCCCCATAGCTTTTTAGTTTCATTGCAGGGGCCAGTTAGTTGTCCTTCTTTATCATTTTTTGAGACAAAATACAAAGAAGACTTGTGGGCAGGGGCACAATCAAGATTTGAATACTTGGGGGGGGAGGAGACAAAATCTGGCATGGGGTCTATGCAGGGGGTACTCTCCCACAAATTCTACTTGAGCAATCCGTTTATAGACTTTCATAACAAATAATTTCAAACAAAGTTTTGTTTATTATTGCAAACGTTACAGTTAGAATTAGAATACACACATGGTTATTCATGTTTTCAATTGCCAGTGAAATGGTAATTCATAGAAAAACAAATAAACTCACAGTTCACTACACTGCAAGGTTAACTGGCGAAGGTAACCCATCAATTAATGAACAGGTAAGCACTCAATAATGTCATCTTATATTACAGTCAAAAAGAACAAGCAACAATACAACAAACAAACAAACAAAAAACATGAAAAAATAAAAATGAAATTTCAATTGTCCAGTCTGAGCAGCCTCTTGGTTGCACAGGAATGGATTAATTAGGGAGGACGATGGCATTCAAACGGCTAACAGCTGAACACACAAGCTTGCATAGTCCAGAAGTGCTGAGGGTAGGTTTACTTTATTCAGCATGAGCTGTATACCGTCCTCCTATTCAAACTAACCCATCAGCACCACCACACTGAACACACACAGAGGATTGACTCACCTTGCAGTGCTGGCAAAATTATTGGCACAGATCGAGGGCCGCTGGAACCCTGCCCCTCTGAGGGCACACTGATTTTTCGGCACCTCCAGACTGGCGTACTCCCTCACACTAGCCCCTGTTCAGCTGCATCACCTTCCCCTTCAATGAGCTGGTCTCTGGTGGTCTGAAGGACCATCCAGCTTCTCCCTGCAGCTCCTGGCTTCAGCTTCAGGTATTGGCCCAGACTCCTTCCCCTTGCATAACCTTCCTCTTCCTATCGGGTATTGGGGAGAGCCAGCTGGTGAGAAATGAGGCCGAACAGGCTGGGCTGGGATGTGTCAGCCATGCTGAGGAGAGGGGTGAGAATGTTTGCACAGGGTGCAGAGAACCAAGGTGGAAAGGATGGGATGGGAGATGGGCCAGACTATGTATAATTTCCATTTATTTCATGTACACACTATCCACTTATACAGGCCCTGCATGGGAACTGAACCTGAGACTGACCTCAGATCAGCACTACCCCTACACTGCCAGGCCCTGCATGGGAACTGAACCTGAGACTGACCTCAGATCAGTGCTGCCCCTACACTGCCAGGCCCTGCATGGGAACTGAACCTGAGACTGACCTCAGATCAGTGCTGCCCCTACACTGCCAGGCCCTGCATGGGAACTGAACCTCACACTGACCTCAGATCAGTGCTGCGCCTACACTGCCAGGCCCTGCATGGGAAGTGAACCTCACACTGACCTCAGATCAGCGCTACCCCTACACTGCCAGGCCCTGCATGGGAACTGAACCTGAGACTGACCTCAGATCAGTGCTGCCCCTACACTGCCAGGCCCTGCATGGGAACTGAACCTGAAACTGACCTCAGATCAGTGCTAGCCCTACACTGCTAGTAAGAAAACAGGGGAACGTGGCCCAGGGGAACATGGCTCGGAGTTGAAGTGATTCAGGGGAGGATTTTTCAGACAAAGGGGACCTGAGTATGGAAAGGGCATTAGAGCTATCTCCTTAGAGACTCTCTGCACCATGTTTGCTAAACCTCCCTCCGATGTGACACATGGCAGTCGGCCCAGTGGTTGCCCAAGGCGTTCCCTCCTCTGGTGTTCCTGGTGGGATGTAATGCTGTCTGCCCACCTTAGTCCTCCACATTTCTCTTTCCAGCATGACTACCCAGTGTCTTATCTGACCTGCAGAAATCTCAATGCTTCTTCCTCACATCCAATGGTGCCGATAGGGGAGGCTGTTTTTTTTTGGTATGGGTCCAAAACAGACCTTCAGTCTCAGTTTAAGAGAAAATTTCAGACAAGGTGTAATCAAGGGCAGGGCATTTACTCCAGAGAGGTAATGGGCAGGAACTTCAGGGTCACTTTTGACAAAGTTCACCTCTCAATTTAAGAGACAATTTAAAAAGGGGCAAAGGCCATTACAGGCAAGCAAACCAGCAGTGTCAGGATCACTTCTAGCTAAATATCTTTCTCAGTTTAATTGAAATTTAAAACTGTTACCCCACTGGTGTGATGCCCTTTGCCCTGATTCATACAAATCACTTGTAAATGTAAGATGTTTTTTAGGTGCCCTTGTCTAATCTGTTCGCTCCTGTCCCAAAGAGAGTCTGTGCATGCCACTGCTCATATTGTTTGCATCCTTGACCAAGGCTAGATTAACTGATTATATGTACCCTTGGCAGAGTAATTTCATTGGATGGTGTTTGTGGCATGGTGGTTTGTGTGGTCACCACACTGGAAGGTGAATGAAAGGGGAAAAATCACAAATTACTGCAAGGCAATTTTCAGTTGTCATTTCATCTATCAATTATTCAATATCAATTAATTTAAAAAATCACATTTTTCCAAACACATGATTTCTGGATATGTCACATGCAAATATGGCTACCTGAATTCATATACGTATGAAGCTTGTAAACTCTGTGGAAAGAGGGGGTAGACCGCTGCCGAAACGTACTGAATTACGTTTTTGAACGCTAATATTGCTAATAATATGCTAATAATGGCTACTAAAGCTACAATGATAAAAATACACAATTTATCAAAATAACCTGAGTTCACTTGTTTGTACTTTCTTTTATGGTATGATAATAACCGACTATTTACTAGATAACTATGAAATAATAATTTGTAATTATTTTTAAAATATCAGTTTCACTAAAAATTACTTCGGAAATATTTGTCTTTTCATTGTAATTCACCTCTTTAGAAAATGGTAATTAAGTGTGAAGTTCAAAGTACGTATGTTGTGTGGTCAATACCTGGGCCAATACTGATCTCAGATCAGGGGTCTCCTGTCCAGAGTTGTAGTAAAGACCACCTCAGTTGAGACCACGTGCATGAATTAATAACCGGGGCAAAAATTGTTCACAATATCACAGAACGAAGTTTTTAGTTTTTGAAATTCGTCATCTTCACTGTCTTTAGCTTTTGTTTTGTGTTTGGGAACTTGCACATTCACTTAGTTTGAAGCTCAGTTCCGGTTAGATATGTCCGTTAATATGCGCTCACATGAGAGAGGCAGGTGGCGGACCTGATTAAGAGCGCTGAGATGGAGCGAAGTGGAAGGTGGTGAAAAAGAGACGAGCAGTTGGAGGCAATTGTGTAGATTGTGTTTGGTTTTAGAGTTTTGTCGTTCGAAAGTTCATGTCAGTAGAGGTCAGCAAGTGGTACATCTACAGCAAGTGTTTCCTTTTTTCCTCGACTCACGCTGTGCTGCTTCTGTTTTGGAAATTATCCCGTTAAGTGCCCAACGAAGTGCACCGCAGTTATGTTTTGTTTATTATACTTTATGTCCATCAACAAAAAACTAAATTAACTACATCTGACGTGGAGAAACAAAAGTAGCGCCAGGCGGATGGAGGCCTGAAGACAGGACGGGTGTGGCCGGCGTTCAGCCTTCTTGCAGCAGTGGTAAGTCACTTGTTCCCTTGAATTTTCGAAGTGTTTTTGTACACACTCCTTGGTCAGACACAAGTGTTACGCCTTGTCCTATTTCGAGGAAAACCGTGACTGCACACACCTTAAGGTCCAAAGTTCTGGGTCTTGTCACTTTATATACAGTTTCAGCTCCTGTGAACGTGTTAAAACATTTATTACGCTTGCGATAACAAGCTTGATGGTCATAATTATCAGTCACGTTTAAATAACTCATAGGCAGTGGGGGAAGTTTGTATTGAAAATATTTTAAGACTTGAATTTTGTGCATGTGTATTTTTAATAATTATTTTAAGGACGGGTTTTCTTTCCTGTATGAAGATTTTATTTCAGCATTCTAAATCTTTTTGGCATCGCCTTTCTCTCGTACTGACTCACGTAACAAGATTAACGTTAAATCATTCGAAATTAAAATGCATTCCTGAGAAATTAAGCAGTTGTATTAGCCTGCATGAAAGGTGAAACGTTTAGTACACTCTTGCCAGTCGAGAGACTTTGCTGTGTCTGTTACAGCTGTATTGCTGTTTTAAATATTAAATATAATAAGCTGTTTTAATATTTACATGAAATCAGGTGTCATGTCATGGTGTCACTGTATTTTATCATGGAGATTCTGTTTGTCTGGCTGCCCTAATGGGGTATGATACTCTTACAGTTCTTTTGAACCGTAGGCCTAAAGAATTCATTTGACGGCCAGAAATTACTTTGACGCATCTGTGCAAAGTTTAGTTATCGGACGTTACCTGTGTGTTGTGACCAAAGCTGGATCATTAGCTTGCTGGCTATGAACATTATGCGACTGGCTGAAAGCAAAGTTTGAATAGCTATCATTAGCTCTGTACATTTGTGAACTTTGGAAGTGACCTTGCTGGTTAGGAGTACTAGGCGTGGTATTTCCTAATAAATTTCAGTAGCAATAGGCAATACGTGGCAGTATAATAAAATAAGTTATGTAAAACCTCTTAGTAACTCATTGATTAAAACAATAAACAGCAGAGTAAGAGTGTTATTCTAAAATATTAATAGCCTATATTAGGAAGTACCATTGTAACAACTGGTAACTAAAATAAATTCTTTGATGCACAAATAACCCCTGCTAGCTTTGGCTGTCCCATCAACCAACAACAAGGAGGTGCTGAAATACACTGCTTTCACCATTTTCATTTATATTCACATTTAGCCATTTGGCACTTATCCAGAGTGACACCCAAAATGAATTATTGAATAACTAACTTTGATGTAGAATTTATACATGTGCTCAGAGGCAAATACATTGGATTTTATGCTTGATGGAAAAACGTATTCTTCACTCTTCAAGAACCAGTTTCTTGAGGATCAGAGCTAAGAATTTTGGTCTGAGTAAGAACACAGCTTTCACTATTCATCCAAAAATATTTAAACTAGCTGAACAGTTTTCACTATCCACATCAAACAATATTTAAACTCACTGAACACGGTTTTCGCTATCCACATCCAACAATATTTAAACTCACTGAACACGGTTTTCGCTATCCACATCAAACAATATTTAAACTCACTGAACACGGTTTTCGCTATCCACATCCAACAATATTTAAACTCACTGAACACGGTTTTCGCTATCCACATCCAACAATATTTAAACTCACTGAACACGGTTTTCGCTATCCACATCCAACAATATTTAAACTCACTGAACACGGTTTTCGCTATCCACATCCAACAATATTTAAACTCACTGAACACGGTTTTCGCTATCCACATCCAACAATATTTAAACTCTCTGAACACGGTTTTCGCTATCCACATCCAACAATATTCCAAATCTTAGCTGAGCTTAAAATGAACTTTTGCCATCTAAGTACTAGTACTTACACTGACATGTTAGGTATGGGATGTTTATCATTGTACATTGTACCATTTTCCAGCTGCAGGATGTGACACATTAATCGACATGTCAGGAGCTGAAAGAACTGGGAACCAAAGGGGACATTACATGCGAAGCTGTGGGAATGATTCCACAGTTAGGTCATTAACGAGACAGACATGACCACTATATTCAACATGCATATGGATGAAGTTTTACTATGAAGTGTTTTTTAAAAAAAAGCACTTTTAGGCAGCCATTGCTTTTGAAAAATCAATTAAGGTGCTAACTTTTTCCAAGAAGCAACTTTTGAAGACTCTTGTCTAATGACCCATAGAGATGAGCTGTTTGCACTCTCAAGGTTAATGCAGCTAAAGGCAGGTGAAATTTTAATACAGTCATGAATCAAAGTTTGGGCTGCAGCGTGCATAACGTGGAACACAGGGGGTGTCCTCTTTTCAATTTCATACTATAAGCACATGGAGTTAATTTACCTGTTTAATAAGCTAGAATACTGACAGTGCTGCTTTCTGCTGCTGATGTAAATTTGGGGCAACATCAGTCCCAGTCACACACATGCATCAACAATCAGGTTTTTACAGTATTACTTTTTGGGTATTACTAGAGTAGACTTTGATATTAAGTTTTTTAACATTTTGCATTGTCCTTGAACAAGCCGGTGATCCTGTTTTGTGCCAGTTTGAAGCTTAATTGCAACCAGTTAAACAGGGCTGTTTCGCGTAAACAAATGGGTGGAGTTTCACGAAGCAATCAGTGGTGCATGTTGACATTTTTGAGCCAATCAAATTGCGAACAAATGTAGGTCTTACACATTTTTCCCCTTTTTTAAAGGACTCCTTGCATGCACTGTGCAAAGGACGTTTGAGATATTAGCTATCTGTTATTTCATTACAACATTGAAAGGAATGATTATAGCTTATGACAAATGACCATACAAAGTAAAACTAATTTACAGCTATGTGTTTGTGAATTACTAGTTACTCAGTATTGTTACACATGAGTGAAGGAATGAATTAAATGCTTCTGTAATGCAAATGAATAAAACAGATTTCAGCTCATCTTGGAATTTAACAATGGCTTACAGACTTTTAGTCTTGCTTCAAAATTCATGGCATTGTACATTCAACTGCACAGTGTGCCTGATATTGTAGTGTTTTTTTAGCTTCCGTATCTTTATTTTTAATCCCACCGAAACGGCCACATTGGATTGCACATCCACACTGCAGGAAGTTTAAGAATATAACCTCATCAGCCTGCTGCACCGATCCTCTACCACCCAAAGCCAAACACAGCTCAGTTCTCCTTGTGATTGGCATTATGATTAATCATCATCAGTTTCATATTGCCTATGCTGTGGCAGGAAGATGAGAAAAAGGGAATATTGGGTTCACATTCTTGCATGCACCCAGCTGGCCAGTACTGGCCGCTAATAAGTGATAAGACTGGAGACTTTTTATCAGCTTGACCACTACCCTTCCTTGGCACAGCAGTTAGCATCTGTTGGGTTTTAAGGGTTAACGCTTCAAGCTTCAGCTGTTGGGGGTGGCAGGTAGCATTGAGTAGCATCAGCAGGCTCCCTTGCAAAGTTGAGAACATTAAATAACTTTCTGAAAAGTTCTGTTGAGAAGTTTGCACCCAGTTTCTGCAACAATGGGCTAAGTTTACATTGCTGAAAATGTTTGTGCTTGGATGAAAATTAAGTTTCAAGTGGTCTGCCAATTCAACGTATTTTCATTCTTCACAGCTATTTCCACTATCGTGCTGAAAGCTCAGCATAAATAGCTGTGAAGAAAAAATTCAGAGATCGTTCGCCTGTATCCACATCTGTTGGACTCTGCGAGTTGATCACAAAGACTTCCAAAAATCTCTGAAACAATCCATTATCCTCTGACAGTGACAAACTCTTGTCCTCTAGCTGTAACAGTGTAGCTTGATTGGTGGATGCAGGTCTCCGTGGTAAACAAAATCTTTGTCTCTGGCGACTTCCTGCTTGGAATCTCACCCACCTTTGGGTTTTGCTAGTTTGGAAAGGTTGTAAATGGCATTGCCAAAACAAACTGTCCAATGTGGTCACATGAAGCATGTGTCTTAAAGAGAGGACTGACTGTGACTCTTGTTGCAAAGAAACATTTGCAGGCCTTGTTTTATGTCAGCACATTGGATATAATAATTTGTTAATGACCACATCAAACCTCCACATGGGTATCAAAACCAAACATCACAGTATGATATGATATGGCCAACTGAAACAGGGCACAGTATTGGTGTAGCATCAGTGTCGGTTGTTGTCAAGATGGTTGCCATTCAGAGTTGATTGGCTTAGATTTTTTGGAAAATCCAACACAAGCTTCCTTTTTTTTCTTTCTGACATTATGCTGACTACAAAACAGAGAAATTAATATGGGTGATTTGGTGCGCAGACTGAGTGGGACTCAGGAAGTTCATTTTTTTTCTGTTCTTTGAGTTGGTGAGTGAGTTTATGATATTGTGTTGCCACGCTTCAATGATGATGGCAAGAATAGCATGCATGCCAGTATCTTTATTAAAGTGAATTAGTGATCACCCTCATGCATGAATTATACATCAATAATAGCCTAATCTTACACATGATCCATGATGATGGAGATACAGAAAAATAGAAGAACATGGGAAAATAGTATATTGTAAATATTTTGAGACCCCCCAAAATTTCACAAATCATGTTTTCAGGAGAGTTCATGTCTTAAGAGGAGCTAAGCTCCCCCTGGGTGCACTGTAGTTTGTACCCTGGTTTGAAGCATATGGAGTTCTTGAGTATTAGGTTGTTTGAGAGAACATGTGACATGGCAGTAACATGCCAAATTACGAGTACATGTTGTGTGACGTTAAGCAGACCAACATATATCTACAGGTATCACATCAGTATCACTGGAAAGCTGTGATCAAGTTCAGAGCTGCTTTGCTCATTTCAGTTTCCTTTTCTAGATTTTTCCAGCTCTTAACTCTCACTTTTAACATTTTTAATGTAATACCATGGTTAAAAGCAGTTATTTTTCTACCTTGGTTCATATGGTCATGTGATTGCATGTAATTGTGCTGCATTCGGTCATCATACTCCAGTGACTTCATCTTTAAATTGAAAGGATCATGTTAGAAGTGTCTGATTTTCTAAGGTTCTGCAGAGTTCAGACAAAGGGCATGACAGTCTCTCGGGAGGAATGGAAGAAGTGAAATTTTAGTAAAGGGAAAACATGTCTGATTTAATTGGTGGATCCATTGGATTCTGTAATCTGCAGTGTGTATGGCAGTTCCTTTTTATCTGAGAAATTAGTCTCTGAACACGTAGTTTGTCTTCATTTTGATGTCTCTGGAGTATTTTGCAAAATTGCTAACTTTTTATAGCCTATAGGTGTGGGTGACATATTGCTTGGGTTTTAGGGTGTTCTTCTGGGACATCTCTTCTTGTGCACACACTGACACATGGTGACCAGTAGAACCAGCAGTTTATATTTGTATTAAGAGGTTGTTCAGTTTTACTGCGAGAGACTTAATGACATTTATTTGCTTTGGTGCCTGTGTTTTTGTACACACCATCTACTGCAATGTAGGTGACAGCTTAGGTGAACTCAACACAGCAGAAAGTATTAAATGGCTGGAGTAGGGGAATATTCATTGAACCAGTAGGAGCAGCTGTTTGCTAGATGTGTACAGCAGTCTTAAAACACAATTAACTAAACTGTGAGTCGACATTACCTTGAACTGTGCGCCATACAGCAAATGCCCTTGTTCCTCAAATTAGAATCAGGCCCCTTGTAGAGAAAACAGGATTGAGTTTGTTTACATCCTGCGCAATAGCAGATAGTCTTATCCAGAGCAACTTCTACAGCACACAGTTCTACACACTGTCCATTTATGTAGCTGGATATTTACTGAAGCAGTTTAGGTGAAGTACCTTGTTTGGTACAATAGCAGTAGTTAGAGTGGGGACTGAGCCTACATGCTCTGAGATATGACTGGCTGCCTGACCATTATGCTCCACTGCAGTCTGTAATAGAAATGATCCACTATACTCAGACATCTATGGGAGATGCATCCCTTACCAATGAAGCCCTGTCTCTAAACATGTATCTGTAGCACATTATGGTAATCTTTGCAGATGTGTATCTCTTCTCAGAAGTCCTAAAGATGTATATTTAACTCGTATATGAATATCCCCTGCACTCAGTTGAGCAGATGTAAAAATGTACATGGTCACAGTTTCTCTGTTGTCTGTCTGTGAGAGAGGTTAGCCTACAAAGGTATATAGCAGCAGATCTCCAGTGCTGTGCTCATGAGATTACAACAGCTTTATGTGAATACAGCCCATTGCCTGAATGTTTCTAAAAAAATGTCATTTTACCCCAAACTACTAACATCTGTATGGGAAAATGGAGTTTTGAATCATTCTACTGACTATTCTAATGTACAGACATTGCAATAGGCCTTTTTTAAATATTTGAAGTGGAAAACCAACTCCCTGCACACATTGTGTAAAGTAAAGAGTTTTTGGAAATCAGTTGGCATTAAGTAAATCAGAGGTACAGAGTCATCTCGGACATTAGTAATGTTTGTTATCAGTTTGAGCCGGTTAGCAGGTATATATGTAGTTAATTGACACATCACACTGAGCAGAGCCGGAATGGCAGCCATAACGGTACTGTGCTGTTTCAGAGGTACAGAGTCATGTCGGACATTAGTAATGTTTGTTATCAGTTTGAGCCGGTTAGCAGGTATATATGTAGTTAATTGACACATCACACTGAGCAGAGCCGGAATGGCAGCCATAACGGTACTGTGCTGTTTCCAGCGTTCAGAGCTGCTGCAGGTTTTTGTCTAAAGCAGTTATGATGCTTTGGACACACCTCCGCTCGGCTCTCCAGCACACGGCAGCCGGGGGGTTCTGGGAAGACCGTTTAATGCTCCATATTTGCTGCAAATGTCTCCCCTGTTGTGCAGTGCTTCAGAGTGCCCATAATAAATAATAAAGAAAGGCACTTTTTGTTGCATTGTTCTCTTTGCAAATGTGACTGCACTGCCAGGATAGTTTCATAAATCAACATCATAATTTTTTATTTAGGGAGAGATGGCATCATTTATAAACCTCTGTGGTGTCTGGCCACAAACCTTTTTTTAGTTATACATATTGAGAAGGCAAGTGATGTGGGGTGTCGTTATGTAGTGCCTGGTGTCTGGTGATGATTTGTAATTTGCTGCCGTATGATGGCTATTATTTTGAATAAGCAGTAATGGTAACATTGCTTATTATGTTATTACAAATCATTTATTCTTGAATAAAGTACATAAACCATACTTGTGAAAAGAAACATAGAAAATCTGTGGAATAATTGATTTTATTGCAGTTTTGTCCTGTTTTTATTCTCTATCTCAGACTAAACTGTCAAAAAACAAATTTTACAGTTCTCATTGTTTAGTGGGTTCATCAACAGTTATTTCCATTGCAGTTAAGTCACTAAAACCCAAAAAAAATCAGTCTGTTTGATTGAATAGTTTGACTTCAAATATACAGCGAGTATTGATTGTAACTGATAAACTTATCTGGACTGAATTGCGCTTTCCCAGACTGTTTTTTTATTTCGCACCCTTCAGAGTAAAGCAGTGAATGACAGTTCTGTATATTAAGCACCCTGTCACAATTTGCATGGTGGAGAGGCAATATGGAATATATTAAACTGCTAATACAATTGGCCATAGTGAGAATCACTTGGATTAATAGAGAGGTCTGTTTCAGCCAGGAATAGGTTTAATAAAATAAAAATAGCCAAGATGAATGTATGTCAGGGCTCAAAGGATTTTAGGAATTTTACAGTTTGTGGTGTGATAAAATTCAAATGCTGATTTAAATCAGCTCTTACTGAGTACATTTTGCTATGTTTGAGTAAATTCGATCCCTATTGGATGCATTTATATTATATCTGTGAAAATAGATTGATGTAAAAGGTTAATTTTTACACCCCTTTTACACATGGTAATGGCTCATGAATAACATTATTTCTGAAGGAAAAAAACACAAAGAGCTGGAAGGCTCTGAGAAGCAGAGGGGAGGTGAGCTCTAGAGAGAGTCACATCTTTCCTACATTTTTACTGGGGAAAATGGGGAAAACCCAGTCCACAAAAGAGGAAATACAACCACCCACCCCACCCACTAACCCACAGGCCTTTTAAAGACAAACAAAGAAATGTACTTGTGTTTTTTTTTTCCTACAAAAAGTGGAGGCACACAGCGGAGCGTGGCGGACTAGACTCATGACTGCTTTTCGGGTGCGCCTCTTCCTGGACCAGGTTCTACCCCTTGTGTCTGAGGAGGAAAAGTGTGAGAAAAGGCACAATGCAGGATCCCCCTGGCGTAGCTCTCCGCAGCAGAGAGTGTGAGAAAAGGCCCCACATTTGATGCCTGACTGACCAAATCTTCTGCCAGATAGTTGGTTCTATTCCCCGCGGTTTAGGGCAGTGTGGTCAGAAGTGGTGTAGATGGACAGGGAAGCCACAGTAATTGTATCAAGGTCTGTTGAGATTTTCTCAAACTGCTTTCAGTAAAAGGAAAAAGGTCCCATGGCAGCAGCTGCAACTTCTCCAGAATAACCAAAAAACAGTGTGCACTCATATATGAATAACATTCAATTTATCACTTGAAAGCCCATATATTGAATACTACACATTTTCCTGTTTTCCACCTCGATGTATTTTTCGACTTTAAAATGGAAATAAGTCTTTAATTCTACACAGATTTTGATGGCATTCTGCTTGTTGCTTGAGACTACAGACACTCCGTTTGGAATACAGTTTGTGTTGTCACTTAAAATGGTACATGATATATTTGAAGAATTTCAGTAAGGGATTTCATATATTTCACTAGATACTTTCATATATACACTAGATTTCATACTCGATACTAGCTTTGAGTACTACATGCAGTGCACAAATGTGTACGCACACGAACATACACACACACACACACACACACACACACACACACACACACACACACACACACACATACACACACACACACACACACACACAATGTATAAATTATGAATTTCAAACTTGTATCTGATTATAGTGGATCACGTTTACCAGTCATAAATTACATGTTCTAATATCCTCTTATGTGACTGTCTCACAGAGTACCCGTTTCACATTGGGCGTTGGCTGTGTGTTTTATTGGTTAGGAATTATGTGTGATTGATGTTCTCTGTTTGTTTCTGAAATGGGACATTATGAGGAACATTCTCATGAAGAGAGGATGATTTACAGGAGCGGACTCCTCACAGAGACCCCTCTTAAGTCAGGAGCGATTGTAATGCTAAATATTTAATCACCGATCTGAGCGCCAAGTTCAAAGGGCCTCAGGAGAGAGCCAGACGGTGCTTGTCAAAGTGTCCTGCCCCATGTTGTTTTGAGATATGGCACTCTTTCTGAGCCCATGGTCTCTGGGAGTGAAGGAGATGCAGTCTGATCACACAAAACGGCACCTTGGCCCTGCAGAACCAGCAGGCCTGCACTGTGCACATCGTGCTCATCCCACTCTGTCTGCTGTGAGAACCTGGTCACATGAAACGGCACCTCGGCCCTGCAGAACCAGCAGGCCTGCACTGTGCACACCGTGCTCATCCCACTCTGTCTGCTGTGAGAACCTGGTCCCACGAAATGGCACCTCGGCCCTGCAGAACCAGCAGGCCTGCACTGTGCACATCGTGCTCATCCCACTCTGTCTGCTGTGAGGACCTGGTCACACGAAACGGCACCTCGGCAGAACCAGCAGGCCTCGGCTCATCCCACTCTGTCCTGTGAGGACCAGAACCAGAACCAGCAGGCCTGCACTGTGCACACTGTGCTCATCCCACTCTGTCTGCTGTGAGGACCTGGTCACACGAAACGGCACCTCGGCCCTGCAGAACCAGCAGGCCTGCACTGTGCACATCGTGCTCATCCCACTCTGTCTGCTGTGAGGACCTGGCAGGCCTGCAGAACCAGCAGGCCTGCACTGTGCACACCGTGCTCATCCCACTCTGTCTGCTGTGAGGACCTGGTCACATAATGCAGACAAGCTTTGGTTGTGTTAAAATGATGTTCCAATAGTGCGAGAGCCAAAGAACCATCTCAAGGACTCTGCTATCTCATTTACAGTCCCCTGTACTTACAAAGGCCATGAGTCTCATCTGTTTTCTTTGCAGTCCAAGTTAATCTTGGGGATTACTGAACTTAATTTTGCAGATTTTTTTTTTTTTTTTAGCATGGCAATCGAGGGAAGCTGAATGCCTGATGGTTATGACAGGGGCGCTATCATTGGGTGTGTGCTGTTGGAGCGGACCTATTGCATTGTTTTGGGGCATTACAGCACAAATGGTGATAGAGGATAGTGATTTGAGACAGGAAAGCTAGAAATGGGCCACACGAAACAGTCCCTGCCCAAAGGCTACCACTTGTCACTTATAGTAAGACAACTCCTCTTGGAAAACTTTCCATTTCAGTCCAGATTGCTGAGGTCATTCTGCAGGTCCCTGAGAATCCTTCCAGTTGTTGTCCTTCCATGTGCCGCGTTGCTTTTCTGTCGTTTCCCCCAAATCATTAAATAGCTCTAATGTTTCTATGGAGGCTGAAATTTTTAAACTAACAGTAAAGATGTACACTTGTGTGAAGAAGGAATATACATTTTTACTTCATCTAAAATGAAACGTACAGTATGAACTGATTTAATTTGTCAAGTGTGCGGTTGAATGGTACAGGAACTGGACGGAGGAATGTGGTGAATTTCAGTATGCTGAAGTGCATTGTTACTGAAGTGGTGCAGAAGATCTGAGATCAGGGGGAAGGCTTTGCCTTATCAGAGCCACAGGGCTGTATTTGCATCTTTCCAGGGACAGAGCTCCAGTTCAGCGTTTTAACCATCTCCCTACGCATGTGGGGGACGCCATGGAAGCCGTTCTGCCCGTCATCGTTTCCAGTTCATTACATCCTCACCCGCTACGCATTATTCTGCTTTGCACACCCCTGGCTCCTGGGGGACATTTTTCATGGTCGAAACATTTTATCCCCATTTACTTTTTAAAGTGACTGTTTATTGCCCTATTTTTGCACCCAACTTACTCTCCACATGGCTCCCATACACAAACATAATGCAGGTGAACATACACACACATACACAGACATAATGCACGTGAACACACATACGCACACATACACAGACATAATGCACGTGAACACATACACAAACATACACAGACATAATGCACGTGAACACACATACACACACATACACAGACGTAATGCACGTGAACACACATACGCACACATACACAGACGTAATGCACGTGAACACACATACACACACATACACAGACGTAATGCACGTGAACACATACACAAACATACACAGACATAATACACGTGAACACATACACAAACATACACAGACATAATGCACGTGAACACACATACACACACATACACAGACGTAATGCACGTGAACACATACACACACATACACAGACGTAATGCACGTGAACACATACACACACATACACAGACATAATGCACATGAACACACACACACATAATGCATGTGAACACACACACACACACACACAAACATAATGCACGTGAACACACACACACACAAACATAATTTAGGTGAACACACACACACACACAAACATAATGCACGTGAACACACACACACACAAACATAATGCACGTGAACATACACACACACACACAAACATAATGCATGTGAACACACACACACACACACGCACAAACATAATGCACGTGAACACACACACACACACACACAAACATAATGCACGTGAACACACACACACACACAAACATAATGCACGTGAACACACACACACACACACACAAACATAATGCACGTGAACACACACACACACACAAACATAATGCACGTGAACATACACACACGAGTCTTGTAGTATTTTTCATTTTTACCTTGTATCTGCATATGATTTAGAATGAATAATTTGAATTATTCAGGGATAGTTAAGCCTCTATTCATTGTCCTAAAAATGCACTTTGACCTGCACTCTGTGTTTCACATTTCTGATGCTTGTCATTTTTTTCAGAATTGGAGCAACCTTCACTTTCAATAGATGTCTCATTAGTTATCATAGTTTGGGATTAGGTAAAAATCAGGGCAAAATCCTTTTTATTTTGTTTGGCTCAGCTGAACTGAGTAGCACCAGCTTATGCTTGGTTTTTTGTGCTTAATCATCATGGAGATGAAAGGTATGTCCATCTTGTAAGCTAACTAAATGTTAAATCATAACAGCACATCATATTATTTGCGTTCTTCAATATGCAGTTGCCTTTCTGATAGGCTACCCAACTCTATACTTTTTCAATAGATAATACTTCTAAACCCTCAACACTACGCGTAAGGATATAACTAAGTGACACTCACTTTCCATGTAACCTTATGTAAAATCAGTTACCATGCAACCTTATGTAAAATCTGTTACCATGCAACCTTATGGAAAAATCTGTTACCATGCAACCTAATGGAAAAATCAGTTACCATGCAACCTAATGGGAAAATCAGTTAACATGCAACCTAATGGGAAAATTGTTGCCATGGAACCTTATGGGAAAAATCAGTTACCATGCAACCTTATGGAAAATCAGTACCAATGAAACCTTATGGAATATCACTTACCATGCAACATTATGTAAAATCAGTTACCATGCCACATTATGCAAAATCAGTTACCATGCAGCATTATTGAAAATCAGTTACCTAACCATGGTTACCTAACCACCAGGCAAGCCCTTCAATGACAGTTAAACAAGGTTATTGATAATATTTTTGAAGGCAGCTGAGTAGCACAAACCCAAAGACTGGTTTTGAGTCCCAGGTTTTTTGCTTAACAAATTTCTCATTGACTAGAGCCACATGTACTAACATAGCCAACAGCTTGGGCATGGATACTTTCATGTGCATTTCCACTGAAAACACCTTACCAATGTCATTGAGCAATTTACTTGACTATGTGTGTGTGTGTGTGTGTGTGTGTGTGTGTTTGTGTGTTCGGGGTAGGGGGTTGAGGTTCACATATGAAGAATCAATGCATTCAGAAAGGAGTCTGAATCCGGAGAGTTGTGTGCTGTAATGTAGTAACCTTTACTTTGTGGATTTTGTATTGCTGTATTAGAGTAAAAAGACACTCATACCACATCCATGCAATTTATGAGCTTCTCACGATTTGTGATCTAAGGAGCAGTTCTGCTGTGAGAGCAGTGCGCTGCCTGGCTCAAGGGTGTGGCCGGGCCCCAGCTGGGATATGAAGGCCAATGAATGGTAATGGAGCACCAGTGTCAATGTGAGCACACTGAGCATTCAATAAAACATTTCAATATGCCTCACATTTTCATCTCAAATTCTGTTTTTCCTGTGGTAATGCTCAGAGTTAGCTTCATCAAATGGTCAGCAACCCCTACGATATGATGCATTCATAGCTTATCGTTAACGTTATCATAAGAATGATGAAGAAGAGATGGTGAATTTAATTGTATTAACTCATGATTGTATTAACCCATAATCTGTGATTGTGGGCAGAAGAGTTCTCTTTGTTTGGTACATGTTACATGATATTGGTAAATGCTTATAATTTTAACTTACAATATTTTAAGTTGATGTTAAAAACAGTCAAAACCCTGAAACCATGGTCAATTAAAGAAATATTAGCTTCATATAGAACACAATGGAAATCTGTTCAAAGGTAAACATTATGTGGAACCAATTTAATTTTTCTGTCTTGTGGGTCTCTTGCCAGCTTTTAACACCACCTTAAACCCAGTCTTTTTGCACTGAATGAAAATAACAAAAATATATCACAAAAGAACTTCCCAAGGCTGACTGTAGCATTTGAATAAAACATTGGAATTGCAAATAAAAAAGGGAAGTGTAAATAAAAAAAACTATGTCCTGGTTTAACAAAATTGATCATACATTGTTTTAACTTTAATATTGATATCAAATCATTTCAGCATCCCACACCCAGCATAGCTGCTCCTGTGTGACATCACAGACGAGCTCTCCATGTCTGTGTGACCCCGAGCATCCCACACCCAGCATAGCTGCTCCTGTGTGACATCACAGACCAGCTCTCCATGTCTCTGTGACCCCGAGCATCCCACACCCAGCGTAGCTGCTCCTGTGTGACATCAGAGACCAGCTCTCTGTGTCTCTGTGACCCCGAGCATCCCACACCCAGCATAGCTGCTCCTGTGTGACATCACAGACCAGCTCTCCGTGTCTCTGTGACCCCGAGCATCCCACACCCAGCATAGCTGCTCCTGTGTGACATCAGAGACCAGCTCTCTGTGTCTCTGTGACCCCGAGCATCCCACACCCAGCATAGCTGCTCCTGTGTGACATCAGAGACCAGCTCTCTGTGTCTCTGTGACCCCGAGCATCCACACCCAGCATAGCTGCTCCTGTGTGACATCACAGACCAGCTCTCCATGTCTCTGTGACCCCGAGGCATCCACACCCAGCATAGCTGCTCCTGTGTGACATCACAGACCAGCTCTCCATGTCTCTGTGACCCCGAGCATCCCACACCCAGCGTAGCTGCTCCTGTGTGACATCAGAGACCAGCTCTCCATGTCTCTGTGACCCCAGCATCCACACCCAGCATAGCTGCTCCTGTGTGACATCAGAGACCAGCTCTCTGTGTCTCTGTGACCCCGAGCATCCCACACCCAGCATAGCTGCTCCTGTGTGACATCAGAGACCAGCTCTCTGTGTCTCTGTGTCCCCAAGCATCCCACACCCAGCGTAGCTGCTCCTGTGTGACATCAGAGACCAGCTCTGTGTCTCTGTGACCCCCGAGCATCCCACACCCAGCATAGCTGCTCCTGTGTGACATCAGAGACCAGCTCTCTGTGTCTCTGTGACCCCGAGCATCCCACACCCAGCATAGCTGCTCCTGTGTGACATCAGAGACCAGCTCTCCATGTCTCTGTGACCCCGAGCATCCCACACCCAGCATAGCTGCTCCTGTGTGACATCAGAGACCAGCTCTCTGTGTCTCTGTGACCCCGAGCATCCCACACCCAGCGTAGCTGCTCCTGTGTGACATCAGAGACCAGCTCTCTGTGTCTCTGTGACCCCGAGCATCCCACACCCAGCATAGCTGCTCCTGTGTGACATCAGAGACCAGCTCTCCATGTCTCTGTGACCCCGAGCATCCCACACCCAGCATAGCTGCTCCTGTGTGACATCAGAGACCAGCTCTCCGTGTCTGTGTGACCCCGAGCATCCCACACCCAGCATAGCTGCTCCTGTGTGACATCAGAGACCAGCTCTCCGTGTCTCTGTGACCCCGAGCATCCCACACCCAGCATAGCTGCTCCTGTGTGAAATCAGAGACCAGCTCTCTGTGTCTCTGTGACCCCGAGCATCCCACACCCAGCATAGCTGCTCCTGTGTGACATCACAGACCAGCTCTCTGTGTCTCTGTGACCCCGAGCATCCCACACCCAGCATAGCTGCTCCTGTGTGACATCACAGACCAGCTCTCCATGTCTCTGTGACCCCGAGCATCCCACACCCAGCATAGCTGCTCCGTGTGACATCAGAGACCAGCTCTCTGTGTCTCTGTGACCCCGAGCATCCCACACCCAGCATAGCTGCTCCTGTGTGACATCAGAGACCAGCTCTCCATGTCTCTGTGACCCCAGCATCCACACCCAGCATAGCTGCTCCTGTGTGACATCAGAGACCAGCTCTCCGTGTCTCTGTGACCCCGAGCCAGCATAGCTGCTCCTGTGTGACATCACAGACCAGCTCTCCGTGTCTCTGTGACCCCGAGCATCCCACACCCAGCGTAGCTGCTCCCGTGTGACATCAGAGACCAGCTCTCTGTGTCTCTGTGACCCCGAGCATCCCACACCCAGCATAGCTGCTCCTGTGTGACATCAGAGACCAGCTCTCCATGTCTCTGTGACCCGAGGCATCCACACCCAGCATAGCTGCTCCTGTGTGACATCAGAGACCAGCTCTCCGTGTCTCTGTGACCCCGGCATCCCACACCCAGCATAGCTGCTCCTGTGTGACATCAGAGACCAGCTCTCTGTGTCTCTCGTCCCGAGCATCCCACACCCAGCATAGCTGCTCCTGTGTGAAATCAGAGACCAGCTCTCTGTGTCTCTGTGACCCCGAGCATCCCACACCCAGCATAGCTGCTCCTGTGTGACATCAGAGACCAGCTCTCCATGTCTCTGTGACCCCGAGCATCCCACACCCAGCATAGCTGCTCCTGTGTGACATCAGAGACCAGCTCTCCGTGTCTCTGTGACCCCGAGCATCCCACACCCAGCATAGCTGCTCCTGTGTGACATCAGAGACCAGCTCTCTGTGTCTCTGTGACCCCGAGCATCCCACACCCAGCATAGCTGCTCCTGTGTGACATCAGAGACCAGCTCTCTGTGTCTCTGTGTCCCCGAGCATCCCACACCCAGCATAGCTGCTCCTGTGTGACATCAGAGACCAGCTCTCCGTGTCTCGGGAACAGACTGATTCAGAGTTTGAATTGCTGTGTTTTTTTTACTCAGAAACAGATGGATTCAGAGTTTGAATGGCTGTGTTTTTACTCAGGAACAGGATTCAGAGTTTGAATGGCTGTGTTTTTACCCGAATGAGATGGATTCAGAGTTTGAATGGCTGTGTTTTTACTCAGGAACAGACGGATTCAGAGTTTGAATGGCTGTGTTTTTACTCAGGAACAGACGGATTCAGAGTTTGAATGGCTGTGTTTTTACTCAGGAACAGACGGATTCAGAGTTTGAATGGCTGTGTTTTTACTCGGATGAGATGAATTTAGAGTTTGAATGGCTGTGTTTTTGCTTTGCATTTTTAATGTCTCAGTGCCTCGTTGGATGAACGGTGAAGGCGGTGATGCGTGAGCTGCTTGCAGGGAGGGAGGGAGGGAGGGTTCACTGTGCTGTCTCGATCGCTGTGCTGTCTCGCTCCCTGCACGTGGCAGGTGGGCAGAAAGGGAGTGATGCTCTTTTGAGGTCACATCTGCATTTCACACCAGAGGTTCCAATTACTCACAGGAACCAGAGATTGACAGCCTGTGGAATGATGAAACTTGATTCCCTCTGATGGTGAAACTCACAAAGAAACACTCGCCTCTCATTTCCCCCACACCACCCTCCACGGGGCCTGAACGGCAGGACTGCACAGATTCCCCTCCATGGGGCCTGAACGGCAGGACTGCACAGATTCCCCTCCACAGGGCCTGAACGGCAGGACTGCACAGATTCCCCTCCACAGGGGCCTGAACGGCAGGACTGCACAGATTCCCCCTCCACAGGGGGCCTGAACGGCAGGACTGCAGAGATTCCCCTCCACGGGGCCTGAACGGCAGGACTGCACAGATTCCCCTCCACGGGGCCTGAATGGCAGGACTGCAGAGATTCCCCTCCACGGGCCTGAACGGCAGGACTGCAGAGATTCCCCTCCACGGGGCCTGAACGGCAGGACTGCACAGATTCCCCTCCACGGGGCCTGAACGGCAGGACTGCACAGATTCCCCTCCACGGGGCCTGAACGGCAGGACTGCACAGATTCCCCTCCACGAGGCCTGAACGGCAGGACTGCACAGATTCCCCTCCACGGGGCCTGAACGGCAGGACTGCACAGATTCCCCTCCACGGGGCCTGAACGGCAGGACTGCACAGATTCCCCTCCACAGGGCCTGAACGGCAGGACTGCACAGATTCCCCTCCCACGGGGCCCACAGGACTGGCCTGATGAGGCCGGCAGGACTGCACAGATTCCCCTCCCCACGGGGCCTGAGCGGCAGGACTGCACAGATTCCCTCCCTCCACAGGGCCTGAACGGCAGGACTGCACAGATTCCCCTCCACGAGGCCTGAACGGCAGGACTGCACAGATTCCCCTCCACGAGGCCTGAACGGCAGGACTGCCCAGATTCCCCTCCACGAGGCCCAAACGGCAGGACTGCACAGATTCCTCTGTGAAATGGGCACAAGGCACATGAGAAACTGCATTGTTCTTTTCTTTAATGTTTCGTTTATTCATAAAGTCGTACATTCATACATTCATGCACAGATTCCTAGTCTTGTTTGTATGTAATATCATTTTATAGAAATCTTCCAGTTTACCATTTTACTGGTCAATAGTCTGTAGTTAGATTGTTGCAACAGCAGATACTTGGTTTTTGATGTAATTCATCTCTTGGCCAGGAGAGACGTGCACTTGCTCATTACATCTGTAAGCCTAGCACTGGGTTTGAACAGAAACCAGTTAAACAGTTAAGTGTGATGTTAGCTGGGAATACATAAGTGTTTGATTCAAGCCACTCAGACTTCTGAATGTAATTGCACCAAAATTAGTGTCCTCATTCTCTTGTTATGGGAGAGTTTTCCGTCTCTGTTTCTCAGTGATTTAGCCTTTGATACAGGATTACAATGAAAAAAGAAAGGAAAGAACATATTCTGGAGTAAATGAAACATTGATTATGCCTCTCTCCATGGCTTCAGTCTACTTTGAGGAAAAGCTTTATGTATATTAAGGTTCTATATTAATGTGAAAATGTGATTCATGGTTGTTTAAGGCCCTCTTAAAAAGCATCCTGTGTTAGAGGTCACTGTGTTGTCTGTTGCTGAAGTAGGGAGTAGTTTTTCCTGCACTCAGGTCTGCTGTTGGGGAAGTATAGCAGCTTCTAGAATGTTTGAGATCTTAAATCACTCTGAATGAAGTGTCCGAGTGCTCTGTGATTTCTGTCGTTCACAGTTTCTGTAGTTGTAGTTCTGTAGTTAAGTTAAACCACACATCTGCTGGATTATTTGAATTTGTCATTCCAAGAAATGAGCACTGCAATATAGCAGATAATTTCACATTAGTTTTTTATTTTTGTAATATTTATTTTGACCAAAATGCCACATTGCATGGTGATGTTAAACAGTTGATGATGCGGAAATGTATCACTATGTTCAACACACCTCTGAGGTTTTATTTCTGGATTTTTGAGTAAAATCTGACATTTCGTATGCTGCTGCAAAGAAACCAACAGATTATCCTGAACACATTTTCAGACTGACATTTTCAGACATTGATTGCCAAGGTTAAGTTGCACTAACGAGACAAAATGGTGCATGGTGCTTAAAGGATAAAACAGAATATTCTCCTTAGGTTCTCATATATATTCTCATTAGTCCCTGATTATATCAGGCAAGCTATGTTACAGATATGTTTAAATATTTCCTATCTTATGTGTAACATTTTATAATTAAATTAGACCATATTTAAGTCATGCTACTCAGGAGTGAAGTACAATTTTCTTCAGTTCTTTTATCTTCGAAGTACAATTTTCCATCATTCCATTATCATTCCATCCATTTCCAGTTCTTTTATCTTCAAATTCAATGTACAGTTTTTTTTCATGATCACACATGCATTACAGATGTGACACACCATTGACTGGGCAAGGGCTGAGTGTTGATGAAGCGGTGTGAGATTTTGGAAAGGACCCTGCATATGCAGTTGGAGTGTCGTGGGCTGTTTGAAACTGAAATCCCAGTGTTGCACTTTGCCATAAGTTTTAAACTAATGGCAAAGTGCAGGCAGCAAGGCGGCACCACAGTGGTGATGAGTGTAGTTGTACAAATGTCCTGTTTGGGAACATTTTGACTTCCCAGTTATGAGACCAGTAATAGTAGCACCTTTCCAAAATAAACCTGGAATTCTTGTTCCCACGGCCAGTGCGGGTCTGTTAATTTAACATGTCAGTGCCTTTCCCACATGCTGCCTCACACAGTTACAATGAGGAAAAAGAAGGAGTATTTCAGAAGGCTTGAACACGATTCTTACAATTTTTGCTTCTAGGTTGACAGCTGGGGGGTAATCTCACGACTATTTTTTTAAATCAAATTTTTGTATAAACTAATTGGATGATCACATATCAGAATTGGAAAGTACATTCAACTATATATTAAATTATACAACTGTGTTTGTGTTGTTGAACTTTTTGTTTTAAAAAAAAACCTCTAGGTTTCCCTTTTGGTATCCAGAGAAATCTGACTACATATTTCCATATTATGTATTTCCATATTTGTCTTCCACTCTCACTCATATTGCAGTTTTTGGGCACTTTTGAGTTGGAGTAAGGCTCCTGATTCTGCTCTCAGCTCTCAGGCTTGCTGTGTCCTATGAGTCTCCCCATGTTAGCGTGTACATAATCATGTCAAATGTATCAATGCAGCACTTTTTCCCCTGTCACTAGAATAAATTGAAACCATACAGTACATACTAATCCTTGGGTTTTGTAAACCATTACACTCCCAACAGTCCTGCTAAATCTTCAAATAAGAGTATTGTACCTATGTTCAGATGACTCTGCACATATGTTGTTTTTATAGTATTTTCACTTGTTTTTCCCAAATAGTTTCATTAATTTTCGTTACTTCTGAAAGTTGAAACCATGATGTTGACTGAATTTAACAGTTAAAGCTGAATAGATTTGTTGTATTCTTGATTATACCCATATTAAAGAGCATAAGGGAATCCTTACAGTATGTTTAATGGAGATGCATCAGAATTCATAAGGTAACAATATGTCATTGTGTCTGTATTTGCACTAAGATGTATCTTTGACTGTTAGCATATGCTTGGATTAACACACGTTAACACTCTGTCTTCATACTCAGGGCCTCTCATTGGTACTGCTTGATACTTTCACCTGGGCTGTTCATGTTTGTCAGAGTTAACATGTGACTGGCGAGTGGGAATTCTCAACATTTTGGGTTTGCCTTTGCAAGTCTCCGCTGCTCGACTCACACCTGGGGATTGCCGGGGGCCTGCCAATACATAATTACACAGCTCTGAGGAGCGCTCTGTCATTCTGTCATGATTATGTTCAATTGAGATATATGAGTTTGTTTCATCACAGCCTCTCAGCAGTGCCTGCTGTAATTATATGGGCAGGTACAGAGCCCTCTTTCTGGAAAACATGTATAAAGGTGCTATGGCTGTCTCCTGATGAAAACCTGCTTTAAGAACAATGAATACCCACAAAGTATAAAGCAAGACTGGCTTTGCTCATTGGCTCATTGAGCCATTTTGACATGGAAATTGCTTTTATGGTTGTATATAAGCAAATTAAAATAAGCCATAGTTTTCAACATAATATGTTGATGTTGGTTTATCCCCATTTGTGTAAGGTGGCATGGCTCATGTTGCTTTGATTGAGTCCATTTTAAGTAAGAATGCTTCATAATCTGAAGATATGCAGTGTCATGGTAAAGCACCAACTAATTGTTACCCACATAAATTCTTATTTCACATGTTGAGGTAAGATAATCAAAATGTCATTGTAAAATTTTAATTGGGAAGTTGTCTTATGCTTAAATTTTAAAAATAGGTGTCATGGAGTTTCAGATGTATAACATGTCATTTTAATTACCTTTTACTTGAAATAATACACTCTGAAAAATGAACTGCCAGAGTTTCATTTCGCTTGTTTAAAACTGAAGCTAAGCTATTTGACGTCATACCATGTGTTTTTTGTTAAAAAACATTTGAATTACAATTAAAAACCAAGTTTTGAAATGTGTGGCTTGGCCTTTAAAGTTGGGGAAGAAGGAACATAAAAAGTCGTCATAATGAGAATGCAAAATACACCTTTCCACCTGTCGAGCACTCTCACTGCTAGCAGCTGTAAGCTGACACTGCACAGAGATCTTCTGCTGAAAGGCGGGCAGGGAAAAAAAGTGAAAAAAGGATATTTTTAGCATAAATTTCCAAGAACTGGGGCCAGTTTCATTGTAGTTAGGGAAAGTTTTTTATTTCATGAGGCACAATGGACAAGGTCTGGAAGTCATAACCTTGAAACTTTGGGCTTGTTTAGATTTAGAGGAAAAAGTCTCTTGTTGAATATGCCTCTACCAGAGCTTTGTATGGCAAATAGACCTTTCTGTTTGCAGTTTAGCCAAGTGTGGTATGGCAGTATCCCCGGTGACACCTTCCCCAAATGGTTTGGGTGCAGTGAGGGCATGAACTAAGAGGGGCATGGAAAAATGGCAGTTATTTAGTGACTTTAGAAGCTACATATAAAGCTAAATGGTAATGTCTCGGTCTCTCAAAACTAGAATACCTGCTAGCAAAATGCAAACTATGCAGGCAGCCCTGCTATTCCACTCTGACGGCAAGTTGGTCATAAAATAAAAGGACTTACCCACTGTAAAACTAATTCAAGAATTAGATTTTAGAGCAGGTGGTTGAGTTGGGGTTGGTAAAGTTGATAGAACTAACATGGCCCATACATATCATTATATTTTTGGATTTTCTGCATAGTAAAGATATGAACAATAATTTTGTTTACCTCTAAATTCTGCCTGGATGGAAATAGGCATAGTTTAATCTCTTGTCCTGTTACTACCCATTTTTGGCTTGCTACCAGCTTAGAGCTTCTCTATAGTATACGTCTTCACTGGGCAGCAGGGACTTCCTGTCAGGGTTGCTGACACAAATTCAGCGGATTGCAGGTGACTGACATGGAGAGGTGCCAATTAAGGTGAATAGCGGATTTGTAATGGTTTATGATAAACAATCAAAAATTAGAGGTAGAATGATGCTAGGTTTATAGGATCAGCTTTGGATTGAATCAGGTCATGTACCTTTGAAGTGTATTGTCCCCATAGCTCTACCATTACAGAGACTGCTATGTGGAAAATGCACTTAAGCCACATCTAGCTCAGGTCTGGACTGAGGGGCTATGTGCTTAGTATTGGGAGGAGCATTCATGAGTTGAGTGATTGACATCTCAGTTTGAATTAATTGCAGTAAATACACAGCAAAAGTTAGTGAGCTGGGTAAGTGAAGTATAAATTTCAGATAAACTGAGATACTACTTTCCATGAAAACTGTGGATAGTCATTTGTATTATAATCATAAAAATAATGTTTTAATGTCACAAAAATAAGATCTGTGGTCTTGGCATATCATCCTTACCTTCAATGACCAGTGTTACCCTTGTATTTAGAACTCTTTGATCAATATTTCAAATGTATACCAAATGAAAGGTAAACCTCAGTCATGTAAATGCACAACTGAACCACTCATAGACATTTATAGACCTTCATAACTGCTTATAGGTGTAACTCATTATGCTCAATGTATATGCAGCAACCATGGAAATGTATCTAGGATGCAAGTAGCGCAAAGGAATGACATGACCTCCAATGGTCTCCTGAGTGGTTTTATCTAGTTGATTGATGTGGGGGAGGAATTATTTTGGTATGGTCCTCATGGAAATCATGATTGAGTTATGACTGCTGACTTCACAAATTAATCTTGGATGTGCGACTTGCAAACTGCAATAAGCCAGAAAACTGTTGGATAATCATGGACATGAAAAGAGATTTAAAGAAGTTCATGGTGAAACAGGTGCCCATGTATTTATGTTTGGTATCACAATAATATCAAGAAGAATAATACATCATCAGTGTGATTTATAAGCTCTGTCTTTACATCCAGATTATCACCTTCATTAAATTGGACTTCTCCAACATATGAATTCATACCAATTTCAGCCTGCTTGAGCAGGATTTTGGAAATGAATAATAATAATAATATGTCGCCACATGCTCTTTTGGTAAATTTTCACCCCTTCCCAGAAAAAAATTTGTTTGGCCAGCATCCACTCATTTTTGAGCAAATTTTAATAAGGAGTGAAAATGCTTGGTACAGCAAGCTGCATCAAATGACCAAAACCATTCTTTTCACACCTGTATAGCCCACCTACAAATAGAAATATATAAAAAACATGTGGATTGTTCCTCATGTACCTTAACGTAAAGCTGGCCGAAGTTGAAGTCCATTCATTTGATGTGAGATTTGATAGAGCATTTCTAAGGCCTTGGTCCTTTCATCCATAAACAGATGAAGGGCAGATACATCGCTCAGTTTCCATATGAAAACTGAGCTTAAACACAATATGGATGTAATCTAAGAAATAGAAATGTTTTGTAAAGGGCACTATCTGCTTGTATTTTTCCTGAACCCAGTTTCCATAGATTTGCTGTTGAGTGAACTTTATATTCCCAGCATTTGTACTCAGCCTTAATCAGCCTGACCCTCTCACTCTTTTTGTGAAAATACATAATAAATTGTACACATTTAGCATGCCTGTGGTGAAGTATTGCCCCATAATAGTACCTTTTTTTAGTAATTAGTGAATAATCCAAATTTAGATATTGTTTGAAATGGTGTATGTGTGTGGAAAAATTAAACGGTACTGGGGAATAAGTGGTACCAGTGAGCAGTCGGGCCCTGAACTGCACAATTTTGCAAGCTTGCTGCTAACCTTTTACATTGAACAGCCGGGCTGACAGTTTGACAACAAAAGCTGCCACACTTATTGTACTATCAGTGGGAGTTACAAAGTGTGTTGAACAAGGAGGAAAAGCTGTAATGTACACAACTCTTTCTGAGAAACAAACAGCTTCAGGTCTGAACAAATAGGCCAACACTTTCCTTTTGGAAATTCCCCAGATGTGAAGCACCTCCTGACCTTCATTTGCACTGCTTCTCCTTCAGTGATGACACTCAGTCTCACTGCTTCATTTACACTGCTTCTCCTTCAGTGATGACACTCAGCCTCACTGCTTCATTTACACTGCTTCTCCTTCAGTGATGACCCTCAGCCTCACTGCTTCATTTGCACTGCTTCTCCTTCCAGTGATGACCCTCCGCCTCACTGCTTCATTTACACTGCTTGTCCTTCAGTGATGACCCTCAGCCTCACTGCTTCATTTACACTGCTTGTCCTTCAGTGATGACCCTCAGCCTCACTGCTTCATTTACACTGCTTGTTCTTCAGTGATGACCCTCAGCCTCACTGCTTCCTTTACACTGCTTCATTTTGCTTCTTCAGTGATGACCCTCAGCCTCACTGCTTCATTTACACTGCTTGTTCTTCAGTGATGACCCTCAGCCTCACTGCTTCATTTGCACTGCTTCTCCTTCCAGTGATGACCCTCAGCCTCACTGCTTCATTTGCACTGCTTCTCCTTCAGTGATGACCCTCAGCCTCCCTGCTTCATTTGCACTGCTTCTCCTTCAGTGATGACCCTCAGCCTCACTGCTTTATTTGCACTGCTTCTCTTCCAGTGATGACCCTCAGCCTCACTGCTTCATTTACACTGCTTCTCCTTCAGTGATGACCCTCAGCCTCACTGCTTCATTTGCACTGCTTCTCCTTCAGTGATGACCCTCAGCCTCACTGCTTCATTTGCACTGCTTCTCCTTCCAGTGATGACCCTCCACCTCACTGCTTCATTTACACTGCTTGTCCTTCAGTGATGGTCCTCAGCCTCCCTGCTTCATTTGCACTGCTTCTCTTCCAGTGATGACCCTCAGCCTCACTGCTTCATTTGCACTGCTTCTCCTTCCAGTGATGACCCTCCGCCTCACTGCTTCATTTGCACTGCTTCTCCTTCAGTGATGACACTCAGCCTCACTGCTTCATTTACACTGCTTCTCCTTCAGTGATGACCCTCCGCCTCACTGCTTCATTTACACTGCTTGTCCTTCAGTGATGGTCCTCAGCCTCCCTGCTTCATTTGCACTGCTTCTCTTCCAGTGATGACCCTCAGCCTCACTGCTTCATTTGCACTGCTTCTCCTTCCAGTGATGACCCTCCGCCTCACTGCTTCATTTGCACTGCTTCTCCTTCAGTGATGACACTCAGCCTCACTGCTTCATTTACACTGCTTCTCCTTCAGTGATGACCCTTCATTTACACTGCTTCTCTGTCCATTGACAGTTTTCTGCACTGTCAGCTTCCCCCAGGCCACAGTCAGCTGCTCTCCCCCGCCACCTACTGTCTTCTACCAGCACACCAACGCTGACACACTTTAATCTCCTGATAAACTTTCCTCTTCAGGCTAGGTTGAGCCCTTCTCTGGTCAGCCCTTGCCTTGTATAGGCTGTTCCACCTCATGCCACCCTTTGGTTTACTTACTTACTGACTGACTTAGTGTCCTTTCAGCTGCCGTTTTAAAAATGTGCGTAATTTCATCAGCAGTGCTAAAACATTTTTGTACATATCGTTTTATAAACACACCCAGACACTTATACACACACAGACTCGCACACACACACACAGACTTGCACACTCACTCACTCACTCACTTACTCACACACACACACACACACACACACACACACACACACACACACACACACACACACACTCACACACTTACTCACACACACACACACACACCTATAATGACTGGAAGACAACATTTGTGAATTGAATTTTGATGATTGAAT
The DNA here is from genome assembly GCA_022829145.1 of Albula goreensis. Classification (NCBI taxonomy): domain Eukaryota; kingdom Metazoa; phylum Chordata; class Actinopteri; order Albuliformes; family Albulidae; genus Albula; species Albula goreensis. Next base: position 793,120 of record CM040750.1, on the reverse strand, counting down.
CAAATGTTATAGATGAAGTACTTACTGGTTAATGTGCACTTACATTCACAAAGGCACAATCAAAAAATGACCAGATCCACATCTAAATATGTAAAATTAACATTAATTATAAAATTACATGACAGTTTTGTATTGTTACCATGTATTGGCATGATGATATCAGGACTTTTTATTTAAACATTTGTAAATGCCCAAAGTGTGTGTGTGAAAGTATGCATGCACGCACGCATGCACGCACGCACGCAAACTCTCTGTCACTCACACACACGCGCACACACACACACACACACGGGTACACACACGGGCATATGCGCACACACACACACACACGGGTACACACACAGGCATATGCGCACACACACACACACAGACGTGCACACACACACGGGTACACACACGGGCATATGCACACACACACACACACACACGGGTACACACACGGGCATATGCGCACACACACACACACACACAGACGTGCACACACACACGGGTACACACACGGGCATATGCGCACACACACACACACACACACACACACACACGGGTACACACACGGGCATATGCGCACACACACACACACAGACGTGCACACACACACGGGTACACACACGGGCATATGCGCACACACACACACACGGGTACACACACGGGCATATGCGCACACACACACACACACACACGGGTACACACACGGGCATATGCGCGCACACACACACACACACACACACACACACACACACGGGTACACACACGGGCATATGCGCGCACACACACACAGACGGGTACACACACGGGCATATGCGCACACACACACACACACACGGGTACACACACGGGCATATGCGCGCGCACACACACACACACACACACGGGTACACACACGGGCATATGCACACACACACACACACAGATGTGCACACACACGGGTACACACACGGGCATATGCGCACACACACACACACATGGGTACACACACGGGCATATGCTCACACACACACACACACACATGGGTACACACACGGGCATATGCACACACACACACACACACGGGTACACACACAGGCATATGCGCACACACACACACACACACACACACACACACATGGGTACACACACAGGCATATGCGCGCACACACACACACACACACACACACGGGCACACGGGCACACACACACACACGGGCATTCCCTGCAGTCCTTTATATGTGCTGGAGGTCTCTGTGCATGAGTAAAAGCTTTATCAGCATAACATAAATACTACAGTATGTTAATTTTGTATTCTAGTTTCCATGGCACACTGGGAAGGAGGGGGAAGGGTTGATGTGTGTCTTGTAAACGTAAATTGTTTTAGGTGATATTAGTAGGGGATCTGTTCTGGTGTAATTGTTTGGAGTGCTACAGGCGCACCGTTAACATGGCTTTTGAAGTTCCACGCTTTTGCTATGGGGCACCCAGATAACATGCTCCTCGCTGTGCATTCTCTTCATTTTACTCTCAGATTTCCGACCGTTTAGAGATCCACCCCTACTGCTGAAATGACCTGATTACAAATGACAATGCAGACGCCTTCCGCATCATTATAAACCCAACGAGCCAGCATGAACGATTTATTACACAATGATTCACACATTAGTTCACATCAGAAAGGAGATGAATCAAGACAATTGTCTGGCTTTGCTAAAACATTTTCCCAGTAGTTGGAAACACTTTTTTTCTGTATTCAGTTTAAAAATTGTAATTACCAAACCTAATTTGTGTGCAACAGTGTGGTAACTAGGGGTGTATCCAAAGCTGAACACTGTATTCAGAAATGTGTAAATAATGGACCATAAACAGATACAGATTCTATCTGAAAATTGTTCCTTCTTCGACTGATTATTTATTAGTTTCTTAAAGCAGCACATCAGCTTGTGCCGTGATTAAAGACAGTGGAAGAAACCAGAGCAGCAGCAACCCCTACACTGAGGTGCCATTTTGAATTGCATGCACAATCACATTTCAATTTCACTCCATGATCGTCCAATCCTTTACCAAGGCTAGACAGAACACTTTCTCAGGAAGATTGAGCTTTCTGGTTAGACAAATGGAATGCTTTATTGAATTGTCTGAGCAGGAGAAAATTTATTTTTTTTTTGGGGCAATACAGTTTTTCATGGTGTACAATCCAAAATGTAACTATTAAACCAACGCTGTATGTTCTCCTTGTGGTATAGTTTGCATTGTAAATGTGTTGTAAGCTGTACATACACTTTAGTGTAGCTTTGTCTTTATGTACCTCGAACATGAACTCCACTGATGGTCTGTCTGAATCTCGCCAGAGCTTAGGCCATTTGGCTGTTTACACCATGTCCCCAAACCATTAAGAATACCTTAATAAATAGTTTTTAACAAGTAACCGATAATGTTATTTTGTGTATTAATGCTGTATAAAGTAATATGAAGTCTGATAGGTACATGAATTTAGCACAGCAAGGTTTGCATAAAGGGTTTGCTGTTTTAGACACTGATAAACACATAACTACTGCCTCATTTATAGGAACCCAAAATGAAATGTGGCTAAGTTGGTTGAGACCCTTCCATCAAAAACACATTGAACTCAACTTTTGGGCAGTGGATCAGAATCCTCTTCTGGGTACTTTGCAGCTCTTAAGTACAGAAGAAATCCTCAGCTTGGGCATGATTTCAGCACCTGACTGTGGGGGCGTTACAGTGGAGGCCCTGAAGTGGAAGGTGAATCTCGTCTAACTGATAGGCTTTGAGTGGCCCCCACCTGGAGAATGCATTCCTGCCAGGATATCAGCCCTGTGGTGATGGGTAGCAAGCCAGTGAAAACAGAATTCATAACTTTAAACAGAATTTTCAGCTTCCATCACAGGATTGAATTAACGGCCCCTGATAGGTACTGCTCAGCTGTGTAGACAGTACCCGTGTTTCCTACTGGATATGGAGAAGTAGTCAATAGAATTCAACTCCGTCACTGTAAGGGTTAAATTTTAAATCATATCACTGATAATGACATCACTTAATGACATCACTTAATGAGGATTTCTGAGGCTTTTGTGGCAGCTTTGTGTTTGCCATGGTAACTGTTTGTTTGGTCATTTACATGGGGAACCAAAGGTGGGCTGAGTCAGTTGCTGGTGTTTTTTCCTGCCGGTACTTTGCCAATCTAAAGTCCTTTGGTTATTTAAATGTTTGCCCCCTCAAAGTATCAAGAATGAAACAAGTGCAATTAATCATGCGGTACAAATTCTTGTTGTTCTGACTGTAATCTAATATTGTCTAATCTTTGCTGACATGACATGCACAGTAGCATATGTCATTTTATCTGTTAAAGCTGACCATGCCCTTTTTCTTCACTGTACATCTCTTTCCATACAGGTGTTCCACACAGCATATAGCCCCAGGAGATGGAAGAATTATAACCAAATTAGTTTTTTTTTTTTTGATAGCCTAGCCTACTGGTCTGTAGGCTATTAATTGTTTATTTGTTTGGACGCTGACGAAAGATTAGCCTACAGTCCTTGCGGTCTGCATTTTTGTTGTAGGCTAGCTTTAAGCAATGTGCAGGTGTACGAGTTGTTACTATTAAATAACGAGGCTGGGCTTAATCTAAATCGAGCCACAGCATGCATTCGGGAAAAAAAAGTGGTATACATTGACCAATGGGCAAGCATAAACAACCCCTTAAAGTTTCAATCCGCTCGCGTCTTCAGTTCGCTGTTACGCATCACTTGAAGTAGACCCTGACTTGTTGTAAAAATGGTCAGTTCAAAAATGGAGCAATGCATAAATCTGAAATTTTTGGTGAACTTGAACAAAATGGCTTCCTAATCTTTTGTTTTTGTGTAAATTAACTTCTCCCACTCACCCCCCATCCTGGCGAATACAGCAGCAATCATTGATTGAAGCAGTGATGGTTACCAATAGCCAAGTTTTGTGATATTGCTCAACCCTATTCTAATCCCCCTCTAACCAGGGGAACTCTCCTGTAGCTAAGCTGCTTTAAACTTCCTTGCAGGCAGGGGAGCCATGGGCATGGGATACTCAATTAGCTGCACTTCACTATCAACACCTGGCAATGACTATATACTGACCGAGTATAGGGCTCTGGTGACTGTATCGCTGCCTGAGAACCTTCACTGATCAAGTCAATCTCTGTATCATCAGCATATGACATAGAGGAGGCAGGGTTTGGACGTCTGCAAAAGTTGGATATTTTTCATTTTGCCAGTTCTTTTTTTTTTTTTTTTTGTCAGTTGTCAATGTTTCTTGATTAACATTAGCTACTTTTGGCTAGCTAGCTAGTCAGTTAGCTACATTGCGCGCGTTTGTAGCATGTCACTGGGGCGAGTTTCAAAAACGGTCAGGTATAAAAATAAACTTAAGCCTGACAGGCTTAAACATAAAAACTGCTTCTCTGCACCTGTGTACTCGTCAGTCGCTGTAGACAGTGCAGGGCATTACAGGAGGAGATGAGAGTTAAAAGGCAGAATTAAAGCTTGCTGCTGTGCGTGCCTTTTCGATTTTTTTAGTTTCTTTTTTTGCTTTTGGGAGGTGGTTGGCACTAGCGACAGGCAGGGAAAAAGCTAGTCGCAAAGTAAAGTTAGGTGCATTGGTGACCATTTTAGGCGCCATCTGGAGCCCTGTGCTAAATAGCGTTATGAGGAACCTGCTAAGTGACATTGCTAAGTGTACTACGATAGTCAGTGGCTGTTGCCTTGGCTACCTTATTGCTGTTAAAACTGATTAAACTTTTTTTTTTGCCTATTGTACACAAAATCTGCAAACATATTCATACACATCTTTTAAAAATTTTGATTGCTGTCATCACCTTGGCCATATTACTTACAGAAAATGCAGTATCATGTGACAGCCACTTGTGTATATAGCCGCGACAGCTGGATGTGGTTTCAGCACGTTCAGTGCCATTTAAACTGAATACTCAGTTTTGATTATGAGTGTTAATTGTGTTGAAATTCAGAATGATTAATGCCTAATGAGTCACTGAATGCATTGGATTTCAAATGAATCACTCAGTAATTACTAATATATTGCCCTGTGATCAGAAGAACTGAAAGTTTGGAGTGTTTTGTTTGGGAGAACACAATGGCTGCTCTGCTGAGAGGAGAGAGATAAAAAAGTAAATTTGTACATGAGAGTATCAGAAGATCGTATACTGAAGAGCGTTTGTTCACAGGGTGAAGGGATGGTTTGTCCTGATGTTTCCAGAATATTTCAGGTTTCAGCCCCTATTTTGCAAAGAGATGAACATGTTGAATGAGGTATACTTGGTACGTGTTTGTGTATGAGGGGATGAACCTGATTCTACACTAATGCTGGGTCCTTCAGGATCAAATGTCATTTTGGCTGTTTCACGTGTTAACAATTGTTATCTATTATTATTTACTGTTATCAAGAGTTTCATCCTTTTATTGTGTTTTTGTTGGTCTTTGAAACAAGTAATACACCATTCTCATTCATTTAAAGAGCAGAATGTCATTCCAGCTGCCAAAGGTAGTATGGTACCAAGCAGGAGGCAGAACACAGGCCGTGTGGACTGGGAGCTCATTTATGGACCCATTAAATGTGTCTGTGGGGCCAGATTTAGGCTGCATGAGCCATCTGTGAAACACGTGTCTGCGTTCAAAGTTGAGTTGAGCAAAATATCCTCATTAAAGAAAAAAGCATTTTTAAATTTGAAACATAAAATAGGTTCTCTAAGGGACAGCTCATATCATTGTTAAGTAAAACAAGGATATCTAGGGAATAAACACACCTGTTTGGTTTTCTATTTAGAAATTCAAGGAGGAAGTTGTTCGCTGTTTCAGTTTGAGATTTTTTTTTTTCCCCCTCAGATTGACATTCTGTAGATTGCTTTCCAACTAAACGCAGATGCAGGGGGAGGCGTACAACAGCAGACAACCTCCTCTCTGTTTTATTTTTCAGTCCTGCATGGGAATGCTCATCCAAAACTGGACACCTATTACAGGAGACATTGTTTTGTACTGTATGGAATCATCTACATTCAAACTAATTCTTGTGGATTCTGTTCTGTTGTGTGGTTTTTGATTATTTGACTGATTTAAATCCATGGCATATAGACTGAAGTCTGGTGATTTTTGTAGTTAATGGTGTCCTGTCTCTTGTCTGTGGTAGACAGTCAATATTCCTTTTGGTGCCGAATCTGTGGAACTCCAAGCGTCCTTTCCCTTTTTCCTGCAGTAAAGGCCGTAATGTTACATTCAGCGTGTGTGTTGAGTTGGGAATGGGTGAGGGGTTTGATTCAGCACGTGTGTTGAGTTGGGAATGTGTTGAGTTGGGAATGGATGAGGGGTTTGATTCAGCGTGTGTGTTGAGTTGGGAATGGGTGAGGGGTTTGATTCAGCACGTGTGTTGAGTTGGGAATGGGTGAGGGGTTTGATTCAGCACGTGTGTTGAGTTGGGAATGGGTGAGGGGTTTGATTCAGCACGTGTGTTGAGTTGGAAATGGGTGAGGGGTTTGAGTCCTGGCTCAGCTGTGTGAGGGTTTCGGACTGACTCCTTGGAGTCAGCATGCCCTGGCAGGGAGTGCACCGAGGGGTGGAGGCTGTGATGGGGGGTGGGTCACTGGAGCCCAACTCAGCGGAACAGGCCCATCAAATCACAGTGTGCATTGTTCAATTACTGCAGTGACAGGAAGTGGCCCAGAAAACTCCAGAAGAGGCTGAGGAAGGTAGGCAGGGGGAGGAAACAGGAGAGTGAGAGAGGGGAAGAGGCAGAGGAAGGTAAACAGGAGGAGGAAACAGGAGAGTGAGAGAGGGGAAGAGGCAGAGGAAGGTAAACAGGGGAGGAAACAGGAGAGTGAGAGAGGGGAAGAGGCAGAGGAAGGTAAACAGGGGGAGGAAACAGAGGAGAGTGAGAGAGGGGAAGAGGCAGATGAAGGTAGACAGGGGGAGGAAACAGAGGAGAGTGAGAGAGGGGAAGAGGCAGATGAAGGTAGAGAGGGGGAGGAAACGGGAGAGTGAGAGAGGGGAAGAGGCAGAGGAAGGTAAACGGGGAGGAAACAGAGGAGAGTGAGAGAGGGGAAGAGGCAGAGGAAGGTAAACGGGGAGGAAACAGAGGAGAGTGAGAGAGGGGAAGACGCCGAGGAAGGTAGGCAGGGGGAGGAAACAGGAGAGTGAGAGAGGGGAAGAGGCAGAGGAAGGTAAACGGGGAGGAAACAGGAGAGTGAGAGAGGGGAAGAGGCAGAGGAAGGTAAACGGGGAGGAAACAGGAGAGTGAGAGAGGGGAAGAGGCAGAGGAAGGTAAACAGGGGGAGGAAACAGAGGAGAGTGAGAGAGGGGAAGAGGCAGAGGAAGGTAGAGAGGGGGAGGAAACAGAGGAGAGTAGGGGGGCTGTGGGGGAACGGTAATTCCCAGAGGGGAGTCTGTCTCTTACAGAGCAGCTTAGAAAAGCTTCCATACTTATCGCTCTTAATGATGAAACAACCGTGTAAAGGCAAGGCACATTTATTTGTATAGCACATTTATTTGAATTTCATACACAAATGCATTTTGAAGCGCTTTACATAGATTTAAAATAATAATAAAGATGAAAGAAATGATACAATTTACAAATACACATCATCATCTAGATAGAAAGGATAATATCAGAAAAAAGTGAATAAGAACAAATGTATAAGAACAGATACAGAATACTTTAAAATGATAAAATTATTAAATATAACTATAATTGAAATTGAAAAAAACAATAAATTAAAATGTATAATAAATTAGAAATTATGTACAGATGATTAATCAGAAGCATGAGAGAACAAGAGTTTTTATCTTAGATTTGATAATGGGTAGAGTTGAAGCAAATCTAAGCTCATTGGGAAGTTGGTTCCAGCTGTTTGTCGCATAATAGCTGAAAGCTTCTCTTTGTTTTGTTTTACCTGTAGGCACTATTAGTACGATGTCCTCTGATGATCTGACGAAAAGGTTATGGGGAGAAATATTAGACGAGGATGATGATGATGATGATGATGATATTAATAATAACTTCTACTATTATTATTATTATTGTTATTGTTATTAATCATCATCATCATCATTGTAATGCTAACAATAGTAGTAATAAATAGTAATTATAAATATAATACCATTATTATAAGCAATGATGATGGTGAAGTTTTCATTGCTGCTGTTTGTAATGAAGGTGCAAGACAAATGCAGAAAGGTCATTCTATTACTGCAGACCTGGGGGGTATTACGCCGAGGAAAATGACCGGTATTGGTTTTTCGTGACTGCAGAAGGTAAACTGCATTCTTAACACAAGGGCCAAATACCCCTGGGAAGATTTTTGTCCTCTGAAATACAACAATCACAATGTCCCTCTTTCTCCTGCCCTCTGAATTAAGTCAATTTTAGTTTGTGATTACCAGTTTTTACGCTTTGCACATACAAAAACCTGTTAAAGCTGGGTGACCTGAGCACAATCCAGCTCCGTCACAAGAATGGGATTTAATATTTAAATATGTATTTTTAAATACCTGGTATTAATATAATAGCTGTGTATTTCACAACATTTAGTATGTAGTTATGATATTGAAATATAGGAAACATAGTTAAACTAGAAACTAGAAAACTGGCAATATTTAATAAAGCCCAAAGAGAAACTTTCTCTGGATAACACATTTCTATTACAGTCATGCATGATTATCTGCACATCATACCGTCCTTTTAAATGTCTGTGGACTGCTATTTGCTGTTTTTCAAGTACTATATCTTTTGTGCTTAATTTAGTTTATATGCTTATGTATTTCCATGTGGCATGCTGTTTAACAGAAGTTTAAATGGTTTAACAACATTGAAACAGTGCTAAATGAAGGCAGTGTAAATTCTGATACGTTAGCAGCAATGCTAGGACTGACACACTGGAAAGAATGATGATTATCCAGTAATATTTCTCTGCCGAACACAGAGGTCCTTGGTGCTGTAAAGAGTTGAATAGGCGCCACCTGCTGGTCAAATGAAGTGTTGTTATCTGATGTTACACCATGATGAGAGAATGTGACAAATGTAAGGACTCTCCAGTATGCAGTATGCTCGGACTGTTTTTGCTGTGCGAAAACTTTTTCAATAATTAGTATTGCTATGACGAATGAACAGAAAATGAATTGATGCAGTTGTACATAAAATCAGGTAAATCTTATATACTATGCAAAGGTACTTGAAGTATCAGCATATTTGTGGCAATAGTGATTCATAGACATGATTGCCAGAGATGATCATTATTTGCATATTATGACTATTAATCTCAATTACAAATACCTGTATTCTCATTCCATTATGTTTTTACTTGTTCATATATGTACAACTAAAAAGGTGTTAAGAGGGTATGATTGCATCATACATTTTGATTGTAACATTATTGTACTTTACAAATTGCAAATTATATTGGAGTAGGACTCTTGATAATTTAGTCATTTGTATTCGTATGAAGGAGTAATGAAATACCTAAATGGGTGTCTCTGTGGTGCATAGTTTATGGGTGAATTACTCGTGTGTAACCTGAGAATGCTGTTTTCACACATACAAACAGAAGACAAAGAAGCCACAAAGTACACCTCCATGAACGCGGAGCTTCGCATAGTGCAGCTTCACTGTAAACTTTCAGTCTGAGCTGTATAAAATCCAAATGAGCCAGTACCTTTACTCTCGACCTGCATTAATGTTCCATTGCTTCTATGTAATACTGCCCTCTAAATTTATTTGTAAGAAAATAAAATGCTTCCTAAACAAATAAAAATGAACAGACACACAAATGATTGTGTTGAAATTGTATAGTGTTTTTAATACATTTTAAAAAGTAGAGGTAATGTTGTATTAAATGTTAAGAGGGCTGCATATGAAACCCTTTGCTTTCACTTGGAATGATAAATGCTTAATTTATTGTAATTACTTGTAATATGATATTTAATATTCAGTGAACAAATTGAACATCATAACAGTTTTGTGCTATGCCACCGTAATCTATGAATTTGAGGAGATAGTGCTTGATCGAGATATATTAACGTAAGTTAATGAAATTAGCATTGCCACAGATAAAGAGAGGGTCCTCCCACAGTATAAAGGTGCGCACAGAATCCAGACTGACTTAATGACAGACGCCGAGCAGCGCTGGGCTCCGTCTCAGGAAGCTCCAGTTGAGCGCTGGTGATTTATCAGGGAATTGATGAGAATTCGGTCGCTCTGGCTGCACACCTGCCGCTACGTTATTATCCAGCCTCAACCGTACTACTCACTGAGGGCATTAACATCATATGAAAATGAGAGATTTATTATTGGCACATTCAACCTGAATGAATGTAAAATTATTTACCTCTCAAGTTTCCCATTAACCTCTTCACTGAAAAAACTCTTCTAAAAAATGACATTTTATATATTTACACGCACGCACACACACACACACTCACACACACATTACTTTGCATTATGTGTTCTGTTCATTAGGTGGCCTTGAGGGTGTTTGCATGTTTACCATGTCTGTGCTAGTTTTAAAAATGAGGTGTTAGTAATTCATTTTTCTGTAACTCCCACATACATTTCTTTTCCTCTGTGGGGTGAATGTAGGGTGCTGTATCACTTCAAAACCGTCTGATTTGTGGAAAAAAAGAGGCCATTCTAGTTCCACAACTTAAAATTGGGGGAAGTTTTTTTTTTTTTTGTTTTTATCCCTGTCATGTCCTGCACAGGAGAGTTTTTTTTTTTTTTTTTCTCTCTTTTCTCTCTTTTCTCCTCCTCCTCGGTATTTGGGGGCCTGCAGCACTGTCTCCTTTCTGACCCTGGGACATTTGTGAACACGTGTTGTATCCCTGGTTCCCCCGGGTCATGTATGACAGGGATACAACAGCAGATGAAAGGCCTGGTGAAGGGACAGATGCTGTGACATCCACAGCATTATCTTTCAGGGCTCTGTGTGTCGAGCGAGAAGCGGAAGAGCAAGGTCCTGCACGCGTCTGTCCACGTTTGTCAGTCAGGTTTAGCCCAACTGTAACACTGTGTGTGTGTGTGTCTGTGTGTGTGTGTGTGTGTGTGTGTGTGTGTGTGTGTGTGCGTGTGTGCGTGTGTGTGTGTGTGTGTGTGTGTGTGTGTGCGTGTGCGAGTGCGAGTGCGAGTGCGTGTGCGTGTGCGTGTGCGTGTGCGTGTGTGCGTGTGCGTGTGCGTGTGCGTGCGTGAGTGTGCGAGTGTGTGTGTGTGTGTGTGTGTGTGTGTGTGTGTGGGCTTCCAAGACCTTTCAGTAAGTAGTGTTTGAAGGGGTTCAGACTGAAGAGTCATAAGTAATTGGTTTATCATTAAACAGCAGTTCATTTCAATTAGTTTGCAGTTTTATCATGCATTCAATAAAAAAGAAAAAACCCAGGCAAAATTTATTGAACATCTCTCTCTGATATTTCCAGATTGACATGTCTTCAGGTCCCCAATTGTTATTTATTATTTGTAATTAGTTTAGGCATGTGTTGAATATACTTTTAACTTTTTCAAAAATAGTATTATTGTTTTAGTCGTAATATTCATAGCAGTAACAGTATATTGAACACAGAATATATTCACATGCATTTCTGCTTCAATATAAGAAAAAGGGTTGGAATGAAGTCCTATTGATGAAATCAATACATTTTGTTGTAAAAAAAAAAAAAAAAAAAAAAAAATCAAAAGGTCAATTTGCAACCGATACTGTCCTCAATGTGTGTCCCTAATTACATATTCAGAGCGTTTGTGGAGGGGAAACATAAGGAAGGCACACATGAAATTTTCCAAAAATCTGTGTGCTTGCACGTGTACATCACACGTTACTCTTTGAAACACAAAAATACACTGTCTTATTAAGTCTTAAGTCTTTACCTATACTTCAGACAAAATGGGACTCATTTGAATGTGGGGAAAAATAAGTAAGGCAATTTGCCGTGTCCGTGTTACATTGATTTTCCTCTCAAACGGACTTTTTTCATCCTGTCCTCATTTAAACTGCCTGTGTTCAATTTCTCCTAGACCAGGATCTGCAGTTTCTCCAGTGAGCGCATCACAGAGATAAACCGTTCAAAGTTCAGGAAACACTCAATTACATTCATAAGGGTTAGTTATGAAGTGCTGAGTGCTATGGATTTCATTAGGCCAGTCAATGCAGCCATCAGCAGAAAGGGGGAGGCAGCAGCCTTAAACAGGCTGGGGGTGGGGTGGGGGCGGGGTGGGGGCTGAGCAGACCCATGCATCTGTTCCCATTGTCGGGTCAGATGATAATCAATAACATAATGGGTAAAGCTGTCCCTTTCATTCAGGATATTTTTCACTCTCAGTGCCAGGTTAAGGTGCCTCCCAGGATTCTGCTGGGCCTCCTCCAGCAGCACAGTGTCCCTCTAAATGCACTGTTAAAACCTCCCCTGCCCCACCCCCAGCAGCACCCCCTGCAGTGGCACAGACCCCCTCCCCTTACGCAGCACAGAGCTCTTCCTCCAGGGGCACAGCACCCTTCCTGCAGTAGCACAGACCCCCTCCCCTTACGCAGCACAGAGCTCTTCCTCCAGGGGCACAGCACCCTTCCTGCAGTAGCACAGACCCTCCCCTAAGCAGCACAGAGCTCTTCCTCCAGGGGCACAGCACCCTTCCTGCAGTGGCACAGACCCCCTCCCCCTTACGCAGCACAGAGCTCTTCCTCCAGGGGCACAGCACCCTTCCTGCAGTGGCACAGACCCCCTCCCCTTACGCAGCACAGAGCTCTTCCTCCAGGAGCACAGCACCCTTCCTGCAGTGGCACAGACCCCCTCCCCCTAAGCAGCACAGAGCTCTTCCTCCAGGAGCACAGCACCCTTCCTGCAATGGCACAGACCCCCTCCCCCTACGCAGCACAGAGCTCTTCCTCCAGGAGCACAGCACCCTTCCTGCAGTGGCACAGACCCCCTCCCCTTACGCAGCACAGAGCTCTTCCTCCAGGAGCACAGCACCCTTCCTGCAGTGGCACAGACCCCCTCCCCCTAAGCAGCACAGAGCTCTTCCTCCAGGAGCACAGCACCCTTCCTGCAGTGGCACAGACCCCCTCCCCCTAAGCAGCACAGAGCTCTTCCTCCAGGAGCACAGCACCCTTCCTGCAGTGGCATAGAGCTCCTCTTACTTTAGCAGCCTCCTCATCTACTCACTTACCTTCCCCTCTCATCCTCCCACAATTTGGCAAAGTCCTCCAGGCCGTCTGCCCTGAGAAGGCTGCTGAAACAGCACACCACTCTGATCGACCCCCCCCCCCCCACTCCACACACACACACACACACACACACACACACACACACACACACACACAGACTCGCTCACTCACTCACTCACTCACTCACTCACTCACTCACTCACACACTCACACACACACACACACACACTCTCACACTCACTCTCACACACACACACACACACACACACACACACACACACACACTCTCTCTCACACACACACACACACACACACACACACACACACACACACACACACACACACACACACACACACATCCTCCCCAGCAGATTGCCGGCCGAGGGCCCCAATCCCCGAGCCACTCTTTAAATTTCAAACTCCATTTCAGTGATCTATAGATCTCATAACACTAATGACCTTCAAGTGGTTTGGACAATTGTAGACAGCTTGTTGGAGAAGCAGCTGCCACATGCTTTATTTATTTTCCTCATCTCTCTATTGATTGCTGGGAAGCAGGGTCAAAGGGGACAGTTTGGTCTGCATTACCGGAAACAAACAAATACTCCTGTCTGCTCATTGTTTGTTTTTTTGCTGAATGTCACTTTGATTATGCAGTTTGCTTTTAGCTGAGCCATAATAATTGATGCGATTAAAAATATTGTCATTGGGCTTACTAACAACAAACACACCCCTTTGGTTATTGGCCACCTTTATATTTTTGTGTTCAACAGACATCTGAGTGTTTCTTACGCTGTTATATTATCAAATCATGCCATTGAATAGTTTGTTGAATTGTAAATTTCTGGAAGTCAGTCAGTGCTGTTAAATGTGTGTCCTGGGGTGTTAGTGTGGGGTATGAGCTGTCTCTACTGTAAAGGTCAGTGAAACAAAGCATCAGCTATTCTTTCTTTTTTTGTATGTGATCTGACTATGCTTTGACCAGCTGGATAACCATGGAAACACAATAGTTAAAGTTTTTATTCATACGGAATGTCAACTACCGTTAAGGGAATTGCATTCAATTTGGCCTGAAGGAGAAATGATTGACAGTAAGGTTATTTAATCAAATGTCAAACGCAAGCCCTTTAAAATTTGTAATGCAGAGGTCAATTATAACACTGCAGGCCTGTAACATCATCCAGTAAAATGCATTTTTCTAATGCTAAGGTGTGTGTTAGAATACAGTTGAAAAAATCACTTAAATCCAGTGAATATTTGTGTAAAAATGGAGTTGCTTAAAAAAGCAGAAATATATATTGCTCATTGGCTGTCAGTTTTTAGATGTGATTTATTCAGGGAACGGCTTCACATTCTGAGATTTCTGAGCCATTTTAAAAATAATTGGCTAGTTACAGATCATGCAGACACATGGTGAGGATCTGCACCTGGTTGTGTTTCACAGCACTGCAGATTTCCACGGCCGCCTCACACATCATGACAAGACGTAGCATTTGAAGGTGTCAGAAAACCAGAGGAAAATAACAATAAAACGTGGCTTTTATTGAAAGCGGTTGAGATCTTACTTCAGACCCTGCGTCTCTCACTCTAAGTGTAATGTCTATATGATTTCAGTTTTTTCCACATTTTTGCAGGCATCCTTGGAAATGTGGAAAGTTTGGACTCAGCGAAAGGTCTTTGACAGGCCTGAGTTAATATTTTGTGTGGGTTTATCTTTGTCTTGTGCTAGTCCTAGAACTTGTCTGTCTTGTGGCAGAACATAGAGAAAGCTGTAAAACTGGGACTGTTATGAAAACTGAGTGACATCAAGCCTGCATCAAGTTTAATATTGTTTCACAAATTAGAAAGATCAGTAAAATAGAAAAAAACAAACCTGTACATCTTCTCCCATATGGATACAGATAGAATATTCTTTGTAAAAGCATAAATTTAAGCAAAAATAATGAAGATTATGAAGATGTTGTGTCATTACCATTTGATTTTCTGAAATCTTTATTTACTCCACAAATATTTGCTCAAGGGTCTGCAGCCCCTGAGATATAAGCACTTTCTTAAGCACAGTACTATTGTGAATATTACTGGCAGTGAATATTGTTGCAAGCACAGTGTAGCCTGAACTGCATGATTAGATATCCTTCCAGAACACATTCTGTAGGATGAAAAACAAATGTGAGTATTGGGACTTGTGAGTATTTGAAATACCCTCCTGTATATTACCATCCATTACTTTATCAATAGTTGTTTTTATGATTCTAATGATTACTAATGGCAGAAGTGGTATGGTCAAAATCTTGTTGGTGGACTGGTTCAAAGTCACCAGAAGGTCCCCCCCCTCCCAACCCAAGAGATTTTCCTGGTGCGTTTTTTTAATTTTTTTTTTTTTTTTTTGAAAGTTTTGGGTCATTTTCAGATCACAAAACACCTTGCTGTTCTTAGCAAAGCATCATAAAAAACTGATTCAAACTATAAAAAAAACCTTAAAAGCTGGTGAGACCAGTTACACTTCTCCACTCTGCCTTGTTATTGTACAAAGCTGCTGTGGTTCTGTACCTGGCAGACTGATTCCACAGGGAGAAAATGGTTTAATAGCTGATTAATTGACCTACCAAAAATGTGAATGACACTCCTCTTTCACCTTTCTTTGCAGTGTCCTTTTTCCCACACGAGCGTGCGGCTCAGCTGAGACTGTGTTCAGCGGCTCCTTCGGCTGATTTCCATTGTGAGAAAATAATGGGCGAAAAGCTTTGGCTTTGTTCCCATTGGATGATTTATTTGATTGATTCAGTTTGCGCGTCCTGATCGTTCTCCCACCCCTGGCCCAGTGAGCCCAGCACAGGATGCTTACTGCAATCTTATCAGAGTCCAGGAGCGCGTTTGGCTTGGAGGCTCAATGGCACTTAACTCCAGACTTTCCTTTTTATGCCCGTGCAGTTGATACCTTTCTTTTAGATGCAGTAAAGCAATTGTCCCATTACCACATCTAGTGCGGATATGATCAGAACACAGCAACCTGCATCGATCAGTAGTGACACAATTCCTTTTCCCCATAAGCGCTTGCTTACACATAAGATTTCTTCTGCTCAAACAGCTCAGTCACACTGAAATCCAGGCTAATTGCACATTTAGATGGTGAGGCTGCTATAGCCAGAGTGCGACTATTACTGATTTTCCACAAAGCACCTTTTCTCTTTTTTTCTGTCTGTGGCAGTAACCTCTTTAAATGAACAAAATACCGAGTGCTTAGAGACCCACTGTTATTTTATAGGTGCACTTAAAGATAGTGTTTCCTCAGTTTGCACTCCAGGTTGTAGATGTTACAAGATGAAGACAGGTCATGCTAACAAATTGCGAGGGCATAACTTTTGCTTTCTGATTAATGATGGGTCACAGACAGACAACCCCGTTTTAATTTGATTCGACTTTGAGATAAAAACGGAGCCTCCACAGGCCTTTTCCCCAGGAGGGCCGGGGCTTTGTAATTCCCTCTGATGGCTCCTCAGGGATCCAGGTTTCTGGCTGCTCCACGTCCGCTCCAGTCCCATCACAGCTGAGGAGATGCCTAAATGGCTGCGTCATCCTGTAATGAAATATCTGCGCTGTTTATCTGATCAATGAGCAGCACAGGCACAAGCCACCCAGGGTTAATGCACACCATTCCACTTAAATGCCAAATTATTGAGTGGAGAGGATGCAGGGGACTGGCTCCGATTACAGTCCTGCATATGGAGAAGGGAGATGAGTGCCATTATGAGCACCGCTGTGTGTGTGAGATTAAATGCCAAATTATTGAGTACCGCTGTGTGTGTGAGATCAGGATGCTGTGTGAGATCACTGGCTCTGTGTGTGTGAGATCGATTACAGTCCTGCATATGGAGAAGGGAGATGAGTGCCATTATGAGTACCGCTGTGTGTGTGAGATCAGCCATTATGAGTACCGCTGTGTGTGTGAGATCAGCCATTATGAGTACCGCTGTGTGTGTGAGATCAGCCATTATGAGTACCGCTGTGTGAGATCAGCCATTATGAGTCCCTCTCTGTGTGAGATCAGCCATTATGAGTCCCCCTCTGTGTGAGATCAGCCATTATGAGTCCCTCTCTGTGTGAGATCAGCCATTATGAGTACCGCTGTGTGAGATCAGCCATTATGAGTCCCTCTCTGTGTGAGATCAGCCATTATGAGTACCGCTGTGTGAGATCAGCCATTATGAGTCCCTCTGTGTGAGTCCATTATGAGTCCCTCTCTGTGTGAGATCAGCCATTATGAGTACCTCTGTGTGAGATCAGCCATTATGAGTACCGCTGTGTGAGATCAGCCATGTGAGATCAGTACCGCTGTGTGAGATCAGCCATTATGAGTCCCTCTCTGTGTGAGATCAGTCATCACGAGTCTCTCTTTGTGAGATCAGCCATTATGAGTCCCTCTGTGTGTGAGATCAGCCATTATGAGTCCCTCTGTGTGAGATCAGCCATTATGAGTCCCGCTGTGTGAGATCAGCCATCATGAGTACCGCTGTGTGAGATCAGCCATTATGGGTACTGCTGTGTGTGAGATCAGCCATCATGAGTACCGCTGTGTGAGATCAGCCATTATGAGTCCCTCTCTGTGTGAGATCAGCCGTTATGAGTCTCTGTGTGAGATCAGCCATTATGAGTCCCTCTCTGTGTGAGATCAGCCGTTATGAGTCTCTCTGTGTGAGATCAGCCGTTATGAGTACCGCTGTGTGAGATCAGCCATTGAGTCTCTCTGTGTGAGATCAGCCATCATGAGTCTCTCTGTGTGAGATCAGTCATCACGAGTCTCCCTGTGTAAGATCAGCCATTATGAGTCCCTCTGTGTGTGAGATCAGCCATTATGAGTCTCTCTGTGTGAGATCAGCCATTATGAGTCCGCCTGTGTGAGATCAGCCATTATGAGTCTCTCTGTGTGAGATCAGCCATTATGAGTCCCGCTGTGTGAGAGATCAGCCATTATGAGTCCCTCTGTAGATAGAGCTACTCCTGAAAATAAAGCTGCCGTGACGTGAGCCACTTTACCTTGCTTCAACTTTTGTGATTATTTGTTCATTATTTGCACATTCATGAGATGTGTGTTATTAATGAACTCTTGTTCATTGTATGATGGAACAACCCACCTCTAAGCCATGCAGCTGTGCTGTAAAGGTTTGGACATGAGGACATGTCGTTAACAGTTAACAGCATCACCACAGCTGACAGAGTTTTTGATCTTTGGGTGTGTGGTTCAAATTCCTCCAGTAGTGAGATTATGCCATGACTGTGTAACTTGTGTAATATCACGTCAGTATTTGCGGTTAGGTTAACTGAAAGAGGGTAACTCATGGATGGCGCAAAATTTACCTCCTGGTTTCAGAAGTTGTAAAAATTCCCATGCTAAGACGGGACTCGCAGTTACTGCAAGGGTTAGTAAATTAATTGGAATACTTAATTGTCCTCATTTGCAAAATCTCCACCCTGTTTTAGTGCCTTTACCCCTGGTATACATATGCATGAACAGATTTTACAATGTATCAAGAGGAAAGTCACAAAGTAACATAGTCACCGCAAATTCCATAGTGATGTTCACCCATTGTGACTGTTCAGTAATTCACACGTAAATACCAAGGTGTTTTAGCGGCTGCTTTTATGCTTGAAAAGCAGTTGCAATCCTTTTATAAATCTGGCCCTGACTATCTAATCTGACCAAAATGTGATGAACTACGAAAGGTTTCCAGAGACATGGCGGCTCAGAATATGGCCCTGTCTTCCTCTGAATTCTCAGGCTGGCTGCTTACTCAATTTTGGATTTGATCTACCGCAACCAGGATGCAGATCCAAATAAACACATAACTAGCTTTTGTCTCGCTCCCTCCACTTCCTCTCAAAAACATGCCTTCTACCATCTCCAACTAGTATGGCAGTTTGGCTTGTCCCTGTGGGTATTTCTGCGAGTATGTCTGTCTGAAGATGCTAAATGATAAATTGATTAACAGTATATTCAGTTTTTGTTGAACAGTACTGAGCAGTGTGATTGCATCTGAGGAACGGGCAGGTGGGCTAGGTTGCAGAAATTGACATGATTATAAAAATCTCTATTAGCCAAGGATTTGTAGCTCACTAGCCATATAGCTAGCTGCCTAAGAAGTGTGGTTCATTCTTACCCCACTGCCTCATTACCCAGCAAGCAAATAGGCCTGGCATAGTACCAGAAACCTCAAAACTAATATAAGTAAAATTCATTTAAAATACAACCTACACTCAAGATACCAACCTTTTTTCCTGTAGTCCAATATGTGTAGATCTGCATGTAAAAAAGCTACTAATATCACAAGTTTAGCATTAGTGAGTTAATAGCTAATTTGAATGAGAAATGCCATCCACACAAGTTAGCAATCTGAAGTTAGTGGATTTGATAGCTTGTAAACAGATGCTGTGTGAGCTCAAAACACCTCTCAGATTTACCGGACAGGAGTGACACAGGCATAGACAGGCATAGATCCTCACAGACAAAGCTGGGACACACTCTGAAGGAGAGCTGGCAGGATGGGAGATCCCATGGAAATGCCTCGCAGGAGGAATGGATCATAAATGAGCACAGAAGCAGCGGAATCAGCAGCATGGCTGAGAGGACTCAGGCCAGGTGCGTTATGCTGTCCTCAGCAGGTGCCTTTGTGTAATCTCTTGCAGTAGTGACATAGCAGGGAGGGAGAGAAAAATGGTTACCATGGTCCTCTCAGTGCAGCAGATGAAGGAGTCTAACCCCCTGCCGTCTGTATTCAACATAGAGGAATGAAGGCACCTATGGGGCAATGATGGATAAGGTCTAATGTTTTTCTGACGTGGTGGTGGTGTGCTTCTCGCCCCAGTGCTTTCTGGGTAAGGATGTGTAGGTATTTTTGCTCAGGCATCCATTCCAAAGTTTCATTTTGATAATACAACTCAAGGTACTTGATATGCTTCCTAAATTTGGTACAGTGGGGGCATTGACAGAACTTAAACTGTCTCACCAGAAAAGGCCCCATTTTCACCCAAGCCCATTCTGTCAAGTCACTGCCCCCCCCCCTTTAGCTTATCCAGACTGTGAAACACAAAAGAATGTTATGAAGCTGTACTCAGCTAAAGTTTTTTTTTTTTTTGAACATCTTTGATTTTTTAGTCTCGCTGTCAGTATAAGTTGATAGACCAGTGACCACTCTTTGCTTCTGAGGGACAGTGAACAAATTTGTAATCAAGGATGGATGAGTGGAGTAATCACAGTTGTCACGACACACCTGCGTGGTGGAGGAGGACGTGTGCTGACCTGAATGTTGCTCTTCACATCCCACCCCAATAGACAGTGTTTCTAAGTGTAGCAGCTGAAACGCAGACCTCTGGACCTGTGAACGATGCCGTGTGGTGGGAGACACTGTTTCCAGTCCCACGTGAGCTATATGTTTCAGAACCATCTGGCGTAGTATTCCATCCCACACCAAAGTGCCTCTCTTATGTACATATCATATTCAGAACAGAGTCCCTCACAAAGTGTGCGTTGTAGGAATTTGGCTCAGATATTTCAAAGCACAGCCAAGCTGAGAAGATGGCACAATGTGCAGTGCTGCTGAAACTGGTGGTCTTTGGTATAAGGCAGGGGTCGAACCCCAGGGTCGGACCCCAGGTGAGCTCTGCCTGCTTATGTATGAAACAGCACTGGTATCGGCAAGCTGTTAACTCTGTCTCATATGATCGTAAAAAACATATTTAGGGGGGACCAGTTTTACTCGCATGTGCTAAACATGTGCTTAGCATAGTTCTTCTGTGTGCTTAGCGGATAAGAACACAGCGCTGTCCTAAAGGTTGAGTGTTTATGCATCCCAGAGATCCCAGAGTATAGTGTATATGAACGGTATGATTCGTCACTCTGTATGAAAGCATCAGTTGTAAAACAGCATGTGTTAAGGGGGCATTTGGCCTGGATAAACACGCAGGTCTGTCGTCTCCTTTCTTTGTTGTGCCTTAATGGACAAGGTGGAATTATTTACCGTTTACCTGGTTTTCCAAGTCTGGTGGACCTTCATTATGGCCTCATCCTGACTTCAGTTAACCTTCATTTCACAGAAACCTAGATCACATATAAAGCACATTGACAAGCTGATGTCATATTTAAATTTTAATTTCTGATTTATCTCCAGTTATTGACAAGGGCAGTGTTTCCAGCATAAGTATACTTCATGTCTAGCTGCCATTTTCTGTAGTGTGGAGGTGTGATATTTGCCACACCTCCATACTATAGTGGACCGATTTGGCAACATTTCACCGGCACAGAAGTATACTGCAAGTAGGCTTTTCACCCAGAGCAATTACACCAAAATGAAATGGAATTATCTTTGATGTTCACACACATGGAACACACAGAAGATGTTTACAAGGCTTTTTTTCCAAAAAGTGTGTGTGTGAAAAGTATCTCCACCTGTGGCCAAGTCTCAGCCTCTTGGTGGAGGAAACTCGGTTTTTGGCCAGAATGTTTTTTGACCTTAGCAAGGGCCCCAGTGCCAGTGGAAGCAAACAAGGCCCATAGCATCAGATATATGGTGTATGGCTATGAGGGTCATTACTCTGACACCAGATGTACCCATGGTGTGCATGGCTGGATTTTAGATTTTGGGTCTCATTTAGGCATCTCTTCTGGTGACCCTTATTAATAAACTGGTGGCTGGATGTTCAGTTGTGGACGTTAATTTGCAGACTTGGTGACCTGAACATCCAGCCAACCTCTTCAGTTATCTAGCTATGGCCGTTGGCCTCTCTCACCATCTTCCTCACCGAGTGCAGGGACAAGATGCACCTGCACACTGCTCCTGGCAGGCTGGCCACTGGTGTCATTTTTTAATGTGTTTTTGATTTCTTTTTCTTTCTTTCCCCATGCTGATGGATATCATAAGGACTTTTTGCCAAAGTATAAAAATAAGTTTGAGTAAATAGTAAATATAATCATATGAAACGTGTGTATATATTAAATGTAATAATATGAAATGTAATGTAGTAAATATTTAGTACATGTAATTTTTTTAGAGATTGAACTTTGTTTTATATAAAAGAAACTTTTTGAATGGAAATTTTCATACCAGTGTTTTTAAAAAGAGATATTTCAAGCGAAATGTTCTGGGAACAATATTATGAGAAGAAAAGTTTCCAATATGCTTGAAAGCTCATTAAATATAGCATTAAGCTTTTGGTTTTATTACTTACCCAGCAATCTACTGTAGCTCTTTGAAAGGCAAGATGGGTTGAGAGTTGTTTTTTTGTTTTAACATATTTTCCTGAAATTGCATAATGTGCACATTCTTAGATGTGCAAAATAATGGTGTCTCCGGTGCAGACCCTGCAACTGGCTAAAGAGATGAGAAATGGTTTTTAAATAATTGGAAGAAGTAATATTCGTGGACTGGAAAAAAAAAAATAATATGTATACACACACACAAACACACACATACATATATACATATATATATAAAGACATACATACATGGATACACACACACACATTTATATGTATATATATATATATATAATATGCATACACACACACACACACACACACACACACACACACACACACACACACACACACACACACACACACACACACACACACACAACCCAAAACCCAGTATGTGAAGGAAATAAATAACTGGCCTGTCCTGAAGGACAGCGCAGCCGCTGGCCGTTTGCGCAGACGTGCATTCTTCTGGCCTCTGCGCTGCATCTCTGAACACAGCCATTGATCCACAGCCCTTTGTAATGGACCCTAATAACAACTCTATTACCACTGATGCCTGTATTGGTTTGTGTGGCGACAAAATTAGCTACAAAGGAGCCAGCTTGTCAATATTCATTCTGCAGCACAGATTACTTGTTATAGGAGAACAAAGGTGCTCCTTGGTTGAGCAGAACAACTTAACTCCTTGTCTCATAAAATTTAAGCCAGCTATTGATTGGTTTCTTGTATTGTGCTTAAGAATAAAGCGCACGTGGAAAAAAAAACACACACACACACACAGATTGACTGAAAGAGACACACCAGTTCAAGTATGTCAAATGTTTTTATTTCTTCCCTTTCTATAGTAGGAAATGTTGGGCAACATGAGGCAAATTAAATCAATGAATTCATCCTAGCAGATGGGTGCTTTAACAGTCAGTTAGCCTTTAGATAATTGAGGCGTTGACTCTGGAATCATAAAACGGATGGCTCGTTTAAACATTTTGCTGAAATAGATCGCCGAGGTTAAATAAATGAAATCCCATTTGTCAGCTGGTAATAAATGGCCCCCCCCTTCCGCAAACAGCACTGTTTGGCCTAATAAATAGAGGGGGATGTAACTGTGCTCCTCCATTGATAGGGTTACAGCTTAATGAAATGCTCCTTCCTCTGCTTGTTTTTCGCCTCCTCCTGCACACTGTGATAAGTAGCAAACCAACGAAGCCTGTAATTACAATCTTACAGAGAACCCGGCCAATCTGTGTATAAATCTCACCATCCAATTACAAGATGTAATAATTTTGCAGTCAAGCTGGTAATGAGGTCTAATACTCATGCATGTGATAATCCCCCCTGGATGCTGACTCTATCAGATGTTAGCTTTGTAATTATACTGGCAGAAAATCATTATTTCATGTTCAGCAGAAAAATGAGGTTGGTGGGAAGTTAATTTTCTCTATGCTCTGCGAAGCATAGACAAAATTTTAATGATTTAATCATTACCACTATCCCGTTTGCAATTGACCCATGTTACTTGTGTGTGGAAACATTTGCACATTTAAGAGTCCCTGATACGTAGTAAAGCGTACCTGGTAGGGTCCTTTTTATTTCATAATTATGCTACAATAAAACTATTACCCTAATGGAAAGGAAATCTATATTGTTATGCTGCTGTGTCGTTTAACAGCTTTATGGAACATAAATCATATTTTTAATAGTCAATGGTTAACATTTTCACATTATTGCATACATTTTATTAAGGATTCAGTTTTTTTAAAAGCTTTGACCCAAACAGTGCAAATAAGGTCAATCCACGTCTGCTTCTCATTTCAGATGTAGAATAAAACAAAGGTATGTCGTTTCGTTTATTTTACCTGGCGGAAAAAGATTAGCGGTGTATTTTTTCCTGTATTTCTTTAAAAAAATACATTGCAATAGCAGTGAATAGCTCATATACAAAGGTCAGTCTTTTTGTGCCTGACCGTTATTGACTACAGTAATAACATGTTTTCAACTGAAAAGACTTCAGGCATCAGGAATTTTGGTAACACAATAGAACAATCAGCCTTAACCCTTGAACCAAACACACAATGGCCGTTCTGATTTGGGGAAAAAAAGAGACAGAACACGAAGGAGCACATTGGCTTTCTTAATAAAGGGCTTTACAAAGGACATGAATTATCTTGGCACAGTAGTTCTGACCTTTTTCTTGCTCACGGCAGACTTTAATGAAGACAGTTTTCAGACAGTAAATGAGAGGAGAACATTTTATTTCCAGGCCCGTATTGACACCAGACAAGAATTGTAGCTGAAGGCTTGAAAGAGATGGCACAGCGACTCAAAAGACACAGCCACTCCTCAGAGATGCGAACATCTCCATTACCTCTTAATGAACGGGACACACACTGCCTCATAAAAAAGATACACATACAAGTTGTGATATAACAGTGGACATTTTCCTTTACCCAGCAAAGAGACCTGAGAAATGAATCAAAGATGATTTCTTCTAATTTCATCAATAGCCTTTCAAGCATTCTGTCAAATAAGGTTACATTAAAATGTGATGTCACCAAAGTAATATGGTGTGAGAACCCGACAGTAAAAAGCCAGGAATAGAAGAATAAATGAATAAAAACTCCTGATGACATCTTGCTGTGTCACGGCAAATCTGGAGACCGGCAGAGCTTCCTGCTTGCATTCTGTAAGCATGTGTTTATACCTACTGTAACTTATTCAGGTGGCGAGGGGGCCCAAATGAATGGTGTCACCGATGGTAGCAGTGGGCTTTGAGAACGCGGGGGACACAGATGCGGCGAAGCGCCCCTGTCACAGCTAAGAGCGAGCCCCGGTAAGGCGAGAGGACAGCTCTCCCCGATAATATCTGTGCTCGGCTGAGCAAAGGTCAGAGGTCGCCTGGCAGAACGTTATGGCCGTTAATAGAGATGACTGACTATAGCTATTCTTAAATGTCGAAAGCGCAAAGAATCAGATACAGAATCCAGTTCTTTCATACAGCTCTTTCATGCAGTTTCTCTGGGTATATACAGCCATAACTTCATACACATAATGCAGTATGCATAGTTTATGCACAAAAGTGGAGCAGAGATTGTTTAGAAAATGAGTATGAGACACTTAGAATGCATAATATTAGAATTTCACACAGGCTGTGTGATTATGCAATGTCAAAATGAATAAACTCGATTATCAGACATCAAGACAGAATGTATATGATGCTGTGTTTCCATTATGAAATGACGCTGGTGAGTATAGCATGGCCATGTGTGTTCACCCCCCACTTAGGTGGCTTAGTAATTCCCCATCTCTGTGTGGAAAACACAGGAGTGCTGTCTAAGCCTGCAGCTCTCCTCATTTCACTGTAAATACAGAATATAATATGGATGTTGAAGAATGAGAAGCAGATGTAAATTACAGCATCAGTCGCGTGTTTCAGATGCCCTGAATTGGTATATGTTGAGTTCCCATTGACCTCCGTTCTCAATGCTTTGTGTTGTGGAGGTTTTCCACATTAACTCCAACGTTGATGTTTTAATGGGTCATTATGGTATAGACTGTCACCATTATGCCTGAAGAATGGCTGAGGCACTTGAGCTACATTTCAGAAAGCAGAAAAGGAATCTTAAAACTGACATTGAACCTATTGTCATGGTCTTCCCCTCTTCCATGCCCAGTGGTTTTCACTAACCTATAATTCTCACTGCAACCTCCTCTATCAATTTGGGAGAGTGCTGACAAGCAGTGCTCTCCTGAGACAAGCGCTGTTTTTCCACTTGACTGTCTGCACATTCAGCTTGCTCAGACACAACCTGGACAAAGACGCTTCCTGTGTGGGTTTGCGCAGACGCACTGTGGGTGCCTGATAGACCAGCAGGGGTCACTGATGAGCAGGAAATATAGGCATCACCGTGGACTGAATCCCTCCCTCACTGGGTGACACTACTCCCAGTTACACAGTCAGAGTGGGGCTGCAGGCTGTCATTGGCTGTGGCGTGGTCCTGATTCAGCACCAAACCTGGGCTCATCCACACTCAGTAACAGTGCCTTATCTGATGAGACACCCACATGCCCCATACAGAACCAATGCCTGCTCATGCTTTTAAATCTTTATCAATATTGTTCATTTAAATTAAGATTGCAATGTTGAAGCATTAAAATGTGTTTTTACACTTCAAATGAAATCACATTAATAATAGGAGATGTGGTTGCATCATCATTTCACCCTCAGAAAAAGAATGATCTACTTTGGGGCAGGAATGCGAAGTTGGAAGTGTACAGTTGGCGTCACCACAGTCACGGAATCATCGTGTTTGTATGACAAAGTGTGACATCACGTAGCAACAGGGCAGACTGTCCCACCTGACCGCTCCAGGTAGCAACAGAGGAAGATTGTACCACCTGACTGCTCTACCCTGGGGGTGATTTTAAATCAGTGACTATGGAGCCTAACCAAGTCCCTAACCATATTAAGAATCTGGATGGCTGACCTGCCCCTCGAGCATGAAGAGATGGGTGACTCTCAAATTGGACATTTTCATTTTTCACAAAGTATAAACCTGTACTTATGTGTACTTTAGGTTCTTTGTGAGCAGCACATGGGTTATCAACATTTAATAGTTGAATTAGCCATTTTGTCCCTTATTTTTAACAAGAAGTGAGACATTCTGAATTGTGTTTTTGTTTCATTACTATCGCTGTTAAGGTTTGACCCAAACCTTACTGAACTGATTCACAAAAACATCTTAATGGATTTGCATCGTAGACCGAACCTGATATACAAACTTGTATCTGTGGTCTCAATTACAGGAAATACAGTTTTATAGTCAATATGCACAAAGCATGTTTGAAACTGGCAGAGGCTAGAATGGGAGCCATGTACATTTGCCATTTCCTATTAACTCTTATTTAAATGTTGTCAGTCAAAGCCTCGTGCATCTGGCAACCATGCCTTGTGAAATTTATTTATTGAAAGTTATGGTCACACATGGGAAGTTCAGCAGATGGTGTATCCACACAGATGCTAGCCCTCACACACACACACACACACACACACACACACACACACACACACACACACACACACACACACACACACACACACACACACACCTTTTCATGCAAACACACATATACACACACACACACACACACACACACATTCACACATATCGACAAATCACATATGCATAAATGTATATCCACACATTCAAAGACATCTTCACAATTACATATGCATACACACACACACACAGCTTTTCATGCAAACACATATACACACTCATATACATACACACACACACACACACATTCACACATATCAACAAATCACATATACATAAATTTATTTCCACATGCATTCAAAGACATCTTCACAATTACATATGCATACACACACACACAGCTTTTCATGCAAACACAAACACACATATACACACACACACACACATTCACACATATCGACAAATCACATATGCATACATTTATATCCACACGCATTCAAAGACACAATTACTTATGCACACACACACACACACACACACACTGACTGCCTTCTGCCTCTCCCCCTGCTTTATGTATTATCTTTATGCCTGCCCATCTCTGGATGCAAACGCTCTTGTTTTGCCATTTTAAACAGATCTAATCAGTAGTGTGTTAAACAAGAGTGGATCTTTTATGCATTGGGTGTTAGGACATGCGAATCACTGCTGTAGATCACTAGAATAAACAACTCGGGCTGATTCAATTACAACAGCTGGGCCTGCTTTATCTAGCTCTGACATCATTTCAATCAAAATGTAAAATAATCCAATCCAATAGATGCAATAGCTGAGATAGGATACAGACTGCTGCACTTAGTCATTTAATAAAAAAACAGAAGAAATGCTCCCTGTGACAGCTATCTAGAAGTTCCCATTCCAAAACTCTATTACCTCCTATAATAGTATTCAAAAGAATTGAAAGCGGGAGATTGTCTATTACTTTTTTATTAGTCAAAGTTGTTATAGTGGATACAGCCTGCTGCACTTTTGTTCATTCAATTAACAAAAGCATAAAATACTTCTTCTGCCAGACAAGCCGCTTTTGTCTCTGCAGCACCCATTACCGTGTAGAATCATATTGGGAGGAATTGAAAAGACTGCGAAGGCGGTATTAATAGCAGGCTGCTATGTATGTTGAAAATTATGAATTTGATAGAAATAGGATACAGGCCGCTGCACCTTTATCCATTTCATTGACAAAGCGGAAATTCTCTTTGACAGAAATTTGGGCCCGTTCTGGAGGGGGGAGGGATTTCTTTGAATAATTCTGTTTAGGAAAATTGAATGTAGGAGAACGTACAACAATGTTAATAATATGGCTCGGGATATCTACAACAGCGTAATCTAATAGAAAGCAATTAATTCAGGACACAGGCTACTGCTCTTTTTAGTCATTTAATTAACGTGGGGTACATTTTGTGAAGGTTGGAGTATAAAGTTGCACTCTGCCCCGATATTCTGCAGATGCCGGGTCAACACGACCATGTTCTTGAATCGTATATGTTTTATAGCCGGCAATAAAGCATTGTTAACCCCAGAAAGCCAGTATCTTGGGTTACCCCTTGTATGTGTTCCAATTAATATTAGCAGTATGTAAAGAGAAATACATACTGTCAGGTTGCCTGGTACCCAAAAGACCAGTATTCATTTGAGTGGGTGCCCAAATTAATACAGTGCAGGGTCATTTGTAAAGCTCGTCACACGGATTACTGCAGCTAAAAGTGTGGATTGTGTGTTTATTGTGTATTTCCCTATTGTTGAACATAGTTTATCAATCTCTCTACCCTTTGGATTTAGCACCTCCTCTGCTTTGCATTTAAATATGACGATTCACAAAGAGATAAGGCATCAGCAGAAACACCACCTGCTCAGCACAGCGGTTAGCTGCTGTCAAATCACAGCTTTTATATATCACTGTGAAATGATTTGACCATACAGGTAGAAAACCTCAAAGTATATTTAATAATTCTCAGGTTAGGCAGGCTATTGTGGGAACTGAGAGGAAAAAATAGGCTACAGTTTGAATTTGAAAATAATTTGATGTTGTTAGAATCAGTTATCACAAAAATACATTTTACTGATGAGTTTCAATCAATGCAAAAGAGCCTGATGGGTTTGAAAAATAAATAAGTCGTGTTCATGCTTGCCACCATGACCCATTTGTGTATCTCTTAATATTGTCTTTGATACCAGCAATCCAGCCAATACCTGGAGTAGACCTTAGACCGAGTGCATTCCAATTCATATTGCATTTAGCAGCAACTCAGTTTTGCATTCTGCACACTCTATTTGTGCAGTTTGATATTTTACTGAAGCAATTTGGGTATCATGCTGAAGGGCACAAAAGCGGTGCCCTACCCTAACCATTACGCTACACTCCTGCCCGGCTTTTCTTACATTCTGTTGTGTTTGGCTGAAAAGGAAATTCTGTTTTACAAAATTTGAATTAGCGACAGTAATTGTGATGTACAACTAAAATGTGATTTAAAATTGACAAAGTAACTTTCTGCTTACCATCTCACGCTATTATCTGGAAACACTGACAGTTAATGTGCATAAAAAGTATTGTTTTCATCAAAAACATTTTTCTCTTGCTTCATCTCTGAGAAGGCTATATCTACTGGCACATTATAAAAACATTGTAAGCATATATTCAAACAGGAGCAGTGGGTGGATTGACAGTCCTCTCTCACGCATACGTGCTGTGTCCAGTGGTGCGTCCTTTGGCATGACTGAACCCAGGCAGCCTTAGCGCCACTAAGGAGGCCTTAAGGGCCCCAGCATCACCCAGGACAGGATGGGCAGGCTTTCCCAGACTCACCCAGGACAGGATGGGCAGGCTATCCCAGACCCACTGCATGCTGAAGAGTCCCATCATCACCCAGGACAGGATGGGCAGGCTATCCCAGACCACTGCATGCTGAAGAGTTCCAGCATCACCCAGGACAGGATGGGCAGGCTATCCCAGCATCACCCAGGACAGGATGGGCAGGCTATCCCAGACCCACTGCATGCTGAAGAGTCCCACCCACTGCATGCATCACCCAGGACAGGATGGGCAGGCTATCCCAGACCCACTGCATGCTGAAGAGTCCCAGCATCACCCAGGACAGGATGGGCAGGCTATCCCAGACCCACTGCATGCTGAAGAGTCCCAGCATCACCCAGGACAGGATGGGCAGGCTATCCCAGACTCACCCAGGACAGGATGGGCAGGCTATCCCAGACTCACTGCATGCTGAAGAGTCCCAGCATCACCCAGGACAGGATGGGCAGGCTATCCCAGACCCACTGCATGCTGAAGAGTCCCAGCATCACCCAGGACAGGATGGGCAGGCTATCCCAGACTCACTGCATGCTGAAGAGTCCCAGCATCACCCAGGACAGGATGGGCAGGCTATCCCAGCATCACCCAGGACAGGATGGGCAGGCTATCCCAGCATCACCCAGGACAGGATGGGCAGGCTATCCCAGACCCACTGCATGCTGAAGAGTCCCAGCATCACCCAGGACAGGATGGGCAGGCTATCCCAGACCCACTGCATGCTGAAGAGTCCCAGCATCACCCAGGACAGGATGGGCAGGCTATCCCAGACTCACTGCATGCTGAAGAGTCCCAGCATCACCCAGGACAGGATGGGCAGGCTATCCCAGACCCACTGCATGCTGAAGAGTTCCAGCATCACCCAGGACAGGATGGGCAGGCTATCCCAGACCCACTGCATGCTGAAGAGTCCCAGCATCACCCAGGACAGGAAGGGCAGGCTATCCCAGACCCACTGCATGCTGAAGAGCCCCAGCATCACCCAGGACAGGATGGGCAGGCTATTCCAGACTCACTGCATGCTGATCAGAGCCCCAGCATCACCATCAGGACAGGATGGGCAGGCTATCCCAGACTCACTGCATGCTGAAGAGCCCCAGCATCACCCAGGACAGGAAGGGCAGGCTATCCCAGACCCACTGCATGCTGAAGAGCCCCAGCATCACCCAGGACAGGATGGGCAGGCTATCCCAGACCCACTGCATGCTGAAGAGCCCCAGCATCACCCAGGACAGGATGGGCAGGCTATCCCAGCAGCATGACAGGAGAGCCCCAGCATCACCCAGGACAGGATGGGCAGGCTATCCCAGACCCACTGCATGCTGAAGAGTCCCCAGCCATCGACACCTTGCTGCATCCCAGACCCACTGCATGCATTAAAGTTCCATCATCAGCCAGGATGGGCAGGCATTAAATCCCAGATGCTGCATTAAACTGCATGCATTAAATGTTGCATCACCCAGGCAGGATCTGTGCTGCATCAACTGTGCCATCATCTGAGTCCCTGCATCACCTGCAGGATCAGGCATCAGACTGCATCACTGTAATGCATCATCCTGTGCATCATCTGTACCCTGCTGCATCAACTGTGGTGCATTAAATCTGCTGCATCAGCCGTGCTGCATTAAATGTGCTGCATCAGCCATGCTGCATTAAATGTCTGCATCAGCCGTGCTGCATCAACTGTGCTGCATTAACTGTGCTGCATCAGCCGTGCTGCATCAAATGTGCTGCATCAGCCGTGCTGCATCAGCCGTGCTGCATTAAATGTTCTGCATCAACTGTGCTGCATCATCTGTGCTGCATCAGCCTGTGCTGCATCAAATGTGCTGCATCAGCTGTGCTGCATTAAATGTGCTGCATCAGCCGTGCTGCATCAGCTGTGCTGCATCAGCTGTGCTGCATCAACTGTGCTGCATCAGCCGTGCTGCATCAACTGTGCTGCATCATCTGTGCTGCATCATCTGTGCTGCACCAGCCGTGCTGCATTAACTGTGCTGCAGCCGTGCTGCATTAACTGTGCTGCATCAGCCGTGCTGCATTAAATGTGCTGCATCAGCTGTGCTGCATCAGCCGTGCTGCATTAAATGTGCTGCATTAAATGTGCTGCATCAACTGTGCTGCATCAGCCGTGCTGCATCAACTGTGCTGCATCAGCCGTGCTGCTTTAACTGTGCTGCATCAGCCATGCTGCATTAACTGTGCTGTATCAGCCGTGCTGCATTAACTGTGCTGCATCAGTCGTGCTGCATTAACTGTGCTGCATCAGCCGTGCTGCATCAACTGTGTTGTATCAGCCGTGCTGCATGAAATGTTCTGCATCAGCCGTGCTGCATTAAATGTGCTGCATCAGCCGTGCTGCATTAAATGTGCTGCATTAACTGTGTTGCATCAGCCGTGCTGCATTAAATGTGCTGCATTAACTGTGTTGTATTAGCCGTGCTGCATTAGCAAATGTGCTGCATTAACTGTGTTGTATTAGCCGTGCTGCATTAAATGTGCTGCATTAACTGTGTTGTATTAGCCGTGCTGCATTAAATGTGCTGCATCAGCTGTGCTACATTAACTGTGTTGTATTAGCTGTGCTGCATTAACTGTGCTGCATTAGCCATGCGGCATCAGTGGATACCCAGTACATCCATGGCCTTCACTTCAAGCCTGGAGTGCCACAGGCTGTGCTAGTTTTTCTTTTCACATTAAATCTCACAAACCAGTTCTGACACAATAAACCAAGTAAAGTGAGTTAACTGTACAAACTACTGTTTTAATTGGACATTAAGTGCTGGGTAACAACAAAAACCAGTACACTGTGGCCTCGGGGTAAGGAATTAATGATCATTGCTGTGATGGAGGACTATGTGGCAATAGATTAGGGCTGAACAACACAGGGTGGCAAGTTGTTATCCCTGTAGTTACCCAGACGATAAATTTGAACAAAAATAAAAACAAACCTCTCTGTACAGAAGCTCTTACTTTGTATGACCGTAAACTGCAGTATAGCACTGATGTGCCACCGTCTGAACCACAGTCACAGAATCCCATTTGTGTTGTTCTCAATAGAGGAACTGATTAACATGTATTTTTCAGCATTTTCAATATTTTTCAATAAAAAAATGAAAGCAGAAAATTTAAGTGAACAGGGATATTTAGTGGCCATCCAGTTTTTACATTATTTTGATTTCTTTTCGAAAACTAAGGCTGAACCCCATGATGATGTCAGAGCTGCCCGGTCAGCTGACAGCCAGTGGTGTTCATTCTGAAGTCATTACTCAGACCAAGGAAAATAAGTCATAATTTCTGGAGGCAGTTCTTTTCATGACTATGATACACCTTGTTTAAACTCGTCCCTGGTGTTAAAGCTCAGAGTAAAAGCAGATGAAAGGCAGGGTCTTTACATGCTGTATCACTGCTTTGATTCACAGACCCAGGACATAATCAGCAAGTCATCAACCAAACGACTGGGCTCCACTCCGTTATTTAAAATCAAATGCATCTGCATTTATTTAGTTTCTTATTGTTTTATTTTTTCTTTTTTGCATGCAGTAAAGGTTAGAGGAAGTGAGGGATGGCCTTTTTTCCCCCAAACAAGCATTTTATAATTCATCACCAGGTTGACAGATGAGTTGTGCTGTAGAATATTAGAAAATGTCTCAAATCTCATATATATGCTAATGGTATGCTGAGATTGGTCGGTAGTGTGGTGGAGTTTTTTAATCTGTCCTGACCAGTGAGGAAAGTGGAGGAGACAAGTCATTGCACTCAACAATTTATGATCAAACAACTGCATTGTAGAAAAAAAGCCCCACAAAGAATACGAAGGGCAAAGGAAAAGAGTAATTTCCTGTGTTAACACTCTTACAGAATCTTGGTTTTTTGACTGCACTGCACATCAAATTAGTTTCCTGTTGTCTTATGTATTTATGTATTCATTTTTGCCCATTTAGATTTATTGCATATTGCGTGCCGCACAGATGTGCATTAAAAATGAGATGGGAGCTGATTGGGATAAAATCTTGTTTTCCGTGTTGATAAACACCGTACATAAACATATTCCTGCGCACGGTTTATGCTCATCTATATTGTTCAAAGTCATTTGATTCAACCTCTTGGCAGATCAGTGTATTTTTATTTAGCATTTGCTTGTATGGTACACAATCATTAATGAATATTTTGACAGTTTATATGTTCTTTACAGGCAATATAACTCACATAATATATTCTATGGACTTACATCATTGATATCTGATATGAAGATGTTTATATCACAAATAGTTTGTCAATTATCTTCTTCCCACAGATTACATGGCATTTTAAAATCTTGAATTTTGTTTAATAATCTGCAATAGAGATCCTTTCTGATCTTGACATTCAGAATTCATTATCCAGCAGTCTTTTGTTGTGAGCAAATGTGCATTGTTAGATGTTTATAAATACGTGTATATGTATAAATAAACTTCATTCCGTGTGAGTGATACTCACAGCCAAGGTCATTGAATCACACTCTATAGATACTGACTCATATTTACCTTATCCTGTGATTTCTGATTATGGGTTAACTATACAGCAAATCTACTTTACCAGAAACATTAGATGGGTTTATCTAGTTTACTGAGAATAAGTAGTCGACCTTTATCTTGGGAGTTTGTAACTGTTGTTCTCTGGTGAAGCTCAGAATTTGGAATCCAGCCTTCAAACAATCCAGTACCCCGTTCCTCCATGGGAGATGTGGTTGTTTTTTTTTTTTTTTCTGTCTAAACCTGAGCACATTTATGCAAAACAGTACACTAAAAATGATAACATAATCACTCAGTGCAGATGATTCCCTGCTCTATTGGAGCCTGTGATGAAGTGTTAATAGCAGGATAGCAGGTGCTTTAGTTTTCATAAATTACACATGTCAAAGATAAAGCCTTTGTTTAGCATGGTGAAAATAAGGGCCCACATGGGTTACAGGGTCTCTCACTGGAGCTTATTCTGACACTGCAAAAGAATACCGTTATATCATGTATCACAACAATCGTCTTATTATCGAGGCTCATATTGCACTTTCATCGTAATACAAACAGACGCATGTGTGCAAATATGACATTAAACACTTTGCAGGGTTTTTGTGGGCAAATAATCATTCAGCTGCACTTGTTGTAACTGGAGAGTCGGAGGTGAAAAAGAGCAGGAGAGCGGTGTCCTGTGTTTGATATGCAGCTCAAAGTGGATCACGAGAAGCCCACTCAGAGCATACCTTTTTTAAATGCTGGAAATGTAAAATGTGGCTCCGAACAGTTAGACAGTAATTAAACAGTAATTAGATAGTAATCACAATCTGAATATTCATATATTATGAAAAGGATCCAGACTTGGCCTTGTGGGTAGTATTGGACACGTTATCTTAGGCGGTGTCACTGAAGTCTGGTTGTCAGGTTTTTTTTTTTTTTAATGATTGCTGACATTTAACTGATTTTATCTGTTTTCGTAATACTTCCTGTCCGCACCCAGCTGCAGTGTGGACCAGATCACTTAAACCTTTTCTAAATGTATGGTAAGGGTTTGAGATGATGTTTTTGACCTAGTCCTGACCCCACAGTTATACACATGAATAACCAGGTAATAAGTGATAAAGCATAATTTTCACAGAAACTTGTGGGTGCTAACTGCTCTGCTGTTGCAGATGCTCTGACAGTTGTTCACTTGCTGTATATGAGCACATGGTGTATGAGGTATAGTTCATAAACTTACCCTTTGAAGTGATTTTCAGTAACTGATGTATAATTTTGGTCAGGATTTGTGTTGTCAAGACCAAACGATCACCAAGAAGTCCTCCTCTGCTCCCAAAGTTGGTTTGTGTTTTCAATAGCGGAGCTATCTGGCTGTAAATTTAACTGCAAAGTTCTGGAGACTTAGAGATGCATTTAAATATATACATGAACATCATGAATTCATCTTTCAATAGTGATGATTTTCATAAAGATAATGTGACACTTCTTAATATATGCTTTTTAGTTTTTACTTGCTGTGTTAAATAATATTGGAGTGTTCTCACATAGATTACATGTGTAATTCCTTCCCGGCATTTAATGTGCTTCCGTTATTTGTTTTGTGTCTGTCTCACACATGAAAGTCATTGTTGTTCAGAAACATATATCATGCTCTATACAGTGAGAATAAAAGGAACTTTGCTTTATCACTTGCATTTTAATATTACTCTCAGTCAAGCAGATTAATTACACTGAAGCTGACTGCTGTACATCTAAATTTCATTTCAGCAGCGTAGTCCCAGGAGTCCTCCTTTTAATTAGTAGCAGAGCAGCGTGGGAGGGCCCCTGTCCCGCAGCACCAATGTACCATGTAGATAAAGCCCCTATCATTGTGCAATACATCAAAAAAAGAGAAATATTTATTTTCCATCCAAGCCCCACTAACTCCAGCAATGGCGCACAGGGAAGGGTTAAATCCCCAAGCAGTGGCTCCTAGGCTGGGGGGAAAAAAATCCGTTCCAGCCCCGTAGGGGAACCATAAATACCCCGTTTAAAGTTTCATGTAGTGCTCCTATAAACCTGTTTAGGTACAACCAACAACTAGATAAACACCTTCTTAGAGACATTATGAGAAAATCAAATTGAATATAGTTGCATTTTTTGCCTTTGCTCTCAGGGAGTAGGGATTAAGGAAATATTTGTGTATTATGATATGGATGCTGAGAATCCTGCCAGGCTTCCCCCAGATTAAGGCAGGTTATTTTCTACAAGGGCCATTTCCTGCTTTTTTAAAACCCTTGCTGCTTACCATTGCTTCTACGAAGACCCATGACCCCATATTTCTCCCAAGATTAATGGAACTGCAAATAAAATTAGTGAACAGGCAGATTTCAAGCCATTCTCATTTTATCTAACCTGGACATCTGTTTATCCTTTATCCTTTCTTTTGGATAGTATAATTTAATTGCATTTTAATTTTCTTCTTTTTTTGCCTGTTTGCACACATTTTGGCGTCTTTACACTATTTCCATAATAATAATAATCATAATTAAATATATGTAATTGATAAATATGACATTGTATGCAAATAAAATTATTGTAACACACTGACAAACATCAGTACAAAGATTTTGACATCCCAATCTACACACACGTACGCACCCACCCCTCTCAGACACACAACCCTCACATACACACAGATATTATATAACTCGGACAGTACCACACTCATACACAATATCTGACTATATTGCGTAATATTGTACAATCTGGAAACTGATATAATGTATTTATAACATAACTTTATATAAAATATGTCATTAATATACATGATATATTATTCATATATATTTTATATATTGTGTGCAGTGATGTACCATGTGCTTGAATGTATTATGTATGCCATCATATACCACGTACTCTATATTATGTGTTTTAAATGTATACATTTTTTTTTTTTTTTTTTTCTTCTTTGGGGATATCTTTTCCTCCTGCGTTTCCTGCAGCCCTGCCTTTGAGTAACTGACACACTGACAGAAAATTATTACACGTCATTACACTTCCTAAATCACAATTTACCCAGCCTCTGCAAATTATTCTCCAGTGAGCATGAGGGGTAATGGAAACTGTCTTCTCCACTTACGTCCCGCGCTCACGTCCTCTGTCAGCTCCTCCAATCGTCTGTCCTCTGCCAGCGAGTAGCTTCCGCCTTTTTTCCATATTAAAGGCATCAAATTGACATTGTTTATCTGTAAATTGGACATTAGAGGTAACCCGAGCTGGAGGGCTTACATTAGATCTATGCTCCATGCTAAGGTGGGTTTGTTTATTTCATTATCCGTTTGTTAATATGCATAACAAACACTGTAGGCACATTTAATGCTACACAAAGAATAGGAGGGGAAAAGACTATTTCATCATATATCTAGTTTATGGATGTTCTTATTTGTCTGTTTGAAAATGTTTTTATAGCATTGATTTTTTTATAGCACCTTGAATCAAAAATACTTGCAATATCAATCTCATTTCCTTAAATTTAGCAGCATTTTGTTTCATATTTTCCAGCCTGGGATTTTGAGTATTAGTTACATGCAGAAAGGAAATGAAGGGTAGCTGGGGTGTACTGTACCTGGGGATGGCACCCTAACCTTTATTAAATGCCAGCCACTAGGTTATCATCAAGAGCTTTCATCAAAAGATGGGATTATGTAAATTATACATTAAAAAGACTCCACCTGACTCCACTCCCAATACTCCCATAAGACGGCTGCCCATACGCTAACAGATCCACCACCCATATTTAACTTCTGAGTCTAAGCCATATTTATATAGTATTAAAAATAATATTAGACTTTCTCCAAAAATAAACCCATACAGATATAGTGAAATGCATTAAAGACCCGTCATCATAACAGTCAAATCGGCAAATCTGCTAAATCAAATCTTCAGTAGGAGTTCCTGGCAACCAGCATAGACACATGTGAGCTGGTAGTTTACAAGTGCAAATAATATACGTAATATTACATATAGTGGTTTGAAATGACAAAAGGAAATAACGTGTACTTTACAGAAACAAAGCTGTTAACCTGAAAGTAGGATAGAGGGATTTGAGGGAAGAGGAATATTAAAAATAGCATTCTAAAGGCCCGTGGTGTGTGTCTCGCAGGAGTAGGTAGGGTCCACTGTCATCCTTTATGCTGCAGTCTGCTATTCGCCCTCATGTGCAAATATGTAAATATTATGTATCTTTATTCAAAACTTTTTATTATGTTTTGATGGCTTTGACTGTAGACAAGAAAGATACTTAGGATCTATACTTACTGTCTACATGTTAAATACCATTTTGTTCAAAAAAAGATTAGTAAAGTTTATGACAGTATGTGAGAAATTTGATATTCCCTTTGATATATGAAGAGAAATTTCTTACAATTTCCTAAATATTACATCCATAAGTAAATATGTCATTTGAGTTATCTCCATGAAAGAGTGACCTCAATAGGGCATATCACTGCTGTATAACATAAACGGATGTACATACAGTTTTAGTGGGAAGTATTCCCTCACAAGCGTGATGGACAAAAATCTCTCAGATTGAGAATCCTTTGCTGTAAGACAAAATAAGAATTTAGCTAACAAAACATATTTGGTCCAACACAACAAGTGAGTGGTACAAAAATGTTTTTATTTTGATGAACTTTGCACTGGCTGTAATTTCTTCTTGTAAATGCAACAACATTTTTTTATTTCAACATTTAAACACATATCAGTACGTTCACCTACACATATACTTTAGCAACATTTTAGCACCGGCACAGACCATAAATCAAGGTAAAGTCAAGTACAATGTAGCCTCTCAAAGCTGTGTGACCTCTTGCATGTCACCCATGTCCCATCATAGTTAATGTGACACATTTATGCTTGTGGCAAAATTTGTATTGTTTTCCTGCAGGGTAGGTAAAAACATGAAATACTGAATTTAGAATCTTAATAGCTGTAGTTATATCATGTCTACTACCTCTTCTAATAAAAAAAAAATAATTTCAATTAGAACATCTGAGCTGACAGACATTTTTACAAACACCAGAATCAAGATGTTTTTTTTTTTTTTTTTTTTTATTCTGGTGCTACAGTAAATACAAGTCACAGCTTGTATTACTTGTGTCTTCCTACAAATGGAAAAATCCCTGCTGAGTATTTTTTTTTTCTTTCAGGTTCCTCTTTTCAGGTAGAGTCAACCCCCAATCCCCTAGAACCTTCTGAACAGACGAGCCCCGTAGCTGGAGGTTTGCTCCAGCACCGCAGTAACTACATCTTAAAGACATTTGTCTTGGTTTTGTCTGAAATAATTTGGGGGAGTAAGTGACTGAGAGAATGGGCCCGTCTGGCATTGAGGGCCTTGGTGTAAAGAGGGCTGGGATTTGGATGGCCCCCTCTCCATCTTCTTCTTTTCCCTCACCCATACGTTATTTAACATTCTGCCGCTCCCCCTGCCTTCTCCATTATACCTCTGTGGGAGAATGATGATGAATCGTCTGACTAGAGGAAGAAAAATATATCAAGTGTGGGTCTGGGGATTGGTTAAGTACTTCTGCAGTGCGTTGACCTCATAATCGCTCTCAGCCAGTTGGCCTCCTTGATTTATAAACTGGGCGGTGATTAATGCTCTTTTAAGTGGACAAGGCAGGCCAAAGACGTGCAGATCAGACCACTCAAACATGACCACCACTTGTAGGGTGGGAGAGTAGCAGCCGCCACATTTGGGTAATTGTAGCCGCCTCTGAGTCCGCTCAGAGTCAACTCTTCAGGCTATAAATCAACAGTGCTGCCCTCAGTTTGACACTAATTTTTGCCTGTCCTAAGCCTCCCAGGTCACTGATTAGTGGTAGGGTTTTTCAGGGCGTCTTGTTGTCGTTTCAGTTCACAGGGTCCCCCCGCTGGTCTTGAACCTCCGAGACGAGGTCCCTGCATGGGGGGGTTGGGGGTCTGTGGCCTGCAAGCACCCCAGAGTCACGCCTAAACATCAGAAATGATGTTCTCATTAGCGCCACTTAGACTTAAAGGAGCTGCCATTGTTTTTTTTTTTTTCTTTCTTTCCATAGAAGAGGCGTACTCTCACCAGGAGAGCACTATCCTTATTTAACTGAAAAATACTGTACGCGTCTTGAGTCACAAGTAAAGTCATTCAGGAAAGGGACTGTTTTTTGGTCATGGGTCAGATCTCTTCAGGCACAAAGGGGGTTTGCTTTTTGGACAGAAAGTCTCAGGGTTTATTACAGTGATGCAATTCTAGGATCATTTGAATATACATACACTGGCAAGCCTTGCTTAACCCTTTATCTCCAGCTGCTTTCATCTTAACGAATAAGCTTTTAAATATCAATCATGTACGTGTCTGGCCTGTCTTTGCAGACAGTTAAAGCAGTAGCTGGTTAATCACAGGTACTCCACTCCACTCACCATGTGAACAAACCAATGGTGTAATAATGTGAGGAGCTTCAGGAGATCAGAGTAATGTTTTCAAGCCTCACTATTATCTGATAAGAGTGAGAATCGCCTTAAAGTATGCCTTTTATATAGATATTACCACGTTTTATTTTTATCATTTTTACCGTATACTCGAACACGTGACCTTCATATGTCGTACATATGTACTTTTGTGAGATCTTATTTTCTGTCAAATAAGTCCAATTTTTTGTAATGTTACTTTCACACTTCCCTCACTTCCTGTTTTCCAAAACAAAAGCAAAACCTACATGTGATATTTAATAAAACTGATTTCCATTTCCCCTTTAAAAAAACACAAATCCTTTTGCGCAGAAATGATTATTTCTATTTAGGAAATACAATTGAGACATTTTATATGTGTATGTTTTCAGGTTCCACTGACGGCGTAAATCAGTTTTGTGATAGAGTAATTGTGCTTTTATTGTTCTCGGGGGACACAGAATGGCTGTTCTCTCTCTTTGAAAAGAATCTTCTCTCACCTGCGGGAAGGCGGCGTGCTCTGTGTGAGGGAGGGAAGTGAAGGCTTTACAGCTCAGTGGAAATGGCAGTGTCAATTAAATATCACTTTCAATTTCCCTGTTTTATGATCCTGCCGCTACTAAGCACCAATAATTCCAGCCCTCCTACCTTGTCATGAAGAAGATTGATTACGCTTGTCTTCCCCGATATTGAGACATTTACATGAAAATAAGAAAACAACCTTTTGTTTGCATGGCAGCGAATCAAGGGACGCGGTCCCAATCTGATTCGGCCGCAATACCAGCAGAGATAAGAATCTCACTGTTCACAAATCGACACGGCTGCCTGCTTTTGGAGCTTCCACATCCCATAAAGTGACTTATGCATAACAATTTTTAGTGACCCACCAGAAAAAAAAAAACAGGCTCATAGCTACCATTATATAACACATGAAAATTGAAATGTACTTTAATATAATGTGCAGTTGAATTTATATGCAGTCGGTATTGACAATTCCAAACTATTTCCTTGATTTTAGAGCGTTCTAGTTCTTTCCATTCCTGTAATCTTATACTAAGCACCTTTCTATTATTTTAATCAAAGACGACTACTGCATATGTTTATGAAGTGTCTTTCCCTGAATCATTTATAGGGTTTATACCTCTTGTCCAATATCAACTTAAAAGTACAAGCATGAATGCAAGTAGAACTCCAGAAAATATTGGTTGGTTGAAAGGAGATGATAGGTTGTCTGGACATAAAAATAACTTTGTTGGTAGGAACGCTCATCTCGATACATAATGTAAAAACACATGAACACATCCCCAGACTGTTTCAAGACATAGCATGCTTCAGCGTGTCCAGATTTTAATACTAATATCTCAGGATGTGCGGCAATACAAGGCATTATATGGAAGCTTGTGCCACTGTAGGGGAGTCAAAATGACTTTACACCTCAGGAAACTTGTAGAATTGGACCGCAGTGAAGCGTTCTCAGTGGAACATGGGAGATGATAGGAACTGCGTCTTTAAAAACACCACCACATTGCTCTCCCTAGGCCTACACCTTGTCCCTCCACAGGACAATTTCAGAGGTGATTGGTGGCATCCTTCCATTTTTCAGGCCTCCTTTAAATTTGACATTGTAGTGCACCAACCTTTATAGGACCAGGTAGTGAAAAATGCTTTTGTGTGATTTTATTTTATCATAATTAAATGCAAATGTTTTCTTCCCATGCATTGTTTTACTTCTGCAATCACCAGAATTACCTAGGACTTGATGAAATCAAAAACACTTAAAGTCACTGTCAGGGCATATTCGATTTAATCAATGCACTTTACAAAACAACATATTTCTTTGAGTATTTCTTATTTTAATGGAGGCAAGCTAGCTTAAACTTGGAATGTGTTCATTGTAAAAAAGGGAAATGTATGTCCTTAATCAGACAAAGGGGAAAACCTGAATCCAGTCCTGACTGAAAACCTGATCCACAGCCTCCAAAGGGCTCCTTTATTGCCGGATATATTTCATAAATATGAATAAAATAAATCAAAAGAATGGTCAAATAGAAGTGTTTTCCTTCCACAGCTAAGGAAACGTGTGAGACATATGCGGCTAATTAATTTAGCGTGGCTCAGTCTGCTTGGTTATGACAAATATAATCAGATTTGTTTTTAATAAAGAATGGCTGATGGGACTAAATGGCTGTGTGAAACCTCACTGTTACAGACCCCTAACAGAGCAGCTAAACACTATTACAGACCCCTAACAGAGCAGCTCATCACTGTTACAGACCCCTAACAGAGCAGCTCATCACTGTTACAGACCCCTAACAGAGCAGCTCATCACTGTTACAGACCCCTAACAGAGCAGCTCGTCACTGTTACAGACCCCTAACAGAGCAGCTCAT
Organism: Albula goreensis; assembly: GCA_022829145.1. NCBI lineage: Eukaryota > Metazoa > Chordata > Actinopteri > Albuliformes > Albulidae > Albula > Albula goreensis. The sequence continues at coordinate 749,509 of CM040750.1, read as the reverse complement.
CACTGTTACAGACCCCTAACAGAGCAGCTCATCACTGTTACAGACCTCTAAAAGAGCAGCTCTTATCTGTTACAGACCCCTAACAGAGCAGCTCTTCTCTGTTACAGACCCCTAACAGAGCAGCTCGTCACAGTTACAGACCCCTAACAGAGCAGCTCGTCACTGTTACAGACCCCTAACAGAGCAGCTCATTACGGTTACAGACCTCTAACAGAGCAGCTCGTCACTGTTACAGACCCCTAACAGAGCAGCTCATCACTGTTACAGACCCCGAACAGAGCAGCTCATCACTGTCACAGACATGTAACGGAGCAGCTCATCACTATTACAGACCTCTAAAAGAGCAGCTCATTACGGTTACAGACCTCTAAAAGAGCAGCTCTTCTCATCACTGTCAAACTGAGCAGCTCATCACTGTTACAGATGTCTAACAGAGCAGCTCAGCACTGTTACAGACCCCTAACAGAGCAGCTCATCACTGTTACAGACCTATAACAGAGCAGCTCGTCACTGTTACAGACCTCTTCTCACTGTTACAGACCCCTAACAGAGCAGCTCGTCACTGTTACAGACCTCTAACAGAGCAGCTCATCACTGTTACAGACCTCTAACAGAGCAGCTCTTCTCTGTTACAGACCCCTAACAGAGCAGCTCATCACTGTTACAGACCCCTAACAGAGCAGCTCATCACTGTTACAGACCTCTAACAGAGCAGCTCATCACTGTTACAGACCTCTAACAGAGCAGCTCTTCTCTGTTACAGACCCCTAACAGAGCAGCTCATCACTGTTACAGACCCCTAACAGAGCAGCTCATTACGGTTACAGACCTCTAAAAGAGCAGCTCTTCTCTGTTTCAGACCTCTAACGAGCAGCTCATCATTGTTACAGAGGTCAAACAGAGCAGCTCATCACTGTTACAGACATCTAACAGAGCAGCTCGTCACTGTTACAGACCCCGAACAGAGCAGCTCATCACTGTCACAGACATCTAACGGAGCAGCTCATCACTATTACAGACCTCTAAAAGAGCAGCTCTTCTCTGTTTCAGACCTCAAACAGAGCAGCTCATCACTGTTACAGATGTCAAACAGAGCAGCTCAGCACTGTTACAGACCCTAACAGAGCAGCTCATCACTGTTACAGACCTCCAAAAGAGCAGCTCATCATTGTTACAGACCCCTAACAGAGCAGCTCAACTGTCAGGCAGAGATATGTCAGTATATAATACAGGTTGGTACTTTGAGTATTTTTCAAGTAAGCAAACTACTCCTCAACAGCTAAATACTCCTTAACACAGGTTTCATATCAATATGATTTACCACCATATAACCCGAAGAAACTACAGTACCTCTACAGTCAGAAAATAACATGCAGACTGACTGCAGTTTAAAATATTGCTAATTGAACAAGATTTACAGTAAATATGAACTGTCTAATTTACTGAACTGGCTAAATATCTTTATAGAACTGTCTTTTGAATTAAACAATTATCTTTACATCATTCAGTGATTACTAAGGTTATTGCTCATATATTTTTGAGTATTTGGGTACAGTACTATACTGGGGAAATCCATTGGCCTAGATTCAACTCATGTTTTTCTTGTTTTCCTCTCTTTCTGTACTTAGTATGAATTTTTCAAGTTTAAGAATGTGGATTTAAAATGCTCTCAAATTTACAAACACGTTGTGTTAATCGGAGCTGTAATCATGTAATTCAGCAGGTTAGGTAAGAGAACCCAAGAAAGGGGACACTTTGGCTTTCCTGCTTGACGCCACCACAATAAACACCTGAAATTTGTATGCACAGATTTTGTTTATGGAGACAGGATGGTGACACCATCTTAGCTCTACCTACTGAGCCCTTCAGGAGCTGTTTTTCCATTAGCCCCAAAGTTTGTGTAAAATGGAGTGGATGGAGGGTCGGCGCTGACAGTGGCCATCTGATAGGAACAGAGGAATTTCTCAAAAAGAGGAGAGCGCAGATAGTCCGTGCATATATGGTAAACAGTGGAGATTAGCTGGTCCGTATCTGCCTGCTGTACCTAAAACTCCTTTGTGCAATCACAAAGAGGAAGGCATGGGGAGAGGCTAGTTTGTTTACACAAAGCGAAGAGTATCAATGTCCAATAATTCCTCTCTCCCATGGTCTGTGCTTAAGCGGGCCCCGAACAGCAGAGAGACAAATAAGCTGTTCCATATCAGCCTTTGAACACGGCTGTATTGTGTGGCTCTGTGTGTGTGCGGTGATAAGCCAGACACTAATACCGTACGTAAGACACTAACAAACAAACAGTGTTTAAAGTGGCTGAAAGGAGGCGCTGATGCATAAGCAACAGCGCAGCTTCAGCAGCTTAATCTTCTGTTATTTCACATTCTTATTTCAGATTAGGCTCTAAATGGGCTCGCCATATAAGGGAGATTAAAACAGCGCTTTCATTCCATTTTCTTGGAATGTTCAGCCCATAAAAAAGTCACACATTTTGGTGGGGGGTGGAAACGCGATCTGAAACGTCATGTTTGTGTGTCGTCGGTGGAATCTCTGTGGGAACGTGGCTGCATCCACATCTCTTCCCCAAAAACGCGCGTTTCACTTGTGTCTCGTTTGAGGTGAAATGTTTTCTGCGCGATGCGGTCACTCTGCGCACGCACCGCGAGATCCTGTAAACGAGAGGCGGAATGGCGAAGACAACAGCGTTAATGTGAGCCGGACATCGAGGAAACAGTGGGGATTAAATTTTGACTGTAATTGGGTCTTGTATGCATGAAGATTTAACACTTGACATACTGAGAGAGTGTCACTTAACTTGGCAACTAGAGGGCAGCCATGTTTATCTGTTTCTATGGAGAGGAGGCGTAAGAAAGCCCTGGGGCTGAATCACATGGGCTATTCTCAGATGTCAAGTACAATTATGAATCTTCATTTTTCTCTTAATATATGATTTCTAATCATTTTTATCTCTGTAATATTGTGACACTTTAAACTGCAGTGGCATGTGTTCATGTATTAAATACATGAAATAAACATTTTAAATGTTTAATTTAAACAGACACACGCTGTGCTTCCTAGCCTTTCCTGTGTGATTCCTTATCCCCAGCCTCCGACGAATCTTAAGAAACATTTTCCAGATACCTTGTTTATGACTGAGAGAGGCACCGCAACGCAGTCTCTTGTCCAGAATCCGCATTCCTCTGGTCAGACCTGGCTTACAACAGCGAGGCAAACACTGAAGGCATGTGTTAAAATGTATTAGGGCATTGTGCCTGCGCAGAATGCACAGAAGAAAGAACATTGTTCTACCAGGGAGCGATTCATCAGCTTTTTCCCAGAGACTCTTGTGTCAGGTTTTCATGGGCTCTGTTTGGTTTTCAAATGCTCATTTTTTTCTCCTCCCCCCTCCTCTCAGCGCAGCTATAGTGTCCAAACTTGTCTACATTTACTTCTCGTGTTTTTGTGCACGGTGGATGTCCTTTAAAAAGAGTATCTCAAATAAGTCTTTATTCTTGTTTTGTTGGCGCTTTTTCTGTGTTTTCATGAACTCTGGCCCCGGCCATGGCAACAGCAAGAAAAATGTTAACGGTGATTGACAGGATTAGAAAAAGCCCCCATCCCTATACGCATTTCAAACACTTTGGGAACAATGGCGTTTGGTGTGATTGAATTAATGAGGTATCGCGGACTGTCAAAAGAGCACACATACTTTACATAAACCTGATTATCTTTGCATGGCAGAAATTGAAGGGGGGAAAAGAGGGAAGTGGGGGTTTCACTGGGCACCTCCAAAGGCCCCATCAAGCATGGCCCGTGGCTTAGAGAGTAGTGCTGTTCTGGGTGAGCTGTCTCACCCTCTCTTTCCTTCTTTTCTCTCTCCTCTCTCTCTCTCTCTCTCTCTCTCTCTCTCTCTTCCTCTCTCTCACCCCCTTTCTCTCACCCGCTCTCTCTCTCCCTGTCTCTCTCTCCCTCTCTCTCCCTGTCTCTTTCACCCTTTCTCTCCCTCTCTCTCTCTCCCTGTCTCTCCCCCTCTCTCTCTCTCTCTCTCTCTCTCCCTGTCTCTCTCTCACACCCTGTCTTCTCTCCCCTCTCTCTCTCCCTCTCTCCACCTCCCTCCTGCTATGCATACAGGGCATTCGTAGATCTATTCAGTGGACTGTAGGGGGGAGCCCCAAAACAACACCACCACATCCTGGAAAGACATTCTGCCAGTTCTGCATTGTCCCCCTCGTACCGGGCCTCTATTTCATCACCGTGACCCTGAGCAGGGCCTGCTCAGCCTTTCCCTAAACCCAGTTAGTGACACAGCCGGACAGCACCAGCGCCATGGGTCCCCTGTGCTCCGGCCGCCATTGAGGCAGAGAAAAGGGGAGCAGGGGTTTGGGGGAGGGGGCGGGTGGCAGCTCGCAGAGACACTGTGAAATGCTCAGCAGATCAGCGAGCGAGAGCCCTACTGCTGAAACGTGAGCTAATTCTCCATTTAATCCCTTTACAGTTCTTTCCTTCTCTTTCTTTCTCCTCCTTTCTTTCTTTCTGAAAGCATCAGCAGAAGTTCTCCAACAGCACCTAGTGTGGCTAAAGAGTTGTTAAGAGCTGACTGTGTGGGTTGTTTTTTTTTTTTTTTTTTTTTTAAGATTCTTAAGAGACGTCTGATTTCTGGGCTGTCAAAAGTCATCTTTGTTCCCCCTCTCTGCCAATGACAAGCAGAGGATTAGAGAGGGGGCGTGGCCATGCCTTGCAGTAGGTGGGCTTTGTCTATTGCAATTATCAAGGAACAGCAGTCAAACAATCATCATCATTTTTTCCTTTCCATGCCATATAGAGATACTAGTAGAACCCAGTTTAATTTATTGCTGAGTGTGTACGTGTAGAGCATAATAAATTAATTTTCCTGCTGTGATCTTATTTAACGGTTCATAAATTGGAAATGCATCACGTCATGAAGATTAAAGGAGCTAAAGCAAAGAATAAAAGTGCTAGTGAGGGGGAAAAAACTGTTTTGTTGGCCTGACACTAGAATCACATACACCACAAAGAATGTTCTCCCCTTTCCCCTTTTTCAGCAGCTCATACACTGAGCCCCATCCCTGTGTTTAACTGCACCTCTTGTGCTGCTGTGTGCCTGTAGCCTGTACTGGCCTGCGTACGAGTAAAAACACAGCTGAGCTCACCTGAAAGCCTCTTTGTGGACTTGCACTGAGGACGCCTGACTCAAGCTGGGCAGGCGCTGTTGAAAAGAAGGCTTCTCAAAGGGGCTAATCATATTTTTAGCGGCTTCTCTCTCTATTAGCTTTCTTAAGCCTCTCAGTGAGTTAGCTGTTGATAAATACTGCCTCTCTCTGCACATTTTTTAATTCCACACAGCTGTCATTCAGCTTATTACTGTATATTAAATATTCATTCAAACACAACTGCCTGCTAACTGGAATTGCTGATAGAGATTTAGTTGCTGGAAACATACTTATTCATCATAGATTCTGAAGGGAAAAACAGATAAACAGCCATAAGAGGAGATCATAGGGGTTTGTAGAAGAGATACATTTACGAAACAGTACGACATGTTTTCTGTTAATAAACCAGACTTTGTGCCTAGAAATGTTACATATCGATACCAGTAAAGCTGAAAATGAAAATTTTATGTATGTATATACACATTTCTGCACATCAAAACTTTGATTGTGGATATGTGCCATACTAATCTTGGAATTCTCTAAGTGCATGTATTTAAGAATGTTAATTTTCAGATGTGTGTCCTCAGTCCTGTGCCCTGCCCATATTCAGCATGCCCATTCATTATTTGAGCTGGCTTATGTTCAGCCAGCATCTCAATATAATCATGTGAAATGGTGTAAAGGATGAGTTTGTCTGTGTGGGTGCGTGTTGTGTGTAGGTGTGTGTGATGTGTGTTGGGGAGGGTGTGTGTAGTGTGTTGTGGAAAGGAGTGGGGAGTGGGTGTGTGTGTGTGTGTGTGGGAAGGTGTGTGGTGTGTGTGGGTGAGTGTGTTGGGGAAGGTGTGTGGTGTATGTTGGGGGTGGGTGTGTGTAGTGTGTTGTGGCAGGGTGTGTGTGGTGTGTGTTGGGGGGGTGTGTGTGTGTGTGTTGAGTGTGTTTTGTGGGTGGATGTGTGTGGTTTGTGTTGGTGAAGTGTGTGGTGTGTGTTGGGGTGTGTGTGTGTCGTGTGTGTTGAGGTTGGGTGTGTGGGTGCATGTAGTGTGTTTTGTGGGTGGATATGTGTGGTTTGTGTTGGTGAAGTGTGTGGTGTGTGTTGGGGTGGGTGCATGTAGTGTGTTTTGTGGGTGGATGTGTGTGGTTTGTGTTGGTGATTTGTGTGGTGTGTGTTGGTGGTGTGTGTCGTGTGTGTTGAGGTTGGGTGTGTGGGTGCATGTAGTGTGTTTTGTGGGTGGATATGTGTGGTTTGTGTTGGTGATTTGTGTGGTGTTTGTTGGTGGTGTGTGTCGTGTGTGTTGAGGTTGGGTGTGTGGGTGTGTGTGTGTGTATGCAGTGTGTTTTGTGGGTGGATATGTGTGGTTTGTGTTGGTGAGGTGTGTGGTGTGTGTTGGGGGTGGGTGTAAAGGGTTGGGGTTTAGTGAGGACAGGGTTCCTTTTTACACTGGTGTTGGTTGTAGTAAATAAAATTAAAGAAAGACCTCTTGACTTTTATTGTTGTTCGGACTAATTGTGATTCACCAGACCAGACCTTTTGTGCCACTGAATGCTTCATCTGCAGTTTGCATGGGCAGATACATTAATGTCTGCTAGATCCTTTCATTAGAATGCTATTAGTCATCACAGATTGATCAATATATCATGTATAGAACATCCTGAATGTGGATGTTGGTCCCATTGTGGGCAGAGAGATAATGACTTCTTTATTCAAACCAGCTTGTAGGAACAAGGAGATAAAGCAAGCGGGGACAGAATTATAGCACATGACCAGGAAAGCATCTCTGAGATTCTAAGAGGAGAACTAACCAGGAAAGGAAGGCCTTTGCAGATAAAACAAGGGCAGCTTGTGTAAATCCAAACACTACGATCAGAACCTCTTCAGTGACAAAACGGAAAAAGGTCTGTTTATCATTGAAGCTGAGGTTCACAGTGGACATTAATCTCCAAGCTTTACGATTTTTTCATATACTTCCGACATTCATTGTGAGTGTTTGCATGTGTTTGAGCAGACATGCGTATATTAGTGCTTATCTAGATGCACAAATACACAAAAAAATACAAAAGTATCAAAATGAGCATTTCATGGGCATGTTCGAATATCAATATCAAATAATAACACATTTTCTGTGCATTATTACATATTATTGGATGTATGATTAGCATTGTTGTTTAAAGCTTGTCCTTTGTATGTGTTTAAAAAGATGGTACATGTCTAAAATGTTGGTGCACAAAGGGTGGCACTAGGGTAGCACAGAGGACAGACATGAAATTATGAATATTTAATTGTATTTATGATAAAGATTTTAAATGCATATGATTCTTGCATGACTAGTTGCTCAGGCTTCAGTCAGAAAGTTTCAGTGACACATCCATCAGTAATCACAGGGGTGTAGCCAGAAATATATTGTGTTGCATGTTATTGACCAAAGAGTTTATATATGACCAGAAATTGGTCACAGACGTTTTGTTACAGTTGAGCTGGGGATCGTTCATGTCATGTTTAAGCAAAAGCTCACAGCTTTCTTAAACCTTTCTGACCCATCGTAGATGCAGTAACACATGGGATGGCTTATGACGCTTGGGATTCATGTCCTCCATTTCAGTGCCTTAACTCATGGAATGCTGATAATGTGAACATCAATTACTGTAATCTGAAAACCTTGAGAAACAAGAACACCACATTTATGGTTTGCTTGCAAGCTTACAACTTAGTGTATAATAAATTGAGGATTTAAATCTTTAAGTTTAGTGTAACCTATTTTCCAAAATAAATTAAATTTATTGAGCTGAACCCCATCATACAATTTACATTCTCAATTCTTAACAGAAGATTGAGAAAATCACATTTTGTGACTTAAAACCACCTGTACTTGCACTTTAAGTTTTGATATTATACATTGCCAATGTCAACTCAAAAATATCTGTGTTTTTAGATCTCCAACTTTGAATTTGAACCATCTGTCAGAAGCCCAGGTAAGATACCAGTATTCTACAATACCACCTTCATATTTTAATGGCATAGCTGGCAAGTGCAGGGTAATGGATGAGAATGAAACAATGTTAATAAGGCATGGATGGGGTTTGAACCCATAATCTTTGGGGTTTGAACCCATGATCTTTGGTTTGCGAGACCTTTATGTGGCCTTACCACTTGGCCACCATGCCTGTTTTTCTTTTACACTGATTTGCAATTATCACAGATGTTAGTTGGATAACTATTAACAGAATAAGATGGCCTATTTCATAGGAACAAACCAGGTTAATTAAGGACAGCAAGATGTACCGGCTATGTTTTTTTGTTTTGTTTTTTTATTACGATTTTTTTATTTTATTTTATAACTGGTCAGCCTCTCTGGAAGTTGTATGGATTTATCCAACATTAATGTCAACCTCATGACCTTACAGTACTGTGAGCTTGTGGAGTAAAACTAATATTTTTACTGATAACCTGACAAATCCATGAAGATACATATGAAAAAGAACAAAACTAAGACTAATAGAATGATGTTTACAGTACGCATTAACTGTGGAAAACAGACTTGCACCTGTAGGCATTACTGTTGTTGTACTTTCAAGTCTACTGAGGAACAGAACATAAACCCATATAGGAGAAATGTCATTCTTTCATGGTGTTTCTTGATATTTACAGTGATACTGCGCTTGCTCCGTGATGTAAATGTTACACTCGACAGTATTTGCCTTTAAAACAAACTAACATGGAGGCTGTAGGCCTGAAGATCGAAGGTCTCACATGTATATATTTGTCCTTATGTGTTTTTCCTCACTGGGATTTGACCTTTAAAATATGGCAGAAAACGATGTTCTCAAAGAGCTTCCTGTTTGGCCTTCACCGAGGGAGTTTCCCTTATGATTTAGACCTCATGCCTGTATGTTTCATTCCCCTTTCCCCTCCATCTCTCATCTCTGCTAACACTCCAGGTGAATCCACTCACACTCAGTCAGAGTTTAAATGAGCACTTAATGTAATATCCCGCTGGCTCGATGGGGGAAGCAACATAACACAGTCCACCTTCTTTCATTACAACTGTTTTCTCCATTTTTGTTTGAGAATTGATTTTCTGAATGTAGAATGCAAAATTAAATCCTGGTCCTGGTCCTGATGCTGGGTCATGCATTTAAACCACACACAAGTACATTTAAGCAGAATGGATATTCATGAAGGCATGGGTCTTTTTAGACCTCTCCTACATCACTACATCACATCAAATTATATTAAACTGGAAGCACAACTGACAGAGCATTATATCATTTTTATATTTTGCCTGTATTAATGTTAAAATTACTATTAATGTTACATAATTCCCCTCAACGGATGCTGATTGAGTGACACAGATTGAATTGTTTTATCAGCCCTTGGGTGAGAGACCTACAGCTATACTTGCAAGAAAAATAAGAGATTTGGTTTTTTCAATGAAAAAAGAACCTCTTACTAAAAGAGCAAACAAATTAAAAATACCATGAATCTGACTTGCAAGCGATTGCATGTACCATGTTCATTTTATTTTTTTTTTTTCTAAACAAAGACTTGCATATATAAATCATAGCTGAGGAAACCCAAAGATAGTGTCTGAAGTATGTCTACACCTTTTGCTATTTTAAAAAGTTTGTGTTTTTTTCTGTGTAAAAGTAGATTTCACTCTTTGCTTCAGCAGATATTTTTCTGAAACAATGGCTTAAATTAATCAGGATTGAGAATTTTATAAAGATACACAAGTACAGCTGATGAGAAATAACTATGGAGACTAAGCTACCTCTGAAATGCATTTTGAAGGTAGGATGAACCAAAGAATGACCAGTAAAGAGTACAGTGGTAGGCTGGACTGTATTTCCAATCGCCCACAAATCATTGAATAAGAAGCACATTAGATAGCAATGTTTGCGTTTCCCTGCTCTTTCTGTTCCAAAGCATCCCCCTGATGGTTATATCCCTGTGGGTAGGGGTCTGAGTGCACTGGATAAAAACAGAGGCTTGGTGACGGGAGCGTTAAACCATTTCCAGTTTTCTGTTCTCTGATATTTACTTGAGGACTGCAGCCATGCTGCTTTGTCAAGGTCATATTGTACAACATCAGATATATGACCCTCAGTATTATTTATTTCCTTTGTGAAGAAGGCTAAGTATTTTACTGCTATAAACCTTTAATTAACCATTAATTAACCCAGAGTGAACTGATCTCATAACAAATAAAAAAAAGAATTGAGATTCCCATTAATCTTATTGCACCTTTCGTACTGGTGGGGGACAATGTGCATGCTGGTTCTGCTGTTCATTTCTGCTGTGAAATGACTAAGCTGCACTTACTTCCTCTTACTGAACCCAGATCTGGTAGCCCCTTGCCCAACCGGAATAAAAGGACTGATTGTGAAACTAAAAGTAGTTAACAGTAAACCACAGAGAAGAAATCATAATGGTTACACAGTTCGGTCAAAAGTGGGAATTGACAAATGCTGAAATGCACTGTATAGGGAAAAAAGAGCCAGTGTAAGTGATTAAAATTTTGAAATCTTGTTGTGTTGATGATCATAAATCAACATGTCACTGGAGTTCATCAAATACTGGGATATCCAGGTTTTTCCATAGTATGTGAACAACCGAGCAGCGCCATGTCACTGGCTGGGGGCGTCTGTCTGAGGGCGGGGGTGTCTGAGGGTGGGGGCATCTGAGAGTGGGGGGTTGGGGGCATCTGAGTGGGGTGGGGGCATCTGAGGGTGGGGGTGGGGGCATCTGAGGGTGGGGCATCTGAGGGGGGGGGGCATCTGAGGGTGGGGGTGGGGGCATCTGAGGGGGGGGCATCTGAGGGTGGGGGTGAATGACCTTCCCGTGGAGGTCAGAACAGCAGAGACATTGGCCACCTTCAAGTGCAGACTGAAGACTCACCTCTTCAGGCTGCACCTCTCCCCTCCCCTCCCTTGCTCTTTGTAATGTCTCTACTCTTGCTCTTGTTTTAGTTTTGATTTGTTTTCAACCTAAGCTGTTGTTTCCTTTCTCTTTAGATAGTTGACAGGGGAGTCCTGATCTATTCAATCACCTTTAGCACTTGGGACTTTACCCTTCTCTAGGGTTATCTTTGCACTTTTTGTTCTGTTCTTATGCATTTTGCCTTGTAAGTCGCTCTGGATAAGAGCGTCTAACAAATGTCCTTAATGTAATGTAATGCAGCCTGACAGGCAAACAAATGAAATCCCCAAACAAATGGTAACGGTTAGTTTGTTGCTGTCGCTGACCAGTTAGCTAGTCAACATAGATTAGAAAAAAGACTTAATGACTGATAGAAAAAATATTTTCTCATGTGAAGGTACATCATTAGGAAGCAAACTTGGAAAATGTCATATAGTTGCACTGGGTAAGTGAGAGAGGAGACCAAGGTTTGGGAGACAGACGCTTCATGGCACTCATTTTCCAGAGGAGAGTTATTGATGGCACACAGCTTATATGCCAGTGCAACACCCAAGACTGGCCTATGCACTACTCCAGCAGGCTGGGTGGCCCTCGTCTCCATAGTTATCTCGCCCATGGTGGGACTGGACAACGTAAACACACAACACAAAGGATGATTGGTAACACAAACTGACCATTAACAATCAATGGGAATTACCTGCCAGGTGACATGACCAAGATAATGTGATATCAAGAAAGGCAACAAAAAGTAGTAGCCAAAACAATAAGTTTGTATTGTCATATTACACTTCAAAGAGACTCAGCTTTTCCGAGTGCATGGACACACTGAGGGGTTTCCTTATGTTATTTTTCTGCCACTTGCTGAAGGACAGGGAACCATTGCCTGAGTCTTGCTGGGCCAGTTGATCATCACATCCAAGCCAATCAGGAGGCTGAAGAAGGACAATGAAAGCTGTCAGGGAAGAAAAATTCATACATTGAGAATGGTAGTGATTGTAGCAGTGATTTGGATCTGAGTGTTAATGTTGTGGGTACTTTGAAACTTCAGTTTTTGAAGAGCTGGTGTTGTGACATGTGACAGTTAAATTACACAAAATGGGTCTGTTTTCTCAGCAAAAGTTTTGCCAGCTGCAAAAAATGCATCCCCATTTTTGCTGCCTTCAGAAACTTTTAAGCTCATTGTCAGGCTTGATCTGACCATGTTAATGTCTTAGTTCATTCAGTTGAGTTGATATCTTTGCAGGTTGAGTTAGACAGTGTTCTGCTTGGATGTACGTTAGGGACATTGAAGGTCTCAGAATAGATAAGGACAATGAGTTTGAGAGTAATGAAAATACAAAGGTACAGGGTGTGGCAGTGGTCTCGCAAAACAAAGTCACTTTTCACAACAAATAATGAAAGAAAGAATAGACTGTGCTTGGATACACATGTAATGGTCATTATGAAGGCAATGTTGCTTTTGGTTGTAAGGTGCTGCGGGTGGAAGTGATGCTGTAAGGACTGAAGCTAAACTGGGTCATCAGGGATTGGTTTGTGTTTTGCCACATAGCCTGTGCCATGGTCTGTATAAGATGAGAGATTTTTGTGTGAGAGAATGTGCGCAGATCTTTATTTAGTTTTTGTTTTTTTAGGATAAAGCACATTAAAACATATGTTCAGAGGCTGCTTATGTATTTTATTTTTTATGAGATTTTCATCCACCGACTCACTTCAGCAATGTGTAACTAGAGCCGGTTGTAAAATGTTGTAGATTGATAATAGTCATAATTACAAATGACTATTACAGTATAAGTAAAAGTAAATTCAGATTTTTAAAAGTATAATATTACATTATATGGTACTACATGGCTAAATCTTTAGCTTATGAATTTAGCATTGTAAGACATTGTGGTGAATTCAGTTTAAATCTTAAAACAGCTCAGTTTTGATTTATGCAGACTACAGCTGCAACATTACTTTCAAATGAGAACATTTGTTTGTAATGTCTTAAAAGCTGAAAAGAAATAGAATGTTAACTTCTGTGGGTAGGTATGTCAGGGCTTCCTATACATAGCATCTGTTGCAAATTTTGTCAGTTGCAAACATAGTGGTCCTGAATTCCTCAATTGTTAATTTGCCTGTAAAGAGCAAAGCAACAATGATGGTAGTTAATGATTGTTGTTGTAATGTTGGTTAATTCAGCTTATACAGAGTAATAATTATTCATATAATTGTTTAAAAAGCAAATGTTTTGTTGGATGTACCTTGTTTGAATCATTAGGGTTAGAATCTACCCTGAAGCAACGACTACACTTCAGTGATGTAAAGCAGAGCTGTTTGTCACCAGAACTTGAGAGTGCTGCGCTACTTTTGTAGAATGGTGAAACCACCAAAAGTGACTCAAACTCTTAAAATTCTGCCCTGTCTATGTAGAACCCAGTAAGTAATACAAATAATCCAGAAGCACAATGACTAAGATTGTTTTTGTTGAATTTGTGATGAGTACACACTCGTGCATGTTTTCAAGATGTGTACAATGTCGGTCTGTGCATGTTGATCCCTTTTATGTCATTTATGACAGATATCCACTTCAAATCAAAAGGCAGTTTTGGCAAGCAAAAACTGATCGTTTCGGGCGATATTCGGACTACCATCCTCAACTGTTTACACAAACCAACAAGCCATTCAACAGCGCTTGAGAGTGAGAACGAAAGGACTGTAAATGAATGTAAGCTGTAGAAAAATGTTGAAAGTTGAGTGTAATAATGCTTTTTTCAGACAAAGCCCTACAGAGCTGCTATCTAAGAAGCTGTTGGCTCACCTTGACAGCTCCTCTACCCACAATGCACTAAGTGGATGATTAAAAAGAAATGGAGGGTTTTACTGTGGGGTATGCGTGCCATCCCTGGAGTATCTGGGGCCAGTGAAGCGAGGAGCTACAGCTGTCCTCCAAACAAGCCCAACATTCTTTATTTATTTCTTATGAAATATTGATGTGTGTTATGAAAGGTTTAAAATAATGTGTCTGCCTCTTTTTGCCGAGGCACACTGTTTTCTAATGCATAAATAATTCTGGCCCATGGACAGTAGGCCATCGCATTAGGTGGGATGTATCCGTTGTATCACATTCTTTCTGCCTGAGAGAAAATACCATCCCTAGTAATTTCCTACACTTATACAATCTGCGTTGACAGTAAATAATTGATGCATGAATTTAGGACTAAAACTCCAACACAATATGACTTTATGTCAAGGGTTAGTCCCCGAAGATTTGGTGGCAAATCATCTCACAAAAATGGGTTCCTCCACTTAAAAAAGGGTCCTGTTTGATTTCCCCCTTTTGATGGAAATGGGAGACCTCCGTGTAGCGCTGCACTTGATGAGGTCTTGGTTTGCGCGGCTGTGATTTGCCGATTTAGCCCATTATACGACGGGATATGTTTTGTTTTTGAACACAAATGGGTATTTCACACTGGTGTGAACCCGTTTTTGATTGCTGCTGGCGAAGTGTGAATGCGATAGTCCGCCCTCTCGCTTTTCATCTTAATATCTGGTGTAATGTACAATTACGACTTAAATTGTCAGCCAGATCCATTCGCAAGATACACGACGGAACAAAAGGTGGAGAAAGTGGAACAGTAATTTCGCTCTCAATGCTTCAATTAACATGCCGCACGGGGTATGGCTGCTTTATGTATTAATAAGCTCAGTCACAAATCTTACTGATACATTGAGAGGGAAAAAGGGCCTGGAAACGCTGTACAGGAGGAACATTCAAAGTGCAATGGGCTATATAACAGCTGTATACATAATATGGAAATGCTTAAAATGAATGGACCAATACGCAATGTCTGAAACCATGCTTTACAATGCTGCAGGGACGCCATGACTGTTAATAATTCATCAACTCCTGACATAAAACTCAGGGAACTGTTACTGCACTTATGTTTTCACATATTGTGTGTTCATATAACATATACATTTTATACAGTTATTACTGGTATAATCTGGTATATGTGTTTTTGTGCTGTATGGAAAGTATTATATGTTATCTGCAGTTGTAGGAAGGTGTACAGTGCTGTAAAACATTTGTCTATCTTACAAAATGTTTGTTTCCAACCTTAATAATTACATTAGGTAATATTGGTGGTCACAGGAAGCTCAATTCAAACAACGTTTGTCTGCTCAGTTTTTGTTACTAGAACCATGACTATCGTGTCTGTCCACCAGAACACCCAAACGCATCAGTATTTATAAATTCACAATTTCTAGGAATGACAAATGGATTGCTACAGACGTAAACTAAACTCAGTGTTCTCTGGTGGTGTTGGGTACTCTTAGTGTTAATTGTACTCTCTGATGATCAGAAAGTTAGATGTCTCAGGGAATGCAGCCTGTCTGGAGTTCACAGCGGCTCATTGGTGCAGCTCATCCGTATGTCATGTGACAGTGCTGGCATCATGTGCCAGTGGAATGGTCAATGTGGAGTTTAGCATGGCAGTGACAGTTACGCTAACATCCCTTCTGTCTGTCCTGGCTGTATGACACTGACAATTCTACAGTATGAAACACTTAAATAGAATGATTTACATAAGAAATATGTACTTTGATTATCTGACTTAAGGAGTTGCTAGTATTTCTCCATGTCTTGGCTAACATTCAATTTTCAACTTTCAATACTCACCTAAAGGTCCCAAGCCAGAACGTTTTTCCAGTGTAATGAACTTGCCAAGTTGTGTTTCTGAATGAAAACACGTGTGCGTTTATATGTGCTAAATGAAACGGTAAAGCCATTGGTATCTGTTCCCCATCTCTCTCTCCAGTTTCATCACTCTGACTGCTGAGGGCCTGCCTGATGGCACTCTTTCATCGGGTGGTCTCTTGCAGTGGGTGTCCTGCTGGTGTCCATACTTCAGCTCAAAGCTTCTCTCTGAGTGATGTAGTTGTTTAATGTGGTATGCAATATTTTGCAAAAATCACCGTGTGAGTGCACTGTTTTTATTTCATTCTTAAAAACACTTTGTTTTCATCTTTTGTAATCATCTTCATTAAACCCGACAATGACCACAGAACATTCTAAAACACTACCCTCTCATCAAAGCTTTTGTCATATGTATTATGGGATATAATTTCAGGCATCCCCTAATAGGAATGTTTTGTCTCATTTAAGTGTGTTCAATTGTTTTGAAAAACCAAGCAAGTTAGCAGGCAAACTTATACACAAATTTGGTTATCTAGGTATGTATCTGACTTTATATATTGATATTTTGAAATGTTGTTTCATCTCCACAAATAACCAAATAACAAACAATCCAATTGAATAATTTTAAATTGATATATTTTGGTCTTTTGTCCCTTGTAACTGCATGAAGTGTGTTGTGATCACATATGGCAATGTATGTCTTCAGGTAGCCAGAATTTTCTTTCAATTCCTTTGTCCATGCTACTGGAAAACATGTTTGTCAGGAAATGAAAGATGAGTAACTTTAATTGTGCAAAAATTTCATTATGCATTCAGTGAGAGGGATTCCTTGTCCTCTCAGGAAATGTTTAAAAACATATTTGCATTAAACCCCTCACGTCTCCTCAGTTGCAGGTTTCTGATTGGCTGTGCTATAGAGATGTCCTCTGTGTGGTCCCCCAGCAGACAAAAGCAAAGGTCTTTGTGTTGATCTCCTGACTCGGCCCTTCTAGTTCACTGGTTTAAGTGAAGGCAGAATCCTCCTGTCAGAGGGGTCACTTCAAAGGGTAGATATGGGGAAAATGGTGCCTCGGTCCACCCCATGTGATCAGGGAACTCAATATGTAATTAAGTTTAAAAGTTTGGGAAGATGGATTCCAAAAGTACTGTAACAAATATTTGTTTCGTAGCCAAATATAGTGTCCCTGATGGGCAATATTGATCACCCTGTGCCTTGCAGAAATTGGGGACAGTGAGAAGTAAAATATGTTTAAAAAATGTGTGTGAACTGATTGCTGTTGTGATATTGTGACAGAGATATCAGCTGTTTTCAGAAATAACGAGCATTTTCCACGGGGGTGTGGGGGTGTGGGATTGGTTTATATTCCTGACCGCATCCTTGGGGTATTCCCGAAACCTTTGCGTAAACAGATTTGACCTCGGGTTCTGCGCTGACCTCCATAGAGGTGTCAGATCAATGACAGCTTTTATTTATTTATTTTTTCTCACCAGACCTTTTTTTTTTTTTTTTTTTTTTAAATAATAATAATAAAAAAGCGCTTGGGGCGATACTGCCCCCTCTCCCCTTTCAGCTGCGCTCATGTGCTGAGTTCCTCTTGTCTTCTGATGACTACCTTCCCTGTAATCATCACACACAGCTGTGTCCCGCCCCGCCCCCGCCCCTCCCCCTCCCCTGCCCCTCCTCCCCAAATGTAACCCAATGAGCCCAAGGTGGAATCTATAACGTTTCTAGCCATGATTAATCTGATAAATAATAGATATATCAATCTAGCCTTTCAGACAAGGACAAATTCTTACCAGCGGGATGGCACAAGCCCCCTTTTACTGCCGCCTGTAGTGTCAAAATTAATTATTTAATGCTTAATTCTTTAGGAAATGAGAAAGTTTTGATTAATGTTGTCGGGTGTCAGTTCTTGGTTGTTTGATATATGTCAAATAATTCACCCCTTTAACTTCCTTCACAAACAGTTGTGTGCACCGTTGTGCTCACAAACGCACACACGCGCATTCTACTACTTTGCCTCTGTCAAAGAACCCAGAGGCTACTGTCACACAGATCAAAAGTTGAATATCTCAAGATAGATTGAAATGAAAATTTTGAGGAACCTTTTTGAGTCAGGCAACTTTGGGGTAACCTTTGTGGGTCTAAAGTTTAAGCCTGTTTGCTAATGGAAGCCTCCAAGGGCTATGCCTTTAAATGTATTTTTAATGTTGTCAGTTTTTCATTTTCACTGTTTTTTTTCCTTTTGAAGAGGAGTATCCTCTGAAATGCATAGAGGGCGTGTGACCGCTGGCAAACACAGGATTCACAGATTCACAGATTTACACTCAAACGGAAATTAGAGAGACAGTGTTGAGACTGGGGGTGATAGAATTCCACCATTAAGGTACAGAAACTGACATGGTACAGACAAACTAATACATATCAAAAAAAAAAAAAAACTTGTTGGTGATCAACTGACTATATCCATGCACATGTTTGCACAATCGTAACAATTTTAAAAACCCTAAAATTAAAAATGTATTATGAGATTAAACCATTACTTATAAAAACAGACTGGAACTGCTAATCATTTGCAGTTTAAAAGTTTAAACAGTGTACCAATTTACATAATATCATCTGTCAACAGCAAGGTCCACGCCATGATACTTTCTATTAGTTTAATAATGTAAAGAATTTACAATTGGCAGTTCAGAAGGGTAATAGAAAGGCCATACCGGTAATTTGGCCACACACTGGCATGGTTTCAGAAGACTACTACATTTCAGGAGTGACTGTATACACACACACACACACACTTCATGTTGAGTATTAAGAAAGGGACATATCTATCTTAATGATTATTATGTCATCATTAGCACTGTGTTGTTTTTTTTCCCGCTCATTTACACAGTGGATCATGTTTCCCAGGCAGTGCGGGACGGACTGTGCTGTTTTCTGAATGCTTTCATCATACCATTCGCAGCATTCATCTCTGCAGTCTGAAACAGTCATATAATATTTAACACATTACACAGCTGTGCAGCTTGTATTCTAATCAGGCAGTGATATGTTTGTGCATGAGTGTACATATGTGTAACTTCTACATTTTCAACTGTGGAGATGATGAAAGAGGAGTGCGAAGTTCTTCAGGATAGTGGTGAAACTGTCAAGCTCACTTATAAAAATACACAGTGTGTGTGTGTGTGTGTGTGTGTGTGTGTGTGTGTGTGTGAACCAGTTTTGGCAAGCCTTATTTCATAATATATTCATAAAAATTTAGTTTTCATCATAAGGTAAGATCACAGTTCTTTAAAATGGCTACATGAAGCACTATGACAAATTCTCTGTCAACAATATCGAATCATTTAAAATGTAAGATAAAATGTGAATAATTATACATTTTAAACTGACGAAGGATATTTAAAAAAAAAAAAAAAAAAAAAAGGTTTCTCATTCATTTCACCTCAGTGTGAAATAATCAATTTTTTCAATGGATTATATTCAAAGCATTCAGATTGAGAAAGATGTGTGTGAATATTAACTGAAAGGACTGGGTGTGAGGTATTAGGAAAAGGGAACCCTGTTTAGTAAACCTTAGTGTTGCATCTGTCATTCTGAAAGTTTCAGTCATGATGCAGGGGTAGCCCCCTCTTACCCTCACTTAAAAGTGCCAGGGCCCCAGAGGCGGAGAAACGGCCCCGGGTTTAATAGGGCCAACAACCCAACAAATCTCCTTCTGTCCCGCATAATACATTTTTTCCTCCACTCAAAAAAAGTGTTTCCATTGGCAAGGAAGGGGCTGGCGAATCAGCCGCAGACTGACAGACTGCTTTGTCCGAGGTAGCTTTGCTGGTTGTTACATGCACCAGGACATTAGAGCAAACAAAACCTGCATTGGCAGGATCATCAATCACCCACCTGACAACTGACTTCAGTTTGTTTGTTCCACTCTGCATAATAAGTGATTGGATCAGGTTTAATTAGATATTGGGTGATCAATCATTGCCAACAAGGCACTCGACTTTGGGCTCCACACGTGCCTCTGTCAAAAAAAAAGTAAATAAATAAATTCAGCTATACACCAGAGTAAATCACTCAAATAAGCCCACCTTGGTCGCAGAGAGACAGAAGCTCATAATGGCATCACGAATGATTGCATGGTGGAAATGCCAGTGCATTAATTAATTTCGTTTTTAATAGAAGATAATGTGAAATAAATTTACCTCAGCAATAATTAGAAACCCCATTGTTCATTATAGGTATATGAGTGGGATACGATATGTTGGATTTTAAAAAACTGAAAATAATCAGTCATGAAAAAAATCACATTTTCAAATCTTTTTTTTGAGACGGGTGTTTTATTCTGTTCTGTTATTTCATGTTCCTGTCGTTGATTCTGTTGGAGAGCATGGGAAAGTCACCGCTGAATATTGTTTATGACAGTGGAAGTACAGATATAGATATCAAGATGAAAATGTGCTGAGTATGTGGTTTAATTTTGACTGGCAAGTTATTTCATTTCTTAGTGGCATGAACATCAATTCATCAGTCATCAACTGTAGTTCATTATTTTAAGCACGCGCAATAGGAGGATAAACGTGATGAAAATATTGTCTGAATGTGGAAAGATGCTGTGGAGTAGTTCTGACACAGAATGATCAGGTGACTGCTTCAGCTCATGTGGGTTTGAGCGCTTCATGTGTGGAGAAGGGTTTGATTTTAATCCCACTGGAGTGATGGATAATTGAAGCATAGAGGAAAATGTGATACCTCTATATTTACATGTAATGTCAAAAGATATCACACTGTTAAGATAATATATTGTGTGAATGTATGTGATTACTATGTACTTACATTTATGTGTGTGTATTTATGTACATAATGCATTTTCCTTGTCTCATGTATTATTGTTATTTATTTTATTTATATATTTGTATATATGTCACTTTTACCTTAGGTACATCTTAATCAATATGTAAATAGTTAATAAATATAATTGATTTAATTATTATAAATAAAAATTTTTGTTCATTCTACTTTATGAAAAACTATAATAAAAAGTTGTCAAAAAAATAAAGAAAAAATGATCAGGTGATGCATTTATGTATAACATGCATAATGATTTTATACTCCTCCCCACCCTTGAATTATATTGCATACAGTAAATTATGATGTTTATTATATTATAGAAATTATTTCTCTTATAGAAATTAATTCATTTCTCGTGAATTGCCTCTGTAATCCTAATGTCTTAACAAGTGTATATATCCTTTAAAAAACCTCCACGAAGATGTATAACGCTTTAAAAAAATGTATAAACCAAAATGTAGGTGCTTGGCACAGGATGAGTATAATATATCTGTCCAGCATAACATTTCAAGGACACAAAATGTACAACTGGAAATAAAAAACAGATATCACAGCACGACAAAGAGGCTTTTACACAAAGGCAACCAAAGGGAGGCCAGCTGGGTAGGAAAGTCACACCCATGCTTCTGTGCCTGCTGCTGCTGTTGATGAGACAGTTACAAGTCTACAACAGCTGCCAACTAATGTTTGATCAGTGCTAAAATATGCCAAGGTGACAACATCATGCTGCCCTGCATTTCTGGGGCCTGCCCATGAAAAATTCAGCAACAAGAGTGGGGCCCTGATGGCCCCCGTACTCCCCAAAGGAACGAGGGACAGAGACAACTTCACAAGATGTCAAAAACAATATCCATTTGTGTTTACCATGCAAACCCTCAGAGTAACCTCTTTTCACTGCGTTTGTACCAAAGGGGCCGCTGAGATTTTTTACCGCACAGGAAAAAAAGGAACAGACACAGAGAAAGAAAGAAGCGGCGAGAGTGTTTCTGAAGGAAGGAATCAGCTGTTGCTTGGCACCAAGCCACGCTCGTGAAAATTATGCCGTGCTGAAAATTGTTTTGTTCTTGCGGAAGGCTTTTTTTCCCTCGTCTCCTTTGTTACGGTGAGGCTGGCAGCTTGGACATGCCAAGCCAATTCTCCGAGTGAATGTCAGCTGTCAGAATGCGTCTCATCAATCCTGCAAGGTGCACTGGGCTATGACGCCCCCTAGGAACCGGTACTGGCAGCCATATTGGGCTATGACGCCCCCTAGGAGCCGGTACTGGCAGCCATATTGGGCTATGATGGCCCCTAGGAGCCGGTGCTGGCAGCCATATTGGGCTATGATGGCCCCTAGGAGCCGGTGCTGGCAGCCATATTGGGCTGTAACGCCCCCTAGGAGCCGGTACTGGCAGCCATATTGGGCTATGATGGCCCCTAGGAGCCGGTGCTGGCAGCCATATTGGGCTACGATGTCCCTAGGAGCCGGTACTGGCAGCCATATTGGGCTACGATGTCCCCTAGGAGCTGGTGCTGGCAGCCATATTGGGCTATGATGTCCTTAGGAGCCGGTACTGGGGGCCATATTGGGCTGTAACGCCCCCTAGGAGCCTGTACTGGGGGCCATATTGGGCCATGACGCCTGCTAGGAGCCGGTGCTGGCAGCCATATTGGGCTATGATGGCCCCTAGGAGCCGGTGCTGGCAGCCATATTGGGCTGTAACGCCCCCTAGGAGCCGGTACTGGCAGCCATATTGGGCTATGATGTCCCTAGGAGCTGGTACTGGGGGCCATATTGGGCTATGATGTCCCTAGGAGCTGGTACTGGGGGCCATATTGGGCTATGATGTCCCTAGGAGCTGGTACTGGGGGCCATATTGGGCTATGATGTCCCTAGGAGCCGGTACTGGCAGCCATATTGGGCTATGATGTCCCTAGGAGCCGGTACTGGCAGCCATATTGGGCTGTGATGTCCCTAGGAGCTGGTACTGGGGGCCATATTGGGCTATGACGCCCGCTAGGAGCCGGTGCTGGCAGCCATATTGGGCTATGATGGCCCCGAGGAGCCAGTGCTGGGGGCCATATTGGGCTATGACGCCCGCTAGGAGCCGGTGCTGGCAGCCATATTGGGCTATGATGGCCCCTAGGAGCCGGTGCTGGGGGCCGTATTGGGCTGTGCTGTCCCTAGGAGCCGGTGCTGGGGGCCATATTGGGCTATGACGCCTGCTAGGAGCCCGTGCTGGCAGCCATATTGGGCTGTGACGCCCCCTAGGAGCTGGTGCTGGCAGCCATATTGGGCTGTGACGCCCCCTAGGAGCTGGTGCTGGCAGCCATATTGGGCTGTGACGCCCCCTAGGAGCCAGTGCTGGCAGCCATATTGGGCTGTAATGCCCCCTAGGAGCCAGTGCTGGCAGCCATATTGGACTATAACGCCCCCTTGGAGCCAGTGCTGGCAGCCATATTGGACTATAACGCCCCCTTGGAGCCAGTGCTAGTAGCCATATTGTTGGGAGAACCACGCTGCCTAATCCCGCAGCGCTCGCACATGTTTAGTAAGCAGCATGGCTGCCAACTCCTATAAAGCAGCCACACACTAATTGACTTTTCAATAATGTTACGATAAGACCTCTTTGAAAGAGCTGAACCATAAGCGTAAGGCTAAATCTGCTTGGCAGGGCAGCTCGCCCAGCCGATGCCCACCCTTACAGCACTGCTGAAGCATTCTAGGGGCCTGAGTTAGGGGCTGAGTCCTTCAACCTGATGACATGAAAATGTCAAAACTCAGGAAATTAAAAAATGGAAGGAAAAAGAAGTCATGCTTCTGTGAGACCAATGAATGTAATGGCCATTGTGCACTGACAGAAACATTCACGGGAAAAGAGTACACCACATTTTCCACTGTCGTTTTCGAATTTTCAACCGAGGTGGAAAGGAATAATTTCTGGTGTGGACTGATGAACTAGAGCTTTTGTTCCTTGTTCTCTCAAGATGAATGATTTTGTCTGACATTTGTGCAAAGTCAGTAAAAATACACAACATGCGCAGTGAAAAAAGCGCTTTTGTGTGCCTCAGAAGTGTGAGCACCTTGATTTTTCACCATTTGTTTGGTCTTCAGAGTCCGTTCCCTCCAAAATTGCTTACTTATTTTTAAAGGCATAACTGAACAGGGATCCTCTCTGTGAGGTAATGCATGAGTGGAACAGGTGTCACATGGTTATAAACCTGGCTGAAATTCAGGGCTTGTAATCCGGCTTACCTTTGGGTTTCACGCCACCCAGCCTTCACTCCTGACTCAACTGTCAGCAGAAAACCGCAAAATGAAAGTCTGTCCTGGCTGCTCTCTCTGGACATATGCTAACACACTCAGCGTGTTGTGATAAATGGTATAGGTTCACCATGGAGCAGCGATGCAGCCAATATTACACATACTTTTGAAACCTGTCGGCTGGTAGCTGTGTTAGCCTGGTTTGCTCATAACTGTCTAAATGCATTCAACATGATTGGGACACACCTCTTAAATCTATTACACAAATGATCTGGACTGCCTGGCGCACTGTAGCTCTCTCAAGTCATATTGACATCAGCCTAAAAGCATGTCAGGTTTTACAAACATAAATAGTACCAGCATACATCTGGATCGCTGTTATTCTTATGATGCAGAGAATTAGTCAAATAGGGGTGTTTGGTTTCTCCAACAGGTGTATAATGGCCATGATTCCTTTGTCATTCCCTTTCCTCTTTTCTGTCCCACCACAGCTGTCCCATGGAGGAGACCCACCCCTCCGCAGCCCATATATATATATACATATATATATATATATATATATATATATATATATATATATATATATATATATATTTTTTTTTTTTTTTTTTTTTTTTTTTTTGTGTCGTTTAATACTTGAACCTGGAAGTTTCTGGAGCCAAAGCATAGCTCTGTTTCTGCCTCTCCATCTTGTTCTGTCCACCAGGCACAGCTGAAATTTGGGTAACACACATCCCAGCAGTGCAGACCCTATAAACTATAACTGTTATTACAGGAATGTCTACAGAGACAAATGTACTGTGATTATGGTGAGCTATTGAGATAAATGCAGTCTGGTTGTAGCCAGTGTGAGAATATTTCAGTTCCACTTATTTACAGCATGTTTTATATTTACATTTGTTTCTGTAGCTTATTTTGTAGCAAAATCATTAGAGATTAATAGTCATCATACAGTAGTTGGTCTTTAATTATCTTGATCCAATCTGCAACTTTTCTCATGTCACTGGATTAAAACGGCTATTTTATTGTCTCACAATAAACACTATTGTGAAAGGCCAATTATGGGCCAAGGGATTTGAGTAGTTATCTTTGTTTGTTCATTCTTCCTGCACTTATATTTATTCCAGTGTTATCTTTGTTTGTTCATTCTTCCTGCACTCATATTTATTCCAGTGTTATTTTTGTTTGCTCATTCTTCCTGCACTTATATTTATTCCAGTGTTGTCTTTGTTTACACATTCTTCCTACACATATATTTATTCCAGTGTTGTCTTTGTTTGCACATTCTTCCTACACATATATTTATTCCAGTGTTATCTTTGTTTGCTCATTCTTCCTGCACTTATATTTTTTCCAGTGTTATCTTTGTTTGCTCATTCTTCCTGCACTTATATTTTTTCCAGTGTTATCTTTGTTTGCTCATTCTTCCTGCACTCATATTTATTCCACTGTTGTTTTTGTTTGCGCATTCTTCCTGCACTCATATTTATTCCAGTGTTATCTTTGTTTGCTCATTCTTCCTGCACTTATATTTATTCCAGTGTTATCTTTGTTTGCACATTTTTCCTGCACTCATATTTATTCCAGTTATCTGTTTGCTCATTCTTCCTGCACTCATATTTATTCCAGTGTTATCTTTTTTTGCACATTCTTCCTGCACTCATATTTATTCCAGTGTTATCTTTGTTTGTTCATTCTTCCTGCACTTATATTTATTCCAGTGTTATCTTTTTTTGCACATTCTTCCTGCACTCATATTTATTCCAGTGTTATCTTTGTTTGCTAATTCTTCCTGCACTTATATACATTCCAGTGTTATCTTTGTTTGCACATTCTTCCTGCACTCATATTTATTCCAGTTATCTGTTTGCACATTTTTCCTGCACTCATATTTATTCCAGTTATCTGTTTGCATATTCTTCCTGCACTTATATTTATTCCAGTGTTATCTTTGTTTGTTCATTCTTCCTGCACTTATATTTATTCCAGTGTTATCTTTTTTACTCATTCTTCCTGCACTTATATTTATTCCAGTGTTATCTTTGTTTGCACATTCTTCCTGCACTCATATTTATTCCAGTTATCTGTTTGCATATTCTTCCTGCACTTATATTTATTCCAGTGTTATCTTTTTTACTCATTCTTCCTGCACTTATATTTATTCCAGTGTTATCTTTGTTTGCACATTCTTCCTGCACTCATATTTATTCCAGTTATCTGTTTGCATATTCTTCCTGCACTTATATTTATTCCAGTGTTGATTTTGTTTGTTCATTCTTCCTGCACTTATATTTATTCCAGTATTGTCTTTGTTTGTTCATTCTTCCTGCACTTATATTTATTCCAGTGTTATCTTTGTTTGTTCATTCTTCCTGCACTTATATTCAGTCCAATCAGATATCAGAGGTTCTGCACACCTGAATTATCTGAAGTAGTTATTTGTGGTTCTGTGATGCATGGTGTTTTCTAAAAGAACATAGACAATAACAGAGTTTTCACAGTCATACCAGAGTAAAAACAGACTCATAGCTCTTACCGAAGAGATCTTTTTTCCTGTATCTGGACATTATGCCACTGTTGCAGCAGCTGGCTTTGCTACTGGGAGCGTCATTACTGTCGTATTTATCCAATATCCCTGTGCTAAGGTTTTATGTTTCATAATCACACTGAAAAATACTCCTGTGCTGCTGACATTTCATGTGTAACCTCTGGAAGGCAACAAGTTTAGCTGTCACTCAGTGACTCTGTTGAGAGGTGGGGAAAGTGTCGTGCAGCGGAGGGTGAAAAGTTATTTTAAAAAGCAGAAGCGCTAAAGGAACGCTGATCGATCTGCATCAAACTGGGCTCCCTAATTTGCTTATCTCCAGAACACGGTTATTGGCAAATAGAGTAGGGACTGCACATCCTCTCTTCTTTTGTTCAACCCTCTTCTCTTGAACGTGGGCAGCTAAATAATTCAGGGTAAGTAAAAATCAGCATATCTTACAGCATAGTTAATGTGCCAAAAACTAGACGAGGGACCGATTCATTTCAATTAGTCTTTTGTTACCGACAATAGAGTGACAAACTCATTTTGTGTCAGGCCAGACGCTTTGTGACTTCAGTTTGTACTCAACTTGTTCCCCCCCTGCATTTCTCTTTTCTCCCCTCATTGACATCCCTCTGTTCCCTCTCCCTCCCGTCTTTGTCTCTTTGATTGTTTTTCTGGGATTGTGTTACCCGGGATCAAGTGACTCTTCGGCCCTAAACAGGGGCTCGTATTCTTTTAGGTCACTGCGATCTCTCTGGCTAATTGGATCAGGTGTAAGCCAAGCCAGCAGGGTTGTGACTTTGATGTGACACTTTAGAGCGCCGCGCCTGTAAGTCGCCTGCTTGTGTGTCAAACAGCAGCCCACTGCTAAAGCCTTAGCTAATAAAAACGCTGGTAATCATGTTGTATTACATGGCTCAAATTCATCCCCTTACTTTATTGTGGGCCAGTCATTAATTTTGCAGGCAGCACTTGGATTCCTGTTTCACTTCTTTTGCTCCGTTTCTTTTTGTCTGGTTTGTGTATAAGTGTATGGGAGGGGCATGTGTGTGGGTACCTGCCACCTGCTTCTGTCCAGTCGTCCGTGTCCTGGGATAAACTGCGCTGACATTAAGGGCCATTTGCACAAGCTCTAACACTCTGCAATGATAATTATGGGTGCAACGGTACCATATTTTTTCCCCACAGAGTTAAATTGCTGAGAACCGATACAAAGTACCGATATGAGTACTAACAGTTTAGTCTGTTGGCTTTTGCAGTCTTGACATTGGCTTCTCTTGATATTTTTAGTGACTAAAGTTTGACTAAAGCTTGCAGTCTGCTTGTCTTACCAAAGTTCATACACATTTTAACCATTGAATTTCCAGGACCTTTCAATGACTTGAGATATCCTAATTTATATGACAAAATAATTATAGAAACCTTAGCTACACAATGTCAACAATCCTGGTCATCTGAGAGTGGGGTTCATGCGAATGTAGTCTGGATTTGGCAGCTTTAACCGATTTGTTTTCATTGTTGCTGTGTCTTTTTTATTTTTGTAGCTCAAACCTGCATAGCTTAATGTTCTCCTTGTTTCCCAGTGTTTATTTTGGTTGTAGATATCTAGCAGCAAACCAGCAGGTTTAGCTAATTCCATTTTTACACAGACAGTTGGTATCAGTTGGTAATTTTGTTACCATTTTGTTAAAGTAGTTAATAAAATCATAGCGGTGTCTTACTGCTGCTAAGACACCATCAGAAGACCAGCTATAGGTAGCTTAACTGTTGCCAGTAATATTAGAGACACTGATATATTTTCAATGCTGCTATCACTAGCTAGTTAAGGTAGCTTAACGAATTGAGCATCTTGAAGGTGAAAAATGACCAAACTCTCCGAATACCTTTCTTTTTGAGAGTTGAACTGTGGGAAACAGGTACAAAATAGTGTACATCATTTCACATATGGCATCCTTCACTTTGCAAAAAAAAATGAAGTTTGCTCAAGACAAAAACAATGTGTGTTTTTATGTCACTTTCACATAAAAATTCGGTGGGGAATTGGATTTGCGACACAGTGCTTACTTTGCCAAAGTCTGTGACAGTGTGAGAGTTTTACATTAATACCCAATAATTAAATAGAAGAATCAAAAAGAGTAATTTTTATTTATTGCCTCTTCATACGTGCATCACTATATTAGTGGGTGGGGTTAATTTCACATGATGGCGCCACAAAGAACGGTGCCACTCTGCTCTGTGTTTGCCGTATGGTGCCAGTATTTTCAACATTGTTCCCCTTTACATTTTGAATCATTTAATGTATTTTATTTTGAATGTCTTTTAAAATGGGAAAGTATAGGTAATAATATTAATTATGAATTATACATTATTATGAAATACATATACTCATATTTAATTGCACTCATGTTTGTCATATACTACATAATTTTAAATGGAGTATAAAATAAATATCAAGGAAGTATGTGTCCTGATAATGTATGTATGCAAATATGAAGTATATAATTTTTTGAAAGTGCCCTGTGAAACTCTGAAGGTGTAGCATTGAATGATGAGCGGTACATTGTGTGTGTGTGTGTGTGAGATATTGGCTGCTTTTGGAGACACTCGTCAGATATAGGGGTTTGGGGAAGAGTACTGTCCCATTACGGAGGAGATAATGGGTGATTGTGCCAGAACAGAAGCATGAACAGCCTGCATGATCACTGGGACATATTGATGGGATGTGGCCTTGTGTCATTTTTCCTAAGGGTGTAATTATCTGTGAGAAGAGTCAATACAGATGTCTTTCACTGCAGTATTGAGAGGAGATGCTGTTTTTATTCACCTGAAGATACATAAAGCTCACATGACATGGGTATTAATGACAAGGCAGCCGCAGAATGTACAATAATCATTAGCAGTAAAATACATAATCCAGTGGTTTTATTTGGAAGCATTTTTTCCCAGATTTTTCTCGTTTCAAAATTTACCTCGAGGAGTACAATAGCTTGCCAGACTTTTCTAAGCGTATTTTTTAAGCGTAACAATGAAATATTGAATATTGAAAATTCTGTTATTATATTGAGCATGTTCTAATTTATTCTGGAAATGATTTTCTTTGTAGTTAGCTTGTTATTTGGACAAATAATTAGTTATCGCATTATTTTATGGGAAAACATAATAGCATGATATCATTATTAAAAATGTGAAAAAATAACAAGCCTGAAATTATCAAAGGCCTGAAATACAGAAATTAAAAAACAATAATAATGCAGCTTCATATTTGCACATGTTCGGTAAGACTAATGGTAAAGTTCATGATGAGAATGTATGAGTCATTTTAAATAAAACCGTGACATACCATGTTCTGTACTAATACTGTTTAGTCAATTTCATAATATTTGGGAGTCTTCCTGCTTCAGGAGAAAGTTATTAAGTTATTAAGTCAATCCTGTAGATATTGTAAACAAACTCAAACACCAGAGGTTGGAGATGAAATTTTAAACGCCACTCTTTATCAACATTGGCAAGGTCAGTGAAATACTAAATCTGATTCAAAAGCAGGTGAGAAATTGAAGTTTCAGCTGGTCTTCAATGTCTCAAATTTCCCCCCGATATGGTCAATCTGCGAGGGGACAGACCTGTGAAATAAAGCAGAACCCCTGCGCCGCACAGTAAAGTGTCACATGTGTCACACACACTAAACTAAAGCCACTGGAACCCTTACTGCTCTGGGAGGGAGCGGCTTTAAATGACACATCACAGCGGAGAACAATCAAAGGAAAAGAGCGCTTTTTCAGCCTACTTCGGGCTCTGCCTGCATCTCTCCCGTCTAACCAGGCCGCTGCCAAAAGAAAGGACGTCTCCGATACAAACGTGTCAAAATTAGTCACATGAAAATGTAGAGAGCGCAGAGGAGCAGAAAGGGGCGCGGCCCGGGGCCATCTGCCGGGAGCGCCCATCGCTCCCCATGGCCCCCGCGCTGTGGGCGCTGGGTTTTGTTCACTCAGCCAGATGATCATTGTCTCTGAGTCAGTCGAGTGTCCCCGTGTTGCCCAAGACCTGGGGAGGTCAACAGATTGTCATGCCACGCAGAGGAGAATGTGATCGCAGGGGCTCGGCGGGGGTGGAGCCATGGCAACAGCTGGTGTGTCCCGGGACTCGTCTCCTCCTCCACTCTTTTTCTCTTTTTTTGGGTGTGTTTTTTTGGTTCGCACTGCACGACTCCCTCACTACAGATGTGATTAGCTGCCCCCGCGTCTCTGCGTTATTAACCGAGGCTCCCTGATATGGGCCCTGCCTGACACAGGCCCTGTGCCGCGCAATGTGTCTCTGCGTTATTAACCGAGGCTCCCTGATATGGGCCCTGCCTGACACAGGCCCTGTGCTGTGCTGCGCGGCGCGTCTCTGTGTTATTAACCGAGGCACCCTGATACGGGCCCTGCCTGACACAGGCCCTGTGCTGCGTGTCTCTGCGTTATTAACCGAGGCTCCCTGATATGGGCCCTGCCTGACACAGGCCCTGTGCTGTGCTGCGCGGCGCGTCTCTGCGTTATTAACCGAGGCTCCCTGGTATGGGCCCTGCCTGACACAGGCCCTGTGCTGTGCTGCGCGGCGCGTCTCTGCGTTATTAACCGAGGCACCCTGATACGGGCCCTGCCTGACACAGGCGCTGTGCGGCGCGGCGCGTCTCTGCGTTATTAACCGAGGCACCCTGATATGGGCCCTGCCTGACACAGGCCCTGTGCTGCGCGTCTCTGCGTTATTAACCGAGGCTCCCTGATATGGCCCTGCCTGAAACAGGCCCTGTGCTGCGCGTCTCTGCGTTATTAACCGAGGCTCCCTGATATGGCCCTGCCTGAAACAGGCCCTGTGCTGTGCTGCACGTCTCTGCGTTATTAACCGAGGCTCCCTGATGTGGGCCTGCCTGACACAGGCCCTGTGCTGCGTGTCTCTGCGTTATTAACCGAGGCTCCCTGATATGGCCCTGCCTGACACAGGCCCTGTGCTGTGCTGCGCGTCTCTGCGTTATTAACCAAGGCACCCTTATATGGCCCTGCCTGACACAGGCCCTGTGCTGTGCTGCGCGTCTCTGCGTTATTAACCGAGGCACCCTGATATGGGCCCTGCCTGACACAGGCCCTGTGCTGCGCAGTGTGTCTCTGCGTTATTAACCGAGGCTCCCTGATATGGGCCTTGCCTGACACAGGCCCTGTGCTGTACTGCGCGTCTCTGCGTTATTAACCGAGGCACCCTTATATGGCCCTGCCTGACACAGGCCCTGTGCTGTGCTGCGCGTCTCTGCGTTATTAACCGAGGCACCCTGATATGGGCCCTGCCTGACACAGGCCCTGTGCTGCGTGGCGCGTCTCTGCGTTATTAACCGAGGCTCCCTGATATGGGCCTGTCTGACACAGGCCCTGTGCTGCGTGGCGCGTCTCTGCGTTATTAACCGAGGCTCCCTGATATGGGCCTGCCTGACACAGGCCCTGTGCTGCGTGGCGCGTCTCTGTGTTATTAACCGAGGCTCCCTGATATGGGCCTGCCTGACACAGGCTCTGTGTCTCTGTGTTATTAACCAAGGCTCCCTGATATGGCCCTGTCTGACACAGGCCCTGTGCTGCGTGTCTCTGCATTATTAACCGAGGCTCCCTGATATGGGCCTGCCTGACACAGGCCCTGTGCTGCGCTGCGCATCTCTGCGGTGCATTCGCTCACTCGGAATGCGTCTGCTGTTTGCCTCTGCACCCCTGCAGCAGGACAGGAAAGCAATACCCGCCACGCACTGGCACATTAATACCGGTAAAACGAAATGATAATGAATGTGAACTGAAGAGCGTTCAGCTGAGCAACCAGGGAGTTTCCTCTGTTATTCAGTAGTTTATATGCATACTAGTTAAATTATGTCTTTGCTTTTTATTCAGACTTAAAAAAGGAGTTGATTAACTGTATGTTAAAATAGACGGATGGCTGTCAGTGAGGACTCACAATAGCGTCTGTTGTGTATGTTATATAGCCTTAAGGATATTATTATATTATTACTGATGGTGTTAACATGTGATTATTAAATAGAATGACCTGTGTCATAGTGTAAATACAGGCCATGTATTAAAATACTGGTGCTGTGGTTCATTTTCTGATTATTGCCAATTGAATTAAAAGTGGAGCTGGTGGCAGTTGTAATGTCATATGCCCTTTTAAATGTAAAGTAATACTTGCTCAGTTTGGCCATATTTAAAATGACGTAGTTGGTTATTAGTGCTTGTCAATGTCAAAATCATTTGCATTTTGGATTTCATTTCAAGTCAACATTCATTACATATTTGTAAGAATTTGTCACGCTGTTAAATAATCCCTTTTTAATAGCCCAAAAACAATTTAAAACATGACTAATTCCTCTAAAATCCCCACTGACTCATACAAAGTAAGATTTAAAATGAGTATTTACACAAGAAAGAAGTCCTCTTAATAGGTCATTAAAAGGCTTTTGCTTCAAGGGTAATTTGACATGCAATTTGCAGTAAAATGTTTAAATGGTCATTAAAACGGGGAGATGATGTGTCTTTTTTAACAGCTTCTCCACTGTCTCAGTTTAACAAACTCATCCGGCCAGGCTGTGTTAGAAGTGCTGGGCTCATTCACAAAGCACTTTAATCTCATCCAGCGGGCTCAATCATTTGAGTGGCTGTAACTACCAGACTTTTGATTGGGCCTGCTATTTATTAGCTTGAAGCATCTCTAAAGGATCTTTGATTAATTGGGGTTAGCCACCCCATATAACAAGGTCAGCACTCCCCAGCTTTCGCTATTTTTTCTTTCCATTTACATCAATTAGAATGAGGGGGGAGCCGTGGGCTACTTGCGACTTCTGAAAACGCTCCTGCGTCCCGCCACCAGTTCCAGTTTATATATAGCTCTGAAGGCCTGTAATGAATTTAATGCAAATTACCCTTTATAACTGTTTTACCATCACTTTAGTCTTTCACTTCCCTCCTTGGACTTACTGAAAGCTGGTTGGTGTGTCCCAAGTGTGACCTAAACATGGAAAGAAGGATACATTTTAGCTGCTAATGAGGGGGAATGTTATTTTTGTCAAGTTCAGACTGGTGGAGGTGTTGCATATGACGATTGTATGCATTTGATAACATGCATTTGATATTTAAACCATTTATATGATATTTGAAAATTATGTTTTTTGTCCTATTCAGGGCAACTTACAGGCATGTACAGTTGAAACACAGAGACAACCTCTAATGAATTGACCAGTGTTTATATAATCAATTTTACTGCACTGCCTGTTGAAAGAGCTACACTATACAGTTACTTGAGCAATTTACATTGTCTCAGTCAAAGATACAGTAAGTATGTCATTCGGGTTTTGTGATTGCATAATGTGATTATATTCATAACAAACCTCAGGATGACGTTGTGGGATGCTGTTGAAAAAAGGTCAAGGTCATTGTAACTGAATTTTTTTTTTATCTTTACATGTTGAAGCATGTGTTTGAAAATGTGGAAATAATCTGCCTTTTTTATATTGTGACAGTCTGTGTTTGTGCACATTTGGATTGAAATAGGTTTAGTGGTTGAAGAGTGAATATAACCATGATCTCATTGCTGGGTAGTTAGTCGCCTGAAAGATTCAATCTAGATGTTGTAAATCCATTAATATTTACTAAACTAATATTCCGTGTGTTTATTTCCCAAATAGTCATTTTTTTCCAACCAGAATTGCATCGCTGTTCTTTCAGCCCTCTTCCCTCCGTTCCTGTGCCATCCAGCCCTTGATTCATTCCACACTGAAGAGGTGATGCTAGTCACACATTTCCTATGCTATTGAAGGAACAACAGGCCAATACGTGATCAGTTCACAAATCTGGCCCACAATGAGACAACCTGGAGAGGCACAAGAGAGAGACGAGAATAAGGATTTTACCCAGCTTAACACCTGTTCCTCCCCAATAACGCTGAGCTAGCTGTTACCCTAGCCGATGTTGTGCTATATGTGACCATAGCTGCTGATGGCCAGGCCAAGCCCAATGACGCTGAGCTAACTGTTACCCTAGCCGATGTTGTGCTATTTGTGACCATAGCTGCTGATGGCCAGGCCAAGCCCAATGACGCTGAGCTAACTGTTACCCTAGCCGATGTTGTGCTATATGTGACCATAGCTGCTGATGGCCAGGCCAAGCCCAATGACGCTGAGCTAACTGTTACCCTAGCAGATGTTGTGCTATATGTGACCATAGCCGCTGATGGCCAGGCCAAGCCCAATGACGCTGAGCTGACTGTTACCCTAGCCGATGTTGTGCTATATGTGACCATAGCTGCTGATGGCCAGGCCAGGCCCAATGACGCTGAGCTAACTGTTACCCTAGCCGATGTTGTGCTATATGTGACCATAGCTGCTGATGGCCAGGCCAGGCCCAATGACGCTGAGCTAACTGTTACCCTAGCCGATGTTGTGCTATATGTGACCATAGCTGCTGATGGCCAGGCCAAGCCCAATGACGCTGAGCTAACTGTTACCCTAGCCGATGTTGTGCTATATGTGACCATAGCTGCTGATGGCCAGGCCAAGCCCAATGGCGCTGAGCTAACTGTTACCCTAGCCGATGTTGTGCTATATGTGACCATAGCCGCTGATGGCCAGGCCAAGCCCAATGGCGCTGAGCTAACTGTTACCCTAGCCGATGTTGTGCTATATGTGACCATAGCTGCTGAAGGCTAGGTCAAGCCCAATGACGCTGAGCTAACTGTTACCCTAGCCGATGTTGTGCTATATGTGACCGTAGCTGCTGATGGGTAGGCCTAGCCCAATGACGCTGAGCTAACTGTTACCCTAGCCGATGTTGTGCTATATGTGACCATAGCTGCTGATGGCCAGGCCAAGCCCAATGATGCTGAGCTAACAGTTACCCTAGCCGATGTTGTGCTATATGTGACCATAGCTGCTGATGGGTAGGCCTAGCCCAATGACGCTGAGCTAACTGTTACCCTAGCCGATGTTGTGCTGTATGTGACCATAGCTGCTGATGGCCAGGCCAAGCCTTGAGCTCCCAGCTGAGGGACCCACAGTTGCACCCCAAAATCATTCAAAGCTCCTGAATGGTTATGCTTTCATACTGTTCCCCAAAATGCTCAGACTCATCCATTTTTCTCATTATGAAAGTAGTCACCTGAAAGTTCTGTACTGGCCTTTGAGTTTGAAATTGCCTTGGTATAATTGCAATACTTGACTGAATTTTTCCTCATTTATCAGTGAGTTCTGTAGACAACTAAGGCTTGAATAGATCCTTAAGTTTTTACTTAGACAAGTAGGTCACCTGCAGACGTAACAAAAAAAAAAACTACAGGGCAAGTATTATAACAAAAACATTCATAGTACATAAAGGCTCTACTGTATTTCTGTCATATTTATAGTGTTATGTATTCATATGTGTAAGTGTTAGCTTGTAAGTGTAGTGATTCACTCTGGTATTGGACTTTTGGTCAGGCCAGTGCCTTCAGCAGCCCTCCAAGAAAGATTCTGCCTCCAGTCTGGGGACCACAAATTTAAGGCCTCGTCTGTTTATGTTCCCTTGTATGTCAGTAGCTCGCGTCATTTCAGTGGCCTGCTGTATTTGATGTGAATCTTGGTCTCTGATTGCACTCAGCATATTGACTCAGTCTGCTAGTTTGTATTCTAGTCTTGTGTTTTTAATTGCAAGTATTGAAGCTTGTCTTCAGATCATGAAATTAGACAATGATATAGATAACTGAGTAGCTCACTACCTCTGCAAAAATAAAATAGTGAGAAAAATCCCAACAAGTAGAGCACAGGAACCTTTGAGACATTGAGAGGAAAACATTTACAAGTACACAGCGCAGCCAAGAAATACAAACGCATGTTGTTGTTGTTGTTGTGTAAATTGAATGACAGGGTGCTTGTCTGCTTGCCTTATTAAATGGTTGCTATGCTGTTATTGTTGGTATGCAAGGGCAATCAATTAGTATCTAATCAGATTTCTAATTCTTTATTTTAGTTTGCGGGCGTATTTTACTCAGACGGGGTGCTGGAGGTCAGCTGAACTTCTGTAGCCCCACAGTGAAACCATTTCTGAAGTTCTGGTCAGGAGCAGGAGAGGTGCATGTAAAAAGTCCCACCGTAACGGGGCAATGCAGTCATGATACACATCATTCACCCCCTGCCCTGCCCTCCTAAAACACACACGCACACAGCCTTCTGAGTGACAAAGCCAATGAATATCGAACCCCTCACCCACCAAGCACCAGTTCTAACACACATGGAGGACATGTTTTTGAAATTTCATAAAACAGCTCTCCCTTATTTTGATCATATTCTGTCATTTTTTAAGGAAGTGCACCTCAGTTTCAACCTCTCCTGTAATACAGTGACCACATATTCTCAGCTGGTGGTAGGCAGGATTTTTTTATGCTTGCCTTTTTCAATGAGTTAGCATTAGCTGTGGTCACTGAGCCTGTACTTGGTAAGGACTTGTCTCTGCTTAATATCTTAGACCATAACAAGATATTCAGCTTATCTGCACTCTTGTTTTAAGGTCAGGTAACAATTATGTTTGTTTTGTGTTTTAGTTTGGCTTTTTGCAATGTTCCAAATACATTTTTTTGTTTTGTTTAACAGTTTGGTGGATTCTGATCTTTGTTTGTGAAGCTAAACTAGCAGCACAGATTCCCAGATCCAGAAGAGCATACTTGATTTGAATGACTTTCAATGGAGTGGCAGAAATGAACAAAATCTTCTTTTGGCCCATCAACATCATCACCATTTCAAATCTTTGCATTGACCAAAACCTGTGTCTACTAGATATGAGACCTTTTTTACTCAAGAATAGAAAATTGGATTAGACAATAGGTGCAGACAATAATAAACAAAAATTGGAAAGGAAATGTAAATAGAATAGAATAGATTCTTTTATTGTCATTGCGGAGAGTACAATGAAATTAAGTAGCAATCCTGACGGTGCATTCACACATACTAGCAACATTTAGAAATAGAAAAGATTGTAAGCTAAACTAATTAAAAAAATGCTACACATATAAATAAAAATATAAATAAAATATAAAAAGAATGTATTTATGTATATATTATGATTATATTGTAATCAAACATATAAAAACAATAAAATAAAAAAACAATGGGATACAATAACTTTGAGCAGCATGATAGGAATCATGGTAATAGGAATTGAGACTCATGTTTAAAATATTTTTTTCTAATATTTAGCATATCACAAACATAGTTAAGAGCATATATCAAAACATTGATTTTGTTGTCGATTCATCAGAACAAAATAAGCACAAAGGTCACACAATGAGAATAAAGTAGATTAAAGTGCATGTATACATTGATATACTATTTTTTAATAGTTCTCCATTTTAAATTCCTGTATGGTGTATAATATTTATCTATGGGAGTTGATCCTGTTGTCTTGTGTAAACCCAGCTAAACCGAGTGTGCAGAGTGTTTTCAATGACCTCAGACAGAGGGCGGCCTTGTGTCAGGTAAAAATATATGTCAGCTAGTATGTAAGCATTCTTGCTGTTCCTAATTTCATAGTCATTGGAATAGTTAATAATCACACCACATATTCACTACTTTGCAGGAAAATAAAAATAAGGACCGCTGTGAGACAACACCACTGAGTTAGTATCATTGTCATTGTCTTTTTTTTTTTTTTTTTGGAGGATTCTGGGACTTGCAGTATTTGCAGGCTGAGTTTGCTATTGCAGTATAATTAAAGAATTGAAGTAGCTTGAAAGTTCTTGCAAAGTTCTTTGCCTTTCAAACTCAATTATGCTATAATTATATTACCAATTATATTACATATGTTCGGACTAACTGCGTTCATCTTTTATTCCCAGTTACTTTTGTTATTTCTGGGTTTTTCCCTTTGTGTTATTTGGTTAGCATACTTAGCCCGTTTTAGCTGTAAAACCATACTTTGATTCAGTTATGTGTAATTTGCTTTCAGACAAACAAAAACTGTTTCTTGTGTGAATGACTGAAAATAGTCACTGATATATTTTGCCAACATATTCCATTTTATTGATTTTTGTGATTGCTGACATCACCAAGCTGTCTGTGAAGATAATAGTGAATATACTTGCATTTAAAAGTTCCATGCAAATGATTGAATTCAGGCCAAAGTTTAATGGTGACAAAGACAGGAAAAGAGAGGCTGACCAGTAAGCCATCATGATCTGATAAGGTGACAGTACGTGGACGAACACATGTTTTCCACTGTAGATTATGACAGAGCACAGTTATTTCC
Organism: Albula goreensis; assembly: GCA_022829145.1. Classification (NCBI taxonomy): domain Eukaryota; kingdom Metazoa; phylum Chordata; class Actinopteri; order Albuliformes; family Albulidae; genus Albula; species Albula goreensis. The sequence continues at coordinate 710,851 of CM040750.1, read as the reverse complement.
TGTCCAACTACACTTTCAATTTCCTGCTCAACACTTTAGTTTTATTACAGCGATAGCAGGATAAGATCTTCAGTAACCATGGGGACGGCCTCATCACAGCTATGGCAGAACGGACCGATAAAGAAAACTGACATGAAATAAAATAGAAATTGTGCTGAGAAGATCACATCATAATACAGACAACAAGAGCAATACAAGTAGGAAAAGTAATAACAATTACAGTACTTGCTGTGATTATTATGGTATGTAATTAAGGACATTCATTTTAGTTGATTAGTTCTTGCAAAGTTTACACTTCAGATTGACATCAAGTTTTTAATCTTGCCTCTGTTTAAAAAAAAAAAAAAAAAAATCAGTGATAAGATATTATGCAGTTTAGTTTATTGAATCTGAAGAGATTGAATTGTTTCAAAAGGGCTGTACTGTGATTTGCACTCTTTCATACCAAAGAGAAAGAAACCTCCTTTCTGTCGTTTCTGAAGGGCAAAAGTGTTGGAGACACTGCACTCTGTGTGCTGCTAACCTCTCTGATAAATACACTCTTTTGTGAGGGGTGCACGGTTTTGGGGCTTTGAGGTGTTCTGCTCCTCTTATTTGTGTGATGTGGTTATGTGGGGGTGTGTCTGTGCTCTTCTCTCTCTCCTGTCTCCTGTCTCACCCTCAGAACCCGCAGGACTTCCCTTCTCATCCTGCACCGATTATCTGAGCCATCCGAATCCCAGCCGGGTCCTGATCTCTGCTTAGCCCCATCCAAGCCCAATTTCTTATTGCAAATATCATTTTGTAATTTATGTAATGCGCTGGTCCAGGAGGCCATCTCCACCCCTGACCCCCGGGGGACGCTGCCTTTGTTGGCCGAGGCATTGAGGTGCCAATCAGGCCCTGGAGGATTTCATTAGAGCCAGTCTGAGGAGCTCGGCTCAAACTGAGCAAAAACAAGCCTGTGAATTAAAATAAAGACTTTGTAATCAAGACACATTATCAGCTTTAATAGAACAAGCGATATATCTTGATTACTGGCGTAAGGTTTTAGGGTTGTGAGGCAATTAGTCCTTTGTTGTGTGACCGAGGCTGGAGAGAGATGAGGGAGGTGGTGGAGGGAGGTACCGGAGGGAGGTGCCTGAGGGAGGTGGTGGGGGTCGAGAGGGCGGGGGGGCACTAGCAGGAATACGTACATGACTCTTTGGCCCTGAAGCAAAAAAGCAAGACCAGTTTTCTCTCTGTGTCTCTCTCTCACTCACACACTCACACACTCACACACACACACACACACACACACACACACAGCTGATTTTTCCCCTGAAGCAATTGACATTTAGCCCGGTTGGATAATTGAGGAATAACATTTGCGTTACTATTTAACATGACCCCTGCCTTTAGAGGCCTTTCACACCGCCTCTCTGCTGACACCCATCGATGCGGGAGGCGCGGCGCTGCCGGCCGGGGAGAGGATGGGGTGGAAGGGTTTGGCGGTGACGGCGCATTGTTGATGATATAAGAAAGGGAAGCTTATTATTACAATGGCACATTCAATGTCAAGAGGAGCTGCTCTGCCCTTTTCATTCTCGGGCGAGCAACTATTAAGAAAAATGTATTAAAAGAGAGAGAGGCTGGGAGGCAGTGACATGCAGCAGGAGCTAAAATAAAGGTTAATGGATTGACTGTTGGCTGGGAAAGAGGCTTACCACCACCCCATACACAGGGGGACTGCTCCTCTGGCTTCATTTCTGTGAGGCTAAATTAAAAGGCTCACACTTATTTGGCGGAGAAACTGAAGGGTGATCTGTTTATTTCAAACAAGATCAAGCCTTGTGCTTAATCGCTGAAAGTTGTGAGTGATGTATGCTTTCTTTACCATGGTTTTCACCCTCGTAATGGCATTTGGGAAGCCCGACGTCAGGCTGCTCTGGAGAATTAAATAGTGAAAACTGGATAAGGTTCGCATTGCTATTTACAGATAAAGAGGATATCCCATGGGGGGTCTGCAAAAGGACCAGTTAGAGCACTCAGATATTCATTATTCTGTTCACTGTGTTACCATTATGAAGCAATACCTGTGCTGTGCTTAAAAACAAAGGATTCATCAGTGACTTTGCCCCTGGCTAACCAAACCCAAACAGCACATAATCATCAGGAAATTACAAGCAGGACGTTTCTTCTGTAATAGGTCATACTTTAATAAGCATGAAGCATATTCATAATATAAGATACATAATATAATACAGATATTTATTCATACAGTAAATATAGAGCAGCTTATCTCAGTGTGGTCGCGTTGTTGATGTAGGAGATGTGATCAGATAATTAGCATTTTATATTAAGCCATTTGACTGTAAATCTGGTGATTGCAACATTTATAAGAGTGATGCAGGTGAAGATGGCAATGGGAAGGTGAAGGAGCTGCCATATTTAAACCATTATATGTGTGTGTGTGTGTGTGTGTGTGTGTGTGTGTGTGTGTGTGTACACACACAGACAACTTCCTTTGGACTGTGGAAATAAGGGTACTCATAAAATAATGAACAGAGTAAGATGTAGCAATTGAAAGCACTATATGGAAGAGCTGTGATCCAAGTTTGAGGGAAGAATATTTTACAACAGCCTGTATACCCACAAATGTTGAACAGTGTGTCCTGACACTTTAAGGAAAGTAACTGGAAACTCTAAACTATCTACATAAACATTTTAGTGTTTCACAGAAACCAAGGGTGGAAAGTGCAGTTTTAACGATTTATATGAAGACCTGGAAAAATCAAACACATTGTGAGAATCACTGGAGCGAACAGCTTTCCGCTCAGCCAGACGTGTTCCTGTGGAGCGGACGATCATCAATTAAGTTTGATTGTCGCAATTCAGCTTTCCACAAACTGAAAGGGAGTCGCCAACACAGGCTGAAAGGTCACTTGTCACTTTAATTAATAACACATTTAACACAGTTCTCAGCACTGGTGGATATGACACTCAGTGTTTTACAGCATTCACTGTAAAGTCTCACCCTCTGTGTGGAAGTTCTCAAAGGAACATTGGAAGGATGGATGGTTACAGGCTCAATGCCGAAGGCTCAGCTTTTTCTGCCGCCCGCCGTTCAGGACAGCGTTATTGTAGACCTGCATTGAACTTTTTTGCCTGTTGGAAAGAGTGACTGACCCTATATTGTCTGATGTTTTGTGTTAAGGTGTTGTTGAGACAATTGAAAAAAAAATTGATTTTTTTCACAATAATATAGTTTTTGATTTTGGCAATCTGGAAGCTCGAAAGTGAAAATTCTGACACAATAGATGTATAATTAGTAATGAATTGTCTAAAAAGTCAGTTAGCCCCATGTCATTCTGACAAGCTCAACAGAAGCAAAGCAACGCAAGCTTTCATGACAAGGATAACAAAGTGAATGCCAACAACTTGTAGACAGCTTCTTTGAAAAACGTATTCACTGTGAGGAAGCTAATTGCAAACTTGACGGTCCAGCTGTGATTTAAGTTGGCTGTTTGTGCCTAGATGAAGGAAGTCACCAAAAATAGAGTGACATGGAAGCTTAGACAACACCTACATCTGGGCACAAACCTCTGTCTCCACTTTACCTTAACAAGACATAACTATCCCTCAAAATGTCTCAGCAGAAGAAATGGGCTGATATTTTCTGTGAGGAGGCGCATTAACTTTTCGTCTGGTTTTTCAGTTCCTTTCAGTAATGCTTCGTAAAATGTGCTTGTAGATGCACAGAAGTTGTGCCGCCGAATAAAACAGCTGCTCTCAAGAGAAAACTTCAAGTCTTTTAAAAAACTGATGGATCAACATCCAGTCATACCAACTTTAAAGTACTTTAAACAAAAAAGAATGACAAATACAAATGGAAATGTGTTGTGTTTTGCCTTAAACATTATGCATGTATATTAGCCATTGATTGTATACACACCTGATTTATGTTCATTGTATGTTCTGCCTATTAACAGAAAACAAGTCAAAGCAGTGGTGTAAAACAATACTTATTATAGATTCAGTGAAATGTATAAAAAATAAGTCAAGCCAAATAAGACAAGTCAATGTAGACATTATGAAGTCCTGAAGATGCTGTAGGCCAAAAACATATTTTTTGTCAATATTCTCTCTCTCTCTCTGTGTATATTATATATATATAAACACACACACAGATGGTAAGAAACAGAAAAAAAATTGTGTGAGTGTATACATCAACATAATTTGAATTGCTTTTGATTTGGTTTACAAACAGTTAAATATCCTTGAATTTAATTTGTTGGAATTTTTTTTATTGTGTAGCTGTATGTTACATCAAAAAATTGGGTATGTTTATTGGCTCTTTTGCTGATCTTAACTCAAGTTTACAGGCTATATGCAGTATACAGTGGGCTCATCAGCTATTGGCAGCTTGATGGAGATAGCACCGAGCCTTTTCCTATCGTGAGACACCTGGCTGAAGAGCAGACTCTCGGGGATCATGGGCTGTTGCTCCATACTGAACCTTGTAAAAGAGTCACACTCGGTAAAACAAGGAGCAATACATCATGGTAAATTACAGAATTTTTACATTTGTGTTTTCATTTTCATTGTAGCTGTGGAGTGAGCAGAATAACCTGTTTAACCTTTACATTCATCATATATACGCACAGAGAGCTCATGGCCTTCAGCAATCCCATCCTGGGCATCATCATATCCTGATAATTCAAAGATTACCAGAATTTTCCTTCTTCACTTAAATATTAAACTAAATTATAACAAATGCAGTATAAACCCTCACCGATGCGGGTTCTCCAACTGTGGAATTCACTTATACACAGTTGTTAGTTTGTGGGTTATTCTTGAGGTTAATGCATACTTTTATTTTACCTTCTGTATTTTTGTCTCAAGAAGTCCAAACATAATTCATTATCACATTCTGTTAGTACATTCTGTTACTGAAACTCATATAACATTCTCTCAAATGGGAGATGCATGCAAATATTTTTTTTGTGTGTAAAATTTTTCAGCTGGGATTTAACCATGTATTTAATCATGTGTTTCTCATGCTTTTGGTGTTTTATTTTCTTCATTCTTCATTCACCCAAATTTTACTCTGCTACCCCAGCCAGACATTTTGATTTAGATTCAGGTTTTTTTGTGTTTCTGTTCGTCTGCTCCCGAGGTATAGCTCTCTGTCAGATTGCCAGTGCAGCTGATAAATGACTGAAGACTGACTGGTACACTTTATTAAAAAGTAATAACAATTTTTGTAGGCACCCTTCATGTCGTTAGAGAGCCATGAATCAAAGGACATGGGCTGTCTCTGTCTGATAAATGCATCGTTTACCAGCTGAGGAGTTATTTAGGACTGGCTATTAATTTAAATCACATTTATCTGGTGTGAATGGGGGATTGCTGTGATAGGACTGTAAATGACCAGCGGTGCAGCTAACTGCACATTATTTATTGCTACCGCCTGCAACGCGAGCCACAATATGTTAAAAAAGAACTGCCAATTACCATGCTTAATCTAAACAGAACAGAAACAAATTCTGCTAGAATTCTTTTTTTTTTTTTCTTCTTTTCAAATCCACAGTCAAGAAATGCTATTCTCCGAGCAGACATAATTCGCCACAGTGTTTCTTATGAATGTATTTCTTTTTATGATCTTTTTTCCAACAGTTTTTATATGAGGAAAAAAATGCTGCTTCTCTGTGAGTAATAGTACTATTACACACACGCACACACACATATTTGCTTGATTTCACGTGCAGTTGGATGAGCGTAGTGTGTAATGAAGGCTCTGAGAATATTATGTGTTTTTAGCCTAAGGTTCTCCTAACCCTGTTTTTCCCATAAAAAGTTAACTTCACAAACTGCGGTTTTTTAGGAACATAACCCTGCGGTTGCTGGGGGATTACTGTATGTTCTTTAAGCATGCAGCGTGTAGTACAAGACCCTGGCCTTCATGAGCGCACAAGGGTTTAACTGAAAAAGGAAAAAGAAGCCCTTGAAGAAACTCAACTTATAGGCTACAGAGTAAAGACAGTTTATTCTTTCATTTTGTTGTGTTGAAAAGTATCTAAAAGGAACATTTTAGCTGTATAGTTTTCAGTTCTGTTTTTGTTCTGTATTTATTTTTTACTGTGCTTAAATTTTATCATTTAGAATGATATAGCAATGGAATGTCCTGTTTATGTGACTTTTTGTGAATTCCCAAAACAAAAACAAAGCATATCTTCAGATACCTGACTGAGTGAGCGTTTTGGAAAAATGTAAATAGAGAATAATTGGACTTGATAGAAGAACAAATGTCAGATACCTCTGTAATAACCTGGGCTCATAATAACACTTCCAATTAAAATGGAAAATGTTATTACGACCAGATGGAAAATGACATGTGTGATTAGGTACTGCAGACCCTGGGTATCAGCGCTAAAACTTCAGTAGTGCCTAAAACATGGCAGGGTTAAAACTGAATTCAGTTCCAGTGTATTTCTCTTTGTGATCACTCTGCTTTCAGCGCATGTGCATTATGATATACAGTTATGGCGTACAGGTATGACAGTACGGTAAGTTCAGTTCAAGAAGCAAAGGGGTTAACTTGGGCCTAGGCATGATCTGGGTAAATCCGCTCTTGGTGGTCCAAATGTTACCCTTGATGTCAGTATGAACTCCATCATATTAACTTAAGAGAGAGAAATTAAGAGAAATAACGGAATAAGCCACAAACTAACAGCCTGTCCTCAACATTGTTTATCTGAGAATGCGGCAGTTATTTCACAGCCTTCTCACCCGCACTCTCTTCATTGATATTTTACCTTGATATGCCCTTTAATCTGTTTCTCTTTAAGAAACTTTTGCTGGGCTGTCTCATTTCCTGTAAAACTGTTTTTAGGAGCTGTAGAAAAGCTCCAGAAAGGTTACAAAAACACAGCATAGACAGCAGACGTAAACGATTGGTTTCTCTTAGCTTTAAATTAGCGATGACACAGTGATGTTGCTGTCATAGGTCAAAAGAGTGAAATATTTTTCCTAAACCTGGTTTAAGCACATGTAGGATATCTTTTAAAATGAGTTATTTTTCTGTGAAATACAGTTTACATTAGTCAAACCCTTCTAGAGCTAAACGTTGTGTTCAGAACGCATCGTGCGAGTCTATAGTGCTTTCTTTGGCAGCTCTCTGACAGGCGTACTCATTTGTTGTTGTTCTTTCTTTTTATTGTCTTCTGAGGGTTTCTGTTCCTGTTGATTTATGTATTTATTTTTGCATATGACACAGACTTTTTCAATGCCCACATTCTTACATCATATGTCAGTACAGATTAGTCGATGTCGCTGTGATAAACAGTACTGATCTACTTCACTGTTCTGCCGACATTCCTGGTCTCCAATGGAATGGAATGGTTTCCTTTCCTGTCTCCTCTGCTCTCCAAGGTCGAGGTCTCCCATAATTCACCATTGCAAAGTCCGCCCGTCTGTGTCAATGATGTTTACAGTGAATTTCTGATCAGTGGTCTTCTGAAGGCCTACCTAAATGTGTCAAAAATGGCAAAAACATAAAATATTATGTGTCAGCTATGGAAACATGATATTTAATGGTGTGTACCTCTAACAGTGCCTAATACCTGCGGTATTTTGCATTATTCAATATTATATTCAAAGGTCACCAAAACATTACTTGAAGAGTGTTTTGAATCCTAGTATTGGTTTCTGCAATTGTAAACAATACCAGGTTTACATTTGCTGTAAATCTGGACTGTAAGTTAATTAAAGGAGGAGTAGTGAATGTGTAGGTGGGGAAGCTATACATCTAGAGCATATTTGTATGCTACATCATGTTTGTGTAACCTTTCCATGGACTTGCAGTATTATTGAAACATAACAGAATTAGGTTACAGGTGTCTAAAAGAAGGTTTTGTGACCACAACTGCCTCGGCTAGTCCTAAGCTTTGCACATATTTTCTTTTAATTAGTCTTCATAAAGTTCATATGTCTACGGTCCACACAGACAAACAGGTCTTGTCTGGGTATGGGGTTAAAGTCCCCCTGACCCACACCATAGCTGCTATATGCCTTCCTCTAATGAGAACATAATTCCATAGAAAGCAGAGTGTCGCCTGACCTCAGGAGTCGCTTTCAGAACAGACACATCCAGTGTTAAAAATGACCCAAAGAAACGTGTCTATCTGTTTTCTTTTATTTTCAGTTTTTTTATTACCAGGAATTTTCATTACAAGGATTGCCCCACCCTCTTAGACGGAATCCAAAACTTCCCCTGAAATAAGCCTAAAATCCGCTGTGCATCTCGGCCCTTCCTGCAGATGTCCCATTGGTGGGAAGGGTGTCCATGACACCCGCTACAGGAGGAACCCAAGGGGAAGCTGTGGGTGAGCGGAGACATATATAAATATGCATGTCTCAATGTATAAAGTATACTGTTTACGATTCTTTTTCTGTGACAAAAATCTTAAAAACAACTTAAAAAATAGAAGTGGTTTTGGAAGCCGTTGTTATGGGATATTTCAGGCATTAGAGAGTCCATGGGGACTGGTCATTACATCAAACTCTGGGGAGAAAAAAGACAAATGCAAGAGGCAAGATCGCCTGTAATGACATTGAGCTTCTGGATTTGAGCCAAAAAATGCTGGAATCTGGTCTTCTGTCAGTTTGGTTTGGGTGAGATGGTTTTCCTCTGTCTTGTTAGAGGCAGCTGTGCTCATTGCTATGTGTGAGTGTGTTCAAGTGTAGGAAAGGGGAGTATGGAACGCTAAAATACTAAAAGCAGAAGTATGGTCTGAGTGCAAAGGCCTATTGATCTTATTTGTGTGTGCTGCAAAACAAAGAATGCACTCGTGTTGTCAACCTGCATTTAAGAAACATGGAAATAACAGATTTCATCTGCCCTCCATAGTTAGTAGTTAGAAAATAAAGTACTTTGGTTGAAAATGTAAAGAATTTTGGCCAACCTAAAGCTATCATTTCTCTATCTTTAGTTTGAGTGGTCGTAGGGGCTTTGAAACGGCTGTGAGGCAGATTGGAATTTTATCCAAACAAATTGGTGTCTTCAGAACCGCAAGCATCACAGATGCTGAAACTTTGAATCAGGCACTTAAAAAGAAAAAGGAAATTTCAGTTTCAAAACTTGAGATTTTGCTTTTTCCATCATGAAGAATATTTCTTAGGGCATATGTGATTCAAACAAAACAAACTTCACATCACAGTAAAATTTATTTTAGTGTTCTTTTCATTTTAATATGGGCTAGAACATACACATACAAAGGCACTGGTACATTTTGAATGAATTTCACATGCCCTAAAACAGACCAAGACAAGGATAGAGTCACAAAAAGATTGTCCCAGATTCAATCTCATGCACATAGCCACTTTAAGGGGATTTACAATTCACTTAAAACAGACTCATGATCTGGCACAGTATTGTGAGACTGCTCCTGTAGTTATGGCTTTATATCTGCTTTTTGTCTGAGTATACAGCAAGCAAGCAAGGCCTTGCCAAGGCCAGAAAAGGCACGACTGCTGAAACCAAACTTTACTCATGTTTATGCAAATTGGTTGCTTTTATTCTTCAAGCAATGTTGTCTGTCAGCAAATACTCCAGGCCACTAGTTGGCAGTATGCAACCAATAGCACTCTCTTCCATTGCCTAAGGATTGGAAGTTTGAAAACTGTAAACTTCTGTTGTCTTTGACCTCAAGTTTGCGCTGTAGTTTGTTTGTAATTATGGGGATTGTTTTAGTATTCCTCACACGGCACCAAAAATTTAAGGAATTTGTTTGCTACTCCTCACAATGGGGTGTCACTTATGTGAAGGGAATTCTACTAATACATCTTCTACTACTAATGGTGTAATGAATAAGAAATCAGTCTCATGAAATATATCAGTCATAAAATATAGCTATAAATATTCATTTTCACCTAATAATTAAATGAATAATATAATTAAAATGAATAAATAGTTGATCATAATCAAACTGCATTACACATACAGTTACAACCAAATTAATGCCAAAATGATTAAATAAAACCATGAAGTCATTTGCCGTTCTTGGAAGCTACAGAGGTTGGCTAATATTAAATATAAGTGCAATATTAATAAACACAAAACCTTGGAAAGTATAGCAAAGCTTATTGATCACATGTACTAACAGCAAAGCACATAATTACAGGTATAAACAATAAACTATGTGAGCGCGAGTGTGTGTGTGTGTATGGAGTGCTTATAGTTAGGATGCCTGTATGTGAATGCTGAGTGTATGTGCAGGTTAGCGTGAATGGGGGTCGAAACTAATCCTATATGCGGGGGACACACAGCATGGGTGTGCGCGATGCACACGTGTTCATGGAGAACAAAGAAAGTGAGATGGTGAGAGATTCAAACTTAGCTGAAGCTAAGCATGGTTGGGAAATGGCGCATGCAGTCTGCTAAAATGGGTATGACATGTAGATCGGAATGCTGGTTTATCGGTTAGTGGTTAAGAGATTACATTTGAGACCTAGTCTATATGTGATATATTTGACTACTAACGCTGCATGGTGCTTGGCTTGGAGCCAGCTAAATAGTCATCAAACAGAATGATTTAAACATGATATAAAAAGCAAGCAATTCAGTTCATTACATTCAGTTAGAACCAGTGGTCGATTTGTATGAAAAATTCAAGGTGGATGGTCAACTTCGAAGTGGAAGGATGGTGGCCTCCCTTTTGGTTTATATTCATGCATAATCATAGGAAGAAAAGACAGAAAATGTACTTGGAACTTTTATTATTAATACAAAAACTATCCAATTATTTGCAATATTATTTGTATAATAACAACAAAGATATTACTAGCCTGGGATTTAAAAAAACAGACACTATAACAACTATAACGCATGGGTACAAGTTACTGCTTAATGTACCTTTTACATTCATCACCCTCTCATTAGAATCTAAAATCAGTAAATATGTAAGATGGCTCACAAGTGAACAAGTTAGCTGCCAAGCAATATATACAACATGTTCACGAAAATGTGAACATGTTATTATCTGCGATGGTCTCATTCAAGATGAAACATTGGCAGAGCTGTTGCCAAAGTTTTGTTACATTAGGGATATATTATGTGTTAATAATACATGAGACTGGTTATGATCTCACCTGTCGTTTTCTTCTTTGTTACTAAAAACATTTCGGCACCGGTCGCATAGCCATTTTAACCTGTGGCATCTGCAATCCTCGTCCAAATCAAAACTCACTGTGGAGTTGCATTAGCCAATGAGAAGCATGCATTTGCAGACTCCAGTTAAATAAGCAATAAGCAATCAAAAGTCACAACGAAACAGAGGATACAAAACAACACAAACTGGAGCACTAATAATAAAAAAAGATTGACATTTAAACATCACTGATACGTTTCGTCTTATGGTGACTGGGCAATAAGCAGCATAGCTAATTCCATTAAAGCAAAGGGGATGGGAAGAGAGAAGACAACTTTACAAGGGGGATGGGTGTGGTCAAGGTTTTTTCCAAGGGGGTGACATACCCCCACATCCCCCCTCAACTGGAGCCCTGGTTATAACAGTACTTAGCTAAACTATGTTACTTGTCTGTGTTACCTGCCAGTTTTATAGCCTTACTTTTGGGGTTTTCTCCATCGTTTAGATGGGTCCAGTGCGCTCCTTTTGTTCTGGTTAGTCTCTGGTTTTCCAGAGTTTTCCAGGTCTTTACTCTGCTGGCCTATGGGGTATTACAGGTCTTTGCTCTGCTGGTCCCTGGGGTCTTACAGGTCTTTACTCTGCTGGTCCCTGGAGTCTTACAGGTCTTTACTCTGCTGGTCCCTGGGGTCTTACAGGTCTTTACTCTGCTGGTCCCTAGGGTCTTACAGGTCTTTACTCTGCTGGTCCCTAGGGTCTTACAGGTCTTTGTTCTGTTTGCCTCTGGGGTCTTACAGGTCTTTACTCTGCTGGCCTCTGGAGTCTTACAGGTCTTTGTTCTGTTGGCCTCTGGGGTCTTACAGGTCTTTACTCTGCTGGTCCCTGGGGTCTTACAGGTCTTTGCTCTGCTGGTCCCTGGGGTCTTACAGGTCTTTACTCTGCTGGTCCCTGGGGTCTTACAGGTCTTTACTCTGCTGGTCCCTGGGGTCTTACAGGTCTTTGTTCTGTTGGCCTCTGGGGTCTTACAGGTCTTTACTCTGCTGGTCCCTGGGGTCTTACAGGTCTTTGTTCTGTTGGCCTCTGGGGTCTTGGTGCCTGGGGTCTTACAGATCTCTGCTGGCCTCTGGGTCTAACAGGTCTTTGCTCTGCTGGCCTCTGGGGTCTTACAGGTCTTTGCTCTGCTGGCCTCTGGGGTCTTACAGATCTTTGCTCTCTGGGGTCTAACAGGTCTTTGCTCTGCTGGCTTCTGGGCTCTTTCAGGTCTCTGCTGGCCTCTGGGGTCTTACAGGTCTTTGCTCTCTGGGGTCTAACAGGTCTTTGCTCTGCTGGTCCCTGGGGTCTTACAGGTCTTTACTCTGCTGGTCCCTGGGGTCTTACAGGTCTTTACTCTGCTGGTCCCTGGGGTCTTACAGGTCTTTACTCTGCTGGTCCCTGGGGTCTTACAGGTCTTTGTTCTGTTGGCCTCTGGGGTCTTACAGGTCTTTACTCTGCTGGTCCCTGGGGTCTTACAGGTCTTTGTTCTGTTGGCCTCTGGGGTCTTACAGGTCTTTGTTCTGTTGGCCTCTGGGGTCTTACAGGTCTTTACTCTGCTGGCTTCTGGGGTCTTACAGATCTCTGCTGGCCTCTGGGGTCTAACAGGTCTTTGCTCTGCTGGCCTCTGGGGTCTTACAGGTCTTTGCTCTGCTGGCCTCTGGGGTCTTACAGATCTTTGCTCTCTGGGGTCTAACAGGTCTTTGCTCTGCTGGCTTCTGGGCTCTTTCAGGTCTCTGCTGGCCTCTGGGGTCTTACAGGTCTTTGCTCTCTGGGGTCTAACAGGTCTTTGCTCTGCTGGCCTCTGGGGTCTTACAGGTCTTTACTCTGTTGGCCTCTGGGGTCTTACAGGTCTTTACTCTGCTGGTCCCTGGGGTCTTACAGGTCTTTACTCTGCTGGTCCCTGGGGTCTTACAGGTCTTTACTCTGCTGGCCTCTGGGGTCTTACAGGTCTTTGCTCTGCTGGCCTCTGGGGTCTTACAGGTCTTTGCTCTGTTGGCCTCTGGGGTCTTACAGGTCTTTGCTCTGCTGGCCTCTGGTGTCTTGCAGGTCTTTGCTCTCTGGGGTCTTACAGGTCTTTGCTCTCTGGGGTCTAACAGGTCTTTGCTCTGCTGGCCTCTGGGGTCTTACAGGTCTTTGCTCTGCTGGCCTCTGGTGTCTTGCAGGTCTTTGCTCCATTGTATTCCCGGTTTTGCATGCGTGGCTCTCCAGTCCTCTTCTAGCCTTGTGACTTGTGTTTTGCTGTGAAATGAAGGGAAATGTGGTTCTGTAGTCCCTACATAATAAACATAACATTGGCACTAGATAAATTCAGTTTGCTTTCTTCTGAGACTAATGTATTGGTTGTGGTAGCAATGTTACAAATACAGGAAACAAACAGTTGTTGTTTTTGTTATTGTTGTTACAATCTATAGCTTTTGTTTTTTTAGTAGCTACACTTCCTTTTTCATGGCTGACCAATCAGCATGGAGCTCTGTGAGCATGTTCAACAAGTTGACAAGAAATGTTGGCCTGTGCACAACTTGCTGAAAAAATCTGTTGAAGACATTCTCAGAAAAAAAAACATCATTAAATGATGTCATAATATACACCGATGAGCTAAAATGTTATGACCACCTGCCTGATGTGCTGTTGGTCTTCCGCATGTCACCAAAGCAGCTCTGACCCACTGACGCACAGACTCTACAAGACCTCTGAAGGTGCCCTGTGGTATCTGGCACCAGGACGTTAGCAGCAGATCCTTTAAGTCCTTTAAATTGCGAGGTGGAGCCGCCACAGATCGGACTGCTGTTCCAGCACATCCCACAGATGCTCGATCGGATTGAGATCTGGGAAATCTGGAGGCCAAGTCAACACCTTGAACTCTTCGTCATGTTCCTCAAACCATTCCTGGACCATGTGTGCAGTGTGGCAGGGCACATTATGTTGCTGAAAAAGGCCATGGCCATCAGGGAATACCACTTCAAAGAATCAAAATATCAAATATGTAAAAGTATCAAACCATCAACACAGCAAGTGCTCGTGTAATAAATTTTGTAATGGTGAGGAAACACAGAGGGGGAAAACTTGTTGCCTGCTGCTGCTTGTTGCACAAAAGCAAAGTTGATTTATCCAGCAGAAATGCCTGCATGTATTTAAAGGGTGCTTCACTGATTCTTTTTCCACACCGTACTCACAACACTGATGAATGGGAGGAACAGTGTCTATGTACCTCTGGGTGGCTGAAGGTTGCTCTGAAAGCAAAGCGTGAGCGCTGCGGTTGGGAGTGCGAGTCAAATGGTGGCTATGGCTGGAGGTCCACACTGCCCTCACCGGGGAATGATAGGGGCAAGCCAAACATACTGCTGGTTACGTTACATTTCTTAATTACATTTGAAGTAACTTTCATCTTTTATTGTTACCTGAGGTGCTGTTAATTGCTCCGCCACAGTGCTTGTTGGTTGTTGTCAGAGATATAACAAAATAAAGTAATGATAGATATGTTCTATGCCTAGTGCTATGCATGACAGCATGACTAACAATTTCACAATACTTGCTTTTACAGACTGGACACTACTGTTACTATTAAATTCGTATGGGAACCACATAAACATTGTACTCTGTTGACATGTAGTGGGAATATGAGCTTCACACATTCTCTCATATAGTTTATCTTGCTAAAGTAAGAAACATCCATGTTGGTTTTGGTGTTTCGCCTATCAGCACTGTGTAGCTTTAAAAAGGCTGGCTGTATGTACGTAATCACGTAGTTACTGTTGTATGGTTACGTTTGAGCAGGATCAGAAGGTCATTCTATGGGGCTCTTTGGGAAGAAGTGTGACTGTGTGAAGTGTGGTTTCTCTACCTGTGAGCCTACAGTGTGTTTGGTTTCTCTACCTGTGAGCCTACAGTGTGTTTGGTTTCTCTTCCTGTGAGCCTACAGTGTGTTTGGTTTCTCTTCCTGTGAGCCTACAGTGTGTTTGGTTTCTCTTCCTGTGAGCCTACAGTGTGTTTGGTTTCTCTACCTGTGAGCCTACAGTGTGTTTGGTTTCTCTTCCTGTGAGCCTACAGTGTGTTTGGTTTCTCTCCTGTGAGCCTACAGTGTGTTTGGTTTCTCTACCTGTGAGCCTACAGTGTGTTTGGTTTCTCTACCTGTGAGCCGACAGTGTGTTTGGTTTCTCTACCTGTGAGCCTACAATGTGTTTGGTTTCTCTTCCTGTGAGCCTACAGTGTGTTTGGTTTCTATACCTGTGAGCCTACAGTGTGTTTGGTTTCTCTTCCTGTGAGCCTACAGTGTGTTTGGTTTCTCTTCCTGTTAGCCTACTGTGTGTGGTTTCTCTTTTTTGTGAGTATACAGTGTGTGGGGATTCTCTCTTCCTGTGAGCCCTGTGTGTGGAACCGCGGTGAAGGGTGTTTCATTCCCTCCCTTTCTGTGTGAAGGGTGGTTTATCTGTCTCTTTCTCTGTGAAGGGTTTTTCTTTCTCTCTTTCTGTGTGAAGAGTGTTTCTTTCCCTCCCTTTCTGTGTGAAGAGTGTTTCTTTCCCTCCTTTTTCTGTGTGAAGAGTGTTTCTTTCCCTCCCTTTTTGTGTGAAGAGTGTTTCTTTCCCTCCTTTTCTGTGTGAAGAGTGTTTCTTTCCCTCCTTTTCTGTGTGAAGAGTGTTTCTTTCCCTCCTTTTTGTGTGAAGAGTGTTTCTTTCCCTCCTTTTCTGTGTGAAGAGTGTTTCTTTCCCTCCCTTTCTGTGTGAAGAGTGTTTCTTTCCCTCCCTTTCTGTGTGAAGAGTGTTTCTTTCCCTCCTTTTCTGTGTGAAGAGTGTTTCTTTCCCTCCCTTTCTGTGTGAAGAGTGTTTCTTTCCCTCCCTTTCTGTGTGAAGAGTGTTTCTTTCCCTCCTTTCTGTGTGAAGAGTGTTTCTTTCCCTCCTTTCTGTGTGAAGAGTGTTTCTTTCCCTCCTTTTCTGTGTGAAGAGTGTTTCTTTCCCTCCCTTTCTTTTTGAAGAGTGTTTCTTTCCCTCCCTTTCTGTGTGAAGAGTGTTTCTTTCCCTCCTTTCTGTGTGAAGAGTGTTTCTTTCCCTCCTTTCTGTGTGAAGAGTGTTTCTTTCCCTCCTTTTCTGTGTGAAGAGTGTTTCTTTTCTTTCCCTTTCTGTGTGAAGAGTGTTTCTTTCCCTCCTTTTCTGTGTGAAGAGTGTTTCTTTCCCTCCCTTTCTGTGTGAAGAGTGTTTCTTTCCCTCCTTTTCTGTGTGAAGAGTGTTTCTTTCCCTCCCTTTTTGTGTGAAGAGTGTTTCTTTCCCTCCTTTTCTGTGTGAAGAGTGTTTCTTTCCCTCCTTTCTGTGTGAAGAGTGTTTCTTTCCCTCCTTTCTGTGTGAAGAGTGTTTCTTTCCCTCCCTTTCTGTGTGAAGAGTGTTTCTTTCCCTTCCTTTCTGTGTGAAGAGTGTTTTTTCCCTCCTTTTCTGTGTGAAGAGTGTTTCTTTCCCTCCTTTTCTGTGTGAAGAGTGTTTCTTTCCCTCCTTTTTCTGTGTGAAGAGTGTTTCTTTATTTCCAGTTTCACACTTTCCTGTACACACCAGCAGCTGGCATGATTTCCCCTTTTTCCAACAGAACGCTACTCCAGCCATGAGACGGGGAATGCAAGGAGAGACAACAGTGGGCTCAGTGTAGAAATCCTCTCACCTGTCTATGCATCTGCTAAAATAGAGTCTGTGTATTTAACATGGACTCAAGTAATGCCTGTAACACTGAGTGGGACCATAACCAAGGGCGTGCCTGTGGGTTTGCATACTGATAATATCACTTATTAGATCATTTAGTGCATATGGATCAAAACGTAAGCAGTAAATGACATCTGTTAGGGCATCTATCGTCATTTTAAAGTGTGTGTGTGTTTTTGTGTGTGTGTGTGTGTGTGTGTGTGCGCGTGCATACATGTGTGAGTGTGCGTGAGTGAGTATGCATGTGTGTGAATGCGTGCGTGTGTGTGCGTGAGTGAGTGTGTGTGTGTGTGTGCGTGCGTGTGTGTGTGTGTGAGTATCTGTGCGTGAATGAGTGAGTGTGCGTGAGTTAGTATGCATGCATGTGTGTGTGTGCATGCGTGTGTGTGCGTGCGTGAGTGAGTGTGCGTGTGTGCGTGCGTGAGTGAGTATGCATGTGTGTGTGTGCGCATGCGTGTGTGTGTGTGAGTGAGTGTGTGTGTGCGTGAGTGAGTGTGTGAGTGTGCGTGAGTTAGTATGCATGCGTGTGTGTGCGTGAGTGAGTGTGTGTGTGTGTGTGTGTGAATGTGCTTAATGAATAATAATTTTAAAGATTTCAAGGGGTGTCTTGTGGGATTTTTTTTCATATGATACAAGTTTGGAAAAACATCTAGAAAATTGCTTAAAACAGTTATGTATCAAAGAATCAATGATTTGAAATGGATTTACAGGTTGTTATGGGATTTTGTAGAACAAACAAACAAAAAGAGCATGTGAGAAATGGCCTGCCTTGTGCTCTTCCTGTTGTTTTTGCTTTGCGTGTAATTACGACCAGATGGGCCAATGAGCCCCAAGGTGACTTTAACTTTCAATTGATTTCAAATTATTCTAATGTTGTTGTTAATTGAAATGTAAATGATCCTAATCATTGCATGAAGCCATGTTAATAATCACTCACTGTCCAATAGAAGGGGTGTTTTTGTGGAATCTCATGGAAGTCGGGGTAAAGGCGTAGCAGTGTGCGGTTGGAGAGTGTACACGTTAGCAGTGCTCATTTACCCACAGGGACTGCTTTGTAGCTGCCTCTGAAATAGCACATCCACTCCTCATTTTTGGAGAACATCCAGAGCTCATACGAACATGTATCCCTGCAAACAGCCACATTGTTGACATTACCGAAGAGCTTTGGTCTTCCTTCAGGATCAAACATTTGTGTCTCTAGCGTGCGTCTCTTGAGTGGGTCTGTCCTTTCCCCCCTTTGTGTGCACAGAAATGTAGAGCGCTGAGGAGGCCAGGTGATTTATGTAGAAAGATCTTAAGGGTGGGCAAGGCCTCACTTGCCTCCTGGGCTGCGGGTGATTATCCAGCAGGGCCTCCTGAGCTCCAATCCCAGGTGAAGGGCCCTAGGGACTGCTGGGATGGACCTCCAGGCATCAGGTGGCTGGGGGAGGGGGGTGACACGCTGTCAGCATCTCTCTGCTCCTCACTGTCTGTTCCTCTTAATCAAGCACAGTCTGACACCTTCACTTTTACGAGTGAGGAGGAGCGCAATTAGACCACTTTATTATTCACTTCTACAAATATTTTCGGTCAGACTTTCAGTCAGACAAATTAATCGCATTGGCATGCTCCAAGAAGAATTATAGTATTTGGCTGTGTTTGTTTGGCACGGAAACAGGTGAAAGTCTGGCATACCTGAGATGTTAAGTAAATACATTCGTTAATATGTATGTCAACCTAAAAATTACAGGACACCATATTGCATCAAAGAGTCTAATTTTCAATAGCTGCCATTATGTTGTCATACATACTTATTTCCACCTGCTCATACATAGGGCACATATTACATAAGCCTGCAGTTTGAATCTTTTTAACACACAGTGAAAAAAGAAGATAAGGAATCATAATAAAATATTATTCATTGGTTAAAAGATGAAGAATATTTTATGATTCCTTAATTTTTAAATCCAGTACAGTATGTGTATTTACAGCTGGAGAGCACAAATTGGCTTTATCAGTGCAGAGTTTTCTAGGGCACAAAGCAGACACTAGATGGCTGTAGATAATGGGGGAAAAGTGTTAATGAAAGGCTTAAGCTGTTTGTACCACAGGGCTTTCCATTCTGCTCCTGAAAGGGACACACATCCAACCCTGTGGCCATTTGCCTTCTGTGAATATGAAACACACTTGGGTTCTCTTTCATTACAGCACATGTTTTTTTTTTTTTTTTTTTTTAATTTGAAATTTGAATTGATTCATTCACAGTTGCCTAATGTGGGAGTGTCAGCATACGCTCAGAGATCATATTGCATAAGCCGTAAATCAATTGCAGGCTGTTGCATTGGACGGTTTGGATATTGTTATTGATTATTGTTAAATACTTATTTTAAGATGGGGAATAAATGTTTAGGAATCAGGAGGCCTGATCCATACAGCAATGTTTGTTCAGCACCGCAAAGCTCTAAAATCACCCGTTATTTCCCACCTCTGTGCTCTAATTAAAGGATCTGTTTAACTCAATATACTGGAGGTCCAGTGCAGAGCATTAACTGTTCTGTCATTGTCCGAGTACAGTTACTGATGCTATAAGTAAAATAAATAATAGTCCAGTGTTTATCATTCGAAGATCAAGCAGTTACAATACAAAACTTTTTTGTTTGGGTAGCCGAATAAACCACTGGCTCAGTTTTATTTTATACAGAAATCCATTTTTCAGGTAGCCCAATCTGCCGCCTCATATTCTGATGTGTATAGTAGCAGTAAATGGATACACAAAGAGTAATAAAGTTTGCTGCGGTTTTTCTGGGTTGCCATAATTTATGTGAGGATATGGTATGAAACAATATTTCTGGAAGGAAAATGGGGATATTTATCTTTTCTGTTGGATGAGATTAAGCTATTTCACAATCAATAGAGCAGTCAGAATACATTTTTATTGGGTGCATTACACTGCAAATGAATTGTAGCACCACAGAAAGCCAATTGCAAATGTGATGGAATATCTGAGAGCGCCACTTTGACAATTGGTTACATTTCCAGAACATGTAGATTAATGGCGTTCCGAGTGCTCCACATCTTCAGCGTGTATTAGACTCCATTACAGCGCATTCAAAGGGCCTCAGCCGCACCGTAACAAGAACAATTGATTATCTTTAAGCCGAAGGGATCTTAATCTCACAATAGGAGATATTAAATATATTTTTTTAAATATGTTCCGCTTGCTTTTGAAATATTTATCACTTCAGAATGCAATTGCAGATTTTATTTATAGTTTGTATTTTTTTGCTGGTAGGAGAACTGCAGGGAACGTCTTTATCTGGCTAAATTCAGATAGGCTTATTAAGGCTTTTCTCCAGTGCTTATAAGATTCCTCGGCTGTTGGCAGATCTTAGCATTAGCATCAGGGAAAGATAGGACATTTAAACTGTACCGGTAAGTAATGTGTATCTGAAGCTATTGTTTTTATGTGTAATTCAATAGCAATCCTTATATCAAGATTAAAAAAAGACTGTTTGCAAGGCTGTAGTCCTGCTTTGGAGAGATCAGTTTTTAAAGGTATGGTACAATTTAGAAAGACCATGAGGGTGATTCCAAATTATTGTTTTTAAATGTATATAAACATTTTTCTGCTTATGTAAATGATGTCATGCTCAAATACCTGTTAAATAATCCTGTAAAAAATCTTAGCTGAGAAACAGAAAGGTAAAATGATATTTTATTGACTAATGTAATGCAGTGAATCATATTTTACAGTGTGGTTAATAATGGTTCTGAGTGATTGTAGGTGAAGTTCAACAACTGTCTTTCTAAAAATTAGTTTCAGAATTATCTTTTTAATTTGCTCCAAAAAAAAATCAAAATGAAAATACCCCAAGTATTTCCCATGACTTAAATTAGTTGTGAATCATTATTATGGGTATAATAATGACTTTGTCTATCTCCAACAATACATACATATTAAAATGAAACAATAGACTGGGCTTGGTAATAAATCCCTCTGCGAATATCAAACAAAGAACGTGGTGCAATCACAGAAGATTTCATTTGCATCTGTCAGTTGTGACTAATCAAATACAAGTAAAAGGCAAACAAAAAGAAACAAACAAACAAAACAAAAAAAACAGAAAGTGTAAGGTTTAGTGGCTTTCTGCCGTATTGCTCTTATAAGGAGGCTGTCTGTGTTTAAAATGTAAACCGCATTATGTTTTCTGGAACACCAGAAACGTGTTAGGCTTCTCCCAAGAGTGAATGTATGCTAACAGCCTTAGCAGAAATAAACCACTGACACATTCAACATAAAGACACGTCCTCCTTATGAAATTCCCTTTCACTGCTATGACATTCAAACGTATGCACACCATTCACGCCATAGTAATGTATTTAACAGTATTAGCCTGGATTAAAACATTTACGTTTTACTTAATAATGCAAGTGTAATTTTTCACAACCAAAAAAGCTGTCTGAAGGAGTTATGAAGAGGCTAAGCACTTCACTCGAGGGTGAAACAGCTGTGTCTCATCAAGATTAAACCTGCAGCCCCCTCATCCATAATTTCAAGTTAGGAATGCCACATGCATTCAAGTAAATAAGCGTTCCTTTTTGTATATGATAATCTTTATTACTCTTCAATAAAGATCAGGTCTTTTTTTAATAAAAATAAAAGATTACTGACATTAATTAATAAGTAATATCTTAATAAATAAATGCTGACATCTGAAATTTAAAACTTCATTGTAAGAATTCATATGCAAATGCATAGCATACTGTAACATATGTTTAGGCATAAACAAATATGAAATGTAGCACCATAATGTTAATGAGCCACTGTTTTCTGAACTATACACATCATGATTGATGTGTGTGTATGTATACATATACATATGTGTATGTGTAATATATATGTGTTATGTATTCATTTCGTTTTGCCATCCTTTACATGCTGAAGGGCACTCACACTAAGTAAACATTAGCAGAATTACGGGGCGCTCTTCATTGAGAAATCAACGGGAGAATAAAGACGTCTGTGAGAGTATGAGGAGAAAAGCAGAGTGGTGGTGCGCGGGAGAGGAGCTAATGCGCTTATCCCCTAAATGCATAGCAGATGTAGATGACGCCAACTGAGCTGTGTATTTTACAGTAAGTGTGCCTTAAATCAAAACCATATTTGTGAGCAGCGGGTGTGCGGCGGACTGCGGGAGCCCGAGCGGAGACAGGGAGGATTATCCGCCCATGTCATCATAACCCCACCCCCCACTCCGCCCCCACGCGCCACATCCTGCTACTTATCTGATATGTGAAATATAAATGAAGCATAAACGTAATTGAATTTCACTGGCGATAAACAGGCATTCTGGGGGCCCACGCTTTGGCGGGGCCACTTTTTAAAAACCTGCCCAGGTTGATGACTGTGTTGAGGTGGAACTCTCAACACAAAAAGAAGGCTCACCTACAGAGAGAGAGAGAGAGAGAGAGATCCTGGTGCCCCTGGTGAGACCCTGATTTGTGTTTGCCTCAGCTCAGATTACTGAGGCACGGCTTATCTCCCCATCAGGGCGATCTTTGATCATACACCTCATTTTTCCACATGGTTATTCACTGGCTGATTTGCAGCCATGGGGTCTAGTTTCTTTTCTTTAAAGCCCTACTGATGAAATTAATAAACGGACCTTCTTGCTGTGCTTGTTATACGCTTCAAGTCTGATGATACAGTCATGTATTTTTGCACAAAATTTTATGATTTCAGACAAAATAATTTGAATAGAAAAAACATTAAATAAATCCATCTATATCAAATGGAGACACACTGCTAATGTTAACAAATATGGTAACATCAATGTGGTAACACATATGGTATATGTGTCATTCTAAGAATGATCATAAATGGTCACTTTCTTTTTCTTTTTGATCGACTCAGTAATGTTCTTGCTGAAATGCTCATCATAAATAGTTGAAGATACATATATTTAGCTTTAAAACAATTACAAAAAACTTCATATTTCATGAGTTGAAGCTCTCCTGGGAAGGGTTTTATTTTAATCCATTGCAGAACTTCAAAAAGACCCTGTTCTTAGCCCTGGCAAGAAAAGTCATGTAACCAGTGTTCTGACATCTCTGGTCTTTGTTGTTATAAAAATGCAAATATAAGAAACCAAGAGAATGCACAACAACAATAGAAACACTGCGCATATTCCACTTTTCAAGTCAAATTATGGGATGGGAATGGGAAGGGATGGATCTCCAGGGAGATGTAATACAGTTTCCAAATGATCTCAGTAAAATGTTTTTTTTGAAGAACCGTTCTTCCAAACGGGGATCGGAAAGGAGAACTGCAGGGTCAATGTCTAATTACATTCAGCTTTCTGATCGCTACGTTTCTTCAGATATAACACGTTTTCTTTTGCAAGTGTGGATTCTTGTCAGAATTTGATTTTATTTTACTATATTAATGCATTTTCCTATATTTTAGTATATGTCACGATACTAAAGCTACAATTTGTCAATTATCTAAAAAAAAAAATAACTCTTTTCAAAACACAAAAATATTTGTTTTAAATGGAATGTGGAACAGCTTTTCAGCTGCATTATATTCATGTAAAGATTATCTGTTTTATGATATTTTAAGAGCTGATGTGAGTCGTGCTATTTGCTGAGTGCAGTACACATGCACTGCACATGCACTTCACACCTTTCCTGCTCCACCGTGTGGTAACCCCTTTGTTACTTTGATCATTTATCTGATATTACATAACGAAGCCCCACTTCCTTAAAATCTGCTGGTGCTTCAGAATAGAAGCAGATAAAAAAACACAATCACACTGTCCACTAATGACTGTGGTGCCCAATATTTTACGTAAAATAAATAATTATTATTATTATTAGATTATAAGATAAAAAAGATGTCCATAGATATAAGCTGTTCCCAAAACCATACTGTTTGGTATCAGTGATGATAACAAATTGTGGAAATGTAGCTAGGATTATTGATTTTCAGGAAACCCTTGAAAGACATTGCACTTAGGTGAAGATAGACCAATTGCATTGATTTTCAGGGTTAATGCTTTTTCAAGTGGGTGGATTCTTTCCCCAGGGAGTGAGTGAACGTCCCTCAAGGTTAATTTTGAGGCGAGGATAATGAAGCTCAACCCACAGCAGAATACTAGATATTCTCAAGTGGGCCAGATGAGCCAATTTACGTCTCATGCCTCAAACTCAAATTTTGATTGTAGATCGCTAATGCTGACATTTTGGCCTAAAAGCAAAGGAAAAGCCTAGCCAATGGTGAAGCCTGCCTTCTCCACTCACTGTGCCCTCACTCACTGCGCCCTCGCTCACTCTGCACTCTTTCACTGTGCCCTCGCTCACTCACTGTGCCCTCGCTCACTCTGCGCTCACTCACTGTGCCCTCGCTCACTCTGCACTCACTCACTGTGCCCTCGCTCACTCTGCGCTCACTCACTGTGCCCTCGCTCACTCTGCACTCACTCACTGCGCCCTCGCTCACTGCACGCTCGCTCACTGCGCCCTCCCTCACTGCGCCCTCGCTCACTCTGCGCTCCCTCACTGCGCCCTCGCTCACTCTGCACTCTCTCACTGCGCCCTCGCTCACTCTGCGCTCACTCACTGCGCCCTCGCTCACTGCGCCCTCGCTCACTGTGCCCTCGCTCACTGCACCCTCGCTCACTGCACCCTCGCTCACTGCGCCCTCCCTCACTGCGCCCTCGCTCACTCTGCGCTCCTCACTGCGCCCCCTCACTGCGCCCTCGCTCACTCTGCACTCTCTCACTGCGCCCTCGCTCACTCTGCGCTCACTCACTGCGCCCTCGCTCACTGCGCCCTCGCTCACTGTGCCCTCGCTCACTGTGCCCTTGCTCACTGCGCCCGCGCTCACTATGCGCTCACTCACTTCGACCTCGCTCACTGCGCCCTCACTCATTGTGCGCTCACTCGCTGCGCCCTTCCTAACTGCTCACTCACTGTCCCCTTGCTCACTGTACGCTCACTCACTGTGCCCTCGCCTTTTCTGCAAAGGAGTGTTTTGGAGTCCTCCAGTGTCACGCCAGTGTTTCCAGAAAAAGGCAGGGAGAACGGGAACCATATCACCCTCTGTTACAACCTGTACCGCAGTGTTTCCAGAAGAAGGCAGGGAGAACGGGAACCATATCACCCTCTGTGAGCACCTGAACCGCAGTGTTTCCAGAAAAAGACAGGGAGAACGGGAACCACATCACCCTCTGTGAGCACCTGTACCGCAGTGTTTCCAGGAAAAGGCAGGGAGAACGGGAACCATATCACCCTCTGTGAGCACCTGTACCGCAGTGTTTCCAGAAAAAGGCAGGGAGAACGGGAACCATATCACCCTCTGTGAGCGCCTGTACCACAGTGTTTCCAGAAAAAGCAGGGAGAACGGGAACCATATCACCCTCTGTGAGCGCCTGTACCACAGTGTTTCCAGAAAAGGCAGGAGAACGGGAACCATATCACCCTCTGTTTGAGCACCTGTACCGCAGTGTTTCCAGAAAAAGGCAGGGAGAACGGGAACCATATCACCCTCTGTGAGCGCCTGAACCGCAGTGTTTCCAGAGAAAGGCAGGAGAACGGGAACCATATCACCCTCTGTGAGCACCTGTACCGCAGTGTTTCCAGAAAAAGGCAGGGAGAACAGGAACCATATCACCCTCTGTGAGCACCAGTGTTTGGGAACCATATCAAGCACCTGCAGTGTTTCCAGAAAAAGGCAGGGAGAACGGGAACCATATCACCCTCTGTGAGCACCTGTACCGCAGTGTTTCCAGAAAAAGGCAGGGAGAACGGGAACCATATCACCCTCTGTGAGCGCCTGTACCGCAGTGTTTCCAGAGAAAAGGCAGGGAGAACGGGAACCATATCACCCTCTGTGAGCACCTGTACCGCAGTGTTTCCAGAAAAAGGCAGGGAGAACGGGAACCATATCACCCTCTGTGAGCACCTGTACCGCAGTGTTTCCAGAAAAAGGCAGGGAGAACGGGAACCATATCACCCTCTGTGAGCACCTGTACCACAGTGTTTCCAGCCAGCTTGCCATATTTACAATCAAGTGATATGGCAGCCCAACCATCACCTATCAGCTCTGCATTAATCTTTCATCAATGAATGATGAATTATTTAATGATTAATGCAGAGATCCAGCTGTGTGGTCCTGGGACTCCTCTACAGTGCGCCCCCCACTCCAGCCCTCTCCAAACCCTTCAGTCCTCTCAGCCCAGCAGCCCCTCGCTCTCATGTCGCACAGAGAGAGACGGTTTAACTGTTTTAGCGAATACATTAAGCGGGATAAAATTCCCACTGCTGCCGTAGGCAAATACCTGAGGGGTTGTGCAGAAAGGTTTGAGAGGGAGAAAAAAACCACCTAATAATTGCTTGTTTTTGTTTCCTCAGTGCGCACATTGTCTTCCTTTATGCTGTAATATTACTGATGAAGTTAAAAAAGGATCTGAAGGTTGAGACAGATACGCTCACATCTGTTACGTGATACAAATAGGCAGGAATATATCACAAGGAACGAGACTGGGGAGCAGGTACTGTGTGCCCCCCATGCTGTGTATGAATATGCACATATGAATATGCTCACAAACTGTGAGAGGATGCACATACATTTTAGAATACATTTGCCTTGCTTTTCATCTTTTTATTTGTCTGTTTTTTTTTCTTCAAATGCATGGTTTCAGTTTGTTGGAGCTGTTCAAACAACACAGTCAAACACTTACCAATATGGAGCTGACACTTTTTATTTTTAAAATACCTGATGTTTGGCCTAAGATTGTCAATAAGCATTAAAAATTATAATTAATATACAGGGGTATGCAGTGGGCCAAAAAGGCAAACACAACGTTAATCCAAAACGTCAAACACAAAAATTGTGTTACCATATTCAGTTTTTATTTTTCTTTAACCTGTGTGAATAAAGAAATTGTTCTCTCATAAGCAACTGCACACTCAGCAGTGCACATCAGCTGTCAGTTCTGCAGCCTTAATTTGTTCATTTGTGAGCAGTACCACCTACTCAAATTACATAACCCATCATATGCTGTTAGACAGTAAAACTAACCACTGTGGTGATTTACTTTTTCTCGTTCACAGGGCCCAGTGAACAGATTTTTTAAATGACAAGATCTATCTTTTATAAGTAACTGCACAATATTTTGTCTTGAGAGTCCAAGCCGCCGTTGTACCCAGTGCTTTTCCAGTCTGTATACATTGCTGAACCAATGCTAATTGTGAAGGTTCAAACGGTCTCGTACCTCAAGATTAAAGATTAAATGAATATACTACTTCATACTTGTTTATAGCCTGTTGAGAAGCCTGGAACTTGTAATTATTCCTCAGGCTAGTTACTTGTCGATGAATGTTGGACTTTGATAAGTAAAAGATGAAATAACCCAAGCTACTCTCCTGCTGATCTCAGTTGGGTTCATGAGGTAAGTGAGTGGGTTGAGGGTTCGAATTGGCTCTGTGCCAGGTGAGCAGTTACCAGCTCTCTGAACTCATAAAAATATGTGCATTATTTCCCAAAGTGTTAAATGATGCTAACTTTTGTTGTGAAGTAATAACTTAAGTTTAACTGAATGTGTGCCAAACTACTTTTCAATATTTACTGACAGTGGTAGTACATCCCATTCAAATAGAAGTACATTCTGTTCTCATTTAAGGAGTCTTGTTCCCTTCTCCTGTCATGAATGATATTCTTGGTTAAATTACCAAGTTCCCTGTTGATGGGGTTTTTTGTATATTGCTATAGGTATGTTTGCTGAAATCAGTGGATGTGCAAGTAGGGGTTGGGATGAGGCCTAAACAGACTGGCACAAGACTGGGTTAACTGGGAATACAGAAAATGGTTCTACCATGTGAAGAGACACCAAAGGTAATTGATACTTGTCTTACTCCCTTCTAATAATGAATGTGTGGGACTGTTTGAGGTGTAGAAGTTTGCTACACCCACCAACAACACAGTGCAGTGACCATAACTCAAATATGAATGTTTCTGTGTAATGAGATGTTATGTACTTGGATAAATGTCACTTTTGGAGTTTGACAGTGGGAGCACAGGCGTAAGGTTTAGAACAAGGCAAACACTTCCTCAGGTCAGTGAGCAGCTTCCCAAACAAAAGGCATGCTCAGTTAACATGCAAGTTAGTCTCTTCTCCAAGCCCCATGGTTTTATATGAAGGGATGCAAATGGATCATCTTGGCAGAAGAATGCATTTCAAATACAATCAAATTCAATCTGAAACACATGAAAACAAACAACAAAACCAATAAAAACAAAAAACTAAACTGAACTTATTTTGCACAATTCCAAAACTAACTAAAATAAAATAGAACATGGATTATGTTTTTGATAAGTTTATGAATGGGGAGAACAGACATTTAAAATTTTCTTGAAAGAGCTCCACTCTCTGCCGCATCATGCTTAAATGTTTTGCACTTTGCCACACCTAACCTCTAGGATTCATGTTGGCCAGCTAATTAGTTTTCAAAATCAATTATGGATGCTATACACTACCAATAATAGCTCATGTTCAATGATGCAGATTCATTCTGAGAGGTGTAGTTCTTACAGACAGACACCATACAGTGATTTTATTCATTATTTTTGAATGAGGCTTAATTCCATGTCCTTTATGAATTATGGGCCTTGTTGCCCCTGACGAAGGTTTTAGTACATCCAGAGCTTGTGCAAGTTTATAACCGTAGAATAAACTCATGAATCTGTAATTTAATAAGCTATAATCATTTGTCTGCAGATTCTTGTATTTTGCCTTTTGGGCACATGCTTGGCCCCCAGAATTGCTGTCATGTATTTCCTGTGCTTATTGATTCATTTAAAATGGTGGCAGTGTATTATAGTTATAAAATTGAATTTGTAACTCAGAGGCCATAGGTTTAATTTCTGCCTGCTGCTGTGTGGTTGAGAAACATACTTCAGTAAAGTGAAGTAAAATGGATCATGTGCAAACCTCTGTAAGTCACTCTGGATAAGTAAGTGTCTGTCAAAAATATGGAGTATTAAAATGAAAACAATTTTTCTTTCACTCTGCATTCCTGTCATGTGCGCGGCCTGCTTTTTTGGGCGCATAAACAGAGGATAAACAGCGACCTGTGGGAGAGATGCATTTATGTGTTTTGCAGAGGAGAAGGCTGCTCCAGGCTGGCCCTGGGGCCTGGGAAATCCCCACCGGCAGGGCTTTTGCTCTGCTTTCAGGGGGAGAAAGCCACAGGCTACAGAGCCACTGGGGACAGGGAACCAGGACACCACAACATCCAGTAGATGCAACACATATCCCTAAACTCACATTCAGCCTTCCCCAGCACACTCTATTTAAAGACATGCTGAGATTCTTCAGTGGAAAAATCCAGATTTCAGTGGTGTGTCATAGTGACAGGTTCAGCCACCCATTGGTGTAAGGGCATTTCGGATTCATTAAAAACTCTGGAGGGAAGACCCGTATGATGAGACTGTGGTTGTGAAGTTCACACACACTGGGTTTAAAGCTCATTCTGCCAATGAACAAGAGAGAGGGACCACAGTATTTCTTAATCTGTCATGTCTAGAGTACTGTCATGCTCTCCATATATATTTTTTTTTCTATGAATACGACCTCTGTTAATTAAATTTCTTTTTATATTTAATATGTGTGTTAAAGTAGAGTGGATCACCACTGGCCTAATTTTGTGTGAGATTTTTTTCCCTTCTGTTTCATTGACTCTTGTTCATTACAGGTATTCAGCACCACATATAATTTTAGCCTCTGCTCCGTCAGGCATCATTATTTTCAAATGGGGCTTGACAGTCCACGGGTTCGGAGGAAAAGTCATTAAATTTCATTATTCATAGAGAAAAATCACATCCATCTTGTGGTTGAGGTTGGTGAGTTCATTTAAAGATTCCCATAATTGCAATATTAATATGTATCCTGAACACTAACTACTCTTTTGCAATTATTTGCCCTTGTGGCATGGCAATGTTCTGCTCCATTTCTAAGTTATTCCCACATGCACTCAAATATAACTGTGTCTGTCTGAAGAAACCATAATATTGTATTTAAAATAAAAGCCTGGATCTGCTCAACATTTGGATTTAACTTTGCTGCCACGTAACCAACAAATATGCCGTGTAATATGTATCCAGCATAAACAAGAGTGGGACTAGAGAATTGTTGTTTGAGGTGGAAAGAAAAAAGGTTAACTTGGGTGAAATGCAGTACATTGTAGGGTGAATTTGGTCTGTAGAACAAGGTACAATTATGAAAATAGTTGAGTACATTATCTACTGATATTGTGAAGTATTAATTTACACAAAAAATTGTCAGTACTTGGACCAGGTTGCCAGGTGATGCATTTGAGGCAGAGACCCTTGGTGTGTTCAAACCTAGACTAGATACAGTACTGGATATTCATTGTAGTAAATGGTGATCTTAGCTGGGCCAAATGGCCTGTTCTCTGCTTAAAATATTCTCATGTTCTCATGTTACAGTTAAGAGTGTTGCACAACATTACAGCAGTTTCATTAAAAGTTGCAAAAACATGTCATGCAATCTACTCATTTTCAGTGCTTGTTGTACAGTTGAGGCACTTTTACAGGAAGTCATATAAGGGAGTTATATAATTATGACAAATAGCTTTAAATGAAAAGGGAAGTCATAATTTTGATACATGTTTGAAACTATTTGAATTTTGTGCAAGCTCTCACTAAGTCTCTTAGCAACAGAGCTATATCCATACCTAAGCAGGCTGCCAATTATATGCCATGTTTGTTTTTGTGAGAAACTTTGAACCTTTATTAAATCTAAGGTACCAGTAGCTGAGTCACATGATTCTTCCTTTTGAGCCATATAGATCTTCCTAAGATATCTTCCTAAGGTCTATATGAAGCATGACATAGGAACATGTAATGAAATAAAATTACATTTAAAACTGAAGCGTATTACAAACTTATGCAAATGTGTTGCAGAGAATGTATTACATTAGAGCATTACTGAAATAATACTGTAACCCAAACCCATATGTGCTGTAACCGTTGAGTGTAGATAAGTAAGCCTTTTGATAACACACACAATGCCATTGTCAGGACATAGCATGCCAAGCTAGCTCTATCCATTACATAATGCAAATTCTTCATTTTAACCACACAAGAATATCCTGCTTGCAAGGAAAAATTGCATTAGTTATGTAAAAGCCTTGGATATGACAAGGCCGTCCAGAGAGCAGAGGGTCCAAATAGCTGTTAATTCATCTTTCATGCATTATTAAATAGCTGGCTATAACTGTAAGTATTTTCAATTAAGTGCTTAAATAGTAGGGAAACAAATGAAAAGCTAACGCTTCCCCACCATTTAGCATGCAGTCGGTCAGTCCCTCGGAGGCTATGGGTTGCTTTGTCACGTGCAAGTAAATCCCAGACTTAAAAAGTCTAAGTCTCTTTCTCTCCCTAATTTCCAAGGGCAGCATATTTTAAATAAAGTATAAAAGAAGCTGAATTCCAACTTTAAATCCATCTAGTGTCACTCACCATAAGGAGGTGCATCTCCTCCTCATCTGTGAGGCAGCGAGAAGGCTGGATAGAGCCACTCATGTGTCATTATGCAACAAGTCACAGCAGAACCTTAAAAGTGAGAATTTAAAGCTGTGTTTATGCTCTTTGGCATCTTTGAAAATCCAGCTGACTGTGGTCTGTAAGGCGTCCATCCACAATAAAACATGACTCGTGCCTACCTACAAAACTACCTATCCTAAAGGAAAGCGTCAAATTTATTTAAGCACGGAATTCATTTATCAATCAGTCAATAAATCAATCAATGACAATACATAGGTTGTAGTATCTTTGTGACTTTGTTAAAAACATTGGGACGGTGTATATAAAAACAAAAATAATGAGCAATTACCGAAAAACTGAATCAATGTATATAAAAACTAATTGGAAAATCAGATGTGGAGCAGAGGATCTCATGTTAGAATCATTACCTGTTTTCAGTCAGATGTGGAAAACTGAATCAATGAGAAAGGATCTCATGTTAGAACCATTGCCTTACCTGTTTTCAGTCAGAGACAGATTTCATGTTAGAATCATGTGCCTTACCTGTTTTCAGTCAGATGTGGAGCAGAGGATCTCATGTTAGAATCATGTGCCTTACCTGTTTTCAGTCAGATGTGGAGCAGAGGATCTCATGTTAGAACCATGTGCCTTACCTGTTTTCAGTCAGATGTGGAGCAGAGGATTTCATGTTAGAATCATGTGCCTTACCTGTTTTCAGTCAGATGTGGAGCAGAGGATCTCATAGAACCTGCCTTATCAGATTAGAGGACCATGTGCCTTACAGTCTGGAGCAGAGGATCTTTTAGAACCAGCCTTACCTGTTTTCAGCCATGCCAGGTAACTCACGGACATTCACATATGCCAGCTAAATAGATTTTAGACTGCTGCTTGGCACCTGGGGGCCATCAGTGTTCTAAGTGCTGAATCAATCTCCGCCTGATTTACTGAGGATCAAGGTTTGCTGTTCCACATGCAAGAATTCATTACCCATATTTGTGTTATTTTGATCTCCTGAGAATATGATTACAAAGGCTGCATCTGCAAATATGAAGCTGTTTGTGTGTTTTTGCTTTCTGGTCCTCAGATCTACTTTGGATTCACAAGGAATGTATCACAGTTGGAATCACAGTTCTGCTCACAAATCTTTTTTTAGGATTATCTGTCTCCTTTAGCTATGATAGGAGCAGGTACTGCTCTCTTCATTCTCTGCAATTCTCTCTAAGTCTAAGGAGCCAGATCACTGGTGGTCCATTTTATCCAAAGGCTACATATTCCAGTATATTCTAGCTGCATAATATTTGCTGAGGGGAAGGTGAATGAATGGAATAATTGTGATGGATGCTGATTTTAAAAGTGATAATTCTTTTATCTGCCCAATAAAGGCTAACTGAAATTTATTACAGCACCTTTGTAAACATATGGGAGAAATATCAGCTGTGTCACCGTACAGTCACTTAAAATTAGAAGAGATAACTCATACGGATGAAATAAACAGTACAAAGGAAAGATTTGTACCTAATGTGTTTCTGAGAAAGGTTACCGGTGAGAGTTGACGTTTCTGAAAATAGAATGAATGAAGGTAATTTCCTAGCATTGGCTTCAATTTCTGGACCATCTCATGTGTACCTGAGTCATGTGTACAATGTAACTTAAGAGTGGAGGTAACGCAGACATATTGATTACAAACAACTGTTCCTGTTCTTAACACCCTGCCAGAGATTGGGCTTCAGATAAGCGAGACCTGACGAGGACTCCATGTCTAATTATAACATTTAAAAGAACAAAATAGTATTACACTCCAGACTTAGGTGCCATTTTGGTGCATTCAGATAATTTACACTCACTTTTTTGGTGTTTTGTTTATTCTTTTTACTGTTGTGACCGTTAAGTGTAGCATCTGTGTGTCTCTGTCTAAATCAGTATTGCCTAAGTATAGCTTGTTCCAGACTGATTTCCATTTTTTTCTGTCTTCAAAGGAACATGTTTGTCATGTGATGTAATGTATGCAGTGTTAGAAAATTAATTTGCAAAGTTAACTATATCAGTTCTTTGTCCCGCATATTTTAGTAGGCTAATGTATTGAGGGAGTACCTGAATTATCTTAACACAATCAGTTGGTGTTGAATTCACTCTTCCTCTGGTTTGTTGCTGCTGCATGGTTTTTGACAAACTCCTTTGGCAAAATCCTTAAAATCATATTCTTAAATGTCAGCTCTATATTTCCAAAAGTGGCATTTCATTAGATGATTATATTTCTGTATTAAATGCGTTTTATAAAACACAAATGAAGCACCCAGTGTGGGTAGGGTTGTCCTGTATTTCTGCAGATATGAGTGAATTGCAGGTTCAGATTTGGTGTTTTTGTGATAAAAAGCTTTTGAACTGGGACCAGTGAAAGTAGATGCATCAGTTTGGGGCACTTCCAGCATGCGCCTGCCGTGAATAATTATTCCAGTGCGTCCTAAGACAGCTTATTTCCACACACAACAGGCAGCGTTTGTGCATATCTGTGGATGTTTTGCTGGCTATATAGATGCTCATCTGTGTCCTTCATCAACTTGACAGCTTTTTTTCCCTTTCATGGAAAGATAACATTTATTATGAGGCTAAGGAATACATACTGACTGCAGCACCCTCTGCTTGGTGTGATCATTCCTGTCTGGACATACAAATCTACCTTCATCTCACCACCATTTTTTATTCAATGAATTATTGTGCTGAGGTATGGAAAAAGCACGGGACAGAATTCAGAAGACGCTGGTGTTCTTCTAAATATTGCAGCACTTGATGAAAACTATGTCATGTATTTCACATGTATGTTAGACCTTATGCCATCATAAGGCAGATTACCACACTGTATAATACATTACCTGCAAAGTGCTCTACAGTTTAATTTCAGTATCAAGCAGCAGTAAAGTACAATTAAAAATCAAAAATGTTGTTGTATTGTACCTTTTTACAGGGATGGCTGAAAAAAGACAATATAAACAACATGAAGAAATAATGTAATTAGCTGTGTTGTATATTTATAGAATGTGGCTTTTTGGTGATCGATAGAAGCGCAGGTCTTAGGACTGTACCCCACTCATCTGTGTAACCCGTAGCGATGACGTTTTTCATGGAAAATAGTTCAACAAAGTAGTCTCAACTGTCACCTTCTGGATTTAACTGAAACTTGCTTGCAGTGCATATCCTCAGCAACTTCACACCCCTTGGTGAAATAAATTAATTAATTCTTAAGAGAAGCCAGTTAATTGTGAGACAGCACACTGAACAATAGAAAAGTTGCAAATAAATTAATGTTTTATTAATTATGTTTTAAACCAATGTAGGATAGAGCTAATTTTACTTTCTTTAAAAAAACACAATTGGAAGAAAAAACAACATCCTCACATGGGAGGACAGGATTTCTTTTATTCAATATAAAATTAGCTTTCTTGCTAACATCAGTGCGTTTCTGCTGCACTGAGGGATTTCAGATTCTGTTGTATTCAGTTCTTTTTTAATCACTTGTGGGAACAGAGCACTATTGCCCCCAGCATCTTGGTAATGTTTATTTTCGGTTTATATTACCCTGCTGTTTACAGACAATCCACCAGGGTCATAGTGTGTCAGTGTTCCTGATGTGACTCAGTTGTGTATTACTTCTGCCTTTTAAGTATATGTTCTCTTAACAAATCTTCCAAGTACGACAATTAAGCACATCTCCAGGTGCTA
This sequence comes from Albula goreensis, assembly GCA_022829145.1. Taxonomy (NCBI): domain Eukaryota; kingdom Metazoa; phylum Chordata; class Actinopteri; order Albuliformes; family Albulidae; genus Albula; species Albula goreensis. The sequence goes on along the minus strand of CM040750.1, from coordinate 675,770 downwards.
AAATAGGAACCATTGTTTTAATACATATTTCAGGACTTTTACATCCCTTTTTAAAGCATTACAAAATGAACTGTATGTTTTCAATTGGTGTTTCAGAAGTATACATAGCGCTGTTTCATGTTTCCTTTTCCACTCTCTCATGCCTCTAACAAGGTCTCAGCAAGTGTTTATTTAGCTTATTCACCTGCAAAGTTTTTCAAAGCAGGGCGCAGCCTCTCGTGTCAGACGGCAATGTTGCATGTAACAGCTGCACAGCATTCCAGCGTTTGCCAGACATGACAAAGGGACCTGTGAGAACAATAAGTACTCTTTCTTGTCCTTTCTTTTTTTGGTCTTTGCTGCGTATTGTGGTCCTGCGGTGTTTGGTTGAGACACACGCGGGGGTCAGGCGCGGTGAGAAAACGGCAGCGCTGTGCTCAGGAGCGGTAAGAAAGCGCCAGCACTGCTGCGCGGTCCGCCATATGGCCGCTGCTGCTCTGTCTCGCCTGGTGGCAGCCATATTTCAAACGGCCCCGTTCACACGTCTCTCCATTACCTTGTGAGGGAAGCTCATTTTCCAGCCTGCTGCCAGATAAAAAGATGACTTTTTTCTCTCCCGCTCCCTCTTCCTCTCTCTCTCTCTCTTTCTCGCGGGGCCCACTCTCCTAAACAGCAGGCAGAGGCAGCGGTGACGGATTGGCTGAAACATGAGGATTAATGGCTATTTATATTTCATTAAATTTTATGCTCACTGGAGAATAATGTATCACTCGCAGATATTGAAACATATGTCAAGCCTATCCACTTACGTATAATTCAATTTGACTTAAATGCATTGATCGAATTTTATTAAAGTCCAATATATCTTCTAAAAAGGCTCGCTAACACAATATTGCTGCTTCGCATTCATCAGATAAAGAGAAGCAATTGGGTTGTAATTCTATTTGTGTGATTTCTTTGTCTTTTTGTGTGGCGAAAGGAGGAAGATTACTGCAGAGAGAGAGAGAGAGAGAGAGAGAGAGCCCTCATTACCAGGTGAAGGGAGGCAGGTGAAGGACTCATCCTCAAATGGTGCAGTTTTGTTTGGATGGCCGCAGGCTACCATATGTTTTTGACTGCCCCCCTCTCTCATACCTCTCAGAAAAGAAAGAAAAACAAAGCTGACAGATATACCCCTGGGAGTTTGCCATTTGCGAATTTAAACTTTAGAAACAACTGTTTTAATTCTGCCTGAAGAGGAAGTCATTTTCATTTCATATATTAATTATATATTAATATCCAAGCAAAGCAGTGATATAATTACAACTGTATCAGTACCGGGCAAGAGAATAAATTAGCGAACCTATTCCTGACATGTACTTTTTATTTTTATGAGCAAAAACCCCACTACATGAATAGTTAGTTGAAGTTATCCCTTTGACTGCCACAGAAGTATGCAGCAGAAGTGATTTACCTCAAATCTCATGTTGATGGTGACATAATGATAAGATAATGAAGATGGCCTTGTAAATATGTGGTCCTGACTAATTCTAGTTACTGAGAGATAATGAATACTTATTAAAAAAAAACATAAAAATATATTTCCAAGATTTGTCCTAGGTTTATTTCTGATCAAGTCTGTTTTGGCCAAGTTCAGTGCGAGTGAACTGAATGCGGTTCTTAGGCTTTTTATTTTGTAAGGTTATAGTATTGTGTTATAGTGTTTGTGTTCAGAAAGTTTGTACATTTTAGAACTGTGTGTAAGCAGTTGATGATAATTATCATGATTTTATCATTCTGTAATCCTGAATTCATGACTGATTTATGTTACTCTTGGTATTCCCTCGATATTTAAATGTGTATTTAAATATTTAAATGTATACTTTTAGTTGCTATATGCACAGCTTCAATCTTTATTTTAGTAATATCTTACTATCTCAAATTCTTTTCTTTATATTTTCATTTTGCAATGTCATCAATGTGTCCATCGTTTAGTATGTAGTATTCAAACTAAATTCGCCTCCGTATTCATGCCTAAAACATCTGCAAAATACATTTTTTGCCAAAAATATTCATGAAAATAGACATGCATGGTACCATACAGTCAGTTAAATGCATGAAGCTGTACATGCATGAAATTAGGCCTTGGTATTTTAAGGATGTATCCCTCCATGCATTAAAAAATTGCATGCATCACACCGTAAATGCATCAAGCTCTGCATGCGTTGGCCAAAGCATGCATCATGGTTATGCACCAGCTGCGTATGCACTGTCCCAAGGCAGACACGCAGCCAGCAAGAGGCACCGTCCTGCCACCCTGAAGTCACAATCGGTCATGGCCAGTGGAAGTCCATCCTATATGTGCAGAAATGGTGCTCGGGACCGCGACACGCAGGCAGTCTGCCGTCAGGTTTTGTTCTGTCTGTCACACTACACTTACCTCCTGGTGTTTCCAGTAATCAATACAGGGCTGAAATCACCTACTGTTACCCACCTCCGTTACCGCCTATTTTGTCCCCTCATGAATAATTAATCCCCCCCACCCCTCCCCACCCATCTTTGCACCAGTGACACTCGCTGCCTACTTCACACACACACACACACACACACACACAAGCACACACGCAGCGCACCGAGTCTAAAATTTCTATTGCATTTGCTAATCATTGATCAATAATTCAAGGCCTCTCTCTCCTGCTGAAGGGTCTCTGCTTGCTGCAGCATATGGCACCAGGCTGACAGTCTTCAGGTTACTGTTCCCTTATCACAAAAGCAGCAAGGGAAAACAAGTTGTTTAAAGTTGTTTTCCTGGGCTGACTTTTGTTCCCTGCTTGTTACATTTAATGACTGCATGGCTACAGCAGTTATAACAGCCAGTGTAATTTGCGGTGTTAACTGACACGATAGTTATCTATAGGGCTCCATCATTACCTCTCTTCCGCTGTCTTTTTTTTTTTTTATTTAACTCATATTCTTTCTGTCATTTGATGAGTATTCTGCTAATTTGTGAATGCAACACAAGTGAGTCAGAATGTCAACTTTTTAAAAATTGTTTTCGTTATTTTCATGTGTAGACAATATATTACATTTTTTCCAGAGGAAGATTGAACTTATGTCAAATACATCTATATTTAATATCTTGTATAATATTTAACTATTTTGTCAATTCATGTCAAGTATATTAACAATTTCAGTTATTTTTAACAATAATAATATTGCTTGTATAAATATTGTTCCATCATTCTTCGCAAGAAAAAAATATGACACAAAGTTTTCCTATTTTGAACATCTATGCGAGTTCATTGTCACAAAAGAGTGTTCAGAGTCCCCGTGGTCCCTTAGATCTCAGGCTTTAGTGGTCCTGTGCATTGGCCCCTGAGGGGCCCCAGGTCCTCAGTACAGTTGGGTCGGGGGTGGGGGGGGTGGTGGATTTCAGTACCGTTGGGTCTGTAGTGTTCAGTACCGTTGGGTCGGGGGTGAGGGGTTGATTGGATTTTAGTACCGTTGGGTCGAGGGTGAGGGGGTGGTGGATTTCAGTACAGTTGGGTCTGTAGTGTTCAGTACCGTTGGGTCGGGGGTGAGGGGTTGATTGGATTTTAGCACCGTTGGGTCGAGGGTGAGGGGGTGGTGGGTTTCAGTACCATTGGGTCTGTAGTGTTCAGTACCGTTGGTTTGGGGGTGAGGGTTTATTGGATTTTAGCACCGTTGGGTCGGGGGTGAGGGGGTGGTGGATTTCAGTACCATTGGGTCTGTAGTGTTCAGTACCGTTGGTTTGGGGGTGAGGGGTTTATTGGATTTTAGCACCGTTGGGTCGAGGGGGTGGTGGATTTCAGTACCATTGGGTCTGTAGTGTTCAGTACCGTTGGTTTGGGGGTGAGGGGTTTATTGGATTTTAGCACCGTTGGGTCGGGGGGGGGGGGTGGTGGATTTCAGTACCATTGGGTCTGTAGTGTTCAGTACCGTTGGTTTGGGGGTGAGGGGTTTATTGGATTTTAGCACCGTTGGGTCGGGGGGGGGGGGGTGTTTGGCCGGAAGCTGCGCCTGGCACAAGCCTTTTCTCCCTCCCCCAGGTGAAGGATGACACCGCTCAGGTCTGCCTGTGCCATGCTGGGAGTCTGATAAATGGAGGTCATTGGTAGGAGATTGACCTCTGACCCCTGCTCCTTGCATGCTGCCAGACTTGCTTTTGATTAGAATGTCTTCTCCCAGGGTTCTGAAGCTCAGACCTGACAATGAACTCAAACATATAGCATTCCCTGTAAGCAAAATTAAATCAATATTCAAATACACAATAAAGAAGTTTATGATTGTGTCAGCAGTAATGTGTACATTTTTATCTTTTGCTACATTAAACACAAATATGAAAAATTGCAAAATAATATAGTATTATGGCAACCAGTATTAAATTATAGCAATAGGAAAGCCATGCATTGACATTTTTTAACCTCAGATAACATTTTAATATAATGTATCTGATTAAAATATATGTATTAATTTTGTAAATAATAATACTAATGCTAACAAACTATGTAATAATAATATATAAATATATATAATAAAATAATTATAAGCTGATGTTCATAATGCACCATTTTTATTTAATTTTTTTTTTTGCAATGTTATGCTCCAGTAATGAGTAATTACAGTTTTTTTTCTTGGAATCACCTCAGTTTACCCTGAGGAGAAGCAGAAGGAAGGGAAATATTATGAAACCGATGACCCCCCCAACCCCACGCACCCCTTCAGTATTGGGCTAATCCTAATGAAGAGGCCTCAAATGACTTCATTTAGAATGAAGTTAATTGGGTTTGGTGCTTCCTGCTGGAACCCTTTCTCTGTCCCCCCTGCTTTTAAAGAGTGGCTGAGCCTCTGTGTCACCCTGTTAGCCCAGACTTTAATTAGATGTGGCACCCACCTCATAATGATAAATGCTGCCATGATGAATGGATATGCAAATGTGTGTGAAGTAGCCCAGCCATCAAAAGCCCAATATCATTAACACTTTCCTGCTGTCGCATCGATCACTGTCAGGCGCCGGCTCCCTGCCTCTGGCCGTGGCGACGGGGGCCAGGAAAGAGTTAAGCATAAGGCGGGGGGCGCACACACACGCACACACACACTCACACACACACTTGTACTCGTGCTCTAGCTTGTTGCCTTTAAAAGTGCCCTCACTTTTATTTTTTTTTTCTGTACGCTGCCATGTTCATGGGCACAAACGCGTATGCGTACGCTGCATGTTCATGGGCACAAACGCGTATGCGTACGCTGCATGTTCATGGGCACAAACGCGTATGCGTACGCTGCATGTTCATGGGCACAAAGCGCGTATGCGTACGCTGCATGTTCATGGCCCAACGCGCATGCTGCATGTTCATGGGGGCTGCGCGTATGCGCACGCTGCATGTTCATGGGCACAAACGTGTATGCGCACGCTGCATGTTCATGGGCACAAACGCGTATGCGCATGCTGCATGTTCATGGGCACAAACGTGTATGCGTATGCTGCATGTTCATGGGCACAAACGCGTATGCAGACGCTGCATGTTCATGGGCACAAACGCGTATGCTGCATGTTCATGGGCACAAACGCGTATGCGCACGCTGCATGTTCATGGGCACAAACGCGTATGCGTACGCTGCATGTTCATGGGCACAAACGCGTATGCGTACGCTGCATGTTCATGGGCACAAACGCGTATGCGTACGCTGCATGTTCATGGGCACAAACGCGTATGCGTACGCTGCATGTTCATGGGCACAAACGCTGCATGTTCGCACAAACGCTGCATGTTCATGGGCACAAACGCGTATGCGTACGCTGCATGTTCATGGGCACAAAACGCGTATGCGTACGCTGCATGTTCATGGGCACAAACGCGTATGCGTGACGCTGCATGTTCATGGCACAAACGCGTATGCGTACGCTGCATGTTCATGGGCACAAACGCGTATGCGTACGCTGCATGTTCATGGGCACAAACGCGTACGCTGCATGTTCATGGGCACAAACGCGTATGCGCATGCTGCATGTTCATGGGCACAAACGCGTATGCGCACGCTGCATGTTCATGGGCACAAACGCGTATGCGCACGCTGCATGTTCATGGGCACAAACGCGTATGCGCACGCTGCATGTTCATGGGCACAAACGCGTATGCGTACGCTGCATGTTCATGGGCACAAACGCGTATGCGTACGCTGCATGTTCATGGGCACAAACGCATATGCATACGCTGCATGTTCATGGGCACAAACGCGTATGCGCACGCTGCATGTTCATGGGCACAAACGCGTATGCGTACGCTGCCCTGTTCATGGGCACAAACGCGTATGCGTACGCTGCATGTTCATGGGCACAAACGCGTATGCGTACGCTGCATGTTCATGGGCACAAACGCGTATGCGTACGCTGCATGTTCATGGGCACAAACGCGTATGCGTACGCTGCATGTTCATGGGCACAAACGCGTATGCGTACGCTGCATGTTCATGGGCACAAACAGAGGTCACAGCCTCCTTGTACCATACGTTGGCAAAAAGCCTTTGAACGTCATCCAAGTAACCTTGTGCCGGGTGGGGTTTCTGTGGTTCCCTGTATGCTGCAATTGGCCATACAGGTTTACTGTTCTTCATTGTGAGCAAAAACTGCATATTTTTGGACAACAACCTTATTCAACCAATAAACTTATTTATTTTTGAAACTAGGATACAAACTGTGCGTGCACCATGTTCCATTTCATTGCCAAGCTCCTACGCTGTGCAACTGAAGAGCCTGTGGGCCGGCCTGCCCAGATTAGCTCTGGTCTCTGATTACACTGGGCGTGTGCGGAGGTTACGGGAGCATCTGTGTGCGTGTGTGGCCGGAGGGGGGGTTGGGGGGTTGGGGGGTGTCCAATTCACCTGCTGGCCAGACTGCGCTCCCCTCCCAGGCCTGCGTTAGCTCTGCCGTCGCTGTCACACCGGCAACGTTAGGCAGCAGCCACAACAACAAGGACAAATGTCACCAAGACGGTTCCTTCTTTCCTTTTTTTCCTCTGTCAATTATTCAGAGGCCAGTGTCAGACAAAGCTGTGCAGTCTTCTCCCTGCCATGTAAAATACACCACTTTCTGATTCAAATCCTTCTCTCCCCGCTACCTATATGCTGAAGTGGTTATAGCCGTTTGATACAGGTATGGTTGTAACTCATTAATAACTACACAGTAATCCAAAGTAATTCATGAGTAACTATATTCCTTCCATTGAGTTTAAATGTTCTGCAGTATTTGAAAGACACTTGGTAAAGAGTTCACAGAACTTGCCCAGTAACTTCAGTTCTGCCGGAATTAAATACCTTCCTGTGCAAATAAAAGCATGTGCTGGCCAAACCCGAGTAATTGACAGGGGTGACATAACTGAATTATAGAATATGTCACAGTGGCATTTGGATGTAAATAATATTGCTTTAGGAATATCACAGAAAATCATTGAAATTATCAAAACATTATCATGATAATTTTTTTCATAATACTTGAAAAGAGAAAAGACATAAACACACAGAATATCACAAGACAAATTCAGTAGAATTTTAACAGCAACTTGTGTTAATAGAAGTATTTATGCCCACAAAGCATTTTCATGTGGAGAAGAAAGTCAAAGTTAGACTTAGACCTAAGGAGCGTCACTGCTGAAGACTGCATATATTATTATAATAATAAAGAGTTTTACCTTGCTTGCCAGTTGTGGAGTTAGAGGGTTAAAAATACAGTGTAGACGTTATTGTCTGGCCTGCTAGATTTTAATTTTTTCCTCCTACTTGCCTGATTGGAGGCGAGGTGCGGGAATCCTACAGCCACTCCATTCCATATGATTAGCTGGCTGCTTGTGCTTTTGCAAATAGTTTGAATTGATGTGACGCTGGGATTTGAATTTTGATGGCTTCACTTTGAAGGCTACACTTTATTTTTTGGTTAAACAAATAAAAATAAGCTGCACTGAGCTTTCACTCAGTCATGAAATACATTTTATGCTGCATTTTTAATGTGTGCATATTTTTAAAAACAATTATTTTTTTGTTATATCACTCAAAATTCTCAGATACATCCTTTTGTAAATAGCTAACTAGAAAGCCAGGCCCAAACATTCCATCACAGTGTTTTTAGCGAAACATCTTCAGTCAAGGAAAGCATCATCAAATGGAAGAAAAGTCATTTCTAAATTGGAAATTTTATCTTTCTGCTTTTAAATTTTTTTTTTTTTTTTTTTTTTTTTAAAGTTGCCATACCTTGCTAGTTAGCTAGCCCCCTGCAGTTATCCCTTGCAAATTTCCCTAACAGAGGCCGTCCGACACATTTCCCTCTGATGTGATTTTTTTGCACTGTAGACACATAACTACTCTGTCTGAGGAACTTATGTTCAGATCACAAGCCTGCAGGTGGCTGGCCAGCCAGGTGAGGTTACCATAGAGCAATAAGACTGATGAGTTTACCTGCCTTATCCCACTGCTTTCCTCACTGAGCCAATGTGGATCTCCAGGCCTAGCTAGTAGTATCTTGAGGTAACTTAGGCTCTTCATACAATATAATCTGGAATTAAATAATCATAAACATAAACTCATTAATTTAAGCAGCGCCAAACCAGGAGCACAATATCGCTTTCATTTTCAATATAAACATTAAACAAAACAGTATTTTCCCACTTGAAGTAACAGATAAAAATTCCAGAGTTTTGTCAAGTTAGTTGGACGTATATAAGGCCACAACCACCCATCAGTAGTAAAAATAATGTGTTGAGAATCACTGTCAATGGACTATTGTCAGGAGAGGCAATGTGGTTCACAGAGCCAGTAAACGGTGTTTCTAGGGCCTTCGTTGTGGATTTAATATCTTTAATAGCCAAAGGAGTTGGGATTCTTCACACTGGTGTCCCACAAAAATATTGACAGTTTTTTTACAGGGTTTAAGTGCCTGTTATGCTATGGCGCATTTGTTTTACTCCAGCTCACAGCCAACTCACTCCGGGGCTCACGTATTACTTACTAAGAAATTAGTAAAGGGGTGCGGCTTTTGCAGGTGTGTGCCAGCGTCACAGTGCGGGATGGCCCAGGAGGGTTAGGGCTGGTGCTCAGAGATTTACTGGGTGCTTGGGGGAAAAGCAGGCTTGATAAGAGGGCTTGGAGAATGTGAGTTGTCCAGTCAAATGATGTGTTACCTAAGTGTGCATATACATGCAAAGCCAGGAGAGATCAGGAATGTATACTCTAAATACAATTGTATACATTTATTGGTGGTAGTTCCACTATATTGGAAATTGTCAGCTTTTTTTTTTGAGTAAGAATTTCTCCAAAACATTTTTAAAAATCATACACTGTTTACAAATATTAGTTCTTCATACCGTCTTCTGATTATGGTTATAACACACATTTTGAAAATACTGTTCATAAAGCAATAATATTAAAAATGAAAGTATAGGTTATATAGAATTTTTATTTATGATTACTAATAACAATAACAGTGATAATAAGAGAGCAATTTTATTTCTGTATGTAGATTATTGAATATTGCATGTCTTCCAATAAGACAACAGAAATTTGTATCCTTGTCTGTCCACCTATAGAGTGTTGACTTGCTGTAAATTAATTATTTGTTATTAACATGCAACAACACGGTATGAGTTTCCAACTGATTGGACTATGGTGACTGAAACACTGGCGCTTTGTCCCTGTGGCTAATAGTGTAAGATTTACTCATGTATAACTTACCCGAGTGTCCTTGAAGAGGTAATTAGATATTGTCTGTGTCTTAAAGGTCAATGCTGTTATTGCACTGAGAAAACAGAGAGCATTATTACATTATTACTAGGTAGACAGACAGTTTTTAAGCTTTCAGTGTTTTGTTGATCATCTGTTTTTATATTTGGAGCAAATATTCCTTTAATAAACTTAATAAACAAGACATAAATACATGCAGTATATTAACTAAATTAATTTATTAGCCTAGGGATTACTGCTTTAATGATTTAATGCACAGTATATAGTCCACCAGAATAAACAGGGCAGTGCAGACAGGCGATTACAGGTATTGTATGCAAAAGATGAATTACATCAGCAATCTCACTGAATCAACGACACTAGCTGTCCCTCCTTTTGTGAAAGTGTACAACAGCTAATGATTCCCCAAAACTAAAGTGGAAGAAAATATTTTTCTTCTTGCCTTACCAAAAACATCACAGTGGCATCCTTTTTGAAAACATTGGAAGGCGGAAGGATGGATTGCACAGCTGACTGAAGTTGAATAATTTGAAAGATTATAACCTCACTCTCTGCTATTACACCCAGTCTCAGCTATTACAGCTCATAATGAACTCCCACCTACGCCCTCACCTGCCATTGGCTGTGTCAGTTAAATCGGCAAGCCTATGACAGTAGTTGTGTCATACTGGATTTATGGACATGTAAACACAGGCAGGGGATGAATCTGCATGTTAAGGAATATTTTGCGGTGATAAGAATCGTCTTATGGTGACTATAGTTTAACACATCTTGCCTGTTACACATTTATATCTATTCAGGTGTCAGAAACTGAAAACCACCACTGAAGTTAGCTTTGCAGTGAGAGGTCACAAACATGCTGAATGTATTTTAAAAGTGAGAAAGCAAATGGCAGATTTTTGTGTCTGTGAGAGATGATGCCAATAGTGGTAATTAGGTTCAGTTGAATTGGTCAGTTTTTGTTTTATATTTGTATAGTTGTATGTTGTTGGTGCATACAAGCGTAGAATAAATCCTTAAAGCTGGCATACATAACTTTAGTGATTCTCATTTCCGTCCATAATACAAGTTTTATTGATTTTGGTGATAGCTGTAAGTGCCAAATCTATGAAGTCATTGAAAATGAAAATGTTTCACTCGTCACAAGAAAACACATTTACCAGTACAAATAAGTGAGCTTGTCGTAATGTGCGCTCCTGTTGTGAGCACTGAGACCCAGACAAGCCCAACAACTGAACTTCCCCTCTCCTGGCTGGTTTTACAGCCTTTTACAGTTATTCATTACTGTGTGGGGCTAAGGGCCTGTGCGCAGACGTGTTTCTCATACATTTAAAACCCAGCCGGACCACGGTTTTGTAATGACAGCAATGTGTCGCTATACAGCAGAGTCTCGCGCAGTGCAATACCCAAACCAATGCCTGTCAGAGTTCACCACATTCAAATCTTTGACTGAACACAGCATGGCGTAGCAGTACGTAAACCAGTAGCATATCCTACTGGTATTATCTAAAATAAATTCCTCTCCAAAATGGTTTGTGTTAGAGAGCCTTTCATGTTACTTCTCAGTTAAAAAAAAAAAAAGGTTTTCAATGATTTATTTCCCCATAATGGCTGGGTAACACGACACACCTTATCCCGCTTGCACAGGCTTCTGTGCATGTGTGTATGACTGTGCTGCTTTCCTGTGTGTGCGAGCCCCAGCAGCCAGTGTCGGCATAGCGCGGGTTCAGTTCCAGGCAGTGGGGCCCATCTTCACACAGTGCTTAAATGTTGAATGAATCCAGACTCCATTCTCCATCAGCCTGTTGTGTACTTGATGGAACAGAGGCTAGCTATGCCAGCTGACATTGACACACATTAAAATGTGCAGTAGCGGTCATTCATATTTGTTCGTCTCCCACAGTCTTGTTTTAAATTAGTTTGGAATCCTTTCACAACAGGCTGCTACCAGTGAATAACTTGCTGCAGGCGAACGTCCCCCTTAATTACAGCAGTTAGCTGGCACTTCAGCTACAGATGTTGTTTTCATATCAGGTTGTGTAATATTTAGCAAAAAGGTATGAAAATACACAATGAAAATACATGTTGATTTTGTTAAGGAAGATTTTTGAAAACTTATGAATATAAAACTAATGAATATTCATATCACTATTTAGGGAAGTCCAGTCTATGTGATTGATTGTTTTTTTCCACTTAAACACAGACTGTCGTCATGTAACATTTGTTTGCTTCGAGGTGTTATCATTTTCATAGCAGCCTGAGTAAAAACATGGTTTATTAATTTATTAGCTGAGGTCAGTGGAACAAATAATGCCCAGAGTGCTACTTTCACATTGAAACTATTGACTTCAGACACCCTCCAAGCCAGACAATGAGCTCATCTAATAAGGGACCTTATTTGTAATCAAATCTGTCATTAACTATTAATTGGATCAAAAGTTCACTGGCCATTGTTGCTGCCTCAAGTAGACCGTTAGGGACTTACTGGATGAAACTAAATTAGAGTGAGGGGGTAGCGCTTATAAATAATTTCCTTTGGCCTGCTCTGTTTACTGCTGGCTGTCCGTGTGCGGGTCAGCCTGGCGTCCAGCAGCACGCGGAATGGCGTCGCCCAATCGCCGTTTCTCCTGGGGCTCCTGCGTCATCGTCCCTCCAGGCTGAGTTCTCTGAGAGCACTCGCCCTCTCCCAGCGCTGCACTTTCAAAGGGTGCTTCACAGAGCCACCCAGCTGGCCACAGGAGAGCAGATGCATTCCATTACAATGTTGTGTGTTCGTATTAATTTCACTAGCAAAGCAAATGTTTGAAAGTAGTTGCTGCTTTTTTCAATATATACATAAATATTTCACAAATTACCCAATCACAAAATGACTTATTTACAGTTCATGTGATATTAGATATATTTCAAGCTCTTCTTATCTTGAATTGAAGGAAAGATGTAACATCCCAGCCGGTGAAGTGATATTATTAAAATGGAATCGTTAGAAATGTATGAGAAAATATCCTTGAAATGTTTTTCCATCTGGGAGAAGTGTGACCTGGAGTCGTTTCCAGGAGAGCAGGGAATGTGCCTGTCTGCGGACGTAAGAAACAGAACTACAGCACTGTCATCCATCACATTCTCCTTGTGCAAGCTGCAATAAAACAGTTTTCATTGATATAATTCATCATATTTATGCATCATAACTAGCCCAGTCAGCTTGAAAATGCAGTGTATTTTGAATTCTTGGCTAAATGTACATTTATAATTTTGAGTAAGCGTTACAAAGGCCATCAGCAAACTGTTATTGAGCATCAAGAATCTTCTTATGAAGTGATTTGAGAACCTCCATTATGGTCGTCTCTTTGGAGAGGTTGAGTAATGTGCTTACCGCTCGTGTAACTGATGTTGCACAGTCACTGGAGTGGCTAACACACATTGATTACAACAGTTGTCCAAACCTATTGTCAAAATTATAATTCAGTTTAGAAATGGAACAGCAGTAGACAAACTGAATCATTTTAGCCTAATGTAAGTGGAAGGTCTGTCGATTTTTGTTGACCACAGAATAACCCTGCAGTCAAAATGCCTTTTTCTCTGGACGGAAACAGTATCGGACAGGAGGCAGCGGTTAAGCAAGGCTCAGCGCTTTCTTCTCAGCGGCCGGTGACAGAAGATGACAGAAGACCAGCAGTCTGGTTTGTTTACTCTTTTCCGTTGTGTTCCTGTTTTTTCTTTTTTTGTCCCATGATCCCTGTCATTTGTTCCACATGTGATAATATTTTGGCTGTGCCCCCCACCCCCCCCCCCTACCCCCGACAAAAGGGTTATCTGCTTGCTGTAACTGGCCTTCACAAACGTGAGCTGATACAAAAAGACCCAATACGGCACACCGGGGTAAACAAGAAACATGACTTGTCTTGTTTTACTCAGGTGAAAGATCTTGGGAGTTTGATGGACCCATTCCAGGATTTAAATATTTAATATTAAAATGCACTGAGATTTGCTGGACAGCAGTCTGTGTATGTTTAGCCTCCAGCAAAACACTATTTGAGAGGTGGACACAGAACCCTGTCCCCACTTTCGCTGACAACCTGTCCAAGACAATTGTCAGGACAGGAATGCAGACTGTAAAAAAGTGACAGACAAGTATCAAACAACAGCTACTGCTGTTTCACACTCGTCCTCACCTGCATTATAATGAAGAAAAACCGCAGTTTACCTGTTAACCTGAATGCTTTGATAATGTGAACACAGCAGTATAAGGTCCTGTAACATAAGGAAATTCCTCTAGTATAAGGAAATGTACGGTTATACACAAGTGACTGTAATCTCTGGATATGACGATTCTACATGTTTGTAGAGAACCACTACTCTGTTACAGAATTAGTAATGATTTCATCTGTTAGCGTTTATTGCTGTTGTCCAGCAGTAACAGGAAGGAGATGTGAGTAGTGATAGATCTAAAGGTAATGTTAGTTATATATATATATGAGTATATGTGGAGCCACTTCCACAGTGTGGAATGCCTTTGGCTGCATGCTCTCTAATTTGATTGACTGATGAGTATTGCTGATTTATTCTAGAAAAAACTCAACGAGCCCCTTTCAGATTGTGCTCCTACACGGTTTGATCAGAACGGTTTCTGCCTTTAAATGCCTGGGCGTGAGAATGCTTACAGTTTGTGTTTTGCTTCTCACATAATTATGGCAGGACCTCCTTCGATTTAGACACAATTCATTATTAATGCTTGGCTAAAATAAATCCAGATGGAGTCAAGGTTTTTCACAGTGTTAAATCAGACTTCCCCGCACACTAACTTCTCCATTATAAATTAGATGATTGAGTCTACACGGTATTGAAAAGTAAAATTAAAAAGAAGAAAGTTCAGACTTTTTGAATAACCAATTACATATACAAAACAAATGTCTAGTTTGGCATTGAAAAATAAATATAAATTTTATATATATATATATATATATATATATATAAATGTGATTAACACATTACTAGGAGAACAGCATGCTGGGAATGAGATGTCAGTTTAAAGCTTGCAGCGTTGATAGTAGTTCCCTTTAAATAGTCCTTGGAAGACTCTGCCCGTAAGACCTCCCTGCTTTAATTATTGATGGATATGATTGGTCCACAAGAGAGAGCAGCTGGAGGAAGCTGAGATTAGACTTAAATCCCAGTTGTTGTGAAGCGGGAATGTGAATGCACAGGCTGGACAGATTCATGGGGACAGATTTGGGTGACAGCGCATTACCTGTTTCAGAGGACAGAGCCGGGGTGAGGATCCCAGACTCTGCACTTATCCACCGATAAGATCCAGCACCCTCCATAGTGATGCAAAAAGGATCACATCTGAGAGTGCTGCTAAAGTTTTATTGAATTAATCAAAATTTTACCAGAACTGGAGCCCCATGTTATCATTTAGCATAATAAATCTATGTAAAACAACAAAAGACAAAACATCAACTGCATTTGTATGCAAGCATATACTCTACACGTTGAATGGCAGTACACCACTGCATAAAGAGGTTTTGAGAGTTAGCTGTACTTTCACAATGGAATATGTGGCCATAGTAATTATTTCTGTTGCTGTAGAAGTACAATTTAATATGACATTCCTGATGGATGTAAGAACACACCATGAATGTAATGAGATTCCCTGCATTTTATTTAAAAAAAAATTAAATTAATATTTCCTGTCCTCATACAGGTTCATGGTTTATCTCTGAATATGATGCCTGTTTTTGCATCCGTGATTTTCCTTAATAAAGGGAGACGACTGCAGACTGGATTAATTAGTAGATTAGGCAAACGCTCCGTGCAAGGCATGCCTGCAAATGCTCGGAGGGTTATGCTCAGCCACTAATGACTCTGTGCAGGGATTCATTTGTATTCAAAACCCGAGCGTAAGAAATGAGGAAGGAGATACGAGGCTTCCGGAGCTCTCAGCAGAGCAGTTTTTACTGTAAGGCTTCAGCTTCTTCGGTTCTGAGAGGGACCACTTCCAGCAACCCAACCAGCAGATCTGCAATGTCACACCGCGCTGTAGCCAGCTTTAAAAACGTCCACCAAGGGGACTGTGTATGTATATAATTAGTTTGGGTGCAATGAAATGTGCCCTTAACTTTGACTTAAAAGCAAAGGCATATGTTTCCCCAGTTTAAATACAATGTTAAACTGTGTAGTCATATAGACCCTGCACACACATTTTAAATTTGTCAGCTGGTGAGCCACAATTGCAATACTGCACTCATATATTTTATTATGAGAGAAATGCTACTAAATTTGTGAAGGATTAACAAATACTATCTCAGGATCTGCTAGGAGGCCCATCCTTTTAAATCATTGTTCATTGTTTGGTGTTCCCTTCAATTTGGTCCTTTTCAAACACATTTATGGCCAAACAGGCCCTTTACATGTATTTAAACAGTCAAACAGGCCCTGTAACATATATTTTAAATGGTCAAATGCGCCCTGTAACACATATTTTAAATAGTCAAACAGGCCCTGTAACACATATTTTAAATGGTCAAACAAACAGGCCCTGTCACAGGTCCTGTAACACATATTTTAAATGGTCAAACAGGCCCTGTAACACATATTTTAAATAGTCAAACAGGCCCTGTAACACATATTTTAAATAGTCAAACAGGCCCTGTAACATATATTTTAAATAGTCAAACAGGTCCTGTAATACATATTTTAAATACTCAAACAGGCCCTGTAACACATATTTTAAATGGTTAAATGTGCCCTGTAACACATATTTTAAATAGTCAAACAGGCCCTGTAACACATATTTTAAATGGTCAAATGCGCCCTGTAACACATATTTTAAATAGTCAAACAGGCCCTGTAACATATATTTTAAATGGTCAAATGCGCCCTGTAACACATATTTTAAATAGTCAAACAGGTCCTGTAACATATATTTTAAGTAGTCAAACGGGTCCTGTAACACATATTTTAAATAGTCAAACAGGTCCTGTAACACATATTTTAAATACTCAAACAGATCCTGTAACACATATTTTAAATAGTCAAACAGGTCCTGTCAAACAGGTCCTGTAACATATATTTTACATATTTTAAATGGTCAAACGGGTCCTGTAACACATATTTTAAATAGTCAAACGGGTCCTGTAACACATATTTTAAATAGTCAAAAGGCCCTGTAACACATATTTTAAATAGTCAAACAGGTCCTGTAACACATATTTTAAATACTCAAACGGGTCCTGTAACACATATTTTAAATGCTCAAACAGATCCTGTAACACATATTTTAAATAGTCAAACAGGCCCTGTAACACATATTTTAAATAGTCAAACAGGCCCTGTAACATATATTTTAAATAGTCAAACAGGTCCTGTAACATATATTTTAAAAAGTCAAACAGGCCCTGTAACACATATTTTAAATGGTCAAATGTGCCCTGTAACACATATTTTAAATAGTCAAACAGGCCCTGTAACATATATTTTAAATGGTCAAACAGGCCCTGTAACATATATTTTAAATGGTCAAACAGGCCCTGTACACATATTTTAAATGGTCAAACAGGTCCTGTAACACATATTTTAAATAGTCAAACAGGTCCTGTAACATATATTTTAAGTAGTCAAACGGGTCCTGTAACACATATTTTAAATAGTCAAACAGGTCCTGTAACACATATTTTAAATAGTCAAACAGGTCCTGTAACACATATTTTAAATAGTCAAACAGGTCCTGTAACATATATTTTAAATACTCAAACAGGTCCTGTAACATATGTTTTAAATGGTCAAACAGGTCCTGTAACATATGTTTTAAATGGTCAAACAGGCCCTGTAACACATGTTTTAAATGGTCAAACAGGCCCTGTAACACATATTTTAAATTGTCAAACAGGCCCTGTAACATATATTTTAAATGGTCAAACAGGCTCTGTAACATATATTTTAAATGGTCAAACAGGCCCTGTAACATATATTTTAAATGGTCAAACAGGCCCTGTACACATATTTTAAATGGTCAAACAGGTCCTGTAACACATATTTTAAATGGCCAAACAGGCCCTGTACACATATTTTAAACAGGCCAAACAGGTCCTGTAACATATTTTAAACATTTTCAATTTGTAATCTGTTAAGCCACATTTTCCTTGAAGTTATGAATACCGTAATGTGCCTAAATGTGTAAAGGATTAGCAAATATATGTTGTAAATTAATGGTAATATCCCAGTGGCTGCCAGTGTGTCTGGACCGTGGCAGTGCTGACTGTGGCCAGCGGGCCGGCAGGACAGTGCATAATTAGCCATAGTGTTACCTGCGATGGCAGGTATTTCAGTTGGCAGGACATCCGTAGCTAAATCAGGTTCCCAAAGTCTGCCAGGGTAAGATGCACGTGAGGTCTCTTCCTTCAGTTACATTCATGGCTGCAGGAGCTTGAACAGGTAGAAGGAAGCAGCAAGTTTATGCCATGCATTTTGGAGGGAAGCGGGCTACATACTTGTCTACATTCTTATGAATTCACAGAAGTATTGCTGAAATGATTATAAATGCAATTAGGTATTCAGTTTTCAATGAATGCCGGGTAAAATTAATACATAAACAATTATAATATGAAGAGTTTCAGCAAGAGCTGTTTCAGCTTACTGAATAAGCGGTAACGGCCGAGCAAAGTGTTTGATGGGACACCATGAATATGACTACTGTACATATTTTCAGGTCTCTGATGTACTAGTAACATCTAACATTTAAATAAAAAATAACACCAAATTAAATACACCATTCAAGATGCAGACATTTATTGAACATCCACTGTGAACCAAGAGAAGAGAATGAAACCTTTAGAACTCATCAAAAATTATTATTGTTATACCAGGTGAGCTATAAGCAATATCAAACACTGAACGTACCTGCTACCATGCTTTCCATGAATTAGTGATGAAAGACTGCTTGCAAAAAATAATAATTATTTCCTACCAGATAGATATTGAATGCTTAGAGAAGCTTATTTCTGGGAGTTGATCTTTGATCCTCTGCCGTCTTAAATCTGTTGAGCAGATTGGATCAGTATTTCAGCTGTACTACACCTGAAGCGAAGGACGTTTCGCCAGATACCCCACAGCAGATTAGGGGCTGCCCTACAGCTACTGACAGTCATGAAGTGGTGGTACACAGCAGCTAACCACTGTTGAAATAAGGCAGGCAGAGTGTAATTGCTTTGGATCTTGGCCCTGCTTGGATGTTTGAAGTATAAAGAATGTTGCTCTCCTCCTTTTTTGTGGTTTTAAGGTGATGATTTAGTTAAATATGGCGGTGAGGGTCATTTCTGTAGAACAGATGGGCAACTTAATGCAGGCTGATGTCCCCCCCCCCCCCACCCAGCCAAGGTGCAGTTTGATATGAAGCAGAGACGAGCCCGGAGGGAAGCGCAGGATGGTGAGAGGAACATAGCTCAGCATGTTTGCTGGGAAATCCAATTATTCGTCTGAAGCTTTGAATTCAAAAGTGGATTGAGGAACTCCTAAAGCAATTACGACTAGCAGAGAAGAGACGCAGAGACTGGTAAGGCCAGAAGCCAAATGCTGTATTGTTTCTCCCCGAGTCGTCTTGCTCCCCTTAGCACCATGACCCAGGCACTTAAAACTCAAAACGCACCCAGATTCCTCCA
Source organism: Albula goreensis (assembly GCA_022829145.1). Lineage (NCBI taxonomy): Eukaryota > Metazoa > Chordata > Actinopteri > Albuliformes > Albulidae > Albula > Albula goreensis. The sequence continues at coordinate 656,409 of CM040750.1, read as the reverse complement.
CACCGCAAAGCTCCACCATCCAGAAAAGACAGAGGAGCGTGACGTTAGCCTTGACGCTACCCAGCATGCGTGAACTCGCCACCGTCTCTTCCCTTCAAACTCTGCTCGTCGAATGGGTGTCTGTGCTCTGACACCAAACTGAAATTAACAGCCTGGAGAAAAGGCATCTCAAAGATTATCTTTTATCTCTCCTGATGTAAGGGCGAGTTTATTTTGTAATAACACACTGCAGTTCTTGTTTTTAAATTGCATTTACTAGCTGGAACATGGGGCCGGATATTATGAGTTTGACAGTATCAGTTCACCCAATACTGTGGTCTGTCTTACATTACTGTACGAAGAAGGATTAATAATGCTCAAGACATTAATGAAGAACAAAATGAAATTTCCCCACTGAGTAGCAAGGGAGGCTTATAACAGTACCAGTAAAGCTGTACAATATTACCTTTATATGTTCAGTGAGCTTGCAGACACAGTTAATTTGATTGAAGCAGAATCCTCTCCCGGCTATTTCACCATACAGAAAAATAAGAGCTCAGCAGTGTTTACGGCACACGTTTGTCTTGACAACCATCTCAGTGGCGTAGATGGTCAACTCTCATCATTTTAAATTGGAAGGGCAAAAACACATTTTGGTTTCTTTGTTTACACAATAGTTTTCTATTTCTAAAGGTTTGCAAAAAATAAATACAAACTGCCATGGAATAATATATTTTAATCAAAATATTAAACCCTTTGGTTTGAACATTTAAAAAAAAAAACATGAACTCACCAAAATGTATGAATCAAAAATTATTACAACATCAAAATTGTGCCATTGTATGAGGAAGAAAGCCAGAGTTTAATAATTACATTTGTCTAGAGCCAAGACATATTTCAGATTTATCCAAAATGTTGTCAAATTTTACTTTTGATTCATTACACTGCATTAGGTCAATGAATGCAGATCAAAACACAATGTGTGAATTATTCATGTCAAACATAACGTCAGGACCGCGTATCACACAGAATTCTCTTATATGCACATTTCAAACCGCCCTTCAATGTGGAGCAGTCCAGAGCTATAGAAAATGGCAGCAAATCACATGCATCTACTGTGTTCTGTGACACATTACAATTCACAATCTCATTTGCATATCTTCTCGAGGTGAAGACACCATGGAAAAAAAACATATTTGAGAAATACAATTTATAGATCAGCCAATCAATCAAGGTGACAGATTTGAAATAAACAAGATGGACTGAGGAGAGTTTCTGTTTGAGCCCAGGTGTCTCTTTGATTATTATCTGGGTAATCTGTCTTTAAGAAGACGTGAAAACCTGCCATGAGACGGTGCTTGACTGCATGTCATAACGCTCTCCTGTAAGTTAGTAAAGTTCACCAGGCTGTACCCTTCCTGAGGCTCTGTAGCCTGCACTGGATTTGGACAAAGTCATAGTTTTGATTGAACAAACAATCAACCCAACAGCAGCTCCTGCTAGATTTATGCTTTTTTATAGAGTCACTTCAGGATAATCCACTCCTGGTCTTTGACTGACAGGTTTGTCTGGTCTCTCATCACATTTATGTTGCATGCTATAAACACTGGTTGACTATGTAACCAGGTTATAGATAGTCCAGCAGGTTCACTCTATGTGTGTATGGAACAAGTCATAAGAACACAGGGGTAAACTGGTCTGATTCACATAATCTTCATTACTGTGAAAGTACACCATTTCCATGTCATCTTTATGTAATACTTTTCTTAAATATTGTAATTTTCAGGCAAATGTGCTAAGATCAGGTAGCACACTAATGTGGGGTGAAATCTCTTTGGTCTTAGATTACATCATCCATGACCTAAATCATCAAAGGGAATTTGCTCTTTCAAACGTTATTCATCTTGGTGTCAAATGCCAAACGGTGACCATGGGAGGAAGATGCGCTAAAACCGCACCTCATTCACAGCTGCTATGCGCTGCTACATGGATCTGCTCGTTATGGTAAAGTGTAACCTGCAGACATCACCCCAAATATTAAGCATTCCTTTAAATATGCAGTTGAAGGTCATCTAAAGATTTATAAAACTGGAAAAAAATATCCACATACAGTATGTGTTTTCTAGTGTAATCCTTTTGTGGGAACAGAAAGATCACTCCAGCGCTCAGATGAATGTCCTTTAGTGTGCAGATATGTAAATTGTGGACATGATCGGGTTAGTTTGAGGCACAGGTCAAAGGAAAGGCAGCTCTGAGCTGTGGAGGCGCTGCTCACGCCGTGGCAGAGCCGAACGAAGAGCGCTGACCGCTGTGAGAAGCATAAACCTCTCAGTTTGATGATCAACTGAGCAGTAAATTAATTAATCATCATTTTATGCCTCATCAAGCACTTTGCTCAGCCTCTCTACGGGGGCCGTCCCAATTAGCCAATGGGGAAAGCAATTGTTTTGTTTAGCTAGGTGAGCGCTCCCCGCAAACAGGGGAAGGCTTGACAAGCTAATAAATATGCCATCAGTCTGTGTCAGCCGCCGGAATGCCTCTCCACCTGTAAAGTGGCAGGGATGCAGTTGGCGGGATGGGGAGTAACCTACATGCAAGGGGGTCGGGCTCGCCCCACGCTGTGGCCACAGATAATGTGCTTTTCCAGCAACATCCTTCGTGACCTTTTTTTATTTTTTTATTTAAATCCCTGTGCAGTTCTGCCGAGGACGCCAGTGTTTTTAATTGGGGAGACTTCGTATAGGCCTAAGCACTTTTTTTGGCATGATATTTAAATAATATGCAAATGTCCCCAATGATCACCCCCCCAAGGAGATGCAAGGCAGCAGTTTGGAAGGTTATTGAAAGCTGGAGGAAGAGCCAGCCCAAACCGCCCTCACTGCATCTCTGACACACGGGAAGCGTTTGTGTTCAGACACAAACCTGCAGGCCCATGACTACAAGTTTATATCTGCAAAAGCATATGCTTGCTTTGCAAACATGCAGACCCTGTCATGCCCATGCGGGCTCTTTTTCCCTTATACATCTGACATGTTGCTTTGATACAGACGTAACGGGTACATCAGTTACCAAAAACAAACAAAAAACACACGCATGACTCTTTCAATAAGAATAAATCTGTTTTAGGCATATCATTAGCATGTTATCATCAGTGTGAGCCAGGAGAAAACGTTTACCCACCATATATATATTACGTAATATATGTATATGTTGTGATAATATATTAATTTCTTTGCCATTTCGTTGTTTAAAATAAAAAACATTCATCACTGAACATAAAGGTGGAAGAGCATATATAAATTTACTAATTTTCACATTTCAAAATCACTGAACATTCCAAAATTATTTGAATGATCATCCGTAAGAAATATGACAGCCAAAAAAAAATCAATAAACCTAAAATGTTAAGTCACAAAATCAGCCGCCTTCTTAAAAGGGAAAGAAAATAAAATGGAGGCAACAGCCTAATATCATGAGTGGACTTTATCAAGAATTTTAATCAGCTGACACTAAGTGACACACGAAAACTAAATGTACTACAATAAACTAGGCAGGCCTCTCAGAGAGTGTTCTCGTTGAGGTGTGCTTGCTCTTATCTTTCACTATGTTTGTCCTTCATGGAATGGCATACTCTACTTTTTAAGCCATGTTGAGTCCCCTGCGAATTAATTTTTTTTTTTTTTATGACTCCAGGGATGCAGTTTTAAGTTGACTGAAAAAGGGAGGTTACTGGCTGTGGCCTTTGCAAGCCACAAGCCCACAGTTTCAGCTGTTCATTGTGAACAGTTTAGAAAGCACACTGCATTCGCTTGCAAAAAGTCATGTTTATTTGAGTTTGTCCAAACCATCAGATTAGTCTACAAAAATGAGACACTATTGCATGGTTTTGCAGTGTATGGAAGGTTATCAGTCATTGCTTGAGAATAACACCTTCATGCACATGTAACAGTGGGTACGTGGATGTGCACAGACCCTCTGAAAACGTATTCCTGAGAGAAAGTTGATTTTGGTATCACTAAAACAGATAAAACAGCCTAACTTGACATTTCTTTTTTAAAAGTTATTCAAAGATTGAGAACTCTAATTTCTGATATATGGGATAGATTTGTAGCCACACCCACACATTTCACATGAATGCCTGCGCATACTGCAGGCCCAGCAGCAGCTAGAGTGGCCCCCAGCTGGGCTCCTTCTGTCAATCTATTCCACCGGCTACATGCACCCTCTGCACACAACTATTACTTCCTCTTTCAGACAGGAAAGGAAATGCTGACAAATGTAGGACAGTAGCATACATCTTATTTGTGTTGAAAATGTCTGTATCCGTGTAAGTGTCTGTGAGTGAGGGTGAGAGAGCAAGCAAGCTCTTTAAGGCCAAACAAGGGAAAGCAGCTCTTCAAATAAAAAAGTGGTGTGACCTGCCGCTGTGCGTTTGGCATCCACCGGACCTGGAGAGAAGCGTAAGCTACACAGAACAAGCCGTATCATCTGCCCGTGTCGGCCCAACGCCGGGCCAAAGCCCTGGAAAAGCCTTAACGTTGTTGCTACAAATTTCTCTGCTCATGACAGGAAATGACATTGTGTTCTTCATCCAGAAGGATCCCGGAGCCACGCTGCAGGCGCAGGAGGATAAGCAGATGTGCGCGCCCGAGGAGAGCCAGGCCATCCGCTCCTCCAAAACACTGGCCCGAGGGCAGCGCCCACAAGAACCACGCACACACAGATCCAAGCAACAAAAGGTAACCCCGCCTCAAGTCCCTTTGCTGTGGCATGCCTTTCACAATGAGGGGTGGGGGCGGGAGGCTGAGGGGGCGTTGGGGGCTGGGACATTTTTATTTCAGTGGTCCTGCCGATGTCATGGTGTTGCTAAAGCCATTTACATGGCATCCAGTATCACTGTTGTGATGTTTTCTTTTTTATGCACAATTTTAAGGCAGCAATAAATGTCCATTTTAGAGATGTATAAAAGCTCAAACAAGCCAGCTGAACTCTCAGTATGGCTCAAAGAAAATGACAGATGTTAGATATTTTTTGTTTCTGTATCTTCAGTTATAATTCATGATATGTTTTTAATATTTTTGTGCACAGTGCTGCGATGTGATGTTGGGTTTATTGTTATAAGTGGACCATATCTGGGTGAAAGCTGCAGATCTGACACACTGTTGGGGTTCAAGGTCTACCGAGCAGTCAGGCCAGCGACTTCCTCCATGACTTCCCCTGACGATTGACCCCGGTATTGCCCTACAGGGACCACCCATTTGAGGGGTCAGAGAGCAGATTGGTCCCCTCAGCCATCAATCACTTCCCTCCTCTTTCCAAACCCCCTGGACCCATTCCTCTTAGCCATGCAGTGACTGTAAAGGGACAGATATCCCCCGAGGCCCGCGATAAGAACCAAGGCATTTTGAAAGGCTCCAATAAGCCAGCTGGGCCCGGTGCTTCCATACCTCATCATATACGCTCTCTCCATCAGTAACAATGCAGGAGTGGAATAAAGCATGGCACTTATCACATTACTGTTATTACCACAGGGAAATGGAGGCTAGAGCAGATCAAATCTCACAGAAACAAGGGCTAGGACACTCGTGCACCATCAAACCCTCTACTGTATGAGGCATGCTGGTTTATAATGGCGATACATCTGCTGCTATTTATCCTTCATAAAGTTTCACCACAGGGTGCCATACAAAGCCCATTATTACCTCATATTAGTCATATTATTATGGTTTCCTATGCCGTAGTTGGCTGCAGTGTTCAACCAGTCTACATTCAGCACTTATCAATGCTAAGTTGGGACATTTCACATAGGTGCAAAACATGGAACGTAAATGAACAAATATGAACAAAAAATGATTCTTTATGTTAAACCAGATTATTTCAGTTGAGGTCGCAGACTCCCATGTATTACATTCTTATTGTTTCAAGCTCTTAAACTATGTATGAAATAAGTGCTGAAGCAGTAGCATTTTTGGTTATGTACAGAGTAGTAGTGTTCGTGGCATATGGTTTTGACATGTATTAAGAGTTTGTGAGAAACCAAAACAGAAAAACGATTGACTATGGGAAATGTGGATGTCTTGTAGGAGCAGGAGTGAACAGGAGAAGATCCTCTTTTGCTGCACTGGGAAAGCCGTGGTGCTTTTCACTCTGATGGGAAGGGCTGCCAAGACAGGGCATCTGTGAGAGCAGCACAGCGGGGAACACAGTAACACCATGGAAATCCTGACTTAGGGAGACAGGAATCCTGAGTGTGGCGGAGTCCAGTGAATGATCACAACATGAGTGAGTGTCTCGCTTTGTTTAAAAATCACCGCTTGTTTCGCCATCACAAAATTGCCCCTGCTGTGAAATGAACTTGATTGAATTACCTGGAGCTGCAGTTGAAACTCCGTGTAGACAAATGGATTCCTCCCTTTCACATAGTATACTATGAGATCGCTGGTGCCAAATTATCAGATAATACACTATAACCTGCTTCTCCTTTCAGATGCAGGGGTGAAAACACTGCGTATGATTTAGTGTGCATCGCAATTCAGTCTGCAACATAAGATTAACTCCACTTTCATTTTTTTTTCTTTATTTTCAGTTCTGGGATGTGAGTAAATTAGACTTAGCAAAATTTGATTGTGTTTGCTGTTTACTGGTTTTTCTACATTAATGTAGTTGAATTGTGAAACATGCAGGTATTTGTTTTATATGCTCAAAATTGCATGGTGACAGGGAATGGAGATGAAAGGAATCTAACATTGGAAACATTTCTCCATGATTAGGAAAACATCTCCTGTGAACATACTTAAGAAGTTGATGTAAATTGAGCTAATGTCACAGGATTCTAGCTGAATGCAATTGTCTTTCTTCTTATAGACTCTCAGAGATAGGTCTAGTCTGAAGTACAGAAACACGAAACCATAAAACAAGTTTACACCTGGAAATTCCACACAGGCTCTCAGATGTAAAAAGCAATAAACTAAAGCACAATTACACTTCCTATAGATTTAAAACACAAATACAATTAAAATTAGTGGGATGTCATAGTAATACTGCTAAAACGTACAATTTGATATATGTGTCGATCTGGAAAATGCTGAAAGACATCTACAGCTTCAAAACCTGTGGTTGTACAAATTCATTTTATGAGGCAGATGACTGGCTAGTTAAATGGCAAAATCGTGGAACCCATGTAAAACAAAGCAAAAATGAAATAAATAAGGTTAGATACTTATAGAAATAAACCAACTGTTCGTATCTATCTTAGCAGTGGTGCAAAAAGATGAGTTAAGCAAATCACACTTTTTAAAAGTTAAAAACGAACCTCTTACATTTACGTTTAGGCATTTATTAGACACTCTTATCCAGAGCCACTTATAAAAAAAGTGCATACATGCAGAGACCATATGAAGCTGACAGCGCAAAAACCACCAGCAGTGATGCAGTCTTGTAGTCATGTAGCGGTCCATTGAAAGGAAGCATGGAACAGTACATTGTCCCATAGGTTTCAATGAATGCATTTTTAATGCGTTGGTGGTTGCCTGTCTGTTCGTCGGTTGACTGCTTCTCTTGAAGTGCAAGACTCCTTGCAGTTTCACTGGTGTGGACTGCTATGTAAGACTTTTCTTGGTTAATATCTCTCAGTTTCTTTGAAACAGACACACGTGCTGTTTCCTTTTGCTATGTTTGTATCATGGTTGTGTTTGAGGGTCAGAGTGTACGAGGGTGCTAGCAACTCTGGGAGAAATTTGTGAGTTGTACCCATGTGTTTTAAATTATGCAATTTTGTTCACTAATATATGCAGCATATGAAAAATTGAATGGTTTTTGAAACTCAGTTTTGCGACAGTTCCCCTGACTCTGTCATTTTATGCTCCCAAGTGCAATGAGAGCCAGGGCCACAGAAGGAGGGCGAATGCAGCAGCATGAACAGCGCGCGCATCGCAGCATAAAAGAGACCAATCAGCGTCCTCAGACGGAGCTTTAAAAAGGGTGTGGACTGGATCCACACCTGGGTGCGCTTTGCGTTTGAATAGGCCATTTTACCAGCAGACGTTGAGTCATAGATGAGTGGAATGACAGCTATGCTGGCTCTGACAGACATAAGGGTGAGTTACAAGAGGGTGTTTACCAATGACACAATTAAACAACCTTTTTTAAAAAACTATTTCCCCCAAAATGACCTAAAAGCAGTTGAATACTCATATTATATATACAGTTTATCATATTCTCTTCTCAGACAACTATATTGTGATTGAGCAATAGCTGATTGATTTATGAATATTTTAATGACAAATCTCTGGCCGACAGTGGGCGTACAATTAAGTCATATAAAAATGTTGACATCAGATGTAAATGCTGTTTCATTTGGACTGTGATCTGGTTTTTTTTTCGTTCTTTTTTTATTGACTAGTCTGACAGCCTTGAAAGATGCACGTGTGAAAATACAGCCTCCCGTATCCTTTTCATGTTTCACTCGTACCCTCGAGAATTTCTCCAAATTTCCAGCGCCCTGCTTCTCAGCCATCTGGGCTTATCTTTCCATCAAATATCCTACAGCGGCTTGCAGGTGGGAGGTTATCAAATGAGGGGAACGGAGCGTTGTTAGACACAGTCAAACGATCTTAATACCCAGAGTACCGATTTGTCAAAATGAATTGTGGTCAAGAATGCTATTAATAACTTTAGGTAAAAGTCATCACCTCACCTCTCACAATGAAGGTTTGTCTGCTGTGTTTGTTTTCCCCCTTTTCTTAAAGAAAACTGCTCCGCTCAGATTTCCCTCAAAGGCACATCACAGCAGCTTGATAAATCACGGTCCAGGTGCTGCTCCAATTTGTCAAAGTCATAAATTCTACCGGGCTGTAACCTACCTGTCACCGCTTGAACCCGCGAGCAAAACTGTGTGTTTTTTTTCTTACAGGCACATGCTTACTCATATTTCTACCACAGCTTACAGTGTAGAAGACAGAGAGACATTTAGACAGTAACACATTTTACAGATTCTGTTTTAAATGTGTTTTGCAGAAATGTGATTCTGCACTTTGAGATGAGTAATAAAATTGTCAATCATACACTGTTATTTTTGGGTTATTGTAATTATTTTGGGGAAAGGTGACAGCGAGAATCACTGTACTGTTGTTCAGAGCTCAGTGTAACAGATATGTCTTACCTGCCCCACCTGAAATTTCACAAACATTTCCCAGCCTAATTTTCCACATTCTGTTAAGCACAAGGCATAAGGCATGAGATCCTGTGTGGAGCAGTATTGCAGACTTCATTTGGATTGATGAAAAGCAAAGAGCTGAAGGAAGCAACACCTAATGACATCTGTTATGACACTATGCTATAACCATTAACATCCTGTCATTGCTGGTTTCAGTATGATAGATTTCAGTGGGCTACTTAGTGCTAGAAGAAAAGGATTTGAATAAATAGCACAATAAAAACAGCACAACATGCTTCCATTACCTGACTGTAACTGTAGTGACCCAGTCATTTCTTCACAGCTTTTTGGGCTTGAGTTATTCACAGCAGCTAACTTTACACTGGAACTCACATAGTCATGTGCTTTAGTTGGTCTTTTCCCCTCAGAATAGCCTGAACTCATTGGAGCATGAACTTAAAAAGGTTTCAAAAGCACACACAGGGATGGCACAGGGATGGTGACCATGTCGTCTCCAGTGCAGATTGGCGGGGTGTGGATCTCTGCTCTAGCTCATTCCATGGATGCTCCATTAGACTGAGGTCTGGTGAGTAGGAGAGCCGCTGGAGTAAGCTGAATTCTGTGCTGCATTCCTGAACAATCATAGCCATCTGGCATGGGGCATTGCTCTTGTGGAAACCTAGATTCTGTTTAACCTGTATGTCTATCTGATATGTCTTTGTGCCTCAGGATGTTTAGGTTTACAGGGTACAGGGAGAGGTGGTGTGGAGATTCTTGTCAGGTCAGCGTGGGCCAGGCCCAAAGTGGTAGCAATGGGATGCACAGGAGCCGGTCCATTGTGTGTTATATCTCAATGTCAGGCCTGTTCATTTGATGGCTCACCTCAGCTCCCTGCCCCCTCTGTGTATGCATGTTCAGTTAAAGCCCAATCAAGAGCTGGGTTACAGTAGGGCGTAAGCGTAGAAGGGGGCGCAAAATCCCAAGTGGGGTGGCATCTCCGGAGATTGCGGTGACCAACCGCTTCATGCCACTACATGACGAGTTGGCCCGCGATCCTGTGAGTGGGAGGACTGAAGAGCCCCAGGGCACCCAGGTGGCCTCATCCTCCAAGAAAAGGGAGTTAGTGATAGTGGGCGACTCAATCATTAGAGGGGTAGATAGCATAGTGTGTTCGCGCGACAAGGAGTCTCGTATGGTCTGTTGCCTACCTGGTGCCCAGGTTGGAGACCTCCTGGAGCGTACGGACAAGCTCCTGGCCAGAGCGGGGGAGGATCCAGTGGTCATGGTCCATGTTGGGGCCAATGACATAGGAAAGGGTAGATTTGAGGTTCTGCAGGATAAATTTATCGAGCTAGCGGGGAAGATTAGGAGCAGAACCTCCACGGTAGTCTTCTCTGGAATTCTACCGGTACCACGTGCAAGCAAAGGGAAGCAAGCCTTTACATGGAGGGTTTAACGCGTGGCTACAAACCTGGTGCAGGAAAAGGGGTACAGGTTTATGGGGCACTGGGACTCCTTTTGGAACAGGGTGACCTGTACAAGCGGGACGGGTTACACCTGAACCGGAGGGTACAGCTGCATTGGGCCAGCGTATGCTTAGGGTAGCAGAGGGGTATTTAAACTAGGGAATGGGGGGGCAGGGAGATTATACAGTGAGATGGGTAGGGATAGACAGACTGCCGGAATAGAACACACTAAGGCTAATTATTTTATTGGTAGTGGGAACCATGATTGCAAATCAGTTAGAGCAGCACTGTCATAGAGGTGGTTTTGGGCAGCTGGAGGTGGAGCGGAAGGATGGGAAATGCACACACAGTACCCTGAAATTTCTCTGTTTAAATGCTAGAAGCATAAAAAATAAAATTTTGGATCTGGAAGCGGTTATGAGTGATAGCAACTATGATGTTGTTGGGATCACAGAGACGTGGCTTGGGTGCAGGGGATGGGGATGAGTATAACATAAAGGGATACAAGGTGCTTAGAAAAGATAGAACCAATAGAGAGAGGAGGGGCGTAGCTCTGTATGTAAAGGATTACCTTAATATCCAGGAAATTCCAGGTATAGAGCCCCTTGGTGTGAGTGAGGACATATGGATTAAAATACTGGGGAAAATGAAAAGGGTCTGAATGTTGGAGTATGTTATAGGCCACCAGCCTCTGACAGCAGTGTCAACAGGATGATCTTTGATAACATTACACTGGCATGTCAGGAGGGTGAGACAGTAGTAATGGGTGACTTCAATTACCCCTCAATTAATTGGGAAACTGTGTCTGGTCAGGGTAAATGTGAGGAAGAGTTTCTGGATCTTGTAAATGATTGTTTTCTGATACAGGCTGTTACCCAACCTACAAGAGAGAACACAATTCTAGACCTAGTTCTATGTAATAATCCTGATCGAATCTGCAGTACCGAGGTAGGGGAGCCACTTGGAACAAGTGACCATAGTGTAGTTACATTTGAAGTCTTTTGGCGAGTTAAGACTACATCCTCCAATGCTAGAATTTTCAACTTTAGACGAGCCGACTTTACTAAAATGCGTGAGTATACAAGAAATATAAACTGGGTACATCTTTTAGATGGTAGAACTGTAAGAGAAATGTGGACTATATTTAAAACGATAATCCTGGATGTACAGCGTAAATTCATTCCGCAAGTGCGAAAAGGAAGCTGAAAAATAGGCATCCGCAGTGGATGAATAAGGCGTTACAAGATAGTTTGAAGCATAAAAGGGAACTATTTAGGAAATTCAAGTTAGACAGCTCTGAGACAAACAAGACTGAATACAGCAAAATGCGTGCTCAAGTTAAGAAAGGAATAAGGAAGCTAAAAGGCGTTTGGAAAGACAGATTGCGCTAGATGCAAAGAACAACCCCAAACGCTTCTTCCAATACTACAATCGAAAAAGGACACTTAAGGCTGAGATAAGAGGTTTAAAAAACAAGGATGTGGCACTGCTGTGCTGTGAAAGCCCATCCTCTGTTATGGGTTACTGCACTGCTGTGAAAGCCCATCCTCTGGCATGGGGCACTGCTGTGAAAACCCATCCTCTGGCATGGGGCACTGCACTGCTGTGAAAGCCCATCCTCTGGCATGGCACACTGCACTGCTGTAAAGCCCATTCTCTGGCATGGGGCACTGCAGTGAAAGCCCATCCTCTGGCATGGGGCACTGCACTGCTGTGAAAGCCCATCCTCTGGCATGGGGCACTGCACTGCTGTGAAAGCCCATCCTCTGGCATGGGGCACTGCACTGCTGTGAAAGCCCATCCTCTGGCATGGGGCACTGCACTGCTGTGAATGCCCATCCTCTGGCATGGGGCACTGCTGTGAAAGCCCATCCTCTGGCATGGGGCACTGCTTTGAATGCCCATCCTCTGGCATGGGGCACTGCTGTGAATGCCCATCCTCTGGCATGGGGCACTGCACTGCTGTGAAAGCCCATCCTCTGGCATGGGGCACTGCACTGCTGTGAAAGCCCATCCTCTGGCATGGGGCACTGCACTGCTGTGAAAGCCCATCCTCTGGCATGGGGCACTGCACTGCTGTGAAAGCCCATCCTCTGGCATGTGGCACTGCTGTGCTGTGAAAGCCCATCCTCTGTTATGGGTTACTGCACTGCTGTGAAAGCCCATCCTCTGGCATGGGGCACTGCTGTGAAAACCCATCCTCTGGCATGGGGCACTGCACTGCTGTGAAAGCCCATCCTCTGGCATGGCACACTGCACTGCTGTAAAAGCCCATTCTCTGGCATGGGGCACTGCAGTGAAAGCCCATCCTCTGGCATGGGGCACTGCACTGCTGTGAAAGCCCATCCTCTGGCATGGGGCACTGCACTGCTGTGAAAGCCCATCCTCTGGCATGGTGCACTGCACAGCTGTGAAAGCCCATCCTCTGGCATGGGGCACTGCACTGCTGTGAAAGCCCATCCTCTGGCATGGGGTACTGCTGTGAAAGCCCATTGGAATACACAAAGCTAAATGGGACCTGGCAGTTAAGGTCACATCAATTGCCCAACTTGTCATCATTTACCTGCTCACACTTTTCCCTTCCTCTCATCTGCTGTTTCATGTAGACGTGGTGCAGTAGGGATTAAGGGATCAGCTTCCTTCTTCAGAATTATGACTGCATGACTGTATGACCAATCTCAGAGAACTATGACTGTATGACTGTATGAGCAATCCCAGACAACTATGACTGCATGACTGTATGACCAATCATAGAGAATTATGACTGTATGACTGTATGACCAAACTCAGAGAACTATGACTGTATGACCAATCACAGAGAACTATGACTGCATGACTGTATGACTGTATGACCAATCACAGAGAATTATGACTGCATGACTGTATGAGCAATCCCAGACAACTATGACTGCATGACTGTATGACCAATCATAGAGAATTATGACTGTATGACTGTATGACCAATCTCAGAGAACTATGACTGTATGACCAATCACAGAGAACTATGACTGCATGACTGTATGACTGTATGACCAATCACAGAGAATTATGACTGCATGACTGTATGAGCAATCCCAGACAACTATGACTGCATGACTGTATGACCAATCATAGAGAATTATGACTGTATGACTGTATGACCAATCTCAGAGAACTATGACTGTATGACCAATCACAGAGAACTATGACTGCATGACTGTATGACTGTATGACCAATCTCAGAGAACTATGACTGTATGACCAATCACAGAGAAATATGACTGCATGACTGTATGAGCAATCCCAGACAACTATGACTGCATGACTGTATGACCAATCATAGAGAATTATGACTGTATGACTGTATGACCAATCTCAGAGAACTATGACTGTATGACCAATCCCAGACAACTATGACTGCATGACTGTATGACTGTATGACCAATCACAGAGAATTATGACTGCATGACTGTATGACCAATCTCAGAGAACTATGACTGTATGACCAATCTCAGAGAACTATGACTGCATGACTGTATGACCAATCATAGAGAATTATGACTGTATGACCAATCTCAGAGAACTATGACTGTATGACCAATCATAGAGAACTATGACTGCATGACTGTATGACCAATCACAGAGAACTATGACTGTATGACCAATCACAGAGAACTATTACTGTATGACTGTATGACCAATCTCAGAGAACTATGACTGTATGACCAATCACAGAGAACTATGACTGCATGACTGACTGTATGACCAATCAGAGAATATGACCATGACAACCAATCCCCAGAGAACTATGACTGCATGACTGTATGACCAATCACAGAGAACTATGACTGCATGACTGTATGACCAATCCCAGAGAACTATGACTGCATGACTGTATGACCAATCACAGAGAATTATGACTGCATGACTGTATGACTGTATGACCAATCCCAGAGAACTATGACTGCATGACTGTATGACCAATCCCAGAGAACTATGACTGCATGACTGTATGACCAATCTCAGAGAACTATGACTGTATGACCAATCACAGAGAACTATGACTGCATGACTGTATGACCAATCACAGAGAACTATGACTGCATGACTGTATGACCAATCCCAGACAACTATATGTGTATGACCAATCATAGAGAATTATGACTGCATGACCAATCACAGAGAATTAATCATGACTATGACCAATTATGACTGCATGACTGTATGACCAATCTCAGACAACTATGACTGAACTATGACTGTGACCAATCATAGAGAATTATGACTGCATGACTGTATGACCAATCCCAGACAACTATGACTGCATGACTGTATGACCAATCATAGAGAATTATGACTGCATGACTGTATGACCAATCATATAGAATTATGACTGTATGACTGTGTGACCAATCACAGAGAATTATGACTGCATGGCTGTATGACCAATCACGGAGAATTATGACTTCACAACTGTATGACCAATCATAGAGAATTATGACTTTATGACTGTATGACCAATCACAGAGAATTATGACTATGACTGTATGACTAATCATAGAGAATTATGACTGTATGACTGTATGACCAATCACAGAGAAGTATGACTATGACTGTATGACCAATCACAGAGAATTATGACTATGACTGTATGACCAATCATAGAGAATTATGACTGTATGACCAATCACAGAGAATTATGACGGTTTTATGACTGAGATGATGCACAGTGGAACATTGAAACACAGAGGTGTGCAGAGACACGAAGTGTGGTTCAACTTTGAAACTGCAAGCTGTATCACAGTGATTCCCATGGGAATGCTGGTTTCAAAAAATGTTGGATTTTGAAATTGATTTCTTTTGTTGACAAATGGAAACTCAGTAAAACTTGACATGTTCAGGAACCAAAATTTGGAATCAGCATGTGAGAAAAGGGAAAAATTGATAAATGAATTTTTTCATTTGTCTTGCGTTTCGTAAGAATGTTATCACCCAGGAGCTCAGAAACAAAGTCTGCTGCACATAATTTAGAAAGAGAAAAGGAGTATTAATATTGCTGCATTAAAAAGGACTGTTAGTATCACTCAACCAGAGCAAACAAAATACTATGAATTCACTGTCCTTGAGAATTCATTGAAAATTCTACTTTAAACTAGTGTTGAACTAATCAAATAAAGTGGACGATGGTGATTGCACAGGACGTTTACATTGTGTGAAATATTCTGTCCTTTTAAGGTTTAAGTGTTAAAAACATGTACTGTTGTACATGTTGTCCCCTGTGTAAAATACCCCAGCTGTACTGGTTCTATCCCTGATTTGGTTGAGCTCAATCACCCTGACTCAACAATGATTTGTGATTGAAAATCCATGAAAAAAAGTTTTTAAAAACCATTAAACTGTTTCATATTCTTGACACAGTTCATACTCATCAGCACTTGCGTGTAAGACCTCATAATGTTTGTGAGTGTGTGTGTGTATGTGTGAGAGAGAGAGACAGAGTGTGTGTATCTGTGGGTGTGTGTGTGCGTGTGATAGTGTGTGTGCCTACGTACGCGCATGTGAGTGTGTATGTGTGTGTATGTGTGTGTGTGTGTATGTGTGGGTGTGTGAGTGTGTGTATGTGTGTGTGTATCTGTGGGTGTGTGTGTGTGTGTGATAGTGTGTGTGCCTATGTACGCGCATGTGAGTGTGTATGTGTGTGTATGTGTGTGTGTGTGTGAGTGTGTGTGTATGTGTGTGTGTGTGTGTGAGTGTGCCTGCCTGTGAGCTCTCGTACAGGCGTGTGTACTCATATGTGTGTGAATGTCTGTAATGCACGCTATCGGTCTCAAACTGTTTTTTATTTAAAGATCAAAGCCCTCCTTGGGTTTGTGACGGGAAGATGGCATTGAGGGACAGGGGTTTGTGAAGTGGCAGGGAGACGCTTAATGCATGCCTGTGGACACACTCAGGGTAGTTAAAACTGTATGTTATCAGCCACAGCCTTGCAGGTTCTCCAAACTAATTCCCAGCCCGGGCAGGGGGAAAAATGTGAGTAAAAGCAAGGGATTTAACAGCTATTTTGAGTCCTGCATCTGCATTGCAAAGCACATATGTGGAAATGAACAGTGGGGAAACACTGAAAGGTTTGGCACAGCGGCGCGGGCTTGGCGCTGTTTCTAGCTGGGCGCTTTGTGTCTGAAATTAAGAGCATGGTTATATTGCGCCCAACCTGCAGGTTCTTCCTCCTTAAATGACAACAAAGACACAGTGCTTGGCAGCAATTATTTTCTGAACAAGGTTTAAAAATACATCCCATATTTAAGGCATCTTAGAAATGAAATAAAGATAATAGCCTTGGTGATAGTAGTGTTTTTAAATTGTGATTTATTATGCTGTGAGAGCTAAATATCTTGATTGCATTCCTGCAGTCATATCAGACAGAAAATACATTTAGAATAATGAAAGCAAAGGCCAGAAAGTGGAATACTCATGTCATATTTTGGTCTTGATCATAGTAACCCTGCTGGACTCTTCTGACCTTAGAGTAACTGAAGGTCATTTCAGTCTTGTCAGTCTTAACAAGTCAACGTTTGACTTGTTTTTTTGTTTTTTTTTTTGATATTTAAAAATGTGAATGAGTAACATTTTCGGACTGTTTTCTTCCCTCAGCCTGATCAGGGAAAGGAAGAGGAGCAGAACAAAGGCTTTCGCTGCACATTGTGCTAATATGCAGTGACAGTGAATTAAGATTTCATTTACAGCTAATCAGATCATGTAAGACATGCACAGTTGACTCGGACTTTGCCAAGCGGCAGAAGGGCCATGAGACGTCCTGAGAGGCGGGGACTCACATCTCATGAGTGTTTGGAAGCCAGGCATTCCGTCCCTCACAGGGTCCTGCATTTTTCAGCACACCCCGAGTCAAAAAGAAAGAAATACAACAGGAAATATAAATCAATGTAAATATGGAGTTATTCAAAATGAAAGTAAAAACTAGAAAACAATGGGAACAGAATGAAGTAGAATTGTAGAAGTGGTACTTGTATTTATTAAAACTATTTCATTGAAAAGGAAGTCAGTGATGGAAAAATAGGTGTGTATGTTGGATTAGACATGATGCCACATACACAAGAAAGATAATCCAACGAAACTGTAAAATTCTGTTTCAGTTGGACTGATGGAGAATTGTCATTTTTGCCCTTCCTAGAATTTATCATTTATCATTTATGAGTGTAAAATCATAGGATTTTATCTAATATTACTGCCAAAGTCACAAACCTTTTAGAAAGCTATTTATTGAGTGTTTTTGCAATGCAATATTCTGAAATCTGAAAACTGAGTTTGCTTTTTTAAAAACATGGATGTGGGTCTAAAACTAATATGTTGGACTTGGTGAACCCCAGTTCTACAGTATATCCGGTATTCTGCATATAACAAATGGTGAATGTTGGTGCAGTCACATTTAGAATTGTTACACAGATATATAGGGAAAAAACCAGGGCACAGATCATATTCTGGAATTTGCCTAAAACTAAATGAGCGCTCACATACAAAATATGTATCACTACCATACATCTACTGAAGACAATGAGTGCAAAATGTTTATACTTTTTACAGTATAAAAATATAGATTCGGGTTCACCTGAGAAAAATTGAATTTAAAATGAAAAAAAAATTGATGAAATTGGCCAGTTTTAAAGAAATTATAACCAAGATATTAATATCTTTTATGCGCAAACACATGTGCCACAATCAGGCTCTTTTCTTGATAATACTGAATTAAGGAGCAGCAGAACAGAACCAGGGGGTAAGTGGAGCCCGTTTTTACATGGCGTACCCTCACGCAACAGGAAACACAATGAGACTTCACAGCATGCCATGACGTTTAGTCAGTAATATTTCTCAAACCCAACAGGAACAAATAGCCAACGTTTGATATGGCATCAACGTGTAGCAGCTGGGTGATTTTATTTGAAATTAAAAGCATCTCTTTGTCAAGGACTTCTCAGTGCAACAAAGCCTGACGCAAAAAGCATTGCCTCACTTTTCACTGTTCATATTAATGTTGGTTTTCCAATTAACAAATATTTAAACCATTTTTTACATAAGCATGTAAAGAAAACCAAACCCATTACCCTCTATGTAGGCTTAAGAAAAAGTGTAAAGCACCTGCTTTTGGCTGCAATTCCATTCTTTGGTTTGGTGGCTGGTCCCATCCCTTAGGGGTTCCAGCGTGGTTCACGTGTTTGACCACCTCTACTCACCGAGACATCCTTATTGCACCATCTGCCAAGATATTTCAAAGCAGCTGCTGTATGACCGGGATTTTCACCAGCCAGAAATACCTGCACAGGGGATTGTGTGATTGAAATATGGCTGGGGGGCTCATTTGGATGAGGTTATCGACTCATACACCCAAAACCTTATAATTATTCTCATGACCATGGCAGTGGTATAGCTGTTTTCAACAAATGCTTAACCATGACTGTTCCTGAGGCTCAGTGAATTGAGTGCCTGGCTTTAAAATGTAAAAGAAAGATTCTCCTCACTTTGGGCATGGTCTACCACTCTCTCAGCCAACACCACCCTCATCTATTGACTTCTGATCCACCCTTTTATTGAACAATGCAGACTAAATCCAGTGCGCAGTAAAAATGATGGTCACATGCTAGATCATATTACCATCACGGATACCTCTGTCCAAAAGCTCTTCCGGCTTGGAGTCTCTCCTCTCTGTACTGCTGTAACTCTGCTGACTCCATCCTCTTACCCTTGCCCTAAAAGGGTTGATAAGTATCACAAACTGCTCAATGGAGACCCTTCCCTGGTCATTGAGCCCATCCTGCCTTTAGTACACTGACTGAAATGTTTGTTGAAATGATTGACCGTTAAAATGACACTTTGGCTGCTATCGTGAGAAACCTTCCCAGCTTAGCCTATAAGGAAAGTTTAGCTCTAGTGCTCCTTATTCTGCTTTATGGATGAACTGTAGGAAATGAAGGTGTCCAGTGACATACTGACAGGCTCTGGAGGAAAGGTGGTCTCCCCGACCATGTCCTTGCCTTAAAAGAGCATCAGGCTGCATATGTCACTGTTCTCAGAGCTGTAAACTCAGCATTCCTCTTTGCCATGGTTGACAGTGAGAAATTCATCCCAGGGATCTTATACAGCCCATAGCAAGTACATATGTAAAACCTCCTTCCAGCAGGAAGGTATAACCAGTTGTAAACCATTACTCACCCAACAGAAACAAAAACTAATGCTTTCATTTTCTCACACTGACTTCTTTGTGGTGTCTGAGCCAAATCCATCCAACAACAACAGTTAATCCAGTTCACCAGAGTCCTCACCAAGACGAAGAAGTCAGCGCACATTACTTCCAGTCTTTCTCATCTCTACTTTCCTTATAACATCAGTGCCTCTAAAACTCAGTACTCATTTTTTGAACCACCAAGCCTTGCCTTGCTTGTCCTGTGGTGCACTCAGTCCAAGCAGTTTTAGGTTACTGGCAGGTAAGTAGTTGATAGTTTCATAATTGGTCATTTATGACAGTTTTGCTACCTCTAATTACGTTGTGTCCTTTTACTAATTGCCAATAACACTGTTAAGTGTTTGTAAATTGGTAATTGTAGTTGGTCAATTTGATTGATTATTGTCTGCCAGACTGACCTAAAAAGGATTATTTTTCTATGCAGAGGAAGAGGCTATTTCATAGAAAATTGCCTGTTTAAACTAAACATTTAAAGCCAATGGTGTGGCTATCCACTTCCTGGCCCCTAACTGTTAAACTGGTTTTCCAAGGGGGCTTTAAGTATGAAGTTATATGCTTCTAAATCCAGAGGACTTTTCATGAGTGGGTTTAACTTCCAGTTCTTTTGATAGGTTTTATGGTAGTGCAACTGTTTTCCCTTTACTTATTAGGGTAGATTATGTTTTCGTTAGCAGCAGCTACTTAGCGAGCAGCATTGCTGGTTGTGGCTGCTGTTGCCATGCAACAGTTATAGACTGGTGTTATGTGCTCAAATCACACAGATATGCTGTTCCATGCTGTAATCACTGGACAAATTAAAATGCATTAATGTTGTATTTAGTTTTCTTTAACATGTTGTCGTGAAGCCCTGGTTTTCAGAATGGTAGGTTTTTGCTTCCACAAAACTGAGATACAATCTGTACATTTAGCCAAAGAAAAAAAACATATTAAAAAGAAATAATTCTACTGTATCATTTACTTTAGAAAATAAATTATTATTCACAGGCTAAGCCACAGCTGGTCCACAGGCCATTCATTCATGGTTCTAAAGTGCTTATTGATGTGTTTAACAAATTACTAAAAGAATGACATCATTGCCAGGTACAGTCGGATTCGTCGCCATCACAGCCTAAGCACCTATCAAACGCTTTGCAGCATAACCAAACCAACTGCAATGTGACTGATGTGTTTCAGTTGGCAGCTGAGCTCATTTGAGCACCTGATAGGAATCTATCAGATAAAACAACAATAAAACAGCTTTATCTGTATGGTGGCTAACTGCCCATTAGAGGGACGATTATGACAATTATGCACCAATCGGTATATCTGTCTAATACAACCTGACTGGGTTTGTGAATGCCACGTGTGTGATTTTATTTTGGCTAATGCTAGTGACCTTTAAATCACTGGTTGCTGTTACAACAAACAGGCCCAACCCCTACTGCTCCAGCACTGACCCAACCCCTACTGCTCCAGCACTGACCCAACCCCTACTGCTCCTACTGCTCCAACACAGACCCAACCCCTACTGCTCCTACTGCTCCAACACTGACCCAACCCCTACTGCTCCAACACTGACCCAACCCCTACTGCTCCAGCACTGACCCAACCCCTACTGCTCCTACTGCTCCAACACAGACCCAACCCCTACTGCTCCTACTGCTCCAGCACTGACCCAACCCCTACTGCTCCTACTGCTCCAACACAGACCCAACCCCTACTGCTCCAGCACTGACCCAACCCCTACTGCTCCAACACAGACCCAACCCCTACTGCTCCAGCACTGACCCAACCCCTACTGCTCCTACTGCTCCAACACAGACCCAACCCCAACTGCTCCAACACAGACCCAACCCCTACTGCTCCAGCACTGACCCAACCCCTACTGCTCCTACTGCTCCAACACAGACCCAACCCCTACTGCTCCAACACAGACCCAACCCCAACTGCTCCAACACAGACCCAACCCCTACTGCTCCAGCACTGACCCAACCCCTACTGCTCCTACTGCTCCAACACAGACCCAACCCCTACTGCTCCAGCACTGACCCTACCCCTACTGCTCCTACTGCTCCAACACAGACCCAACCTCTACTGCTCCTACTGCTCCAACACAGACCCAACCCCTACTGCTCCAACACAGACCCAACCCCTACTGCTCCTACTGCTCCAGCACTGACCCAACCCCTACTGCTCCGACTGCTCCAGCACAGACCCAACCCCTACTGCTCCTACTGCTCCAACACAGACCCAACCCCTACTGCTCCAAGACAGACCCAACCCCTACTGCTCCTACTGCTCCAGCACTGACCCAACCCCTACTGCTCCGACTGCTCCAGCACAGACCCAACCCCTACTGCTCCTACTGCTCCAACACAGACCCAACCCCTACTGCTCCTACTGCTCCAACACAGACCCAACCCCTACTGCTCCGACTGCTCCAGCACAGACCCAACCCCTACTGCTCCTACTGCTCCAACACAGACCCAACCCCTACTGCTCCTACTGCTCCAACACAGACCCAACCCCTGTTGCTCCTACTGCTCCAACACAGACCCAACCCCTACTGCTCCTACTGCTCCAACACAGACCCAACCCCTACTGCTCCTACTGCTCCAGCACAGACCCAACCCCTACTGCTCCTACTGCTCCAACACAGACCCAACCCCAACTGCTCCTACTGCTCCAACACAGACCCAACCCTACTGCTCCTACTGCTCCAACACAGACCCAACCCCTACTGCTCCTACTGCTCCAACACAGACCCAACCCCTACTGCTCCAGCACTGACCCAACCCCTACTGCTCCAACACAGACCCAACCCTACTGCTCCAACACAGACCCAACCCCTACTGCTCCAGCACTGACCCAACCCCTACTGCTCCAACACAGACCCAACCCCTACTGCTCCTACTGCTCCAACACAGACCCAACCCCTACTGCTCCTACTGCTCCAACACAGACCCAACCCCTACTGCTCCTACTGCTCCAGCACTGACCCAACCCCTACTGCTCCAACACAGACCCAACCCCTACTGCTCCTACTGCTCCAACACAGACCCAACCCCTACTGCTCCAACACAGACCCAACCCCTACTGCTCCTACTGCTCCAACACAGACCCAACCCTACTGCTCCAACACAGACCCAACCCCTACTGCTCCTACTGCTCCAACACAGACCCAACCCCTACTGCTCCTACTGCTCCAACACAGACCCAACCCCTACTGCTCCAACACAGACCCAACCCCTACTGCTCCTACTGCACCAACACAGACCCAACCCCAACTGCTCCAACACAGACCCAACCCCTACTGCTCCTACTGCTCCAACACAGACCCAACCCCTACTGCTCCTACTGCTCCAACACAGACCCAACCCCTACTGCTCCAACACAGACCCAACCCCTACTGCTCCTACTGCTCCAGCACTGACCCAACCCCTACTGCTCCGACTGCTCCAACACAGACCCAACCCCTACTGCTCCTACTGCTCCAACACAGACCCAACCCCTACTGCTCCAACACAGACCCAACCCCTACTGCTCCTACTGCTCCAGCACAGACCCAACCCTACTGCTCCTACTGCTCCAACACAGACCCAACCCCTACTGCTCCAGCACTGACCCAACCCCTACTGCTCCTACTGCTCCAACACAGACCCAACCTCTACTGCTCCAACACAGACCCAACCCCTACTGCTCCTACTGCTCCAACACAGACCCAACCCCTACTGCTCCTACTGCTCCAACACAGACCCAACCCCTACTGCTCCTGCTGCTCCAACACAGACCCAACCCCTACTGCTCCTACTGCTCCAGCACAGACCCAACCCTACTGTTCCTACTGCTCCAACACAGACCCAACCCCTACTGCTCCAGCACTGACCCAACCCCTACTGCTCCTACTGCTCCAACACAGACCCAACCCCTACTGCTCCAACACAGACCCAACCCCTACTGCTCCTACTGCTCCAACACAGACCCAACCCCTACTGCTCCTACTGCTCCAACACAGACCCAACCCCTACTGCTCCTACTGCTCCAACACAGACCCAACCCCTACTGCTCCAACACAGACCCAACCCCTACTGCTCCTACTGCTCCAACACAGACCCAACCCCTACTGCTCCTACTGCTCCAACACAGACCCAACCCCTACTGCTCCAGCACAGACCCAACCCTACTGCTCCTACTGCTCCAGCACAGACCCAACCCCTACTGCTCCAGCATTATCAGTGAGAATGCTATTTACTCATATGCATGTCATAGTTGAACGAGCCAGCTTTGTTTTCATTGGTGAATTTGGGTAAGTTTTTATTCCCAGGTATTATGATTTCTATATAACGGAAACACTGAGAATGGCAGTAGGGGGACAGTGTAGTTGTTTTATCTTCAAACCAGGATTCCGTCAATATTCACTCTTATCTTTAAATAACAATTAACTGTGATGACTGTGTCTATTGAAGTGTTGAATTGAGCAGTCACCAAAATTAACTCACTCAGCTGTGAAGAAAAAATACAGCACTTTAATTGTAACTCATAACCAAGTAAGAACATTCATACAGGCTCCAGGGCGGGGCCTGCAGAAAGAGGTACACCTTCCTGCTGTGTGTACTTGCCTTTTCAGTCCTGTGAGAAATACCCCGTTGCTATGCTACTGCATGGGAGATAATGGCTCATTTTGACTGAGTTATTGGATGCAAGATAACAAATTAGCTGCTATTCAGTTCTTGGTGTGAGTACTCTGCTGAAATAATACAGGCTAAATAATTTTGAGCAGTCCATCTGGAACACACTGTTATGCTATCAATTCAGTGGTGTTGTCCTTTTCAACATTTTCTTAGTACTCTCTCTTCTGTGGAGTTATAACAACTTGACAGATACGCTGTGAAGAATGAGTTCTTTTGTAGCTATGAAAGTGTCATATTTTGGCAGCATAATAGCAGAGGACTGAGGGGGAAAAATGGCAAGAGAATGCAAAATATGAATAACGATAAATGCATCCTGAGAAGGTGGGGTGAGAGAAAGGTCACGCTGAAGAGGATCACTTGCAGAGTTTGAATGCCGTGGAGAAGAAAAAAATCCTACATTATCCCACCTGGGCGTGATAATTAGACCAGTAAATACAGAAAGAGACCACAGAACAGCTCAGAG
Organism: Albula goreensis; assembly: GCA_022829145.1. NCBI lineage: Eukaryota > Metazoa > Chordata > Actinopteri > Albuliformes > Albulidae > Albula > Albula goreensis. The sequence goes on along the minus strand of CM040750.1, from coordinate 631,445 downwards.
TTGCTCATTCACACTCTTGCCTTTCCCAGCACTTAAACTATGTCTGAATTGCTTGCTTTCGGCGAAACAAGAGCGCTACTTGCTATCCCACAGACAACAAAGACGGGGAAAAAAAAAAAAAAAAAGAGATTGCAGCCAAATGATGTCACTCAGGTAAAATTGTACTGACAAGCTTTTAATTAAAGTTTTCCCCACACATCTTTCTCCAGTTCCCCGGGAGCTGTTGTTCATTATGTGGCGACTGCCAACCAATCGAGATTCAAAGGTAAGTGTTTTATTTTCGAAGGCAATGCTGTCAGTAATAGAGGGCTGTGTTATACAGTCTGTTTACTTTCTTTATAGGTGCCATCTTGCTGTGGTAAATCGGTCATGTAAGTAACAGTGTTTATAGCAATAATTAAGCATGTTTTTCTGTTGAAGGCATTGTTAAAAGGAAGAAACCCATTGTACACAATTATCCTCGGGTCTGGGAGCACGGACCCCTTTCGCTCCATTTGGTCCCTTGCTGATTGTTGGGCAGGCCTGGCCAGTCTGTCCGAACAGCTGTACAGGATTGAGGCCAAGGTCACCTTAGCCCATGGAGATCAGTGCCCTGGGAAACATTCCTTGAAATCTTCTGCAACACAGTGCTGTTGCATAACCTGTAGGGTTTCACTGATGCAACATGAGCTTCTAGTATAGCATAAAAAACAATTATTGTTGAAATAAAAGCAAAAATTAACCACTCAGCTGTGTCTGTAGGTGCTGATATTACAAAACAGCTTGGCATAGTAAAGTAACTGCTTACTTGCCTGATTTGTTTTATTAAAAACATCACAGTGATCGCAATCAAAACAGTGATTTATAGTAGGGCTGCACGATATATCGCATTTTAAAAATATTGCACATTAATTTATTGTGATAAGCATATTGCAGTGTGTTGCAATAATTTAATTGTTTTAATTTAATAAGCCGAAAACTATATGGAAACAGAAATCAGAGAATAGTGGCACGCACACATTTGGTTCTTGGTGCAGATGTGTGCACACTGATGATGTCATGTGCAAAATGAGCAGGGAGCAAACGAAGAAGCACCTTGGTTGTATGGCAGTATTTTGGTTTTACACGTGACCACACTCAATCACAAGTGCTTTGCAGTAAAGACTTACTGGTCACTGAGGAGGTGGGAGTGATGTTTCTTTACCCAAGAAGAACAGGAAACATGCATATTAGTTTATCTTCAGTTTATTGCATCACACATCGCCATCGCGATAATCCATAAATTAATCTAATTTTTCCTCCATATCGTACAACCCTAATTTGTAGGCTAAGATCATTAATAAGAGAAGAAAGAGGAATACAACAGGAAGCATTATGTGGACTGATCTGTGAAATTCCTCTCAGACCAGAATAAGCCAGCATTTATATCCCACTCAAAGATTTAAATAAATAAAGATTTTTGCTAAATATGCTAATCGAAAATATATTCCACATTCATAAATATGTGTGAAAGTAATGCAGTGCACTACAGTAATTATTCAGGGGTTTTTGTGTGATGGACAGGTTTTGGCAAGTATTTGTTTTACTGCCACGAATCCTGTGGCTGGGAGTTGAATCCACACCGATGCTATGAACAGCTACGTCTGGGAGTTCACTATGGGTAGCCAAAGTTGGCTGAGCCTTGCTAGGGTGAAATATTGGTTAAGTTACTTAAAGAAATCAGTCTCATCGCTCTCTAGTGACACCCACTGGCTGGATGGGTAACTGCAGATTTGTGAACTGAGGGCATGTTGATTGTGTGTTCAGCTCACAAACACACATACTGATCAGGGGAAAACGGAATAAATATCTAACTGTCAACCTAAAGCTAGCATGAAAACAAAAATGCATGTTTGAACATCAACACAATCTATTTAATCCATTTATACTTCTGTAAGTGTACATAATCGTCTTTATCATTGTAAAGAACAATGAGCATTAGTTCATTGTTGATAATGATACACCGACCTGTCGCATTTGTTTTCAGCAGTTCTTTGTTTTCTCTTCCTTGACGGACAGAAAACGTGGCTTCGACCTGTATGTCTGATTAGCGAGTGCTGCTGAAATACACCAAGCAGATATGTCGGCTTATCAGTTTGTTTGACATTGTTCAAAAATAAAATAAGATGCATAAATAATACACAGTCAGTTAATACATATGGCTTTTCCAGACATTCTCATTTGCAATTTATTGATTTGGAAGTACTTTAAACATTGTTTTCATTTGATTACCTTTCTGTCCTGTTCAATGTATTTTTTCTTACTGAACACGGAAAATGTATTCAGTATTTCTTTCTCATACTTGACTTATATTTCTGTAAAAATGAATAACTGAAGTGGGCCCTATGCACCATTCATTTTACCTCATTTTTATAAGCTTTATCTTATTTTTTATCATTGGCATGCATAAATATTCTGTTTACAATATAATGCAGTAATATAAAATGTATAATTATTACTACATAACTGACATTTATATTGGTAAGTCATTTTATGTGAAATACGATGTCATGTTGGTTGTGCCGAAAGGTTTCATAACCTGTTATTTGTAATGTTGGTAAACCAAATGTGTTTGTTACACCAGCTGTTTTCAGACAGGCAGTTTGAGGACACAGTATGGAAAGTTTCAAGTTTAATGGCCAATTTCAAGGTAATGATGAGTCCAGTATCAGAAATGCGGTGCTCCCGAGCAGTCGTCAGTAATACAGATAATTTCACTTTCACCTGAAGTACAGAGGGGGCAGCAAAAGATAAGATTTTAGCCCTCTTGTAATAAATTTATCTTACAGTGGCTCGCATATCATAAGTAACAAGCACATAGAGACATGATTGGTGAGCCAGCCCTTTAATTAGAATGACCAGGGTGCTTTGCTTTATGTTCTGTCAAAGACACAGTTATTGTGCATGCATTTGTGATGTAAACAGCCAGCACCTCACACCAATGTGTGTAAATTCATCATCAGAAATGTTTACTGCTCCTGTGTATTCAGGCTCATTTTAACATTTTAGCATCGTAGTGCCATCATGAAAAGATATTTTCCATAAAAAACATAGTAAAATAAGAGTCATATCCTGAATCGTGATAATGCACATGACATCATCAGCTCTCTCCTTCTCTGATTCAATTAGCAAGTGATTCAGTGAAGCATCTACAAAGGCGAATCTCGCGGGCAGAGGAAAGCTCGATGTTTAGTGTGTATGAGGTGCTCCCACACATCGAGCAAACCCTGAAAAATTCACCCAGGGGAAAGAAAAAAACACAGAGGTATGTCTGCCACACAAAAGAATGCAAGGAAATGAAGCCATGTTATTTTTATTTAGTCTATTTAGCACAGTGACTGAGGGTGGCAAGGGGCTTTTCACATTACAGTCCCACTTTACCACCTGAATTTGTTTTTTGTCTGTTTGTTCTGTTTGTCCCCGGAAGGAGGGCTGCCAAACCTGAGTGCTGATGTGGTGTGAACATGTGCTGTCAGGCTTGCTGATAAAGCCCCTGGATTCTGGCTGGACTGCATCACTCAGTTAAAACAAGGAGATTTAGAAAGGCCTTAATCTGCCTGGAACAAGCCTACCTGGGTGCAACATGCTCATATTCAGAGCAAGTGTGCCAGTATGCATGCCTTCTCTGCAAACAGCTGCGGTATGTGGCAGACATAAAACTGCAATTTTCTGTTTTATGAAAACTATAAGAATACGTTTTTCTTTAAAAAAAAAAAAAAAAAATTTTCCAGTGACTGAAAATGATCAAGAAAACCAGCTCAACAGTCAAGTTAATATTTAAAGATTTTATTTGGAAAAGCCTACCACTGACAAATACCATTGTGCATTTTCTGGACAGAGAGAAGATACCTGTGACAGAATCTTACAGGGTTTTTTTTGGTCATGCTTTTGGACTATTGTTGTCATTGTTGTTGTCATTGACGCCGTTGTTGTTGTCTTTGTTATTACTGTTGTTGTTATACCGTTTACGTCATATTGTGTGAAGCTACATGAAATAAATGTTTTAACCACAGCAGATGACTGTAGTTACTGAATCAGTTATTTATAACTGCAGTACAGAAAACAGATGCAAATGTGTCTGCAGCTCCTGCTACATCCTTCAATATTGGTCTTCCTCGTCTTCCTCTCATACTACAGCACAGCAGGGCGGCTCGACACAGAGCCGCCTGCACGTCCTGTCGAGAAAACGTGTCCGTCTGGAGTCAGGGGTTTCCTGTTCTCCTGCAATATTGTTTCATTTCACACGACGCATCATCCCGAGGTGAAATCCTCTTTTCTCCCAGATTTGTATTCAATTGTAATTGGAAGAGAAGAGTCAAAAGTCTATAAATACGGCCGACTTTCATTGCAGTGATTGAATTAGTATGTTCTCCCTGATGGTCTGCAGAGGAAGGACTTAAGCCATTACCGCTGGCGGCCTGATCGACAGCCTCCTCCTTAAGCGCTGGAAGTGTGCGGTATAATTAGGGGGCTGAATTATGCTGAGCACAGCCGAGCATTGCTGGGGATTGAGTTGCCCGTCTTTCTCCACGTTGTCCTCAGCCAAGCGGCAGGAAACAGCTGGCCTGAATTCTTGAGTGCCTTTAATGAATTGAAATCTCTGGCGTTAGGATTTGGTGATTAAATGAAATAAGACTAATATTCCTGGGTGACTTGCCTGAGAGATGATTGTCCTGAAAGGGCTGTCTGGCTCACAGTAAGATTCCCCTCCCTGCCCTGTACTGGGAATGACCTTATTTAGGCGGGTGGGGTGAGGACGGGGGCTGTTTGAGGGGCACGGTTTTGCACCGGTGGATTTCCTTTAATTTAGAGCATGTGAGAGAAACAAAGTGGCACTTTGTATTAACCTCAAAGCGCTACCCTAATTTTGTTGTGCCACAAGTGAACGTTAGAAAGCGTTAGCAGGGATCACCATGCGCTGTTTGGCTTTTTATTATTATTTTATTATTACTACAAATATTTCAGATCACTTGATGACGTAAAACAGAAACATTGAAGGCCTCCCTAACGAGCACACATACATACTTAAAATTATACACCATACTTAGTGATCAAAAGGAGACAGTTTAGATACAGTGTGGTCAGACTGGTTTGATTCCACTCAGCTTTGATTGCTCAACCTACGATGTGTGCTTGTGTTTTCAGTGAGATCTGCGATTGTTGTATTTTTTTAAGGAACATGCATTGGCGTGTGGCTGTAAACCTGCCAAGAGGCGAGGCCCCATTGCAACACTGTTGTCTTAATTACACAGATCTCACTATGGGCCGTTATCTGTTGAGCCCTTCACAGTGGGAATCATATGGCATAAGCTCATCTGCAGGATCACTGCCGCATGCCATGCGCCAAATGGCATTCAAAGAAAGGAGAAATGACGTGAATTTATTCAACATACATCCTGCTCGCATTATCTTAACATACAGTCTGGCTCAGATTATCAAATATGCATTCTTGGTTTCTCAGATGTTTAAAGTTCAAAGCTTTCTTGTAGAATATTTTTTAAATAATGTTGTTGATTTTGCCACTAAGGCATTGTGTTATGCCTATAGTTTGATTTTTCAACTGTAGCACAAGTTCAGCTCTTTTACCCATGCATAAGGCTGCTTCTGTGTTAGTTATGTTTTTCTGATACAGTTTGTAAGCATACAATGTGTGTATTCAAAATAAACACAGAATATACATATTTACACCACATAAGTTATTAGACAAGTTACTTCAAGTTGACTTCCTGTTAGTGGCTCATGGGAAACCAAACAGGCTAAATTGCTTCTAATTGCTATTATTTTTGTAATGGCCATTAATTGATGTGTGTATCGTTAGTGAGATATGCAGATGAGCCCTCTGAAGCGGCTTTGCATTTTGCAGTTATATTAATGGGATCTTTACCTTTTTAATTGTGGATATTCCATTGGCTGAGTTTACAACTGAGTAAATTGATAGGAAGATTTAAATTGGGTCTCCAGGCACAAGATCCATCTCTATGTGATTTAAGGAAATGTTGCAGTTTCTAGATGATTAATGGCTAACAGTTATGTGAAATATTCTCCTTTTATTACATAATATATTTCAGACCTTTATCCAGTCATTAGTTTGAAAATGTAAGTTTGGACAATTAAAATGTGCTTGGATAGATATTTCTATTCAGAAAAGAATAACAAAAAGGAGACCCAGTGGAAATGTAATGAGTCTCATGTAAATTTACCAACATTTTAATTACTTGGTCAGTCCCTGAACTCTTGTACACTTTTGTTTTTAATTCATTACAATGATACACTGTGAGCCCTTTTGAATCAGATTTGCTACAGTTACACAGACACTGGTAAATATGCTTTGGATGGCTTCGTAATTATTAGGGCCATATTTTCATGCTGCAGGAAGAGGGCACGAGGCCCAAATGCCCTGGATTAGTGCAGATATTGGTATTTTGGCATGGCGCAAGTGCAAAAACATTATGGCAGTGCAGAGCTTGGTTTTTCATACATTATTTTAGCACTTAGCCCTTGCAGTTGTGTGCTTGCAGAAACAATGAGGAACAGTACCTGAGAAAATGCAAGAGTTGCATCAGATCTACCAATGATGTTTCAGAACAAATTGTTCATATTTGACTGTTGAGGAAACTGAAAGCACAGGGATCCTACAAACCTGTAGCTGCCCCCAAAGCTATACGAGTAGCCCAGACGAGGGTTGGGTAACCCAGGCAAATATTTCGAGGAGGATAGCAATGAATGAATGGAGACTGTCAGTTTAAAGGGAATAATGCATTACCATCTTCACACTATGAGAAATGGAAGACACACACCGCTCATGAGGACAGGTCAAAAGAGTGTCGCTGTAAAACTAATGACAGCCTAATCCAGCGACTGACTGTCAGACAAATTGGGAAAGTTAAAACAGATTTGTAAATGGCTAAGGAAGAGTCCATGCCATGGTGATTTACTAGTTATGATCAAAGACGTACATGAAGTCAACAAGATGAGGGAGCAGTGAAAAAGCTCAAACAAATACTTAAATTACACAAATGAATAGTTAGAATTAGGATTATTTCAACATCAGTGTATGAATTCAATATTTCAAGTGGAAGACTACCATAAAATGAGTATCATTTTCCAGCTACAGCTAAGAGTTTAGTTTTCCACTCTTCACTTTCCACTCTTATCCTTTTTGACCATATTTAAAGTTAAAAAAAAAAAAAAAAATACTAAAAATGCTCCACTCAAGAAGCTTAGATGACGGTGACATGAAATGGTGTAATGGTGCTTATACTAGCCTTCATGTCATTTGTAAATAAAAAGGTATGTCCAAAAACATTTCCACAGAGATATTATTTTGTACCCACAGATTTCATAATATGTAAACAAAACTCCTCTTGGTTTTAAGCCGTTGCAAAAAGATGTTAAATGAACACAGCTTGATGCTCCTTCTGAAGAAAGGTGTGAAAAAGCCCTTAAGACCACAGAGATATGCCATATTAGATTTCCTGCCGCTGCAAATCGCTTACTAAGCACTAAATAATCTTCTCATGACCTGCAAGATTGATCATCATTAAACTGCCTTGTTTTACTGGTTCATAACGAGTTTGTAAGTCAAGTAATTTCATATTAAAAATCATTACATATAAATTGGTCATCACTATAAACAAAAATGTATGCAAATTTGGGCTGATGACATCATGGATATGGCAACAGTATCGTCATTTTCATTTCCACGATAGATAATTGGTTAATTATTGTGGTTAAATTATTGTGGATAATTTAACCACGATAAATATGCATTTAGCTTGATGTGAATTTCCTTTTTAGCCTACTTCAAAAGATCTAGTCTATTGCCTCACAAGAATTGTGTAGGCAGAGTCTGCGGCGAGCATGGAAGTTAACTTGCTGGTGAAAATGGAGAGTGGGACCAGCAAAGCTACACATGGCAACATTAATGATTTAATCCCAAAAGAAAGTTGCATTCAGTAAACACATCAGTCAGTTTACTGTTTGTTGAAAGTCGGCCGCCTGTCATTCAGACTTGAGACAGCAAATTTTATCAGGATATGTTATCGCCAAAATGTCTAAATTTATTGTGATAACATTTTAAAGGCTTATCATGCAGTCCTTATGCAAATGAGAATATCAGTCACTGTTATTCAATTCAGTCTTAAACTTAGTGTGCCTGAGGACAGTGCTTATGAAATGTACCAAGTTTGAGCATGATCGGACAAAAAAAAAAAAATCATGGCTGCCCTATGTTATACAATAATCTGCACTCTCATCTAATTTTTCTAAGAAGCCAAAGCAGATGAAATAAAGTTGGATTTTATCAAGCCCTACAGTCCCAACTTGAAAGACAACTTTATTAGGTAAGATTGTCACTTGTTTACTTGTCATGTCCATAAATGGGCTATATTTATTTTTGTTATTCTTTTGTTATCTCCCATTCATCTTGAAATTAACCCTTATGTAGCCTTGCAGCCTTTCGCTGTCTGCACATTCTCTGTTTGAAGACATTTCTCAAGGTAAGAAAATGAGTAAATACCCATGATTTTTTATGGTGAACTTTTTATCTCATTGAATACCTGATACACATATTAGATCCCAAACAGGAGGGAAAGACTGTAAAAAAAAAATGTCAGGAAAAACCGCTACCGCTTTCTGCTACAGCTAATGCAGCTGTATTTGAAATCATTAATTGCACTTCTCAGTTACCGCTGCACCACCCACACAGGTGTGAGGGGCACCCCAGCGGAAGTATGTGCACTCCAGTCTGATTTAGTGAGTGTTTTGCACACTACAGGCTAAATAGTACCACAGGAGAGCATTTCTGCAGGTGGAGGAGGGGTGTACCCCATGGTGAAATAGGATAAGAGTCCTTTCCAATATTGAACAGGGATGGAGATGGAGATCGGAAAGGGGGCAGTGTTTTGTAAAGGAATTAAGAGTGCATAAGAGCTCAGGCATGAGTTTGTTCTAAATGTGTGCAATTTCCAATTATTGACTTTTTTCTATGCCTTTGATAGGTTCATTCTTTTGCTGGTGTAATGCACAGTGGACATTTCCAGGGTACTTTCACCTTTGGGTGTACCTCCGGAATGACAACCGATAGTCTGCCTGGTGTGATGATGAGAAAACTTGATGCGCCAATAACCCCTGAGGAACAGTGTTTCTCTTAAACCCAACCTATGGAGCCAATCAAATTCCTCTGCTGCAGACTCCTGGATGTGATCAGCCAATGACATAGCTTTGGTTCAAACCTTTGCCTGGTGTGCCCAGCCTACTCTGAAGGTAAGCAGTACCCAGCTTTTGTCATGATGACTGGTGAGCCCCTGGAAAGTTTCAGTACGACCGCGCAACAAAGTTTATGAAAAGTGAGGACTGAAACTGTTACCTGATGATGGGAATGTACCGGTGTTCTGCATCACCAGGATGGTTTCACCACATGCACCTGGACCATATGCACATCTTCAGGAGGGCTTTTGGGAGAAGCTTCGTCTGGATCACAAATTCAGTGTGGACTGAATTTACTCATTCATTACACCACTTCATGAATTCATCTGAATTTAAAAATGTACTTTTTTTTTTACCTCAGGATGGGGTAACGAATGAAATTATTATTGAAGTACATTGGGCAAGAATTCCATATTTTGACATTTTCTGCTCATTATGACTTCAAATGGTATTAGCTGAGGTGTTTGGTGGGTTAGTTTGCATAAAGCTGCTAAACTGATATTGGTCATGTCAAGCACAAGGTACCAACGATTGCCCTCCATTATCCTCAGACTTGGTCTAAGTGAATACCGCTGTCTTTAACCATGCAGAACAAAATACAGAAACAAATGGAAAAATTTAAAGAGCTAAATTCATAAGTCTGACATTAAAAATTACAGCAGAGATTACATTCCAATTCAGAAATGCATACAAAAGATGAAAAACAACCACAAACCTCCTTGGACCTCCTTGAAACAACCACTGTTTCAGATGAAAGTGTTGTGGGACCAGTATGTGAGGACTGCAGTATGTTAGAGGCCCTCTGAAAATGAATAAGGTACTGAAAGCACAAACAGCTTGAGGGGAAAATGAAGTTTTGTGATTCTAATGCTGGGTGGAGTTACCACACTCCTGTAATGGGCTTTGTGTGGTTCAGTTGAGTGAATCATTAATGGGAGATATTGTCCCCGCCCACTTTGGGGTTTGTAAAGCCTCTCTTACTTCTTCAGACAACATTGTGCCTGATTGACATATTATGGCTGTTATATGATCATAAATGTTTCCCAAAAACTATAGACTAATTTCTGGAAATACTTTTGGCTCATATTCCAATTAAAAGTGGGAGATGTAATAAAAGCGACTCACCTTAAATTTCATGCAAATTATGTTTAGGGATGTTCATCTGCGTATTGGTCAATAGACAACCTAATACCTGAACATAATCCCCTCCAAGACCCAATGTACTTTGCTTTTGTCTTAATTGTGCCACTTTTCATGACATCTTCTGTATTGATAAACAAATCGATATTTTATTAAGTTATTGAAGATTCTCACTTTCTCAGTAAATTTAAACCATTCAAGCTGAGAGACAAGGCAGGAGTGAAGTTGAAGTCAATGGAATTATACAATTAAAAGGAGGTATTAAGGTTTGCGCTATGAATGTCACTGGTCTCTAAACACATGGTATGTGATACACTGGCAAAATTTGGCAGAATTCAAAGACTTATTGATACAGATTCAAAATTAAATATTACATTTAATTAATGAGGGTTCCAGTTTTCTCTGGCAATTTTTACCATTCTGCTCAGAGTCCAGATATGAGCAGGATTGAAATCAGCAGATATACTCTAATAGAATGAGCTGTTGAGGTTGGCGTCTCTACTTACTTAACTATACAAAATCCAAAAAAAAAAAAATGCAGCGGTGACAGATTTAAGGAGAGTTGAGCTCAGGGGCTGCTGTAGTTGAGCACAGCTCCTGAGCCAAGCTCCCGAAGCACCGCTATGGTCAAGAGGGGATTCCAGCCTTCAAGGGCCTTATTATCTGTAAGATTTGCAACATTCACATTCACTTTAGCCCCCAACCCCGCCCCATTCATTTTAATGGAGTCCCTTTAACTCCAATGCCCCCCTCGACCTCCTGAACCCCTGACTTTGAAGATCCCCTTTAAGGCCCCCGTTTGCCTTTGAGCCGTCATGATTACTCAGTCCACCTACAGTCTGCTCTGACATGAGTACTGCTGGTATGTTTGCCACTGAAATTCATACCTATCCATGTACTTCTGCTTATTAACACTCATAACATTGAGGACTTCAGATTTTTAATTAGTGATAAGGCAAATACTCAAAAGGATAGAAGATATATTATACAATGGCCTGTAATATGTTGAGGATGGTAAGTGTGAGATATATGTGTTGAATGTTTCAGAGAGGGAACCCGTATTCAGAATTAGAGACAGACTAATTAAGACAGCAGTTGTAACTGGGGTACAAACTTCAATGTTTTGTAAAAACCCAGGCTGGTGTTTTCACCTGAAATCAAACACTTGCAAGGGAGATGGGTTTGAGGATGGGGTCCTAGTGTAAACAGTTGCTAATGGGTGTGGTAGAGAACCTTCTGGAAGTTGTTGATAGCTGTACCTAAGCTGGGACCAGTGTCCCGCATCTCAAGAAATAAGTATAATTTCATTAGCAAATGAATCTGAATGCCTGCTGAGAAACGCTTGGCAGAGAGAAAGACATGGCAGGAATGCTGTACGCTGTACACTGTCTCACTCATTTAAGAGCTGTGGAGAGAAGTGAAAGAGAAAGTGCATCTTTTCTTGGCACCTCATCCACCTGTTGGCATTCCCATTGGAAAGTTCTACATGTTCCATCAGGTGTTCCAGAATGTAGCTCAGGCCCGGAGCCGCACAGGTGAAAACACAATATGCATCTATAAAGCCCACCCTTTTTGAGAAAACACAGTACGCACCCATAAAGCCCACTACAGACCCTTAAACAAGTTACTTAATTTAAATGACTTTAGTAAAATGTTATATGTATGAATTGATAACATGTTGCAAGAAAATACATGAATGTCCATGGAATGTGGCTAAGCTAATACATGATGGAGTGAAATACAACCTTGAAATGGAATTGTGCTCAATAGTGACCCCGGTGGCTGGTCAGAATTACAGTAGACATGTAAATGTTGTCTGATGGATGTACCTATATCAAGGCAATTTTACTTGAGTAATAAATAATAAATCCAAATCTGTGTTCCAATAAGAATGTCGATTATAACATATGGGAATATCGATAATCTGATGCCCAAATATTTCATATAACTGTTCAGTGGAATCTGAAACACAAAAATGTGGTGATCGTCTTGGCGAGTCTTGAAGTTGTTGTTTGCTATGGTCACAGGAATCATGAGATTTGTCATTCTTGGAGCCATTCACTGGGTGGCGATTAAGTTCGCCTTGTTGATCCTTGTAAAAACCTATCTCAATCATGTAAACTTCTGTGTAAGCAAACTAGTTGAAACTTCAAAGGGTCAAGAATCCTACTGGGATTTTGGCTGGGGTTCCAGCAATATATCCGGATCTTCCTGTTGAATGTGGGCTATATTTGTGTAAGGAGGAGGCACCAAGCACACTCCGAGGGAGAGATAGAGCGTTAATGCAGCCATTATCCCCTGCGAGAGTATTGGCTTTGCGAGGCTACAGGCAGCTTCTAAGTAGCAAAAGAGATCGAGGCTCAGCCAGAGAACCTTGAAAGGAATCACCACAGTAATTTGAGCTAATGACTTTGTAACAGGCTCGGGGCAGACCTTAGGTAGAGCAAGTGAGAGATGTTATCACCTGAACATGCCCTTTTAAAATGCAAGACTTTTCTTTTCTCTCTCCCTGCCTCTCCCTCTCTCACTCCCCTCTCTCTCTCTCTCTCTTTCCGTTAAGGCGAGGCTACATTAACATTCCATCCAGGGCAGCTAAACAGAATCTTAATTAGTCCTGATACTCCTGTGCACTGAGTTTATTCACTGCATTTCTTAACTAATGGCCGCTGTCAGGATATTTTTTTTCTCTCTTTAGGTTCTTCAGGGGATATCATGTTTGCCTGCAAAGCATGACAGAAATGTAATGTGCATTGCAAAAAAAGAAAAAAAGACAGCTTTGCAGATGCGAATGCAGAAAGTGAGTATGACTACAGTTGGATCTAATGGTGAGGAACTGTTGGCGGGTCTTACGAGGGCACCTACGACAGTTTCCGTTTTACTCTTGTGCTCATCATTAGGCCGTGCGCATTAACACATTTCAGTGATAAACTGCCCCCGAATTAAGTGTAGCACAGCATACAGAAAAACCTCATCCTGCCTTCGTAGTCCTGACAAGTGATGAGGCGTCTCAAAATGGAAATGTAAAAAATGAGAAAAGCAAAGAGGAGCATTACCATGCAGTGTAATACCTTTGTTTTGATAGCTGTAATGCAATTAAATTGACAAGATACACACCTACAGTGACTAACGCATAATTGTTTTTATAACATACTGTAAGTTGCTACACACTATGAATATGTAGACTGCCATTTATAATTATAGATTATTTACATGGTACACACATCAAACAGATAAATATTTATCTTTAAACTAAATCAACCTTTTCCTCTCATTCATTCTGTCCTCTCCCACATATATTTTACTAAGAACTTGTGGACATATTTTAATTTTGTTCATAGTCTCATACTAATAGGTAACAAAAATGACATTTTGTACAATTACTTCATTAAACATTTTACAGCATGCATATTTCTAAAATGTTAAATGCAAAAGAAAAACTGGCCTTATTTCAGATATTGGCTCAAACACATTGAAAAGAGGAAATATATACACATATATACACACGTCCTCATTACGGGCCCAGGAGAGACGCATTGTGTCCTGGATTTTTTTGTTTTTCGTACTTCGTTACTCAATGACCGATTTAAAACACACCAGTACACAGTTAACTTGCCTCACCTGATGACTTGGGTCTGAGCTAGTTATGAAATTGCTGGTGAAAACCAAAAGCAGAAGACACTGCGACCTTCCAGAAGTATGAATGAATGAATGAATGAATGAATGAATGAATGAATGAATGGATAGTGACTGAATGCATATATGCATGTGTTAGTGCAACCTTCCAGGAGTATGAATCATGTCCCCAGTTCTAAGCTTTCTCTTATCATGCTGTAAGTTTGGGTCAACAGGGATGTCAGCATTTCATAAGATATAACATTAACACAATATGCACATTATATATAATATTCATTGTATGTTACTGTTACTACACAATGTGCCATTGTATGTTACTGTTGCTATACAAATGCAAGATTTTCATCAGATTTCCTTCGTGAACATGTTAGAGTAGTAATAGAATAGCAAGCCTTTATTCCACTTATACGAGTAGACTTGGTATTCTATTGGGTGTACATATTTACAGTCCAGAAATCCTGAGTGTTAGACGTACAAAAAAATAAAATCTGTGTATACAAAAAATTGACGCGCATTAATATCCAAATATATCTTAACATATCCTAATATATCCCCGGAAAAGATCTCTCTAAGATTTACCCGTATACATTCCCAGTCTTGTTGTGTTGTGAGAATGTCATTCTCAGTAAAAGAACACAGCTCAATACAGTTAGCAGTTAGCGATGTCAAATCCATTTTTTGTCTCGTGCATTTGTTTAAATGATCTCACGCATTTTTGTCCTCTAGAATAAACTCATCTGCTGCCCTGTCTGGCTGCCTTTGGCCTTGCCTGGATATAACTGCTCAAAAGGACAATGAGGATCCAAAATGCCAAACACAGGTCAGAGAAGATGTCATGTAGTTGGGGAAAAGGAACAACAGCGTAATCAGGCATGTTGAGGACGTCAGCGGTAGAACTTTTCAATATGATGAATACAATACCTCCAATGACATGTTCAGTCATGACCAGAAAACAGTACTTTAAAAAAAGCCCCTCACTGTATTGTATGGTATTGTCTTGAGAATGTCAATAACCCATGCGCATATTTCAGTATCTCGTACATTAGGCGTCCTGTTGACTGTCCCCAGGCATCAGGCCCACTTCACTGCACTGCTGTCAGTGTGTTCATACTTATATTTAGATACTGTTTTTACCTGGCCTCATGACTTGCCAGTGTCTACTCTGCTGACAAGTTCCGATTTAAAAGGTGCATTACATCTAAATACAACAGAATACAGAAATGAATGAAATAAAACACTTTAATATCTGTTTTCAAAGAGAATAATCAATAACTGCTGCAGCACAGTGATCCGATCCAGGCTAAAAGTCTTAATGATCTTATTTGGATTGTGGTGCGACAGACGTCAGACATTGAAAGAGTTCCTGCCTTTTTGCTAACCTTGATCAGTAAGGCGAGAGAATATACCCTCTGGCACCTTTACGAGGGGACAGACCTTGAGCGCACTTTGAAAAACCCTCCCCACTTTGATGTCCTATATTAGTCCCATCTGCAGTCTATTTGTTAGTAATTTTTTGCCCTTTTCCAGCAAAATCATTATTTATGGACTAACCTTAATGGTAGATTAAAGCAGTAAAAATAAACAGGACAGCATAACTACTACAAGTGGCTGTGGTAAAATCAGCAGCGCACTCAAAAACATGACAAGCCTGCGCTGAACCAGATCTGTTTTGCTTTTATGGCCTGTGTAGGTTATTTTGATTCAAAGGTGCATCCATGGCTAATACCTACTGTTTTCAATAGCACATGTAAAAACACAGTTTTGCACGGATTGTAAGATTATTTTTGTTCGACATCCTTGTTTGGGAATTTAAAATGAGCATATGATTAAACAATAATTGGTAATGTTGAGGAAAAGCATCACTTATCCCTCCTTTGACAAGAATCCTATTTTACTATATGCCAGTCACAGAACAAATGGAAATAGTTTTAGGTTTTAAAAAAAACGTTTTTCAATAATTAGGATAATATTTACATAATTTCATATCCGCCACTCAGTAGACTTTTTGGGTATTTAGTTTGACGGGTCAATGAGTGTAAAGGCACTTGTATTTTACAAAGCTGAAAGCTAGCTGGAGTATCTCATAGAGGATCTGTAAAATGTTACCTCGCATTACTCGTTTTAAGAAGACATGGCCCACCAATCCGACCTATAAAACGGACTTTAATATGTACATCACGCCTCTTCATTTAAAGAAAGTGTTAAATGATTCCAGTGATATTGGTTTTATTGTATGCCGTAAATTTTATATTGCCAATAATAAAACTTTCTCTGGTTAACTTAAACATTAGCACAGCAAAACCGGCGCGCGTCGGCGCTCGTGCCCGCTACGTTTATTACATTGTAAAATATCGTGGCAGTTTATTCGTTTTGCTGTCTGATTTCATGTTCATTTACTTGAAAAATATATAAAAATGTACAATTCTGTCTGCTCCATATGTGAAATTATATTGGCCCGTTGATTTGCTTTTATTTCAGCTGCCATCAAATTATTTTAAAGTCTGCCTTCTCTCAATTTCCGGCTGTTCATCATATTTCCCTGCTAGGCTAACTAAATGAAGGCGTGCAATCTTAGATTAGTAGACAACATATGAAAACCGTAGATTAATTAAATAGCGTTAAACAGTAATAGCAAATACTATTGTTGAATCAAATACTTGCTATACTTTCCACATAATGTATGTAAGTAGGCAAATAATGTGTGAAGAGTACTCAATATTACTGTCATTATCGATGAGTGCCTCTGCAGATGATCAGAAATTCACCCGCAACGCTTTCGCCATTGAGTGTGTTTTGCGGTAAGTTTTTATTCTGTTATGCGTCGCGCTTGTTCCCTTTCCTCTGCCTCCAATCATAGGTGGGTGTAGTTCTGTTCGTGTTTTCAAAGGCGGCCGGTGAGCTGTTTTACAGAAACAATAACTCTTTTTATTGAGAACAAATGTTGACATTTGAGGGGAGCCGCGAAAGCCCGAGTCTGTAAGGAACCCGAAGTGGAAATCGCCTCTGGTACTATTTGACAACAGCAGTGGGTCCCTACGGATCCCACCTGAGATTAGAGCCCGCATTTCAATAAATCAGCTCTAATGAAACCTCTCGGACCTGCGATGAAGTTGTTTGTCTTCCCAGAACAAAACGGGACGAATTCAAAGACGTTTGGGTTGGAAGCCAAGTTGAAGGGGATATAAAGCCCCCGGGAGAGGTTAACATTAATCTCAAACCAGATTAGAATAAACTTCACTTTTTTTCGCATGGTTTGTGAAGTACAATTTTGAAATATGCGCAGGCAAAATAATGCATACAAAAACGAAATTATTTTTTTGTCTGGATTATTTGAAACGGCAAAATTAGTATGAGCGTTCAAATAAAATTGCTTTTAATAGTGCTATCACAGTAAAATGTCTGACATTTATTTTTCACTTTACCACTTTAACTAAAAAAAATGTATATTGTTCTCAAGATAAGAATGATGTGTATCAGTTAAGGTTACAAGACCGAAAAATACGCCATAACAAGCACCACTGTTCCATTTTAGCTTTATTGTTAAAAAAGGTATCTCTTTTTAAATGTAATGGTATGGACTTATGTGTAAAAATAATTAATTTTATGCATTTGTAAGTTATAAAAAATATATCTGACATACGTAAGGAATTTACAAGGATGAATCATTTTTTATTATTGTTATTATTATTATTGTTATTATTAAAGTCTTGGTTAACCGGGCAAAAGTAAAAGGCCATGCAATTCCTTTCAGTTTTTCCCTAGTGAAAAACTGACGCGTCAGATACGGTCACCGGCCCATTGGAACTGCCAGATGTTGAGGCAAGATTTTATAAATGTTCAATATCGCCTCATAATGAACCCCGACTGACCGCTCTAAACTCAGCGGAAAGCGCCGAGGCTCGCCCTGTCAGGATCTAATAAAGCTACCGTACAACATTATTAATCATTGTGAGCAATACATGAAGGCCTTGAAAATAAACGCATGATTTATTACAATCAAAGCCATGATTATTCTTTCTTGTGAAATTCTAAAGGTTGCATGCACGTTTTAAACCACTCGCAAGTCTTTTGTTATGAAGCCAGTCTCATTTTTTCCCACAATAATCCGTTTTAAAGACACAGCGACAGAAGCCATTTCGCTCGGTCTAAATGCACCGCGCAGCCATTATTTAATTATTCCACGGTAAATTGTTATTCTTGTACCCATGTGCAATTGATCACTGCAATCAAATCGAAATTGGCTTAACTATTTAGGAAGATACTGAGATCAAATGAAAATCAAATGACCGTTACAGAATGATGATACGACGAAAAGCAAAAAAAAAAAAGAAAAAAGTTCTCGGTAAATAATGCATTGCACAACTTTGCCAGTACATACTAGCCCGTTTTATTTACAATCAAAGATATAAATTAGTAAAAGTATTTTTGTTAACAACCAACAAAGATTGTGTAACTTTCCATTACGTTTCAAATAAAAACCAGTCATGATTTATTTACAAAACAATGTTCAAATTCCATTGCAATACAACTTGCATAAATTATAGGCTTTTGCCATCATTACAAAAATAAATATCAAATGTATTCCACTTTTCAAGTTCTCAAGTTCATCCGTGACATTCCTCCTACATTATACATCGTTTACAAATAAACTTTACAGTAGGCCTAATTATTTTCACACCTATAGTATACAATATATCCCGTGGCAATGACGCAATCTTGGGATCCTGAGAAATAACATATCTTCAAAAGTCACATACATTGGGAAACTACTTTACCAACAAATGCACATTTGATTAAAAAAGAAAGTGAAATAATACAATGATTATCATATTATTGATCTTTAAGTATCTGATTAGTCTCTGTAGAATTAAGATATAGTGCGCTGCGATCTTCATGTCAATGGTGGCACAATATGCGATCCGGTATGAGAGAATTGTTTTGTTTAAAACAGGATGTAGAAGTGATGGCTTGCTCGCTTTTTTCTCAAAGCAATTGTGACACCTACCTGTGGACCAAGGAAATAAAACCCAAATCAGGCACAATTGCACGAATTGAACATGGGAGTTAGCGAAATACGCATTACCTGTATAAAACTCCAAACAACACTATGCATTTTGACACACAAAAAGAATGCCATGTGCACTACAAAGAAAATTGGTCGACACTCATAATAAAATGATAATAGTCAGATAATAGTCTTTGCCCAGACACAGCCACGGAATTCATAACTGTGACAGTATTTAATTATTAATTGTACAGCTGACGTAAAATTCCCCCACGATATTAACATACTCTAGGCCTTACCCCTCCTCTCCCATAACAACCAAACAACACCAAACTGAATGCTTACAATTAAAATGCCTGCTAATTAACTTACTTGCGTAATCATCTTCTTAACTTGATAGGTATTGTTGGGCTCCTAGTGTGCACACGTCAGTGGCGTCTGTCAAAAATATAACCCCAATTTAGTCACGGTACACGCATTTCAGTACTCCTCGCATCTATGAGTAAAGTGTGCTTTTCATTTAAAACATCGGGATAAATGGGGTGAAAAGGCCGGTTTTAAACACCCCTTTTCAAGGCAATTTAATAGCCAATAAAACAGTTGCGCAAATTCTCCCTTCCAATGTAAACGAAATTGATTCTTCACCTGTCAATAAAACGTGTAACTTACAGTTGTTACACAATACAGTCGTCAAATGTTCAAAAAGAAAAGGCAAAATAAAGACAATCTTGAGTAAACTACATTTTAACAAGGTGTTTGCGAATCTGTGTTTGAAATAACTTGTATTTCACCTACCTTTCTTGGATTCTAAATGGGAAGGCCTGAAGAGCTGCTCTATGTGGTTTGGGTGGCTCTTTACTAGAGAGTCACTGCCCTGTTTGTGAGCGGCGCCCGCGTTCAGCACAGTCTGAGTCAGCCCCTCAGTACCAGCCACGGCAGCAGAATTGTACCGTAGGATCCCTTGACCCTGCAAAGAGCTGAAGTTGCCGTAGTTTGTATAATTACTATAAAACGGAGAAGTGTAATAAATAGGCCTCCCCAAGATGGAAGAGGCTGGGTAGACAGTGCTGGCTGGGGACGTCGTTGATGATGCTGAAGTTAGTACGCTTGAAGGACAATTTTGCCCTGGGTGCTGCTTTTGGTCCGAAGTGGCAATTTCTGCTAATGACCACAGTTTAGGTTTGACGGTTTGACTCTGCGGGCCTGACGAGACTCTGCTGTCAAGGCTTGCTTTGTTGTTGCTCCTCGACGAGTCCTCGTGGTGGTGATTTAAAATTGGGGCTTCCACCCCTGTCAGTGGCGATGATGTCACGGGTTTAGGTGACAAGCCTCGCTGGCGTTCTTCGCTTTCTATGTCGTGATCGTCATCCTCGCATTTGTCCTTAGTAGTGTCTGATCCAGACTCGCAAACGATGTCCCCAATCCTGCAGCTGACCTTTTCGCCGTCGGATTCCGCTGAGCACGAATGGTCAGTGAGAGTATCAACGTGCAGACTAATTCCTAAAAGAAAAGAAAAATGCAGTATTTTAACCAATGATCTAAATATAAATGAGCACATCAGCAACAACTAAATATATACATGGACACAACGCAGAATAAAATATTTTACCTTAAGGAGAAGAAGTCGGAAGGAAAAGAAAAAAATACTACTGCGAATAATAATGATAACAACAATAACCTTGACAGCTTGCGTAATAGGCCATTGTTGTTCATGTAAATATAAATAGTTAAGTATATAGTTAACTTAGTTGCTTCAAAATGTTATTCAAAAATTATAATAGTTTGTGATTGGCTGTAAATACAAAAAAAACTTCAAGCTTTCTGTCCTTCACAGTACAATAAATTCCATTTGCAGTAATTCATTGGCAATTGAAATGTGAGTTTACCTTCATCCTCGGCCGAAGTTTCGCTGTTGTCAAGGTTCTTTTCCGAATGGTCGTCTTTCCTTTCCCCGTCCCCATCGTCTTCGTCCTCGTCTTCACTCTTATTCCGGGGTGCCCATGTCATCTTGTTCTCCTTCTTGAGTCTCCTCCTGGCGTTCGCGAACCAGGTGGAGACCTGTGTGAGGGTCATTTTGGTGATGATGGCCAGCATGATCTTCTCTCCTTTGGTGGGGTACGGGTTTTTCCGGTGCTCCTGAAGCCAAGCTTTAAGGGTGGCTGTCGCATCTCTTGTCGCGTTTTTTCGGTAAGCCGGGTCGTTCAGCTGGTACGGGTATCCTGGACTTCCGTAAGGGTGATAACTAATTGCTCCTGCCATGCCGGTTGTGTGTGCGTCGTATGGGGAGCCCTTAGAGATGAATAATGTTTACAATCAGTTGCAATTCTAAATGCTTTCAAATACAACAACGGGTGGAAAAATTGAAGCAACAAAACTACAACAAAAATGCATGAGCAAAGTACAACCGCGTAGCACATAAAACGTTAAATATTTTAAATGAGTTGTCTACACAATCATTCTATAATTGCGAGATAGAAGAAGAGCAGAAAATAATAAATCGGAAAAAGTGTTTGTTATCATTTTCAGTAAACAGCCCATCATGATATCTTTTTTCCTTTTTTGAAGGGGTCTGTTTTGTTGGCTGAATAAAGACGTTCCTTAGCATATCCCTTCACTAAAGCATTACAAATCCAATTTGCAAATCAGTAGGTATGCACCTTTTCAAAACGCTTGAAGTGCCTCCCATTAGCATTTTAATTCACCTTTTCACGTTTAAATTGCGCTTTTTTAACTTCACACAAGCCTAAATAGTTTATAATGTCATTCAAATAACTTCATTTAAACCAAGAGCAAGCAAATTTCTTTACAAGATAAATAACTGCTGTAATTATTGTTGGAAAGAAGGAGGATGGGTAAATGCAAATAGAATGCTATTCGCTGTCTGCAGTTCTAAAATGTTAATAATCGAACTTCGATATAACTCTGCACGGAAAGAAAGCGCGACCTGGGCCTACCGAAACGTTGTGTAATAGGTTATTGGGAGTCTGAAATGTTCCATAGCAAGCCAACATGAAACATAACCTGTATTCATAAACATATCTCTACAGGAATTGACTTGAACGATAATAATAACTCACGCTATTATCTGCCTTTCGTAACAGTGTATCATATAATGTTTGCATTAAAGTTAAATCTTCAATATAATCGTGGCTTTGCAATGCGTTTGCATTTCTAAACATACAAGGAAGCTGTGCAACGTGTAAACAAGTTTACTAGTTGCTGTTATTGAATAACAATAATTTATTAAAGTTTATATTCTCCATCTAATCGATAGTCTAAACACATGAATCATTTTTATTTTTGGGGCATGTATCAAAATGCACGCTGGTTTTCTAAAAAACGTCAACACAAAAGTAGGCTATCCAAACCAACCCCTTCCATAAAAGTACACATTACCATGTATGACGGGAATCCAGCAGCAGGGTCCGTGGGGTACGGCAGCGGGCTGGAGAAGCCACTGGCCGAGGCTGTGAAAGCAGCCGATCCGGGGTAGGGGCTGAAGGCTGATCCTGACGAAGATCTTGCCAGCTCCTCGTTTCTCGGGGCGGCCAGCGCCGAAGCCCCGTAAGCTGGGCACGAGTACAGCGCCAAAGAGCCCGGGGGCTGATAGAGGTAACCCTGAGGATACGACATTGCTGTATGTGTATTTGTTTTTGTTCTCCAAAATAAGAAAGGAGTTCAAATCAAACGAAATAAAAAACGACCCGCGCGTAAAACAATCGACACTGAAGTAAATTAAAAAACGCAGCCACAAAGATCAGCAAAGTGCCTGCATCGAGGCAACGTCTCGATCCCCTAGCGCCCGTTGTTTTTAGTACTCAGAACTATGAAGTGAGAGTTGAAGGAAGGAGCAGTTGAGTTTCTGAGAGCATTGGAAAACAGCAACTGTCATTCCAGCTCATCTGAATATTCCATCTCCGCCCATCGCCCTGTGAAATGGAACTCGGCAACAAAACCGAAGACAGCCACGGAGGTACGTGCGGAAGAATGTTCGCCCCTTTAGTAAGTCTTCAGTTCCCATTATTTTACGGATTTTTATCTTTTTTTTTTTTTTTTTTTTTGTCCTTGCTACGTATTGGACCGTTGCACACAGAATGTACGCAACCACCAGACATTTTAAGACTTGTAATTATTTGTATTAACGTTTTTAAATCAAATCGTATTGAACGATTCGGTGTCGCAAAATGTGATTTTAAACCGTTTGACTTAAATTATGTTATTCTCTATTATTATCATGGCTTCTCGTAATTGCAAATATATACACAGTCGTGGTTTAGTTATAAAATATATTTTTTATGTTACTGAACATTGTGCTGTACTAACGAGTAGAAATATGATATTTATAATATAAATGCTGCGATTTTATTCACAAAACTTGCAATAATAGTATTTAATAATAATAAATAATAATATGAATTAATATACGTTTTGAATTAAAGTAAATATTAGTGAATATGTTATAGAATTTCATCGAGCGTCATTTGGTGCTTTTCAGTTATTTCCTGTTTGCTCAATGTGACTAATTCAAGGCAGTCTGCAACCACACAGCAAGTGCTTCTCAACCACAACACAGTTTGAGAGCAATGTGCCGAACAGCCTGTAGGAGGCGTTACCTGGCTTCCATAACAATATTTTTCAAGGATCATCATTGGTCTCCTCAGGGCTTCGTGGTCCCCTGCAAGCTCGGAACCATGTTTAAATCACAAACAAGTTCATCGAAATATACCATGTGTTGATTGGATGGCATGGAGTCTATGGCATACTCACCAGCAGCTTAAATAACGAGCCAAAGGTGAGGATTCAAATTTTAGAGTATACAGTAAATCGGGTTATTATTATTATTATTATTATTATTATTATTACTACTATTATTATTGTTGTTGTGGTTGTTGTTGTTGTTAACCTAATTACAACAATGAACAATATAATACTACAGCTACTACTACTATAACTACTACTACTTATAATAATAATAATAGGCCTAATAATAATAATAGTAATATGTAAACAACAGGTGCTTTTTTTTTTACTTAAATGAACTTCCTGGTAAACTAATTTGTATAACTGCGGAAGTTTTCTGATCCATCTAACTAGGTACACATCTGACAACACATTTTTTTAACGATCATGTGAGTTGTAGACTTACTCGTCAGTTTACGCCGTGTGCTGTCGCACGCTTTGCAGTTAGCTCGCATCGTCCAGTTAGATGTAGCGAAACACATCGGATTTTTCATGAGCAATTAGACCCTAATGAAACCCTCGCAACAACATTTTAGACGCGAAGTGCATTTTATAGCACTTGCTGTAATCACCAAAAATACACAGTGATGACGTTATCCCATGCGATTTTAAAATCGTGGATCATTGCATTTTCAGGACTGTAGAGCTTTGTAGAATATCACTCTGCGTAATTGAACTTATGATAATATATTTTATATAGAATAACTTCACGAAGAACATTTCATTGTTCGACGCCACCAGTTAGACTGACAGTGGATGACTGTTCTACAGTAGAGACATGCAGACAAGATGCATTCATGTTTTTTTTTTTTAATCAGAGAAGTACGCTCTGACATGAACCCATTCGCCAGATTATTATAATTTATTATTATTCAGAAAAATATCCATGTTAATTATAAACATACCTATTATTTTATATCAGTCGAATACATGGAATGGTACGTATTTTCATTATTATACAAAAAATCTAACCCAAATAATGAAAAAACGTACCCTTTTTTCGGGAGTAACGGTAAAATACCAGTTGAATAATAATAATAATAATAATAATAATAATAATAATAATAATAATAATAGTAAATACTGAAGAGGGTAAAGCAATTAAGTAATATTCATTCTGTACAATGACATAAAGCCCCGACCTTTATTATAAAATGTGCGCACGGACAGTTTGCAATTGCATTTCCCAAGTAATCTTGAGGAATGTCACGTTTTGCGTGGTTTTAATTAACCCCAATAATACACAAATTAACTCATTTCGCATAAACATTAAAATGATTAACATTAATAAAAAGAAACCAATACCACTGAGGAAATGGACTAGGTATGACCGTACTATGAAAAATACTACTTTCTCCAACAGACTTGTATTCATTCACATAATAACACGGAAGAGTCAAATGTCCCCCATTCCTTTCGCTAACTTTTTTTCCTTCAACGATAAGGCAGTATCTTAAACGTCTATCTGTATTATATATTTGTCAAAAGGTTATTGGGTAAACAGAGTGAGACCAGACAGAGGGC
Source organism: Albula goreensis (assembly GCA_022829145.1). Taxonomy (NCBI): domain Eukaryota; kingdom Metazoa; phylum Chordata; class Actinopteri; order Albuliformes; family Albulidae; genus Albula; species Albula goreensis. The sequence continues at coordinate 606,178 of CM040750.1, read as the reverse complement.
AGTGGGGGAACAGTTTGGACACTCCAGAGACAGCGACAGCTGCTTCGGCGCACAGCAGGGGGCAGTGTCTCCTCTGCGCACGGACTCAATCGGGCTCTGTCTCGTGCGGGTAGGTTGAGGCCAGGCCTCAACTGCATCTCCTCAGTGACACATATCGGTTTGACAGACCGTCTCCTGTAGGCAACAACAAATAAATAAATAAAAAATAAACAAAAGTCCCAGCAAAAATATACACCTATGAAATGCAAAGTATAATAAGAAAAAAAAAACAATACCAATTTCTTTGTAATTTTGTAGGGAATACGTATAATTGTTGGATTCATTTCAAACCTTTTTCCCTCTGAATTTCAGAAAAATGCATGTGGAGAATTGATGTTTGGTGAGATATCAAGACCCAAGCCCCTGAGATAAGATGTACTCTGTCCGCACACGATAATATACATTAGGTTATATGCCTGTAGTGTGCAGCTTTATAGTAGCCTATATTCTTGGGAGGCTACGCTACAGAGAGGGGCATAGTAAGACTGGCTGCCGGGCTGTACTAAGACATTTAAGAGGTCATACAGCGAGGGACCACTGTTCATATTAAATACTGTATACAGACTCTGAGGACATTTTAAAATTAGAATGGTATTTTCTCTCTGCTGTAAAACATACTATGCTCAAAAAACATTGGCACTACACTGAATTAAACTACACGTCTTCTCTGCAGTTGTAATTATAATTGAAAAATATATTTTTATAAAATGTGCTGTGTGGAATTGGTTTACATATCTTATATCTTCACTTGAAGAGGATGTTTATGTCCCTATTGGGGTGGTGTTGTAGCATGCTATCTGAAAGGTTTATAATAAATCCGCATCTGTTAATGTGGAAAGATTTCATCATTGGATTAAACAAAATATTCAATGCATGCATCTGAATGGACAGGTGGGGTTTTTTGTGTGTGTGTGTGTGTGTGTGTGTGTGTGTGTGTGTGTGTGTGTGTGTGTGTGTGTGTGTGTGTGTGTGTGTGTGTGTGTGTGTGTGTGTGTGTGTGTGTGTGTGTGTGTGTGTGTGTGTTGTTGTTTGTAAAATTTCGAATGTTAATATTATTTCCAGGTGCAGGAGTGTAAATTCTGTATAACCTGCTGGGAAAATGCAGTCACATAAGGACACTGATAAGGTCACACATATCCACTTCAGTGGATGTCTTCATTCTGATTTCATATTTTCTTCATGCAATGACATCTATAATGATTTATTGTGTCAATGACGACTTTGCATAATATACACAAAATTCATATGGTCTTACAGAAATATATGAGACTGCAATCATGGATATAACATACACGAGATGGCTTTGGAATAGTGAAAAAGGCAATACAATTTGTTAAAAGTCCCAATAGTGCATAAAGTCATCGGGCGTTGTGTTATTGATGACTTTTTTGCTGACATATTTGTAATTAAACCGTTACTTATGCCCAATAAAACTGATTACATTTGGAATTTGAAAGCTCTTTGCTTTCCATTGCTGTTTATACTCGACACTAAGACTCTTTAAAAAACCAGATTTATGATGGATGTCATCTAGCCTGATAGAAGGAAACGGCTATTGATTTTTAATATTTTCTCCAAACTTGTTTACTCCTGGATAATGCGGGCTCAGTGTGGCTGCTTGTCTCAGACTGGAAGGGGATTATTACGACCGCCTTTTGATGAGATAAATTGCCCAGAATTACTTAAATGGCTAAAGGGTATGCTTTGATGTTATGTGGCTTCATTTACCCTTATGACTAAATGATTATTGATTTTATATTTTTAAGCTCTTGAAATGTGAAAATAAGTTGGTGGAGAGAGAGAGAAGCCTGGCAGTGTTTGTTTTATTAATTTATTTCTTCAGGGCATATTTCACTTTGGACGAGGCTATGAGGGTTTTTTTTTTTGTTCATGACCCGCCCCAGCTACAGTTACAACAGAATGAGCTATTTATATAGTCATAGTGAGTGGGTCCAAAATCAATATGGTCTGCGACTGGATGATTATGGTTAGTCCCTTAGTATTGTTCAGCCCTATAACGCTTCTCAGAGTGATCTTGACTGGAGCAGATTTATTTGATCAGGGTTACACACACTGAGAGTTTGTCCACGCTGAGAAGTGTTTTTTATTCCGCTGTCTTTCAGTACCCAACAGAGTCTCTAGCTTGACTTACACTGTGGTGGAAAACAAAGCTCTTATTGACTTTTTATAATACTGAAAACCAATTTAGCAGCGTATTACCCGGCAGCTCGGGCACACAGCGCGCTTTAGGACACATTTTGGACGTTGGCAGATCAGCCTGTGGTGAGGTTTAAAATGAGGCCTTTCACTTCAGCGTTCTCGACAAAGGCTCATCCTCTGATGTGTTTAGGCTAGATGTGCGGAGATGACATTAGATGTGACCATTATATATTACATTTTAACTTTTAATCTTTAATCTGTTTTATCAACACAGCTATGTGTGAAGGAATCTACCCTGAGATAAATAAGGTATTGAAAATACCCTGTATCAGCTCACATTTTTCTTTGAACACAGCAAACATATCCTTTGAACTTCCCTTTGAACACTGTGAATCCCTAAATGTAAGAAGAACAAGAAGAACAAAGACCGCGGAGAATATAGGAGAGAAAACTAGGAAAGATTGTGTGTGCGTGTGCGTGTGTGTGTGTACATGAGAGGCTGTGTATATGTATGTGTACATGAATGTAAATGAGTGAGTATGTGTGTATGCTTGTGTTCGTAAATGAGTGTGTTTTTGTGTGCGTCTATGAGAGAAGAGAGAGAAAGTATGCATTTGAACACCTGCAAGTGTGTGAGTGTAAGATAAATGTGTGTGTGTGTGTGTGTGTCAATGACAGAAAGTGAGGGAGAGAAAGTGTTTCTGTGTATCTGTATATATGCTCCTCTGCATGTGTGTGTGTGAATGAAAAATGCGTGCACTGTGTACCTGTGTGTGAGAGAGAATTCATTTTAAGTCCACTCAGGTGTTGACTTTATTTCATAAAAACAGTAAAATCTGTTGTAACTGTTTCTTCACTCCAGGTATTCATGCAGCTCAGAAGCTGTACTATTGGTTCGATGTCAACCTGAAGCTGATATTATATTTAAAAAAACCTTTTTAGTCAGTTTGTAATTGTAATTGAAAGGTTGTCAGTTGTTTTTATTATGACACAGCTTCAAATGTTTCCAGCTGAGTGAGAGCATTGTTTGGTGTGGGTATGTGGATACATATGCGCATTCTTACGGTATACCTACAGATCTCAGGAAGCAGCAATAAACCGCACAGCCTTCACACAAATAGCAATCAAATTAACATTCATTTACGTTTGGACTTTTTCACTCTTTGACTCGGGGTGAGTTCTAAAATGTTCACCAGCCGAGGAGGGTTGGCTCCACCCTTTTGTTGTTTTGAGTAGCAACTTTTTTTCTACAAGCATTTGTGGAAAAGGGAAAAAATGTAGCAGAACAAAACAAGGCCCCAATTTGTATTTTTGCGCCTGACACCAAATATGGTTTGCTGGAATCTCCGTGGGTTAATGGAGGAAGTGTCTTTGGTCTTCTGCAACGGCCCTGCAGGGCGAGGCTTTGGCTTCTTCGCCAGATTTCTAATCAGCAGTCGTCCATGTGCTTGGCAGCGCGGGGGGAGGGAGAAGCTCACATCGCTCTCTTGCCCCCAAGTTAAGAAAACCTTGAGACCTATCACTTTGTAAAGGGGTACCTCACGGCAACTTGAAGCAGCGCCTTCCAATTGGGAGAGAGAGAGCGAGCACGGAACCTGGCGACCGCAACCCTGTGCACGGCTGCCTTGTGTTTTCGGGAAACCGCTGCACATTTTTTTTTCTCTCAATTTGTTTAACACGACACCAGATTTTTTTTAAGAGTCATTTTAGGGAACAAAACATGCAAACATGCTGATTAGACACGAAGCTTTCTGCATAGCTTTTCCAGAAGGCTGACATAATACTGTAATGTAAGGTAGCATAGTTTCCTTTCCCCTGCGATTAATAATTTGTTTGGTAATGGGCTTCCAAGCTTTAAAGAATTTGTTTTCTTATCATGAAGAACGTAGTGTAATGAAACCCCAGTGACCTGTGTTTTTAATTTGCATCTCGACAGCTTTGTATCCTTTGTTTTTACTCTTTACTCTTTTCCTTTGAACTATCCAGAGCAGGTTATAGTGGGCTCCATGAGAGGTACTTTCAGTGTAATAAGAGGAGTCTCTCTCTTATCATATGCAAATTAGGGCCATTTTATGTAGATTTTGCATTTCTTGACAAAATTGCAATTATCACTCCATACTGTGTGAGTAAAATATTCACAAAGTTTTGATCTTACAAATCAGAAGTTGTATATTGCCCATTCAAAAATTGGAAAGATCAAATTTTGGAATGTGCAATACACACCTTCCGATTTGCAAATCAAGATCAATATTTTGGTAAAAGTAGATATTTTATTCACATTGCATGGAGTAGTTTTTTAAAGGAATGCTTGTATGTATAGAAAACAGGGATCATGTTTTTTTTTACCTTTTGATGTTACTTTTGTGCGGAGATCCAATGATCAAAAGGGCAACTGCAGACAGCGAGACGGTAAACTTTCTCTTTGTGAGTCATGTGAAGGTGTTTATTTTTCTTGCAAAACCAAAGCAATCACTCAAGCCCGCCTCCTTTGAGTGAACAGGTCTTAAAAGTGCCAGTGACTTCCTGCGGCCTTCTTCACACCACTGAGAAGCCAGTGCTTAAGTGTTAAGAAAAAGTGCTATTAAAGGTTATCTATACCTTCAGCTATCTATCTTTATTGCTTTTGCACTGCAAAACAATACACAGATGCATGCACATAAATACACACACCAAAATCTTTTTACAGGTTACATGAAGGGCTAAATCCTGCATACACTAGCAACTCCATTTTGCAGCAAGCGACGCATGTAAATTCAGTTCACCAATTATTAAATGTTCAGCTTGTGTGGTATCATGACAAGGGATCAATTCTACAGGACTAACAGTGGTCAATTCTACAGGGCTAACAGTGCTTATTCAATTACTAACATGTTGACAATTACTCAAACTGGACCAAATCAAGGTCTCAGTTAGAAGGGAAGAACAGCTTCATTACGAATGACCCATAAAGGTGTCACATGGTGACACTGAGGACAAGTAATGTCCTTTCCTTTTAAATCCACTCGTTAAAATTATCAACACGGAGGGAGGGGGGGAAAGGGGAGGGGACCCCCTTAATAGTGTGATCATTGAGACAAAAACCCCGAACCCAAGTCATAAATCAGCTAATCGCTGTACAGAAAGTGATTTTCAAAGCTGCATTTCACATCGAGAATATTACTTCCGCTGTTAAGAGTTAGACCTTATGCACTCTGAAGACAAAGACCAAACTGGCACCTCTCTTTTCTCCAAATAATTATCAAACACCATTACTGATACCTCCCATTTCTCCAAATAATTATCAAACACCATTACTGATACCTCCCTTTTCTCCAAATAATTATCAAACACCATTACTGATACCTCCCTTTTCTCCAAATTATTATCAAACACCATTACTGATACCTCCCATTTCTCCAAATAATTATCAAACACCATTACTGATACCTCCCATTTCTCCAAATAATTATCAAACACCATTACTGATACCTCCCATTTCTCCAAATAATTATCAAACACCATTACTGATACCTCCCTTTTCTCCAAATAATTATCAAACACCATTACTGATACCTCCCATTTCTCCAAATAATTATCAAACACCATTACTGATACCTCCCAGTTCTCCAAATAATTATCAAACACCATTACTGATACCTCCCATTTCTCCAAATAATTATCAAACACCATTACTGATACCTCCCATTTCTCCAAATAATTATCAAACACCATTACTGATACGTCCCATTTTTCTTTGTGAATGTGTGGCATGTGAAATATGTCTACAAATACACTTGTACCTCATAATGATTGTTGCATTGAGATGGTTGGTTAATTTTTTACACTAAATGAACTGACTGCTTCCTGTCTCTTTCAGTCCATCTGTTTTATAATGAGAGACAAAGGCTCAGATGAGACGTAAGTAATAATAAATGTGGTCATTCCAAATAATGTAATATTAATGCTAATAATTTGTGTTAATATATTAATACACAATACACACTGAATTATTGCTGTATTTTATTCCGATATTGCACTCTAATCTATTTATATTGCATACAAAATCCATTAATGTCATTATTTTCATTAATGGATGACAGTAATTTAGCTGATTCCGTACTTTTGTAATATTTCTGGGTACAAAATGAACTTTCTCCCTATGATGTTCATATAATGTTTTTTCATGTATCATAAGATAAAAAGTGTTGGGACTCATCTTTTGTGGTTTCAGACTATATGTGAAGTAAACTTTACCTGCCTTTTGAAGGCAAAATCCTTTCTTACAGTTTGCTGAAGACAGAGATAGAAGGGCTCGAATTTCTCTCTGACAGCATATAATGTTAAAACTGAGTGACTCATGAATGACTCATGTCTTTTTTGTGAGTCCATTTCTTTTTGGCCCTTGATCCTAAGGAAACGCATGTAATCCATGCCGTGTTAGCATAAAGCCACATTTCCATTCATCTGTGTCTCAGAAGGGCGACCACAAAGGGAGGGACACCGAAAGGTGGAATAACCACAAATTACAGGAATTAAGCTCTGCGTGGGCTCCAGATCAGCAGAGTTACTCTCTGCATGGGCCGGAGACACACACACCTTCTGACAATTTGATTGATGAGCCAAAAGAGTCACCTAAAATAAAAAAAAGAAGAAATAAAAGTAGATGCACAGAGAAACAATTTGAAATCGCTACCTCTTTTAGGTACTTCTATAACCAAGGGTCGATGAGATTGAGTTCCCTGGAAAGAGTGTGCCGACAGTTAGTGTCAGTGGGCTTTGTAAGTATTGCACAAGCCCCGATAGGGTTACTGGTGGCTAATCCACGCTGACCTTGGTTAGGTTTTGAATGAGACCGCTTTTGTACAGTTTGGACAACTGAAAGCTATGATGATACAGACATATAACTATCAGTATGGGTCTGGCACTGGCTCTTTTGTCCTGTTATCAGGTTGCATGTCTAGGACTGAAAATAAACAACATCTGAGCGCAGGAACGATGACATTTCAAGAGGCTTGCGAGGAGGTAAGTTTTCGAGTGCCGGGTTCAAAAGGTCGCGGTACGAGAGGGGGCATTTAAACGGCTTCAAAGAAACGCTATCGCACTCAAACTTTACGCTGCACCTGTACACATAATAGGAATTCTAGCGCATTGTGATGTTCACACAGGTTGTGTCAGTGGCGAGCTTTGTCTTTGAAGCCAGGGGAATTCTCTTTTGCCATATCAACACAAACATTATGCTGAAATGTCAAACTAGAGAAGCAGTACATTTGTTCTCAGTTTAAGCTTATTAGACAATAGTGAAATCAAGTCATACTTCAATTGACGTATATACAGTATCGATATATCGCTAACGCCATTTTTTATGCATTTGATTTGATATTTAAAACAATCCATAAATATATGTGTTGCTTTCTGATTTGCTCAGTGTGGGCTATTACACACGTGTATGAGAGAGATATATTTTCTGGTGAGATATCGTATGCCATTTTCATGTTCAGTGTTGATGTGAACTCTCAGCCACATGCTATTTTTAATAAATCATACACAAATTCCATTGTCAATATGCTGAGGACAGAGGAATTCTTCTGAATATCACAGGCCAGCAGAGAACAGAGTGGCTGCTGTCAGCATCGCTCAGATATTCCAATTGTGTGGAAAAAAACACAGGCCTGTGTTGTGAGCTGGAACTCACCTTCACCTGGAGGCTAATGCAGAAGACAGCTTCTGCCAAGGAAAACTGTAAATGAAATGGGATTCACATACCCCCAAGCTGGGAATAATCCAAACCAGGCGGACTCTACGATTACCCAGGACATCCTGTGACATGCCAGCAAGCTGCGATACAAGGCACAAGAAACGCTTCAAACAAGCCTCTAATGAAGTCTGCATTTTTCGCCATGATTCTAATACTTTGGCATGACAATATAAATATTTTCCCCCTCCTCTGCGTTTTTTTTCTGAAAAACTGGCAGTAAGTATGCAGATTCCCTGAGGATTCCCGCTGTGCTGGTAGACGACCTCTGCTCAGCATTGCAATGCTCCGTAAAAAGAAGCCACCACAGATAATATATATTGATAGCATATAGTTAAAAAAATATAGACTTTTAATGATTTGTGATAATATATGAAAAATATTGAAAGAATTGAAATTGTATTTTTTTTTGTTTATTTGAAGGATTTTTGCTGTTAAAGTGAACAGTGGTGTACACGACAGTTTTGCTTTAATCTCTGATTTTAAAAAAAGGTCTGCATGACAAAGCACCAGAGTACACGACACCATAGGTGCATCATATTGTAAAAGTGTTACTCTTTGAGATGAATAAATGTAGTTCCATGTTACCCCTGTGTATCTACCTGATAAAATGTTACTTGATTTTTACTAATGATTTGTACTTAATAAAATGTTACCTGATCTGATTGTTACTACAGTGTAGTTGTTAAATAGATTAGGTATTAATCAATTAATCATTTAATGTACAAAATGCCTCATGTTATTGAATAGCAATTACGCTATTCAGTTCCATATCCATCAAGATAAACCTTGTCTCATTTCACCTCGTAATGTTTTTTTAACAGCAGAGTGTATTGTTTTGCTTTTATTTCACTGTCAATATTCTGACTTTATGCTGTTTCCCTGTTTGTCCTTATAGCTATGTGGTTTGGTCATTTTAAATGTCAAGTGCAAACAGCCATCAGTCTGAAATCACAGTGGGTGAGTGAGCATACACGCAGCACAAGTTTCAAAGGAGTGGAAGCGGTGCTGTGAGGCAGTTGCAGCATTAAACTCATTGAGTGGTGTCCCACACACATATCAACAATCTTAAGGTAGCAAACGTCTTGGAAATCACTTGGAATGCTCTAAAACATGCAGGAGCAGCCATTAATTAGAAATGGGCATGCATGTGTGGAATCGAATTATCCAGTGGAAGAAAATGGGCTTTTCTCCACCAAGACTTGATAAAAAGGCTCAAAAATCTGATTGAAGCAAAATGGCTGTAGAAAAGCAGACCGAGGCCACGCGTTGGCCGTCGGTCAAGTTTGAATCGTCCTGAATCTGATTGAAGCAAAATGGCTGTAGAAAAGCAGACCGAGGCCACACGTTGGCCGTCGGTCAAGTTTGAATCGTCCTGAGAGGACAGTGCTTATGCAATGAGCTGCAGCCTCTGCTGAAATTCAATGATTAAATGAGCAAATACTTCCCAGATTTGTAGCAAGAGGGGCTGTCGGTTTACTTATTCATAACGTGGCTATGAATAATTTAATGGTCAGCAGTTTTTTTTTTTTTTTGATTGGGGGGGGTAAGTGATCAACATTGGCCATGACAAAGCAGTGGTCTGTGATTATACATTTTGATTTTTTTGATTGTATTGACAGAAACACATTGCAAGTCCACCACCCTCAACAACAGGACAACAGGATCTATCAAAACAGTTCAAAATATGGCTTGATATAAAATGCCAATTTTTAAATAAATTCATGATATTGCAGCAGTCATTTCTACAGTACATACATGAATATTTTTCATTTTTATTATTTTTGACAGGGACACAGAAAATAGGATATTTATAAAACCCTACAATGTGTGCATGCCAGTCTAAATTAGGCAGACTTTGATTCTGAGTTCTCCCATCTGGAAACTATTTTTGCTTTCTCCCCTACATCATCTATGTTCAGATGTTAATAAAAACATAAGTCTTCAAATAAAAGCAACTCTACTAAACTGAAATGTTCCAACATGAGAGCACTGTACACAGCCAATAAAACTTAAATACAGAACACAAATTTCTTGTGATACTTTACTAAGATAATTTGTACTGTAATGAAAAAACGAGCCCCCATGAACTGCAGGCGAGAACCTAAATGTACCCTCTCTGAAGAGGTTGCCTTGTGTCTCTGGCCTCTAGGAGGTGGATTGAGGTTGGCCTGTTATCTATTACGTGTTTGATGGAGTGGCCCAGATATATAACAAAAAAAAAAAAAAAAACAAAGATGCGGAGAGGGTTTAGGGATCAAAAGTGGTTGTTCATTTTTTTTTTTATCTGACCCTATCTGTTGTCATAGTAACAACTTCTTTTAACCTCTTGCCACTCAATGATTTGTCTAAACCTCGAGACCACTGACCATATACATCCAACCTTTTCATTAGCTTCTGGGCTTTCCTGATCAAAAACTAATGGAATCTGGCAATTGGTCACATGTTTGTATATATCTCTCAAAACAGCTCAAAAAGGTAGACTGATGTCAGTGTATTTTAGTATAACTGAGTCCCTTATCTTGTATATGTTTTTAAATATTATAGTTGTTTGATATATTCCTTTTCTTTTGTGTTGTGAAATGTCCTTAGTCCAGTATCATTCTATTCACTGGGTTTTTCCAGTTGAAATTCAGACTCAGATTAAGGCGACAATCATAATTACAAGTGTTTTCTAAAACATGTCACCTCCAAACCTAAAATCCTAGAAATAGCAAAGTGTGCATACTTTGATGGTGTTTTGTAAGAGCGCAGTCGGAGCAGTGATTTTGACATTGGCTACCTTTGAAAGAAGGTCTGGTAGATCTCCCTTCCGTCCATATTTGATCGCTGCCAGCATCGCAGATGAGTGCAGGACTGTGCCCAACTGGCAGCCTCTGATTGAAGAATGCCCTGGTTTGAACAATCCTCTTATCCAGACCCGAGCCTCTTTTTTTTATCAACAGCTGCAGAAATGAGTAATACTATTTTACTTTTGTTGTGCAGTAGATTTATTTCTGACCATGTTTAAATCTTCCAATTAACAGAAGGGCGGCTCTTCCACAGTCCCATAATTCCAAGCATATTTGTTTTCTTTTAAATGCTCACAGAGATACTAACTGGACCAAAACTGGTCAGTTTCTGTTATCCATTTCTTCTGACAAGTAAGTGTTAATTCACCAAAGCTTTCTCCACACAAAGGTGTAAGACATGATGTTGTGTCTCTCACCAGATAGTCACCGGTATATCCTTTGAATGTGTTTTGTCATTGATTGCGTGTACATTCTTGTTTATTCTGTAAAGTAGGTATGCTGGTTTGCAATGTTATGTGGTTATGCATGTAGTGAAACATGCTGGCCACAAAGTCTAGTGTGTTTAATTTTCAACAGCTCTTATCATATTATTTAAATCAATAGTTCATTCCATGAATGAACAGTCAACTCATGAGTTGGTTATTTCAAAATTAAAATAAAAATAGGCAACAATCTCAAATTAAATGATCAGAAATAAGAGTTAGTGCTAATTTGTTATCTATTATTCAAATGGGATAAAATTGATCAAAACGTGAATGAGGAAATTATTTTCATGTTATTATTATTAATATTATATAGTATATCAGTATATAAATGTCCTGAAACACACAGTTTAAAAACTACAGTTACTAATATTTAAACATGATTACTCATTTTTTCAGCTTTACTGAATACCAAATGCCATTGTGGAGGATTATCATGATACGATTTTTAAATCACTCATGGCCAGAGCAGAGGAGGGTTTTCCACCAACGGGATGATTACGTGGTCTGCCTTGAGACAACGTGGTCTACCTTGGATGATTACGTGGTCTGCCTTGAGACATTGGCGATAATATATTTCCTCTTTTTTTATTGCGTTTCAGTACCATAAACAAGACTGTTTCCTCTGAGCCATTTATTGATCACAAAATGCATTATTTGCAAAGGACAAATCAATAAAAATGTTACCAGGTCTGGCTGGATAGTTTACTTAACTGTTATGTTTGTTTGTCACTGATGGCATGCCATCTCTCGTAGGAGGCTGGGGCCAAAGCACAGTTATTGATTCAGTCATCAGTGATAGATACTGGCATTTGGGGAGGGTTGCGTCAGAAAATTTATGGGGAAGATTTCTGTGGGTAAAAAGATGTTCGGCAGCCCACCTTCATCCTTGACTAACTACCTACCTGTGTGTGCTGTGTTAAAATTTTAGCAACGCACAAAAACATTGTATGTTTAAGAATTTATATGGTCATAAATAGACAGCACTGTTGTTCTTGAGCAGGTGGATGAAAGCAATGAAAAATAATTATTTTATTCCATGTAGTAAATGTTTTATGCAGGGCCTGCTAATTTGGTCCAGTTTTTTTGTTAAGTTCTTGGCATCAGCATATGTGATAAATATGCAGTGAAGCTGTTTATGTAAAATGATCAGTTTCAGTTCACACTTCTAACATGGCCAATTCTTAGTCAATTGAACAAGCTTAAATGGGCTCTACATATAAAAAGCTCTTGAGTGGGCAGTGATTCAAAATGCATTACTGATCAAGAAAACAGGAGTTAACTGTTCAACTATCACTGTATATAAGTAGAAACAACTTTCCAAGTCAGTCCAGCAAACTGGAAGCCCTGATTTCTCACTAATACTGAGATCTGTTGGATGTTAAATGTGTTAAATCAGATGATATATGGATACTTGAAAAATTGTTGCTTACATTTTTACACAAGATCATTGTTTTCCATCACATGCTATTTCCAGAATTGTCAATAATAAGATTAATCCTAACACATGTATATACCATGTGTCTGGCTTATTACATTTAATGTTTACTTAACAAGGACTCCACACCATTATGTTAAAACCTCTTTTCAAGAGAGGCAAAGCCAAAACAGTGGCAACACATACACATATTGTTTCACTTAAAAACAAATAGCTCTTGGACAAATCATGGACAACCATGAAAGGGGATTTTAAACAACATATATTAAAAAAATATTTAACAAACAGTGCCTTGTCCCAGAATATTTATATTTCTGTGCATATGCAGTCATGGCTGAAAAGCAAATGTGTGTATGTTCCCTTTATTTTTAACATTACAGTTCTTTTATCAGAAGTTGAGGTTAGTATCTGCATTTTCAGGGATGCATGTGAACAAGTAGGTCCAGTTTTCCCATTTATTTAAACAACAAATGCAAAAAACATAGAAACTCGTCAATAATATAACAGTTATAGTTGTTGTGAGTTAAATGAGCTGTTGCTATTATAAAGTCAAAACTGAGGAAAATTAAAAATAATACTACATCTTATTTTACATCTTACCTCCAAAAGCAGACAAATAAGTACCAAACCTGATATCACATTTATTTTTGCTATTTCAACAAGCCATATAATGTGTATATTTGTCATTATGTAATGCAGTGACACACACACACAGGTAAATACTATATTTCATTATGTAATGCAGTGATACACACACAGGTAAATACTATATTTCATTATGTAATGCAGTGACACACACACACAGGTAAATACTATATTTCATTATGTAATGCAGCGACACACACACACAGGTAAATACTATATTTCATTATGTAATGCAGTGATACACACACACAGGTAAATACTATATTTCATTATGTAATGCAGCGACACACACAGGTAAATACTATATTTCATTATGTAATGCAGTGACACACACACACAGGTAAATACTATATTTCATTATGTAATGCAGTAAATACTATAATTCGTAACACACACACACAGGTAAATACTATATTTCATTATGTAATGCAGTAAATACTATATTTCGCAGCAACACACACAGGTAAATACTATATTTCATTATGTAATGCAGTAAATACTATATTTCATTATGTAACACACACACAGGTAAATACTATATTTCATTATGTAATGCAGCGACACACACACAGGTAAATACTATATTTCATTATGTAATGCAGCGACACACACAGGTAAATACTATATTTCATTATGTAATGCAGTGACACACAAAGGTAAATACTATATTTCATTATGTAATGCAGCGACACACACACAGGTAAATACTATATTTCATTATGTAATGTAGCAACACACACAGGTAAATACTATATTTCATTCATACTCTACACTGATGACACAGGCCAAAAAGATATATCCTTCACTGGAACAGGATATTTAATTTGGACATTTTCCCATTTGAGTCAGTGGACATGATCGAAAACCATTACTGAGTCCCTTTTTCAGTGGAGCTTACCCCTCTCACTAACAATTCCATGGTCTGACATTACCACAGTTCTCCCAAGGGCTGGTCTCACTCGCAGTATTCCCTTAGAGTGACAGAGCCAGACTTCCCACCATAAACCTCCCTTGGACGTTTTTGAAAGGCGAAAAAAAAATGCAGAAAGGAACATTGTTATGGAGTTTTAAATGCAGGATGGGGATCTCACAAGGCAAAAAATTATTTGCGAAGAATGAAGGAGACAGGTTCTCAGCACACTAAAGCGTAGCTCCCCAAACCCTGCAGACTGTTAGTCTCCTTTAATGTGAGACCCGGGCAAATCAAATTCCAGACGTGAAACAAGCAACCTTTATCAGAAAGGAGGCAGCTGCGCTGTTTTTCCATCAGAACTGTATACACTGTGTTTACAAGGGGGGACTGCGTTGAAAAGTCTGGCTAAGTAGTTAATCCCATGGTTTGGCGGAAGTCAGAAGAAAATTAAAGAGGATGTAATAAACCAGCCACTTCTTTCGTCTTTGGAATCAATGCCATTGATTGCGTTAAAACAGTTGGCGCTAAAAGAATAAACCCGGCTTCTCTTTTTGTGTAACGCCCCTGGCAGAGGCCCTCCGGAACATTCTTTTTCTTCACACAGGAGGGGTATCGGCAAGCTCTTTGGGGGCAGGCGCTGAAGTGGGGCTATTTTATTAATTCATTATCGGAATTATCTCAAGCCATTAATATTAATAGAGCCAAATTGGATTTGATTTAGGAGGTGAAATAAATACGTGGAGTATTAAAAGCTTGGGGGGAGAGATATTCTGTCTGTGCTGAAAATAGCTTTGCTCAGTCATGCAGCTCTTGACAGGGGCCTGTGCATCTTACAGGTAGAGTTTCACACCTGTTTGAATTCCTCACAAATTTCAACATTAGCTGGCTTTTTTTTGCTCAGCTAAAACAATTATTTTATTCTTTACAACCTAGCAATTTGTAATGCATAATTCATTGAGATGATCTCACCATAAAATACATTGTATTTTTCTATTCTATTAACTGGAAAGAAGGTATAAATGTATGTTTAATTTAACCTGTTCTTCAGCCTTTACGCCATTGATCCCTTATGGAGTGGTCAAGATTTGTGAGGTCAGAAAATGGGGACAATACATTTAGTATTTGCAAAACTCTAAATAAGCAATGATACAAAACTCATGGGTAGTAGGAGCTCAGGTAGGTCATCTTAGTGTAGTAATCCCTCTCATGACGTGTGTATGGTGCTAACTATGCTTGACAGCCCATGATAGATAATTTAACCCATGCTCTCCAGCACCTCCGATCTGTGCTGGAGCAACGCTCAGTATCCCACGCTCTCAGCACCTCCGATCTGTGCTGGAGCAGGATGATCCAACACCTCTCAGCACCTCCGATCTGTGCAGTACCTAACCCAACTTAGACCAGAGTAGCTGTGTAACAGACTAGTGTGTGCCCACTCCAGCACCTCCTCCTGAGAAATGCTCCCCACCCAGCACCTTCTGTCTGTACTGGACCAATGCTCAGTAACCCACACTCTCCAGCACCTCCTATCTGTGCTGGAGAGTGGTACTCAGTAACCCACCTTCAGCATCTGTGCTGGAGAAACGCTCAGTAACCCACGCTCTCCAGCACCTCCTATCTGTGCTGGAGAAACGCTCAGTAACCCACGCTCTCCAGCACCTCCTATCTGTGCTGGAGCAACGCTCAGTAACCCACACTCTCCAGCACCTCCTATCTGTGCTGGAGAAACGCTCAGTAACCCCATGCTCTCCAGCACCTCCTATCTGTGCTGGAGAAACGCTCAGTAACCCACGCTCTCCAGCACCTCCTATCTGTGCTGGAGAAACGCTCAGTAACCCACGCTCTCCAGCACCTCCTATCTGTGCTGGAACAACGCTCAGTAACCCACGCTCTCCAGCACCTCCTGTCTGTGCTGGAGCAACGCTCAGTAACCCACACTCTCCAGCACCTCCTATCTGTGCTGGAGAAACGCTCAGTAACCCATGCTCTCCAGCACCTCCTATCTGTGCGCTGGACCAACGCTCAGTAACCCACGCTCCAGCACCTCCTATCTGTGCTGGAGCAACGCTCAGTAACCCACACTCTCCAGCACCTCCTATCTGTGCTGGAGCAACGCTCAGTAACCCACGCTCTCCAGCATCTCCTGTCTGTGCTGAAGCAACGCTCAGTAACCCACACTCTCCAGCACCTCCTATCTGTGCTGGAGAAACGCTCAGTAACCCATGCTCTCCAGCACCTCCTATCTGTGCTGGAGCAATGCTCAGTAACCAACGCTCTCCAGCACCTCCTATCTGTGCTGGAGAAACGCTCAGTAACCCATGCTCTCCAGCACCTCCTGTCTGTGCTGGAGCAACGCTCAGTAACCCACGCTCTCCAGCACCTCCTATCTGTGCTGGAGCAACGCTCAGTAACCCACACTCTCCAGCACCTCCTATCTGTGCTGGAGAAACGCTCAGTAACCCACACAGCACCTCCTATCTGTGCAGCACGCTCAGTAACCCACGCTCTCCAGCACCTCCTATCTGTGCTGGAGAAACGCTCAGTAACCCACTCTCCAGCACCTCCTATCTGTGCTGGAGAAACGCTCAGTAACCCACACTCTCCAGCACCTCCTATCTGTGCTGGAGCAACGCTCAGTAACCCACGCTCTCCAGCACCTCCTATCTGTGCTGGAGAAACGCTCAGTAACCCACACTCTCCAGCACCTCCTATCTGTGCTGGACCAACGCTCAGTAACCCACGCTCTCCAGCACCTCCTATCTGTGCTGGAGAAACGCTCAGTAACCCACGCTCTCCTGCACCTCCTATCTGTGCTGGAGAAACGCTCAGTAACCCACACTCTCCAGCACCTCCTATCTGTGCTGGACCAACGCTCAGTAACCCACGCTCTCCAGCACCTCCTATCTGTGCTGGAGAAACGCTCAGTAACCCACGCTCTCCAGCACCTCCTATCTGTGCTGGAGCAACGCTCAGTAACCCACACTCTCCAGCACCTCCTATCTGTGCTGGAGAAACGCTCAGTAACCCACGCTCTCCAGCACCTCCTGTCTGTACTGGACCAATGCTCAGTAACCCACGCTCTCCAGCACCTCCTATCTGTGCTGGAGAAACGCTCAGTAACCCACGCTCTCCAGCACCTCCTGTCTGTACTGGAGGATTGTGTGTTGGTGCACACATGGATATCTACCAAGTATGAGCCATATATATATTCACCCTACCCGAAAGTGCAAAAATACAAAATAAAATAATCAAACTTGATCTTAAAATATTGACCTTCATGAGCTTTATTAACATTAATAAGATGGCCATTAAAAGAACAAGTAATGTCCCATTTCTTTGTGCTAAAAGGTCAAGAACAGATTTCTTCAGTTCTGGTCCTAAGGACATACTGAGTAAGCTTTTTGTGTCATAACTGTATTATCTCTCCCTAATTTTCACAAGCGAGCCAGTTACGTTAGCAAACAACCCAGCTAGCCAGTTTTAAAATGTTTTTAAAACATTTTGTACTATGATTTTGCCAGGTTTCAAAGAAAAGTGTGGAAGAAGTGTTGTTCAAGTCTTACTGCAACATTGGGAAATAGTGTGCGAAAAGGGGAGTGGGCCGCTGCGTTGAGGAGTGTCTCATAAGCTGAATCTATTATTGTAAATGTCTTGACACTTGAAATGTAATTGTGGAAATAAATATTTAAAATCAGATGTGGGCTTCAACACTGGGCCTGTGGTAACATGAAACCATTTTCTTTCTACAAAACCAATCACTCCAAAGGTACAAAAAAATGTTTTGGCTATCATAGCTACTCCGCTTGGTGGACAGTATCATTCTTGACTGCTCATGTTTGCTTGCTAAAGGCTAGCTAGCATGTCAATTTTATGTTTCACAAGCACAAACTTTGGTGCTTATAACCATGTTGCTTGGTTAGTTTCATTAGCCATCTTATGTTAAAAATAACCTAGCTTTAAGCTTGCTAATGGGTGTATTATTTTGGTTTATTATATAAAGTTGAATAAATTCTCTACAACAGTACATATCTTGCAAAGCAGACTACATGATGTAAGTAAATGAAATTAATACCTTGAAAAAGGACTCTTTGATAAAAATACAGTTGTTTGCCAGCCATAGTTACCACAAGAAATGTTCGGGTGTGTTCAGGTCCATCCAAGCACTGGAACAGTGGGTGGGCAACTTACTAAACTCATTTTTAGAAGTAGTAGTACAGTCTGTACATTTATTTACAAGATATTTAGCCCCATAAAAATATTTTATTCTGTATTCTGTATGTTGGGTTATTTCTATGTTTAAATAAAGTTTGAAATTATTTTAAGTGTTTAAAGTTGCAATGAGTTGTAATTAGCCAACATGTGGTTGATAAACCTCGTACTAAACGGATGTTCATCTTTTCTTTTTGTAACGTAATTGGTTTGTCGTTAGTAATTAGCCAATCAGGTTCTCTGTTACTTTTGTCAGACGTGGGGGGCGGAGCTGCGAGGAGGGCGAGTTGAGGAGAGACTGAAAGAGCTCCAGAGAATGGAGACGGTAAGTCTTAGCTCTGTTAGAAACTTTCCACTTGATGGTTTTTAAAATAGATTAACCAGTTAGGTTCACTGCAGTAATTGGATAATATTTATTGTTGTCCTCGGGAAAAAAGCAACGAATTTAGGATCAAGCTTCAGGTTAGTTTGGTTACCGAGCTGCTTGCTGTTAAGCTAAATTGGCTAGCTGTTAGTCAGGGACAGACGACGCTGGGAGAGTTGCTGAACTGTTACAGAGTTACAGAAGTTGGCCATGAAGGACTCGGAAAGGGGCTGAAACACAAAGCCATTGCCTGAACTCGGATATTCCAGTCACCGGTTTAA
This sequence comes from Albula goreensis, assembly GCA_022829145.1. NCBI lineage: Eukaryota > Metazoa > Chordata > Actinopteri > Albuliformes > Albulidae > Albula > Albula goreensis. The sequence goes on along the minus strand of CM040750.1, from coordinate 587,124 downwards.
GAGCGCTACTGGAGCGGAAGGAGACGAGGAGACGCTGCGGGAGTTTCTGGCTGGTGGAGTGGGACGGAGACCCGCCAAACGAACCACCGCTCAAGGTAACGGAAGCGAAGCGGCCATGTGTTTTTGGCCACCCCGCCCTATACCGACTATCAGTCCTGTGACTTTATTTTAACAGTTAAAGCCGGCATAGATGAGGCATTTGTTCTGTGGGAATCTGCTTATTGGACTTTGAGTTGAAGCTCGCTGATGTTGTAACTGAGGTTGAGATATAAGGTTATACGAAACTGAATTTGTGTTGGGAAACATATTTCTGGATCGTGTATGAACATTTACTTATTTCCATACCTTTTGAAACGTATAGATTTTTTTATTCTAATCAAAAGCTATTTAGTTAATTCAGTTGACTGCAGAGACTGATAAGCACTATTTCGTTCTGATTAGTTTGATTGGGGTAGTCACCAATGGCACCCTCTTTATTAACCTACACCAGGGTGAAGGGGGTGCTACAGATGGAATGAAGGAAAAATGATTAGTGTTTTAATGCATCAAATTATGATTTGTTTTTGTCACACCACACCTGCTTAAGACTGCTGCTTCACGTTGTTCGTCCCCAATCTCGTTTTTGTTCCACTGTGTCCCCGAATGCCAGTCTTGCTCCATGTCCTGATCATGCCATCTCCAAGGCTACACTACCACTGCCATTCGGCCACCCACACAATCCACTTCAGACCAGAACTGCAACCTCCAGCTGCCATCTACCTCCTGTCTCTTAATGGAGTGATTGACTGTGTTGGTTGGAGGATGGACTGGCCCCTCTCAGGCCTGGTTCCTGGGGTTTCTTCCCATCTGTTCCACATGGGGAGTTTTTCCTTGCTTGTGTCACCATGGGCTTGCTTTAGTGGGGGTCAAGGCTGGGGTGTGTTGTGTTAGGGTTAGAGTGTATTGAAACAAATGTTTGAATGGCTCTACACAAATACATTTGATTTAAGACTGGACTTGGATAGGGATTTGTAGTTTAATAACACAGTGACAAGGTGACAACAACCATTTTTGTCATTCTAAAGCATTACATGCACATCCTCAATACCCAAACAGACAAAACAACTCTCAGGATAGCCTTATATACAGTACCTACTTTTGCACAAGGTGTAGTTTAATCTTTATGTATTTGACATTTGTTGCTGCTGTATTTTGTATGTGGAAACATAGCTGTGGTGCGTACTGCACAACCTGCATATTTTCTTTCATCAGATCCATCAAGCTGAAAAATCTGACTCCTTCAGCTGTATCTACCGGTAGCAAGTGCTGTTTTCAGATGCCATGACAGGGCAAATACAGTGTGACAGCGTGCCTTTCAGCAATGAGGAGCGCAGGTGTGGTGATGTGTTATGGAGTTTGACTCCACCACATAGTGAATCCGAGCAACTTTCACATAAGGTGGTATCTGTCTTAACTGGTCTTCTCTGATAGTGTGAGGACTCTGACTTTGTTGTGCTTTGGTGGTACTTAAAGAGGGTCTTGCTCCAATAAATTGGAGTTTGAGAGATTGTTGAAGGCAATGGATTTGAAGACAGGTGTTCCATCACTCAGAGCAAAAAAAGCAATTGTCTGCCATATTTTGAAAGTATTGAAAGAGATGTTACTGTACTGTTACTGAAAACACTGGTTGTGAATCCAAAAGAAGACCGGCAATTAGTGAGCTACATCTAAGCAAATAATAACCGATTTCAGGCAAAAGAATAACAATGTTTGTTGGAACACGCAACCTCTATCCAAAGAGTTTCAAATCATGAATGTTATTTGGCTACCTTCCAAAAAGAAGCAATTATGATTCTTATTTAACCCACAGGTTTAAGGCAAAAAAAAAAAAAATCTGAAAAGAATTTGTATTAAAGCATCACATATAATGGTACACTGTGCATGCGTGTGCGTTTGTGTGCGCGCACACACGTATACACACACGCGTGTGCACACAATATAGTGTGTATGATGGCACAAGAATGTGACATATATGGGGGTCTGGAGAGAAATAGACAGTGACAGTGATAGAATTTAGTTGATAATATCAGCAAAACAGCCATCATCAGGCTGGCAGATTGGAGGCCATGGGAGCATCCCCCGGCGCTGATCAGCCCGCTGTCTGACACAGGGCAGCGATGTTAACTTCAGCCCTGAAAGGAGCCTCTGAACTATGATCACAGATATGGACCCATAAATAGAAATCCATTTTCTGGCCATGCCAGTGAACGGAAGTGTCCCGGTCCCCTTTCCGTCGCTTCGCTCTTCTTCTGAAGGTGAAAGGGATTCATTCTTTTGTTTCAGGACCCGGCCGCAGTTCGTGTGGCCTTGGTTTTACCTGGCCTTTCAACCTGAGGGGACCGCCATGATTAGCGTAAACTTCCAGAAACGGATGCCAAAGCACTTTTTCCCCCTCCCTTGCATGTGAAGAAAAAAGAAAGAACAACAACAATAGGAAACAAACCAGGTGTGCGAATGAAGGCTTTTTTTCCGCGCTACATGCTGACCGCTTTGCTTGCCATTTCTAAAGCAGGCCATTAAAAATAAAGCTTGTATGTGTTTTTTCCAGATTTTTTTTTTTTTTTTTTTTTTTTTTTCAGTTTTGCTTAGAAACTTCTTGAAATGCCAACGTCGGAACAGCATTTGTGATGAATTATTGATTCCAGGACAGCTTCATCAAAGTGTTCTGCGGCGCACGTACTTGGCATTTCTTAACACTGAATTTACCAAGAAGTGACACTAATGTGTTCATGTCGTTCACACTTGTTTACAAATAGGGGCGAGTCAGGCCTTTAGCTTTAAATCCACATGTCCAGATAGGATGGGACTCGCCTGAAAGCATCGATGAAAAGGGAGGGGAGAAATGTGCCAAGTTAAAAAATGTATGAAGAACGCCTCTGTTATATTTCTTTTTCCTTGGCAGAAAAAAGGAGCAAAAGGCTTTCACAATGCCCAGGGAAAACACAGTTCAAATAGTGTGAAGCTGCGCGTGTGGATCAGAGAGAGCTGTTTGCAGTTTGAGCCTACGAGGCAATTCTCCCCCTCTCCGCTCTCCCTCCCCCACGTGTCCCAGGTGAGACTGCTCAGAAAGAAAGGAACCTGAGGAACCAATTTGCTGAGTTTTGTTCAATAGACAGGTTTTCTTAAAGTCATGAGCCCCGAGATTTACGCCACAGAACAAGCCAGGGTTGCAGATAAAAATTATTTAATGATGGGAACATATTCTTTCCTTATTCTGTCAACCTTAAAGAAGATAGGTCCAATGTGTTTGCCAGCAAAGCATCATTTTCATGACTGCCCCCAGGTATATGCAATTTATGTTTTTACATTGTCTGAAGAATCTCAAATCATTTCATTGCCTGTCATAAAATACTGTATGCACAATTTACATTCATTTAGTCACTCAGTTTTTTAAAAAGGTTGAATTGTGAATCATTGAATTTTTTTAATGTCATATCATGTAACTAGAAAGGAGAGAGGCTTGTTGATCATAAATTATTCTTTATCTGTACACTGCCTTGTAACACATTGTGCCTTGGACAAAATGTACTGAAATAGCAAAGCCCCAATACAGCTTCTGCTCGAGATATCAGAAATGCCTCCGACCAGTGTTGATAATTGTTTATTGTTAGTGTTACTTTTTACTTATTTGGCACAAGCACCATACAATCTTCCTTATGTAAACATAAAACAAATTTAGCAGGTTTTTATGTTATATACTTTATTCAATTAGCAACGTATGTGTTTAAATGTTTCTATAGCATCAAATGGCAGTGACAAAAATTGAAAGCCTTTGATATTTTATTCACATCAAGTGGAACACCGTTTTAAATTTTCCAGAGGAGTTAGCCCCCAACCAGCACACACTGAGCTCTCACATTGATTTTTATGGTCTGGGCGTGCCGGGGTGTTAGGGAGTTCACCGGGGGCCGGATATGTATCTCTGAGCGTCCACCTCCGAAGCTGCCGTTCACGCTAATAAGGACCCAATCTCCATCACAAATTATATTATGTACTTAACTTTAAGCTTGACTTAAACATGGTGAAAGAATGCTGGAGGGGAATATGTTTGCACTGAATATTTCTAATGTGCTCCTATAGGCTCTTATTTTGTGGGGGGAAAAAAGATTCCAATCCAGAAGTTATGGTGCATAAAACTATGACTCAGAAATGGATCAGTACCAAGAAGTGGAAAGCTGGACTGTATATCTCTGCCAAAGAAGGCCGGTTCATCACTTTTATTCTGTATTTCACCTGTACACTTGATTCTGTTTTTTTTAATGTTAGACAGTGACAAAGGTAAGATTGGAGATGTGGTTATATTTTAAAAAAAAAAAAAAATAGTTCTGGAATAAATTATTTGATTCAACAAGATGTTGGACGTTAACTATCATTATTGTAGAGTAGATACAAAAGTATATACTTGGTTGACTGCAGATATATAATTTATTCAAGGTAAAACAAACAAACAAACAGGCATTTTCAAGGTAGTTTCAATAAGTTGAGCAGATAGTTGCAGTCTCAGATAATACATTTCTTCCTCTCGTACCCTGTATGGCACAGAACATGGTTATGGGTTGGTATGGATTCAGTTGGTATCTCACTCATGTTCTAGCGTAGAATAGGGAGATAGCAGGCTCATGGAAGACATTTTGTATCTCAGCTCATCCCAGTTTTCTTAAAACAGTGGTACGGTTTAAATGTTAGTGTTGAAATAATACCAAGACCTTGCACTTTGTTTGTGTTTGCCTGAAGGACATTAGAATGGGAAATGGTACCTGAGTGACAGATTTGCTGGTGTTCTGCATTCACATTATCGTTATCCAATATGTAAAATGCCATTGAGCATTTGATTTGATACCTAGCTAAACTGGATAGCTAGCTACCAACTAACTACCAGCTACAGCTAGCTAGCTGTCATGTCTTTCTTAAATGCTTCTAGGTTTACTTTAATCTTCCTGCATCGCACAATGAGGTAATGGCAAATAAACATTATGTATCAGATGTCACATTGAACGTATTTACCATGTCATCCGATGTCATATTGAATCAGAATCACATTCCCTCAGTGCTGTTCAAAATTGTATCCATCACTTGGCTGTCTTGTGACTGTCTCTTGACTGTGCTGGTTTATATGCTCACAGTCTGAAACTGCTGCTTCAGATAAGCACGGCAAACAAACACAACTGCTGTTTTATGTGCTGATGGTACAGTTGTCATATTTTGCGAGTGTTTTCAGTCAGCCTGCATTAATCAAACAGTTTTTCAGATGAGAATTCCCAACAACATTCTTCAAATCAGACACTCCTCTGTCAAGTGTTGAATTTGTTCTAATTTTGTAATTTGTTGAGCATTCATTGCTCTTTTAAACACATTGATTTGACCTGTTTTGTTGCTTGATCCGTTTCATTCACATATGACAAGTTAATTTGAAATGAGCAGCTTTTAGTTAAGAACGTAACCGATCACAATGATCTAATGGAAGCCAATGGTACATCTAGAGCTGCTCACTTTGAAATGTGTGTACCTCTAGTGAAAACCTGTGCTGAACTGCAAGCGTTTTAATGACTTGCTGTACATAACATATGCACATTCATGTGGTGTGCACATCTTATGTGCATGTTAATATTGCTCTAATTAAAACCTAACAAACAGTGAGCTCATATTGGCAACATGGGCTACGCGCATGCAGCGGTAATGCGGTTCAACAACAATGATTTAAATTAGCCAAAAATAAAACAAAGGCTTGTGGAACCAATGTTCACAGTTACAGTTGTTGTTTTCCTGTTTTGATTTATTGGCGGTGATGAGGAAAGACTGTGGGGAAAAATCTGCAGGCTTCTGCTTAAAATGGTGCATAATTAGGGTCTTCTGTTTATGTTCAGTCTCTCTGACACACTTTTCCCAGTCGCTGTGTACAGCAGCTTCGAATGGCACCGCTAGATGAACCCCCCCTTCCCCCCACTGCTACGTCCTTACCATCAGCCATGAACCATCTATTATTTTACCAAGATCATAATCAGGACAGATTCAATTATTCCTGAAGCCATAACCATAATGCAGGGAAACGACCGGCTATATATTCAAACCAATATTTATTTGTAATAATGCAAGCCATCTCTCTGTCATAGGCTGCCCACAGACGCAGAAGTGCTGCAGAGTGGCTGAAACAGTCGATTGAAAGACCGCTGATTTATTAAAGCACTGCCACTTAAAAGTCATCATGTTTTTCTTTCTGTGGCTGCGTTCCAAACATTTTAATCATATAAAACACACTCCTCCATATACAATTCTATACTAAACACTCTCACTGTTGTGTGATCACTTAACATAGTCACCAAAAGCTCTGATTTGTTGTGTGAAATACAGAATTTGTGTAAACCTAGGCGCTTTGAAATGAGTTAATTCTAACATTGAGTATTTGATTAAACCTTAAACTTTGCTTTGTGCAACCCACTTGTCATCGGACATATTTTTATGATGGATTGCGAGGAAGAGGAAAATATAAAAGCAATTCTTTTGAGAGTTGAATTTTCTGAATTTAGATGTAGAGTAACAGATGGTTAAGCTTGCAGAAATCAGAACTAATGTTCGTTTTCCTTTGATTTTGCTGTAGTAAGATTCAATGCAAACACTGCCAGATTATGGACTGGAAGGTCCCAAATACAGACTGAAAGAAGCGGAAAGATTGTTTGTTGTAAATGCAAACACAGTGGCGACACCTTACCTTGTGTTTATGTGTTTCTTTCTGAAACCATGCCCCAAAAAGAATAAACCATAACAGACAGAATGTCTCTGCGAACAGCTGGATGCTGGTTCACCTTTCAGTTATTGGAGATTTACATAATATATATATATATATATATTTTTACCACGCAAGAATTTGGAAGCAGTATTTTTCTGTGCGTGTGTGTGTGTGAGTGTGTTTTAATTATAGTTTGTTTCAAAGGGTACAGGCCATAGTTTGCAGCTATAAAATTAATTCCCATTTTGTGGTATTGTCAGAAATGAGGATTGTTCTGACCCCTGTTTGAACTCATCAGTTGAAATGAAGTTGTTCAGTGAGCTGGAGAAGACAAACCTTAGTTCCAAGAAATTAATCAACTCCATCAGTCCCAGCTGTAGGGCTGGGAATGGCACATATCAGCTTGACCCTGGACGGCTTTGGGGTCCCTCTGTCAATGAAGGACATCAATCCTGATGGATAATATACTAAATTATAGGCTCTTAAATTAGATTTTTCACTTTATGAGTGTATCACGATTAGTGCGCCATGTTTCATAACCCGGAATGTAGGTTTCTTTAAGGCACACATAGTTCCTCCTATAATGTGCAGTGTAGTAGTAAAATATGATCTTTTTATTCATAAATATCTTGATCATAGTTTATATTTTATTATTGTTTTTAAGGCACGGTTATTTAAATCCTGATTTAAAAAAATCAGGACACCTAAATATGACAGTGAATAAGTAATATCAGATTGAAAGTTGAGACGTTTTTCTCACCTTTCTGCACAAAGTGAATGTCATTCAGCTCATACTAATCATTTATGAACAGTCCCGACAGTCAGAATTGTCCCTTTCCTGTATTTTACATCAGATTTGCACATTTTAAATAAACAGAATTTAAGTCTGAGATTGATGTTTTGCTGGGTCAGCACTTGAAAATCTTTGGCTGTTTTATAATTAGTTTGAAATTATGTTGCCTTATGTTGCCACCACTTGGCCTCATTTTTATATATGTAACTTAATATTTGCATATCCCTCCCCCATGCTTTAACATAGCCAGCTTAAATTGACAGTTGTATTAGTTAATGAATGGCTGTGTGTCATTCTGCACTGGCTACTTGCTTGCTGCATACTTGCATACTGGGCAGTGCGTTCTTCCAAGCATACAATGAAAGCAATCTGACTTTCTTTGCTCTTCAGTTTGATCATATTTGACATGGGTGTCATCACTAACATCACAAATACTTATTTGATTTGATCTAATTTTAGTTGGTATAATTTAGTTGCATAATTCTTCCAATAAGTAACTTTAAACTCATAACTTGCATAAACTCAAAACAAAAATATGTTTTGCCACTGGTTGTTAAGGTTAATGATGGGGACATGGGGACTTTCTACAATGCAAGGATCTCTTGGAAAGAACACATACAATGACGGAATGCGTAGTTTAAAATGTGAACCAGTTAAGTACATGAAAACATGTGAAGGTATTTCAGCATATCCTGTAAAACTTCCAAAAATATCCAGAGTGGTTATTTGCTTCCACACCCAAATGTACGGTGGTACTGGAATGCAAAACGCAAAAGCAAAAATAAAACACAAATACTTACAGCCCAGAAGTGCAGATACAAAATACAAAAACAAAAATATGGTCTTGAGGTGCAGTTGCAACATACAAGCACAAAAACAGCCCTGAAGTGTAAAATAGAAAAACAAAAAACGTGTAGCTCTGACATGCAAAACACAAACACACAGAAACCTGTGGTCCTGAGGTGCAGATGCAACATACAAAAACTTGTTTCCCTGAAGTGCAAAACACAAAAAAAGAAAACAGAAAAACAAAAAAGAGCAAATGCAGCAAGAAAATTACGGAAATGCATCATGAGGTACTTCAGCTTTGGCAGAGTTTCCAGAGGACTTGCGGAATAGAGACTGGGTGAATTGCTGAATTACTGTTTTTTTTTTTTTGTCTTGTATAACTAGCTAGCTACTGCTGAAACTCATTAAAAATTATTTTTTAATCAACAGGGACAGAAGATATGGGATTTAATTTATCACTAGTACTGAACGGTGTAGCCAGCTAGGTTTCTGAGCTGGTGAAAATATCTGAACTCTAAAATATGACCCTATCTAGCAATTGTAACGTTGTAGCGAGGCTACACCACAGCTGTATGTCCAGGAACTATTGGAATCACTTTCAGGTAGTGAGTGTAATGGAAAATTGTTTAGCTGACTACATTGCTCGTAGCAAAATTAAGCTTAACTGACAGAATTTTACTTTATTGCCACACTAAAATAATGCTTTAAAAATGATTTTTTCATTAAACAGAATTTACCATACCAAACAGCAGACTATGTTGTGGGTGGTGCTTATTCCTTAAGTCCTCCAGAGACTATACCAAAGCTGATAGCTCATGACACGTTTCCGTAATCTTTTTGCTGAATCTGCACCTCAGGACTGAGGGTTGTTTTTTTGTTTTCTTTTTGTGTGTTTGTGTGTTGCACTTCAGAGCTGCAAGTTTTTGTTTTTGTGTTTTAGTTTTTGTGTGTCGCACTCCAGTGCCACCATACAAATGCCCATTATGGAAAACTTTATTTGACAGCTGCACATCAGACTGAGTGAATTGAGAAAATTCATAATTATATACCATACATTTGGAACACAAATATATTGTGCTAAAATGTTAAGCATTTTAGCATCCACAATATCTCCAAAACCCATTTTAAGATGCAATCTTAAAAAGTAAAAAAATGCGGTACTGTCACTTTAAGAATGTTGCATTATGGGAATGCTTGGATGGGTGGGACGACAGATTGGAAAAAAGAGGTGGTATCTCTTTTGCAAAGTTTGAATTTATACAGGATACCTGGACACTAAATCACATTCCTCCTCAAAGTATAACTGGCTCCATGTAAATTACAGCATTTGTCTCTTCAGCTGCATAAATGCAGCATTAATTGGAAAGTTTTGGGAATGTTTTTTTCCTCAGAAGCAGGTAGCGAGCCAAGCAACACCACATTCTGCTCATGTAGATAATGTTAAGTACACAATTCCCCTGAGGCTTTCTACCACAGTTAAAAGAAAATTCTGGAAAGGTAAGCCCAGCCACAATGTCATGACTGCACGATTCATGCATGACTCGTGCTGCATGTGCTGCTAAAGTTCAGAAAAATAATTCCAGGTGACTGAACCATATAATTTCAAATGTCACCTTTATTTCCTAATATTTGTAATTATGTCTCCCAGGAAGACGGTGTTGTGTCTTTAACCTTTGAGACGATTTTGGTATATATCTGGCTGAGAAGCTATCAAATACAGTAGCAAGGATTCTCCCAAGATGTTCTGATACACGACCCTCAGCAAAGACAGTGAATACTTAAAACAATCAAATTAAAAATTGGAAACCAAGAGTACCTGTCTCTGACATAGCTCATGATGTTGAGAGCTGAGAAAATAGCAAAAGCGAGTTTTTGCTTGGAAGATGAATTTCAGCAAACGTTAAGTTCTGATGTTTGTAGGCTAATCGTTATTGTTTTAGGAAAGACTGCAAATGAAGAACATAAGCCAGGACTGGCTGAACTTGGAATGCCGTAATCTTATTGCCAACAAGACTCTACCCAAAGTACACGTCTTTCATATCCTTTGTTTAGCCTGGATGCATGTAGTGGAGAAAAAGAGTTCTTGGTTTAAAATGAAGTTCAAGTTAAACACATATAGGCTGTCACATGCATGTCACATGTAATCGCTTGTGACATCAGCTGATCAACCCTAGTTTTAAATCCAGTATTCATAGGTTGTGGATGGCCAGATTGCGTCTGACGTGAGCTAGCTAGCCAACATGAAATCTTCCTGACAAACTTGCTAGTAGGCTAGCTGGCTTACAGCAAACATTAACCAGATATGGATTGTAGTTACAGATAACTGTCTAGTTAGCCAAAGAAAAGTCACCATTGGGCATAATGAGTTTCATTTTAGTTTTTTTTTTTTTTTTTTTTTTTTGCACTTGCCATGTCAAACTTTCATAGGTAATACTTGATTCATTTGCAGGATTAGATGCCTATATTTGGAAAACCAAAAATATGAACAAATTTTAATTGCTTTTGCAAATAATCTTTATTTTAAATCTTTATAGCACATTCAGGCTTAAAGCAAACACAAAATGTCTCCCATTTATTTGCAATTATTTAGAAGTAAATCATTTTGCAATGAAATGTTAATGATGCACGCCCATTCCATCTAGGCTGCCTACTATTCAATTATTCAAATAACGCCCCCAAATGCACAGAGGAGCATGGGTCTGTGGGGGCTCTTTGGGTCTGTGGGGGCTCTTTGGGTCTGGGGGCTGTTTGGGTCTGGGGGCTCTTTGGGTCTGGGGGCTCTTTGGGTCTGGGGGCTCTTTGGGTCTGGGGGCTCTTTGGGTCTGGGGGCTCTTTGGGTCTGGGGGCTCTTTGGGTCTGGGGGGGGCTCTTTGGGTCTGTGGGGCGTCTTTGGGTCTGGGGGGCTGTTTGGGTCTGGGCGGGGGCTGTTTGGGTCGGGGGCCTCTTTGGGTCTGGGGGCCTCTTTGGGTCTGGGGCCTCTTTGGGTCCGGGGGGCTCTTTGGGTCCGGGGGGCTGTTTGGGTCTGGGGGGCTCTTTGGGTCTGGGGGCTCTTTGGGTCTGGGGGCTCTTTGGGTCTGGGGGCCTCTTTGGGTCTGGGGGCTCTTTGGGTCTGTGGGGCCTCTTTGGGTCTGGGGGCTGTTTGGGTCTGGGGGGCTGTTTGGGTCTGGGGGCTGTTTGGGTCGGGGGGCCTCTTTGGGTCTGGGGGCCTCTTTGGGGTTTGGGTCGGGGGGGGGCTCTTTGGTTCTGGGGGGGGCTCTTTGGGTCTATGGGGGGCTGTTTGGGTCGGGGGGGGCTCTTTGGTTCTGGGGGGGGCTCTTTGGGTCTGGGGGCTCTTTGGGTCTGGGGGCTCTTTGGGTCTGGGGGCTCTTTGGGTCTGGGGGCTGTTTGGGTCTGTGGGGGCTGTTTGGGTCTGGGGGGCTCTTTGGGTCTGGGGGCTCTTTGGGTCTGGGGGCTCTTTGGGTCTGGGGGCCTCTTTGGGTCTGGGGGCTCTTTGGGTCTGGGGGGCTCTTTGGGTCGGGGGCTGTTTGGGTCTGGGGGCTCTTTGGGTCTGGGGGCTCTTTGGGTCTGTGGGGCCTCTTTGGGTCTGGGGGGCTGTTTGGGTCTGGGGGGGGCTGTTTGGGTGGGGGCTCTTTGGGTCTGGGGGCCTCTTTGGGCCTGGGGGCTCTTTGGGTCCGGGGGCTCTTTTCGGGGGGCTGTTTGGGTCTGGGGGCTCTTTGGGTCTGGGGGGGGCTCTTTGGATCTGGGGGGCTCTTTGGGTCTGGGGGCCTCTTTGGGTCTGTGGGGCCTCTTTGGGTCTGGGGGCTGTTTGGGTCTGGGGGCTGTTTGGGTCTGGGGGCTGTTTGGGTCAGGGGGGCCTCTTTGGGTCTGGGGGGGGTCCGGGGGCTGTTTTCGGGGGGCTCTTTGGTTCTGGGGGGGTCTATGGGGGGCTGTTTGGTCGGGGGCTCTTTGGTTCTGGGGGCTCTTTGGGTGCTTTGGGTCTGATGGATTTCTGTTTGGGTCTTTTACCCTAAGAGCAGTAGCTAGTTCAGATGCAAGAAACCAGGTGAAGTGAGTTAAATGTGAAGATGTAAAATGAACTGCTTTAATTGATCAAATCAACTCTATGTAATTATGGAGACGAACAGACCCTGAGACCTCGCCTTGGCCTAGGGGCGAGGGATTTTATTTACAGGACAGCAAGCACTTTTCAGATGGTCTGTCTATAAACTGTACGTTTGTGTGTAAGAAAGAGAGAATGTGTTTGTGTGGAAGTTGTGTGTGTGTTTATATGCATGTGTGCATGTTCCTATGGTTCTGGCTGTATTTCCGTTTGCATGTATGGAATATTATGCCAATATTTATTCTTTTTGCGACATTTCATTAAGCGGGAGTGTGCCTTCCATTGTCATTCCCCACACCAAACTTAAAAGGAAAACAGAATACGCTCAAGGTTTTATTCCATATGTGGCTTTGGGAAACTTTTAAATACATGAAACTGGAACGAGACTCTCAATTTGTTTATTTATTTATTGTTTAGCATACATCCTCCTCAGTTTGTCTGCTCTGATTTGGCAGCTTGAGGTAGCTAAGTTAATGTGGTTATCTGTGGCTGTGATGGGGTTTTAGGTTCTTCATGCTGAAAACTGTAATTCCGTAGCAGACGTTGCAGGTTTTATAAAGTCCTCTTTTCATGCATCCCGGATATTGTAACTAGAGCTAGCTTTTGAACAAAGTTTTACAGGCAAAGAGAGAAAGAAAGTGATCTCATTATTTTTTGGCTAAGGAGAACCTTGACCACTTGATTTACCAACTGTTTTCAAGCACACAGAACATGGAACTCAGTTATTGTTTTAAAGCACATTATGGTTTGCAAGACTAATGTTTTGGAAGTGGAATTGGGGCAAGCAGGAGCACTCACAGAGTGAGTGTCTGTGCTCTGGTGGGAAGAAAATGGTGTCTGTGATCCCATGGCAAGTTATATTTCCAACTGGAAATATTTAACATCAAAGCAGTGAGAAACTCTGACTACCAAAGCTTTCTGTCTCACTCATTTATTGTCCGTCATGGTGTATTTTGTGTCAGAGCCATTGGGGGGTTGGTTTTACGGTGGTAGTAGACAGAAGTTTACCACACAGGTAATAAGGTGATATTACCCTGTGTGGCAGTGGCTGCTGAAAGACTGTGTCCACCATGTTTGTGCACATATCCATAGATTCCACTGATCAGCCATTGCTGAGCATTCAGATGTGCTTTTAAACTAATGTTACGTTTTGTAGGGGATTTCCTTGCACAAAATCTTCTGCGTTCCAACAGAAAATGGAGCTGTGCGTGTTGAAGCGGTACAGATGGCTTGTAAAATGGCAGATAAGTTTGCTGCAAGGTGAAGGCATTTGCTTTTCTGAAAGATATAATTAATAAATTATCTAAGGTGTTACTGGTTTGTAAAATGTAGTATGTTGTATGTTAACCATACCAATGAAAATAATAAATAAAATTTGTCATTATCATATCATTTTTTTTTTTTTTTTGTAAAGAATTACCTATATTTAAATGGAGTTGTTATCTATAGAAATAGACAATACCGTGAAGCCTAAGGGCGTGGAATGGGAGATCTGTTTTCTGTAGCCTCCAAACATGGAGCACTTCAGGAAGTCACGTGGTGCCAAATCTGTTTCACTGTTTGTCATACATACCATCGTTGAAGTACTTACAAAGATTGAAGATTATCTCTCCCTCAGTGAGCATTACAATGTTTGTGGCAGAGTACATGTATTATTCATGCTGAAAATAAATAGTCAGAGTTAAAAAACACAATGCATTTTGTTCTTGGCAATGCATTGCTTTTTACTATAGAAATTATTTATTGTTTCTTTTCCCCAAAGAGCCCCCCACTGACCTTCTACAATTTATAATTGGCTCGAAAGCCATACAACTGTATGATGTTTTTAAAAAATACTTTTTTTCCACTGGCCAGTGGCATGTTCTTAGAAGCAGTGCCGTTCAGTGTTGAAAGTACAGTAGTTGTCTCAGTATTTTTATGTCACTACTTTACCAGACTGTGAGCCAATCAAGCTTCAGTCTAAACTAAAAATGTCAATGCAATAAACAAATAATGTTGTCACTTATTACAGTACTGTACTGGATTGCTATCAAGTGAATTCATAAAAGTCTATCAAGCATTTGTCATAAGCACACAGTTACTTGGAAAACTGCAGTACAAGTGACTTTGAGGTGCTGGTGAGGTTAAAAGTCTCCTAAAAGATTCCTTGCATGCAGTACCAGTCCGGTTTCAGGGAGAAGATGAACATGTTTGTCCCATTTGAGTCCAGACTAGGAATTAACAGTAAGACATACGGAGTGACCTAGTAAGTATTGTCCAGAGTCTGTAATGAATTCCATGTACTTATTTGCATCACTGTATACATATTTACATAATATAGCCAGCTAGATTTAGTGAGGAAATGGAAATTGCTGCTGACGTTTCACTTGTCGACAAAAAGCTGTAGAAAATGTGATTTATAATCATTGTTCATGATACTTGTGCAAGCTAGTGTTTTGTTGCCAGTGCACCCTGGCACACCCTGGAAAGGAGTAAGGTTCTGAAATTCCACTGCACCATGCATGCATTCCTTTGACAGGTGCATCCATATACTGTGAATGGCTGGCTGTGAGACATTACCCCAGCACTGTTATTGCTAGCCTTCTGTATGTTGTACGCTTTCCAAAACTTGCACATATCTGGATAATCTGCAAGGACAGTCTCAGGAGCAAACGGCAGAGTTGACCCACATTTTTTGACCCAGACCTTGTAAATTTTTCCAGTGTTTCTCACAAATGTGTTCAGACCTTGTAACATGCCACAAATGAGAAGATAGCTGTATGAACTTTGCCTTACTGTCCTTCTGTTTAGCCTGTGTTTCCCTCACTCATGATACATATATGTGTTGGCCCCCCCCCGTCCCTCACACATGAAGGGCCTGTTAGCCCCTCCCCCTTTCCTTCACCATGAAGGGCCTTTCCTTTTCCTCACTCATGAAGGGCCTGTTAGCTCCTCCCCTTTTCCCTCACTCATGAGGGGCCTTTCCTTCACTCATGAAGGGCCTGTCCCTCACTCATGAAGGGCCCTCCCCCTGTCCCTCACTCATGAAGGGCCTGTTAGCCCCTCCCCTTTGAATTACAAGGCAGAGTTTGTTCATAGCTATGTCTCCTGTTTGTCTGATCAACTTTCAAAATTGAAGTTTTCTCTGCTATGCTGCAGACTCCATCAAGTTTTCGTGGGAGACATGTCATTTTCCAGGCTGAGTTAGCATTATTTAGGCTCCTACATGGATCCTCCTACTCTTCTGCCCTGCGCGGGCCGGGCGTGGCCTCATAAGCTAGGTCAGAATGCGAATAAGTATTTTCCGCATAACTATTTCCGTGGAAAAAACGCTGAACGCTCCCAAGTCAGAATTCCCCCCCTGAGTGAGCAAGTTACTCAAATGTAGAAAACAGAATCCAGATTTTGCATGAGTTGGTTGTTGTATTTTTCTTTTTGACATGGATTTTACAAACTGTTGTCCTTGTACATGTTTATCCTCCCCTGATTCATAACTGTAGGGGAAAAGCAGTGTTTTGCTCATCAGTAAAACAAGGTCCTGTAGATTGCACTATTACATTCTTTGTTGAATGCATGAGAAGCAGCCTGTTTTTTTTGACCACTTCCCCCTTCTTAAAGGATCATCACTTGACTTGCACTCTTTGTTGCTAATAGCTTTCAGTTTCTTAATTGTACATGCATTGTATCTTTAGTTGCATATTACAGCTCATGAAATTTTATTTTTGGGAGTGAAAGATGAATAGTATTTACAGCTATAAGCTGCTGGTTCACAAGTGTGCGTAAGGTGTGTGCCAATGACAGGAATTCATACTGCTGGTTTTATTTTTGGTAGCTACAAAGCAGAGCTTATTTAAAAACATGGGAAGAATTGTGTAAGTAACAATTTCTGTAAAGGGTTACAATTCCAAATTGGTGTTACTTTCAGTTATCTGAAACCTTCAGGATTCCAACAGATTACTCCATCAGAAATAACCAAACATTATAACGATTTTTTTAACCTTTAACATTTAATCTTTGTGTTTATGATTATTTTTTTAATTATAGTACTGTTTTTGTACAAACCAAATTTTTAGTAAGAAAAATGATTTATTGAATTTTTGAATTATTGAATGAAAATCTGCTTTCATACTGTGTTCATTTCGTCTGTTTTGGCTGTCATGTCCCAGCCCACATTCATGCATTCATACAACTGCTTTCAGAGTCAAAATGGAAATATACACCTCCAGTAAGTCTGGAGAGGTAGACCTGAATTTTTATTTCTGACACCGTTGTGTGTTAAGATGTTTTGTTTTGTGCCACCATAAGCAGCACATTGTCCAGACCAGTATGTGTTTTGGTTGTGTATTTTACACAGTCACATTTTGTGGGCTTGAGTGATTCATCTTGTGTAAAATATATTTTGGGCCTTTATTTAGCTCATTAAGTTATTCACAATGTGCATTAGATTGTGGTCTGTTTCAGAACATGAACTACTGAGAATTTGAATGTATTAAACTGTCCTAGCCTGCTAGTAGTCTCTCTGTGTAAAGCCAGCTGCCGTTGGAAATATCTACTCTATAGATTTTTTGGTATGCGTAATGTTTTATAATGAAACTGTTATTTGATGGCAGTTGATAAGCAGCTGTCATTGAGTCCCTCCATTTCCCTGTATTAATTGTGATTGGACAGTAAGGTTTCCTGTCACATGTGTTAACACTAATTTGAGCCAGACACTGTGCTTTATTGTAAACTTCAAAAGATTTTGATTCCTGAAACAGAGATGCCTAAATGTTCCCATTACATGAAGTGCAATTAGTCTACACCAATAAATGGACAATGGATAGTTAACTGCCATCCAACAGAATAGGGTAACTAACTGGAAATTGGTATTTTATCCATGGGATACTGCTATTTTTCACTAAATTATGATACTGTATTATTGTACTGTGCATATGCTGCTGTCAAATTTGAATAACTGACACTTTGCCTCTATTATTATTGTTTATTATTATTATTATTATTATTATTAGAATCATTGTTATTAGTAGCAGTATTATATCCACTTACCTCTAAAAGCTTTGGTATGTATTCATTGTGCAGACAGTAGCTTTACATCTTTTTTTTTTTTTCAACCTTTTCGTTCAGCAAACATGTGATTTAATTTGAGGATGGGAGGATAATACACAGTGTCTTTGTACTTTCTTACACGATGGTCTGGCTTACAACAATTAAGATGTTTAAATGAAGGATTTAACAATAAGTATTCAGATGAGTCTGGAAACGTGAAGCTTGAAGTTTGGGTGTATCTGACTGCATTTGAATGTTGATGATCCTCCTCTTGAAGTCTCCCAGGGATTGGGGGATGTGAAGTGTTGATTGTTGCGTCGCACTGATAAGCGAAATGTTTCCAAAGCGTAAAGAATTCTGTGGTGTGTGAGAAGGATAAACTGCAATCTGCAGCTGCATGCTGAACTTGACTGCTAATATTTGCATTGGAAATCAGGTAGAAGTTATGCTAAGCTCTCCATTATAGCCTCATGTATGTGAAAGGTCTTCCCCTTCATTTGAATATGGTCTCTTATGCATGGGAAAAAAGCGTGGTGGGGGGGTGTTCTCATAAGTGGAATGCATCTTTTCCAAAGGCTTTCAGGCCAAAAGCTATAAAATTAATATATACAGTTATAATATATATATAATATATACAAAATTAATATATACAACACCAGAGTTATTGGAACCTTTGCTAAAGATGAGCTTATAGGCTGTGCAAGATGAACAAAATAGTGGTTATATGGTGCTGTGTTATATGGTCTAAATGTTTAGAAAATCATATTTTATTTGATATTCAAATTCATTTGTACAGAAAAACTTTTCATATTCAATACAAACAATTTATTATTTATCCAATACAGGTGTGCAAAAGGCACTTCGTGTTTAGTAAATTAGTTTTTGGTCAATTTTCACTTTTGTTCAAGAAAGATGGTAGAAGAATCATCCATTGAGATGAAAAGATTTCTGATGCTTCCATTGGGGAGGATTTTGATGCCTCAAACCCATCCTCTTTCACTGGATTTCATCTCCATTTCATTCTTAGCTTTTTGGGAGACTGATATGCTAATTCTTGTGCATAGAGCGGATACATGATTGAGTAAATTAGTAGACGGCATTGAGCGTCTGAGAGATGAAAGAAAGCTAAAAACTCTGTGTTCCAGTTGCTCATTGAGAATTAAACTTATTTTCTGTTTTTTTTTCGAAAAAAAAAAAAAAATCAAATTTGACAATTTTGTGACATTTTTACAGCATTGAATATAGAACATTATTAGTTACTTAAGCTTGCACAGACTATTAGGTCATCTTTAGCTAGTGAGCCAATAATTCTGTTTGTTGTCTGAATTCCTGAAATTATTTGACATGCACATCAATTTCTGTAGTGCAGTCTGTATATATACAATTTATGTATTTATCATTTATTTATCCACACTTTCAAACAGAATTTTTCCCATTTGAATTATTGTAAATTGCAGTACATTTAATAGCACCAGTTAGATTAGGAGCAATTTAAGTGAGACGCCTGGTCGAAATTGAAGAAAAGTGTCTAATATGGGATTAGACTAATAATGTAACACACAGTCGAGCAGATCAAAAGGACCAAGCCTATGGAAAGTACCCAGGGTCCGTTTGAAAAATGCTTCAAAAATCCTTCAGGCATACTGATGCCTTTTACTGAGATATTTAACAAACAGGTTTTTAATTTCAGAAATCCTTTCTCAGTCCCACAGCCCTATAATGTATTCTTTCCTGGGCAGAATGCTCAATTCATTGTGTAGCAGCAATATGTTTAAAAGATGGCATTTTGAGGCAAAGCAGAGGTCCGTATTAATATGATTTTAATATTTATATACATGTGCATGTGATCCAACATAAAATCACTGTGGAATGGAAAAATCCAGCCAATCAAATGATGACTAAAACTGATTTATTATCTAATTTCTAATTTCAGTTTTCTGAACCTGCACTACTGTAATATTTAATTTAATCTATTAACCTTTGTAATCTTTTTTTTTTTCTGTACACTTAAGCTTTTTTGGGTCTCCAATCACTTTCCATGTTTCATTTCAGTGAAGTCATTTACCTAAGTAGTGCTGACTTCATGAATGCGTTTGTTGGTAAAATCTGTTCATTTGGTAGTCTATTTGAATGACATAAGATTAGCAACAAAAACCATCAGTATTTCTGAGTGCCTTTTTTCACTGTAAGAACAGTTTGTTCTATTCTGTGTTGGGCTACTTAATTATGCTCCTTATTTAATCCTGAATAAAATCACACGGATAGAAAAAGCGCTCAGTTATGTGCACACTTTAGTAGAGATGAATAAAATATTTCACATCCTAGTTGTATACTCAGTTCTGATTGGTCCAGATAGTGCAAATGGGGGGTGGGGGGGTCATTGCTTTCTGGTAACTAACCTGTTACCCAGCTAGCTTAACTTTTTACAATTATTATATCACTGCAAGTGTAATGAATTAAAAGCATTTGGCACATGTTTAGTGGAAAACCTGTGAATAAAACAAGCATTTTATCTGGTGACAGCTGTAGTTACAACAAATTACATTCAGCAAGCAGTTTTACAGTTAGGAGTGTTGTTTTTCCTTGGGTCCGACTGATAACAGATTTCTGTTACCAATACCGATAAGACGGATCGGTGATTTCCAATAACCAATATCGTCAGTCGATACCCCCAATGTAGAAATGTATTAAATGTAGCCATTCTCAAACTATGTACACAGTAGCATTAATTATTTGTTCAGAATTATTTATTTAACCAAAAAATCTTGAACAAATAAAAAGTCAATGCAGCAACAATATAAGGTAATAACACATGAAAACTAAATTATGAAACAAAATATATGCTAACTAATTAGCTAGCTTGCTCACTCATAGTGAAACATGCAGCGGGTATCACAGATATTCACAGATTTTTGCTACTCTGAAAAAAAAAAAAATAAATAAATAAAAATGGCCGCAACATGCAACTACAGTTGGCTTGCCTTGTATATGGTTCCAGAATCCCCGTGGATGTGTGAAAACTGCGGATGCTCAGGACACACATAAAATGATGTAATTTTACCCTATACGTGTTCATAATGTGAAACCCCATTATGTGCTCCTAAGAAATGCTAAAATACATGTTAATTATACTGACTACAGTATTCAAGCATACACTGCATGTGGGGAATTTCAGATGTTCTTTTTTGATAATATTCTTTTTTATCAAAAATAAAAAACATTTTCGAACCACGGTTGGTCAAAACCATGAATGCCAAACCCATGGATAAGGCGGCCCAACTGTATACATGTAGCACATAGATATGTGTGCACACAACTTATTTTATACAAAATTAGCATTGCCAATATTTGCTAATATGGCTGGATAAGTGGCTGTGGTACAATACTTTTAAGGGTTCCTCACAGGTCCCCCATTGCCCTGTGTTGTGTAGCTCTAAAGGTATAACGATATGTATCCCAGTCTTAGTACTGGGTTGCAAAACAGATGTGCAAGATGTGAATGTGAGTGTATGATTGTGAGTGTGTGTGAGCGTTTGTGTGTGATTATGTGTGTGCGTGTGCATGCATGCATGTGAGCGTGGTTTTTTTTCCCCTGTGAAATACGGTGTGCGTTGTTAAATGTGGATTAGCTGGAGAATGATATTTATTGTTTCAGTACATTACGCAATATCTGCCATTTTCCCTGTATAAGAATGCAAAGCTGGGTTATGGTAGGAGGTTTCTGGTCCTTAGATAACCCCTCTGGCATTGTGGAGTGATTATGTTAGTGGAGGTAAATCCACACATCTGTGAACCACTGTCTTACTCTTTGTCATATTTACTGACTTATGTGCTTCCATTTGAAGAAAAACATTTTCTGATTTGCAATACCAAGAGAGATTTTTTCTAACACATTTTTGGAAGGCGTATTTAATTAAACACACTGTATTCAGAAATGCTTGTGTGTGTTTGTTAGGCAGTTTATTGTCATGTATTTTTTACCCAGTAACATTTTACCATTGAATATACACAGCTACCTCTCAGATTGAACACTAATGGTCAATGCCAAGATTAGAAAAAAAAAAAAATCATGTTAAACGCTGTGCTCTTCTTGCATTGAAAAGTGATTTAAAACAGAATTTGTAATGGCAGGGAATTGCATAAAACTGTGTGAAATTGTGCAGATAATCAGTTAAATCTCTCAACATGAAAAGATAATTGCAGCAGAAATTAGCTGTACCTGGGGTTCATTCATTTGGTCATGGCTAGTTTCTTATATAGAGATGATCTGATATTGCAGCTAATTAAGATCAGGTCAGAGTTGCTGAAGGTCGGACATTAATGCACAGGATCATTGAAATGGTAATTATAAACAGATTAGAAAGTTACGGTCCTTTATAGGGGGTTATTAGATAATTACTATGAGTGTGTACGGTTTAGAGTAATAAAGGATTATCGACTACAGAGAGTATGTCTTGACTGGCGATGACTTGGCACTTAGAGGGAATAAGCTGAGCTGCCTTTACAGTGGCAGGGCCTCTTACGCGTTAGTTTCTATGAAGAAGGACTATATTAATTCTCATTCTTATGATGGGATTTGCTTAAATCTGTTTTGTAGGGAAAGCAATGAGCCAGTGGTATTGAGTGAATATGCAAGCTTCTGTGCCCATTAGATAAATTTTAATTTAGGTTCGTGTGTGTGTGAGAGAGAGAAAGAGCGACTAGATCATGGATATTCATTTTTGTCTTTTGATTCTTAAACATTTGAGAGTTGTAAAATTTGAATTGTATTACTTATTTGAAATGTTCTGTGATACGTGGGTAATGTTCCAATTTGTATGGATTATAATTACCATTTTCAAAAAATGAGCTAATTTCATTTCATTTATTTGGGGATGTGAAGGTATTTGCCCTTAAAACCAATTGACTGATCTGTCTGTCCAGTGGTGGTGAATGTGTAAGTATGTTGGCTGACCAGTGTGTATATTAGTTTTTTCATTTGTGCATTATCAGCATTTGGCCCAATGCACACAGCACTGGACAGCATAGCAGTAACATGTGGTGTGTTCAGGGCAGTACAACAAACAGTAGCATTCCAATGTCTTATGCACTGATGTTTCTCTTATGACTTAAGTGCATCACCACTTGACTTCAAAATAAATCAACTTTCATAACTATATAGTATACCTAAAATGAAATGTACAGCTTTAGCTTGCTAAAAATGGCTGGGTAGCCCTGTAATTGTATCTAGTGCTCTATAATGTTACTATTAATTTGTTGCTAGCTGAATTATCCAACTTTTATCGTAGCTCTGTCTAATGCTACTTGACCAGAATTGAAAGCAACAGATGATAAATTTCAGAGCAGTGACAATAAATTGGGGGGATAAATAAATGAAGTTGAAACCGCTCTTTAAAGGGTAGTACAGTATTATTCCAGACTCTAGATGATTTTGCTTTATTGATCCTTGCTGTACTGCACTCTAAACATACTATGTCATAACCCAGTAACCCAGGACTGCAAAATGGCCTGCTGTCAACATATAAATAAACTCAAATGAATCATCATTCAACAGGAGTAAACAAGGATCCAGGCCAAATTTACCCTGACAGGTTGCACAGTACATAAACCTCAAGTTTCCACAAGTTTGGAATAATTGGGCCGTCCTAAAAAAATGAAGAAATGTACCTTTTGAGCTATTCTTACATAGAGCACAGTAAAGATCAAGTGTGTTTCATTAAAAATTGTACAGTATTTTGTATGGATAGTCTTAAAATGGATAAGAACATTTGAGTATTGCAAGACTTCTTCATGAGGGAAAATGCATATAGACCATATACATTTTTAATACAGACTGTGAGACACAATAACTTGCACTGTGTGGGACATCAGCATGCCAGCAACAACTGCAGTGTTTTATTTAACTTGTACACCCAGAAATGAGCACATCAAAGATTCCATCTACATCATATCCTGGTGATAAAATTCAATCATAATTAAAAGAAGCATGGGATACAGCAGTGGAAAGCCTTGTTTCCATGTATGGCAAAGGCAGTGTTTGACTAACTCGAGTGCTGCCATTACTTGGAGGGGGTACAAATGCCATGTTCAGCTCCTTGTTGCCTTGTGAACAATGAAGAGTGTGATGAAATGAGTGGGAGGTCACTGGCCCAAATTGCTTTCCTGCCAAGTGACTGATTTTTTTTTTTTTTTTTTTTTTTTTTTTTTCTTGCTGGGGAACTACAAAGCGCGTTGTATTGGCTTTGGCCCATCGGCCAGCGTGGGGAGAGGGCAGGTCTAACAGGACCCGGTTTGCTCAGCACATCAGAGACAAGCCGCTAAGAGCCACAGCAAAACGGAGGCCCCAGATGAAGCTGTCATTAAACTCTACATCTTAAGATACGCGGGAGTTAAAAAAAAAACATCAAATAGATCATAATAGGGTGAGCTCGAATGGCAATGATCACAACAACCCATCATATCGAGAGTGAGTAATCTAAATTAGAAACCATTTCAAGGGCATTTAGGGTTGTTCTCAGCACAATTACCTCTTTTAACCATTCCTATAATTTTAACTCAAGTCTAATTGGATCTGTACATTACATTACTGACAAAAGGAAAACTATTATGTTTTAACTTCTGGTGAAAAAACTAAACTACAATCAAGTTTAACCTAGGTCATATCATTTGGAAAAGAACTTGAAATCCCACTATAAATATAATTGTCTTGACCATTATTATCATGTGATTGAGTGATGATTAATTAGTATACATTCAGATATCAGTGTTATATACTTCTAAAATACAAAGCAAAAGCTGTATTGATTAATGGACAGTGTTACTCTTAAACAGTTGGTGGCATAGTTAGGTCATCTTCACATGGTAATTTTTGTGTCCTCGAAATATGCATGTCTTGTCATTGATTTTAATGGTATCAATGATGTTGGGAGAGGAAGATGCATTTTATGGTTTTTTTTTACCCTGCTCTCTTCTTTTATGGTCACTTGCCATGCACCCAGATACAGCCTGAGAGGGACAAATGGTCTCTCCTTGTAAACAGCCCCAAACCAGTGACCAAACAAGCAGCAGGCATTGCAAGCATGGCCAGGAGCAGACCTTAACTTATACTACATTTGGGGTTACCAGTTAAAGATGGAATTGGGCATGGTATGACCCTCTTTGCTCTTGGTAAGCCCTAATGTGCCCCTCAAATGTAGAATCCTTTGATAAACATGCCCAACCACAGGGGGCTCTTTCCCCTTCTGGAGCATTTTGTGTGTGCGTTTGTCCCCTTCTGTACCCCGATAGGGAACCTTTGAGTCACATGATAGCAGGAGTGTCTCAATATAACCGCAAACCCATTCATGTGCAGAACGGCCTGTTCCTCTCTGTGAACTCTCCTCCCTAAACTCGCACATGTTCATGTTTGGTGTCATTGTGATTAGGGCTGTCACGAACAATTATATTGGTAATCAAGTAATCTATCTATTAATTTGACGATTAATCAAGTAATCTGAAAAAATGTACTTAAATGAGGGATAATTAAATTATAAACAATACATTTAATCGTAAGTTGAATCATTCACAAAAAATGTTTTGTTTCTCAAATACTCTATATTATTTACACAAAATTGTCAAATAGATTTAAAAAAAAAAAGTGCTTGTACAAATGTAGTAATGAATTTTACAGAATTATTTAGTATTCATGCTTAAGCAGCTCAATGAGCTAGCAATCTCACTGCTAACAGCTAAGAGAGTTCATAAAGACCTGGTTGAAATAAATGCCTGTGTCGAACATCCGGTCTAAAATATAGTCACTGGTGTACGTACCAGCTATGTTATACGAAGAAAGAATAAAATATTAAGAGTTAAGTTGTCGGCAGAGCGTGAGTGAAGGCATTAAAATGCAGGACTCTGGAGAGTGAAAATGAACAGACAAAATATACGGGTGTTCAGTTCAACCAGCTCTTCTGCCAGTCTGTTTAATTCAACAGGTGACGTGACGTTTCAACATAGCAGCACAACTAGCAAAAGCATTCTGTGTTACCTCCTTACCTTGTACCCACTTCATCTTGCCTTCATCTCATCCTTCATATGCAGGATGCTTTCTTTTAATGGACGACGTGCTGATAAGCAAGGTTCATCTAACAAATGTTTCACCGCACTACATTTTCCACAGGTTTTTATATGTAAAATTCTCCAAAACTTTACTATTTTTATGCTGTTTAGGTGCCTTTTCACTCACACTTTCCTCAGTTTTCTGCTATATTGAGTGTGCAAGTTATAATCGTCCATGCTGATACATTGCAGCACCGTTCTGCAGCATTGGGAAACTGGGGGAAAAACTACTCAAATTATCGTTTCAGCCCTAACTGTGATGCTCATAAAGGAGAGACCTTCCTTAAGTCAGTCCTGGAAAAGGCCTCACTGTTTACGCTCTCAGTTTTCAGTTTAGTCTGCCCGTTTCATCATTCAGTTTTGTTTTGCTCAAGCTCGATCTGCCCTCACCTCTGGAGCTCTTGCACATTGGGATTTACTTTTATTTTTGCTTTTTGACTGCAGTTGTACCTCCTTTATCACTCCTCAAGAGAAACAAGCGATTGGCTGGGTAATCTTCATTTCATTCATCTTGTGATCCTAATTATTCCTGTTTGTCCTTGTCTTAGTGTCGTATTTATCAAATAAACCTCTTTAAACTATTTTGTTTACAAGTGTATATATTTCTTGTAAAAATTAGTCCACCAGACTGCTCATTCCATAAATTAACTTGGTGATTTAATTTGTATTGGTTGATATAAGTTAATATTTTTTTAACAGTAATTAATTTGAACTTATGCTTAGTGTTGGTTAGGTGAGGAGTTTTAGTAGTCAGAATCACTTGTTCGGTATTCAGAGTGCCAACGTTAAACGAGGGCTTTAATTGGTAGAACCATCTGGATTCAGAGAATCATTATTTCTGTTATCTTCTCAGTTCCCCAACAATGTGAAGAATAACCAACGCCAAAAAAGGAAACATCTTGTTGCCCATTGAAAAAGATAGGAACTTTTTTGGACCATGGCCATGTCTCAGCCAATAGGAGATGGGTCTTTCAGTTCACAATCTTGATGTGTGAGTCTTTCAGTTCACAACTTTGAACAAGGTGGAAGATCACTGCAACTTTGTGTTAGCCCAGATTTAGCATGTTTTCAATCCTCTCTTAAAAACATTTTTAAGAATATTAAAGGCAGCACTGCCAGTGTTATCTTAAAACACCATCAGTATGATAGTCAATTAGGTTTTACAGGAAAAAAGTATGCATGTATTTATCTCCTTCACTATCAAACCTAGGTTGATAGCTACAATGCGCTACGTTTGCAAAGTGCTATTTTCCTTACTTTTTTATGAAACGTATATTAATTATGTAATGTAATGATAGCACTTTGGTAGCCTATGATTACTACATCATTGTATTATTTACTACACGTCACTGTTTTCTCCAGAATAAATGAACCAGACCCCAAGCCATACAATATGAGCAAACTGACTGGAAGTGTGTAGAAAGCTCTGAGAGCTGAACTTCAGTCCAGTCAAAAGTAAGAAAATGTACTCCATTCATTCACTGGGCACATTGATATTAGCTGCAAGACTTACCTGTTATGTTTTGCAGGAAGAGAACACACTTCCACACGTCTGACCTGAGCTTCAAAAACTTTTCGTAGTCAACCAATCATTGTGTTAGAGCGAAGCGCAGTCCAGTTTATTGGATCTGATCATGTCCTTAATCTATACACAGAGAGTTAAACAGTACCGGTGTATTGCTTTAGTAAACAAAGGTGTTTTATTGCCAAAATGTCAGAGTTAATTTAGGTTTTCCAAAAATAATAGGCTGTACTTACTGAACACCTGCAAAGAGGTGCTTTTGCCAATCATTTGTGGCAGTTTAAGATGCTTCACTTCTTCTCTGATCATTTGTTTATGGCCCAACAGTTGGCCTTTGGTGGTGTGGGTTGATATGGATGGTGAGACCATGTTAAAACTTGCCTCTGTTTAAACACCCGCCATCGTGTGCGGAGGGGGCGGGGTGCGTGATGTGTGGTCCCACACTGGAAACAGGTGAACCGGAGAGCGGCAGCGAGGAAATGAATCCAAAACGCTCTCCCACCTCATCTGATAGGCCCCTCTGTGTTAGATGGCCCTGCACTGGGGTTGGGAGTGGCGTCTCTCTTAGCTCTGTATATCCCTGATCCCTGTCCCGCCCACAGAGGAAGCAGGCCGCTGACTGCATGGCTGTCTGTCACCAAGGAGGCCGAGCCGGGCCTGTTCAGATCGATGCTTACGTTACCCGGTTCTGTGTGAGCGAGATTAAGACCAGCATGGAACAAAGTGGCACTCTTGACTCATTTGAAGTAAATGCAGAATTTCAATAATAAAAAACATGCTACAATAGTGTTGATTTTTGGTTGTTTGAGTCATAAATAGATGGGAACAAAAATTAATTGATCTCCTTGGTAGTAATTAAACACAAAGGCAAAAAGTAACAGTGAAAAGAAACTGAAAAATGAGTCTTTCCATAATGAATTCTGCTATTATTTAGGTCCAGTTTCGTTGCCTGAAGTTTGAAAGGGTGGAAGCATTATGCAATAAATAAGTTTTGACATTTTTTGTTACTTTATCATCTTTCACATGATGTCAACAGTAACCATAATGGGGGCACCCCATTCAATTTTTCAAAAATACATGCAAACATTCTTTTTCATGCTAATTATCCCACAGAAGTTCCTGTGTCTGTCACATGGCCAGTTGGAATATTTGTCTGTTATTAAGCTGGATTCAGTCTTTCTCTTTACAAGCTTAGATCAGTTCAAAGAAATATCCAGTTAAAGCCTATTGATGCCTGCACTAGGCTAACTGTTCTGCATTGTAGTTGCATTTGCACATGTTTACTTTGGCTCTATTACAGTAATTATTACCTTTCCACATGCTCAGAAATCAAAGCTTATCTGCTCTACCTCCCAGGTTTCCAGCTTGTTTTCTCTTGCATTGATTTCAGTTCAGGTTCTTCTTTTGGTTTAATCTCCCCTTATCCCAACATACACAGAGAGATTTAACACAAGCTATCATTAGGTACCTGTCATTTAACAATAGCAGAAAAATCTCTGCATTGTTCTTGATCACACCACCAACCACGATGATGTGGTTACATATTT
Organism: Albula goreensis; assembly: GCA_022829145.1. NCBI lineage: Eukaryota > Metazoa > Chordata > Actinopteri > Albuliformes > Albulidae > Albula > Albula goreensis. The sequence goes on along the minus strand of CM040750.1, from coordinate 558,489 downwards.
AATGTAGAAACCGTATCATTAAGGGAGGAGGACAAGGGCTGGGGAAAGAAGTGCATTTGTATCTGATGATCCTGAACAAATCCATGTTTACCGTACATCCGGCCCGTCTCGGAGTGGTCTTTGTCGGGCCTTTGTGGCTGCATGTGCTTTTCCTTTGTGCTTGCCCTTACAGTCTTATTGTTCTGTGATCACAGACCTTGCGCTTTCTAAATATCAATCTGTATTTGTTTTGTTGTATTGCTTTAATGTTGAGTGGCTACACACATTGAAGGGCACAGAGAACATTTCAGTTCTACTGTAGTGTGATGAAAAAAGCTGAATTGGTGTCTTAGCCCAGCCCACAAAATAAAAGTCACTTGAGCTTTTTGCTCCATTCATCAATGGCTTGATGAATTTCTTAATCACATATTTGAATTGCTTTATCACATTTTTATAATAAGCATGTTTCTTTTTATTTTTAAACTCAATTGCCTGTATTGCAGTTGTTAGAAGGACATCTAGAGGCACAGGCTAAGATTGCAGAGGCATTCATTTACTCTGTGCCATTCAAATGAATATTAAAAATGTGTTCCAGCTTAAGATGTGATATTATCCTTTTAAGCACTATTCAACTGCCAAATATATGGCATTTCTGTCTGACAGTGGCACACACAACCAAAACTAAGGCTTTGTAAAACAAAACTACAGGTTACAATGCTCATAGCTATTAGTTTCTGTTGAATCTGTTAGGATATCCACCTATACTGTGTAGCACTGCAGAACAGAAAATGACATAAGGTCTGTATGTTTGTTTGGGGAGAAAAGAATGTTTCATTTCTGACAAGCTGCTGAAGAATTAATCTTTAATTGAATCAAACATCTCTCTCATATAAATATCAGTCAGGATTTGGTGCTTCAATGTGAAAGTAATATGATTTGGAAGCACAGCCTATAAACAGATGCTGCTGGTGAATGCTGTGTGTGAAATTACACAATAATCTGTTTTTAAAAATTGAACTGGTTCTCTCAAAGGGTACTTGAGGCCATTCCCCAAAGGAAAAATCCATATATTCTCTGCTTTGTACCAGTATTTGATATATAGCCTAATATATAATAAAATAAAACATGTTTTCATATAAAACTTTTACTTGAAAGTAAGTTTATGGAAAACAATTTGTAAAGAAACCCAGCGTAACATTACAAGAAGAGTCAAACCCACCCTAATGTTGTGCTGTGGTCTCAGAAGAATGTGTGTTAGTCAATGCCAACCAGTGTTAATTTTGATTTAGTCTTAGTTTTAGTCTTTTGACTAAAATACATATTTGCCTTTGTGAAATTTTAGTCATTTGATCATTATTCGTTTTAGTCAATGAAAACTACACAAGTTTCAGTTCTTGTGTTCAAGGTTCTGCATGTATCTAAGTGTGCTGTCTACAAGGGGTGTAACAGTACATGCACTTGTCTCATACCGTTTGGTACAGGATATTCGATTCGGTATGTGGACTTCCTCGGTTCCGTACACCCTCTGACCAAAAAAATAAACTGTCAAAATAGTTCATGTCTACTACTCTTACATGCGGAACAGAAATTCTACAGCGCAAGTTTTACCTGGAAAGTTTTGTCAGTGCACCAGTTTTCTATCAGCTGTAGCATGCTAGTCGGAATAGCCTGGTTAGCCAAGCCCATGTAGTGTTGCTGCCATCCATATGGCAAACACAAATGAGAGACCAGGCCTGGACATTTTTGACATTTAGATCCACTGTATGGGGGCAGTATGGCTTCCCAGTTAGTTACAGCAAAAGTGGACAATTAATTTGAAACTGCATGCTGACATTGTTCAACTGAACTTGGGTGTGTCTTTGGATACACTTCAAACATGTCATTTACGACAGCATCACCCGAATGTGTCGATAAACAGAACGAGACAAAAACAGACAGCCCCCCAGCGTTCAAGCAGCCTGTAACTGAAGATTGACTGTGCTAAAGTAATAATTAATGCTATGGGAGTATTTATCAATACGGATATGCAGTACGACCATACTCGGTTGTAGAGAATACAGGATTATAGCATATGGTCAAAGTGCTTGAGTGCTGCTACAATTTAGCTTCATGTATGCATTTCGATCAGTCCGTTGTGCCTGCCCTGTATAAACGAGCACCAGCTGCTGTTATTCAGGAATTATCAACAAGTCAGAGGGAAGTAGAGCCTCTTACCTATGACTTGGAGCCTTGCCAGTTAGTAAAGTAAGTAGATCATCTTACCTTTGACTGAGAGCCTTGCCAGTTAGTGAAGTAAGTAGAGCCTCTTACCTTTAACATAAAGCCTAGCCAGTTAGAAAAGTAAGTAGAGCCTCTTACCTTTGACTCAGAGCCTAGCCAGTTAGTAAAGTAAGTAGATCATCTTACCTTTGACTCAGAGCCTAGCCAGTTAGTAAAGTAAGTAGATCATCTTACCTTTGACTCAGAGCCTAGCCAGTTAGTAAAGTAAGTAGAGCCTCTTACCTTTAACATAAAGCCTAGCCAGTTTGTAAAGTAAGTAGAGCCTCTTACCTTTAACATAAAGCCTAGCCAGTTAGAAAAGTAAGTAGAGCCTCTTACCTATGACTTGGAGCCTAGCCAGTTAGTAAAGTAGGTAGATCATCTTACCTTTGACTCAGAGCCTAGCCAGTTAGTAAAGTAAGTAGATCCATCTTACCTTTGACTCAGAGCCTAGCCAGTTAGTAAAGTAAGTAGAGCCTCTTACCTTTAACATAAAGCCTAGCCAGTTTGTAAAGTAAGTAGAGCCTCTTACCTATGACTCAGAGCCTAGCCAGTTAGTAAAGTAAGTAGATCATCTTACCTTTGACTCAGAGCCTAGCCAGTTTGTAAAGTAAGTAGAGCCTCTTACCTTTGACTCAGAGCCTAGCCAGTTAGTAAAGTAAGTAGATCATCTTACCTTTGACTCAGAGACTAGCCAGTTAGTAACGTAAGTAGAGCCTCTTACCTTTGACTGAGAGCCTTGCCCTCCTTTTTTCCTCTGCAAATGCAATTTAAAATTACTGAAAATTAATTAACTTAATTCTCATTATTTCCAAACTTTGTACACTAGTTGCATAAAGGATTCAAAACAATTCTCAAAATGTACTGTATTCATAGTTCACAAACTGACTGGATTTCTATGATAGATGTACTATCTTTAACTGGAATTCAATGACGGCTAACATCCTGAATGACAAACCAATGACAAACCATTTTAAAATGTGTGTGGCTATAAACTGGGTGGTGATGTGATTCTGTGCTGATTACCCTGTTACACCATATTTTTCCTCTCAAAACAATGACATATTCACCCTAAGATAAACGGTGCTTTGCTAGAAGCACCAAACAACTGTATAAGGTTAAATGTAATACAGTGACTTGACCCAGCATCAGGAATAATTAATGTCAATACATAAGTCATCGGAAGGCATTTAAAGGGATTAAGCAAATCATATTAAACTGAATACATCCTCCTCTGTGGCCATAATTATAATGGAGAGTATGTTAAGAAAATATAATTCTAGCTTCTCCAAATACACATACTTAAATGCCAGCCACTATAATGAAGACAGGAGGGCATTAGTGCCGGCACAATAGTGTGGGAACATTTTTGGATTTATCTATATTTGTATATAATGTCAGGTTTTGCATTGATTTGATTTGAGGTGCAGAGTATGCACGGCGTTCAGGGGCGCCATTTAGAAGCTTGCATTCTTTAGGAACTCCCCGGGCATTCCCCGCGTCTGTCTGTGGAAGAATTACTTACATACAAGGGTTTTCTTTGATTCTTTGTTGGTAATGTAATCCCTTGACTTAACACCACAATAACCTACAACATAACCAAAAACACTCTGTTGTACTTTACTCAAATGTCTCACAGTTATAACATGGGAAGAGACTTATTATATTTCTGGATGCTAAGCCCATGATTAATGTCAGAAATTCACATCATGACAAACGAAGGCATGTTTAAACCTGAACCCTGAAAGATTTGTGTCAGGTTAAAGTGGTTACAGAGCGTTTTTGCACCCGTGCCTTCATTGTATATGCCGTCTATCAATATGTGTTCTCAAAGAATACGCACCAATGTTCATTGAAAGAGTTTGAGCTGTGCCAACATAAACAGAGGTAGCATAGGGAGTGATATTTCACACTGGGCAATCGTAGGTAGTAATAATAATATAATAAATAGTAAGTGTGAATTTAGGAGCGTGTGTGTTTATGCTAGAGATGTCAGGAATGGTGAGAACGGTTGTATGTCTGCTTAATTGCTTTGTAATGAAGAAATGTGTTTTTCAGTTTTACCACAGCACTCTCCAGTAAGCTAACTAGAACACACATTACTATTCACTCTTTATTATTCTAACAGTGAACTTAAGTAAAACTTAAGTGGAAATAAGATGCAGTTCTTCTGAATGGCAAGACTCCTGACAATGCAAGTCAACAACAATATAGTAATTTCAAGATGCTGTATTTCATAGTCAATTTTGCAGAGTCACATCTGGTCATAAAGACTATATTGTTGAGCCCATTTTGAGGATGAAGACAGAAAGAAGGAAATTGAAGTGTTAAAGAGGAAAATGTTGAGATGATCAATAGAAGGGACACCGGAAACAGTGAGCAGGATGGGATTTCAGGTACGTGGCAATTTATACCGGTGGGAAAACTGATGTTGCAAGTTACATGAAACGTTGTTAGGGTTGTCTTGAATTTCCTCCGAATCTTTGTTAAAAAAATCCAATGATGTAAGCTCTGGTACAAGGCTAGCTTGCACAGACAGCAGGGTTTTGTTGGGTAGCATTGCTGACTCCGATCACCTATTTTATTTTTGATTTTTAGTTCAATATCAATTATTTTTGATTTTTTTCCCCCCATATTTATATTTTAATTAATAATGATATGACAGTTGCAATGCTATGTCACTGCTGCCACAAAGAGGACTAAAAGATGCAAACAGGATGCTGAGGGCTAAAATATCACTGAGGGATGTTGGATGCTTTGGTTTATCCTTGCTGTATTAAGTCTGCAGTTGCTATGTACATTATGATCAAGGGCATATAGCCAGACAATGCATGGCAGACACAAGGAAAAGTACCAGTGCATGTTGCTTTGTGGAAGGGGGGCATGAAGTACAGCATAGTTGGGTATTTTGGTGATTATTGAGTGTGATTATTTTGGTGATTATTTGACTTTGCAGTGTTAAAAATAACATACGTTGCTCCATACATTGCAGCCAGCTTTGCGCATGAAATTCCCTAACATTTTTGTTAACCAGTCCAACGTCAAGTTAATCCTTTCCCTGATAACTATTTGCCAGTTATTAAGTCACTATACATGAGCCCAATCTTTTGTTCTCATCTTCAGTCTTACTGTCTGATGTGATTGTTAAGCTGAATTTCATGAGAATCGTATGTGGGAAACTAATCGAAATCTGTTAGGTGCTTGGCCATGCTCATTGTGACATAATATAGTGAATCTTCGTGTTAAGATTGTGAATGAAACTAGTTTCACGTTTTAGTAGTCATATGTTATTCCTTTGAATACTAGTCTTTTTTTTGAGAAACACAAGTACCTATACTTGCTCGTTTTTGTACCTCAGCTGTGAGTTCAAAAAGTTTTTAGTCTACAGAAGTAAAGATATTGCAAACGTTATAAACATTTTCTTTCTGTCAATCACCTTTACGGAACGATTGCATTGTATATCACATTCACATGTGTCAGCAAATAGTGAGAACAACCAAACCTGCGCATACTAAACCGGCTAATTTTAAGTAACTCCCTGAATCCGAATTTCTGTGGGTATACATGCAAACTCAAAATACAGTGAATCAAATAATTAGTTAAGGAATCATTCACTAAAGAATGCAGTTTAGCAAAAACATTTGAATTTGGCGCTCATGGCCCTTGTCCAACCAGATCATTGGAAATAAAAGGATTATCGCTTTGCTGTCAAATTGTGACAACCCCGGAGGTCTCTTGTTTTCACTGCAGTTCTTATCCAAACCATTACTTAATCATTAATAAGCGATTAATTGCTGTTCACCTACCGATTAAAAGATTTGCATGAAATTCACATAGTTATTATGCAGTCCATTTTATCATAAATCAGTCTGTATTTTGTACTCGTGTCAGAAGCATTACAGTTATGTTCATTTGTTGCAATTTTAACATTAACACAAATATTGTTAAAAGCAAAAAGAAGTTCATGTGCTGTAGTTTCTTAAACACCATTAAACTAATGTGAAGGGCAGTTTGAGGGGGAACTATTGTAAGTGACATGTCAAGAGTGGATCTTTTACAGGTTTACAATCATAGCCACAATTTCTCTTGTTTCAAGAAGAGGCAGGATGCGTTTTTCCATCTAAGCCCTAAAGTATAAATTATTCAGCTCAGTTAAGCTTAAAAATTATATTTCATCAAGTGTTTAAAAATGATCTGTCAGATCACCAGCAGTAATTACATTCAGTTCCTGCCAGGGGTTGGATCCTTCATAGAGGGCGTCTGTTTGGGCAGAATTATGTCATGGATAAGTGCGGTCTGTGGGAAAGTGGAGAGAGAATGGAACTTCCCTTTAATTATGAGTCAAAATATTTTAATCCAAGTTAAAAGATGTGCTTAGTACAACATTGTTTAATCAGCATTTTCTTTAATGCTGTCAAGATGCCTGAAACCACAGAGCTGCTCTGAGTGAGTGAGTGAGACTGGAAGGTGACAGAAGAGCTGCATGTGGAGGCTGCATGCAGTACTGTGAGAGTGATCTTTTCAGGAACTGATCTCTACCCAGGAATAATATAAAGGGTTGTGATAAAATGTGTATAGACTATTTAAAGGGCCTATGTAATTCAATCAAAATGGACTTCTTGAGGGAATGTGCTTTTATATTTGACATTGAAAAGAACATAATACAAAGGACATGTTAGCTTGTCTTCAAGAAAATGTAAACATCGAAAGAAACTTATGTTGACTCTTAAAGAAATATGTTGTAGTTAAAAGTCCATTTTGATTAGATTGCATGAGCCCATATAGAGACCAAGTTCATTTGATTGAATCGCAGCCATGCATATGTAATGAAAGCTGAACATATTGTCTGAGGTATCATTGTTGTGGAAATTAACATTTCATTTGCTGTCTGAAAACTGTTTATGTTTAGCTTCTGAGTTTGTCAAGTACCTGGGTAACCAGTTAGCATGAAGCTAATGCTGAAACAGTAAAACTATACATGAATACTCTATTGAGCTGCATATGAGGTCTCATGAGCAGGATGTGTACCTTGTGCAGGGCGAATATTTGGGCACCTGTATGACCAACAGGAAATGCTGTCAATGTTGATAACAGAGCCATCCCTGCCATCTAAATAACTCCCAGCCTCGCTGTCTCTGTGACTAATTATGCACTGACCAGGTGGGTGGTCAGGATTTGACACTAGGCCATGGGGGCTCTTCTCCAGATCTTTATAGAGCCTTAACATCAAGAGCAACCCAAAAGCAGCAGTCCCCAATAATTTACATTTTAAATATCTGTAAACATAATCTTTATCCATATGTTAGTATGCGTCCGTATTAATCCCATGGTTGCCAAACAGACAGGCGCAGCATTTCATGAATAACAGATGCACTTTACAGCAGTGGTTCTGAGGGAGCCCTATGTATGCTGTTTTTGATCATTTAAGGTGATTGGATGTAGGAGTTCAACTGCTTCGTAATATTTTCCTAACACATATTAGCACAATTCAGATTTGGATCAGTGCCATTTACTTTGACTTTGTACTCTTTATTGCACAGCAGATTAATTTCAGAGTCCAGGTGATCACGCTTTGGAACTACCACTGACCCCAGTGATTTGGCTGTCAGACAGTAATTCAATCGATTCAAAACACATCTTTTTTGGTAAAGGAACAAAGTGCAAGAAAAAACCAAGTACGAGTTGGTCCAGATTTCACACAGATGAGTGCAGTCATTGAGTTGGTCCAGAGTTCACACAGATGAGTGCAGTCGTTGATCGAGTTGGTCCAGAGTTCACACAGATGAGTGCAGTCGTTGATCGAGTTGGTCCAGAGTTCACACAGATGAGTGCAGTCGTTGATCGAGTTGGTCCAGAGTTCACACAGATGAGTGCAGTCATTGGGTTGGTCCAGAGTTCACACAGATGAGTGCAGTCATTGAGTTGGTCCAGAGTTCACACAGATGAGTGCAGTCGTTGATCGAGTTGGTCCAGAGTTCACACAGATGAGTGCAGTCATTGAGTTGGTCCAGAGTTCACACAGGTGAGTGCAGTCGTTGATCAAGTTGGTCCAGAGTTCACACAGATGAGTGCAGTCGTTGATCGAGTTGGTCCAGAGTTCACACAGATGAGTGCAGTCATTGAGTTGGTCCAGAGTTCACACAGATGAGTGCAGTCGTTGATCGAGTTGGTCCAGAGTTCACACAGATGAGTGCAGTCATTGAGTTGGTCCAGAGTTCACACAGATGAGTGCAGTCGTTGAGTTGGTCCAGAGTTCACACAGATGAGTGCAGTCGTTGATCGAGTTGGTCCAGATTTCACACAGATGAGTGCAGTCGTTGAGTTGGTCCAGAGTTCACACAGATGAGTGCAGTCGTTGATCGAGTTGGTCCAGATTTCACACAGATGAGTGAGTGCAGTCAGATTGAGTTGGTCCAGAGTTCACACAGATGAGTGTCCAGTCGTTGATCGAGTTGGTCCAGATTTCACACAGATGAGTGCAGTCGTTGAGTTGGTCCAGAGTTCACACAGATAAGTGCAGTCGTTGATCGAGTTGGTCCAGAGTTCACACAGATGAGTGCAGTCGTTGAGTTGGTCCAGTGTTCACACAGATGAGTGCAGTCATTGAGTTGGTCCAGAGTTCACACAGATGAGTGCAGTCGTTGAGTTGGTCCAGAGTTCACACAGATGAGTGCAGTCGTTGATCGAGTTGGTCCAGATTTCACACAGATGAGTGCAGTCATTGAGTTGGTCCAGAGTTCACACAGATGAGTGCAGTCGTTGATCGAGTGTCCAGAGTTCACATAGATGAGTGATGTGACTGGAGATTTGCATGCTGGGCATAGCTGTTTCTGAAGAGAGTGAATCACAGCTGAAGACATTTGAAGTGTATAATTAACGACAGAAATGTGTAATTATAGCTTGTAATTGTAACGTCTTTACAGTTCACAGGTTGTAACTGTGTTTGGAGAAAACCAAAACAAAAACCAGCACACACAAAGGTGTGCAGGGGTCAAGGCTGAGAACCACACCATTACAGCACTGATCACTTTTAAAAGCTGCTCACGAGTTCAGCAGCACCTGAGGTATTTATTTCTATTCATCTTTGATGTTTATTCACTGTCTTCACCCGTGTTGACATGGCAGGGCTTCAAAGAGGGGCTAGGTTCTAACAAATTCAATTAGGTCCTGATGTGACACTCCTCAAGCCATCGCCTTTACCAGGTCCTTTTCTTTGTCTTATCCAAGCTGGCATATTTCAGTGGGAGAGTCATATAAAGTACATTATATAAAAATGCCTTCCTTGTTTTCATTACTCCTAACCACAGATGAACTTTGGACCAACTCGTACTTGGTTTTTTCTCTCATTGACTGCTTTGTCAACATGGTTTATTTGGAAAGATAAGCTATGACTTTGTTTCAAGTACAATTACACAAGAAAGAGTGTGACTGTAATTCTCTCCAGGCCTAGCTACAGCTGACACAGTTGCGCTGCCTTATTTTGTATGTGAAACTGTTAATACATTAGAAGTAGAATGTAATGTGAGGAACATAATTTGTCACACATTTGTGGATTGAATAAAAATCCTATAACAATAAAATATACAACTAGAGGTCAAAATGTGAAGTTCACATTGGCCCTCTGGTGGCGCTAGAGCAGGGGTCGGGAACCTTTTTGGCTGGGAGAGCCATAAAAGCCAAATATTGAAAAATTATTTCCATGAGAGCCATACGGATTGTTGTCGGGGGCGGGGGTTGGGACGGACTCGTCCGTACCGGCTGTCAAGCTCTCTCCTCCGTCACATCGGCTGCATTCCAGTACTCAAATTTGTCTCCTCCTTTCCTCCGTGCCCGAACAGTAACCAGTCATCCGGTAATTTACAATAATGGGAAAACTGTTGTTTTGCGTTTTAAAACATATCCACATTGTGAGATATATTCACGTTTTTGATTTGGAATGGTAATTTTAACAATGTAAAATTGAGCGAGTTTATGTTGCGGTAAGTTTATTTATTTATTAATATGCACATTTTTATGTTGCATCAAGGAGGGGAGGAAAGGAGGAGACAAATTTGAGTATTGGAACGCAGTATCCTACCGCAGAAGTAAGCGGCGGGAGGCTAAAATTTTCTTCATTACTTACCGTGTTAAGAATTGTCGGCAAAAATTTTCTGAGAGCCATATGCAGTCATCGAAAGAGCCATATATGGCTCGCGAGCCATGGGTTCCCGACCCCTGCGCTAGAGGCACCCCTAAATTGGAAAGTGAACTTAGCCTCCCCTCGATTGGAATGCCCTCTATCAAGGTGCCTAGTTCCATAAAAATCAGCAGATTGGTTTTTTGGGCCTCTATAGACAGTTATGTTACTCTGGGTATTTTTTATACAATGTATAATTTAGTTGTATTTCACACAGTGGATAACAGTCTTTGGGAGGGAGGGTGCACAGAGTTTGAAGAAGTAATACAATAAAAGCGCATGTCAGGTGACAAAATGGAGGCTGTTAACCTACACTTTACAAATAAGATCCATGATGAAGCCTGAGTGATCTCTGTCTTATATATAGATAATTTGCTACCCCAAGTACCTTAATTTAAAGATGTCAGTGACTGGAGACTGACCTCCATGGTTTCAGGGCAATAGCGCTTCATCTTAAAGTAAAACCTGTAGGCTAATATACTAGCCTCAGGAGTTGCTACTCAGGGCTGCCCTTCCACAAAATGGACTCGTTCAGGATGAGAATGCAAGATGGTGAAATGAATGCATGACTAGAACATTAGACAATGGAGGGAGGGATTTGTGATTCTCGGCACATAAAAGTACAGCAGGGTGACACTGGACCCCACATGCCAGTCACAGAGTGATGGAGATGCCCCATACTGAGTTTCCATATGGTACTGTGACATTACATAACTTTTTTGCTCACTTGCATTATCTTATTCCACATTACTGACTAGCTAGCCATGTAGCCTATCAAGCACAGAGGTAATTGGCTAGCTAGCTAGTTGGTTGTCTGCCTTGCTGGCATTTACTAGAGTGGCAATCATTAACTAGCAAGCTAACAATGTTTTTGATGGAAATAGTTGTTAAAATTGCTTTGCACCTCCTTACGGTTTTGCCTTCATTTGAATACTGAATGCCATTTTCTTTTAAGCGTTTATCAGTGGGTCACCAAACAACACTGTAACATTGTAACATTGTAGTTTTAGGTGAGTATCGTAACAAGGTACTTATCCTTATCCATATACCTTAGTTAGCGAGCAAGTATAAGCTTGTATCTAAGTAGGCTTTCTTTCTAACTCATCTGATTTAAAGCTGCATTGTAAAAGATTTTGATAACAATGTGCACAATGACCTTGAATGTGGAGTCTTTCCACTTTACAGTTACTACCAATTGCCTAGCCTCAATAAACCCTGAAATTGCCTTTCTTGGAATCTGTGTTTGGCTAATGCGTTGGAGCAAATCCGTCCCATTGCATTGAAAGTGACACATTTTACATTTTTAAATCAGCACACGGTAAACTGTAAAAGTGGAGGAGGTAACATGAACTGAATGAACAATCTGAAATTTTAAACATTATGTATGATTAGATGACTTGATTATTTTAAGCTAATGATAACTGGTTAGCGATTCACCAGCTAGCTAGCTACATAATTTGCACTGTGACTGTGAAGATGATACAGCTGATCCTTGTGACTGTTCTAGAATTAGCTAGCTAGCAGCATCACACGAGCCACAGTGTGATGCAATGGAAGAGAAGTCATATCTGGGAGGTCTAAAGTACTGAAGTACTGTTCCAAATATGTTGGGCCAGTAAACCTCATCTGATTGGCGCTGTTGGCCTCCTGCGGCCAGTCATGTGCTGTGGAGGATATGCACACTCTCCAGTCTGAGTTTAAGGCTTTGCAGCAAAAAGGAGCTGGCCAGCAAATTCAGTTATACTTTTGATTGAGAGAAGCAGAGATATACAGGACAAGTTCTTTCACAATAAATAGTGATCTATTGCATGTTTTATTACCTGTCATGGACAATACTGTGAATTATGTCATAAAGAGCCTTTTTTGTGATTCAGTGGAGTTGCCAAAAAGCCACTGCCTTATACAGCAAGGCGTCCAGATACTTTACATCAGATACTTCACCCACAGCTTTTTTTCCTCCATTGATAAATGATGGCAGTATAGAGTGCTTACAATTTCAGATGTATTTTAGCGGTACAAACCATCTATCGTAGTTAATAATCTAGAATCCTTGCCATATTGAATTAATACTGTAGTCTGGGATACGTTCAGAATGGTAATATATTCAGACCAGCTGAATATTTCAAACACCAATTCTAAACCTGAACCAACTGAGAAATGCATTTGGATTGTTTGATACTCCTTCCTGACATTAAAGAATATGTCATTCTGATATATAGACTAAAATATGGAATCTCTCATCTTACAGCCACCCTTAGTAAATTCTACATTTCTCTTTTTTCATGGCTAAACCACTTTTCATCCTTTTATCTGAGAGACATATCATCATGTCCAAATGTATTACATATATCTTTTGTCTATTCTTGTGTCTCTGTGGGGAGGGATAGAACTGTGATTCCTCCATTTTTATCCAGAATATTCTGAACTATGTTGTGTACAAGCAGGGTTTAGCATAAGATACCATCATTACCTTTAATGTGAGGCTAACATGACACACAAAGGTCAGCACAGTCTTAAGTTTAAAACTTAAATTATTGCTGAATCTGAAGGGGTTTAGACAAAATAATAGAAACAATACTTCAATCAAGAAATAATAAATTGATATTAACAAGTTACCCTTGCCTTTTACCCTTTTGGGATGCTGTTACACAAGTTTGAAACAGTTTCTAGTGTCATATTGGAACATTCTTCATACAAGGGGAAGAAGCCATATTTAAGGGGATGGGCTGCCTTTGGGGAGCATGAACCTGTCCAGATGGGATTCATCACACCATGTTACTTTGGTGGGGTGTTGGCAAACAGGAAGAGTGCTATGGAAGTAGGGGAAGCTCCAGCATGTAAAATGCAGAATGTTAAGCTTTTTAGCTGTTAAACTCTTAAATACATTCCAGCAAAACTTGGAAAATAATGCTGCCAACTAAAATCCCTCCCAGAGTGTGTTAATATAATTTTATATCTGATGTTGTGTCTGGGCCCGTTTGGATGACTATCTGTTTTGGAAGGGCTTTAACGGTACCACCCTTTCATCCAGCAGAAGGTAGCTCTAATTTTTACATGCAAAGGTTCTTTTGGAATTAAATTGAGTTGCACCACAGCATGGACTGAAGAATCAATGGCGATTGAAGAAATGATTAGTGGATAAATAATTAGTGGAGTTAACCACCAGGATTATTGGCTTTGTTTGATCTTGATGGACAATAATCTTGGCTATGTGATTACAAATTAATACCCACCTCCCCATCCAACCCTGCCTCATTCCCAGAACCATTACTGTGCCTCTTTCACTTGAATCGTTCTACACCCAACATAATTATTCCAAAAATACCTTTTTAAATTACGGTTGCATGTTGTCAGGGGAAACATAGCCTGCCTTTTAATTATTTCATTTAGATGTTCTGTTCAACTTTTGCTTTGTCAAAAAATTGGCTGTATTATGCAATTCATGCGTCTAAATCTGAAAATAACTTATGAGCGTCAGAAGAGGAAGAGCCATTACCCATTTAAAAAATGGCCATTTAGTTAATCCCTGTCCTCTTCTTCTAACTTCTTAATACTGAACACATTCATCTGTGTGACATTTTACATCCGTTTCAGCACAAGGACATATCCATAATAGTGCAAGAACATTTTTTACCCTCCAAAGATATTTTAAGAGGTCTGCGCCAAGCTTTCTGATCTTTAAATAATCTGTTCAGAACCGCTGAGCTTTGCAAGTACCTTGGGTTTAAAAGGATCTTAGTTTATTCATTCTCAATACATTTTTTTTTTAAAACTTTATGCTAAAATGGTCTAAAACCTTTCATTAATCATAAGGTATTTCAAAACTGGTCCCCACAGAATCTTGAGGAAATAATACAATACCAAATGACAAGTAGTGATAGCAAATTCTTCACTAAAACATGTGTTTTAATGTTTAGGGGTGGAATACTTTGAAAGTACAGTGTGTGATGTTGGTAGATGACTACCCTAAGCAGGGCCGAAATGAGGGAAAACGGAACGATAAAATCCGGATGCCACACCACACGCCTGAGACGTACGGTCACCCAGGACAGCGCATTTGTGAAAGAGATAAGGTTTCTTTAATTACTTTGAAAAGACTGCATGCTTGTTAAGCCTTAAAAAAGCACACCACTGCTTTCATTACATGATGTAAATGGAGCAAGCACGGCAACATTTTAACATTTTAATAGACGCTTCTAATAGGTCCCCGATGGACACCATGCATCCAAAAAAAAGGATAAGGAAAACAAAAAAGGGTTAATTTAGTTTGGCTCAGGTGAGTTAATTATTCTTTTCACCCACTCCACTGCACATCTATAATGATTATTAACAAGCTTAAAATACTTAAGGACCTTTGGGAGCTCCTGGCTAACAAGACGGAGTTAGAGGAGGGAGAAATCATTATGCTAATGAGATTGGTGTAATACTTTCCAATCACACAGTCACCATAATAATCTGGTAGGACTGGAGCAGGTCACTGGATCCTCCCAGCCCCCCCCCCCCCACCCCCTGCTCGTCTGTGTTGTTCAACCAACAAGAAAAGGATTTAAAGGCCGGTCCATCCGCGACTGCCTCCCCCAAGCCTATTTATGCTGGAAAATCAGAATAATTTTGTGTGTGGGAGTTTTGATCAGGATCACAGGATAATGTCACTGAGTGACTTGTGGTTTTCTCATTAGAGAGTGGAGAAAGTGTGGCAAACCTCCTCTAGGAAAGCAAACTATAACAAAAACAAACAAAAAAAAAAACAACAAATCACTCTGGAAAATTACAAGTGTGTTCTTTCTGGTGTTACAGCTTTCTGTGGAAAACGAGGCTAAAAATGAAATGCATAAATTAAGCACCTCTTTAAACATGGAATCCCATCTATTAAAACAGAAGTCTTTCTGTGTATAATGTGTCTCCCATTCGCCAGTGCCTTCTTGTCAAGGGGGTGGTATTTCTTCTCCACATCGGCTGGGGGGCTGGGGCTGGGGCTGGGGCTGGGGCTGCTAGCTGGGGCTGGGCTGGGGCTGGGGCTGGGGCTGGGGCTGCTAGCTGGGGCTGGGGCTGGGGCTGGGGCTGCTAGCTGGGGCTGGGGCTGGGGCTGGGGCTGGGGCTGCTAGCTGGGGCTGGGGCTGGGGCTGGGGCTGCTAGCTGGGGCTGGGGCTGGGGCTGCTAGCTGGGGCTGGGGCTGCTGGCTGGGGCTGGGGCTGGAGCTGGGGCTGGGGCTGCTAGCTGGGGCTGGGGCTGGGGCTGGGGCTGCTGGCTGGGGCTGGGGCTGGGGCTGCTAGCTGGGGCTGGGGCTGGGGCTGCTAGCTGGGGTTGGGGCTGCTGGCTGGGGCTGTGCCGGTGCGTGGAGGCAGGTCTCCAGAGGTGGTCAATGGAGAGAGTGAAAGATTTGCACCAGAGCTGTTAGCGGTAATTACCAAGAGTGAATCTCCTGAGAGCCACACTCAGCTGGGTCAGAGCACATGGGAGATGGAGTAGAAGGCTCGGCTCGGGGGTAACCGTCCTCTAAAAGCTGCATTTTGAGTTACATATGATAAATAAATAAACATACATTAGACCATCATGTGCAGCTCAGGGCTGTTTCTGTCTTGCGTTTAACTTTTAAGCATGATAAACAGTCTAAATAGACCAATGCAGTTTTATGTAGAACTTGTTGTAATATTCATAGAAGAGACTGAATGTATATTTTTTTCTTGGTTATGTTAACAATATTTTAGTAAATGTTTTCGCATATTTTAATCCATATAGCATATAGCCATATGGCCGCTTGACTCTGTTCCCTCTGACCCTGTTCAGCTAGTTCAGCTCCTGTCAGACTTCCTGTTCTTAATGTTTTTAAGATCACACAAATGAAAATTGGCATACAAATTCATCAAATGATACAAGTTCAAGTACAACTTTATTGTCATGTGTATTAAAAATACAATAAAATATGTGCGTTCTGACTCTTTCTGTCTTAACATAAGGGCACGGCTAAGTCCTCTAACATATGGACTTGTGCCGCTAATATGACCGCTATCATGAATATTAATTCCCATTTATATTGTATCAGCCTTTAAATGTTTAGTCATATCTGTTCTATATCTGTCCTCCTGACAAGTTTGTCTGTGTTTCTACAGTAAAAGGCATTGGATAACTTATCATGGCTGCAGACTCATGTTCATTCTTTAGCAGTGTTTTTATATTGTAGAACCGGTTTCAGTTCGCCATTAACTGCTTTCTACTATACCACATCGTATGAAATGGTAGAATCAAAGCCCTTTGGATCTCTCCACCTTGTGCCTGGAAAAAGATGCTTGGCTGGCCACCTCTATGTAGAAGACGTACTGTAGTTCATAGGGTGATCCATAGCAGCTTTTTGCACACAAGTGGAATTTCACCAAACGCTAATTTACTCAGTTTTTAATACCTTGGTATTAAGTCCAGAGCTGCACACAGTAGACTCAACTTTAATGATGCATTCTGTCTCAGCCAATCACTGATGCAGTACTGAAAGAGGCGTGTCCACATGCACAGGACATGAGGTAGGGCGGGGCTACATTCTGCTGTTAATGAAAAATGTTTTCCCTCCCCAGCCAAATTTGGTGATTAGTCCAAACCATCAAATCATTGATACTGTCGTGGAGGCCCTCCCATATTTGATGAGTGAACCCCCACTCCCTCATCACTAACATCGAGGTTAGTTTGGTGAGGGACATGGTGTGATGGGATTTTTAAGATGTGGTGAAAGTATTAACAAAAAAAAAGCTCTAACAATGAAGGAGGTTTCACACTTTCCCACTTGGCAATCTACTCTGTTTTCTCATGAGACTTTTACCTCCATGATCCTGTCTTCATTTTTAAGGGTAAAATGTTTAAAGTGTATCTGCTTGGAGTATAGATTGAGAATTGCAGATAAGTCTTTTTATGTTCAATTAAATCTATGCTATGATTTTAACTGAATGTTATATTTTGTAAATATAAAATTTGTGTGTTGATAACGGTCATAATAAATAGAATGCTAACAAGTGACAGAATAACAAAACAGAGCTAAAGTGGCATAAGATCTCGGGTGAAGTTTCCTTGTAAACATTTTTCGAGTATACAGATGAAAGAGGAGGTCTGAAAGGAGCATTGAGCCTGGTACTGAGTAACATTTTAAACACTTACAGATGGTAGATGGAGAGGTGTAATTGACAGCAATATCAGCGCAGGAGAAGTGTCTTGACAGGTCTCACGGTATGATGATTAATTACCACAAGGCTTCTTTGGGCCATTCCAATTTCCTCTCCCTTTCAGCTGGGGGCTCAGGGTGATATCGGTACAGTAGCTCTTATTTCACAGTACAGCAGGGAATGCCTCTCTTCCTGCCCTATCCACTGACTGATCAGAAGGAAAGGAGTCGGGAAAACAAGGCGCAGCATGGTTAGTCTATGTAATGCCTCTACCCGCCCTGAATACTAAGTACGGCTTTAATTCACAATGGGTGCGAGATTATCTCCTCTGAAGGAATTGCTCCTCACTTGTTTTTTCTTCCCCCCTGAATTTTAACTTCTCATTTATTATTTGCGAGACTGTTATCTCAGAGCTGGCTATCAGTGGGCACTTCATTAATCACCCTCTCTCTTCATTTGTTCCCAGATAGCGCCAACTTCCTGGCACTGCTATAAATATGGTAAAAAAACAGGACTGTTTATCACCACCTAAGAAAAGTTCATAGATGTACACAAAACTGAGAACTTGTTTTTACAGTCTTTTTGCATGAATTTCATTAAAAAAAGAAAAGCTTTAGTGGGAAGCCCTTTCCTCTGTCATTAGCGCAGTGCAGACCTGTAGTTTCATATACATGTGTAACAGTGGTGACCTAAGTATTCCTCACCGAGCTACAGAAGCAATCATGTGACTGACTAATTATACCATAGGTCTTTAGTATCGGTGCAAATTTCAAATGAGTTAAATAATTGTGCGATTATATTGTGCGTCTCTTTACAGCGGAGATGTATGTAGAGAATGATGTGGATTATGACAGAGATGATGACGATGATGAGTGTGATGAAAATTATGTTAATCAGGATGAAATGTTAATGGTGGTAATGATGATATTGTTAGGAGAGTAGTGAAAATGAAAGCAAGGACCTTTTGAGTTTCAGCTGAATGTGATGGGACAGAGTCTACGCTGTATGACCCCCCCAACCCCCAGCGTACTGGCCTGAGCAGCATTGGATCTATGTAACCTGTGACCCATGAGGGATTATAGCCCGGACTGAACGATTGCCTTGAACTGCGCAAACATAATCCTGTTTCAGCACTCAACAAAGACTTGCCAGTTCAGTTGGGCTGTTCTGTCTTCAGCCCTTCAACACTGCATGATGCATCAAAAGCAGCACCGCGTTACAGGAATGGAGCATGCATCCAAAAAGCACCACCGTGTTACAGGAATGGAGCATGCATCCAAAAAGCACCACGATGTTACAGGAATGGGAGCCGATGTTACAGGAATGGAGCATGCATCCAAAAAGCACCACTGTGTTACAGGAATGGAGCATGCATCCAAAAAGCACCACCGCATTACAGGAATGGAGCATGCATCCAAAAAGCACCACCGTGTTACAGGAATGGAGCATGCATCCAAAAAGCACCACCGTGTTACAGGAATGGAGCATAAATCCAAAAAGCACCAGCGCTTTACAGGAATGGAGCATGCATCCAAACAGCAGCACTGCGTTACAGGAATGGAGCATAAATCCAAAAAGCACCAGCGCTTTACAGGAATGGAGCATAAATCCAAAAAGCACCAGCGCTTTACAGGGATGGAGCATGCATCCAAAAAGCACCACGATGTTACAGGGATGGAGCATGCATCCAAAAAGCAACACCGCTTTACAGGAATGGAGCATGCATCCAAAAAGCAACACCGTGTTACAGGAATGGAGCATGCATCCAAAAAGCACCACCGCGTTACAGGAATGGAGCATAAATCCAAAAAGCAACACCGTGTTACAGGAATGGAGCATGCATCCAAAAAGCAACACCGCTTTACAGGAATGGAGCATGCATCCAAAAAGCACCACCGTGTTACAGGAATGGAGCATGCATCCAAAAAGCAGCACCGTGTTACAGGAATGGAGCATGCATCCAAAAAGCAGCACCGCGTTACAGGAATGGAGCATGCATCCAAAAAGCACCACGATGTTACAGGAATGGAGCATGCATCCAAAAAGCAGCACTGCGTTACAGGAATGGAGCATGCATCCAAAAAGCAGCACCGTGTTACAGGAATGGAGCATGCATCCAAAAAGCAGCACTGCGTTACAGGAATGGAGCATGCATCCAAAAAGCAGCACTGCGTTACAGGAATGGAGCATGCATCCAAAAAGCAGCACTGCGTTACAGGAATGGAGCATGCATCCAAAAAGCACCACCGCGTTACAGGAATGGAGCATGCATCCAAAAAGCAGCACCGCGTTACAGGAATGGAGCATGCATCCAAAAAGCACCACCGTGTTACAGGAATGGAGCATGCATCCAAAAAGCACCACCGTGTTAAAGGAATGGAGCATAAATCCAAAAAGCACCACCGTGTTACAGGAATGGAGCATGCATCCAAAAAGCAGAAATGCGTTACAGGAATGGAGCATGCATCCAAAAAGCAGCACCGCGTTACAGGAATGGAGCATAAATCCAAAAAGCAGCACCGCGTTACAGGAATGGAGCATGCATCCAAAAAGCACCACCGTGTTACAGGAATGGAGCATGCATCCAAAAAGCACCACCGCGTTACAGGAATGGAGCATGCATCCAAAAAGCAGCACCGCGTTACAGGAATGGAGCATGCATCCAAAAAGCACCACCGTGTTACAGGAATGGAGCATGCATCCAAAAAGCACCACCGTGTTACAGGAATGGAGCATGCATCCAAAAAGCAGCACTGCGTTACAGGAATGGAGCATGCATCCAAAAAGCAGCACCGCGTTACAGGAATGGAGCATGCATCCAAAAAGCAGCACTGCGTTACAGGAATGGAGCATGCATCCAAACAGCAGCACTGCGTTACAGGAATGGAGCATAAATCCAAAAAGCACCAGCGCTTTACAGGAATGGAGCATAAATCCAAAAAGCACCAGCGCTTTACAGGGATGGAGCATGCATCCAAAAGCACCACGATGTTACAGGGATGGAGCATGCATCCAAAAAGCAACACCACTTTACAGGAATGGAGCATGCATCCAAAAAGCAACACCGTGTTACAGGAATGGAGCATGCATCCAAAAAGCACCACCGCATTACAGGAATGGAGCATAAATCCAAAAAGCAACACCGTGTTACAGGAATGGAGCATGCATCCAAAAAGCAACACCGCTTTACAGGAATGGATCCAAAATGCATCCAAAAGCACCACCGTGTTACAGGAATGGAGCATGCATCCAAAAAGCAGCACTGCGTGTTACAGGAATGGAGCATGCATCCAAAAAGCAGCACGCGTTACAGGAATGGAGCATGCATCCAAAAGCAGCACTGCGTTACAGGAATGGAGCATGCATCCAAAAAGCAGCACTGCGTTACAGGAATGGAGCATGCATCCAAAAAGCAGCACTGCGTTACAGGAATGGAGCATGCATCCAAAAAGCAGCACTGCGTTACAGGAATGGAGCATAAATCCAAAAAGCACCAGCGCTTTACAGGAATGGAGCATGCATCCAAAAAGCAGCACTGCGTTACAGGAATGGAGCATGCATCCAAAAAGCACCACGATGTTACAGGAATGGAGCATGCATCCAAAAACCACCACGATGTTACAGGGATGGAGCATGCATCCAAAAAGCTACACCGTGTTACAGGAATGGAGCATGCAACCGAAAAGCACACCGTGTTACAGGAATGGAGCATGCAACCGAAAAGCACCACAGTGTTACAGGAATGGAACATGCATCCAAAAAGCAGCACCGCGTTACAGGAATGGAGCATAAATCCAAAAAGCACCACAGCGTTACAGGAATGGAGCATAAATCCAAAAAGCACCACCGTGTTACAGGAATGGAGCATAAATCCAAAAAGCAGCACTGCGTTACAGGAATGGAGCATGCATCCAAAAAGCACCACCACATTCTTTTCTTGAACTTTCTCCATTGCTGGAAACCATGGGACACCTCACCATTCAAAAATCAATCAGTTAATAACCTTGCTTAATGTTTTTTGTATTTTATTTTTTTTCATGATGCACTTTTTTACTCTGATGACATCACAAATAACATCAGTGCAGTTTTTCTCCTGCAGGTATAACTCCCATCTGAAGAGATCTCTGTAGCATCTTGGTTCATTATTGGAACATCTCCCTCTGTTGTTTTTGTTTTTCATAACCCCGATCATGTTTTGCGTAACCTCTGACATTTAAAACATTCAATTGTGAATCATTCAGCATGTAAAACTACTTTTTCTTTCCTTTTCTCCAGGGGGATTGTGGGTGTGCTGCTGGGGGTACTTGCATAACTGTTGATATACTGATAAATATGTTGATTTCCCAGACGTATTTAGCATATTTGAATCTGTGGCTTTTCCGTCACTTGCATTTTCACCATGCTTTCTGTTATAATGATGTTCCCAGGAGAGGTATATTGTGGCTCAATTTTGAACAATGTGTCTACTCTGAGTTTTCTCTCGCTCTCTGGTTAACCACTGTAACACTGATTTCAACATACACACTCAACCTTGCTGTCACACACATTCCCACTCACATACTGTCACACATCACACACATGTTCACACATACAAACACACTCATATTTACACATTCTCACATACACACTAGGTGTGTATAATGATGAGAACAGGCCATTCAAGGCTCACCATTGTACAGTATATGCATATATTTTTTTTTTCCTACCTCACCACTGAAATAGACAGACAGACAAACACACACGCACACACACACACACATGCACACCCTAATATGTAGATGCTTCCCCAAGGAAGCAAAATGCAGATGAGAGACAGAGCTGGGGAAAAACAGAAGCATTATTAAAAATAAACAGATGTAAAAAAAGAGAAAGTGTAAGATAACTTCAAAAGGTGATGTTTTCCATGGCAGTAATAAAACATGACAGGTTTATAAAAGTTGCCACTTGCAGTTAAAGGCTGGAAATCAGCTCAGGAGCGGATAACCAATGGCAAAGCCACCTTTAAAAAATGACTTTAATGACGGGATTATTGCGTTACTCAAATGGAAATAAAACTTTAATTCCCCAGTGAAGCGGAGCTGCATGCTTGGATGTGTGCGTGCTGAAAAGGGGGCTCTCATTGAGATTCCCAGGGCCTTTCATTCTTGCCATTAAAAAAAAAAACTTGCTTTCAGTTTGCAAAGGTAATGAGGAGCTAATGAGGCTTGACTTGAATGTTTTCAGCACTCTCTCCCCCTCTATGCCCAACAGGTTCCCACAGGGGGAGAGAGAGATGCTTGCCTGCTATGAAAGCCATGCTGACGGATAGATGGAATTGTGAGGTGAGACCCTTTATTTGGGTTTGCATTCATGGTGGGGGGAAGGGGGGAGGGGAAGGGGGATGGGGGTCTACGAGAGGGATTGGGGGAAGGGTGGGGGGAGGGGGGTGAGCCGGACATCTCCAGGGCAAAGACAGATTCCAGACTCTCCACACACAAAAAAGCGGCAGTGTCAGCCAGGTCCAGCGGATTTCCACGGAATAAAGAACCTGATGATGTGCAGGCTGGCCAGTCCTGCTGAGTGTTTACTTTGGTCATTTTACAGATACTAAACGCTGACCCCCCAAACCCAAACCCAAACAACCACCCCACCCCCTTATTCGCACTGGCAGACCTCAGATGTTGACTTATAAAATATGATAAAATAATAGGAACGATAAAAGGGTCCCTTTCTTTCTGGGTGACTATGATACACTGCTGGCCCAGAATTGCTGCTCTGGTCAGCAGACACGGTCAGCCGTGCAGCCGTGCAGCCGTGCAGCCATGCAGCCATGCAGCCGTGGTCTGAGGCTGCTTTAATGAAGCTGTACTCAGCTCTATGGCTGACGGGACTGTTAATGAGCATGACTTCTAAAGGGAGTACAGTTAAGGGGAGAAAGAAAAAATATTATATATATAAATAAATATATATCAGGTAGGTATGGTCTCTGTTAGATCGTTAGTTTAATTTAAGCAGAGAGGTCTTTGTTTTTTAGTTGGATTGAGGAGCTGGGGAACGGACCCTAGGCCCTTTCGAAGGCATTTTGCTGGCAAGCTTGTTGAGATTTGATTGCCTTTGTTGTGGTAATCTGAAATTAATTTGCACTTGAACCCATCTTTCTTCTAGGCTCAATTTAAAACGCTGTTATAATTATGTGCCCCGCATGAAACTGAGACCAGACACTGATATGACAAGCCTGAATATTTTAATTCCCCAGGTACTGAAGAGCCTTTTTTCCCTTGACTTATCTCACAAGGTAATGAAACAGAATGTTCCCATGCCCAGGCTTAAGGGAAAGGTATTTGCCTGAGGGGAAACTGTAATAAATGGTGTATTGCTACACATTTACTCATGTACTTTCTCAGTAGGTCACCGCTTTCTTTCAAAATGATGTTAAACTTGTGCTAATATTAGGTGATATGTGGTGAGTGCTATCTGACAAAACAGTGATGATAAATTCCATTCAGCAGCAGCGGCCCCTCCGCATCGTTAAGAGGCTTTGTTCCATAAGTCCATTTTGATGGGTATTTAAAAACTATTAGAGACTACCTGCGTATATCTGCTATTGATCTTAGTGGTGTACTGCCCTTGGTCTCTGCATGAAGCCGTCAGTGTCCTTATCAGTGCTCTTCTTTAATTTTTATCTCCGATTAGTGTTTGTGGCGAGGGATGTGGCTAGCTTTAGCGGGGCCATCTTTTTGCGGGCTTCCTGTGGAGATGCTTTGTCGGGGCGGGCCACCGAGGTCATCGCCCTGGGCGGGAACTGTTTCTCTGCGCGAAGGGCAGGAGG
The DNA here is from genome assembly GCA_022829145.1 of Albula goreensis. Classification (NCBI taxonomy): domain Eukaryota; kingdom Metazoa; phylum Chordata; class Actinopteri; order Albuliformes; family Albulidae; genus Albula; species Albula goreensis. The sequence continues at coordinate 534,122 of CM040750.1, read as the reverse complement.
CAGAGCTCTCTGCAGTGGAGGCTAACTGCTGGTTCACTGGAGGCCGAGGGATGTCTGGTTCGATCATTCTCATGCACAGAGCACTCCAGACCCAGACACACTGCGCATGCATGCCTTTTCCAGCCACATGTTAAGACCGAAGGAAGCAGCAAATGGATTGCCTTTATTATGATCATGATTATATGATTATTATTATTATTCATTGACTAGATTAAGTAATACTCTAAATGGCTGTTCCTTGCTGTTTAAAATTAGCTATACCTTTTGTTTTTGGGACAAAGTCTTTACATACCTGTGTTCGCTTACAACGCAATAATCTCCATTTTAAATGTGTGGTGAAAGACAGCAGAAGACATGGAATGGTTGAGGGTCTTGGTTCTGCTCTAGATTCTTTAGGTGAGGAGACACTCGTTAGGACAAAGGTGTGCAGTTACAGATTGAAAAAAGGTATTTCTGAATGAAGAGTGAAGCTGTAAGAGGCCAGCAGTATCATCATAATACAGAAAATACAGACATAAACAACACTCCACCTGTAATAAGTGATAGATCCGTGCCTGCTTAAATCATTGCAGTAATCACAAAGGCCAACTGGCAGAGCAGAATAAATCCCATTGAGAAGCAGTGACAGGTTATCACAGCGCATTGTCATTTTTGTCAAGGTACTCAGGGGCCTGTACCTACAAAAACATCTGTACACAGCTTGCCGTTTCATACATAACCCTGGAGTAAACTACAACAAAAAGACAAAAAAACAAAAACAACAGAATGACAAGTTTATCACCGTAAGTTTGACAACCAGATAGTGTGTTCTTGTTGTACCGCCGACATCTAAACAATAATGGTCGGAATCCAGACAGCACAGACACCAGAGATTCAGAGGAGCACAGGGGAATAAACTCCTTTGTTTTTAACAGCTGACACCACAGACAGTGTTTAGGCGGAACAGACCCAGTGTGGGGGGAAACAAAAACACCATTTAATGTAAAATATAATTGATAGACCCGCATTTCGTGTAAAAAAAAAAAAAAAAAAAAAAAAAAATTGCATAACCTGAATAAAAACATAACTGTGTTTCTCTGATGCATATTCTAAACTACATATATTTTAATATATGTACAAAAATAAATAAATAAAAAAAACACTTGAAAAACAACTGCCTTTTTGAAAAATTCAAAAACCACAGTTCATTTGTAATACAGTTTTAGTATACATAATTCACTTTATGCACATTTTGTTGTTACAATTCTTACAGAATTGCACACTAAAATGGCATTCTGAATATGCAAGGCCTTTGAATAATTAAACACAGCAGTGATTATTCTTTTTATATTCTGTTTGTGGTTTGAGTGATTTGTTTTGTTTAGTTTTTAGACCTCCACCCCCACGGTAGCATTTAAAGAGATAGGAGTCACAGCATCACAAAGATAAATGCAGCAGGGCCCCTGTCCTAAGCATCCTCAAAGTCCCTCGCTTCAGTTTTTTTTTTAATGTAGCGGTCCTCCTTAGTTTCTTCTTGTTTTCGTTTCAACTTTATCTGGGCTCCTTCACTCCTGCCACACATGTGTCAGTGGTCAGTCCCAGGCTAGCTGCCCTGGCCAAAACACACACACGCACACACACACGTGCGTGTCAGGGGTCAGTCCCAGGCCAGCTGCCCCGGCTAACACACACACACTCACGCGCACACACACACTCACATGTGTGTCAGGGGTCAGTCCTGGGCTAGCTGCCCTGGCTAGCACAAGTTTTTTTCCTTTTTTTTTTGTCACGGGGCCTTCCAGAGCAGTGGTGTCACCTATGTTGTGAGAATGACATGCTTTCCGCTCACTGACCCCTTTGCAAATAAGGGAGAGTCTGAAATAAGTGTTTGAAATAAATAAATAAAACACACATAAGCAGAGAAATAAATAAATATGTTAACTGCATGAAAACAGCAGTGCACTTAATCTTTCTGCTTATCCTCCAACAGTAGGGAGCCCACCCAGGAAATTTTCTATTCAGACCATTGATTTTTATCACCTAAGATACCTCTATGAAGGATTATTTTTTGTAGCAGATAAAACAGCTTTTTCTTCTCTTGAAACCCATATGTTGCTTCAGTGGAATAAGAGACGAAGTAAAGTTGAGCAGAATGCAGATATGCGTAGTAAAGTTGAGCAGAATGCAGAATGCAGATATGCGCATTAAAATTGAGCAGAATGCAGATATGCGCAGTGAAGTTGAGCAGAGTGCAGATATGCGCAGTGAAGTTGAGCAGAGTGCAGATATGCGCAGTGAAGTTGAGCAGAATGCAGATATGCGCAGTGAAGTTGAGCAGAATGCAGATATGCGTAGTAAAGTTGAGCAGAATGCAGATATGCGCAGTAAAGTTGAGCAGAATGCAGATATGCACAGTGAAGTTGAGCAGAATGCAGATATGCGCAGTAAAGTTGAGCAGAATGCAGATATGCGCAGTAAAGTTGAGCAGAATGCAGATATGCGCAGTGAAGTTGAGCAGAATATAGATATGCACATTTTCAGCGTTTAGTGATGGGATGAGGGACTTCATTCCTCAAACATTAGAGAATGGAAGATGGCCAAATCATAGACTTGTGTTCAAAGCAAACCTTAAAATGGGGATTGCAACTGATAAAATGTAACTTTTAATGCTGCAAACGAAGGAGATTAAATATGTAAATGATCAGACATTCCAGGAAATGTACTTTCAAATGGCATTGTTTATTCATTTCCTCTTCCTTTTTGGCGTCTTATTGTTTTTGTTGTCGGTTGTAAATTGTTTCGGCATGCGGCTGTTCATATTTATATAATTTTGGTAATTCAGTACTGAATTTTCATTGACACACTGACAGGGCCATGTAACAGTAAGCCTGGTAATTCTTCAGGAAGCTGGTAATATCCCTGAACAGAGAAACTGAGCGATGAAGATTAATAGAATGAGAAGTTCTGAGCTGTAATGGCCACCCTTACTCTGTTTGAATCCTCTGACTGTCCCAATTTGAACTTATTTTTTTATGTCAGTGGAATTTTCAGAGGTCGACACAATGGACATGATGGGATGGAGAGACAATGCTACACTGGCTTACTGGGTAATATAGTCATGTGTTGTATAAATTGATTATGGTATTATTTTTATTGGTAACCTCAGCAATCTCCTGCTGTTTGTGACTGTATCCTTAACCCTAAATTTAAATGAAAAATATTTTTTCACACCCCACCTTCAAAAAAAGTAAACCAATGCTAAAGTAGCCCATCAGGTCAAAATGTAAATCAAAATAAGCTGTTACTGGCCAGCCACTGAAACATAATACTGTTAAAAGTGTGTCACTTGTCAAAGTTATTGATGTTAGGCTGACACCATGATGCTAATATACACACAGAGCCACATTTTTCAGATGTGAAATACAAAAGGCCATTCAGAAAACACAGAAATATGAAAACACATGATAAACGCCTAGTAACCATTCAGCAATTTTTGGTATGATTTAAGGAGTTGTTCATAATGATAATATTATGGTGCATTATTTATGTGGAGAAACTAACAGTGGTAGATATGTTTTGCTTGTCTTTTTGTCCACCCTCTGTTACTTTAACTAAACATATTGCTGTGGTCCCAGAGTGCAGCTGTTCAGTTGGCCAGGTGGTACTGTTGAGCAGTGTGGAAGGGGAATACCCTGCCAAATACACCCTTCCTCCTTTGGAAGGCTACAGCCCATCACACATGACTCCACAGGAGCCCTGCCAGAGGGCGAAGCAACACACTTAGCATCAGCTCCTCAAAAGGAAACATCTCTGGAGACAGATAAAATGTGTTCAGGCCTGGAGCATGCTGATACTGACGGATAACAAACACGCCTCATTAAAACCTTACGCAAATAAGGCGCTTTGCTTTTGGCTATTTGAACTTGTTGGAAGCAGAGGACGTTGAGTGAAACCTATTCAGTTATATGGTACATATATGTATATTCAAGTATATTTATTCTCAGGTTTTAAAAAGACAAGAAATTTGTCTATGAAGTTTTATGAAGCCTTGATTTATAGGTCATATGCCTTTAGTTTTGTGTCGGTCATATGCCTTTTGTGCTGGTGCTGTTCAGGGTGGGTGCGTGTCCCCTAACTTCCTATGTAAGCATATGGTTGGTAAAGAAATTTCTGTGATGGAAATGTGTTTGCTTTACTGTGGCCTATGAACATGAGGGTATCCGTCCGTAGACATCGTCTAAAACACCAGGCCCAAAGATATGCGCCAAATAGCCACGAAGCCCCGGAAGGCTTTAAAAAAAAAAGGCAATAAAGTTTCTTTATCGTCTGACACTGTTTCTCTCTTCCTGCACCACTTGCCACATGCTTAACAGACCCTTTAACTAGTATATAATACAGCAAGCATCATGGTGCGGCCCTTTTATGTCTGTCATGATTATAAGACTACACAGTGTGGAGTTGTCATGATTGCAGATTGTAGGAGTTTATATAGATTTACTGTCACTGGGAGAGAACTCCAGCGTGACAGCCGACGCGGCGACCTCGGCTGGCGCGGAAGGCTGGCAGGGGTTAAGTGTGACTGGCCTCCTGACTGGCTACATAGTCCGCCCCCTGCTCACATACAGAGATGAGGTGCCGGTACATCCGTCTCAGGCCTGATGACATGATGGATTACCTGTGTCACTGTCAGTGCCGTCAGAATCAGTCTGCCGCTGATAAGGTGCACCAGCTAGCCTCCTCTGCTCTCAGCCGCCCATTTTTCTTACTTATTAAAAGAGAAACAAAGCTTGTGGAATAAATTAGAGCCCCAGCACACTGATTCATTTTCATAGTGTGCGATCAGTATAAAAAGTGACATGAGGTTATTCTGTTGTGCAATGGAGGCGGGAGCAACTTCAAAATGGTCTTGTGTCCATTGAATTTAGTGCGGTGAAGTCAGCTATAAAATTCTCTTTGGATTTTGGCAAGGTAAAAATTTTGTGAAAAGTCTTCCAAAATGAGATTCATGAAGTATTTAAATATGAAGATTTATTCAGAGTAAACCATTTATTTTAATGTAAATTCCCTAAAAATTAGGCTTTTACCCATGAAAGTGCACAAATGTATAAACCAAATCTGGAGGGATATGCATTATATTATATATTAGGCTCAGTTAAATCTTGTTGTTCAGATTTGAAAAGTAGCCGTGTTTTGCCAACTTATAGGTGTTCAACAACTGCAGTAAATAAAATTGTACACTTTAAAGATTGGCCTCAAGACCAAATTTGAATATAATTAAAACTTGAAAATACATTTTCAAACACTCATTTTGAAATGACCTGGGATATAATCAAATGGATTGTGTCTCTTTAATTGCAATGCAATTCAATCACAGACTTTATATTACAACAGATGTCTCTCTTAATGTAATGTAAGCACACAGTGGCTAAGTAATAGGATTCATGGCTACTCAAAGGGGCAAGTCTGTGTGGTCAATGCGAGAAGGATGAGATGGAGCCAGAGATGTACTTTCTCCTACACTGTACAATGTACGCCAACATTTAGAGAAAATATTTGAGAAAAATAGAAGTATTGACTGACAAAATAACACCACTCTTACTGGGAGAACAGTAAAAATTTCTTTCCTCTCAACTTTGATCACATGCTGAAAACCAATATGTGAACCTATGGTTTTGTAATGTTAGAAATAAAATATCTGACTTCATAAAATAGGATGTTAATTTCTGATATTTCAATCATACCTTAAGCTGGAAATGAAATGTAAGCAAAATGAATTGTCATTAGTTGTGTTGATATAACATCACATTGCTCATTTGCTGGCTAAACAAGAAAACTAGCCTAGTTAGCTAGCTAGTTAGTGAGCTAGTTAGTGTTGCAGCTTACATGCAGTAGAAAGTGAAAGGATGGGCAGGGGTGACAATATTGTTAGCTGGCGCTGAATTATGCTGTCTGAATTATGCTAGCTAGTTCACAAGAAGGACTTCAGGCAAAGATAAAAAAAAAACAGCATACAACTTATGTAACCATCAGGCTGTAGCATTTTCTATTTAGAATACTCGTTACAGAATAATGTTAGCCAGCCGGCGATTAAAAGTAGTTAGGGTTTTTGACTCCCTGACCAGTAACACCATAAAGCCTGAATGTTACAGTCTAGTGTTAATGGCATGTTTATAGTTCAGTAACTTGTAGTTTTTATTCCTTACCCTTTACCACGCTACGCGATTATCAAGAACAGTGAACACTCGACTTGGCTTAAGATGCTAGCTGGCTGGGGCTTAGCATACCCGTTTCGTTAATTGGCAAACAATGATCCAACAACAAAAAAAAGTTTTGATCATTTTGAAAAGAACAGATATCACTAGCTATGTTATTATAACTGGTATATAGTAAAAATAACATGAAGCAACCTATTAAGCTGAATGGCAGTTGCCATCGGCGGCTGTTGTGGTGGTTTGTTGTAACTGCATGTTCTGAGGTTGTTTAACATGGCAGCTTGTGCTTTACAGGTGCTGGGGATGGCCCAACAAGTGCTTTCTCTCGGAAACAGCTGTGTCACAATTATCATTTCTACCCTAATCTGTCTTTTACAGCTTAAAGTGGCTTTAAAGCAACACAATGCCAGCTAAAATGGATTAAAGATTAATTTAGTAATATGATTAAGGATAATCTTGTGCTTTAATTCTTCTGCGTTAATTAATCCCAGTTTGGTGTTTCCTACTCGTTGCCATATTCCTACTTTACATTTTGCTGATCACCCAGCCCCACAGTGGTAATGAATCTATAGAGGACCTACAATACGTATCCCCAATCTTATACTTACATCTGTTTTCAAAATGATGTTACTTTCTCTACCTCTGCTTGCTTTACTTTTGTGCCAGTAGACTCAAATTTCTGTGCTGGACACCAGGAACTTCAAAACTTAACTGTCAACACTCTAAAATTTGTCTGAAATTTGTTTTCCACCATCTGGTTCTTTTTGTGAACAATAATTTGACTTGTGAGACGTTTACTCTGTGGGGCCAGTTAGCATCAATAAATCACCATTTGTTCCTGTTTCATAAATGAACAATACCCTAAGCAAGTCAGTGGTAATCAGCACTGACATGTTTCACATTTTCTGAACATTTCATGATTATCAATTTATTTAATTCAAATCTTGTATTTAATGGGACAATTTTGACTCCGTAAGATTTTCTTTTTCATAAAGCAAAGGTGTTAGCAAGTGAAAACAGCTTTTCAATCAGGTCTTTGTTTCCAAAATGAGACATTCTAAATTGAAATACATCTCTGATGTAAATGTGGGACTTTTTGAACAAGGGACATGACATGCAACACAGTATACTTCTGGGAATTTGGATTCGCAAAAATGGGTGCTGGAAACAAGACAAGAGCTTGATGAGTATAGTTTTTATTGTGTTTTATCGGAAGGAAATATTAAATAGTTCAAGCAAGCCAAAGAGATTGTTTATGTCAGGCAGAATGATAGTTTCAGAGATCAGAGACTTTCTTTAGCATGCCAACAGAAACAAAGCTGAGCGAGTGCTGAGCGAGTGCAAAAAACAACCGAGGCAAAGCTTACAGTGAGCGAGTGCAAAAAACAACCGAGGCAAAGCTTACAGTGAGCGAGTGCAAAAAACAACCGAGATAAAGCTTACAGTGAGCGAGTGCAAAAAACAACCGAGGCAAAGCTTACAGTGAGCGAGTGCAAAAAACAACCGAGATAAAGCTTACAGTGAGCGAGTGCAAAAACAACCGAGAGAAAGCTTACAGTGAGCGAGTGCAAAAAACAACCGAGAGAAAGCTTACAGTGAGCGAGTGCAAAAAACAACCGAGATAAAGCTTACAGTGAGCGAGTGCAAAAAACAACCGAGATAAAGCTTACAGTGAGCGAGTGCAAAAAACAACCGAGGCAAAGCTTACAGTGAGCGAGTGCAAAAACAGAGGCAAAGCTTACAGTGAGCGAGTGCAAAAAACAACCGAGGCAAAGCTTACAGTGAGCGAGTGAAAAAAACAACCGACATAAAGCTTACAGTGAGCGAGTGCAAAAAACAACCGAGACAAAGCTTACAGTGAGCGAGTGCAAAAAACAACCGAGATAAAGCTTACAGTGAGCGAGTGAAAAAAACAACCGACATAAAGCTTACAGTGAGCGAGTGCAAAAAACAACCAACAAAGCTTAAAGTGAGCGAGTGCAAAAAACAACCGAGACAAAGCTTAAAGTGAGCGAGTGCAAAAACAACCGACATAAAGCTTACAGTGAGCGAGTGCAAAAACAACCGAGAGAAAGCTTACAGTGAGCGAGTGCAAAAACAACCGAGACAAAGCTTACAGTGAGCGAGTGCAAAAACAACCGACATAAAGCTTACAGTGAGCGAGTGCAAAAACAACCAATATAAAGCTTACAGTGAGCGAGTGCAAAAACAACCAATATAAAGCTTACAGTGAGCGAGTGTGTTCTAAGCACCTGCTGAGGTTACTGATCAGAATGCATTTAGTGGGAGTCTCTCGAGCATGACGTTTTGCTTGGGCGTGGGCCTTGGATATGGAGAACCTGTCCCACATGGCTGTGAGTAGAGGGGACTGCAGAGTGATGGGGGGGTAGAGTCTCTCAGTGGAGAGGGCTGTGGAGTCTCTCAGTGGAGAGGGCTGTAGAGTGATGGGGGTAGAGTCTCTCAGTGGAGAGGGCTGTAAAGTGACGGGGGGGGTAGAGTCTCTCAGTGGAGAGGGCTGTAGAGTGATGGGGGGGTAGAGTCTCTCAGTGGAGAGGACTGTAGAGTGACGGGGGGGTAGAGTCTCTCAGTGGAGAGGGCTGTAGAGTGATGGGGGGCAGAGTCTCTCAGTGGAGAGGGCTGTAGAGTGACGGGGGGTAGAGTCTCTCAGTGGAGAGGGCTGTAGAGTGATGGGGGCAGAGTCTCTCAGTGGAGAGGGCTGTAGAGTGATGGGGGGTAGAGTCTCAGTGGAGAGGGCTGTAGAGTGACAGGGGGTAGAGTCTCTCAGTGGAGAGGGCTGTGAGAGATGGGGGGAGAGGCTGTGGAGAGGGGGTAGAGTCTCAAAGTGGAGAGGGCTGTAGAGTGACGGGGGGTAGAGTCTCTCAGTGGAGAGGACTGTAGAGTGACGGGGGGGGTAGAGTCTCTCAGTGGAGAGGACTGTGGAGTGACGGGGGGTAGAGTCTCTCAGTGGAGAGGGCTGTAGAGTGACGGGGGTAGAGTCTCTCAGTGGAGAGGACTGTAGAGTGACGGGGGTAGAGTCTCTCAGTGGAGAGGGCTGTAGAGTGGGACGGGGGTAGAGTCTCTCAGTGGAGAGGGCTGTAGAGTGATGGGGGTAGAGTCTCTCAGTGTAGAGGGCTGTAGAGTGATGGGGGGTAGAGTCTCTCAGTGTAGAGGGCTGTAGAGTGACGGGGGGGTAGAGTCTCTCAGTGGAGAGGGCTGTAGAGTGACGGGGGGGTAGAGTCTCTCAGTGTAGAGGGCTGTAGAGTGATGGGGGGGGTAGAGTCTCTCAGTGTAGAGGGCTGTAGAGTGACGGGGGGTAGAGTCTCTCAGTGGAGAGGGCTGTAGAGTGACGGGGGGGTAGAGTCTCTCAGTGTAGAGGGCTGTAGAGTGATTGGGGGCAGAGTCTCTCAGTGGAGAGGACAGTAGAGTGACGGGGGGGCAGAGTCTCTCAGTGGAGAGGGCTGTAGAGTGACGGGGGTAGAGTCTCTCAGTGGAGAGGACTGTAGAGTGACGGGGGGTAGAGTCTCTCAGTGGAGAGGACTGTAGAGTGACGGGGGGGTAGAGTCTCTCAGTGGAGAGGACTGTAGAGTGACGGGGGGTAGAGTCTCTCAGTGGAGAGGGCTGTAGAGTGATGGGGGGGTAGAGTCTCTCAGTGGAGAGGACTGTAGAATGACGGGGGGTAGAGTCTCTCAGTGCAGAGGGCTGTAGAGTGACGGGGGGTAGAGTCTCTCAGTGGAGAGGGCTGTAGAGGGATCTTATCATATTGATCATCCAGTTTAAAATGTTTCATCATAGAATATATGTGCCAGTTCAGGTAATGTACATTTTGCATACAGTTATAGCTTTGGAATAAAATAGAATGGTATCGTGGTAAGTAGGAAACTGGAGGAAGAAGACCACAATTGTACACTTTGGAGCGGTTACTTTGTGGTTTTTGCTTTGGTTTACCATTCTGTCTGTTTGTCCCGTTTGTACAATTTGATATCCATGATCAATTTGTGTCTTTAACTGCTGGAAGACTCATCAGATTTACTTGCAGCAGTACCTATAGTTGTGTGTATGTCACCTACTGTATAAGGGTGTAAAAGAGGCCGACTCAAACTCAGCATGGCAACAAAAATGTGTGGATGGCCAGAATGGGCAAATGTTCACAGCAAACCAATGAAAGATTCCCCTGAAGTGTACTGGGGCCTACAGGTGTAGGGAATACTTTGATTATATGCAATTAGACACAGCTCTACTGCAGTGGTCAGATTTGCAAAGCAGATTCTCACCATGTCTATCCTTGTTTGGAAATGGCTATATGCTGCTCGGGAGGCTGTAGGATGCCCATAATATTTTGAAACTTGTGGTAGACGAATACACAGCTATCTACCTATTGCCTTGTAGGTTGCTGTGGATAAGAGTGTCTATCTATGTACACACACACACACACACACACACACACACACACACACACACACAGACACACTGTTCATGACTAAGCGATATTCTTTGGATGTTTGTGAACACGACAATGAACACTTGGAGGAAAGTGTTTCTTTTTAAGCAAATAGTTAACATGATTGATGAAAAAAGCCAAAGTCCTCAGTGTCTATGCAGCGAATAGTTTTTAAAGGAGTTAAAATTGCTTTAAACATGTCTTTATGAAATGCCTGTAATACATATGACACTGTCGAGTAAGCCGAAGCTTGAGTAAATCTGACATATAATCAATGATACTGAGCAAAATATCAGTATTCATTTATTTTGGTTGTTTACCATCAAACATATCACCCATAATAGAATCTTTGGAACTGTAGCTACCTACTGACACACGAGCCATTGTCTCTTCTCTCTTCATACTACAATACAAGTTTTGGAGACTGTTAATCTTGTTTAATTCATTCTTTTCATATTTTACATTAGAGGAATATTGTTGACTGTTGCATTTTTTCTATTTACAGCAAAAACAAGGAAAGATGAAATTACATATTACATTTCTTTTTTTAAACCCTGGAGGAAGAATTTAACATCCTTGAGATGATTTTAAGAAAAATGGGTGATTCTGATGAAACGAAGATTCTGTTTGTATCAGATTCTGCAAGAAGAACAAACATCTCAGTTTACGCAATGGTCCGTTTTGCCTTTTTGTATGTGCTTTTTTTTTTTTATCTTAGAGAAATGTATAATTTTGGAGTCGCAGCTAATTAGGGTTTTGACCTGAGGAATTGGGTTATAGGCTGGGGCAGAGCTACAGCCTTTGAAGGCTCCAGCTTCATCTCCCCACCACTTTGTGTGGCCTTGAATTGCAAATTGTTTTAAAATACGCATAATGAGTAGAGCTGAACAATGTTGAGCTCTTTGTCTCTCCCCTACAGCCCTCAGCATGGCTAAATGAGTTAAGTTTGCTCCATTGAATTACAAACGATTATTTTACTTACTCATACTGCCGCATGCATAATAAGAGTGTAAGAAAATTGTGGTAGTACATTATGGCATGGAGGAAGCACACAAAAATGAGCGCTTTAGCAATGAAGCGCACCTGAGAAAATCACGAACCAGTGGCACACAGGATCATTTCATGGCAAACTATGATTTTGATTTCAAAATACATAAGAGTCATAACTTTGAGTAATAAAGAGTAATACACTTTCTTTATCGGAACTGTTTCTGGTTATGTATAACCTCATCATTTTTATATTTTGGATCCGTTCTAATCTACACAACATATCTCTACGTAAATTACATTTGAAATGCTGTCTGGATTCAAGAATCTAATTCTGTTTTGCTCATTGTTTACTTTTGTGAGCATAAATCTGTCTTTACATCCAAACAAATAATTGTCAAATGTGAAAGACACAAAATCTCATAGTCATTCAAGCATATTTGAACCAGGGGATTACCAATAAATACATTATGCATGCAAATATACACATGTTATTTGTTGGCACATAATTTATTTGTGCTTATAACTGGTATATTGCTAATTATTCAAAATGACTGCATTGACAGCATTTACATACTGAATCACACTGGTGTTTTTCAAAAGCTCTTTGATATGTTCTTCTAATTAATTTGCGCATCTCATTCTCTTTCCCCCATCTAAGAACACTATCAATAACCAAGATGAAAGAACGGGACCTTTTGCTTAAATAAATAGCTGAGTAAGTTAATAAGAAAGTCCGCAAAAAAATAAGCATAAAGGCAGAAGGCTGAGTTCAGCCCCAGTTGAAGCCTCTAAAATACATATTGTATTCTGCCCACTTAGTTTTAAACCTTTGTAATCCAATCAGCTTTTGTGTACAACAGCTTGTTTTGAAAGTTGCTGGGCACCTAGACCTACGCCTCCACAAACTCATTCCTGCAGGTGAGCAACCAAGGGCTGGAGTGGGGGGGCGGTGTCTCATCCTAAAGACATCAGTGACCATTCTTTACTTATGACTGGGGGGTGGTGGTGTGATAGCTAAAGCTATCTCTGCCCTCTGTTATTTCTGCTGGATTTCTGTGGGTTTTAGCTCTCTCTCTCTCTCTCTCTCTCTCTCTCTCTCTCTCTCTCTCTCTCAGGGAGGTTAACAACAGTCTTTGAGAAAGACAAAGGAAGGAAGCATGTCTTTGAAATTCAGGGAGGGAGATGGGGAGCAAGAGGGCAGTCCCTTACAGCTGATGGTGGGACTCATTTACATACAAGCTGAGTTGTCAATTACTGGACTCCCAGGAAGCACAATTTGCCCTTTATTAAACATGAAATATACAACAATGTAGAAATTCAGCTCTGCATAACGGTTCTTAAAAAATATGTTGCATTAGATATCTGTAAATAAATATTTGAGTATAGCGTAATGTTTTTGTTTTATACTTATCTTGTACTGCCCAAAAACATTTTTTTTTTTTTACTTCATGTCTCCATCGTGTTTTCTGCGTCTTTTCTCTGCTTATTAAAACATCATGCAGTTCCACTGAAGGCTTTAGAAATGTATCTAATTAAACATAAAAGGAGCATGTTTACTGACTCCTAAAATAAGCTAATGCTTGTGGGGCCCTGCTTGCTCTTTGTCAGCCGCACAGAGAATTGTTGTTCCCGAGGTATCAAACCGACTCCACATGGGCTTTAGCACCTAGCTGACCAAGATCGCTACATACCACTCTTAAGTGTGATTAAGCTTCCCTTTAGTGTGCCTGTGACATCACCGGTGGCTTAGTGCTTCGGCTACTCAAGAGCATTAGAATGCATTTCATGCTTGGCTCACTCAAAACTGCAGAACTGAAATTTACACCTTATTTGATGTTCTTCTCCCTGCTGTTAATTGGTAAAGGGATCTCTGACCCTTTTGATCTCCTGCACAATCCTCTAAATGCCCAAGTCTGCTAAACTGTTCTGTGAGAGATACCCAGCAGTTGCCCAGTAATGTGGAGCCTTTTTTTTCCCCCACCCCCTCCTTTTTGGGCTTTCTCGCCTTTGGTTTACGTCCAAGCTGCACAGAAATAAGAGATGACAGTTGTTACAGATATGCTGGTTTAATTACTTGTCAGCTTATAGCCCATATCTCAGCTAGCCAACGTGGAAGCTTAACTTTTTTTCTAGTAGCTTAAAGCATGACCAGCCTCCAGTGCTTTAGTATTTAGCCATAAAACCCAGGAAATCTGAAAGATAAAAACACGAACGGCTTTTCTAATTTTGTGGGGAGAGTGGGCAGTTTTCTGTCACTGCTGGAATTGGCTTTCTCTCACAGTTCACTCCGATTGATAGAGAACAGGAAGGACGCAGGACAGAAAGAGAGCTGTGGAGAGAATGGACTGACATCACAAGCAGGGAGAAATGCTACAGTACTGTGAGGCACAAGTAGATCATTTACTATGGCTTCCCGTGTTACTCTTGTCACTTTTAAGTCCCTTTTTGCAAATTGATAGATACTGTGAGGATTTGCTTTGCAAAAAAGGACTTTGCTGTTTTCAAAAATCCATTTACAAGTTATATGCCAGACACAACTGCTTATTTTTCTGGTGTCAGAAATGATGACCTTATTCCACACGCCCCCAGTCTGGACTGGAGTAAAATATTATGAATACAAAAATGGCACTTCTCATGCAAAGAATTTGATTTTTAAGATTTTTTACCTTAGATTTTTTTAAGATTTTAAGAATTTTAACCATAATCCGTTTCTCTGTTTCTCTCATCAAAAAATAACTGCACTATCTGTTTATTTTATTTTTTTGTACTATGTTTATGAAAGGAAGAGCAACCATAAATTTCTGTGTCCTACGCTGCTAGTCTAATTCAATTGATGAGAGTGTTTGCAAATGTTGATCTCCAATATACACCACACTGACAACAGATAAACCATTAAAAGCTGATCTTTTGGTATGAATCTTGGAAAAAAATGGAGGCCTGGAAAACTTGAAATTCTGTGCGAATATCAGATGCAGACAGATATAGCTCATACTGTAAGCAGGCACTGAAAAGGTAAAAGCTGATTTTAAAATGTTGAATGGAACTTTCAGCCTGAAATTTCGGTTTCATGGTAGAGTGTAAGAAAAAGGATTAGTAGCCAACTAAGACCCAGCTATGGAGGACAGAGAAGGACCAAGCATGGTCTGAGCTCTCCACTCGTCTGTACAGAGGCATGTGCTCCTGAACAGCAGAGTAAGCTCATTCCGCCAGGACATTATGGAGAAGTACATTTCCCCTTCCCGGTCTACTGGAACATGAACCAAATCAGCAGGAACCTTATGATAAATTCATATTTTTTTACCAGTCATTACCTTTTGTTGAAATTTGATGTCTAGAAAAAAAAATACCTGCTTATATGTTTATTTTGGAAAATATTTTTGCAAAGGATAAATATCTCAGACAAAAATTCCATCAATGACACGATGTGGAAGGACACTTCAAAGCTCAAAGATGGAAGCCTGCCGGTTAGGATGGCAGGCTTAAACTTCCAGGCAAGGTTCCCAAGACCCTGAGAGCAGAAAGAAAAAAGTCAAAACGAGGTACATTTGAACCACTAATGAACCGTCATTACAGGGAGATGTGCACACAGGTAAACACAGAAACATTAAGTGGGATGTTTACACTGATCTGGGTTCAGCTGCATCTTGAGGTCAGCTTATTGTTCATATTCGCTGTTATGGAGCCTAAACCTGGAGTACTATGATTCTGACTATGTGCTCATATCTTCATCTCATGATTGTACACAAGTCTATATGAATAAATGTGTAAACTAACTCTTTGAAATAAATGAATATGTGAATGTAATTAATAAAACGTTATGCATTTTGTATCAATAAGTCACATTTACAGGATAATGTAATAAACAATAACTACTAGTAGTAATAATAATAATCAGACAAATAAGTCAAAAATGCAGTATGGTAGTTGGGTATGATATGGTAGCTATGTTTGTGGTGAGACCTCACTCCCCAGTCACTCATACACTGTGCAGAATGCTAATTCATGCTAATCCATTCATACTGCTCAGAAGTTGATATTTAGATGTTTGATCTTATATTGGTAACAACTTTGTTTGTGGATGCCTGTATTCAGTGAGCTACAGCCTGTAAAACCAATTTAAAAGGCATGAGTAAACTGCTCACTCATTGGTCCACGTTTCTCAGTCAGGTGTCACCAGCATTTGGGGCCTTATGGGGGATGCTGTCAGGTGTATGTGAGATGTTTTGCCCAGTTTGAATCATAAATTGGATCCATGTGTTTGAGATGCATGGCTTTATCATCTTTTAATCTTCACAACCACATTTATACCAGCTTGTGTCATTCTCAGCAATCTCTACGCAATAAATCTCTAATTTTATCATTTATATTTATTAAAAACTACACATTTGTAGCTTCAAGAAAATACCATCTTGCACTCAATGCAATGGGCACCATTTATTTAAATTTATTCAATAGATTGTTTTTTGACATGGAAAATAAGATAATGAGGAGATAGCGCTTAAATCATTCAAAATGGGGCCCATAATGTTTTATTACTTAGAGGTTGAATTCCTACATCCCAAATAAATGGTGTTACTTTGCATGTGCACCCAAAGTGGTTGCTATTTCACTCTTTGCAGGAGATACAAAGCATAGTTATGCCAATGCCGAGCAGCCATATTGGAATGAGGTTTTGCTTGTTGTGAAAGTGATTATGTGTTGTGAAGGGCTTTCGACCATGTCCAGTTTAAAACACAGCTGTAAATGTATTTCAGTGCTGTGTACTATTCTTTCCGGAACCTAACTAAAATTTATTAGCGGTCCCACTATGTCCAAGCGCAAAACTCCCTCTCGTGATGGACTCCAATGCCCCATTTTCACAGCCGTACTTCACAGTTCAGTACTGATACAGGCCAACAAGAATATGTGTGCATTTATATTATTCCAAAACAATAATATGAATTCATATATGTCTAAATGCTATGAGGGACTACAAACAAATAATCCTTTGTGTGTATACATAGATCACACACACCGAATGATCCAACCATCTCACTGTTTAATTAGCTTTACAGCAAAGAAAAACACGACTTCACATGAGGTGGTTATGACTAAGGAATGTATGCATGGTATTTTAATAAGACAAGAAATTGTCTCCAAAGGACATTAATATTTGAGAGATGTATCAAGGCCAAAGCATTTAGTTGTGTCGGGAGGTGTGTAATAATGAATATTTTACTTAGTATGTAAAATTCAATATATGTAAACCACGTTTGTGAAAAGGACAAGTCAAATTGGAAATGTAGTACTACTAAAGGACTTATATAATTATGTATTAAAGGACTACAATGTAATTGTGTGTGTGTGTGTGTGTGTGTGTGTGTATACATATGTACATACATATATATACATACATACATACATACATATGTATACATATACATACACACCCACTCAACATCACTTATTGACAGTCCAGAGCAATTTTAATTTCTCATGATATCTACAATAAATGTGAAATAAACTGTTACATTGAGAAACATTGACCCGGTGACAGAGCAAGTATCCAAGAAATGCTTAATGACACTTTGTGCTCTGACTCCATGAGGCTCAAAACTTCATCCTGTCCGGGGCTGGCAGCCTCGTGTCATGGGAATGGGGGTGAGAGCCTGACTACATCTTTAGCATCCTAAAGTGACAGTTAGGCCACACCCACTCCCCTTTCCCCCATTTCCCTTTCTCAACAACACTGAATTGAAAGTACTGATGAAGTTTCACAACTGCCTCCAATATTGACCACTGTAATCTGTAATATGAACTCATTTTAGCAGTCTGCTTCCCTTTAGTTTTTTTTTTTGTAAATTTTTATTTACCCCGATTTTTCCCCTTTTTTCCCCAACCCAAATGTTCAATTGAACTTGTTGACCTC
Organism: Albula goreensis; assembly: GCA_022829145.1. Classification (NCBI taxonomy): domain Eukaryota; kingdom Metazoa; phylum Chordata; class Actinopteri; order Albuliformes; family Albulidae; genus Albula; species Albula goreensis. Next base: position 516,595 of record CM040750.1, on the reverse strand, counting down.
ACCGCAGCACTCGTCCTGACAGCTGTGGGAGGAGAAGTCGAGCACGTGTCTACTCCGATTCACGTGGCGACGCTCTCGCTTCTTTTCACGTTGCGGCTGCACCACCAACCGCACACTGCCTATGACGTTGTTGGAAGACGTAGTCAGCGCACATTCGGTTCGTGCCACTGCAGGCGCCCAAGCATGACAAGGAGGGCGCTATTGCAATGAGGCCAGTGGGGAGTTAGGCCAACCTACCCTGTATCAAACCCGGCGAGGCTGGCCAATTGTTGCCTCGCCAATGGGGCCTCTGGCCATAGCCGGTTCCCTTTAGTTTTTAATGAAATTTTGTAGCCATTGTCTTTGTTTGTAAAAAATAAATAATCGTGCAGTGGATGGCCTTCAGTATAGGTGGAATACTTCACACTTGTGAAGGCAGAATAGGGTGAAGTGACTGAGCTAAAGCTTATGGTCACATTTCTATTCCTTTATGATTGTTTACAAACGTTTGTTAAACCTTTACTAGCCTGCTTTGTTGCTGGGTGGAGGCCATTCCCGAACAACCTGTCAGATGAACAAGTCCTGTCACAGGGATGAAAATTGATCTTCCGACCTTCTACCCTGCTAGCTAGCAATTAACCAGTTTTTTTCCACCTCCATATATTTCTACTTTACCTCCTCTGCTTTCATCCCACAATGAAGAATATATTTGTACTTTACCTCCTCTGCCTTCATCCCAGCAATGAAGAATATATTTGTACTTTACCTCCTCTGCCTTCATCCCAGCAATGAAGAATAGAGTGGAGAGGATCATGCTTAGAAAGAGTGCGTGTGAGGGCTAAGCATCAGCTAATTAGCTCTGTGAGTATGTAATATATGTAAGTCCATTGAATGCTGAGGATCCAAATATTTTACGGCATGGAATGGGCTTGTAATTTCAAAACAAAAGGTTTACATTTACTTGGACAGCTTTGTGAAGGACAGTAATTTTATTACCCATTAAAAAAATGCAGGCAGTTGGGATAGACTTTATGAGCCTGTGTGCATTTACAGTCCCACACAGGAGGGGGAACGGGAGCAGGCAGAAAGTGGTGTAGCGGGCACATGCTTTGGGAGACCTATTGTTGGCTCATTTTTTTCTTTTTCAGTGTTTATCCTAAGCTTTGTCTCTCACCATGATACATACTTTCTTTTGAAGTGAAACAGATTATCGGTTACTATAGTTTCACCATTGCTGGGGCTGGCTCACTGGAGAGCGAAAGCGCAATAGATCTTTAAAGTCCTGTTTTGAAAATGAACCCCTGTACCAGGGAGAAACAGCTGGAAAGATACCTGCTTCACAATCTTTCATATCTTTTGTGGGTGAGGAGAATAGGAAGGGTGGGGGTTGGGGGCGGTAGAGAATTACCACACGTTCAATTGATCCCCGCTCACCCCCCACATACACATACGCACACACTTTTCTCCAGGGGAAGGAGTGTGGTGATGGAGGCCGGCTGCTGGAGTGACCTTACCTCACTCTGTGTGAATCAACAAACCCCCTGCAAATGTACCCTAAAATTCTGCCTGCACAGCAAGTAGGATGACAAGCAAAAAAGTGTTCAGGTTATTACATTTTTATTAACCAGCAAATGACCAGATTAAAACCATATCTAACACACATTGTTGGCATTCAGGAAAAGCTATGGTATATATGAATGCATGTAGTATGTGTTAGCTTTGACATGAATGAAATGTGGCCAAACACAACAAACACAAATACTAAACTACAAATACAAAATGCTAAAGAAATCACAGGACTCATATACTTAGAAAAGCAGAATATCACAGAGGAAAGCACAGATGTGCAAAGTGCAAAAACAAATGGAAACAATGGTAACAATAGAAAGAAAAAACAGATAAGAACAAAAAAAGATCTTAGCCTAATCTCAAATTCATGGTATGCTATCCTTTTTTTTTTTTTTTCCTGAGGAGTTGTTGAATTTCTTGAAGTGGGGCTGTGGGTCCAGAACATCGTAACAAGTTGGTCGACAGCACTGCTGTTTGGGTGACTAAAGCTTGATTGTGGTATATGGTGATGTACATAGAGGAAACAAAAGAAAATATCAAAAGCTAATTACAACAAGGCCTCAAGTGGAAGTCCATTTTAAATGACAGCTTTGTCTAATACCCTTAGATTTTATTATCATGTCAACAGTCACAAAGTTCCAAACATGATTTTGCAGTCTAGTGTGACACAGTTGTCTCGTACTAAATTGATACATTTCCAGTATGGCCTCAGTGTCATAGTACACAACACTTCACAGCAAGGTGTGGAATTGTCTGTGGGGCAGTTTTAATCTGGGTTTTCTGTTGAAGTGACGAACGTGGGTAAACAAACAAACAGTAATTTGATTACTGTGCAGACCCAGGATGTGAAGTGATGTTTCTGGGAAGAAAAAAGGGCCCTGTACTACAAGGATTAGTGTCTTAGTGAGCTAGCTTTGGGTTTAGCTCTGGGTCACCCTTAGGTTCCTTTTTTCACTGGGTAAATTGCTATGGTAACATATGCTACATGGCTAACCTGCTCCATGGCAGGTTAAGTGGAAGCTTGAACCTCTGACTTCATGTAAACGCAGCGTGTTGACCAATCAGATCTCTATGACTCATGGCGTCACAGCTCCTGTAAAAACCATGTACATCTCGGCGCTAGCAGTTTGGGACATTAAAAGAGGAGATGGGGACAATCTCTGTGCACTGTGTCTGGTAATTAGTGAAGTGTACCTGTCTTTGAAAAAAATGCAGGAAGTGTCTATAGTATAGGAAATTGTGAATACAATACTGTTTTATAATAACAGAATTTCCATGTCCATTCTCTTTGGTTAACGTTGACTCGTCGTAAACATTACTTAAACGATTTATTTGGAAAATTGAGATAATTATTTAAATGCTTACAAACATTTACTTTTCATGTCCAAAATAATGTAGACAAGGAAATTGCAGCAAATTCTGTAAAGTCTATGAGTACACCCATGTTGCCCTGCAGTTAACAAAATTAATGATTAACGATGGGGATTTATTTAGCTACGCATTACATTTGCTACCTACTTGTCCTGTAATTAATTCATACACTGGGTTTAGTTGTCACTTAGAATTACAGTGAGCAAACTTCATACGCGTTTACACGCTCAGCTATGTCTTTGTCACGCTGCTTTGCGAGCTTTGGCAGCAGTGATCATATTACTTTTCACATTTCTGATGCCTTTGTTTTCCTCCTATCCCTGAATAATTAGGAAATGTTCCTCAGGGCTGAAAACACGCCTCTGCTCCTCTCCATGATGCGGCTCATTATACTGGCCAATCCCCCTTTTTATGTGAACGCGTACCCAGCTTGATTGAGAAAAGCTGACTTGACTAATCTTGTTGTTAACCGCCTTTGTGATACTGCCTTTGTGATACTGCTTGATCGGTAATGTTTGGTTTTGTCAAAGTCAAACTAAGTTAAACTTACTTCGTAGTGCAGGCCCCTGATGAGGAGAAGCATTGTAGACGATGGTTCTGCGGTGAATGAAGCATTGAAGAGATGGTTCTGCTATGAATGAAGCATTGTAGACGATGGTTCTGCGGTGAATGAAGCATTGAAGAGATGGTTCTGCGGTGAATGAAGAATTGTAGACGATGGTTCTGTGGTGAATGAAGCATTGAAGAGATGGTTCTGCGGTGAATGAAGAATTGTAGACGATGGTTCTGTGGTGAATGAAGCATTGAAGACGATGGTTCTGCGGTGAACGAAGCATTGTAGACGATGGTTCTGCGGTGAATGAAGCATTGTAGACGATGGTTCTGTGGTGAATGAAGCATTGTAGAAGATGGTTCTGCAGTGAATGAAGCATTGTAGAAGATGGTTCTGCAGTGAATGAAGCATTGAAGACGATGGTTCTGCGGTGAATGAAGCATTGTAGACGATGGTTCTGTGGTGAATGAAGCATTGTAGAAGATGGTTCTGCAGTGAATGAAGCATTATAGACGAAGGTTCTGCGGTGAATGAAGCATTGAAGAGATGGTTCTGCAGTGAATGAAGCATTGTAGACGATGGTTCTGCGGTGAATGAAGCATTATAGACGATGGTTCTGCGGTGAATGAAGCATTGAAGAGATGGTTCTGCAGTGAATGAAGCATTATAGACGAAGGTTCTGCGGTGAATGAAGCAATGAAGAGATGGTTCTGCAGTGAATGAAGCATTGAAGATGATGGTTTTGCGGTGAATGAAGCATTGAAGAGATGGTTCTGCAGTGAATGAAGCACTGAAGAGATGGTTCTGCTGTGAATGAAGCATTGAAGACAATGGTTCTTCGGTGAATGAAGCATTGAAGAGATGGTTCTGCAGTGAATGAAGCACTGAGGAGATGATTCTGCTGTGAATGAAGCATTGAAGACAATGGTTCTTCGGTGAATGAAGCATTGAAGAGATGGTTCTACAGTGAATGAAGCATTGAAGACGATGGTTCTTCGGTGAATGAAGCATTGAAGAAAATGGTTATGCGGTGAAATATCTGTATTTTTCTGTTGTCTAAGTGCAGGTCAAATCAGAGGCAGGACTCTTAACATGTCTGACTTTGGAAGCCATCAAATATAACTGTGAGAGACAACTGACTGAGAGATGGAACCCAGTACGTTACCTTGTACTTATTTATTCATTCCGTCATTTTCCATATCTACAATTCATTGGTACAGAAGATGCTACACTTGAAGTGTATGGAAACTGTGTATACAAATGCTAGTGATGAAGCAAACCTGCCCTCATGTTACAGCACAAAATGACTAAATCATGCCACTTGAACTCATAATGTGAGTTTGTGACAATGTTACGACATTGGGAAGAACAACACCAGCACACACATGGGCGTATGAGGGCCCAGGTTAGGAGCCCCTGCCTTAACAGGATGAGCCACCCAGCAGCCACTATGAAGTGTTATTTCCCGTTTGTCTTTATAATGAAATATAAGAGTGATGGAAGAGTTTTTTTTTTTTTTTTACTCAGGATTGATGATTTGCATGATTAATAATTCAGCTGATTCAAATAGTGAATTATTAGCAGCTCTTTTAACAGTATTAATATGATGCTATTGATATGATGAACATGAATTAAAATAAATACTCAAAAGTAATTCTGATTCTTTTAAATCACAAACTGAATTTCTTCTTTATTGTTATTATAATCAGGTATAGTAACATACCACAATACTCTTGGGAGCTAATTGGAAGATGGAAAGATAGTATAACTTGCAAGCAAATAATGTTAGTACCATTCGCACAGATTCTCATACTTTCAATTGTGTCGTATTGTTTTTGCAAATATATTGCATCACCTGTTTCTAATTTAAAAGATGAACTGAGAAAGATGTGTGGTCATATGATTGTAAAAGCATCTTTATGTCACTAAATGATTCATCAGACATGTCAAAAGCATGCAGGCTACCTTCCCATGTGTGCAAAACTTCATTATTGTTTATAACATTAATGACCACAGCAGCCTTTCACCTTCAAGAGGATAATTATTTTTGAACCTGACATGTGAATGCCTCAGCATACTTTCTAGTTTTTATCCCTATTATTTTATTGAAATTGTTAATAATACTTTTGTTGAAATTCTTTGTAAAGTTTTATGAATCCATTAAATAACTCCGCATTTCTTCTGCATATTGCCACCAGCGAGTTCCATACCTGACTTGAGTGTTTGACAGAATCGTGACTGTATATGTCAGCCAGAAGCTCTTGCTTATGATAACATAACAGATATTTCTAATAATACACAAGGCACAGAAGCATTGGCAGTTAAGTGTTCATGATGAAGCAGTGTGAATTTGAAGCCATCGTGCTGGCATTGAGTAGTAGTTAATGCATACATACAGGGTTCTGTGTAAATATCCACTAGATGTTTCTAGAATATGGGCTCCGTATAGTCACCTTAAAAGGTGTACATGACATGAATCTGAAGCTTGATGTTCCATTGAAAGAAAATTTGAAGTCACTGCTGTTAACATTTCATTGGACATTTTCCAGGAGGGACTGGAAAAGATTATCATTCACTATCCCTTCAAGCAAAGAAAAAATGGCAATTTAGACATCTCTCACACAATTATTTTAAGTATTGATTTGTTTTGAGTGATTGGGAGGCCTTGGAAGGAAAATGATGTCACCCATCATGACGTCTTGCCTTAGGATGGAGACAATGTGACTCTGCTCGTAGCAAGCCACTGTTCTCAAATTAAATGCACCTCTGACATTGACTGCTCCTGAAACTAAAGCCTTTCTGAAAGCAAGTAAGACCCCTACATTTGTGTGTCTCTGTATATTAAGGTGTTCCACAAAGGCAAGTAATAAACTTTTAAAGAGGTTTTGAGAAACTGTTTGGATCCATTATTCTGCAGTTTTTCATCCCCAATTTAGAATCTGTAGTCTTTGCGCTCAAGATAAATACCATCCCCATACACACAGAAACTATCACCACTAAAGTGTGTGTATTCCAGTAATACATTCACCTGCAAATATGAATACCTGTGACTTTTTTCTGCTCTATAGAGTAAACAGTATACAGTAAATGTTCAGTGTCAAAACAACTCATATACAATAAGTATTAAAATGATAGTGGTCTATGGATCTCTGTAAGCCTGAAATACTCTTCTGTATCTCCTGTTAGACTTAAACACATTTTTTTTCTGTGTATTGTGTGCACAGAGTGTGGAATGTTCAGAGAGGTTGGTCACAGTGTTGATAACTATTAATCTGTGAGCAGAATTTGAAAAACTAATGTTGCTGTTAACATGAGGAAATCTAACGTAACTTAGATCAGTGATCCAAAAATATGAGTGGCTACCCTAACTTATCAGTGACTTGCTGATTTGATCAATAACCACATTGCCCGTGGAGAGAAAAATATTACTTGGTTCAACAACATTTCTGATTGGTTCAAATGAGTTACAGATTGACCACCCTTACAAGGCTCATGAACCCTCATTGCAACCATCACTATCTTTGACCCATCACTATCTTTGACCCACTGTACCGCTTGCAGGACAAAGGATGTTTGTCCTAAAACTGGACTCTTGAATGACCACCATATATTATCAATATCATAGGTTGTGTTGAATGCCAACAATAGGATATACTAATATTTAATTGTGATATGAAATGAAATAAATCCAGTCATAGAATATTCAATGTTAACTCTTGATAATACGATCCAGACTGTTGTGTCTTGACTATGGGACCAAGTCTACATCCTGCTAAGACCTTCAGTCGAAGCAATGTTTGTGTTTGTTGAAAGTTATCAGATTATTGAGTTGGTAATGGTACATCATGTGTTTCGATGTTTTCCTCCCTTTTGGCTCATATCCTGTTCATAACAAATAACTACTTAACTTTCTAAATCTGCTTTGAATTAATTTCAATGCATTCTTTGGAACATTTCAACTCCCCTTAATTTCTCATTTTTGTATCACACAGCAAAGCTAGAGCAGAGTGAAAGCAATGTGAAGCAATGTGAATGAGCAGTAGGCCCCCTTTTTTTAAATTAAGTCACTGACAACATATTCAAAACAACAGAAATGGGGTTCATATAATTGAATTCATTAGAAGATTATCTAGTAATTAGTATGTTATGATTGAGCCATGGTAGGGTGTTAAAATCCGTGAAAAAGGATTTTATCGTCATTGGATGACATGCCCCACATTGAGCCCAAGGACAATATGTCATATTGGTTATTACCAGACTGCTATGCAGTTTGTAGACACTTACAAATAATAGTAAAAGTAACTATAACATGCAAAATGGACATTTAAATAGGTGAAATCTCAGAACCCTGATGGAACCTAGTTTCCAATGGGAGATTAAGAAACCAGAGAAGCCCAGGCTATGTGACATGCATTCAACCCATGACCAACTGTGTCCAATTGCATGGAACTTTTCCTCACCAAAGAACATGGTGCATGATGGGATTGTTGCCTGTTTGCACTATGCCAAGTAGGCGTATGTGCAGATCCATCAATAGTTAAGTACTCACTATCTTTTTTAATTGAAAAGTTACAGCTTGTCAAAAACTGAAGTTAGGAATTGACAAATCAGCATCATAATCTTCAGTCTTCTGTACTATCTGTGATATACAGCATCTGGCTATGAAACCCGGCTGCTGTATGATATGTGTGTAGCCGTGTCGGTCTGCTGTACGTCACATGTCATGCCCTGGCCACTGGGGAGGCTCTCACAAACAGCTTCATTGATATTCAGCTATTGTGTACCATGTACAATATTTGGTCTAGGTGAGTATGTAACTGGTTTTGCAAGAATACTGAAATATGATTTAAAAATTTAAACCACAAAGAAAAATATGAACTCTCAAAAGTACTCACATTATGAGAACAAACCTTCTGACCTTCTGAGTGTATAGTGGCCTTCTGAGACCATTATAGAAAGTAAAGTTTGGACTGTCATTTGTGCATAGAAAATTACAAGATCAAGAATAACAAAAAAAATTACAAGATCATAATGTCGCTTTAAGAATGGTTTTTCACTTAGAAATAGAAAGTAGTAAAAACTGACAAGCATTTTATGTATGACCGTGTTGATTATCCAGAACACAAAATCATTATGCATTGTATTTATGGAGAGATAATGTGAGAGGCTGGTACACTCATTTGTGAAAACTGTGCTTAGTTTCATATGTGCGAATTTATGAAAATTCCAGTGTACATACTATAAGCTGCCACCTGTTCGACCCAGTTACCACAGTATGTTTCATGTCATCCGATCCACTTCTTCAGTTTGCACTGGCCAATAAAATTGCGGCGTGTGGTTTTTGACTGACAGCATAAGATAAGCTGAATGGACCCTTTGACAGATGTGTGAAGTTTTAATAAGGATCAGATGGTGCTGATTTGAACCATACTGAATATAAACAAAAGTTGTAAAGTGCATGTGAGCACTTTATGTGAATTGTTTTCACAGTAACACTAAATGTATTGTGTATTCATTACATTAAGGAGAATGCTTGTTATATACCGAGTAGTGTAATTCCTGAATGTCAAACATATGTACACAGTAGAAGTTGCTAAACAAACAAGTTCTCTCACCAAGAGGACGCTCACCCGCATTTCTGGAAGAGCGATAAGAGGAATTGCAGATGTGTAAATAATTGCTTATCTGTATTTGCCAAAAACTTAGTAGCAGTGGAAGTCTTGCTTTGGCTGTCAGTGAAAGTTTTATAAATTAGCATAACTGATATTCGATTCATCAGTAACCAAATGTATGGAAAAAAGTATCATAAAATTCATAATACAAATATTGTATATACATGGGTTTGTCAATAAAATATAGACAACTATTTGTACAAAATGTATTTTTTGGCACAAATTCTTCTTGCTTCTTTGAATAATCCTGCAGTTATCTCTTAATGCCACATATAAAGGTTTGCATCGTGAGAAGGACGTTATGCTGGGCCAGACTGCCATGGTAAAATCAGTACTTTTATGATATGATTTTATGAATATAACTGGGTTTGAGCTCAGTGATTGGAGAGGCATGTTATTATATGTTAATGGTTTCATTTCATGGATTATCTGTTAAGTAAGGAATGATGTGTAAATTAAAAACATACAAAGTGCTGTTCGCAAAAAATATGCTTTGTCTGTCAAGAAAAGATGAATCTGTCTAAAACTTGTGAATGAAATAAATCATGACATTGGACTTCATCAGCCAGTATCACAGGGTAGAGTGTCCACATTCATGAGCTGTGGAGGTATGCTTTAGCAATCTACAAAAAGTTACTGAGCTTCAACAGAGACGCTGCTGCTTCAGGTTATATGTTTTCTCATTTGGATGATGGAATCACAGTGGAAGTGCTCAAAGTTAATTCATACTTGCGTTCACATGCTCACAGTTCATTCATACTTACGTTCACATGCTCACAGTTCATTCATACTTACGTTCACATGCTCACAGTTAATTCATACTTACGTTTACATGCTAACAGTTAATTCATACTTATGTTCACATGCTCACAGTTAATTCATACTTATGTTCACATGCTCACAGTTCATTCATACTTATTTTCACATGCTCACAGTTAATTCATACTTATGTTCACATGCTCACAGTTAATTCATACTTACGTTCACATGCTCACAGTTCATTCATACTTACATTCACATGCTCACAGTTAATTCATACTTACGTTCACATGCTCACAGTTAATTCATTCTTACTTTCACATGCTCAAAGTTAATTCATACTTACGTTCACATGCTCACAGTTAATTCATACTTACGTTCACATGCTCACAGTTAATTCATACTTATGTTCACATGCTCACAGTTAATTCATACTTATTTTCACATGCTCACAGTTAATTCATACTTATGTTCACATGCTCACAGTTAATTCATACTTATTTTCACATGCTCACAGTTAATTCATACTTATGTTCACATGCTCACAGTTAATTCATACTTATGTTCACATGCTCACAGTTAATTCATACTTACGTTCACATGCTCACAGTTAATTAATACTTATGTTCACATGCTCACAGTTAATTTATACTTATGTTCACATGCTCACAGTTAATTCATACTTACGTTCACATGCTCACAGTTCATTCATACTTACGTTCACATGCTCACAGTTAATTCATACTTACGTTTACATGCTAACAGTTAATTCATACTTATGTTCACATGCTCACAGTTAATTCATACTTATGTTCACATGCTCACAGTTCATTCATACTTATTTTCACATGCTCACAGTTAATTCATACTTATGTTCACATGCTCACAGTTCATTCATACTTATTTTCACATGCTCACAGTTAATTCATACCTGTTTTCTTGGGCTCACAGTTCATTCATACTTATTTTCACATGCTCACAGTTAATTCATACTTACGTTCACATGCTCACAGTTAATTCATACTTACGTTCACATGCTCACAGTTCATTCATACTTACGTTCACATGCTCACAGTTAATTCATACTTACATTCACATGCTCACAGTTAATTCATACTTATTTTCACATGCTCACAGTTCATTCATACTTATTTTCACATGCTCACAGTTCATTCATACTTATTTTCACACACTCACAGTTAATTCATACCTGTTTTCTTGGGCTCACAGTTCACTCATACTTATGTTCATGTACTGACAGTTCATTCATACTTATTTTCACCCATAATCCACAGATCTTGGTGGTGGAACACAGTCACTGCAGTCAACATTAATGGGGTTTGCAGAAAATACTGCACTGTTTGCACTGCAATCAAACCTAGAGACCAAAAACAGATCTCTGAAAGCTACCCTACCACTTCTGACAAGACATGTCAGAACCTCAAAGTGCTTTGTTTTCCATTCAGGCATGCAAATCCAGCATATCACTTTCACTTTGCCTTTAGCTACTCATGTTTAAAATGGCAAACGTCTTGTTTCTGTTGGCTGGAGATAGTAGATTTTGTACATTGCTATATATCTGTTTGTCTCTTTCTATTGACATATAGGTATTTTTATTGCCTTCAGGTACAAATCTGTATATCTATCTCTCTATCTGTCTGTGTTCATTGATATACATAGATTGGATAGATAAATGTTTTACATATTCAGACAGGGTGAATGTATTTGATCGTAGGGTGTTATTTTGGCCTGATAGTGATAGCTTATTTATTTGAGTGTTTTACATATTCAGACAGGGTGAATGTAGTTGATCGTAGGGTGTTATTTTGGCCTGATAGCGATAGCTTATTTATTTGAGTGTTTTACATATTCAGACAGACTGATAGACAGACAGGGTGAATGTAGTTGGTGGTAGGGTGTTATTTTGGCCTGATAGTGATAGCTTATTTATTTGAGTCTCCAAACATGTGGCATTTGTGAACTCTTGGAGCAGTAGGTCTGCGGGGCCTTGCCCTCAAGTCATCGAGCTGTGATTGAAAGTTTCTTTTATGTAATCAAGCCTTCTGAATGAATTCTTTATGGTCGAAGGTTAAGCTTGTGATCTAAGCAAACAGATGCATTCAGCGGGAAAAGGAAACCTTGTTAAATGAATGTATGTTTGCGTTCAGGCCTGCCTTATTTTCTGGCTCTGCAATGCTTTTGAAGTTGTGTTTGTTCTCAATGGAGCAGCGATGGAGGCTTAGGGAAAAAATGTCATCTTAAATCAACCTTATCTAGTGTCCAAATAGCATCACAATTTAATGTTTAAGGGTGTGCCAGACAGAAGAAATTGACCGGCTGAAGTATGACAAGCTAATTGCAGAAAGGTGTGTGGCCTTTCATTCGACACAGTACTGTCATATTTGCTATAATTAATGCTCAATAATGTGGATATGACCAAAAGCAAAGTTAATATTTATAGCTGTTTCTCCCACACAAAATTGCAATGAAGTTGCACACTGCAGACATATGAGGGACTTGTGTGGGGCCGGGTCTGTCATCCATTTGTACACGGTTTTATCAATGACTGTACGAATGCTGATCTCACTCTTCACCAGTTCCTGTCAGCTGGCTGTGATAAATGGAAGGACTCCAGTGGATTCACTTTTCTTTTTGTTTAGCCCTATTATTTCCGACACAGTTCCGCACAGAACTAGCATTGAAGTGTCTGCTATTAAAACATAACATAAGTTGACAGTGATCAGCCCAAGGGGTTTTCTCACAGAAAAGGCATATTGTTCTGCTTTGTGGGAGCAGACGGGGGCCTGGATTCGCCAGGGCACGTAGGAAAGCAGCCGACTGCAGAAGACTTTCCAGTACATTAGGAGTATATGAAAGAGCAGATTAATATTACCATGTCCTCCAACAGGGAACACATTACTCTTTATCCTCTGTAGGTATCTGCTTATTTTTGTAAGGGATTCTGAAAAACAGGCAGCGCTGGAGAGGGTATCCTATGGCTGCTTGTGCTTTGCGCATGGATAATTGTTTCCTACATGATAAATCCACTTGGCTCCTAAAACGAGAAATGTTCTATTATAAATAAGAATTTTTACATTGGTAAAACACCCAATTAACAATGCAATTACAATTCAGTGTAACAGCCCTCTTCTGCTGATAAAGTATTGTATAGTATTGAATTTTAATTCATATAAAATACCATGCATACAGAGGATAGAGACAATAATGGAGACACAAAACAATATATAAATTTTTTTCAGCACATGAGTTGGGCCATCCATTGGTTTCAGAATAGTCTCAGGCCTTCCTCAAGTGTTATTATCCAAGTGTTGTATTATTTCTAATGGGATACTGTCTTGTGTCCAGTTCTTTGATGAAGTTCTTTAGATTGAGGTAGAAATCTACTGCTCAATGTTAATTATATGTTTATTGAGGGAGGTCATGGAAAGTTTATGATTTCATTCCGGTGTTCATGCATTCACACTGAACAGCAATGTGTATAGGGCTGTTGCCATCTTGGAATAAGTGAACATTTTTAGGTTACAATGTCCACAAGTCTACTATGCAAGTCTACCCTGCAGAGTGATAAACCGACCCAATGACCCCCATGAAATAGCTGCCCATACCATAACTGATTTCACCACCACATTTTACAGTTGGAAACAGACAATGTGGGCTGAAGGCCTCTGTTTTAGCCTCCTCCAACCATAAACATGTCCAGATGTTGCAAAATGAGATAACTAAAAGACAACCCTGCTTCACTCCCATCCACTGCTCAGAAGTTTAGGATTTGTGCTCAGTACACCAGGTTATGTGTCGTTTTACTCTGGCTTTGTCTTTCATAAATGCTTTTGGATGCTCACAACATAGATGTTTTCTCTTGAGAAACTCTGCTGTACTGTTTAAAGCAGTTGTTTCGCTGTTTTGAGCAACTATCCTGTGAAGCGTCCATCTGTCAGTCAGCTTCCTCTGTTGCTCTTTTAGGATGCACTTTTTCCTTGTTTGGCAGATACCATCATCATTTTTGACACTGCTCCCCATGATACATTAAATAATTTAGCTGTTTCTGTGACTCTGCAGTTAGGGTACCGACTCTCATGTTGCTTTGGAGACTCACATATTAAGTGTTGATTTTAAAATGTCTTTCACAGCAGAAACATAATGGTAATTAGCATTCACATCAATATTAAACATGTGTACATTCCTGTTTGATTGTGATTTTGACTGTGATTTAGTTTATTCAGTTCCATTATTTTGTCTAGTCCCTGTAAATAGAATACACTGATAAGCATTCAGTCATAATTAGTGATATTAAGTGATATATATGGATGTTTTGTCGGTTGAGAATTTGAAGTGATTACTGGTGAGGACCCCTTCCAGAGTAAAGCTGGTCATCAGTGCTAATGAGTGTTTGAATTGCAGTGTTTGTGTAAATCCCAAGTAAAGCAGGTGCTGAAGGGAATGTGAGATCTCCCGGGTATTCAGCGGAAGAGCGGCAGCAGAGAATGCAGTCAGTGACTCCGTGTGAACAAAGATTTGTATATCACAAAAGCGACTAATCACCAACCGTTTTGAATCTGTGCTGGATCTTACTGAAGAGGCTTAGCGACAAACTGCCATTCTTCAGAAAACACACGCCATGAGTTATGATTCATATTATAATAACATGAAGAATTATTAATGTAGCCTTTATTTGGTAGATTAATTTCAAAGGTTTTTCATGGAGTGAGGAAGGGGTGAAATAATTGTGTATTTTGTTAAATATGATCAAATTAAATTGGGAGCAGAATGTGTTTTTATTGGTATGCTAGTTATTCAGAAGTGGTGTCCTGGATTTAAATCCTCAGGTCTCAAGTGGGCACATCACAAAACCAACACAGTTTGGCAGCAAGCTGGCAGTCTTTGCTCATATGAGGCCCCGAATTTAATGAGCATGAATAATGAATAACACTCCAGCATGCTGGTGACTGAGTGAGCACCCAATTTATTAGGCCGGGGCCTTATTTTGCAGGCACAGTGACTTCTACAGTCGAACAGCCACTGTGGATTTCCACTATTTTTTTTTTTTTTAATTGACATGTTGAAATAAGTTTTCCAACACTACAAATAAACACCAGCTGTCATTTCTTGTTTGCATTATAAATAAAAGCCGTTTATGTATGCGACTTAAAGTAAAACATTACATCTTCACAGACAACCGTCATGGTAAAATAAGGTGAGAAAAAATAAATGAGTGAAACTGAGCAAATGTGTTGGTTGTTATAAGAAGTGGTCAGAAATGAAAGCTGAACATGTTAAGAATATGAAAAGCAGGCCCATATTTTCAGTAATTAATCTGCTCTCTATCTCCCCTTATGAATGTGGAACTACTCTGCACACAAAATAAAAGTATTTATGACTGTGTGAAGGGGTAATAAAGCAGTGATATACTGTGAATGGAAAAATTTCAATTGGTGCAATTGGCAGGAGTCCTACCGTAGTTTACTGCTGTCACTCCCACTGAATGAGGTCTGCCCAGCAGCTACAAAGAGAGGAGCAGTGCATAGCATACTTGAGCAAACACTGAAAAACACCCATACTCTAAATCTGTCAATCAAAATTCCCTTTGGTTGATCAGGTTTACTTTCGCTCTACAAAACACTCCATTAACATATTATATGGCTCTGTGAAATGTTTAATTGATGCAATACATTTTTGATGTTATTCTGCGCTTTGTTTTCGCACATATTAGAGCAGGTGGTGGTTGCATCAAATCTGTGAGTGTTTGCTTTCGTTCGGTCGTGCAAGCCTTAGGACTCGCGCATGCAGGAACTCCAGAGGTGTATAAAACACAGCTGGACGAGTGTGTTTCAGTGGGACCAACGTGTTCTTCATTGCTAACGTACTGCTTCATTCCTAACACCAACACAGTACAGTTAAGCAAGTTCACAAGGTTTGAACATTGAAGGTCCATACTGTGGCACAGAACTACATCAACACACTATTATACTGACATTATTTTTACTAAATTCTAAAAGAACATACAATTAATTTTCATTGTTTATTGTTACAGATTATATAATTTTATTTCTAAGGTAAATGTCTAAATAAGAAAAGTTACATTTATCTATTTCTCTATATTTCTGTGAAACACTAAGCAGTAACCCCACCCACAGGTCTGCCCTCCAAAGAAAACAGTCTACAGGCTACCACTCATGTGCGAATGCGTGTGCTAGTTTGCCCTGGCTCTTCCCCACTCAACATCCCCATCATCTGCAGAAGGCTGGTAAAAAAACTCCCTGGGAGCTCTGTATCTGCTCCTATCCAGCGCCTCTCGCTGTGCTGCCTTTTCATTTCAGTTAGCAGTGAGCCCCCAGCCCGCCCCTCCCATCCAAGCCCTCTCTATTAGCTTTCAGGAAGTTTAGCGGGGCTTCCGTCGACGTGGGACATTATCTGCAAAGAGCGCTGATCTCCTGGCATGACTTGTCAAGTGGGATCGCTGATATGAGACACTACAGAGAGCCAGGGTTAAAGAACTAAAGGCTTGACTCAGCTGTAAGATGTGAAATACAAAGGCAGGGATAGCTGAAGATGAAGTTTTGGAATAATATAGGAGAAATCCAGTGTAGAGGGACTACTAACAGCTGCAAATTCACATGACAACCCTGCAGTGTATATAGGACAGGATTTCATTTGTATATCATATATTTTGTATATGTGTCGTGTTTACACTTTTATATATGTAAATAGAATAACCTTTAAGAAACAAAATGGTTGTCGTAATTCACACACACACACACACACACACACACACACACACACACACACACACACACACACACACACACACACACACACACACACACACACACACACACACACAGAGCAAAGCAGGCCTAACGGCCAGTATTTTTGTCTAGATTTCTTCTTGAAGAGAGGAGTGAATTGGTTAGTTGAGCAGAACCTTTAATGGTCAAATGTGTGCTGTCAGGTAGTTCATGAAAAAGTAATTAGTTTTCCTACCCTCTTCTTTCACTGTCAGACAACATCATGTCACGAACATAGTCACTTGTCTTGCAGGATATCAGTCTATCCAGGTATCACCCACTTCCTGTCTCTGGCCATATGTTTCTGCTATTTATGTCAGTAAAATCACATTTACACAACCGCTGCTAGTTGTTTACAGAAGTTTAACTCCTCTGATACATTCCTGGTTGTGTAGCATGCTTTTAGCCCATAGATAATACATGAGCTTGTTCATTTTAAAGGATGCTGCCATATGCATGAAAGAATAAATGTAGACCCAAACTGACAGCACCATCTGCCAAACATTGTTGACGTCAAGGAATGGGGCCCGCTCAACATTCTGTGTGTCTCTCCAGAGGATGCCACATTCTCATCAGTGCTAATACTAAATATTAATAATTTGTTGACCTCAAAGTGTTTAGAAATCACTGATGCAGACATGTCTTGCCCTTGTGAATGGCATATGCAGATGTCAGGTGATTGGTGCTTTGTTTCTCAGGCTCTCTCAGAAAACACAACTTTCAGCAGGATCGCTCATGAATATTGGATCAGCCATATCCTCTGAACCCAGAGGCATGCTGGGTGAGAGGCAAACACAGCAATATGAGCACCTTGATGACAGGTTTCATTTATTTATTTTTGCTGTTGAAAATCTGCATACCATCTAAAGACCTAATAAAATATGTCTGTCCACAAGGCATGGGAGAATTTGCATGTCATAATATAATATTTTTTTCTTGTAATTATGTTTCTTTAGGTCAGCCATCTTGGATTTTCTTAACTGCCTGATCCGTATCTCTTACGCTGTTCTGTGATTATCCTATAGCGTTCATGTGTCCAATACTGCCTGTGCCTTTGAAATGATTGTAATTATTCCACATCCAGTTCCTTCCCATGCTGGTGTCACAGTAAATTACTCTCTGCAGAAGCTGGTATTGTAGAAGTGTGTGTAAGACGTCACATGGGGTTTAATGGCCAATGGCATGCGTATACATTTCCGTACCGTCAGTTCCATAGTGAACAATATGGCTGAGAGCTGAGGCAGACAGGGTGAAAGGGCTGTTGGGAGCCACATAGCACAGGGTGCACTTGGCATGGAAATCAAGGCACAGAAAAACAGCAACATGATTTTCCCTGCTTCAGTTACAGTGATTGAAAAATAACAAGTAAAATAAACATCACAGTTGCTTCCTAATGAATTTGATATTTTAATAGCCAAACTTTTACTAGACATGGTAGAAAAATACTAAAAAAAAAAAAAATGCAACAAATGTGTGATGATTCCCAACACTTTGTCACACCTCACAGATGGCACAAGTCAAAAGTGCTCCTGTTTAAAGTGAAAACAGCCTGTAACAGGTGTGACCAGCAGCACTAATCATCTCCATCAGGGATGTCTGGGTCAGGTGATTACCTTAATGTGATAAGTGAATGGTTGAATAAGTGATTGTCCACATAAGCCCAGAGTGTGGTGAGAGAGGGGGTAGCTACCCAGGTGAGCACAGGTGAGAGGAGACCAGTTTTGGTGGAAGCGTACTCATTTTTCATCAACCCCATCAGCCCCTTACGTGTAGGCATTTTTATTGTGTTTATTACTTCCATCTGATTTGTAATGAATCTTGAGTAGGTTTATAAAGCTTAAAGGTCTAAAGCTTACCCTTCTGCTCAAGCTTGAGTGCTTATTTAATTAATTCATAAGAGCTTCCTGTGTTCTCCATAAAACCTACATCCACCAATGGCATGTCCCATAATACTTGCTAAATTTGTGGCAGCTCCAGTTAGACTACATATAGCTTTTTCTTTGCATAACTTACAGGTTTCCAGTTGGAATCGCTGTAGCCATGATTGTTTTGTGTTATTGATGTAGTCTTGATGTCTTGTGATGATGGTGCTCTGGACGATAAGTCCACTGGTTTAATGCTTATTTACAGAGTGAATGAATTCAAATGAATACATTGTCCATGGCTGAGTTGGCCCCCCTAAGAAGCAATTCAAACTTGTTGTATTATTTTTTAGATGCTGCACAGAACAACGTTTCCCCTGTGAGTCCCCATGCCAAAATAAGTTTATTAGCCACGCAAATGTTTGTGAGTCTTTTGTACTTTGAGTAGGGAAACTGTGGCTGTCAATTCCAGCACAGTGTCGCCGTGGTAATTGATGTCATGAATGGCACTGCTGAGAGCCGACACTTCAGCAGGACACCCCAGCCACTGTAAAATGCTACAAAACACAGGTTAGAAATGGAACCTCAGATTAATGAAATGTAGTTTTCAGGTCTGTCAATACATCTTTGAGTTACTGATATTATATCCCATTTTTGGTCCATGAAACTTCGCTGAAACTGCACCAGGTGAAATTGGTAAGTCCCAGATATACAGCACTTTATGTCCTAACAGCAGGCTGTTCCAGGAATTAGCCATGTCTGAAGGTGGAATATGATGTATACTCTGCTACTGTATAGTCTGTCTGGGTAAATATTTTGCTGTTGGCACATCTTCATCACTAACTTCATCAAATGCACACAGCACATTGTAGTAGTATATAGTTATGTAGAACAGGAGGTCGATTTTGTAACTCAGTGGTTGTAGGCTCTTTTTCATGAACCTTGAATTGCACCCTTGAGCAAGATACTTCACCAAAATGCTTCAGTAAATATCCAGCTCTACAAATGAATAGTGTGTCAAAGGGTAAAGTGTATAAGTAGCTCAGGTTAAGAACGTCTGCTAAATGCCAGAATTGTAAAATAAAGTTAAGTACTATCACCATCACTAAAATGTCTTTTTCTCATTCAGCCCCAAACTGTAGCCACAAATATCATGACTTCACCCCAATGATGCTAAGGGAACAGTCACACTGACGCAAAAGCCCAACAAGCCGGGGGCAAAAGAGAGATCAAAGTGAACATCTTAAAAACCAAAAATGTGTGCTCATCTACAATGTACAATATGTCATATCCTTTTGGATCATGTCAGCAGTGCTTGTAGTTTGTCCAGTCACTTTGTAAATGGTATTTATTGGTTTGAGACTAATGAGAGGCTGGTACTGTGTCTATATGACAGATTTATTTACCATTGCTATGTAGATATTTGGTTGGCCTCTTGATGCAGATCGAATCAGGGCCAGATATCATGCCAGTTGCCGTCTTTTAGAGGGAAAAACCCTCTTTCATTTAAGATACTTTGTGTCAGCAAAGCATCCATTCCATTTGCAAATGTGACCTCCAACCAGCATGAAGAATCAATTTAGCCACCTCTCAGCAGTATTCACACATTTGGCAGCCTTGTTACTAAAGGAGGAATGGGCTGTGTGTGAACTTTATCATGTGGTATGCATTTTTTCTGGCCATACCATGCATTTTTAGGGACCCCAAACATAGCATGTGCCAATAGAGCAAACATAGCACGTGCCAATAGAGACCCCCAAAAACATATCACATGCCAATAGCCAATAGGACCCCCAAGGGACCCCCAAACATAGCATGTAGGGCCAATAGAGACCCCAAACATAGCACGTGCCAATAGAGACCCCAAACATAGCACGTGCCAATAGAGAGACCCCAAACCCGTGCCAATAGGGACCCCAAACAGCAAGTGCCAATAGAGACCCCCAAACATAGCATGTGCCAAGTGCCAAGAGACCCCCAAACATAGCATGTGCCAATAGAGACCCCCAAACATAGCACGTGTCAATAGGGACCCCCAAACATAGCACGTGCCAATAGGGACCCCCAAACATAGCACGTGCCAATAGAGACCCCCAAACATAGGACTCCCCAAACATAGCACGTGCCAATAGGACCCCAAACATAGCACGTGCCAATAGGGACCCCCAAACATAGCACCCCCAAACATAGCACGGACCCCCAAACATAGCACGTGCCAATAGGGACCCCCAAACATAGCACGTGCCAATAGAGACCCCCAAACAAACATAGAGACCCCCAAACATAGCGTGCCAATAGGGACCCCCAAAACATAGCAAACATAGCGTGCCAATAGAGACCCCAAACATAGCACGTGCCAATAGAGACCCCCAAACATAGCACGTGCCGATAGGGATGTGCCAATAGAGGACCCCCAAACATAGCACGTGCCAATAGAGACCCCAAACATAGCACGTGCCAATAGGGACCCCCAAACATAGCACGTAGGGACCCCAAACATAGCACGTGCCAATAGGACCCCCAAACATAGCACGTGCCAATAGAGACGTGTGCCAATAGAGACCCCAAACATAGCACCCCAAACATAGCACGTGCCAATAGGGACCCCCAAACATAGCACGTGCCAATAGGGACCCCCAAACATAGCACGTGCCAATAGGGACCCCAAACATAGCACGGACCCCCAAACATAGCACGTGCCAATAGGACCCCAAACATAGCGTGCCAATAGGGACCCCAAACATAGCAATAGAGGGCAATAGAGACCCCCAAACATAGCACGTGCCAATAGAGACCCCAAACATAGCATAGAGACCCAAACATAAGCACGTGCCAATAGGGACCCCCAAACATAGCACGTGCCAATAGGACCCCAAACATAGCACGTGCCAATAGGGACCCCAAACATAGCACGTGCCAATAGAGACCCCAAACATAGCACGTGCCAATAGGGACCCCAAACATAGCACGTGCCAATAGGGACCCCAAACATAGCACGTGCCAATAGAGACCCCCAAACATAGCACGTGCCAATAGAGACCCCAAACATAGCATGTGCCAATAGAGACCCCCAAACATAGCACGTGCCAATAGAGACCCCCAAACATAGCACGTGCCAATAGGGACCCCCAAACAGCACGTGCGTAGGGACCCCCAAACATAGCACGTGCCAATAGAGACCCCCAAACATAGCACGTGCCGATAGGGACCCCAAACATAGCACGTGCCAATAGGACCCCCAAACATAGCACGTGCCAATAGGGACCCCAAACATAGCACGTGCCAATAGAGACCCCCAAACATAGCACGTGCCAATAGGAGACCCCCAAACATAGAGACCCCAAACGTGCCAATAGAGACCCCCAAACATAGCACGTGCCGATAGGGACCCCAAACATGGCATGTGCCAATAGAGACCCCCAAACATAGCACGTGCCAATAGGGACCCCCAAACATAGCACGTGCCAATAGAGACCCCAAACATAGCACGTGCCAATAGGGACCCCCAAACATAGCACGTGCCGATAGAGACCCAAACAAGCACGTGCCAATAGGGCAAACATAGCACGTGCCAATGACCCCAAACATAGCACCCCCACATAGGACCCCCAAACATAGCACGTGCCAATAGGGACCCAAACATAGCACGTGCCGATAGGACCCCCAAACATAGCACGTGCCGATAGAGACCCCCAAACATAGCACGTGCCAATAGAGACCCCCAAACATAGCACGTGCCAATAGGACCCCAAACATAGCACGTGCCAATAGGACCCCAAACAAACAATAGGGACCCCCAAACAGCATGTGCCAATAGAGACCCCAAACATAGCACGTGCCAATAGAGACCCCAAACATAGCACGTGCCAATAGAGACCCCCAAACATAGCACATAGGAGACCCCAAACAGCACGTGCCAATAGAGACCCCCAAACATAGCATGTGCCAATAGAGACCCCCAAACATAGCACGTGCCAATAGGGACCCCCAAACATAGCACGTGCCAATAGGACCCCCAAACATAGCACGTGCCAATAGAGACCCCCAAACATAGCACGTGCCAATAGAGACCCAAACATAGCACGTGCCAATAGAGACCCCCAAACATAGCACGTGCCGATAGGGACCCCCGAACAGCAAGTGCCAATAGAGACCCCAAAACATAGCATGTGCCAATAGAGACCCTAAACATAGCGTGCAATAGGGACCCCCAAACATAGCACGTGCCAATAGGGACCCCCAAACATAGCACCCCCAAACATAGCACGGACCCCCAAACATAGCACGTGCCGATAGGGACCCCCAAACATAGCACGTGCCAATAGGGACCCCCAAACATAGCACGTGCCAATAGAGACCCCCAAACATAGCACGTGCCAATAGAGACCCCCAAACATAGCATGTGCCAATAGGGACCCCCAAACATAGCACGTGCCAATAGAGACCCCCAAACATAGCACGTGCCAATAGAGACCCCAAACATAGCACGTGCCGATAGGGACCCCAAACATAGCACGTGCCAATAGAGACCCCCAAACATAGCACGTGCCAATAGAGACCCCAAACATAACCAATAGAGACCCTCTAAACACGTGCCAATAGAGACCCCCAAACATAGCACGTACAATAGGGACCCCAAACATAGCACGCCAATAGGGACCCCCAAACATAGCACCCCAAACATAGCACGGACCCCAAACATAGCACGTGCCGATAGGGACCCCAAACATAGCACGTGCCAATAGAGACCCCCAAACATAGCATGTGCCAATAGAGACCCCCAAACATAGCATGTGCCAATAGAGACCCCCAAACATAGCATGTGCCAATAGAGACCCCCAAACATAGCATGTGCCAATAGAGACCCCCAAACATAGCACGTGCCAATAGGGACCCCCAAACATAGCACGTGCCAATAGAGACCCCCAAACATAGCACGTGCCGATAGGGACCCCCAAACATAGCACGTGCCGATAGGGACCCCAAACATAGCACGTGCCAATAGGGACCCCCAAACATAGCACGTGCCAATAGGGACCCCAAACATAGCAGTGCCAATAGAGACCCCCAAACATAGCACGTGCCAATAGAGACCCCCAAACATAGCACGTGCCAATAGAGACCCCCAAACATAGCATGTGCCAATAGAGACCCCCAAACATAGCACGTGTCAGTAGGGACCCCCAAACATAGCACGTGCCAATAGGGACCCCCAAACATAGCACGTACCAATAGAGACCCCCAAACATAGCACGTACCAATAGAGACCCCCAAACATAGCACGTGCCGATAGAGACCCCAAACATAGCACGTGCCAATAGAGACCCCCAAACATAGCACGTGCCAATAGGGACCCCCAAACATAGCACGTGCCAATAGGGACCCCCAAACATAGCATGTGCCAATAGAGACCCCAAACATAGCACGTGCCAATAGGGACCCCAAACATAGCACGTGCCAATAGAGACCCCCAAACATAGCACGTGCCGATAGAGACCCCCAAACATAGCACGTGCCGATAGAGACCGCCAAACATAGCACGTGCCAATAGAGACCCCCAAACATAGCACGTGCCAATAGGGACCCCCAAACATAGCACGTGCCGATAGGGACCCCCAAACATAGCACGTGCCGATAGGGACCCCCAAACATAGCACGTGCCGATAGAGACCGCCAAACATAGCACGTGCCAATAGAGACCGCCAAACATAGCACGTGTCAGTAGGGACCCCCAAACATAGCACGTGCCAATAGGGACCCCCAAACATAGCACGTGCCGATAGAGACCCCCAAACATAGCACGTGCCAATAGAGACCCCCAAACATAGCACGTGCCAATAGAGACCCCCAAACATAGCACGTGCCGATAGAGACCCCCAAACATAGCACGTGCCGATAGGGACCCCCGAACAGCAAGTGCCAATAGAGACCCCCAAACATAGCATGTGCCAATAGAGACCCCCAAACATAGCACGTGCCAATAGGGACCCCCAAACATAGCACGTGCCAATAGGGACCCCCAAACATAGCACCCCCAAACATAGCACGGACCCCAAACATAGCACGTGCCGATAGGGACCCCCAAACATAGCACGTGCCGATAGGGACCCCAAACATAGCACGTGCCAATAGGGACCCCCAAACATAGCACGTGCCAATAGGGACCCCCAAACATAGCACGTGCCAATAGAGACCCCCAAACATAGCACGTGCCAATAGAGACCCCCAAACATAGCACGTGCCAATAGGGACCCCCAAACATAGCACGTGCCAATAGAGACCCCAAACATAGCACGTGCCAATAGAGACCCCAAACATAGCACGTGCCGATAGGGACCCCCAAACATAGCACGTGCCAATAGAGACCCCCAAACATAGCACGTGCCAATAGAGACCCCAAACATAGCACGTGCCAATAGAGACCCCAAACATAGCACGTGCCAATAGAGACCCCCAAACATAGCACGTGCCGATAGGGACCCCCAAACATAGCACGTGCCAATAGGGACCCCCAAACATAGCACCCCCAAACATAGCACGGACCCCCAAACATAGCACGTGCCGATAGGGACCCCCAAACATAGCACGTGCCAATAGAGACCCCCAAACATAGCATGTGCCAATAGAGACCCCCAAACATAGCATGTGCCAATAGAGACCCCCAAACATAGCATGTGCCAACAGAGACCCCCAAACATAGCACGTGCCGATAGGGACCCCCAAACATAGCACGTGCCGATAGGGACCCCCAAACATAGCACGTGCCGATAGGGACCCCCAAACATAGCACGTGCCAATAGGGACCCCCAAACATAGCACGTGCCAATAGGGACCCCCAAACATAGCACGTGCCAATAGAGACCCCCAAACAGCACGTGCCAATAGAGACCCCCAAACATAGCATGTGCCAATAGAGACCCCCAAACATAGCACGTGTCAGTAGGGACCCCCAAACATAGCACGTGCCAATAGGGACCCCCAAACATAGCACGTACCAATAGAGACCCCCAAACATAGCACGTGCCGATAGAGACCGCCAAACATAGCACGTGCCAATAGAGACCCCCAAACATAGCACGTGCCAATAGGGACCCCCAAACATAGCACGTGCCGATAGGGACCCCCAAACATAGCATGTGCCAATAGAGACCCCCAAACATAGCACGTGCCAATAGGGACCCCCAAACATAGCACGTGCCAATAGAGACCCCCAAACATAGCACGTACCAATAGAGACCCCCAAACATAGCACGTGCCGATAGAGACCGCCAAACATAGCACGTGCCAATAGAGACCCCCAAACATAGCACGTGCCAATAGGGACCCCCAAACATAGCACGTGCCGATAGGGACCCCAAACATAGCACGTGCCGATAGGGACCCCCAAACATAGCACGTGCCGATAGAGACCGCCAAACATAGCACGTGCCAATAGAGACCCCCAAACATAGCACTTTCGCAGCTTCGGGGTGAGTGGGCATATGTTTGACTGGCCCATTAAGGCAGGAAGATGTTAAGATGTACTGTTAAAACTCTGGACTTTAGCTAATGCAAACTAAAAAGATGGTTGCATACTTTGTTCATATATATGACATTCTGTAATGAAGTGAACCAGTTTTTCAGTGATGAAAATGTCTGGCATCAACAGCAGATGGATTTAATATCCTAAAAAGAGCCAGCATTGAAGGCACCCCCTTGGGTTCAGAGGGACTTCATTCAAAATGTGTCTGTGCCAGGAACCTAACCTATTTACATCATTGGGTTTATCCTATATGTAGTAGGACCAGAACACAAGAAATCTTGCAGTTTGGACTGGGTCGGATGGGGACATTTCTGATGGAGTGACCCATATATACTGTGTGCATGTGTGTGTGTGTGAGTGTGTGTGCGTGTGTGCGTGTGTAAAATCTCATCTCTGTGAGTCGATTGTTAACATGCACCCATTGGTGGGTTGCAGGAACTGTACTGCGTTAATATTGATCAAGACCCCAGTAAAAACATGTGTTTACTAGGATGGCAGTTTTTGTATGCAAATTATTTTGGAGAAAAAAAAAAACAAAACAAGCCTTTTTCCCACTGATGTCATTTCTCCGGTCTTACTCCACTGTGCTGCAGTTATGCCTGACTGTAACCCTCCTAGAAGCAGCTCCAGTGAAGACACAAAGAGGCGGGTGTCAGCTTTTAATTGTGACTGTCTTGCAAAATGGTGTTGTTTTAATATCCTGTATAGATTTTTATGTAATACACTTACTTGCAGGCAGCCTGGAGCAAGAATCAATTCTGCAAAGGGTTCTCCTTTTGTTAAAAGCCAATCTTGTTTTAATGATGCATGAAGAAATATTCAAGCATTGACATTTTTCTGTCAGGTTTCTTTTGAAAAATCAATTAAGATAATAATCCTTTGACCTAGTTATCCAGTTAATGCTTATTAGGAATGTAATATGATTTACTGTCAGCATAATATTTTTTTTGTATCTCATCCCATTAGCCTGTGCATGTTTCATCGTGCGCTGGACAATGGTCACTTCTTGGAAATGACTGCAGACAAAATGGGAAGGAGAGAAGTAATGATATTGATTGAGACTGCAAGGCAGGTTAAAGACAGGGCTGAAAGGAAATTTCTTGCATTTTTCTAAACAGGGGAAATGGATCTTCAAACACGATGTGGTTGTAAACCACATTTTTGTCAATATTGTCCAAGAGACCATTTATTCAAATTTTCCGCTCAATAATTTGTTCAATAATCAGTTTAAATAATATTTGTTAGCTTCCTGTACTCTGGAGACCCAAAGCCAAAAGACCTCTTACCCCAACCTGCTCACTTTTACTGTGTTAGTCTGACTAAATCTGACCTTTGAACTGTATTATTCTGAATTACACACGTGTGGGTGAATACCTGGGTGAATCCTGCCCTATGCACCAAATGCTATAACTTTCATCTAATCTCAATCCAGACATAAAATGAAGCTATATAACAATAACAACTGTTTTTTTCCAGTGTTGTATGATGATAAATATTTCCCATTGTGAACAATTCCCATGATCCGGTCGGGTTTGTGAGGTGTATGTGGATAGAAGAGGAAGATGGCAGCGACATGGAGGATAAAAGACATTATGGAATGATGATTTTTCAATTGAATTAATACACTTGTTTATTGAATTCATTTCTTTAGTATCCTCCATCATAAGATTTCTAAGCTCTTTTGGGGAAACAGGCCCCAACCCCCCGTAATGCGTGCTGCTTAGCTCTAATCATTCAACCCAAGCCTCACATTTACATTTCGGAGACGCTCTTATCCTGAGGTACTTACACAGTTTACACTTCTGCATCTATCCATGTCTACAGCTAGATACTTACTCAGGCAATTTGGATTAAACACCTTGCCCAAGGCAAAAAACACAATTTCCCTACCTGGGAGCTGAACAGCTCCCTGACCACTGCACCACACTGCTGCCTTAACCAAGCCCACGCATGCTTATATCCCTGACCACTGCACCACACTGCTGCCTTAACCAAGCCCACGCATGCTTATATCCCTGACCACTGCACCACACTGCTGCCTTAACCAAGCCCACGCATGCTTATATCCCTGACCACTGCACCACACTGCTGCCTTAACCAAGCCCACGCATGCTTATATCCCTGACCACTGCACCACACTGCAGCCTTAACCAAGCCCACGCATGCTTATATCCCTGACCACTGCACCACACTGCAGCCTTAACCAAGCCCACGCATGCTTATATCCCTGACCACTGCACCACACATGCTTATATCCCTGACCACTGCACCACACTGCAGCCTTAACCAAGCCCACGCATGCTTATATCCCTGACCACTGCACCACACTGCTGCCTTAACCAAGCCCACGCATGCTTATATCCCTGACCACTGCACCACACTGCTGCCTTAACCAAGCCCACGCATGCTTATATCCCTGACCACTGCACCACACTGCAGCCTTAACCAAGCCCACGCATGCTTATATCCCTGACCACTGCACCACACTGCAGCCTTAACAAGCCCACGCATGCTTATATCCCTGACCACTGCACCACACATGCTTATATCCCTGACCACTGCACCACACTGCAGCCTTAACCAAGCCCACACATGCTTATATCCCTGACCACTGCACCGCACATGCTTATATCCCTGACCACTGCACCACACTGCAGCCTTAACCAAGCCCACGCATGCTTATATCCCTGACCACTGCACCACACTGCAGCCTTAACCAAGCCCACGCATGCTTATATCCCTGACCACTGCACCACACTGCTGCCTTAACCAAGCCCACACATGCTTATATCCCTGACCACTGCACCACACTGCTGCCTTAACCAAGCCCACGCATGCTCATATCCCTGACCACTGCACCACACTGCAGCCTTAACCAAGCCCACGCATGCTTATATCCCTGACCACTGCACCACACTGCTGCCTTAACCAAGCCCACGCATGCATATATCCCTGACCACTGCACCACACTGCTGCCTTAACCAAGCCCACGCATGCTTATATCCCTGACCACTGCACCACACTGCAGCCTTAACCAAGCCCACACCTGCTTATATCCTTGACCACTGCACCACACTGCTGCCTTAACCAAGCCCACGCATGCTTATATCCCTGACCACTGCACCACACTGCAGCCTTAACCAAGCCACACATGCTTATATCCCTGACCACTGCACCACACTGCAGCCTTAACCAAGCCCACACATGCTTATATCCCTGACCACTGCACCACACTGCAGCCTTAACCAAGCCCACGCATGCTTATATCCCTGACCACTGCACCACACTGCTGCCTTAACCAAGCCCACGCATGCTTATATCCCTGACCACTGCACCACACTGCAGCCTTAACCAAGCCCACACCTGCTTATATCCTTGACCACTGCACCACACTGCTGCCTTAACCAAGCCCACGCATGCTTATATCCCTGACCACTGCACCACACTGCAGCCTTAACCAAGCCAACACGTGCTTATATCCCTGACCACTGCACCACACTGCAGCCTTAACCAAGCCCACGCATGCTTATATCCCTGACCACTGCACCACACTGCAGCCTTAACCAAGCCCACACATGCTTATATCCCTGACCACTGCACCACACTGCAGCCTTAACCAAGCCCACACATGCTTATATCCCTGACCACTGCACCACACTGCTGCCTTAACCAAGCCCACACATGCTTATATCCCTGACCACTGCACCACACTGCAGCCTTAACCAAGCCCACGCATGCTTATATCCCTGACCACTGCACCACACTGCAGCCTTAACCAAGCCCACGCATGCTTATATCCCTGACCACTGCACCACACTGCTGCCCTAATCAAGCCCACGCATGCTTAAGGTAAACCATGAGGCAGAAGCAGTGGACAATGTGGCAAGTCTACTGGAGTGTACCCATGGTTAATCAACCTGGTTTGGGACTACTGATGTTGTACTTGTAGTATGTGTAAATATGACCAGTTGTGTAGTTCAAAGGTCAATACCATAAATTGTGTGGAAATGAATATTTGGCTAAGCACTGTAATGGTCCGTAGTGCTGATGGGCCAGCTGTGCTAATGTATGTAAAGAAGTGTTCATTCTCTGTAATGATTTTGCTAAAAGATTGCACAGTTGTGTAATATGAAGGTTCTCATTCTCTTGGGCATTATCTATTCTGAGAAAGCGTGTTGGCTTTAAGTCTATGTAGTATTTTGCTTTTAAGTCTGTGGTCCCCCTTTTTCTTTATTTTCTAGTTTGCATGGTATATTTAACGTTCATTTCTTTTAAGCATGAGACTTGACTTTTAAATGTTGATGAGTGTTGAAGACCTGTGACGATGCAAGATCAGACAGAGGAGAATGTCGGATTACTGAGGCAAAGTAGAAAAGATGTAAGCTTCTACTATAGTGTCTCTGACATTTGAAATTAGAAAAGACAGAAAGAAAAAATAAATTAGTCAGCCCGTTGTATGGTGAGAACAAAGTGTTGTATCCCAGGGGTTGAGGATCATTGGTGTCTTCATAATAGAAAATGTTAAACCTGTTTTACGCTGTTTAATGCCTTTTTTCTCTAAATCCTATGACATTCTTTGTTCTACCAATAATTGTCTTCTTTGAATGTAGAGACTCTCGTAAGAAGCTGTAAATCAGTATCTCCTGGCATGACTTGAATCCAAACTGACTTAGCAGCGTTTACTGTAGACATAGCTGTACTCACTGTAGTTTACTGTAGACATAGCTGTGCTCACTGTAGTTTACTGTAGACATAGCTGTGCTCACTGTAGTGTACTGTAGACATAGCTGTACTCACTGTAGTTTACTGTAGACATAGCTGTACTCACTGTAGTGTACTGTAGTGTACTGTTTACTGTAGACATAGCTGTACTCACTGTAGTTTACTGTAGACATAGCTGTGCTCACTGTAGTGTAATGTAGACATAGCTGTGCTCACTGTAGTATAATGTAGACATAGCTGTACTCACTGTAGTTTACTGTAGACATAGCTGTACTCACTGTAGTTTACTGTAGACATAGCTGTACTCACTGTAGTTTACTGTAGACATAGCTGTACTCACTGTAGTTTACTGTAGACATAGCTGTACTCACTGTAGTTTACTGTAGACATAGCTGTGCTCACTGTAGTGTAATGTAGACATAGCTGTGCTCACTGTAGTATAATGTAGACATAGCTGTACTCACTGTAGTTTAATGTAGACATAGCTGTACTCACTGTAGTTTACTGTAGACATAGCTGTACTCACTGTAGTGTACTGTAGACATAGCTGTACTCACTGTAGTTTACTGTAGACATAGCTGTACTCACTGTAGTGTAATGTAGACATAGCTGTGCTCACTGTAGTATAATGTAGACATAGCTGTACTCACTGTAGTTTAATGTAGACATAGCTGTGCTCACTGTAGTTTACTGTAGACATAGCTGTGCTCACTGTAGTGTAATGTAGACATAGCTGTACTCACTGTAGTATAATGTAGACATAGCTGTACTCACTGTAGTTTAATGTAGACATAGCTGTACTCACTGTAGTGTAATGTAGACATAGCTGTACTCACTGTAGTATAATGTAGACATAGCTGTACTCACTGTAGTTTACTGTAGACATAGCTGTGCTCACTGTAGCTTACTGTAGACATAGCTGTACACACTGTAGTGTAATGTAGACATAGCTGTACTCACTGTAGTGTAATGTAGACATAGCTGTACTCACTGTAGTGTACTGTAGACATAGCTGTACTCACTGTAGTATAATGTAGACATAGCTGTACTCACTGTAGTTTACTGTAGACATAGCTGTACTCACTGTAGTTTACTGTAGACATAGCTGTACTCACTGTAGTTTACTGTAGACATAGCTGTACTCACTGTAGTGTAATGTAGCCATAGCTGTACTCACTGTAGTTTACTGTAGACATAGCTGTGCTCACTGTAGTTTACTGTAGACATAGCTGTACACACTGTAGTATAATGTAGACATAGCTGTACTCACTGTAGTGTAATGTAAACATAGCTGTACTCACTGTAGTGTAATGTAGACATAGCTGTACTCACTGTAGTGTAATGTAGACATAGCTGTGCTCACTGTAGCTTACTGTAGACATAGCTGTACTCACTGTAGTGTAATGTAGACATAGCTGTGCTCACTGTAGTTTAATGTAGACATAGCTGTACACACTGTAGTGTACTGTAGACATAGCTGTACACACTGTAGTGTACTGTAGACATAGCTGTACTCACTGTAGTTTACTGTAGACATAGCTGTACTCACTGTAGTATAATGTAGACATAGCTGTACTCACTGTAGTGTAATGTAGACATAGCTGTACTCACTGTAGTTTACTGTAGACATAGCTGTGCTCACTGTAGTTTACTGTAGACATAGCTGTACACACTGTAGTGTACTGTAGACATAGCTGTACTCACTGTAGTTTACTGTAGACATAGCTGTGCTCACTGTAGTTTAATGTAGACATAGCTGTACTCACTGTAGTTTACCGTAGACATAGCTGTACTCACTGTAGTGTACCGTAGACATAGCTGTACTCACTGTAGTTTACTGTAAACATAGCTGTACTCACTGTAGTGTAATGTAGACATAGCTGTACTCACTGTAGTGTAATGTAGACATAGCTGTACTCACTGTAGTTTACTGTAGACATAGCTGTACTCACTGTAGTGTAATGTAGCCATAGCTGTACTCACTGTAGTATAATGTAGACATAGCTGTACTCACTGTAGTTTACTGTAGACATAGCTGTACTCACTGTAGTGTAATGTAGACATAGCTGTACTCACTGTAGTGTAATGTAGACATAGCTGAGCTCACTGTAGTGTACTGTAGACATAGCTGAGCTCACTGTAGTGTACTGTAGACATAGCTGTACTCACTGTAGTTTACTGTAGACATAGCTGTACTCACTGTAGTATAATGTAGACATAGCTGTACTCACTGTAGTTTACCAGTAGACATAGCTGTACTCACTGTAGTGTACCGTAGACATAGCTGTACTCACTGTAGTTTACTGTAAACATAGCTGTACTCACTGTAGTGTAATGTAGACATAGCTGTACTCACTGTAGTGTAATGTAGACATAGCTGTACTCACTGTAGTTTACTGTAGACATAGCTGTACTCACTGTAGTGTAATGTAGACATAGCTGTACTCACTGTAGTTTAATGTAGACATAGCTGTACTCACTGTAGTTTACTGTAGACATAGCTGTACTCACTGTAGTATAATGTAGACATAGCTGTACTCACTGTAGTTTACCGTAGACATAGCTGTACTCACTGTAGTGTACCGTAGACATAGCTGTACTCACTGTAGTTTACTGTAAACATAGCTGTACTCACTGTAGTGTAATGTAGACATAGCTGTACTCACTGTAGTGTAATGTAGACATAGCTGTACTCACTGTAGTTTACTGTAGACATAGCTGTACTCACTGTAGTGTAATGTAGCCATAGCTGTACTCACTGTAGTGTAATGTAGCCATAGCTGTACTCACTGTAGTATAATGTAGACATAGCTGTACTCACTGTAGTTTACTGTAGACATAGCTGTACTCACTGTAGTGTAATGTAGACATAGCTGTACTCACTGTAGTGTAATGTAGACATAGCTGAGCTCACTGTAGTGTACTGTAGACATAGCTGTACTCACTGTAGTTTACTGTAGACATAGCTGTACTCACTGTAGTTTAATGTAGACATAGCTGTACTCACTGTAGTTTACTGTAGACATAGCTGTACTCACTGTAGTTTAATGTAGACATAGCTGTACTCACTGTAGTTTACTGTAGACATAGCTGTACTCTCTGTAGTGTACTGTAGACATAGCTGTACTCACTGTAGTTTACTGTAGACATAGCTGTGCTCACTGTAGTGTAATGTAGACATAGCTGTGCTCACTGTAGTATAATGTAGACATAGCTGTACTCACTGTAGTTTACTGTAAACATAGCTGTACTCACTGTAGTGTACTGTAGACATAGCTGTACTCACTGTAGTTTACTGTAGACATAGCTGTGCTCACTGTAGTGTAATGTAGACATAGCTGTGCTCACTGTAGTATAATGTAGCCATAGCTGTACTCACTGTAGTATAATGTAGACATAGCTGTACTCACTGTAGTGTAATGTAGACATAGCTGTACTCACTGTAGTATAATGTAGACATAGCTGTACTCACTGTAGTTTACTGTAGACATAGCTGTACTCACTGTAGTTTACTGTAGACATAGCTGTGCTCACTGTAGTGTAATGTAGACATAGCTGTACTCACTGTAGTTTACTGTAGACATAGCTGTGCTCACTGTAGTTTACTGTAGACATAGCTGTACTCACTGTAGCTTACTGTAGACATAGCTGTACTCACTGTAGTTTACTGTAGACATAGCTGTGCTCACTGTAGTTTACCGTAGACATAGCTGTGCTCACTGTAGTTTACTGTAGACATAGCTGTACACACTGTAGTGTACTGTAGACATAGCTGTACTCACTGTAGTTTACTGTAGACATAGCTGTTCTCACTGTAGTTTACTGTAGACATAGCTGTACTCACTGTAGTGTAATGTAGACATAGCTGTACTCACTGTAGTTTACTGTAGACATAGCTGTACTCACTGTAGTGTACTGTAGACATAGCTGTGCTCACTGTAGTTTACTGTAGACATAGCTGTACACACTGTAGTGTACTGTAGACATAGCTGTACTCACTGTAGTTTACTGTAGACATAGCTGTGCTCACTGTAGTTTACTGTAGACATAGCTGTACTCACTGTAGTTTACCGTAGACATAGCTGTACTCACTGTAGTGTACCGTAGACATAGCTGTACTCACTGTAGTTTACTGTAAACATAGCTGTACTCACTGTAGTGTAATGTAGACATAGCTGTACTCACTGTAGTTTACTGTAGACATAGCTGTACTCACTGTAGTGTAATGTAGCCATAGCTGTACTCACTGTAGTGTAATGTAGCCATAGCTGTACTCACTGTAGTATAATGTAGACATAGCTGTACTCACTGTAGTGTAATGTAGACATAGCTGTACTCACTGTAGTGTAATGTAGACATAGCTGTACTCACTGTAGTTTACTGTAGACATAGCTGTACTCACTGTAGTGTAATGTAGCCATAGCTGTACTCACTGTAGTTTACTGTAGACATAGCTGTGCTCACTGTAGTTTACTGTAGACATAGCTGTACACACTGTAGTATAATGTAGACATAGCTGTACTCACTGTAGTGTAATGTAAACATAGCTGTACTCACTGTAGTGTAATGTAGACATAGCTGTACTCACTGTAGTGTAATGTAGACATAGCTGTGCTCACTGTAGCTTACTGTAGACATAGCTGTACTCACTGTAGTGTAATGTAGACATAGCTGTGCTCACTGTAGTTTAATGTAGACATAGCTGTACACACTGTAGTGTACTGTAGACATAGCTGTACACACTGTAGTGTACTGTAGACATAGCTGTACTCACTGTAGTTTACTGTAGACATAGCTGTACTCACTGTAGTATAATGTAGACATAGCTGTACTCACTGTAGTGTAATGTAGACATAGCTGTACTCACTGTAGTTTACTGTAGACATAGCTGTGCTCACTGTAGTTTACTGTAGACATAGCTGTACACACTGTAGTGTACTGTAGACATAGCTGTACTCACTGTAGTTTACTGTAGACATAGCTGTGCTCACTGTAGTTTACCGTAGACATAGCTGTACTCACTGTAGTTTACCGTAGACATAGCTGTACTCACTGTAGTGTACCGTAGACATAGCTGTACTCACTGTAGTTTACTGTAAACATAGCTGTACTCACTGTAGTGTAATGTAGACATAGCTGTACTCACTGTAGTGTAATGTAGACATAGCTGTACTCACTGTAGTTTACTGTAGACATAGCTGTACTCACTGTAGTGTAATGTAGCCATAGCTGTACTCACTGTAGTATAATGTAGACATAGCTGTACTCACTGTAGTTTACTGTAGACATAGCTGTACTCACTGTAGTGTAATGTAGACATAGCTGTACTCACTGTAGTGTAATGTAGACATAGCTGAGCTCACTGTAGTGTACTGTAGACATAGCTGAGCTCACTGTAGTGTACTGTAGACATAGCTGTACTCACTGTAGTTTACTGTAGACATAGCTGTACTCACTGTAGTATAATGTAGACATAGCTGTACTCACTGTAGTTTACCGTAGACATAGCTGTACTCACTGTAGTGTACCGTAGACATAGCTGTACTCACTGTAGTTTACTGTAAACATAGCTGTACTCACTGTAGTGTAATGTAGACATAGCTGTACTCACTGTAGTGTAATGTAGACATAGCTGTACTCACTGTAGTTTACTGTAGACATAGCTGTACTCACTGTAGTGTAATGTAGCCATAGCTGTACTCACTGTAGTTTAATGTAGACATAGCTGTACTCACTGTAGTTTACTGTAGACATAGCTGTACTCACTGTAGTATAATGTAGACATAGCTGTACTCACTGTAGTTTACCGTAGACATAGCTGTACTCACTGTAGTGTACCGTAGACATAGCTGTACTCACTGTAGTTTACTGTAAACATAGCTGTACTCACTGTAGTGTAATGTAGACATAGCTGTACTCACTGTAGTGTAATGTAGACATAGCTGTACTCACTGTAGTTTACTGTAGACATAGCTGTACTCACTGTAGTGTAATGTAGCCATAGCTGTACTCACTGTAGTGTAATGTAGCCATAGCTGTACTCACTGTAGTATAATGTAGACATAGCTGTACTCACTGTAGTTTACTGTAGACATAGCTGTACTCACTGTAGTGTAATGTAGACATAGCTGTACTCACTGTAGTGTAATGTAGACATAGCTGAGCTCACTGTAGTGTACTGTAGACATAGCTGTACTCACTGTAGTTTACTGTAGACATAGCTGTACTCACTGTAGTTTAATGTAGACATAGCTGTACTCACTGTAGTTTACTGTAGACATAGCTGTACTCACTGTAGTTTAATGTAGACATAGCTGTACTCACTGTAGTTTACTGTAGACATAGCTGTACTCTCTGTAGTGTACTGTAGACATAGCTGTACTCACTGTAGTTTACTGTAGACATAGCTGTGCTCACTGTAGTGTAATGTAGACATAGCTGTGCTCACTGTAGTATAATGTAGACATAGCTGTACTCACTGTAGTTTACTGTAAACATAGCTGTACTCACTGTAGTGTACTGTAGACATAGCTGTACTCACTGTAGTTTACTGTAGACATAGCTGTGCTCACTGTAGTGTAATGTAGACATAGCTGTGCTCACTGTAGTATAATGTAGCCATAGCTGTACTCACTGTAGTATAATGTAGACATAGCTGTACTCACTGTAGTGTAATGTAGACATAGCTGTACTCACTGTAGTATAATGTAGACATAGCTGTACTCACTGTAGTTTACTGTAGACATAGCTGTACTCACTGTAGTTTACTGTAGACATAGCTGTGCTCACTGTAGTGTAATGTAGACATAGCTGTACTCACTGTAGTTTACTGTAGACATAGCTGTGCTCACTGTAGTTTACTGTAGACATAGCTGTACTCACTGTAGCTTACTGTAGACATAGCTGTACTCACTGTAGTTTACTGTAGACATAGCTGTGCTCACTGTAGTTTACCGTAGACATAGCTGTGCTCACTGTAGTTTACTGTAGACATAGCTGTACACACTGTAGTGTACTGTAGACATAGCTGTACTCACTGTAGTTTACTGTAGACATAGCTGTTCTCACTGTAGTTTACTGTAGACATAGCTGTACTCACTGTAGTGTAATGTAGACATAGCTGTACTCACTGTAGTTTACTGTAGACATAGCTGTACTCACTGTAGTGTACTGTAGACATAGCTGTGCTCACTGTAGTTTACTGTAGACATAGCTGTACACACTGTAGTGTACTGTAGACATAGCTGTACTCACTGTAGTTTACTGTAGACATAGCTGTGCTCACTGTAGTTTACTGTAGACATAGCTGTACTCACTGTAGTTTACCGTAGACATAGCTGTACTCACTGTAGTGTACCGTAGACATAGCTGTACTCACTGTAGTTTACTGTAAACATAGCTGTACTCACTGTAGTGTAATGTAGACATAGCTGTACTCACTGTAGTTTACTGTAGACATAGCTGTACTCACTGTAGTGTAATGTAGCCATAGCTGTACTCACTGTAGTGTAATGTAGCCATAGCTGTACTCACTGTAGTATAATGTAGACATAGCTGTACTCACTGTAGTGTAATGTAGACATAGCTGTACTCACTGTAGTGTAATGTAGACATAGCTGAGCTCACTGTAGTGTACTGTAGACATAGCTGTACTCACTGTAGTTTACTGTAGACATAGCTGTACTCACTGTAGTGTAATGTAGACATAGCCTAACTCTCTGTAGTTTACTGTAGACATAGCTGTACTCACTGTAGTGTAATGTAGACATAGCTGTGCTCACTGTAGTTTACTGTAGACATAGCTGTACTCACTGTAGTTTACTGTAAACATAGCTGTACTCACTGTAGTTTACTGTAGACATAGCTGTGCTCACTGTAGTATAATGTAGACATAGCTGTACTCACTGTAGTTTAATGTAGACATAGCTGTACTCACTGTAGTTTTATGTAGACATAGCTGTGCTCACTGTAGTATAATGTAGACATAGCTGTACTCACTGTAGTTTACTGTAGACATAGCTGTAATTACTGTAGTTTACTGTAGACATAGCTTACTCACTGTAGTTTACTGTAGACATAGCTGTGCTCACTGTAGTTTACTGTAGACATAGCTGTAATTACTGTAGTTTACTGTAGACATAGCTGTAATTACTGTAGTTTAATGTAGACATATGTATTGCTGTAGACATAGCTGTACTCACTGTAGTGTAATGTAGACATAGCTGTACTCACTGTAGTATAATGTAGACATAGCTGTACTCACTGTAGTTTACTGTAGACATAGCTGTACTCACTGTAGTTTAATGTAGACATAGCTGTACTCACTGTAGTTTACTGTAGACATAGCTGTACTCACTGTAGTTTAATGTAGACATAGCTGTACTCACTGTAGTTTAATGTAGACATAGCTGTACTCACTGTAGTTTACTGTAGACATAGCTGTACTCACTGTAGTTTACTGTAGACATAGCTGTACTCACTGTAGTGTAATGTAGACATAGCTGTACTCACTGTAGTGTAATGTAGACATAGCTGTACTCACTGTAGTATAATGTAGACATAGCTGTACTCATTGTAGTATAATATAGACATAGCTGTACTCACTGTAGTTTAATGTAGACATAGCTGTACTCACTGTAGTGTAATGTAGACATAGCTGTACTCACTGTAGTTTACTGTAGACATAGCTGTACTCACTGTAGTTTACTGTAGACATAGCTGTACTCATTGTAGTTTACTGTAGACATAGCTGTACTCACTGTAGTTTAATGTAGACATAGCTGTACTCACTGTAGTTTACTGTAGACATAGCTGTACTCACTGTAGTTTACTGTAGACATAGCTGTACTCACTGTAGTTTACTGTAGACATAGCTGTACTCACTGTAGTTTACTGTAGACATAGCTGTACTCACTGTAGTTTACTGTAGACATAGCTGTACTCACTGTAGTGTAATGTAGACATAGCTGTACTCACTGTAGTTTAATGTAGACATAGCTGTACTCACTGTAGTATAATGTAGACATAGCTGTACTCACTGTAGTGTAATGTAGACATAGCTGTACTCACTGTAGTATAATGTAGACATAACTGTACTCACTGTAGTTTACTGTAGACATAGCTGTACTCACTGTAGTGTAATGTAGACATAGCTGTGCTCACTGTAGTATTACTGTAGACATAGCTGTACTCACTGTAGTTAATGTAGACATAGCTGTACTCACTGTAGTTAATGTAGACATAGCTGTGCTCACTGTAGTGTAATGTAGACATAGCTGTGCTCACTGTAGTATAATGTAGACATAGCTGTACTCACTGTAGTTTACTGTAGACATAGCTGTACTCACTGTAGTGTAATGTAGACATAGCTGTACTCACTGTAGTTTACTGTAGACATAGCTGTGCTCACTGTAGTTTAATGTAGACATAGCTGTACTCACTGTAGTTTATGTAGACATAGCTGTACTCACTGTAGTTTAATGTAGACATAGCTGTACTCTGTACTGTAGCTGTACTCACTTAGTTTAATGTAAACATAGCTGTAACTCACTGTAGTTTACTGTAGACATAGCTGTACTCACTGTAGTTTACTGTAGACATAGCTGTACTCACTGTAGTTTACTGTAGACATAGCTGTACTCACTGTAGTTTACTGTAGACATAGCTGTAATTACTGTAGTTTAATGTAGACATAGCTGTACTCACTGTAGTTTACTGTAGACATAGCTGTACTCACTGTAGACTGTAGACATAGCTGTGCTCACTGTAGCTTTACTTTACTGTAGACATAGCTGTGCTCACTGTAGTTTACTGTAGACATAGCTGTAGCTCACTGTAGTTTACTGTAGACATAGCTGTACTCACTGTAGTGTACTGTAGACATAGCTATACTCACTGTAGTTTACTGTAGACATAGCTGTACTCACTGTAGTTTAATGTAGACATAGCTGTGCTCACTGTAGTTTAATGTAGACATAGCTGTGCTCACTGTAGTGTAATTTTGACATAGCTGTAGTTTGACTCTCCAAGGGGTCTTCATTGAAAAGTTATCTGCTCTCCCTTTATATAAACAGATTGTGATGTGTATAAAACCATTTAGGATTATTAAGTATTTTGTATGGGTAAGACCCGGGGAATTGTCCATTAAATTAGTAAGAGTAATTATCTTTAACAAAAAAAATGAAAGAACACATTTTTACATAACATTGTTACACCAGCATTAGTCACATACTACAAATAGTTTGTTTCAGTATGAAAATAAAATCCCTTGAAGAGATTCTTCTTTAATGTGGTATCAGCTGAGTCAGTCTAATTCATTTCTTACAAATGTCACAAATGAAAGGTGTAAAATAGCTTTTTGGAAAACGTAACACAACAGCAGTTTTCAGAACCTGAAACATTTGAGTCATTCTGTGTTATTTGCTACATATATGTTATTGTTATTAATAATTTTATTGTGTCATTCCAGCTGAAAAAGTAATTGGAGAAGGAGGAAATGAAGATGGAGAAAATGAAGATGGAGGAATGCAGAGAACGCTTTAGTTTTACGCGACTGGTAAGTCGGGATGTCATTTTCCTGCAATTCTTTTAATCATTTAGTTGAAACCTTTTAATCGATTAATAACGATGAATAACTGATAAGCTTAATATTTACTATAACCTATAAAAAAAGTACTCCAAAGAGGCCTATTAATAAGTGCGTTGCATATGACTATATAGGAGATGTTTTATCAAGACAAGCCCCAAAAATCTGTGAAACAGGATTTGCATTGAGCATAATTAGCCCATAACATTTTTAAGACTGGCTGGGTAAACTCCTGCAACGATGGTGACAAAAGACATTTTTTGTTAATGCTGGTTCATTTTGTAATAGACACATGAACCAATTAATGACTCAAAATACAATTAAATGAGTTGTATAGGAATGTGTCAGAGCGGTTTTCATGTGGATGAACAATTAACAAGCACCACCAATAATTAACAGCATCATGGATTTGCATTCTGCATGAAGGTTATGTCGAGAAAAGGAAAAAAATAATAAAAACAAGTCATATGGACATTCACAGACTGAGAAATTGGGAGTACAGGTTGCAAACAAAAACTGCACATTAGGCCTAAATGTGAATGTGACATGACTCCAAAATTTGTGTCTAAAGGAGGTAGTTCTCCACCTCGGCTTTGGGGCCGTTGGA
Organism: Albula goreensis; assembly: GCA_022829145.1. NCBI lineage: Eukaryota > Metazoa > Chordata > Actinopteri > Albuliformes > Albulidae > Albula > Albula goreensis. The sequence continues at coordinate 474,588 of CM040750.1, read as the reverse complement.
TGGAGGGGCAGTGTAGTCTTCTCACAGCAGCATCATCATGGCGTTTGCCATATACCAATTCCTTTAAACCGTTTATAGAAATGGAACTATTTAATCGCTAAAAAGAATCGATCAATGTTCTTATGAGCGATTAACACTTAACCAATGAACTGTTAACATCCCTATTGGTAAGCCAGCCTTATGATCAGCTATCTAGCTAGCTAATGAACAGTGGCAGAGGCTGTTCCTATCATTTGCTAAGTATATTTGTGAGTATATTTGTGAGTGTTAGCTATCCCTCCTCAGCTGGCATCAAAAAATACATAATTTCCACAAAAAAATATTTTATTGAAAAGTCCTTGAAAATTGGCACAGAATATCTGAAGCAGATCGATTAGCTCTGGTGTGTGTTTCCAAAACAACACGATGGACCACCATGGTACTGTGGATCGTTAGAGAAGCTAACTCCCCAGTCATTGTTGGGGAGCAGGAGACAGTCCATGTTCAATTCATCAAGGTGTGATGCAAGTGGTTAAGTTCCTTATCTCAACTCTTCTGTCCACATTTTGTCCTGTTATCCACAGAAGGCCTTCAGACCTTGTATTAAATAAACCTGACTTAAAACTTTTGTGAAAACTTTTGTTTGGGATGATTATGGCGATATGTTCATATGTACTTAGGGGTCTATCTGTCCATCTATCCCTCCATAAGTCCACACCTGCGCTTAATTAGCCAGGGCAGGTATAGCACCAGTATGCACCTGGGAGGGAAATGTACTTTTTGCCAGAGCAAAAAACCCAGTGGGACCTTTTTTTTTTTACCAAAGCGTCTTTGAGTGTTTAGAAAAGCTCTCTGTAAAGAAAATGCATTGTTATTATTATTATTATTTTTTTTTTATAAAATAAAAACCTTTAACTCTGTATTTACAGTTTATCAGGAGTATTAGAAATACCAAAATAAAACACATAAAAACAGAACAATCTTATGTAAATTTGGAGTTTGGAACTTTATTAAGTCCAACCCTTGCTTTTTAATTTATTTTCTAGGCTGACCTTCCCTCCTGTGTGAATCCTGATTTGCATCATCTTTCAGCTTTATTTAGGAATACTGCATCACCTGTGCTAATGATTGGTATTTGTTTGGAAAAATTAGTTTGTTATTGCCGAGACAAATCATATTGGAATACACTGTTCACATAAATGGACATTAGGACTTTGATAATTAGGACACCTATAAATATAAAACTGATCCAACAACATCTTGTTATACCCCTTTGCGCGGCTCTAGTCCCAGCCCTGACCCTGCCATCTATGCTTCTTCTTCATCTGTACCCCGCTCAGCTTTCCCACTGTCTGAATAAAGATGTATTTATCAGTCAATCAAAATAAAGTAATCATTGCTAAAATATTTCATGCAGATATTTGGTATTAGCTGTACTTATAATATTGTTTAATATTTGGCGAATGCAAAGCTAGTGCGCTAGATGACAGTTTTTGCTCAGTAGTTAGTGCTAGCAAGTAGGATTTAGCAATATAACTTATCTTGACAGCTAATGCACCTCTGTTATGTCTACATGTAGTTGTTAGCCAGTCAGTCTGAACAGGGCAGTGTAGAGGGCACACCTTCCTGTGCCTGTCATCTTCCTTCCTGTTTGCTGAAAGGTTGAGTCCCTCCTGAGCGCAGTCAGGCAGATCTGGCCACAGAAACAGCCATACTTGTATTTGACACGTTGGCACACAGGAGGATGCCATTCACAGACAGATCTAATGCCAGGGTGGCTACATGTGCAACTGAAATACCATCACCCAATCTGACGGTGTGACACTTTGGCCTGTCCTGAGACGAGAAACACCCTGCTGACCGGATCTGTTCCCTCCCAGATTACGGTAATGGCCAATTATGCATCACCACATAGGACTCCAGTCAGCACTGGTATGGGCAGAACTACCACGGCATAGGAGCATCAGGCTTATCACCGCACTGAGGACGACACTTAAGCCAGACACATGTGAGGCCCCATAGACAAACAAGCTCTGAGCTTTTTTATGTTCACTGCAGGTGTGTTACCTTTGCATGTTTAACTCTGAAATGAAGTTTATAGTGTTACAAAGGGTATGTTCAATATATATGATTGGACTAAAGCCAAATAGATAGGTTTGTTTATTAAAGTAAATTATTATCAAAGTGAGCAACAACAAATGAATTGAGCACTTTGGTTTTGGCATTGTTATTGGGTCAGATTATTGCTAATATGTATCCTACTGTGAGTGAAGCTGGAGGCGCAGAAACTCACCCACCCGGCATGAGCGGCTACCTGACAGTTTGTAAAACACAATTGGAAAGATTGCTTTGCAAGGACAATTACAGCTAAAAAATTGTATTGTCCTATTTTGGTTTGCTCACAGCATGGTGATGATTGTGTGTGTGTATGTATGTAAATATATACACTCTCTCACACACACACACAATTCAAAATCACATCGTGTTGCACCACATTTTTAATGGGAGGATGGTGAATGCATTGAGGTCAAGATTTTGTAAAAATAATGTATGATTATATCAGTGAACAAGCTTTGTCCCTGTTTTCATTCTTTGTTTATATATTTCTATATACTTGTGGTTATTTATTCTGCATTTATTTATTTCACTAATAATGGATATGACACAACTGCAACAACAGCAAGGTACCCCCCCTTCCCCCAACAATAAAAAGCAATAGGGCGCTTTTCTAGCTGTGCTGCTATGTTCCAAAGAGACACATTCTTTATTTGAAATAAAGAATTTATGTTTTTAAAGGTGTTATCTGTTTTAATATCTCAACAGCTTTAACAACTGCTGATAGTAGGTCAGGACCAATCATGTTGCAAAAATTAAAACCTTAATAATTTATAGAAGCAGGATGATAAATTTATGACAAGAGAAATCTCCACTTCAATGTGCATGGGCGTTCACTTGTGATACGATAACCAACAATGAACAATACATTGTCTTTTATGCTACCAAATAACAGTATGTTTTGTGTGAAGGGTTTTTTTTTTTTTTTTTTTTTTTTTTGCTTTTGGGAGTACATGGGTTGCCGCCCACACTTATAATGAATCTACAATTTGTACTCTAGGGCAGACTCACAATGGCTCAGGAGGGGCATGCAAATCCTAGCGGGTTTGGAGAAATCTACGTGGGGATCAAAGTTTACCGCGGAGTCCCTGGGCTCCTGCGCAGAACAGATGGGTACTGGCAGCACTGCGAGCCCATTGAGATTCAGGATACAAAGTGACTCTGCCAATCTGTGAAAGAGGCAGGCAGATAATGCTTTTGTGCAATACTCCCGATATGCATTTAGGGAAGGAAGAGTTAACTGTGCAACAATGGACACATCACGGACACCAAGCACAATGCTTCATTTGAGTGGAGCAGATCCAAACGCACTATTTATTTATTATTAAAATTGTAAAAAAAAAAAAAATGACATTGATTCTAAATAAAATAGGATATTGAGGCTACCCAGGAAGATAAAGGTATTCATTTTGTGAAAAATTAAAAATGTATTGTAAAGAAAAGCTAACAGCTGCTAGGCCATTTGATTAAAAACTCACAAAATTTACTAGATTTGTAGAGGCCCAATCCTTGAATTCCCACTGTAATTTTTGGATCAATTGTCCATATGGTTTGGATGTCACTTACAGTTCTTTCCTCCATTTTCCAAAGACTTGAGGTAATAACAGTATTTAATAGGACTCTCAGACTAGTAATTTAAATTTTTGTTTTCATGTTTTTTTCAAATCACATAATTTTACAGACATTTGTGGATTTTACATGAGAATCTCAAATGAAGCAAGTGAATTAAATGTGCTTCTTAAATTCTTGTTCATGTGTAAAATTAGATGTAAATTGGAAATTAAAGATAGGATATAAAAAATGTCATTATGTGCAAAAACTTTTTTGTTTGCAAATTCCAAAATATGAAAAAAGAAGAAAATTACTGAAATACAAGTGTTGTCATCCTGCACAGGATTCATAGAATATGTATTAGGATATAAATTATATCCTTGATTATTTAAACAAATTTCAATTTTTAAACATTAAACCAAATGAATGCAAGAATAATTGTCCTCTCCAAGATTACCTTTGTGTTTGTATTGAACTGAAACATTTCAGTGTGAGATATCCAAAAGTCCATTTATTGAGCTTCAGCCAGTAAAATCATGGATTCTGTCCACTTTTCTTACTGTGCGAAAATGTAGAAAGAATGCAATGAGTTTATTTAAAGGGCAGCATAATTTCACATGATTCATCTTATACACAGTAAAATACACAGAATAAAGTGCATATTATGCACATTCGCTACTTTGACACCCTAGGTCATATCTTTCCTGTGCTTCAGTACAGAGCCAATGTAGAGGTAAGGCATTATTAAGTTAGAGGCTAAATAGTTATTATTATTACCACCAGGACTTCCTCTGATAATAATATTAATCACAATAATAATAATAATAAAAATAACATGGCCTGATCTCATGTGTGGCCCTGGCTAATCACTGCTTGCATTTACATTTGCTTCATATCTGACTCCTGTACTAGACATTAAGCCTACTTGTTTGGCCAATGGCAGACTAAGAAATTACAAATCCCTGCCACCTGTCAAGGTTTCAACATTCCAGGCAGTGAATCAGCAGGCCTTTTCGTTATTTATACTGCAGTACTAATAACCTCATTAATTATGTTAAACATAAAATATAAAGAAAGGACAGATGTGTGCACCGTACATTTGAAGTTTTATTTATAGCAAAATGAAATTGGGAAAGGATTGTAAATACATGTTCACCTTTTTGTAAAAAAAAGAGGTCCTAAAGAAAGAGAGGTGGAGACAGGAGCACTGACTAGTGTTCAAGACTAGCATGAAGAGGTTAACAGAACCATGGCAGGGTTTCAAATTAGTTGTTATTCATAGCTGTTAAAATCAAGAGTACTGATTCCCACTGTAGTCAAAGACGATTTGCAGTGAGGTCAAGCTGTAGATGGCACATAATGCGCCTATCAGCCTCTGCCCCTGCAGCTATGTACATCAGCGTCTATGTGTGCGGCCTTTAGAGGAGTTTTTCGCTGCGAAGCTCCCTCTCCACCACTTTGTATATAAATCGAATTAACATTGCACATAAGTAAAACAGAGATTTTAACCCACTGAGCTAAAGTGCCCCTTTCGAAGTAGGCCTGATCTCTCCAACAACGATGGTTTTGTTTTAGGTACAATTGAAGTTGCTATGGCAACATACAATTTGTCACAGTCAATAAATGTCGGTGGCCCATGGGCAGCTGACAGGCAGGAATTAATTCTCTAACACATAATTATGTAGCAAAATGTTGACTGCCTTGCAGAAAGTGCACTGTGACACATATAGGGTTTTTAAGACATGGCAGCAACATTAGCATTGGTCATTAGCCACAGACATCTCAGTACAGTGTCGGATACAGACTCATATGCAGACCTATTTGGTTACCTGTGTGACAGGCTTGTTCGGGACACCAGAAACAGCTGTCTTGGCCTGTGTGAGCCGAAATAATTAGGCCTGTCATCTTCTGGCTCTGATTTCCCCTTCAACCCGCTCCACAAAATGCAAATATTTTGCTTTCATTGTCACATTCACCTTGACACGGATATTGCTTCCGTGCATAACTGGATGAGATGACGCCAAATTTGCATTGTTCATTCTAATAAATTTGCTTCCCCGGTACCTTGTGGCAGGACCCATCAGATAAAGTCTCCCGGAGTGTCATCAATCACCGCCAGTGACAGACGGCTTTCGCCTTCATTTGTTACATACGAGAACATGCTTAATTATTTGTACTGTAATTAGTTGGGAAAATGTCAGGAAATGTCAACTCTCTGTTCGCCGTGGAAGGGCCCTGCTTGAAAGCTGCAATGACTGAAGTGTCATTAATGCCTCGTACCAAGACGATCAGCTGGAGAGAAGTGAAGGCTTCATAGAATGTAATCATGGCAAGTTAGAAGGGGCTGCAAATCAGTGCCGGGAGCATGATGGGCATCTTATTAGCAAGCCGCTGCATTTCACCATGTCCTGTGCTTTCCCCTTTCCTAATAGCAGGCAGAAATAAAGGCGAAGCACTGAAGGCTTTCTCTTAAGTAAACAGTCCGTCTCACAAGAATGCTGTCACACTGGGAGCATTTTGCCATGTTGCACTGCCTGTCATGAGCAGACATTGTGCCAAATAAAATAAAAAGGCGAGGATTCGCTCCCGGGGACTTGGTTAAGCGCAATTTTTTTTTTTTTTCCAAGTCAATTAATACCAACTCAAAGTGCTGAATTGCCGCGCTGGAGATGAGATGCATCTGAAATCAACACAAAAATACAGCCGCAAGTGCACACAGATCTGTTCATTTCTCCCCACCAATCATTCAAATATCAAACCAACCAAAGGCTTAAAATAATGCGCCGCCATATGACTGTGAGCACTGGTCATTTGAATTTTCGCTTTCCTTCGACCGCAATTTGTGACAAGCCTGCTAGTAACATTACTGAGAGCCTCTGCTAGCTTTTAAAATGTTCTAATGATATTTACATGAGCATCTTAATGTGCTGCCAGTTTGTTTGCATTTTCTATGGCTGCCTTTTTTAAAAGTATGATAATTCACATTTGATTGAGTAAAACCGTATCCGCTGAGGACATTTTTGTGACAAAAAAAGCATTGGGGAATTCAGGAGGTCTTGTGTGGTTTTAATGACCATTGGTGTTCCAAGGCCTCACACTGAGACTGTGGCAGATCAGGTCTCAGGTACCTACCTCAGAGACAGCACTGATGGTCATCCAACAGCTCCTTAATTAGCCCACAATCTGGCAACCGTGCATGTTTCTGAGATGTGGCAGTCCAGCTTAAATATGATGCCAGACACCGTTCCACCTACAGCATGTCATTTCGCCATTCCAGCCAGGGGAAGAAACAGCCAGCCACATCACAATGTTCTGGGCTGTCGGAGCGTTCGCCTTTTTCCCCCTAACAGCCGAGATAGGACAGCAGAGGTGACCCACGGTGACCTTGACCTTGAGTCACAAGACTAATGGTTCTGCTGGAGGGTTAAAAACCTTGAATGCCAATACCTCCCCCGTGGAAATATTAAAACAGTAATGGAAGGAGTGGGAGCATAAGTTTCACAGCATTCCCGTGGAAATAATACACGAGTAATGGAAGGAGTAGGAGCAGTTTCACTGCATTTCATTCATGAAGAAGGATTTTATTGATATCATTTGCCATCGTTCCAAGATCTCACAAAAAATTGTGTTATCTGATATTTGAAAAATAATTATGTTAACAAAACATTACATCATTACATATGTGCAGGATGTTATTATGTCTCCTGGTCACAGGGTTTTGGTTTAACATAGGGATGGCACAGTTGTCTGACAAAATGTTTATTTTGCTATTAAGCAGCATGAATTTGTTTTCTTTTTTCTCTGGTCTGTTTAATCTGGTCAGTTAATTGTTAATATAGGATAATCCAAGCGGTGTTGTGCTTAAGGTACTTTTAACTGGGGAATGGCACATATTTTAAACTACAGTCATATATCATTAAAATATGTGGTTAGACACAGTTGATGTCAATGATATACAATATGACATATAATGATATTTATACCTGTATTTTTCCACATTTCCTCGGCTTCCCATGTTCTGAAACAAATTGTAAAATGGAATGTGTTAAATGATCTTTTTTTACGTTGAAGACTGACATTCTCAAGGCATGTTACTGAAGTAACAGAGTTCCAGTGATGCCAAATGTATGTGCTTTTGTCAGACCGCTACACATGAGCCCTATTCAAATTCTGCTGACGATATCTGCATCTCATACCATTCAATATATACATTAAGAAAACTAAAATAATGTTACACTTTTATTGTTCTAAATATGTAGTAAATGTATGTTAATTCATACGAAGAAAACATTACCTGTAACGTATAAATGGACAATGGCAATACACAAAACATGTTGGAATGTTTTGAGGATTTACTTTTTATTTGACCTTTAAAAGGTCACATGACTTAAGGGCATCTTAAGTCTACAGAAACAATCAGCAGCCAAAAATATGTTAAGTTCAAAATAGGTATTAAACCTCTTTGTCATATGAAACTCCTAATATAAATACACCACAGTACTGTAATGCCACATTATATGTTATATGTAATCTAGCACATTATGAAAAAAAATGCATAACTTTATTTGATGGCCTGACGGTGCGTTCAGCTGTTGTTTACATTTATACCATTTAAGCTTTCTTATAATCCACAGAATCTCATATTTATGAAGTCCTGGTTAGGTGTGCAGTTCCTGTTTAAATAAAGACCTCATCATACCCTGATTGAGCAGCGGTGAACTGTTATAAAACTAAAACATGTGCAGTCCGACATTTGACTCGTTTGCCAGACCAGCATAATAGGATTTAACACTGCAAAGCTGAAAAGGCAAAAAAAAAAAAAAAAATCTCCTAATTTAAAAAAAGAAAAAAAGAAACCCATGGCATCTAGAGGAAACAAATCATTCCAAAGATTTCACATGTAGTCATAACTAAACAAATTTTACAATTACTTCATACACATATAAAGTGTCTGGGAAATGTGACATTTTACAGGGAAAAACATTGTCTTTTGAAAAGTAAGCCTTTAATTAACAATGATTATCTCAAATCAACCAATCAAGAGAATAAGGCAGAAAAAGCTCAAAAACAGACAACACAAAACACCGGGGACCTTATTCTGTACAAGCCAGCGAATGTTGTCGCTTGCTTACTTGTATGTTAATATTTATTCTTTAAGGCCCAGTGACAGAAGTCTGAAGTAAAAGCCATTTTACATGCCATGTAAATGGAATATGAATCCGTGCAACACACAAAACAAGATTATAATCTTCTGCAGACAACTAAATGGTAGTTTTAAGAGTTCCACTTCTTTCATAATGTGCAGTCCATATTGTTGCTGTCTTTTCTGGGATCTTGGATCACATAATCACACATATGTTCTGAAATCCTTCGTCTTCTGTATGCATTAAACATACATATTTTTGGAAAACATACTGTATTTATGCAGACATTGTATCCTAAATGGAATGTTAGTCAGAAGAAACATCAATTCAGTGTTACCAAAGGCCTTCTAAGATGGCGATGGCCACCAAGTCATTTCCACCGGTGTAAACACACACTGTTAAAGCCATTCTTCTCTACTTTTATCTCATTTCTGTTCTCTCAGGATTTGGGGTTGGGTCAGGAATACATCTTTAGAACACTGCATCCATTATAGCCGGCGTGGGGTTCGACGCAGTCTGCTCCATGCATCAACTGAGTAGTGTCCCTTCACAGCTATGGAGCCTCAAACAGCTTTTCAGCATGGCTACGAAGGCCTGAACTGGTGCTCCTCAAAGTGTGGGTGTCAACTCTAGTCAAAACTTACACAGACGGCAAGCAGACTGATCTGAGCGCGAACCCATTTCATAAATAAACCCCGGCATTCTTTCTCAACATTTAGAAGTTGTTTATCTAACCTCCCAAAACCTGCCAGGTAAAAATCTCCAGCCCCTAAGACAGAAAAATGCAGTGTTGTTTTTCTTTTTTTTTTTCCAAATGTGAATTTTTTTACTCATTTATATTACAGTGAGGAAGCAAATGGTATGTTGACTTGCTTGTGAAATTTTACACAAAGTTCCTCTCAGTTGTGCACAGAATTTTACTCTGAATCTTCTCTTCACCTGCACATACACAACATGGTTCACACACACACACACACACACACACACACACACACACACACACACACACACACACACACACACACACACACACTCTGTGTGTTTGCATTTTCCTGGATGTATGTAATTTATTGTATTTTTGACAATTTAGACAAATTAACAGGATGAAAGTGACTCTGAAATGATAATTCCATTTTTACTGAAAGAGATTTTTGAATCCAACTGTTTACACACACACACACACACACACACACACACACACACACACACACACACACACAAACACAGTTTGCACATCATAGTATATCAGTTTCTAATGGCACTTTGTGCAAAGTTGTGCAGCACAGCTTTTACGAATATCTGTAGGCATGCAGAAGGATGAGAATCTAATCGTTTTTAAAAACCATAGAGGAAAAACAAAGAAAATGAAAAATCAAATGAAACATTAAAGTAACGTTCAGAAATATCCACCAATTGTTTGGATGGCTGTACAATGCCAGAGCCTCTTAGAACATTGTAAGTCTTTATTCAGTAATACATTATCATGCATATTTCATAGCGGGGATTACTAAAACAGAATTGCGTGTCGTTTTTGTTGTATGTCTTTATAATTACACCTTGAAGCCATAACTGGATTTTTTTTTTTACTACATATTCATGAAAAGCAGACTTGTAATTTGATAAAGGGAAGCTTGTGTTCTCAACTTCATTCAGACGGCATCACGGCGCAGCATTAAAGTGGGCATCTGTGTTCTCTCAGAATTAATCTCTCCAAGCACATTCCAGCTGCTATGATGTGCAAGAGGGAGATAAGTCTTAAACAGTCTAAAGCTAAGCAAACCAGACAACTCTATTATTGGCTTCATAATTGCTTAATTAAACTTTTGTCACTAATCATTACGAGGGCAATAGAGCTGTTATACAGGCTTCTGTTGAGCAAAAATCAATAAACTGTTGGAGTTAATTTCTCTGTATTTTTTTGTCCTGCAAATGAAATTCATGGCTGCTGGTAAGTGATCTGTAGGGCTGGAGCTCCACTGATATGAGCCGCCATCACCATTTGAATTGAGGGTATTCAGTAGCACATGAATATGAACAAATGGCAAACATAAATCTCGGGCATGAAGTACACCTTCTATCCTTTTATTATGGAACAATTGACCCATCTAAAATGAATTCTAATGCCGGGAAAGCGTTTAGATTCAAATTACACCGTAGTCTCCTGGACCTGAAAGATGACGGCATAAAAAAGATTAATATGCTAATTATTTTTTAGTCCTTATTCCTCTTTTCGACATTTGCGGTGGGTCATTGAGAAGCGTGTAAATAAGATGACTGTTTTTGTCAGAGAATGACTGTGAGGCACACTGTAGAGCCAACCACAATTGAATTAACTAGATTGCAACACCACCCTGATCAGTGAAACGCATCTGGCTCCATACATTATCTTTATATTTATTAGCTGTTTTTTCCTTTTTTTCTAAAGGCACTTTAAAAAGAATCAGTCATGTATATGCTATTGTGCATATATTTCTTATTTCCTTGTGACCCAGGAAATATGACAGCTGGGAAAAAAATGTATGTAAACAAATTTGAAGTTTAACAGAAATATTGCAATTTGTTGCAACAATAAGATGAGTGCTGAGCTTAAGCTCCTTCCCGAAACAATGAAAGGGCCATTCTCAGACTATTACACGCCTGCCATTCACACACGGCTTTAGCCACGCAATCCCAGTTCAAATTACATTGTGTTTCATTTCCTTTAATTGATCTAGCTTTCAAACACAAACTTTTTGAGCACTTCGGATACATTGCTGTTACCAGCCAACTGGCAAACTAACAAAAGTGGCAAGAACCTCATTTCAAAATTGGTTGGCACTTTAAAGTTGGCAAAGCATCAACACAAATTGAAAACTCTCCAAAACTCTAGACTGAAATATTCTTTTCTGACTGTTTCTAACAGAGACACTACTTCCTTCATTGCCCACAATTCCTTCCTGATCCAAGGAAACCAAGACTGTCATTATAGTTCCCCACTGTTGCCAGAAAAAATATATCAACATATTCACAGCAAAGGACAGTTTTAGAGCAGTGTTTACAGTAAACGGATGGCGGCGGCTTCTTAAACTCGCCGCTTGAACAAACAAGTTAGAAAAAAGTGAAAACAAGAGCTAGTTGATAATATTCACTGGAGAAAACAGCCATTATGAATTACATCACAAGGGAAATAATGCACACCTGTCATGAATTGTATATCACAAACATTTGCTTCAAATAAAAAATTCTGCATTAGGGAAAATTCTTTTTTAAGTATTTTGAAGTACAGGCCGCTGTTTATTTAATGAGCTGCTTACAAAAACACACACACACACATTTTAGTTTCAGTTAGAGTGTGAAAAAGATTCTGTTTTTATTTGTGTGCAAAGCAAATGCAAACAAAAACATATAGCAGACAATCTTAAACAAAAATATGTATGATTGGTTAGTTCATATGTTCAGTTATACAAGAACAAAACTAAAGATGTTTCAAACAAACAGCTCATTTTATACAAAGTCATTTTTTAAAAAAAATAATAAATAACAGCTACATATTACAGTAATGTTAAATAATAAAATGTTTTGTACATGCTGAAGTGTCATATTTACAGTAAATATATTCAGACCATGAAACCTATTTTGAGCAGTTTTATTTTATCTGCACAAAATATGTTGAAGTGGTGGCTTGTGGCTGGTTTAGCTAGCCATTGCTTGTTTGTATTAATTCTGCCATGAGTGTTGGTTGTGATGCTATGAGAGACATCATTACCCATCAGGCTTTGCTGCATGAATTTGTTATGCTTCCCATGTCTGTTGTTTTCATAAAAATGTACATTTTATATCTTAAAGTTTTTTTTTTGCACTGCTTTGTCTTTAAAGGTGTAGAGAGAGTGAGAATTTGTGTACAGTAAATACCTTTTATTCTGGACCAGGTGACCGCTGACCATGGGTGATGGGGTTGTGGTGAGGGACATACTAGCCCTTGGAGATCTGGCGGAGCCTTCAGTCCAAACTCCATAGACTAGAGAAGCCCTCAGACCAGTGCAACCCCTATAACCCTCCTTTAACCACTGTTAACCCTGTTACTGATTCTTGGGAACCCAGCAGAACTCCCAAACCTTGCCTACTTAGAGCTGGGGGAGCACTCCAACAAGGTGAGAGGGTGTGGCAGTTTGACAGGCAGGGTAAAACTAGCCAACCCAGTTCAATTTCATCATGCACGCAACAAGCTTAAACTGGCCAGAGAAAGCTGTCACCTTAGCAGTGCCTCCGGAGAGCAAATCTCCTTCAGAATCTTCCCTTTTCTCATGCCCTACCTGTTATGGACAGCAACAGTTTAAAACTTTGGTGCTCACCTACCTGGGGGACTGGCCCATCTTATCTTCAAAAGACTGTCAGACTATACACCAAACACACCTGCCTGACCACTCTGCATCTTCAGCATGCCTGGTGTTGCCTCTTTGTGTCTGCATTTTCTGGTCATGCTGTCTGCTCTGGCTCCCTGGAGGGACTTCCCACAGAGGTCAGAACAGCAGACAGTCTATCCACCTTCAGAGGTCAGAACAGCAGGTAGTCTGTCCATCTGCAGAGGTCAGAACAGCAGACAGTCTGTCCACCTTCAGAGGTCAGAACAGCAGGTAGTCTGTCCACCTTCAGAGGTCAGAACAGCAGACAGTCTATCCACCTTCAGAGGTCAGAACAGCAGGTAGTCTGTCCATCTGCAGAGGTCAGAACAGCAGACAGTCTGTCCACCTTCAGAGGTCAGAACAGCAGGTAGTCTGTCCAACTTCAGAGGTCAGAACAGCAGATAGTCTGTCCACCTTCAGAGGTCAGAACAGCAGATAGTCTGTCCACCTTTAGAGGTCAGAACAGCAGATAGTCTATCCACCTTCAGAGGTCAGAACAGCAGGTAGTCTGTCCACCTTCAGAGGTCAGAACAGCAGGTAGTCTGTCCACCTTCAGAGGTCAGAACAGCAGATAGTCTGTCCACCTTTAGAGGTCAGAACAGCAGACAGTCTGTCCACCTTCAGAGGTCAGAACAGCAGGTAGTCTGTCCACCTTCAGAGGTCAGAACAGCAGATAGTCTGTCCAACTTCAGAGGTCAGAACAGCAGATAGTCTGTCCACCTTCAGAGGTCAGAACAGCAGATAGTCTGTCCACCTTCAGAGGTCAGAACAGCAGGTAGTCTGTCCACCTTCAGAGGTCAGAACAGCAGGTAGTCTGTCCACCTTCAGAGGTCAGAACAGCAGATAGTCTGTCCACCTTTAGAGGTCAGAACAGCAGACAGTCTGTCCACCTTCAGAGGTCAGAACAGCAGGTAGTCTGTCCACCTTTAGAGGTCAGAACAGCAGACAGTCTGTCCACCTTCAGAGGTCAGAACAGCAGATAGTCTGTCCACCTTTAGAGGTCAGAACAGCAGATAGTCTATCCACCTTCAGAGGTCAGAACAGCAGATAGTCTGTCCACCTTCAGAGGTCAGAACAGCAGATAGTCTGTCCACCTTCAGAGGTCAGAACAGCAGGTAGTCTGTCCAACTTCAGAGGTCAGAACAGCAGATAGTCTGTCCACCTTCAGAGGTCAGAACAGCAGATAGTCTGTCCACCTTCAGAGGTCAGAACAGCAGATAGTCTGTCCACCTTCAGAGGTCAGAACAGCAGATAGTCTGTCCACCTTCAGAGGTCAGAACAGCAGGTAGTCTGTCCACCTTCAGAGGTCAGAACAGCAGGTAGTCTGTCCACCTTCAGAGGTCAGAACAGCAGGTAGTCTGTCCACCTTCAGAGGTCAGAACAGCAGATAGTCTGTCCACCTTCAGAGGTCAGAACAGCAGATAGCCAGGGGCTGCGAAGGCTGTAGGAACAAGCAGGCGATGACCAGCAGGCAAAAAATGGGCTTGACCAAGGCATTTCTAACCTGTGGGCAGACAAAGCTTCTGTGTACAGAGGAATGGCTGTGAAAAGCACAATTTATCCATCTAGGGCCGAGACCCAGGGGTCCCACTGACTCCTTGACAGAGTCCTCCAGTTTCCTGGTCAGAACTGGTATGTATTGTGTTACTAAGCAGCAAAATAAAAATAGTCATTGGGCAGACAGCCAATATGTACAGTTGCTGTTGGCTACCCATTTAAATGGGCCCCACATCAGTTCAGCAGAAGGTCTTCCAAGATGATATTATCGAACCCTGCATCTTGGGCATGGATTTTCCGGCCAGCAAGGGACAGATGGTCAACCCAGGTAGACTGCTAACCCTTCTGCAGGGCCAGTACCATCCCAGGCCACATCCAGAGAGCCACTCAGAACAGACAGTCACAGAAGGGTTTCCTTAGACCCTGACAAAGGAATTTAATGGTTTTGGATTAAAACTCAGCAAGGTGCAGATATATTCGTCATCATGCTTAATTATTATGTGTACTAGCTGGCTCAGGCAATCTCACTCCACCTTCCAACTTGGGCCTGAACAACTGCCACTCCCAGACCCTCCAAGCTGCCGTTGGTGTAGAGTTAGACCCTGAATACTCATTGGTGTAGAGTCAGACCCTGAATACTCATTGGTGTAGAGTCAGACCCTGAATACTCATTGGTGTAGAGTCAGATCCTGAATCAGATCCTGAATTATCATTGGTGTAGAGTCAGACCCTGAATTCTCATTGGTGTCAGAGAATACTCATTCAGACCCTGAATACTCATTGGTGTAGAGTCAGACCCTGAATACTCATTGGTGTAGAGTCAGATCCTGAATACTCATTGGTGTAGAGTCAGATCCTGAATACTCATTGGTGTAGAGTCAGATCCTGAATTCTCATTGGTGTAGAGTTAGACCCTGAATTCTCATTGGTGTAGAGTTAGACCCTGAATACTCATTGGTGTAGAGTCAGATCCTGAATACTCATTGGTGTAGAGTCAGATCCTGAATACTCATTGGTGTAGAGTCAGACCCTGAATACTCATTGGTGTAGAGTCAGACCCTGAATACTCATTGGTCCTCACTTCTTTGATATCTTCATGCCCCTCACCTAAAACTCTATTGAATCTGATGAATTAGATGCAGGACCTCCCCTCAGGTTTGGCCAGTCTGTGATGGGCTTTTTCTCCATCAGCCGAGCCCTGAAACAGCATTTGTTCAACAGGGTGACGTGTGATGTCATGTTCAGGGAGCACAGTGTCTTTGGTTCAGCTACTTCCACAGCCCCGGGGCATTTCCCTGGCAAGCCTTGCCTTAGTGGTCCTCCTTCTACGGGACCTGTTCTCATTCCACCCATGTGTGTGCAATACCATTGGGCACACAGTTTCAGTTAAAGAGCTTGCTGTATATTCATCACTGAGCACACCCAACCTGCACATACTCCACATTTGCAGCAGTTTAATCGTCCCCACTTGTCCCATTGACACTGGCTATGGCCAACACATACATTTGAAATTGTAGGGCAAGTTAACATGAATCATTAATTGCTGAATCTTGATTTTTTTTTTGTCATTCACTTTGTCTCTGGGGGACAACAGTGAAGCTCAATGGGTGTTATCCCACCCTCCACCACACATAACAGTGTTTGTCCATTTAAATATGAAAATAAGGGCAGTAGCAGAGAACCAGCTACACAAAACAATCACTTCTGTAATTACAAAAACTGTGATTCTACAAAAAAAAAATGCTACAAAAATTTAATGAGCACCGGCAAAGTCATACAGACATTTCTAGAGTTATAAAATTGAATGGATACCAAAAAAACGTAAAACAGGTAGCAATTCATCTCAAGTTAGCTTAACTGATGGAGTTACAAGCAGTTGATAGAAGTGAAGCGAGAAAGATTGTTTAAATATATTCAGAGACAACACCAGAATGAGTTAACTATTGTGTAGAGCCAGGTTAAAAGTGACATTACACAGTGAGTGTGTGACGCAGGAATTTTTGTAATAATAGCAGGTGTCACAAGACAAGATGTCAGTAGACACAAGGAGGTAGCAGTAGTTATAAAAATGTTGCAGGAATACTGAACAATATGGAGTCACTCTATAACTTTATTGAGTGGTCCACAAAATGGCATGCTATTTATGAGTCAGTGCAAAGAGATGCTTTTTTTGGCCAATGATAACATTAAGGTGTCATGCAGAGGTGCTTGGGAGAATCCTTGAGTATTTTGAGACAGTATTGTAAAAATTTAGTGAAATATCAGAAAGCAATGCAAGCCATCAATCACACACTTTTACTTTTTGTTTCCATGCCGATGGATGTGGCAAGTTCTGGCATAGTGCAATGCTCTCTCAAAAGCGTTACACTCCTGCTGTTTGAGATTTGTCAGTGTGAAGAACCCAGAGTCAAGCAGACTTTCTACTGTGCTGGCAATGCGAGCAGATGACTTACAGTCCAACAGTCTCAGGGATGCTCCCCAAGTCCAAATAAAGTCCTGCAACATCAAAAAAAGAAAAATACTCCAATGGTAGGCTTTATGATAAAAAAGAAAATCCCCAAAAATGTAATAAGGTCAACATCTCACCTTCTTATGGCTTCGGCGTATGTCCCATGTAAGATGGCCTTTTGATTCAGGTATCCCATTTTTTTGTAGTTTTTCCCTGTTTTTATTTAACACCAAACAAATCTTGTTAATTGGGTCTTACCGGGTATCCATACTTTGTAGTAGGGATGTCACTAACAATTATATTAGTAATCGAGTAATATATTGAGTAATTTGAAGATTAATTAATTGTGTAACCTCCAGCAATAATAGTAAAAATGTACTTAAATGAGGGATGAATGAATGATAAACAATACATTTAATTATCATGAAATCAGCAACTAATAAGTTGAACCATTCACAAAAAAAACTAATACATTTTGTTTTACAATTACCATATATTATTTATTTACACAAAATTGCCAAATTGATTTTAAAAAGTATACTTGTACAAGTGTAATAATGATGAATTTTATGGAATGATTTAATATTCATGCTTAAGCAGCTCAACGAGTCAGCACTGAAAAAAAAAAAAACATATTTTTTGACTAAGATGAGCTAGCAATTTCACTGCTAACAGCTAAGAGTTTATAAAAACCCAGTTGAATTAAATGCATGTGTTGAACATCCAGTCTAAAATATAGTCACTGGTGTACGTACCAGTTATATAAGGAAGAATAAAATGACTCCAGGCGGTAGAGTTAAGTTGTTGGGAGAGTGCGAATTAAGGCGTTAACATGCAGGACTCTGTACTCTGGAGAGTGAAAATGAACAGACAAAATACACGGGCATTCAGTTTAACCGGCTCTTCTGCCAGCCAGTTTAATTCAACGGGTGATGTGAATTTCGACATAGCAGCACAACTATCAAGAGCATTCTGTGTTACCTCCTTACCTTGCACCCGCTTCATCTTGCTTATGTGCAGGATGCTTTCTTTTAATGTGTTACAGCATGGACACATTAAAATGTGCTGATAAGCAAGGTTCATCTAACAAATGTTTCACCGCACTACATTTTCCACTGGTTTTAATATAAAGTGCTCCCAAACTATTTTAATGCCATTTCAGGGCCTTTTTACTCATACTTTTCTCACAGTTTTCCACTGTCTTTGAGTGCAAAAGCTACAATGGTCTGTGTTGATATACTGCAGCATGGGGAAACCAGGAAAAAAAAAAATTAAGCTTGGAGGCACAAAATTTTATTTGGGGATTTTTACTCTTTGAGTTTTTTTTTTTTACTTTTTCCCTCCTATTTTTCCTTTGTCACTCCTGCACAGGAAGTAGTGTTTTCATGACTCCTCCCACTAGGCTGGCTCTTAAAGGGGTAGTGTCACATACAATATATAGTTCTTTTTTTTTCAACCAGTTCATTGCTATGTATTGCTCCAAATGGCACAAACAACTCCCCAACACAATTTACCATTTATGAAGGGTTTAACTTGCAAGGATTTCTTAATATATCATTCATTTTTTTGTGTAGAAACCTTAAAAGAAAACAACCAGCCTCCGTTTAATTGTGGTGGTGTCACAAACTGGCTATCCCAGCAGAACCACATTAAGTCTGTGATGTCTTTGATGAGCTGCACCACCAACCGATGTCATCTAGCACTTCACTCAGTCCTTGTGTTGTACTTGTGTGTTTTGTTTTCACATACCCCTGTTACACCAGCATTCTGGGTTTAACCCTTGTTATTGGACCAGGGTCTGGCCCTGATTTATAGCAGACCCCAAAGACCCGGATCATTAATTCTGGACCTGGGTTTGCAAGTTTAGTTCCACATGCATCACATTCAAATAAAGAAAGTTATTAATGCAAATAATAATATTATCTATACTATCCTGTTCACTCACAAATATATGGCCAAATTAGCCATGGTTTTTGCTGTAGCGCGTTGAAGATTCTGTACGCACTGTTGGAGCTGCAGAATGCGTGCGGCTGAGCAGCAGTTTACAGTAGCTTTAAGTATCTATTTAATGCATACTGGTGTTTTAGTTTTGTGCAGTGCAACCTCATTTTAGCCTTTAGAATCTTAACTAGTCATATATCATCATAACAGAGCATACTGTGAACACACCCTGGGAAAGGCATAACCTGCATCACTCCTTTTACACTGAAGCCAAATCATTGTGGGCTGGGGTCACTGAACTGGGTTTAACTCATTTACACAAAAGGCAGACCAAGGTTATTCCCTGGCTGTTAGGTCAGTGTAAAAAACAGGAGGTTGAGGTGAAACAAAAATTATTGAATTGTAGATGTCCATTGGAAATTCTGGCAGTAGTTTGTTTTACACATCTTGTACTGGTGTCAAATTCAAAGTTCTTTCAGTTGCCACCATCCAGGCTAGACCGGAGACTGTTCAATGCACAGTCCGTAAAGTACATGAAGAAAGGTTCAAACAAAACATGGCATTTCCTATGCATAAGGGTAAAATGCAAAATTAGGGGTCATCAGTTCTACAGGTAAGATGAGGTAAGGTGTTCAAGGTAAGTATATTTACAAAACCATAAATCATATGAGCAATAAACCGTAATTAACTTTTTAAAACATTTTTTTTTCTTTTATATTTATCAAAATAAGTATGGCTTCAACACAACTCCCCAATTGTTGGGAAATAACGAATTGCCCCCCCCCTCCCCAATAAATTGTTGTGAAATTGTAAAGAAAAAATACATGGATATGTAAAGGGATATACATATACATTCAACTTGATGTATAATGCATGGACAGTGTAAACAGAACGTTTTTTTCAGTTTTCAAGTGTGGTGATCACCCAGTTAACAATGGGTTGACCCAGTCGCCCATCATATAGTCTGTCTAATCGATTTTGTGTGTAGTCCGTCAATGATCGACATCCAGGAAGTATCCTAGTTAAGGTAGTAAAGTCGGCTTTAAACTGAAGAATTGGTTTATACAGCGTGTAACTTCTTTGGATCATTAGAACAGGACACGTTTGCTTCCTGTTGCATTTTTGTCGCTCCACTGAACTATATCCAGAAACATTAACCTACAAGGCAATGCTGACTACTAGCAGGCTTATGAGAGCCGAGGTGCTTTTATTTCACACCACTAGCGTTTGGTAGTGCCAGCTTGCAAGCACCAACATTGGGATAGCACTCTCAGACCCTTCCCAGTTTGTGAAGACTGTTTCTTGCTTTCTAGTTGGTAAAAGAATGGTGTTCAGTGTACAAAATTAAAGTGAACAAAATTAAGTTCCACCTTTGCTTGATGTTAGCAGCTACTTAGCTGGATCATCTATTCGCTTGTACTGAGCTAATCGGCCAAGTAGCTGGCTAGCTGCTTTAGACTGACAGCGTGTTTTCCCCCCGAAAAAATGTTCTTGACAAAATTTCATTGTTATGGTCATATGTGTGTGTGTGTGTGTGTGTGTGTGTGTGTGTGTGTGTGTGTGTGTGTGTGTGTGTGTGTGTGTGTGTGTGTAGTATACAGTACCCATACATATACATGCACCTACACAACTACAAATGAATGAGCATGAGTGAGACATATGAATTCCTTCATATCCTTTGTGTGGAATTCAGGTTCCTTCAAAGTGTCTGGAATTTCATAACACAAATGACTTAGCCCTGTTGTACTTAGCAAAGGTGAAACCTGCAAGGTTAATGCAAAATGAGTTTTATTAGTAATTAGTAATTGAGCATGGCTGTCATGTGATCCGTGTGATGCGATTTGCCATCGCTACTCTAAATGCACAGCCACATAATGTACCTTTTAAAGTACTGAAGGCAGATCACTTCCATCTCTCTGGCGTCTGTCAATAATACGTCAGGATATGAGCATGACTGTGATTCAGATGTTTGTTTATTGTTTATGAGTATTGTTTTAAAAAAGGGGACAAATGCTTTCTTTGCCTGCCATCCTGTTGACCTCATTCTTACGTAATGTCATGAAAATGAATATGGTTTAGATATCATTTTAAATCCACATCTCAAAGATGCTAATAATGAGCGTATTTATGCTTGAGCTCTACTTCCTCTGCTGACAGAAACCCTGCTGTAGCAGCTCCAGTGTCAGTGTCGCCCTTGTTAAGGCAGGGAGAGTCCACAGCAAGCACCCTACTTTTACACTGAGCTGGGTCAAGGTTGAAGTGGAGAGGGAGTGAATGTCTCCGGCCAACCTGCCAGCACCATGACTACTTATTTCAAAACTAGATCATGTTTTGCGGCGCTTTCATTTCCACAGATTCCCTGCCTGGAAAGGAAGGGGAGGGTGTTTGTTTTGATTCTTGCCATCTTTGAAGGAATGAGCAGTGACACATTGGCACAGGAAAAAAGTGTCCCTGTCCCCTGGTGTGCCGTTTTTCAGAAACATATGATACACATGTTAATGGGCTCCTTTTTCGCAAACGGTTTTAACTCAACAGAGCAAAAAAAAAAAAAGAATAAGCAAACAACCTTGAGTGGAAAAAAGATATCATAATGTACAGCTGCCGAGAAGGCTTCAGTCTTATTTCAAAAATCAAAAAGGAGGCCAAAATGCAACTGCTGAGCTATTGTTGCTCTGAATTTTTGCATGCTAAAAGCAGTTGCGGCAAATTCTACAGTTACCTGCACAGTTTTGTTCAACTAATGTGAAAACTAGATAAGGAAACTGGGAAGATCTTCACACCTTCATATAAGTTCTTTTGAACCTGTGTATATACACCTTCTTTGTGTATAAAAATATCTGCTGGGTACATTTAAGATAAAATTTGGCAGACCTCATTTAGGACACATATAAGCATTCTTAAAATACATATATGCATAGCATATGTGATCAACATTTTCATAGCATTTTCATAAATGGTGTTACTATTCCCACTGTACAAACAAGCAATACTTACTCAACTAATTAATCAATACATTTCCCAGGATGTGGTCTGGTCATCTATAATAAGGCTATAGTTGCTTGAATTTATGCAGACCTGGGAATTGCTTTGATATGTGTGAGTGTTTTTTTTTCTTATGTGGCTAGAATCCTGGAAATAAAGCTCATATTTATGTCACTGTTTGTCCAGATACACAAACTCAATACATGTAACCCAATGTCCCACTGGTTAAGTGAGGCAAATGTGCATACAACAACAATACTGTGCTGCAGACATATTCCTCTAAGGCATTAATTAAAAACCACAAATGGCAACCAGCATTTTCTTCAGGCTACAACAGATAATGGAAATGAAACTGATATATTTAAACTATTGTTTTTAATGACTTCCAATAACAGGGCAATTAAAGGATTTGAGATCAGTTACTGGTTAATGAGAAACTATAATTATGACCAGATGTAAAGTAAATCACGGGACCAGAAAAGTTTAGACTGAAATATATTAAGTTTTTTTAACTGTAATGAATTCGGCTTTTTTTTTCAACATTTAGCTGAAGTGTTTTGTGTTAATGAATTGCTTCGAAAGCATCTGAAGAAAGACTTAATTACAAACCCAACTGTTCTTGCATCATTATGTTATATTCCCAGTTGAATACAGTATTCTGCGGCTAGATAAACACATTTCATGGTAGTCTTCATGGCAATACTCTCTGGCTAACCATTGATACCAGTGTTTATTCATTGAGACACATGAAGCGTGAAAAGCATGAAAATGTGCCATTACAAGTTGAAACCTTCATTTTCATCTCATTAATAAAACCTGAGCGGCATGCAAATATCAAAATATGAACACAGACTTTGCTGACTGCTTTGTGAGGATCTCAATTTATGTTCTTCAGTCTCAAAAGATAAATTCAAATTATTCATACTTTACATAATCATTGAAGAGACAGGTTTTTTTGTTTCTTGGCAGAGGTGGTTTTTAAAAAGATTTGTAATAAAAAATACATCTCGTTTATAGTTTGATGGTATATGCATCATATATTTTCTGCATGAAAATAACAGCCGTACAAAATTATAAGAAAATCTCTCATAGCTCAACCATAATAACTAACTGTCCACCATCTGGGTCACTGATACAAGCCAGAGTTTATGGGGTGTGTATTCTTTGTGAATCGAGAACAGACATGCATCCAGAGTTTTAAAAGAACATAATCATATATGGTGTGCTTTTTACTGTTGATGTTAAACTGTCACATTGAACATGTAATAATAGGTTTGATGGTGTGTATCTTTAGAAGCAGCTGAGTGCGCTGCTGTGTACCTACGCTGTCACTGAGATCAGGGCATTTCCGGGGGAAGCCTCCTGCCCCGTCAAACAAAGGGGGGCATTGTGCGGGAGATGCAGAGCGCAGCTGTGCCCCCTGAATCGCGGTGCCCTTTACAGCGGTCTCGCGGACACTTCCTCCTCCTGCGTGCCTGCGGACGGAGGGCCAGGCGCACTGGCGACACTGCCGCCGCTCAGGTCACCCGATATGTCTGCATGATCCCGAGCCGTTTCAGTACGTACACCACATATTCAGCTCTCATGAAAAACATGCAACTGTTTATTTGTTGGTCTGAATGACCTATCAAACAGGCTTTTCAGCCGCCGATCCTCGAATCGCTCTTATCGACGATCACGTCTCAACGAGACATGATTTCTCCCGAATTGGTGTCTGACAGAATGGTGCTTGCTGTTTTGTCTGCCAGACAAATAGTTATTCTGTGTGGGGCACTATCCTATTACTGACTGGCCAAGAGGTGGAGGTAAGCTTAGAGGGATACATCCTTCATATTCACGTGAAAAGAAGAGGGGTAATGACACTTAATGTGCTGCTCTTCCCTTTGCAGTTATTTGTATAATTGCACACTCTGGATTGTGCTTTTGTTCCACAAACATGTTATTACTGCCATTTCAGGTGTTCCGGTGGTCTTTGCCTCAAAGACAGTGAAGAACACTTTAAAATGATTATAGCTTTTTTTTCCCTTTAAATTGCAGTTTGGATACTTAGGAACTCATTCATAATTGTAATATATAAAGCAAACCATTCCAACACCATGGCGTATTCTCTTTAGTTATTTGTTTTAGTATCTCTTTTCATTTGGTTTATAGCAATTCACTTTTTTATTCAGTCTTAGCTTAAATTTAATTCAGACATCTGCAAGAGGCAATAGTCTAGGAGCATAGTCTTGTTTGGATGAGATGTGTCAGATACAGGTACCTTGGTGATAGAGAAATTACTCATTGTGGGCTATTAATATGCGTTTTTATTTCAGTTAGAGCAAGACTAACAGTGTCTGCCTTCGACCTGTTCAGTTTGAATTTAGAGCTCAGTAGCATATGATGTACATAATGTTTGAAATGTATTAATAAATGACTACACAGTGCCTGACGATGTGTATTATTTTCCTTTTTAGAAAGGCCCTACTAAAAAACATTCATATCTTTCACAAGCTCTTCATCAGACATGGCGAAATTGGAGGTTTACTGTTCAACGGCATCACGGCAGTGATATTAAATTTGAATGTGTGCCTTGACAACAGCAATAGAGGATATGTTCATCATCTGTCAAACATTTTACAATCACACAATTTCATCATTCTTAATGAGGAAAAAGTCTAAATAATACGTTCTCCACAAAAACGTACCATGCACTGCATAAACATTTCCTTTCAAAGTAAAACAGGGAACAAAACAGGGATTCTAAAGATATTGCCTTGATTTTGATCTTTTACTTGCTGCACTGTAAGTACCAGGCTAGCCATTCACTACAACTTCTCTGTCTAAAGCTATCTGAGTGTGTTTTGAGTGACATTTTCTCAATTTAGAAGCTCAATAAATGTTCTTATTTCTCAGTTTATGGGCTGTCCTCTCCCATCAGTGTTGATTATCGTGAGAGACCATGTCGAACACAGCGCTAGTCTTTGATGAGAGAGCTAGAAGACTGCTGAATCAAATAGTGTATATCACTGGATACAAAAAGTCTTCCCAGTTTGTTAAGGTGGTCTATTCTGTACGACACAGTGTATTTTTTATTTTTCAACATATATATTAAATACAGTTTTGATGTAGGTACAAATAATAATGAGAAATAATGCTATGTGGTGGTTTGTGCCTATATTTATGATCCTGATTGTAGGCCTGGTTGTGATTTGTGTACGTCTGACAGTGAACGTGACCCGCTATGAGTGAGGCTGTCCCACAAGCGGGTGAGACATGGGGGGGCGGGAGGGGGATTTAAAATTCCAGGGCTGACTGATCTGGGTGACACACGAAAAGCGTAAGCACCCGAAAGGTTGCAGCAGCAGAGGCGTGTCCTGCCAGGTGACTTGTCAGTTGGTTGATGATTTCAGCCTGGAGGACAGCCTGGGCGAGCTCCTGTCCTCTGCCCGATGACACGGGGGTCGCAGCGAAAGAATGGCTCTGGCTGGCCACGTAGATATTAAAGCCCTCTGACAAGCGAATAGTTGGTTAGATAAACCGTTTCATCGCAGGTCAGCGTCTGAGCTGCCGTGTTAAGATGATTGCTCTGCCAGCCTTCTGTCGCCGCGGATGCGAAGCGAAGCGCCTAGCCTAGCCTGCCTCCAAAAGCGGCTTTGCTGTAGGCAGTTCTGGCTTTAAAGTCCTTATTGTCTCTCTCTTCCCCTGCCCCCCCACACCTCCCCTTGCTAGGCAGAAGGTCTGGAAGAAGACAGCGAGCCAAACACATCCACACTCCGGTCCAATGTATCATCATCAGTGCGAGCTTTCACGCCTGGTATTGCCTGAATCCCTCATTGTTCAGCCCTGCTCTGGCACTGCTTCCATTTGAACAGAATTTCAACATAGCAGCAGGGAATTCACCAGATTAAAGGGGGGGTACACTTCTTTCCTGGCACTGCCTTTATTTGGGGGAGGAGGGGGTAAAAGCAATACGTCGAGAATGGGAAAAAAATACTTACGTGCTCAACAGACCAAAACTCCAGTTTAATAACAGTGTAGAATCTCATTTTGTACTTTAGCACTGAATGATTTATTTGTGTAATAAGAAAATACAGGTGCTATTACTTTGTGTTCCTATTGAACAATAATGTACCTGTGAATAGCAGTATATACACTTAAGTAAAACAATGACAATTCACTGAGAATTTATAGACTAACCCTGCATAGACTTTTTAATCCTGGTGTTCATGATTTCTTTAAATTGATTCTAAATTTCTTTAGTTTCGTTTAAGTCACCGTATTCTGTCTCATCACATTTCATATTCTATTGTTGAGTGTGTCTGTCAGTTTTTTGCCCTGCGATGGCGGTCTCTTCCTCATAACCCCATAACCCCGTAACCCTTTGCCTGCCCTCCAGACTAACGGCTGTAATGATGCCACCTCTCCCCCTGCTTGAGAACTTATGGCAGCACAAAGATCTGATTGCCCAAAATATTAGCTTGGGTTGTGCTTGAAGAGGGCTCATTTAGGGACCCTTTTCTCAGCTGCTCTCGGTTCCCAGTAATTAGCCTTCCATGGCAGCTACCTCATGTGGCTATGCCTGAGAGAGACACTTGACACGGTAGACATCAGAGGGATTTTTCAGGAGGCTCTCGCGGCGCCCCAACAGCTCTTAATTAACCACTTAGGTATCCCCATTCGTTCTCCCGGTTGGTGCTCTCCAAATGGTAGGGACTGCACTGTGGATCTAAACACCGGGGAAGCGCGCTATCAAAAGATCTTGTAAATGAAGGCTTGTGTAAATTATTTTTAATGATTCCCTCTTGGCACATCATTATGTTTGTAGTTACACACAGGCACTTCTGAGACGGCTCATCTTCCGTAAGGTCAGCTCCAGGACCACTGTAACGAGCTGCAGTCTGTAAATGGCTTATTAATTAGTGCTGTGGTTTTACATAGCTGTGAGCTCTGATGTATGGAGTTGGAATTGTAATTGTGTGGGATCGAGAATGATAACCCATCTCAGGGCTACTTATGTAAATTGCCGTATTAGAAAATCATTACCTAGCCAAACAGCACACCACTATGTGAATTACAATGATGGATTTCATGATAATTACAATTTAATTTTTTGCGTCTGGTTTAAAAAAAAAGAAAAAAAAAGAAGAATAATTTGGTCATCTTTGACTCTTATTAATACTGTTTTGGTGAAAGCCGAAGAAATGATTTCCATCCGTGTATTCAGGATCCAGGTTTAAAAGGATGGCCTTTTAATTCCTGTGTTTTGGATTCTGATTATTCAGGCAATGGCTGTTTCTGCAGGAGAGAAATTGGCGGTTGCACTCCTTTTTGTTGTGTCAAATTAAATTCTATTTAAAATGTAAAATGAGCCAGAAGATCACCTTCCAGCAACATTAGCCCACTCCGCGCTGGGAAAGGAGCTTAATAAACATTACTCCTGGAATTACGTGTCATACGTGCAGGAATGCATAAAATAACCCATAATGCATCACATAATGATGGGATGCAGTGGAGGACTTTATGTGTGATTTTAACTACACACGTTTCTGTACTTTCTGTAAAATGCACCGTCATTTGTGGGGGAAAAATGCACTCCATACTTATAAATGAACAATTATGACAGTCTTTTCTGTGCAGTCAATATGATTTTATATAATTATATACATTCCTATGTCTGTGGTAAATCTCCAGAACTATTTCAGTGACACATCTTGGTTATACTGTATACACAGTTGCGTTCGCATCAATCTGAAGACATACTGTACATTCCAAGAATAGAGCAGCCCCAATATTTACCTCTGAAAAATATTGAGTTCTTATTTGGATGTTACTAAATAGTGTTATTAGGATTACCGATTTCACACCAAACACAACTGGATCCATAAATAATTTGAAAGGTTGTCTCCAGTTATCCTGTTGTAAAACATCTATGTAAAATTTTAGCTCAGGGTCCGTCAGATGGGCCTGACAAGCATCAGACAAGTTGAACAGTTGGGCTAAATTTCTACATTACAGGAAAACATTTAAT
Organism: Albula goreensis; assembly: GCA_022829145.1. NCBI lineage: Eukaryota > Metazoa > Chordata > Actinopteri > Albuliformes > Albulidae > Albula > Albula goreensis. The sequence goes on along the minus strand of CM040750.1, from coordinate 446,538 downwards.
AGCTGCAACATTTGCTGTCATATGTTAATTCAATAAATTCACTATTTTATTGATTTGATTGCTTAGATAGTTCAGGAGAATGTGTTATTATTGTTATTATTGTTAAGCTTATTATGATTATAAGTATTATTAGTTGTTGTAGTAATAGTAGTAGTAGTAGTGCTGTATACGATATGTAGGGGCAGTGACAGTCCTAGGCATATATTATTATAATGAACAGGTGACTGTGTATGACAGCTGGTGTTGGACAGCACTTTTTCACGAGTGTATAAAAATCATGTTGAGTGAGGCTGATGGATTGTTTATCAAAATCAGTGATGGTTGTATTCAGATACGTAGGACGTTATTCAAGAATTTCACCACAAGGAGTGCTGTGGCAGAAAGTGGTCGATCAGCATGTCGACCACGCGTTTCCTGTTCCTAAATGCACTTTACTGATCTCTCTGTGCTGGTACCATTATTTTCTGTTTCCGTGGCGCTCTTCAACTTTTTATACAATGATGGGGATTCACAAAAACCCTTCAGCGGAAGCAGCTACTCACCAGGGGTGTTAGCTGATGGAAAAGTATGTATATATCTCACTGTGAAATAATGGGATAGAAAATGTTAAAATGTGTGGAAACAAAGTATAATTTACAATTTTAATCAGAAAATTGCTCGTAAAAATGGTGTAAATGAGTATTGAGAGTCTTTCAGCTCACAGAGAAAAATTCACCTTGTAACGGAGAACCTGGTGGGTTTGAAAAATGCATTTTTAATTCATGGGAAAGCTAACAGAGATGCACTGTACTTGCACTGGCCATCACACGTTTGTTTCTCCGTGAATGCAAATTAAAAATGCATTTTTCAAACCTGCCTGATTCTCCTTAATTCGATGCTATTGTTCTTTGTGACATGGCTAAAGTCCTGCATGGCTATCACCCTTGCTATGCAAATCAAAACTTGCACTTGGATTGCACTCCTCTCACCAGTTCATAATGAAAAGCTGATGCTCTGCCTGTTGCTCTTGTGTGATCATGGCAGACTCTTCGGTGCTTGTTGCGGTGCATACAGTGGAAGGTTATCCGTCAGCCTCTTCTCATCCTGTCACTACTGCTGATGCATAATGTTTTACGCTGGCAACAACATTGATGTAGTCAACATAAAAATGGAAAAATTGGATAAGTTCCTTTTTTAAACATCTGCTGTTAGTTTTGCCATTGCCATCACAGCTTGCTCAGTGGAACCCTTTCAGAACAAAATATTTTCAATGTTCAATTCACAATTAGCATAAGGCTTCCATTGGTCAGCGATTTCACTGCTGCCCACTCAATCACAGCACTAGTGACAGTACTCAGCTTATGGCAAGCTAGTTCATGAATTAGCAGAAAAAAGTGATCTCCACCGATTCAGATGAATAGCTCACATCATGTGTGTGTCAGAAGGCCTACTTTCTTACCCTTCTTCAAGCAAGGAGCTTTGTTGCAACATCCTTATTAATGTATGTCTGTAATTAACTTACGTCATTTTATTAATCACGAAAAGCATAGACTGCTGTTGACTCGTCAATAACTCCATACTGAAGATACATGCAACTCATTTTGGGTGGGTGCTTGACAGAAATGGATGTAATTAGTTTGCAAACTGTTACTTTGACAACAGCTTTGTAGTGAGGCATCGCGGTCTCTCCGTGCATTTTCAGAGAGCCAAACCCAACTTTGCATTCATGAGGAGAGCAAACGTAGCAGACACCAATCGTAACCTTGATGAATTGTGCATTTCACCTTAGGCAACAGAGAAACATTAAAAACTAGATCACGATACTAAAGTGCTATCGAAAGACTTCTCTCTCTCTTTTTTCCTGATGACTTTGAAACAGTGTCATGCTGGATCAAGTGTGGTGAGTCTTTATCTTTAACCCACAGTTTACCCCACCGTCTTGCTCCATAGCAGGTACCGTTTGGCCATCCAGATCTATAAAGGGAGCCCAGTGCTGGTTTTACACATGCCAGGGGCATTTTGCTGTCCTGGACACTGATTCCCTTTACAATATCCCATCATCCCCCTGTGTTTTTTGGTATGCTGTCAAGAGCTGGAATGCAATCAACATCTGTTAATTTCTGTCTATTAAACGTATTGTCATAACACACCATCATGATGTTTTGTTTGTATGGCTGAACTGAGACGTATGACCCAGATCCATCATCTCCCTGTCATAAGTTTATGCGTTGTCTGCCGAGTCCCTGTAGTCCAAAGCGAACAGCCCAACGCAAAGCCTCCCTTTAAGTTATTGACCAGCTGCTCCTTCGCCCAGCTGAAGAGGTCATTGTGTTTTTTTTCCCCCTCCCTCCCCTCAATCTCACACTGTTGCAGTCTCAAAGCCAAGCATAATACAAACCGTATGTCCAAAGAAGCTATCAGTTGCATTACCGTGTCTGAATATTTTAGCAGGCTCTGGGCAGCTCTCATAGCTCATAGCCATCTATTAGAGAGCCTGCTCCCATCAGGTGCTGTAAAACTGAGATGTTATTTTCAAACATCAAAACTGTCAGAATTGTCCTCCGCTCTTGCTTAACACCTTTTGGTTCTGTGACTGTGGCCAGCCTGTAATCTTTTGATTCGATTATTTATTTTGCGTGTCAGTTTTCCCTGCTCCAGCCACAGGTCATTTGACAAATGAGTAAATGCAAAAAAATGGAATTTATGCTTGGCAGCTGCATCCATTGAATATCACCAAAAATATTTTAGATTTTACAATAAACGGGCTTTGTATCAAATCCAAATCTGAGTCCAGAAAATCTTGTGTGAATTACTGTTTGCATAAAATTTTGTCCATGAATAGCTCGATGATATATGAAGGAGGAAATAGCAGAACACTGCAGCTCAGTGTTACTGGCATTACCAACTGGGGTGGAGGGGTGGAGACGACCTTAACATTGTGTGTGTTTTTTTTCATTATATAAAGCTGCATACACTATTCTGTGCACATACTAAAAAACAGGAGTGGAATTCATGTTCAGCTTGGCTCCTGCTATTTGCCAGGTGAACCCAGAGCATGCTGGGACAGTGTTTGACGACCTAAAGAAGACAGAAAGATGGTCCTCCAAAGCATAAATAGAATGAAAAAGCAGAGACCGTTTTTGTAACCTGCAATAAAATGTCAGAAGCCAAAAGAGCAAATACCTTTTTTTTGCTTAGAGAAGGGTATACACTCTGTATATGCTATAGGTAACAATCTGAATCCTACAGAGGTTTACCACACAGGAAGAGAACTGCTCACTCATGTTTGTCCCATTTCAACTGTGAAATCCATTAAGTCCATACACATTTTTTTCTGCTGTGTTTGTTTTACTTTTGAGCAATGCAGTTTTCTCATTTTGGCAATTTAAAAGCAGCAGGAAACTCCCACAGAATAATGTTTGTACTGTGTATGTCTTTGTCAGAAGGAGCTTATGATCAAATAATAGTAGATAAATATGTAACCCTACATGCCCCGCCCCATTCCTTACATCAAACATTCCTCACATATGCTCTGCATTGTAAGCCCACAGAATAACAGAACACATTAACAAAGGCAAACGGAACCAGCGGGTTCACTGTACATTTTCCCCGGGAATGTTTTCTGATCTCAAGACATCATTCTCATTTGAAAGTCCTGTAGTGTTATCATGTCAATGATATTCACAATATTTATCCAACCACAGTGAATTTCATACCATATAATGTGTTTACAATGCTCCTAGTGACAGCTGTGCTAAACGTTTACTTTGCTAAACATTACATTATTCACGCAATAAATGACCCTATCCTTAATCAGAACATTAGAGAAGTGGATAGGTGCTTATAGCATAAATACACTGTAACATATCAGAATGAGGATTGTTAGGAAAACATGGTGGATGAGTGTTAGAGCTATTTGAAAAATTAAGGGGAATAATGTCAGAGTGCCCTCGCTGCAGTTAGGAAATCAGCAATAGCATAAAGGTATTGAGCTCCTGTTTAATATTTTTTTACATGCATTCTAGTCAGCCACTTCGGATTAATCTGAAAAAATAAATATTGAAGCTGCCCAACTAATACAGTTAATTGTCTTAGCGCTTTGCTGGCTGCCCAGTTCCCAACAGCTGGTCACACTGGCACATGGTCCCACTTCAGCAAGCCTTTGAGATAATAACTTTTGCATCTGCCAAAGGAGGGCCTGTTACTGCCCACAGAATTTACAACTCACAAGTGGAAACAGAGACTCCGACAGAATTTTTTATGCAAGGTCTTTGAATTTTATTAATGTAATGCAAACACAAGCCTTCCAACACATTAAATTGTTGATGTTATGCGAATACACTCTGGAATTGCAGATCCTCATTAACATTATTTGCATGTTAATCTGCATCTTTTTAATTAGTGATATTATTTATGCACATAATTTTCAACTACTGATGCCAAGTCGGAGGCACATTAATTAATCTACTGAGATGCCAAACTGCTTTTCCCCCACTTTTATTTGTTTACACGGTGTTCCGGATTCAGTGAAAATATTTTTAAAAAAAGGCGTAAAAGAATAAAAGTCGAAAGACAAGATTAACTAAAAGCTCTTTTTGTTTTCATAATTTATATTGTAATATTAGCCAAATGTCATGTTTCTTCCCTCAGAGATCGGTTATTCAGTTACATTACCTTGATGTATTATTAAAATTTATAATGGACTCTGGGGGCTTCTCTTAGTTCTCCCTTCATTTACAGAATATACTCAATGTTATTTTAATCTTCCGACATCGCTTCCATGCATAGGCAATGAGCCCCCTCTCCCCAGCTGGTCTCCCGAGATGATCCACTTTCAACAACCGATAAACATTTAAATCAGACTCCACAAAACCCAAAAGAAAAGAAAACTCAGACACACACACACATGCACACATATTTTAAATGTATATGTGTATATATGCATATTAGTATGTCTGTGTATATGTTTCATACAGACATATACGTATATGTGTATGTCTGTGTATATGTCATACAGACACATACACCTCCATACATATACATGCACACACATGCACATGCAAGCACGTATAACAACACGCAGCATGTTCCGTTAACCCACTTTGAGCCTTGAAATTGTACAGGAATCTCCTCTGATTTTTTGTGATGACTTTAGTTGGGAGGTACATATGAATGGAAAATCAAGCAAAACTAAGCAAACATATGCAATGCAGTCATACACAACAGTTCCATAAATTCCTATGGAATTCTTTAGTGACTGGGTTGTGCCATTATGACCTACTGAAAACCAGAAAGTAGATAGTATATCATGTTAATATTTTATCGAAATTTTAACCACGACATAATTTCAAATAAACACTTGTGTATAATGTGCATATGTGAAGAAAATCTTTGGTTAGACTGAAGTACAGACCTGTAAGTTCAGGTTCAAAGCCTCACTTTGGTGGGTGCTGACATGGTACTGAAATCTCCACTGAATGATTTCTCATTTGTCTATACATTTTGTGCTTCACTGTTACAACTGATTCAGGAGTGTTAAGAGGTTTCTCTAAGGTGATCTCTACTGTAATATGATCGTTGGCCATGATCAGACTCCATTAAACACACTGGATGCGTCTTTCCCTTTTGATTGTTAGGAGCTCCGAAAATCTTAACTGAAGTTGCAAGGCAAAACACAGATGTATTCAGCACTTAAGAAAGTCATTCATGCGTAGCCATTCTTACCTGAGATCTGCAGCTCTACCTCAGAGATGGAAAAATTTGGTAAAATTTATGATAAAGCTGCACTGATACACTACAGAGGTAATCATTAAGCAATTACACATTTGTTTGTGTGAAACATAATAAGGTACATTTGAACTTCAGTCATCTTAAACTCTCATTGACATCAAAGTACAATTTAATGCATAAATGATTTTAAAAAAAATATGATACACTCTCAAAAAATGAGAATGTCACATGCTTGGATCCTGTAAATAGGAAGCAGGTGTGAATAGGTGTTCAGATTCTGGTGCATTCAACAACACAATTTTCACTGGCCTGGCTCCACAAAATGCAAATAGGTGTGCAGAGGTTATTTTCAAACTTTTACTGTCAGTGGTATAATTGATTGCTATCAAAACCTTGTTAACTTTCCCAAAGAGTATTCTTTTGCAACAGTGTGAAAACATGTCTTTTTTCTGATTGTGATTGCATTTTATTTAATGATTTTTATTTATTTATGAAGTGTGATACCTTTTTGATGTAATGCAAACCCTTTTGTATTTGTAGTTTGTAGTTAAGCAGGTGTGTATTTATTCACCAGCGTTCGTACCCATATAATTGACATTTTGGATTACCAGTGTCCCTAGATTAGCTCCCCTCATTTTGCTCAGACACTTTATGTTGAGCATAACCATAAACAATATACTTCTAGTCTCCATTCCTGAGACTTTATATAAATTACTCTCAGCGATATGCAACTTTGTTTCGATTGTGGGATTAAAATGCATTTTAGTGCCTGCAATAGTTCCTACTTTTCAGACTCTCTCTGATGCCAGTGCTCTGCCTCCACATCCAGTCGAGATGGACAGGACTACTTATGTGCAACTGCAAATAATGTTAGCATTAGAGAGTGTATGCACGTCTTTTCTTTACTTCCTCCAATTATCAAGTTTCTGTAGGTAAACCAGAATGCGATCCTGAGTATTCTATCATTGCGAACAGAATGCAATGCAATGCAAACCAAGGGAAAACATTCTAGCCAAATCAACTAGCTAGCTATGATGTTTGCACACTTGAGAAATATCAGCATATTGGTGTTGTAAATTTTCCCTCGTGTCATAAAAGACAGCGATAGTCTGCAGCAATAAGGTATGAGAGAGTATATCATTAGCGTCGCCATGGCTTGTTAGTGCGATGTTCCAGGCTTGAGTCACAGCCAAGCATTCAGCGATAACTGGTTGAGATCCAGCAGCAACAATTTATTTAAGGGGAGGAAGCCTTCCCATTCAGACAGGTCCTCCCTCTTACACTTGCTGAACACACAAGTGTATTTTTGTTTGCACTTTTCTTACACACTTGTCAATTTGTTTTGCTAGAACTTTCCTGCTTTTTAAATAAAGTTAAAAATCCAAGGACTCCATGTGTGCTGAGATCTGAGAGCTAGGGGCCACTGAGCCGTTCTGTTTTCCATTCCTGTCATTCCCAAATAGTCCCAACAACGACACTTTTTAATCAATGTATTTGAATAGTCGAAACAATCGTTGTATCCCATTCAGAGATTATTCACTCATTTAGTTGTTGCATGTTTTTTCCCAAAGGGATTTGGACAGTCTTTTTCTGCGTCTGATGAATTGTGTTTAGGCTTGTCACACCAGGCCAAGTAGCCTGGTGGTTAAATCCATCGCCCTGAGAGGCACATATGATGTGTCCCCTGGGTGACATAGGATTGAATATCATGTCTGCCTTCTGTTTCTGTGCTAATGTTTCTTTATCGCTGTCTGATTGTCTCAATAAACTGACAAAAATGACAAATGAATGGAGTATTTCCCACTCTCCTTTTTTTATATGTAGAATTGGCCACGTGGTCTTGAGCTTTTGGGACGTGTCAGCCCATGATCCAGAGACGCTTCCTCTGTGGCTGCTGGGTTAGGGTTCGGCACCCGGGAGGGAAGCTGCTCAGGGTGGGCTGGGTACACTGGGGTAAAGAGTGTGTGGATGTGTGGGTTTGGAAAGAGTTAGGGAGGGGCTGGGTACACTGGGGTAAAGAGTGTGTGGATGTGTGGGTTTGGAAAGGGTTAGGGAGGGGCTGGGTACACTGGGGTAAAGAGTGTGTGGATGTGTGGGTTTGGAAAGGGTTAGGGAGGGGCTGGGTACACTGGGGTAAAGAGTGTGTGGATGTGTGGGTTTGGAAAGGGTTAGGGGGGGCTGGGTACACTGGGGTAAAGAGTGTGTGGATGTGTGGGTTTGGAAAGGGTTAGGGAGGGGCTGGGTACACTGGGGTAATGAGTGTGGATGTGTGGGTTTGGAAAGGGTTAGGGAGGGGGTGGGTAAATTGGGGTGATGAGGGTATGGTAGGGTTATATTGAATCAGGGAAGGCGTGGTTATTGGTTTGGGGGGGAGATGTTGTTATGTGTAGCAGAAGACAACATGTAAAGTTATTTTGAGGAATAGGGAGAATCTGTTTGGATGGGGAAGGGTTTTGTTATTTCATGTAGGGAGGGCAGGACTCTGTAAAACTGGGGATATATTCAGTCGTAGTTGTGTTAGGAAACAAATTCAAACATGAATTCAAACAAAAATCCTCTTGTTTCTGGAGTAAACCGTTGTCATCATGCTATATCCCCTATGTTTCTGTTTGGTAAACTCACACAGAAAAACAGCTGAAACTGAAATGTAAAAGGGTCAAGGGCCATGCTGAAGGGCCCAAAGTGATGGTGGCCGGCCTGGGTCTGAACCACCAGCCTCCGGGGTCCCAGTCATGACCCCTGAGCCACTTTACAACAGGCTGCCCCCAATGTGTTAAGGTAAAACATACAACACATACAAAGGGAGAGTAGAATATTCCTCACAGTGTGAAGAGGTGAAATTGAGAGAATCCTCTAGATGAAACCACCAAACCTGACATCATTTGCTCTTTGTGTTCATGCCATGTCTACAGCAACCCTGACTGTAAACAGCCAGCAATACTTAGTGAAGGCTTCACATAAAGCTGACCTTCTGTGCCTAATTCTGTTAGCTTGTTAGTGTTTGGAGACAATCCAGCAAAGCACTTCAGTAAACTTGATAAATTACATGCAACAATTATTATAGAGCGCAATACAATGGGAAACTATTCCTTCTGGAGAACAAATGTCACAGTATTTTGACACAGGGGGACCCATAAATATTCCAATATTAAAAACAATAATTAAAGTGGATGTATTGGAAAAGTCTTTTCTTGGGTGATCATAAAATTATTTATTACAGACTTATACGTACGTATAAGTATACATATGTGTGTGTGTGTGTGTGTGTGTGTGTGTGTGTGTGTGTGTGTGTGTGTGTGTGTGTGTGTGTGTGTGTGTGTGTGTGTGTGTGCACAAAAATAATGATAACCCAGCAAAACTAAAACATTTACATCTAAATTTGAACTTGAGGCCCTCATGTATGAGAAACGTATTTATGCATGAAGCCATCAGGATTGAGTGTAAACTAAGATTATTGTAACATATTTGGAGCCAACTTTATCTCAGAGTTAAGGTTCTATTTTGTCTCTTGTATCAGTTGATGACCAATGGATGTTTTTCAAATATGGGAAAATATGAATCACTAAGAAACAGAATGGGTTTAAAAAAAAAATAGCAAAATATGTTACAGTATGTTACAACATCAAATGGTAGACGGGGCTAAGTCTCTTTTGAGATTAGATGATGTAAAGCATATTTGATACAATGTCAATAATTCAAGTAGTTATTAATTAGTCTATGTTATAAAAGTAAAAGAGTGATGATCAAGCATTTGTTCTATCTGTACGGTCACACCCATGGTCAGGCAAAGAAACCTGGTCATGCCAGAGGCGACTTCACCATACTGTGAGTTTCATTCACAATCTTAACGCAAAGGTCCACTATGGCGTCACAGTGAGCATGGCTAAGTGCTGAACACATTTTGAGTAGTTCCCAACATGTGATTCTCGTGAAATTCGACAGAACAATTGCTTGGACAGTAAGACCGAAGATGAGAACAAAAGATTACGTGGATTCAGCTTTTTTTGTGAAAAATGTGGCAACAACTAGATTTGACCAATGAGAAGCTAGGATTTTCTGGATCCTACAGCACTCAGTTCTTGTCCAAACCATTACTTAATTAACTACACACTGAAAATGCAGTACTTAGCTTTTCCCAAAGCGTGCTTGTGCATAGTCTCTGTGGAAAATTATCTTTGGTTTGCAAAGGGAAGAAGCGTCTGCATGTGAACAAAGTGCTGTTATTGCTGTAAAGATTTTGAGAGATAAAAGTGTTAATGTGATGGTTTTAAATCATTCTGTCAATGTTTTAGTTTGTATTCTACTTACTGCAGGTTACTACTTACAACTAATGAGACCTCAACAGCTTTCTTATTGGTACTTTTGTGAAGACGTTCGGTAAGATTTTTTTCTCTTGGTATACTATTGCTAGCTAAAGATTGCTCATTTAGCTAATTATTTATCGCAGGTAACGAAAATACCCAAGGACCGAAATGGTAGTGCGAGTTTACAAGTCATGTAAATGGTTGAAGGGTGAGGTACTAAAACTATACCGAGGTTTATTTTTGAAAGTTTTGTGTTAAGCTTAATGAATGAATGTAGGCAAAGTACAGCGTTAGGCTAATGGTGATGGGTAGAAAGCAAAGGTTGTTTGCTTAAAAGGACTGTTTTAAGATATTTGAAAATACAGGTGACCCTCCCACATTGTGGCTTTCCACATTCGATTTTTCAGGGGTCGGCAACAAACAATTAAGTTATGGGATAACTCCCTTATAAAATGTAATTGTCCCTTGAAACTGACCAACAATTTGAGCACTAGACAGTGCAGAACTCCAGTCTGGTTTAAAATGCAGGAGTGCAGACACACCACGAATACTGCAGAAGAAATTAAAGTAAGTAAAAGATGGATAAAAAACATTTCCACTCTTGTCAAAGCGTCTATTTAAGCAAGTAGGTATTGGGCATTTGTAAGGGTAGACATGTGCTTAGCATCCTGACTTAATGCTTGTTGTGTATCGGGAGATGTCGACAGCATTGAGAACTCACTCTTTGGTGGCACACTTAACAATTATAATGTGATAAGTGGTCTGCAAGTTCATTGGCACACACGATTGTAAACTACCTGAGCCTGATCGGAAAAAGATGGGAAAGAAATTGTTAAATATATTTCTCTATTTTTGGAATCACAGTAGCACATCAGTTAAAATCAATTCACAATTACAAAAAGCACTGCAAAATCCTGGGGGGACAGATTAAGAGTATTAAGAATATAAAATAACTTAAGGTTGATTTGACTGTGTTCAGGTGGGGTTTTATTCATTTTTTTGATAATTCCTCTATGGTCTTTGTGGAGACCAAGGATCATATGAAATACTAGTGCATACTGTGTGCATCTCAGGCCAAAACATTTCCATTAGACTGGATTTCATGTTGGATGTAGGTAAGATAAACGCAATAGCCCAGTGGTAGCCTACATGCTAAAACCTGAATGAAGACATAGTTTATCTTGATACTGAATTGAACCTCAACAAAAAAGGGGGTATTTACAAGGGTTTTTTCAGTTAATTTTTCTGATTGCTTCTGTAATTTTTAAATGTTGATATACTGATTAAATATTGATCATACTGACTGATTTGGGTTTATATTTCACTGAATATTCATTGAACTCACTAAACTCAGTGAAATGAGTCTTTGCCTAGCTTCTAGTTCACATGTCAGCTTGTCATCATATATTTAGTTTCGAACAGTCTGTATTGACAGTTTTTGCTCTGCATTGCTCCAGTGACCCCATCTGTTAAAATAGGATGCAGTATGCTGCAGGTTGAAACACGCAGATTTGTTCCTCAGTGAACAAAATTTAAATCACTTAACTGAGCCCAGAGTTTTGTTTTACTTTCGAGCTTGCCACTGGTGAGATTGTAGTAATGTCTAACATGCTAGAAATGCATATTGCATCTCAGTTTGATTAGATAGATGCTATATATTTTAGACTGTGTGAGTGAGTAAAAAATTGAAATTCCTTTAACTCAGTTATTTGTAGGGTTATGTGGATCAGCTGTTGTTCAGTGTCATGGGGACTGACTCTCAATTTGTAATTCAGATGAGCTTTTGTACAATCACCTCTCGGCCAATCAGGGTGTTATGACACCATTCCTATTGGGTGTGAAGGAGGCAGAAACACGCCTATATAGGCTTCACTCTCTGTTGGCCACATGCCAGCAAACTGCTATGGCTACAAACTGGCCTGTAATGGCTTTGCTGATTTTACTGACTGATTGAGGATAAGTTTGAATATTGTTCTGCTGGTTTGATGTGTGTGTGTGTGTGTGTGTGTGTGTGTGTGTGTGTGTGTGTGTGTGTGTGTGTGTGTGTGTGTGTTTTTTAACTTCAAATAGGTACAGAGTCAGACAGAACTTCAGGCAACTAGATGGCTCATCCTGTTAAGGCACTGTTTCAGTGTGCCTGGGATGAAATGGAGATCATAGTGCAACGTGTGGGAAGCTGCCCGGTGAGGTGGTGCAGTGGTGAGGTGGTGAGATGATGAGGTGATGAGATGGTGAGTTGGTGAGGTAGTGAGATGGTGAGTTGGTGATGGTGGTGAGGTGGTGAGATGAGATGGTGAGGTGGTGAGATGGTGGGGTAGTGAGATGGTGAGGTGGTGAGATGGTGAGGTAGTGAGATGGTGAGGTGGTGAGATGGTGAGGTGGTGAGAGGTGTGATGGTGAGATGGTGAGATGGTGAGGTAGTGGTGTGATGGTGAGATGGTGAGGTGGTGAGAGGTGGTGATGGTGAGATGGTGAGATGGTGAGAGGTGTGAGAGGTGTGATGGTGAGGTGGTGAGTTGGTGAGATGGTGGTGGTGAGATGGTGAGATGTTGAGATGGTGAGGTGGTGAGGTGGTGAGATGGTGAGGTGGTGAGGATGGTGAGTGGTGAGGTGGTGGGTGTGATGGTGAGATGGTGAGATGGTGAGATGGAGGTGGTGAGATGGTGAGGTGGTGAGATGGTGAGATGGTCCCTCAGCTGTAGAATAACCCAGGGAGGATTTTCAGTTGATGTATTGTCCATCTCTCATCACACACCAGCAGCCCCTCTGGGTGAGTGGGGCACCCGCAGTCTTCCTGCACAAGCTGCACAAAGAAATGCATAATTAAAGGCCCATGGGTCTTGTTTTAAAACTCAGTTTATGGTCAAATAAAGATGTAGTCTTGAAATAATGGTATCAAAAGTAATGTGATTTGCAGTTGGAATTTTGAAAAATTCAAGACTTTTTAAAAAACATTTTAAATATGGGACATCACATTTTTGGAGTGAACTGGTCTCTCAGGGTAAGTACTGATCTGACCCTTTTGGAAAAGTCATAGCCACCAGTTGGCTCCAGGTAGAGTGCTTTCCTGCCAATACAAGTTCTTCAAAGGCACCTCATCTCTGTATTCCACATGGAAAAGTGTGAAAATGATCAGGCAGCTCCAGCTACGGTGTGACTTTTACAGCAGAACAAACAGTGTTTTCCTTACAACAAAATAACCGCAAATGTGGAGACAGTCACAATGTCACAGTCAAAACAGATATTAACTTAAACTCTCATTAGATGTTATAGTGTAAGGTGAAACATCTGCACCACAGAGCAGTTTATTTTTTCAGAGCCTATGTAAAGGATGACTGAGAAGAACTGCAAACTCAGTCAGATTTGTGTTTTACAGGGAGCGATCAATTTGAAACCGCAAGAAGAGAGTGAACGGTCGTAACTCTCATCTTCAGAGGCCATAAATTTTGTGCTATGACAATTTTAAAAACAATGGGCCTAATGACAACAGTACTGTAAATCCTGCATGGATGTGCAGATTTTACAATCTAATGCTTTGCTATTGGCACAACTGATTCAGAAGGTAATTCAGCATGTCATGTCCAGTAACTAGATACCAAGAGAGAATGACGAACAAATTCAGAAAGTCTTGTGGGAAAGAATCTAACCGAAAACCTCGGCATTCCAGTGAGCCACTCACATGAAACTGATAAGCTTGCTGAAAGTTTGGCCCCTTTCTCCTTTACTTTTCCTGGTTTACAATGCGTGCACACACACACAAAGATTAACTGTTTCTTGTTTGCAAAATATGGATATGTTGGTAGCGGGGGAGGGATATGCATACTCTGAGAAAGCCCTGATAACGCTCATTTTAAAATGTTTTGTAATGCACACAACAGAACATTAATATAATCAACACACTTTCCAAAGTGTGCACGACCACATTGACTGTGCGGTTTCTTTCGAACGTATCAAGCTTTGTGTCAGAACCCATAAATTACCAGGCTACTCAAATGATTGTACATCTGGAAAGCTAAAAGGAAACAGGATCTGCCCTCTGCCGCATCACATCTGTGCATACAGTAACTATGAGCACACCTGATTCATGCTACATGAACTCGAACGTGCGCAGTCCCCGGCGCAGTCCCTGGCCAGGCACGGAACCATTGCTCCCTGGCCTAATCTGCTTTGCAGGGCCTGCTGTGTTCTGAATGAAACGCACGCTGTCCTGCTCTGCTGTGCTTTCAAAAGCATGATCAGTCGCTGCCATGCCATGACCACAGAGGAAACTGACCTCTCATTTCTGCCCCAACAGGGCCATCAAGTCCAAGTGGATTGGTGTCTGTCAGCCACATAACTTGGTGCTAAACATGGAGCTGACACATCATACATTTGGAGTAGTTGGGCGTACTGATTGTTGAAATGAGGTTTCTTGAAAACCGTTAGGGTGGTGCTGCACTCATTTGGTCATCGTTGGCGTGTTTTAACAAAACAAAAATGTTTTTCTCTTCACAGCCATTGTGGTTATCGCTGAAAATCATTGAGTCATTGATAATAAAAGGTAGCTCCTCCCTTTTTTGGTCCAAAGGAACCTCCCTGCCTGTCATCACCATAGAAATGAAAAGAAAGGCAGAAAGGCACCTTTCTAATCTGAGGGGTGGAGGTCATTGTCATTATGTATTGGCCATTTGACCAAATTGTCTTTTATATGGCAGTAATTATGTATGTCAGTAGATAAAACTTCTAAAATGCACATAAAATAAATAAAATGCAATCTGTGCAATAAAAATGACCATAGCATGGAGATGCCCGTAGATTACATCTTCCAGAAACCATTGGATTAACCTGAAGAGGGTTATGCCATAAACTAAGAATATTACTTGAAATGATCTTGTATATGCCGACCACACCATGTCCAGTTAGATTTATAGACTAATTGAGCAATATATCAATATGTTTTGTAATTGCAGAAAGTCGAGTAAATCATTCCTATGGAGATATTCGATCACTAAAACCAGGACTAGGAAACTCTCAAATGATGGAGTTGGCAGCCCACTTTAGTCTAAAATGTGCAAGAACTTCATTTGGGAAGAGGAGGTGGAGATGCTGAATTTCTTGTTTTTTTGGCTCTCACTTTAGTAGGTAATTAGTGCGAAATTTTACATCCACACATTGCCAAAATATTCTGCTCTGAAGTATGAATAGATTACAGAGCATAACGCATTATCTGCAATTTATCATGTGCAAAAATGTAAGAGAAACCTTGTGGGTTAAATGGCTGGGCATTGCGCTTAGAGGTGCAAGCAGATGTGAAGCATCTTTAGTCTGATGGGACTGAACAGTGTTTTCAGTTTTGATTCGGCCCTAAGATGACACTGCAGTAGCGTAGTGCTGCGTCAGCATACAAGTTCCTCACAGAGTTTAAACTCTCTCCATCAGAAGGCTGCAGGTAGGGTACCCCTAGCACTGTAGTCAGCCTGGCAGGGCCTGATAGCGCACACCAGGCCCATGCGAGAGGGATGCACATCAGTGGTTAGGATCTCCAGTACAAAGCGGGGCCTATCCTTCTGATCTCTAAAACATCATTAGGGCAGATTATCTGCTCAGGGTACGGGGATCCTCACTCAGGGTACAGGGATCCACACTCAGAGTACAGGGATCCTCACTCAGGGTACGGGGATCCTCACTCAGAGTACAGGGATCCTCACTCAGGGCACGGGGATCCTCACTCAGGGTACGGGGATCCTCACTCAGGGTACAGGGATCCTCACTCAGAGTACAGGGATCCTCACTCAGGGTACGGGGATCCTCACTCAGGGCACGGGGATCCTCACTCAGGGCAGGGATCCTCACTCAGGGCACAGGGATCCTCACTCAGGGTACGGGGATCCTCACTCAGGGTATGGGGATCCTCACTCAGGGCACAGGGATCCTCACTCAGGATACAGGGATCCTCACTCAGGGTACAGGGATCCTCACTCAGAGTATGGGGATCCTCACTCAGGGTTCCGGGATCCTCACTCAGGGTACGGGGATCCTCACTCAGGGCACAGGGATCTCACTCAGGGTACGGGGATCCTCACTCAGGGTACGGGGATCCTCACTCAGGGTATGGGGATCCTCACTCAGAGTACAGGGATCCTCAGTCAGGGCAGAGGGATCCTCACTCAGGGTACAGGGATCCTCACTCAGGGTACAGGGATCCTCACTCAGGGTACAGGGATCCTCACTCAGAGTACAGGGATCCTCACTCAGAGTACAGGGATCCTCACTCAGGGCACAGGGATCCACACTCAGGGTACAGGGATCCTCACTCAGGGTACGGGGATCCTCACTCAGGGTACAGGGATCCTCACTCAGGGCAGGGATCCTTACTCAGGGTACGGGGATCCTCACTCAGGGTACAGGGATCCTCACTCAGGGTACAGGGATCCTCACTCAGGGTACAGGGATCCTCACTCAGGGTACAGGGATCCTCACTCAGGGTACGGGGATCCTCACTCAGAGTATGGGGATCCTCACTCAGGGCACAGGGATCCTCACTCAGGGTACGGGGATCCTCACTCAGAGTATGGGGATCCTCACTCAGAGTATGGGGATCCTCACTCAGGGCACAGGGATCCTCACTCCAGCCATGTGGTTTTTGCTTTTTAATCATTTTACATAAATGTTTTTTTTTTAAAGGGGCAACCTCTGTTATCCTTTACTTGATCCCTGGGCATGAATTGTCAAAGGAGAATAGACATTGTGAAGTGCATGTTTTATTAAATTATGCTGACAGTTTTTGGAAAAAATTGTACACCTATATGTGAAATTCAAAAATGTGTGGTCCTTTTATCTGTTTTGAAAGCTTTTGTGCGTCTTATTTTTATATGCGTAAATCCCATTTGAACTACTCCTGCTTGGAGTTAAAGCAGAAATGAATAGGGTAGTCACTGCGTCTGAGAAGTGTTTTTGCTTATTGCAGACAATTATGAAACCGTGTTATCCATAGTGCTGAGTATATAGAGAAGGTTTAAGATTTCAGTGGTGTCTCTTTTTTTCTCTACTGGCCATTGAGACCGAAGTCCATCAAGGCATATCTTTCAACTTAATGACAGACGATCCACCCCCCTCCCTCCTCAAAGTCCTGAGACTTGACATGTCATGTCAAGGGAGGGACGGAATAGATTTTTAATCCTAAACTAACCATGCAGCACGTCGCATATACTACTCAGGTGAAAAGTTCTTTCCATCGCTCCATTATGCCATGCAGAGTTTGGCTGTAACCTGAATCAGGAAAAATAATGCGCTAAGCCCCCACTACTGTATAGGCGTTACACCACAACAATGCTTTTCTTTATTTCTGCCCATTCCACTCGCTGGCCTTTGATGCCAGTCAGGAATAACAGAGCACCCCTGGGGCTATTTTCTCCCTGTTTCTGGGGCTCAATGCTGGGTTTGTCTGAGCTGTTTGTTTTCAGCTAATTGCCTTGAGATGTAATAAGTTAGTGATGATGTACGCCGAGCACCAGGTGACCCCTGCCAAAAGAAATATTATGTCGTACTAAAACCCACAGAGGGCAGGTCTCTATCAATCAAAACATTTTGTAGCCCAGAGAGCCCCCCCGGTTTCAAATGTGCGGGTCAGGATTTTGTGAAGGTAAGGTCATGGGAGCCCTGTAATCGCAAAATTATGCAAGACATTTAGGACAAGTATGAGGGAATTTCGTCTGATAGTTTGGGGCAGGGGGTAGAGACAATGCTGCTGAAATGGAACACTTGACGCCGAGAGGAATCGCTTAGCCTTAGTGCATTCCTCGAGTGCTGAGATTGTTTTGATGTAACCCATATAAAGATGGAGGCTGTCACCACATGTAGTATGAAAATATAATGCATGTAACGGGGATATGTCCAGTGATGAATGAAATAACAAAATAAGTTAATCTTCCCTTCCCATTACATTCGTAAGTTAGTAGCTTTACCCCTTCATTGAGAATGCGGTGTGGTATGTGAGTACTTGCGTGAGCATGGATGGCCATGCACAGAATGTTTCTCTGTATGTGTGTGCAGGTGTGTGCTCTGTGTGTATGTGCCCTCTTTTGTGTATGCTTACGCCTGCACATTTCACGCCTGTGTGTGCATGCATGCCAGTGGTGTAATGTCTGTTGTCATGTATCAGTGCATGTCTTTGAAAATGTGTGCCTGCACTGTGTGTGTGTGTGTGACTGTGTGTGTGTGTGTGTGAGTGTGTGTGTGTGTGTGTGTGAGTGTGTGTGCGTGTGTGTGTATGTGAGTGTGTGTGAGTGAGTGTGTGTGTGTGTGTGTGTGTGTGTGTGTGTGTGTGTGTGTGTGTGTGTGTGTGTGTGTGTGTGTGTGTGTGTGTGTGTGTGTTTGCTGGGAAACCCAGTTTGCTGCCCTTTGCCTATCTGTACTTGAAGGTGAAATCTCAGTGGGAATCCTCTGTTGATCCTTCACACAAGAGTGTAGGTGTTGTGCACCTCTGGTGCTAAACACATACTCCATTTATCCTTTAAGTACATAACCTGTAATTATTTTTTCTGAAAATTTAGAGCCGGCTGCTATTGAAACTAATGTATTCTCTTTCGGTAGTAATCCCCTTGACATTGGGAGCTGGATGGGTGTAGATGTCCTTTTATCATAACAGTAAAATGTCAGATCTTTTTTTAAACAATATCCACCAATACCTGTTGGGGTATGAAGTTTAAAACAGATGTAGGTGATAGACAAAATATTGACTGATTCTTCCCTTTGACAAACTAAATAATATTGCCACTTCTGTGACTGAGACATCTGCAACGTGATCACCAACGATTTGGACTCAAATCTCTTAAATCTCTCTTGTTGCCTTCAAAACTCACATACATACACAAGTTATTATATATTTTGTACATAATTAGTATTGTGAGTAATCACTTAAGTTAGTAAATACTTAAAATAAATTTTAAATTACATGTTTTTCATGTGGTGTTGGCATATTATTTGGTGCACCAACCCTTTCTATGACTTATGCAGTTAGTTAGCAGTGGAGCAGTGAAGCAACTGGTGCTGGAGGATGAGCAGCTGGCTAACACTGGAGCCGTTTAGCTTTATGTTGCACTCATAATGTGTTAAGCTATTCACTCCTAATGATACTTGGGTAGCGTGGGACTAGTTTATGAGGGATAAACTACATCTGAAATGATGGATAGATTATGTATATACAGTATATATATTTAAAAAAGATATATGCACCCATACCCTCCTCACATTTTAATCCAGGGAAAGATTATATAGGCGAAAATGTGTCTCTGAGTTTTGATCTCTTTAATTGAAAGAATGTCAGCACTCAGATTGCTATATAAAAATGGCACTAATAGATTTCATGCGTGTCTTCCCAGTGCATGAATGTGCATGCTTTTGTGGAGCGTATTTACAGTACCAAACCACACAAGCCTTTGTGTTATATTCAGATTGCCTTTGTTGGAGGATTAACTCAAACAGAATCGCATCCACTTCGCCTGCAGGAAATCACATTAGCCACAGTACGTTCAATAAAAATTAATTGATAGTTATTGTATTTTAATCAGTGAAACACACAGACACACAAGCGCACACAGCAGCCAGTGTCTCTCACATTTCCACTGTATTTATTTTCCGGGGGATTTTTTCCACTGTAAAGAATGTGTGTGTGTGTGTGTTTTTTTTTTGGTGAACGACAGACAGCACTCTAAGCCCAGGCTAGGAAGTCATTTCACCTGCATTAAAACACAATGAATTATTTATATATCCCAATTATTTGGTATCATTTATGCAAAGAGTGTCACACAAGGCATACATAAAGCATTAAAGATGGTTAACCTGTACGGCATGGGGAGACTTGGAGAAGAGTGGAAGGTCATGCCTGACACTGAGGAGACATTCCTAACCCGCCCCCCCCCCCATCAACGAGGCCTCCTCCACTACGCCACTCCATCATTCAGTTTACACCTCTGCCTCTGCTCCCGTTCTTATTCCAGCAACATTCCCTGGGTTTTGATTTCTCAACATAAAAATATTTCACTTTTACTATATCAGCCTGAATACCCATTTTTATTTGAATATTTTGTATGATAAAAACCTTCTCATAAATTAAAATATATGGAGTACATACAAAGGCAATGCTGTTATGCAGCCATGAAACTTTTTTTATTGCAAAGTACCATAGTTGACAGCAGTGCAGTACGTGTGTGCTTGTGTGACAACCTGAAAATGATGCCCTTACAGGACTGCATAAATGACTGAGTAAAATACTGCAAAGCTAGTGTTGCTATAGCATGTGGCTTTTGTGTTAAATGCTTGGGTTTAGATTGGTAAAGCTTCAGTGTTCTGACATTTATCTATTTAAACACATGTAATTAACGTCTGCTGAGAGCTAGGACTGGGTCCCAAGAGATCTACTGTCCATCTTGGTCCTGTTTTCCTCTTAATCCTGTCTTATGAGGTTTTCTGTTAACAGGGCTGAACAGGGCCACAGCCTTGTTGACTGTAAGCTATGCTTACATGCAAAATGTTATTCAAGCAGCAGAGCCTTTGGCTACGTGGCTCTGTTAAAGCCCATATATTTCTGTAGGCTAAATGCATGCATTTGTATTAAAGCCCATATAGTTGTGTAGGCTAAATGCTTGCGTTTCTATTAAAGCCCATATAGTTCTGTAGGCTAAAGCGTTTCTTTAAAGCCCATATATTTCTGTAGGCTAAATGCTTGGCCCATATAGTTCTGTAGGCTAAATGTTTGCGTTTCTATTAAAGCCCATATATAGGCTTCTGTTTCTATTAAAGCCCATATAGTTCTGTAAATGCATGCGTTTCATTAAAGCCCATATAGTTCTGTAGGCTAAAAGCCCATATAGTTCTGTAGGCTAAATGTTTGCATTTCTATTGAAGCCCATATAGTTCTGTAGGCTAAATGCTTGCGTTTCTATTAAAGCCCATATAGTTCTGTAGGCTAAATGTTTGCATTTCTATTAAAGCCCATATAGTTCTGTAGGCTAAATGCTTGCGTTTCTATTAAAGCCCATATAGTTCTGTAGGCTAAATGCTTGCGTTTCTATTAAAGCCCATATAGTTCTGTAGGCTAAATGCTTGCGTTTCTATTAAAGCCCATATAGTTCTGTAGGCTAAATGTTTGCGTTTCTATTAAAGCCCATATAGTTCTGTAGTCTAAATGCATGCATTTATATTGAAGCCCATGTAGTTCTGTAGGCTAAATGCATGCATTTATATTGAAGCCCATGTAGTTCTGTAGGCTAAATGCATGCGTTTCTATTCAAGTTTAAAGCCCTAAATATGTGTTTCTATTATAGCCCATATAGTTCTGTAGGCTAAATAGGCTATTAAATATTTAGGCGAAATTTCTATTAAAGCCCATATAGTTGTGTAGGCTAAATGCTTGTGTTTCTATTAAAGTTCATATAGTTCTGTAGGCTAAATGCTAGTTCTGTAGGCTAAAATGCATATAGTTGTGTAGGCGAAATGCTTGTGTTTCTATTATAGCCCATATAGTTGTGTAGGCTAAATGCTTGTGTTTCTATTAAAGCCCATATAGTTGTGTAGGCCTAAATGCTTGTTTGTCTGTTAAAGCCCATATAGTTCTGTAGGCTAAATGCATGCATTTGTATTAAAGCCCATATAGTTCTGTAGGCTAAATGCATGCATTTCTATTAAAGCCCATATAGTTCTGTAGGCTAAATGCATGCATTTCTATTAAAGCCCATATAGTTCTGTAGGCTAAATGCATGCATTTCTATTAAAGCCCATATAGTTGTGTAGGCTAAATGCTTGCATTTCTGTTAAAGCCCATATAGTTCTGTAGGCTAAATGCATGCATTTCTATTAAAGCCCATATAGTTCTGTAGGCTAAATGCATGCATTTGTATTAAAGCCCATATAGTTGTGTAGGCTAAATGCATGCATTTCTATTAAAGCCCATATAGTTCTGTAGGCTAAATGCTTGTGTTTCTATTAAAGCCCATATAGTTGTAGGCTAAAGGCTAAATGCTAAATGCATGCATTTGTTTCTAGTTAAAAAGCCATGCATTTCTATTAAAGCCCATATAAGCCCATATAGTTCTGTAGGCTAAATGCATGCGTTTCTATTAAAGCCCATATAGTTCTGTAGGCTAAATGCTTGTGTTTCTATTAAAGCCCATATAGTTCTGTAGGCTAAATGCATGCATTTCTATTAAAGCCCATATAGTTCTGTAGGCTAAATGCTTGTGTTTCTATTAAAGCCCATATACTTTTTCCTGTTGCTTCCTTCTTTGCGCCCAGTTGAAAATGAGTTACAAACATGCATTAATACACGGTGAAATGGCATGGAAATAGCATCTGAAAAGAGAATGGATGTAATAATTCAGAGCTCAGTTTTGGCAGTGCTAGTGAAAGCTCCTGTGCCAGGCAGTGGAATGTTTTACATGCCACTGTAATTCAATATATTTATCTGGACAAATCCCCATAGTTCCCAGGCACTCCTTTTAATAAAACATAGTACTGTAGAACTATTTGACTTAATGATTATTGTAAATCCTGCCAATTAGATTAAAATTTCAATAAGATGAATCTGGTAAGTCATTTTATCTGTTAAAGCTGACTATGCTCTTTATTTCTTATCAATAGCATTATAACCAAGTTTATTTGATAGCCTAGCCTACTGGTGTGTCTGTTCATAACTATTTATTTGTTTGGAAGCTGACGAAAGATTAGCCTACAGCCCTTGTGGTTTTTTGATAGCTTGAACATTGCAAAGGTCTAGGTTTATGTGAATATAATTTATTAAGTTTCTATCAAAAATTATATGGATAATATTGTTATAGTTTTCATACAGGCCTTCATCCATGTAGTTATGGTTTTAATTAAGCTTCACTAATTTAGCTTTACTCTAAATCTAAGGCTAGTTTTACTTCTTTCCATTTTTTATTGATCTTTTCTGTTAATGACAGAAGGACTACTATTTTTTGATACAAAATAATTTTTTTTTTTTTCCTGGTCCTTGTTCTGTTGCCTATGGTCTCTGCTCTGGGATGTGACTAATCTGGGCCTTCCATTTCCCAAGCAGGTCTTCCAAAGAGCCATGTGAATAATAATAATAATAGTGAATTTGTACTCTTGAATATATGGGTATCTGCTGGTAGAAGCAGTGACGATTGTCCAGCCCTACTTGCAAACAGGGCTAAAATAGTTAATGTGCTAAGAATGTAATATTTTAATTGGGCTCTTTAACTGTGCTCTCTCTAGGTTTCTCAAACATGACCAGCATGTTCTGGCATGCCTACCACTAGTGTCTGCTGATGAAGTGTACCTCTGCCCTGTGTCAGGGCTGTGACTGGTACTAATTCTCTAAATGCATCTCAGCAAAGAACCACCCCACTGGTGGGTCTGCTACCTGTGCAGAAATAGAAATATTCATGAAATGGCCAGTGTGTTCTCAGAGGGGCGTGGAGAAGATGGATACCCCTTTATAAACGATATAAGATAACAAGCCTGATTAAAAAATCAGCCCTCTGCAGGTAGGTTACATTGTGTAATAAACATAAAAAATGACTAAAACAGCTGAAGAAGAGGACAAGAGAAAGACATTATCCCTTCTGGGGATTTTTTGATGTTTATCTCACAGGTCTTTAATTTTGGACTAGGCAGAGCTGATCTAAGGTATGATGGTCTAAGATATGATGAAATAAATCTTAAATAAATCTTGTGGGGAGGCCGTGCAGTTGGTGATTTATAAAAGCAGATAAAGTTGGATAATCAAATTCTCTGTATAATTTATATGTTGTCATGTATATGAAATTATGTAATGCTTATGCAAAATACTACTTATTCATAATATATAATATCATTTATTTCAGGGTTATGTCAGGGTGATATTATTGTTCGTATTGGGTCAGTATTTTGTAAGTAGCTCTGTCTGTATGTGACCTACATAGATTATCACATTTAGAAAATGGTATTTTCATATATACCAACAGCTACCAATGAAAAGGCTACATACCAAATAAACTTGCTAGCAATTTAGGAATGAAAAACATTGTCCATAGGCAACAGCTATATGAGCCCATGTTTGAGAGATTGAACTGAGCTTCCCACTCTGCGGTTCTCACAGTTCTGCACATTACCACCCAAAACCCTTTACCCTCATTTCCCCCCTCTTAAGTCCTGATGGTTATACATGTATTATATACTGTATAAATATACAGTATATATTTACAATCCAGCAGCATGGTGCAGCTTGGTATTAATATTGTGGGTCATTGTTTGGCATTAAAAGAACACAAAAATATAATTTCATCTGGATCCGATTAGATTCTTTGTGCTCTTAAGCCCCTTTGGACTACGTTGAAAATCAGGCTTGTAATCAAAATTGTGTTCTCATGTAAAGAGATTCTTTTGTAATGATGGCATGGAATTGCTATACGATGTTCATGACATAAAGGCAAACCATATCAGCACTCCTTCCGTGCTTCACGCTCACATAGCTGTGTGATAAAACTCTGTTAACGCTGGCTGCAGTTGTGCTTCACAGACAGTCTAGACTGATATGCTGGACGTTTGCCCACAGTCAGAATGGCCACGGTTCAGACGCACTGCAGTCCTGCGCATAACACTGGCCACTGCAGAATGTGTCTCTGTCAATGGCTTGGCCACTGTGTCGCAGTAATGGAGATAATAGCGATGATTCTGTCCATCGGGTCATACCCACGATGCAGCCTGTCAGAGGTGGCGTTGGAGCATGTGCACACCACTCTGAGTCAGGAATCCAATGGTGTGGGAGATTCAAACATTTCCATCAAATTACCTGTTTCGAAGATTTTTTGTGAGTTTATACAGGTGACTAAATACAAAGACCTTTCACAGTAAGTGCTTTACTCAAGGTGAGAGCAGAAATAAAGCCAAACTGTCTTTGAACTTTCAGCCTACAGGTTCCAAGCCCTGTGAGTAGTTGTCAGCCTATACAGAAAACAGAAATCCTAAATTCACAGCTCTATCAGCGTGTCCTGCACAGCACCAGAGCATGGAATATGGCTGTCCTTAATCTAACAAAGTTTATTCAAACAGAGTCTGCCATAGTTTGATTTAAAGTTTTCACAAATTATTTCATTGAAATTTCCATGGATCAACAAACTACTTCTCCTGATTAAAATGGACTGCATGAGACCAAAAACCTGTTTCCCTAAGGTGGCACAGATATTCACCACCTGTAACAGGGCCCTGATCTGCACTCATTAAGATATTTTTCCATTAAAGGTCTTGACAAAATGTTCGGAATGAAATTGCTCTTATTGTACCTTAGCTGGCATGGAGATGGTTCACATCAGATGGCGGGGAAATGGCTTATTTCTGCCATAGCAGCTCTCTGCTGTATTCCAGAAAAAGGTGAGCTCTGAATTCCAAACTAATTGCTGTATCCCAGGTTTTGTGTTGTCTGGTAGTGCCTGGAGCTTCCCAGCAGGCTGTGGAGCAGATCAGTGATGCTCACATTAGATCAGTAATTACAGATAAAATGGTTTCTAGATTCCAAATTTCCATTGTTTTGTTTTAGCATCAACAGTCAAATTCAAAAGTTTAACAATCAGTAATTAATATAAATTCTGATCGTCCCTTCGTTCCCGAAGGGACAGGTTTGAGTTTTCCGCCCTTTGACAGCTATTTAAATATCACAAATGTTTTCCACATAAAAAAATTCTGCAGAGCCACAGTGGACAGATTTGTGAATCTGTTCATTTCCATATGGAAGTGACTGCAGTGCAGCACAGCACACAATCTAAAGTAAATGGCACGTTTCCTGAGGTTGGATTCGCAGACAGAATACCAGGACCAGTTCCATTGTAAGCAACCACACTCGCTAAATGACTATTATTTAACCTAACCGTTTCAGGATGTGTGCCAGGAGAGAGCAGTTTAGCCTTTTGTTTGGCCCTCTCACACAGTGTTCAGAGGAGGTGCAGTGCCGTGGTGTGTTCTCTGCTCTGACTGAATTATTGCCTAGCTGCTGTTCTTTGGCTTGACTCTCCTGTTTATGCTACAAAAGAGATGAGTTTTGCATTAGGCTCATTCTCGAGCCTGCCAACATATTTCACATTAGCCTCATCAGTCCCTGTGAATTATTGTTCTAATTGATGAGTTTAGTAATGTAAATAAAGGTCAAATCGCAATTTCCAGATGTGCCTCACGGTTGGTTAGTGCACAGCCATGTTTGATGAAAACATCTTTGAAAATGATGTTGGATTATTGCTCTACAGAGGCACAAGGGATGCAGGCGTGGACATATGAGACCAAACAATAAAAACACACACACACGCCTTTGCGGGGATGCCCTCTCTGGCAGAGCTCGATTCGCTCGGACATTGTTATCAAAGTTCATGGATTTAAAAGAGCGAAACACTCGAACCGACCGAGGGAAGCTTTTATCTCAGTGAAGCGTTCCAATTGTGCTCCCAGCTGCTATTAGAGTACAAAAATCTGCATTCTGGAAGAAACAAGATGGACATGAAAGATGGATTAAATTGCACTGAAGAGTTTTCTTGTTGGAGGCTAATGGAAACATTTTCACACAACAGAAAGAGGGACGGCGGATTCATTATCTGAGCCGAGCAGACGTACCTGGCAGCCATTCCAGTGAAGCGCAGAGATGTATAAACTGGGCTGGTTTGAGCCCTCAGCACGCCCTGGAGGTCTGTACCTGCATAATCTTTGTCAACAGGTTCCAAATGGCCTAGGATAATCAAAAACAAGCCAGCACTTATGGAGTAATTGTCTCCCAGATTTTACTCGCTGCTCCTATTAATAATAAACCCCCCAACCCCGAAAACATCCCCCCCCCCCCTTCCCTGAGTAAGAACTTATTTGTTGTTCCCAGCGGAACCACAGTAATTTGTTCCATTCCAAAACTGTGCTCTTCGCTCTGCCGTCTCTCTTTCCTTTTGGCACGGTGAATGTGAAAAATGAAGAAGAAGCGAGGAGTTGAGGAGTGGATGGAAGGGCGATAAGGAAACAGGTGAGGGCTGACAGATGATGATGAGACGAGGTCACCATTAGTCTTCTCCTGTCACTTGGGAAGCCAGGATCCAAGCGATCCATCACAACGCTCGCCATGTTAACCATTCAGGAGGAATGGCTCTTTAATCCTCCCCCCAAAAAAGCCATTAAAGACAAAACTCAAAATCAGGCATGGAGAATGCTAGTTTAACACTACACAGTCAAATCAATTACAGCAAATACGGTGAAATACTGTGGAAAAATGAGAATTTCTCTCTTCCACTTATGTTTTATTTATGCTATTATCCATAATTAATGCATAAAAATCAACACATGTATCAACTTAAAAAAATGTTGGTAATGGAGAAAGTAGCATTATATTATATTATACAGTTATATTTGTGATACATGTTTACACATAATATACATGTTTATACATGCTTTGCTATAAATGTATGTGAGTATTACCACTTTCAAAGTTTACATAGTGTTTTTTGTTTGTAGTATTTTTGACTGATACTACAATAAATGCAAGTGTGTGAAGGTCAACTTGTTTAACATTCATTGAAGGTTAAACACTTGAACGTAATTTCAACTAAGATTTCAGGTCAAATGTTCATTAAATCCAGACCACCGAGTTTGAGGCTTATACAACCAACATGTGGTTTTTAATACCATTGTGCTTTCTTCTCATGAATGTCAGCGCTAAATTGATAAAATAATCATTAGTGAGTTTAGATTGTAAATGGTACCTAAAGATATCCCTAATTTGCCATTAAGGAGCCATACTCATGTGTCCTGACATTTAAAGCGCCATTGCAGGGTTGTAAATACAGCTATTTCTGCTGACACGTTTTTCAACCCACTGGCTATTTTGATGACCTGACTCTTGAGTCATGCATCGTGCATTTGCATGATGGGAACGGTAGTTCAGTGACTTAACTTCACATGGTGACAGCAGATGGACTGCATTTAACTATCGTCTGTATAATATAATATGTCTCTCAGTTTCTCTTTTACACTGTCCGGACCCACATACAATCTGACATCATTGCATCTTCTTATACAAACATATTTGGCTGTTGGATGGTGGACTGAAGAATGTGAACTGAAACTGTAGATAAAGGTAGCTGGACTGTAAATGCGGAGTGATCTTAACAGCAGCAGTGGGTGAAAATGGAGGACAGGACAGAAGTGTGACTGATTTTGATCCCTGTTTTATCTCTCCTCAGGTACACAGCATATTCTGTTAGAGTTTCTCTCTAGGTCCCCCTTCTCCCCTGCCCTGTAATGTCACTTCGGCTGTGGGAGAGATTTGTACGCTCTTCGTCCCAACCTCCTGACCTTATGCTGACAGGGCCAAACTGCGGATTAGCCAGGACCCAATCACAGTTCCTCCAATGGCTAAAGAAAAAAACCCAAAGATCCACTAGAAAAAAAGATGGGCTGCACTGCTTTTCATTTCCAATCAGACAAGATGTTTCTGATCATCACATACCAGCTGAACAATATGCTCCCTGGCACCTCCTGATAGGATGAAATGAATCCAGTGCCACGAAAAATGTAAACAACAAACTTCAAACCGGAAAAGCAAACCAAGTGACCCATTAATCCAGTCTATTCGTCTTCAGCTGCAGTCATCTATTTATAATAAGTCTGGCTGATAAATGTTTTAATAAAATGGCTGCATAATTCATCATTGGCAGCCCAGTTTTAATTGACTTATAGCAGAATTGTACTGAAGATCAAAGGGCTGATTAAAGCAATGTATATATTACTGCCCCATGATTTTACTCAACGGCATCTTTCTGGAACATCTAAGGGGAAGTGTGTTGTGAAATCCCATCAATTATTTATTTGGATAATTTATTAAGTGACTGATTAATTGATTATTTTTGACAATGATTGTTAATAAATAGTTTAGAAATTCTCATATAACCCAACAAGTAAACATTTAATTTCGCCATATTTTGACTCTGGTTATTGCATCAGTTTATTTTTTTGTCTTATAGAGAGAAACCATACATAATAGTACAGGAGTATATCTTTATTTTTCAATCAAAGTGAACCTTATATGACCCATTCCTGTTTGCATACCCTGTTCAAGACTTGCTTTTGATGAGAAACACTCTAGTTGATGATTAATCACACAATCTTTAAGTCCTAGAGACTTTCGACAGCCAATTAGGTATATAATAGTGAGAGGTTTCTTCAACGCACTGGGTGTGTTCACTCTCCCTCCAACAGCTTTAATTATCTCGTTAGGTCATTTGGCAGTATATTGTGTTAGCATAAACACGTATTATGGGAATTTTACATGTATCCTGCAAGCTTAGGTGTACACAGCAAGTTGTGGGCATGTTCTTCTCATTTATCACACAATAGATTTGTCCTGGCTAAATTCCCAGCCTGCTTGTCTTAATCTTCTCATCATTCGCCCTAGTTCTAAGTGGAGGTGTAGTGTAGTTAGGGTTAGCCGTAACCCTAACCCTAACCCACCTGCTCCAACTCAGTGGGTGTGTAGTGTGGGTCGTGCTGAAAAATGGTTCATATGTTTGCATGTCTTCAGTAAAGTAGAACATGCTCAAAGAAACATAAGTTTTAATGTAAAATCTGATTGTATTGCATGTGCCTTTAAAGAAACCCCAGCCTGTGTGCTTGAGATCCTGAAATGAAAGGTGTCTTATAAATGCAATATTACTGCCATTCTGAAACATTTCTCAGTTGTAGTGCAGCCTAGCAAGAGACGGAATGGAGCCCAAACTGAATTCAGAGGTGGATGTGCTCAAACTGTACGATTTTATTTTTAACAGGACCCTTTGTGTCCGTTGAAGTCATCTATCAATTTTGCAAAAAGTTTTAATGGTCACATTTACTGGTGTGAAAATGTGGTTAAATACGTTGAGGTCAGCTCTAAAATGTAAATGTAGCAGTTGGAGTATTTGCTGCTAAACATCATTTTTACAGCTCAGGGTAGATCTATCAAATGAAGTAGTTATTGTGACAGAAGATCAGTTGACCCTGCCTCACTACTCGAGGACACTCTGGTGTAGTGATGCTGGACCCTGCAGCCAGTAAACACTGGTTGACCTCAGACAGCCCTGAGGCTAATAGATTCACAGAAAGGTGATGGCAGTAGATACACAGCCTTTCTTCTAGAGGATACAGAATTACTGCTACAACTGCATTAGCCAAGCTGCAAACAATGAGGCTAATTACGCTCCCTCTGACTGACTGACAGGATCACCAGCGACATGTCATTTATTGACACACAGAGTGCCATAGTCTCTTCACTAAATGCTCGTAGTCTTTAAATTTCATTCATTCATTTACATTCAATTTTTATAACAGTATTTTCATTAATAATTTTTACCCCAAGTCAAAAAATACATTCTTGCTCCATAATGTAACCAAAAAGGATATGTTCTCCTAGCAGGCTCATTTGCAAATTAATGGTTCTCTCAACAAATTGATTAAGAAACACATTTAACAATATACTCAAATTTATTTATTTTGCTGCCTTGTCTCAGCGTTGTTAAACCTTATTAAAAGGTGTGCTGTTTAAAATCCTCTGATCACTGAAAAACTGTAAAAGCAGTCAGTGGTTCTAATTGTTCTAAACATTTTGACTAAATATTATATTTTGAAGTGAAATCCTCCAGGGGCTGGGTGCTAATTAGGTCTATATGTGAGATGTAAGGTAGTTCTAAGATATCTGTTAGAGCATATTGCTGTAAAAGTGAATGATCTTACCTTTCCTCCCATCTGTTTTCCCACCACTAACACATCAGCTACTAGAATGTCCTGAAAACCCACACGTTTAAGGCTCCATACCCATGGGTATCAAATCTACTCAATGTCCACAGCCCACTCACGCACCCAATGGAGCCACAATCTAAGGAAACCATTCATTATTACAATCAGCCGCCTTCCGCCGGGATTGTGCTGTGGTCCCGCCCCCATAGTTCACACTGGGTCGGTGGTCTTTGTATTTTAAGCATGTATTGGTATGTAACCTTTACCACGCACAAAAAAACTGCTGAGTCCTAGACAACTACAAAGTGATGAGAAAGTGGAATCTTCCATTCTGCCAATTATGGGTAGTAATTGCCATGTAATGAAGTTAATGTTTTGTAGAATTTACAACCTGATATTAATGGTGTTTCAAACCTCTATACCTGCCCCCCCAAGCCTGACCCCACCTCCATTTTCTCACCCTGTGTTGTTTTTGCCCAGCCCTCCTCCTTTGTTAGGCACAACAAAAGAACTAGAGACAATATGTGAAGGGTCATTAATTGCTTTTCACTTGTTTTTTTCTATTATTTCCTCCTCTTTTTCTTCCTTCATGTCCATCTACACCATAGGGTGAGATGGAAGCCAAAGCATTAGATTCTCTATAACCCCCACTGGCCCTTACCCTCAACCCCATAACACCCCCCCCCACACACACACACACACACACACACACACACACTTACAAACTCTCTATCTCATACATACACAGATGGAAGCCAACACACACACACACACACACACACACACACACACACACATACTCTCTCTCTCTCTCATTCTCTCTTTTCTCTCTCTCACATGCACACACACACACACACACACACACACACACACACACACACATACACACTCTCTCTCTTTCTCTCTCTCTCTCACACACACAGTCAATTTTTAATTTAATAATGCTTTATTGGCATGACTGCAATATTGCCAAAGCTAAAACAATGAAACATTTAAATCACACGTTGAAAACATACATAATACAGTAATAAATAAGAAAATTAAATAAATACTATATTTAAAAAAATGCATGACAAATACAGAAATAAGAAAGAAACTGCAACTCATGTAAAAGAGGAAATGGTGCCTCACTGGATGTCCCTCAGTTTATGACAGGAGGCCACATATTTGGAGGCCAACGCCACACATTCAGTTTTTTCTCCCAGAATATAGGGGGAGTTTTCTATATTGTTATAGTTTTTTAATTCAGGGAAAGTTGTTCGATTTTTAAATAAAATGAATCTTTCTCTCTCTCTCTCTCTCTTACACACACACACATACACGCACTCTCTCTCTCTCTCTCACACACACACACTCTCTCTCTCTCTCTCACACACACACACACACACACTCTCTCTCTCTCTCTCTCACATACACACACACACTCTCTCTCTCACACACACACACACACGCTCTCTCTCTCTCACTCACACACACACACTCTCTCGCTCTCTCTCTCTCTCTCTCACACACACACACACACACACACACACACACACACACACACACACACTTCCTGGTAATTAACTCAAAGCACAGATGAACATTACAGGGCTTGCCACAAGATGAAATGGTTGCTTTTCAATTTCAGGCTGACCACTTAAACAAGGCCATGAAATATTAACCCTCCCCTGGACCGGTGGGTTACACAAGCAGGAATGGGTGTGCAGCTTCAGTAACCCTTGCACTAAAATGACCAGTGTCTCACACTGCAAGCCTCCGAAAGTGAGAGTGCCAGTTTTATTTATTGCCAAGATGAAGACTGATTCACGCTGCAGAAGGGCTGCCTATGCTAAAGGAGCTGACACTGGTACTGTAGGGCCTTGACCCCAGGCTGGCCTTTTAGCAGCTGCCCTGACCCCCAGTGCTGAAAGGAAAGCACCCTGCCCCTCTATCTCAGACCGTGTGGCCTGCAGTTGGAGGGCAGTGCTGAAAAATCAATGGCTCTAAAACCCAAAGTAAATAAATTGTAGGCTGGGTCAAGGTAGGGAAACGGAGGGCAGGGGGTGGTCAGACAATTTGAGACTCTGCAGAACCCTCCAAAAATGTGCTTGTGTTTCCTCTCATTTCCCATTTGGTTCTGTTCTCAGACATCCATCTTTGTGGATTGGTTAATTTGAGTAAGCTGAGAAGTAAAGCAGGTTAAAGCAGAAATGTATTCCCCTGTGACCCTGCAAGAAAATCCTGGGGTCAGACTAAAAATAAAAAAACAACACTGTGTAATAATGCATTTGAGTTAGAGTTGAACTAAAGGGAATAATCATAATATTGATGATATATTTAAGAAAATAAATGTAAGATCTGGTTGTTAACTTTCTCTGTATGCTTCTAAAACCACCTGTAGCTAAAATTGGTTTTCTTGTCTGGCCAGGTGTGGCACTATAGGTCAAAGTAATAAATAAAACAGGTGTTAACATGTGAAATTATCTTGTCTGTCCATTCTGTATTTCCAAATCTGTATTTGCCCAGGTACCTAGCCACTGGGCAACTTTTTTTAAATGTATCATTTTATTGATTATACATTGATTATGCAAGTGTATGCATGTATTATCCATCAAGTACAAATTGTACCAAAAGTAGCCACATGCTAGCCTAGTACAATATCTGCCTTGTTGAATCCTACATATATCATGTGTGAGCAAACCTGCTGCATGACGGAGTCTATGGGAGCTGCATGGAGTGAAGTTGCATGTTTGTGGTGCAGCTGTGGTAAAACTCAGAGCGGTTTCTCTTGGTGACCTCCATCTGGAAAACAAGTGTGCTGCTTAGTGATTACATCATATGGATCCAATTTTTCCAGATATATTTGTCATTTATATAATTTAGTAAATGTTACATTTCAAATTCTTTCTGAAAAATAAACCTACTATAAAATATTAAACTAATTAAATTAAATAAATGCTTTATTGGACAAGAATTGTAAATATTTATGAGAGTTAACAATGGCATTTGTATGTTAGCAGTAATTTTCTTTTTTAAAGAAAGCCCTCCTCTTAGAAAATTCTGTTCAGCTGTTTGACGGAACAAATGCATTTGGTGAAATAGTGTTCAGATATGTGCCTTTCCCCTGATTGTGGTGTCTCATATAACTCATGTAACTGCAGGGCATCCTGC
This sequence comes from Albula goreensis, assembly GCA_022829145.1. Classification (NCBI taxonomy): domain Eukaryota; kingdom Metazoa; phylum Chordata; class Actinopteri; order Albuliformes; family Albulidae; genus Albula; species Albula goreensis. Next base: position 412,645 of record CM040750.1, on the reverse strand, counting down.
ATGCATCTGTTCTCTCTTTTGTATATTGCGATGTATATTGTGCACCTTATTATTTGTAGGTATTGGATCAGGACACGGCTTTGTTCACAGACCAGCAGAGCTTGAACACATTATATTGATTTTAATTCTGTCACTCCAGGCTACCGGTGCTCCACTGGCACTGTGTAATTACCCGTCCTTCTCCATCCCGTTCCTGCCATATCTATTATACCTTGACTTGTTTTTGTGTAATGCACATGTAATGTGACAATTCCTTCGTTAAGACTGGTATATTGAATACTAGTTTATTGATTTTATTGTGAGGTCTGATGAAAATCTAAAAACTTATGAAAAATATTTACAAAGACCTTTCTTACATAAATGTAAGGATTATATAAAAGACAGATGTTAATAAAAATGAACATGACCTGCTTGGCAGGTCAAAGCATGTCCCTCGCTGAATCACAATGCAGCGCTCTTACGAACGGCCGCTCGTTCGGCAGCGTGCCGCGATGTAATTCCAGTGGACACCTGCAATCGGAGCCATTTGCATTGACTCAGATGGTAGCACCCCCCCACACACACACACACACGCACGCACACATGCCATCATCCCATTAATCAGCCAAGAGCAGAGAATGTGATGGAGTTTGGTCAGCCGCACTGGAGTGGGTAATTAACTTGCATTAACTCATTAAACTGTCCCAGATGTGTCCATGAATATGTGAGCGTGCCGAGTGCGGAATCCTCCCGGCCCACCCTGCCATTCCAATATGGCTGATGGGGAAGCGCTGACGTGGGACAGCCCCTCGACGTGGGGATCCCCCAGACGTGGCGCGTTCCTCCCGTGCTGAAGGGGAGTCTGATTGATGATATCTCTTTTTAATTAAGAATTCCGGGGGACGTGTCTCCAGAGCATAATTGTTTCATGCTCTCTCAAAGGAAAAGAAAAATGTTGATGATATTGGGAGAACCTGAAACTTTATTCAATGATTAAGGGAGAAGAATGGCCCTGGCTGTGAGGGAGGCCTATGAAGTTAAGTCTTCACTTTGTGGAGCGTAGATCTGTGTCTTTTAGACACAGATCTCACCGACTCTTTTGACAGAGCGATTTTAGGGCCGGCGTTACGGAGGAGCGAAGTTAGCGGCGGTTTGCGTTATGGATATCTTTTAGACACAGATCTCACTGACTCTTTTGACAAAGCGATTTTAGGGGCAGTTTGCGTTATGGAGGAGCGATTTTTGACAATGACAATTATTACATTCCAGATGTTTTAAGGCCTAATCTAATTTTCACTCTGTTGACAAATTGATTTTAGCTCAGCTTTTCTTATGGAGTTATTTTACTGTCCTCTAATTGTTTGTATGGATATCTGTTTATTAACAGATCTAGAGTATTGTTTGCAAAATAACTCCTCTAGGTTCTATCCAAAAACCACTTTGATGATGGCCAATTGACAAGGTCCACCGTTAAATGCATGTGAATTTTGTAAGTACTAGTGTGAAAAAGTATTCCCTCTGCTGACTTTACTGCACTCTGTGTACATGCAGTGACATATGTGTGAATACCAAAACAGCCCTTCTATAACATTAATGTCTATAACATTACTGTTAATGGCACAGTAATGCTGCTCTGAGTTTCCATGTTTTTACTTGTCATGGAACTGTCATGGAAGTGACTGTATGAATATGGATCTGTCAGAAAATAAGTACATTTTGATGGCTTGATAGTACCACGGAAACAGCTTGTCAGACTTTTTTGTCAACTGAAAACTGTAGGGCAATTATCTTGAAATCATTTACATTAATGTCAGTTTTTTCACATTAATTTACCGTTATTTATTTATACTTTGCATATCACCTTCTTCGCTCATGTTGTATTTCCCATAATTCTGTGTAATCCTCTAAAATATGACACCTCAGTTTTTGTAATCTTAAAACATCTCCTGTGAAATGGGAATTGACACAGAGCTAACCTGTGTTTTTTTTTTCAATGCTCAATAACTTCGGTTTTTTTTAACCCAATCAATTTCTCATGTGCCATTTACTGTAGACAACATGAGATATTTGAGATCTTTTGTGCTTGTATTTGTGCTTAATTCCCATGTTTCATATTACTATTATAAAAAAGTTTGTTTCAATTGCTTTGTTTGTTGTATTGCTTTTGTTGCAGTATGCGATTAGAAAACATTTCGTAATTCACCTTAGAGAGCGCCACACTGTATATAAAGGTTTGTTTGCTCTGACCCCAATTATTGCATGATCTTCTGTTTTTCAGAGTTCAAAGATCAGAATTTTTTGTGCTTTATGGTATGGTGACAGTTCAGTAGGTTCATAGCTATTCAACATTGTATATTTTCTGCTTTATAATTTGGAAACCAAAGATACAAACTGTCACACTGAGTGTGATTCATGGTAATGCTTTGCTTTTCAAAAGCATGTATTAACAGTATAAAACTAACAACTGCAAATTTGACAGGGACAAAAAAATGTAAAACAAGTACCAGCATGGGTGTTTGAATTTCCCTTTGAAATATGTGATTCTTTGCTCGGTAATTTGTCTCGAAATTAATGCTTGGAATTAGAGAGCATGTCTGGGAACACCTTGAATGGTTGCGCTCACCGGACAGGAATGCGCCCAGCACTCGAGGCACTTTCTTCAGTGCATGGCCCAAGCTTAGCAGTACAAGGGAAATCACTTATGATTCTTGGTAGCAAACTGATGAATCTTATTCCTCATTTTCCTCGCGCACTGAGAGCTGGCTGAACTCTCAGCCGCGTGGTTACTCTTCAGTGCCTTGTGTCTTGGTCCTCACCCATAAATTATCTTGAAGTATTCCTCGCCACAGCTGGCAAAAGTGTGACTTGAATGGAAAGACTTGTGTTCCCATCTTATTGAGGGCTAGTGGAACCCTCCAGGCTATTGGTGATAAAGTTATTCATCTCCAGATTCATTTAGTTAATTGTTAACAACATTAATTCATTACGTGAGACTCATGCAAGCAATACAAAAGCTACCGATAGTGTGTGTAATTTGCAGACTATTGAAACAAAGTGAAAATGTTATGGCTTTTGAAACAAATTGATTTATGATAGGAGTGTATCAATGACGCTGGAGATGGGAGAGCGTTACAGTACCACCAATCGCTGTGTTCTGCCTGGGCTCTGACTGGGCTTTCTCCTGCAGGTCCAGTTGTAAACTCCTCTTATTAAAGTGTCATCGTGGTGGGCTCTCCTCGGAGTCAGACTCCAGGCTCTCGGATAATCAGGCAGAAAATTACCAGTTGCACAAGCTCTAATTATAATGTGCTTATATGAAACACTGTTCTGTTGTTTTGTGCGACTGTGTTTGTGTAGCACTATCACAACACAGTGTCTCTGTTTTTGCCTGTTTCCCCTGTGCTGTGAGCACACTGTATGGTTTGCCTGTAGTTTTGTGTTTTTATGTGTAGTGAACACACATACTGGGGTTTGTGAAGTGTGTTTTTCTCTTTATTTCCTTTTTTATGGAAATGATGTCTGATTTTAAATGATACCCATTACTACAGACAAAATAGTATAATTACATTATAATGTATTTCTCAGATTGAAAATCATAATTGTGAAAGCACATGAGTCAGTCTTTTTGAGAATTGTAAACAGTTATTAGCTCTTCCACTTTTTTTCTGCTTTTTCAACACTTTCCATATCCAAAGTAGTATCACAGTAGTAATTCTGTAGATTTAATACCTGCTGTTAAATGGGAGGTTATGCTTCTCTGTAAGTTTATTACAGCGCTGCCTTTGCTGCCAGCAGCTGAAACACTGTTGTTTACTACACTAACTGACAAATAACAAGCAGCGCCGCATAAAATGTTTCAGGGTTCAACTTCATCACAGATTCATCACACAAAATAATTATTGCAAACTTCAAAGGATGGGAACTGTGACTGCGTTTAAAATTGCATGACTTTGATGCAGATACTGCTGTCTGACAACACCAGCAGTGCTGAAGTGTGGCTTGAGCTGCTGTAGAGCGCTATCTGCAGCTTAGCTGCTACGTGCTGCCAGCGCTCATCTATTTTAAGATACCGCAGCCATTCTCGCTAGCTCTCGTTCCGTCCACGAAATGAACGATGACAACAACTATCTGTCCTTTTAACCTTTGTTGCCCTGCTCTAAATCTCCTATCAGTGTCCCCACCAGTCGTTGGGAATAGATAACGTTCTCTCACAGGAAATGCTTTCAACGGTGACTTAAGTCAGTATGAATGTCTTGTATGATGTAATGTGACATGAAACTTCATTTCTAAAATTTTACCCAATGAAAAAAGAACTTCCACAAAAAGGCAGAATACTTGAGTGCAAGTCTCATAAATCTAATTTAACTGCTTCATACGTGTTTTTGTAGAGATAATTTGGGCCTTAATTCCACACACTAATGGTGAATTAATTACACGCCTGTCATAACACAAGCAGGAGCTGTTGTAAAGTGTTCTGGAAGTTTCCAAATTATTTAACATGAAGGCAGGTACCGTGGATTGGCCTACATTTTACCTTGAAATCATTAATGATGCAAGAGAAGCAAAATCTGAAATCACCATTCTTGTCTCTGCTGGCCTTGTGTGGTTTTGCTTTCTGTCATGGCGATTGGTCAGCTGTCAGCCCGTCAGACACGGGGATTCTCTTCCACTTTCAAGTGTCCAGCCTCCCTGGGACCCCAGCAGGAACCAGATTAGGCAGATTTCTCTGTTTTCCTTGGGTCCCTCTCTCTCCACTAGAAGATATTATAAGAAAGTGCTAATGCCTCGCACTTCAAACAGAAGCACTGCTAAGACTGTACTTAACTCTCAGCGAAGGAACAGGCCCTGCCTGAGCACAGATGTCTCCGATTAAATTGTATCTCCAAGTCCTTACAGCGCTCCGCACTCAACAAACTGCCAAAAGGGCCGCAGGCAAGAACTAAATTGCTTTGGTTTCAGTACACAGAGAGGCTGGCTGAGACAGGCTGAATCAGTACATTAAATGTGAATCCCTCACAGATTTGAAGGCGGCCCTTAGCACAGTTATTGACTGTGAGTGATGATTATGTCTAATTGAAGGAGACTTCTGCTACCTGTAGCTCAGCTGGAGGACTAAAAACACAGCGGCGAGACAGTACATTTAAATGCACTGCGCCAGCTCTGAGAGAAATGCAATTGATACCCAAGAAATGGTTTGTGTGTGTGTGTGTGTGTGTGTACACAGTCAATAGAATTTAATAATTATATGGTACAAGAACAAAACACTGCAAGTGTAACTTGTTTTTTTTTTACTGTAATGTGGGTCCCTTGTTTTAGAGAATGTGGGTCCCTTTCAACAATTTTACAGTGCACGAGTGGATTTGTTTGGATTTTGCATTCTTTGGTTCTTGTTTCTTGTTTTTTTTCTAGGCTGTGGGAAACAGTAGCCATGGACACGAGACTCTTCCTCTGCAGTAACAGGCATTTCAGCACCAGGGGGCAAAAACACCAGCAAAGTAGTCACAGCCCTGTTAATGTTTTAGCCTTTAAACATTCCCCTGATTGCTTTTTCAAATATTTGACCTCGGAACGTCTGCACTGGGGTGCCTTGTGTGAAACCAATATCTCTTCATTTACCATTGCTGTGACCTTAGCATTAACATGACCGGTTTCAAAATTAATGGGACAGAAAAAATCAATGCTTTCCTCCCAAAATTCATATACCATTTCATGGTTAATTCAGCATGGATTCTCCATTGTATTAATAGCAGTTGTGAGGTGTGTGATCCTGGCTGGCAGCGATAATGCCTTGACTGTGCTGTGTGTTCCACTGGCTGTGAACTGCCATGGAGCAGCCCTGGACTTTCTCTGCGGAGGACATTGGAAGGTAGAGCTTGCCTGGCTACCTGGCATGATCAGAATTCATTAGGCTAACGCTTGGCTCTGTCTCGTCTGTATTCCCGTGCCTACAGCCTTGGCTCTGTTGTGCATCAGAGCTTTTTCTGGATCCTCAGAGACGTATCATTGTCTGCTCGTGGTAACGCTTTGCTCTTTGGGGTTAAATTGTGCCTCTCTCCCAAGCACTTTAATCATTTTATTTGGCTTCCCCTGTAAAATCAGGGTTCTGTTGAAAATGCTAACTTTAAATTGATGCAGTTGATTTTTCTGTTGTATTTATCTACTGAAGTTCCCTTTTGCTGTAATCCAAGCTAGGCCTTATTCCTGACATTAACATCACAGACGAGCCACTATGACTGTTTGCTCTCTGTCATTGTAGGTGATGACAGTATTGAATGTATATATTATCTTTCCAAACACTGGGAAGAGGTTAGTGTTTATAATATAACAGAGTGTAATTTTATTTCATCATTTCATCAATCACTAATATTACAGTTTTATAATGATATATATATTACAATTGCTGAATAATTCTATGATTATAATTAAATTATACCCCATGATAATAACCCACCAACAGGAAACTGTCAAAATATCACTACAGCTACTATCTCAATAAGAAAAAGAGGATATTTTCTTCTTTCTGTTCATTTACAATTTTTATTATTAATAAGAATAACAATAATAATAGTATTAATAATAATAATAATAATTTTAGTAATAGTAGTAGTAGTAGTATCATGAAATTCCATGTTTTTCTGAGTTTTAAAGCTTGTCTGTTTTAGGCTCGTTCAAAGTCTGAGTATGGAACTTAAAGCATTTCAGATTATATTTTCCCATCATCATCGTCACTGATATCCTCTGCCTGCTCTGAGGATCTGGCGTAAAAACAAGTGAGCGAGAGAGGGCTGAGATGAGTTGTCTCCACAAGGATCTGTTTCTGAATGCAGTCTGTCCAGGTCTGGCTCAGGAATAAAACATCGTGGGACTGTTTTTTGGAATGGTGAGTATGAACTCTGGACTCTGCCATAGTCTTGGAGGCTGACAGCTGCATTTTGAGCTGTTAGTATACTGTGTAGAAGGATTCAGGCAGACCACTGAACAGGGAATAGAATCATTGAGTAATTAGAGAAGAAAGGCCCAAATGGAGGACGAGAGTGATCCATCACCCTGACAACATTAACAATGCTCTGTTGGAATGCCAACATTTCAAAATTGTCATATTAAAATTGTGTTCATTATGACAGTTTTCAATTTTATTGAAATTCATACTCAGATCTAAGTGACTCCAAAATGTTCTCCAGATATTTTGCTGCAATTGAAGCCTCCGATTCCTGAAAGAGCAGGAGTCGATGGTGGCTGTATATATTTCATGAGTCAACAGTTTTCCTTTCATAGGGAGGTTGAGAGGATATCTCCCTGGTATGAGAGCTCAAAACTGGGCTGAGATGAAGCAGGACACTGCAAAATCAGAGCTGGCAGACTCATGGAGGAGAGAGATCATTGCTGGTGAACGGCAGTTTCCCCCCTTCCCTTACCCAGGAAAACTCGTAGAGATGATAACTCATACCCTTAATTGAATTGTGGCTTTAAATTTCATAATACAAGATGCCCATGTGACAGCTGCAGAAAAAAATGAGGTGATGGAACCAAGGGTATAGCATAATAAGCAGAAAAAAAATCTCTCCACAGAAGAGGAGGAAGAGGCGAGTATATTCTCCAGGATAACAGATAGCCTCCAGTTGTATAGGCCATTATTCCATGCATTTTACAAAGCAAATGAACTTGACAGATGGCAGTGTCACCCAAACCCTTGACTACCAACCTGATTATGCAGAAAACAATACAATAGAAAGGAAATCATTACCAAAGGAACCCAGTTAGTCCACAGAGGACGATGTGATGCAGAGGAACAAAATTACGCTTGTGAAATTGAACAGTGAGAATGAGTTTAACATAAAGTGGGTTACAGCAAGGTAATCTGTCATGGCTAAAGCCATTGTCTGGCCCTGCTTGCATGGCACATGAAGTAATCTGTCATCTCTCACTGTATTAATGCCTTGTGTTCAGTTATAAACTGTGTAGGTTTCACTAGGGCACATTCCCCAAAGCCTATATTTTTTATGAGGTTCAGATATATTTTTCAGGAATAAAGGGATCTGGGGGTTAAACTTCATACCTTTGGTGTTTCACATGACTGTCCCCAACTTGTATATGTGGACAAATGGGATAGAGACTGGTTATAATAAACACCCATAGCTGTTCCCTTTTATTTTGATGATTTTTGCTTTGATATCTAGTCATTGCTTGACCACAGTAAGCGTGTGACGTAATGTTCTGGTTGCATTGACTTTCTGTAACGCAGATTTAAAAATATAATCGTAAACAGCAAAATAAATATGCAGTTTCCACTTTCTGCTAAATGTTAGTATAAAATGGTGAAGGTTAGAGTGGTAACAGTATCTTCAGGAGACGTTACAGCTCTGTCATACATCATGGCCAGTCCTGTCAATGGGACGACCGCAGTAATTTTATCTTTTATATTTGGCTCCCTCCAGCTGTTAAAACCCACAGCAGTGAATAGTTTTCTTCCAGCTGTGGTTACAAACGATACGCATCTTCCCAGAATACAGCTGCTCGCTCTGACCCTACAGCCGCTCTCACTGGGGCAGACTAAAACAGCCAGTGTGAACAACTGTGTAAAAAAGGTAAAATACTGACCTTTTGTCCGAGCAAACAATGCAAAGAGCAAAATAGCAATGCCATATTGAGTTTCCCTGGGAGCCTTATATGTTTCTTCTGTTTCATTGGCTGGTAGACATTACTTGGATTTCCCTTTGCCAGGCCAAAATGGTGTGATGTGTAATTTCGCTTTTGCAAATTTCTGCATATATTAACACAGATACATTTTTTTACAGAAGGATGTCTTTAATGGAAGCATCTCTAGGAGTAGGATCTCATCTCTGCATGTTGTGCGACTTTCAGTGGCTAAGCAGAAACATTGGGGTACTGGGGGAGGTGGAGAGCTTCATTGGAAAGGCCAATAAATGTCTGATTCAAACATATTGTGCTGAAATGGCAAAAAAAAGCATTTATGAGCTGACCGGATGGTCAGACAGTGTGCCAACAAACATTTGTATTGCTGCAAAAGTATTCTATTTTTCTTTCTATTTCAAAAAATATGTTGTGTTAAAAATGAAACATTTGTATTACAAAAAAATACTTAATATTTTGTGAAGTTGGAAGTTTAATTTAGTTAGTTTTTTTTTTTTACATAAAATAAAAAGATATTGTAGCAGTAAGACTTGTAACATATTTTAACATCCTGTTCTTATTTACTTGTTTGATAACAAGCAGTAATGTGTTTATAATATTTAACCCATGAAACCAATACGCTCATAACAAACCCCAGGCATTTCACCTAACACTGCATTCTGGGAAATGTTTTGCATTCATCGGTAGTAAAAGCGTTTGTGCTGTTTAAGGGGAGAGTCTGTGTATTGGAGGAATCCAGTCATCCAATCATGGTGGATGTGTGGGATGAGGAGCTGGTGCCCATAGGCTGGAAAAAGCAGAATGCTGTCTGTCAGCATTTCCAAAGCCCTCCATTCCAAACCCCTGAATGTAATGCCCAGTCCCTCTGGTCTTCAACATTACTAATTGTTTCTTGGCCCTCAGCCTGTCTGTAAGGGCTTAGGCATGTATGCTTTCATACAAATTTAGATGTTGTTCAAAGAACGTCTGAATGTCTGCAACATTGTAAAATGTACTCTTGCACTAAGGCACTACAATGAATAGGGCAGTGGTGTCTAGGGCTGTCAAAAATGGGTGAATGCTGTTTATTGCAGTGAGAATTTACAATAACATTGCATTGTGCTGTAGTGATATTGGCACTAATGAGTCCGCTGTATTATTTAAACATTGTTACAGACTACTTTGGAGCTGGACTGCTAAGAAGGCACAAATTAGAATCATCCCAACATCCATGCTGTCAAAACCACACCATTCACGATCACATTGACTTCATTCGACAGTCTTTTTTAAGATGTGTAAATGATAAATCCAGCAGCAGCAGTCTATTTTACTCAATGCATGTATGCAAGTAACAAATTCATATAAACATATTGTAATATAGCTCTGACCTAAAATTGCAGATTAATAGAAATCTGCGTAACACACCAACCTGCCTGCTATTTATGTGCACAAGTACTGTTATGTAATACATTTATGAACACAATTGAATATGAGCTGAATGATCAGTAGGTGTATTTACTTTGACAGAGAAACTTTACATGGCACAGTTCAGTCAGCAGCAGCAGCAGCACCTATTCACTTACTGTGTCACAAAAGCACTAAAACCCATAATGATTGGGTTAGTTAGACTGTCATGATTATATATATCAAGCATCAGAGAGATCACCTCTATGAATGCTTCCCATATAAAAAAGTCCCCATAATGTGCTAATCAAATAGGAATGTCTTTCAATGCCAACTGTATTTACGCCTTTACTTAAAAACTAATTATTTAGTTCTAGCCAAGAAATGCTGTACTATGGACTGGATTTACCTCAGATGTTTGAAATATTCATCATTTAGGCAGAGGAAACAAAGCCTATCGAACACATGCAGCAAATTAGCCGAGGCCACGGCCAGAGTTTGCTAAGGCTACTGCAAACATTTTCCACCCTTAATGAACTTCTCGCTCAGCCCCTGCCCAGAGTGCACTGCAAATTCTAAAGTCAGACTCACAGAAGCCAATATCGCTTTAGAGCCGTGGTGTTAGGAACGGAGACACTGCAAAATCACAGGGCTTGTTTGTGCTGCAGCAGACTGCAACTTTTCAGGAAGAGAAATTGGCCCTAAAATAGGAAATGTCACAGCGGCATGTAAGAGCCTAAAGGAGGCGTATTCCGAGTGGAGAAAGCTGTGACCGGGGAAAGAAAAAAAACATTGTCTCTAAATGACTTCGATCTCTGGTGCGATGAATCACAGAGTTGCAAATCCTTTTTAGCTAATTGCTACCAGCTCGTGAGATTTTCTTCCCCATGTTCAATATCAATTTTCAAGGCCAGAAGAGATAGCGGGCTCTCCCCTGAGTCCCTCCCGCGACTCTCCGATAAAAACTGCACCAGCAGCACTTAGCAGTTAAAAAGCCACCTTATTCACAGCTGCCGGCGGTAATGAAGGAGAAAAAAATCAGACAATCGAAGTGAACCACCAAACAGCCTGGTGCCATCCGCTCTGTGACCTTCCAGAGGGAGGAGTGGCCTCCCTGCTTCTGACGGACAGCCAGGGCTGTTTCAGGGCCCTCTGCACACAGAGAGTGGCTGTTTCAGGGCCCTCTGCACACAGAGAGTGGCTGTTTCAGGGCCCTCTGCACACAGAGAGTGGCTGTTTCAGGGCCCTCTGCACACAGAGTGTGGCTGTTTCAGGGCCCTCTGCACACAGTGTGGCTGTTTCAGGGCCCTCTGCACACAGAGTGTGGCTGTTTCAGGGCCCTCTGCACACAGGCGTGGCTGTTTCAGGGCCCTCTGCACAGAGAGTGGCTGTTTCAGGGCCTCTGCACACAGAGAGTGGCTGTTTCAGGGCCCTCTGCACACAGAGTGTGGCTGTTTCAGGGCCCACTGCACACAGAGTGTGGCTGTTTCAGGGCCCTCTGCACACAGAGAGTGGCTGTTTCAGGGCCCTCTGCACACAGAGAGTGGCTGTTTCAGGGCCCTCTGCACACAGAGTGTGGCTGTTTCAGGGCCCTCTGCACACAGAGAGTGGCTGTTTCAGGGCCCTCTGCACACAGAGAGTGGCTGTTTCAGGGCCCTCTGCACACAGAGAGTGGCTGTTTCAGGGCCCTCTGCACACAGAGAGTGGCTGTTTCAGGGCCCTCTGCACACAGAGAGTGTGGCTGTTTCAGGGCCCTCTGCACACACAGTGTGGCTGTTTCAGGGCCCTCTGCACACAGAGTGTGGCTGTTTCAGGGCCCTCTGCACACAGAGTGTGGCTGTTTCAGGGCCCTCTGCACACAGAGAGTGGCTGTTTCAGGGCCCTCTGCACACAGAGTGTGGCTGTTTCAGGGCCCTCTGCACACAGAGTGTGGCTGTTTCAGGGCCCTCTGCACACAGAGTGTGGCTGTTTCAGGGCCCTCTGCACACAGAGTGTGGCTGTTTCAGGGCCCTCTGCACACAGAGAGTGGCTGTTTCAGGGCCCTCTGCACACAGAGTGTGGCTGTTTCAGGGCCCTCTGCACACAGAGAGTGGCTGTTTCAGGGCCCTCTGCACACAGAGTGTGGCTGTTTCAGGGCCCTCTGCACACAGAGAGTGGCTGTTTCAGGGCCCTCTGCACACAGAGAGTGGCTGTTTCAGGGCCCTCTGCACACAGAGTGTGGCTGTTTCAGGGCCCTCTGCACACAGTGTGGCTGTTTCAGGGCCCTCTGCACACAGAGTGTGGCTGTTTCAGGGCCCTCTGCACACAGAGTGTGGCTGTTTCAGGGCCCTCTGCACACAGAGAGTGGCTGTTTCAGGGCCCTCTGCACACAGAGTGTGGCTGTTTCAGGGCCCTCTGCACACAGAGTGTGGCTGTTTCAGGGCCCTCTGCACACAGAGAGTGGCTGTTTCAGGGCCCTCTGCACACAGAGTGTGGCTGTTTCAGGGCCCTCTGCACACAGAGTGGCTGTTTCAGGCCCTCTGCACACAGAGTGTGGCTGTTTCAGGGCCCTCTGCACACAGAGAGTGGCTGTTTCAGGGCCCTCTGCACACAGAGAGTGGCTGTTTCAGGGGCCTGTTTCAGGGCCCTCTGCACACAGAGAGTGGCTGTTTCAGGGCCCTCTGCACACAGAGAGTGGCTGTTTCAGGGCCCTCTGCACACAGAGAGTGGCTGTTTCAGGGCCCTCTGCACACAGAGTGTGGCTGTTTCAGGGCCCTCTGCACACAGTGTGGCTGTTTCAGGGCCCTCTGCACACAGAGTGTGGCTGTTTCAGGGCCCTCTGCACACAGAGTGTGGCTGTTTCAGGGCCCTCTGCACACAGAGAGTGGCTGTTTCAGGGCCCTCTGCACACAGAGTGTGGCTGTTTCAGGGCCCTCTGCACACAGAGTGTGGCTGTTTCAGGCCCTCTGCACACAGAGTGGCTGTTTCAGGGCCCTCTGCACACAGAGTGTGGCTGTTTCAGGGCCCTCTGCACACAGAGAGTGGCTGTTTCAGGGCCCTCTGCACACAGAGTGTGGCTGTTTCAGGGCCCTCTGCACACAGAGTGTGGCTGTTTCAGGGCCCTCTGCACACAGAGAGTGGCTGTTTCAGGGCCCTCTGCACACAGAGAGAGTGGCTGTTTCAGGGCCCTCTGCACACAGAGTGTGGCTGTTTCAGGGCCCTCTGCACACAGAGAGTGGCTGTTTCAGGGCCCTCTGCACACAGAGTGTGGCTGTTTCAGGGCCCTCTGCACACAGAGAGTGGCTGTTTCAGGGCCCTCTGCACACAGAGTGCTTTGGCTAATTGGTGTCTGTAGTGAATGAATGTATGGTGAAGCACAATGTACTGAAGCACTTAAAGGTTTGCATCGTCATAGCAAAGGTCAGATAAACCAGTTATGAAGTTCTGTGCTTTTTCACATTCATCTGTATACTCTCTCGTAAACTATAAGGAACCTAATCAAATGCATTTTCTGAAGTATTTGGTAAGAACAAAACTGTTCTGTTGTTGTGAAAAAGACGAAGAGAGCTTGTGATTGTTTGAAGTAGTTCATTTGCTCCCATCTCAAATCATGTCACTGAAATTGCATGTGCCAAAACTGTAATATGTGGGTAAACTTTTCCCTCTACCTCTTTAAAGGAATATGCAACACAGACACATCAGAAGGTATATTCTAACATATGTGTTTTCTGTGTGACTGGAGACAAGCAGACCTGCTGTGTGTTTATGTAAAAACAAATACCCTATACCCCTGAAAAACCTAAGGGCTGTTTTGTTTGAATTGCATATTCCTGTAAAGAGACCAGGGTTGTTGGGTGGGATCCCAGCCATTGTGTTTGTGAATTGTACATTGAAGTTATATTGTGATACAACTGCTGTGTGCGGTTTCGTGTTTTCAAATTGGAAAACACAGGATTGTATTCTTCTCATTCAAAAATGTTATACTGTATTAGCTTTTATGGATATCAGTAAGGTGTCAGAATTACATGGAAATATTTACTTTGTTTATTTTGAATGTATATGATAGTTTAAAGGGTAAATCAACCCTGAAATTTTCAAATTTCAACAAAACAAGTAAAGAACCGTGTGTTGAACAGGTATAAGACTCGGGTTGACAGAAATATACTGATGATGGTGCAGTTTTTATCCAATCTTGTTTTTGCCTTTCTGTCATCTTTGTGTACATTTTAAAATGGAGCTTTCAGACAGATGCTGTGTGGATTTGTATGAGTTTATATTTGTCTGGAATATGTTGTTTAAATGTAGAAAGTTCTTCACAGCAGTGTTTGTGTGGACGTATTAAAAGCTCCTGTACAGCCTGGTTCAGATCCCTCTGTGTTCTGGGTTCATGGCTGCCATGGCCCGGCAAAAATGATCGAGTCCCATCCGAAGGAACGTCCTTATACCCTGGTGACAGAGAGAGCTAATCTCAGTGGGGCTCCTGGCTCCTGTACATGGGGCACAGATTGTGCACTTAGGCGCAGCTAAATCATATGTGCTTTTGGAGCGCCCCCTCCCCTCCCCTCCCCTCCCTGCCCTGCCCTCGCTCTCCACCCCGCCAGTGCCGGGAGATGAGCTCCCTGTGAGGTCCTTGCCCTTGAACATCCTTAAGTCAGGCTTCAGGAGGAGACGACAGGGGCTGGCAGAGGCTCCCCTGACACGCGCTGTTCAGGCATCAGTCTCTGCAATTAAAGGGCCACCTTCGCTTTTCCTGCAATAATTGAAAAGTGTGAACCGAATGGGTCCCAGTCAATAATAGCGTCAACTCACAAACGCCACCCCCCGCCACCCCATCCTCCGCCTGCCTCGGCGACTGCTCTCTGGCAGTTTCCCATCCCCACCTCCACCCCCCACCCCCTCCCCCGCCATCCTCTTTTCACCTACCATTCACCTTTTATCCCTCCCGGCATCATGGTTTAATCCACTCTAATGAGGTGGCCTGTGCAGCCAAAGCGCCATTTCACAGATAGCGGGAAGGGTTAGTGGGCTGCACACAGGACGTTCTGCTGGCTCTCTCCCGCAGCAGACACCAGCATATGGTTCGGTGTAACTTTCAAGCATACATTTTAAACGGATACTCACCCCCCCACCCCTCATGCCAGAGCAGCCTCCTGACAGCGGAGCTCTCAGACAGACATGGCTGTTTATTTTCACTTCCGCTTATGAATTTGGGATGGAGTTGTTGTTGTTGTTGTTGGGGGGAACTCAGATCCTCCCTGGGACCACATGACACTCTGAGTTCAGTACAGATTTCTGCTACTACACCGGGGCGCTACTTACTTAGCACGAGTGAGGGATTTTCATCTCTGCCCTCCATCCCCTGGATCACATGGCAAAGTTTAAATTTGTGGAAATTCAGTAAGTTCATTTCTTGAATGACACTTTTTTAAAAAAAAATTACAAATGCATTTAAACTACAGAGACAACTGAAGATTTAAATGGGTCTCATTCACTCTTGCTTGTGTGCTCATTAATTCATTTATTTGGTAATTTGATTGGGACATATTTCACCACAAACCAAAACAAAATGCAGAACATTGCAGAACTGATATCTGTATAGGCTAAATACAAATATTAGAATTATACAAAAATTACAAAGGAATGTGTTAGGGGTGGTATTTCCTCAATTATTATGCAATTGAATTGTGATTTAAAAATTATTTGAAAATTATTCTATGAATGTATATCTGTATGAAATTGTGCGCAGTGGTTGTAAAACTAGAATATTGGAATCTAAGGGTAATATTACAAACTTCACAGTCATGTAAGAGTCACATAATCAGTCTAATGTTAAAAATGTAAAAATATAAAGGACTAACAGTCATGCAAACCTAGACTTAGAATTGCATGCCAGACTGTTGGAGTAAAACTGAGCCACATAAAGTCCATGAACAATAATGGTGGAACAATGGACTATGTGAATGTGTGCAAAAGAAAAAAAAACGTTGCAAATTCACGCCCTTAAGTGTTTCACTGCACAGATGTAAACGTGATTGTTACTGGAGGATAATTTGATGGGCTGAGAATATGGAATCATAATTCTGTTGTCTAGACTTTCAATTGATTCAATTTCAGTCTAAAAAAGAATTCAGCAGTCCTGAATTATACGATGACTTGAAATGAAGAGGTCATCAGAAATTGGAGGACTGCAGTGGTCCTCTCCGCCTCGTCTTTACCCCTTCTCTCCTCCCACCTAATCAGATTTTAACCAGGCATCTTTGATCTAGCAGGGCCCAGCGATTTGTGTCTGTAAGTACAGATGGAGTAAATATGGAGATTAGGAGCTCTCTCTTACAGCTTTAGTGGCTAATACCTGATTAAGCTGGGAGTCAGGCAATTGTCTCAGTGCTGGCTATCAGAGGCGCATTCTCTCCAAAGGGGGCAGGATGAAGGTTGATTCCGTAATGGATACTCATTTTATCCTGGTCCACTAAGAAGATTAGGCCTTGGGGTGTCATATTAGCGCTGATCTCAGGGCCACTGCTAGTCCCTCGCAGCTTTCAAACAGTACTGCTTCAGCCACAGAACAAACAGGCAGATTGGACTCGGTGGCCCCATGTTGAGCTGTGAATGATTTCTCTGCTTTACAAAGTGCTTCAGGATCACAAATAATTCTGCTGCTGACCTCTTTTTGCAGGACGCTAGATATAATCGGTTGTGATATCTACATGAGTTTGTTAATTGTTAATGTCTTTTCTCAGAGTTGAGTGAGTAATCTTTTGAAAGTAGCCAACTGACAAAAAAAGCTCTAAGGTCTGTCTCAAAACCCCAAAAAATGAAGTTCTCCCGGGAAAAAAATACATAAAAACATCCATGTTCCCCGGTGAATTTCCCCAAATCCAACCCTCATATAACACCGATACAGAGAACAGAACCACGGCTGCAGCCGCCTCTTCGTTTCAGATCCCACCCTCACAGATGAGAAATACCGACAAACCAAAACTGTGACTGAGGCCATCGTCTCACTTCGCATCTCTGTCCTCACAGAAACGCTGATAGACAGAAGGTGAACGCGTCGTATGTGTGCCGGCTTTGTGGTGTGATTAACTGATGCTGTATCATTAATTCAACACAAACGCGGCTTTTCGTGTTTTCTTGTTTGCGATGGAGGGTTGGCCACGTGGAGACTGGGGCTGGCAGAGGCCATGTGAACGCTATAAACCTTTAAAATCATGTTGAGTTTGTGTAGACGCTAATGTGAGGCTCATGAAGCTGGTTCAGGACATCTTTTGTGCCCGTCGCATAGCCTCCAGCGGTGACTGTGACTGACTGTCAAGACAACAAAGACCAGGGCAAGCGCTGAAAACCAAAAGACTGGGGCAAGCGCTGAAAACTAAAAGCTTGGCAATTAAGAGTGCTTGAAAGTAATGGTTAGGTCCTGTTCAGCTTCACATAACATTGAAACACAAAGTTAATAAACTGTAGGGAGAGAAAAAAATCAGTCACTTTTACAAAGACCTGTTTGAGAGCAATTTGCAAAAAGCAAGTAAGGGAATTTGCCTCATTAACTGCCGTCCGTGCAATGCCGGTTGGAAGCTGGCACTTACAGTACGAGCAGAGTCGGCTTCAGAATCTGTGGCCAAACATCAAACTGCATTGAAAAGCATTTTACAGTGAGAAAGAATAATAGGCTGATAACTTACTTTACACTGTGTACAAACAAAAACAAACAAACAAACAAACAAATACTTTCTGCTTCTTTGAGAGACTTGTAAATGTCTTTTTTCCCCTGCCAGATTAGATTCCAAAGAACACAGTGCAACAACTTTATGGATGGTGGGGGCTATGGTTTGTGGAGTTTTAAAAAGTGTTTCTTTTGACCCGTGAGTACTCAACATGAGCTGAGCTTTTCAGTAGTTGGATCTTGCAGTTTGTGACTGGACTCAGGTTGTGTTGATCCATGTCCCCATGCCCCAAAGTTACTAATGGCAATCCCTAAACAACCACAGTGCTGCAGAGCAAAGATGTACCACCTCACCAAACCCATGTGAGGTGGATGTCAGAGCTGACCTCACAGCTTGCTAACTGTAAACATAATTACAGATGATTTCTTACTTGAGAGTGATGTGTGAGAGGTTTTGGAAATGTGTTCCTGGATCTGGAGATTATGAATGTGTATTTTACCCATTTCTGCATGTTCATCACAAATATAAGACACTTGTACAGTTTCAAACAGATTTCAAAATGAATTTAGACCTGAGTTAAACAATCTTAACTTAAAAGTTGATTAAGAATGACCACAAATAAATGCAAGTGTTATTATTACATGTTAATTGTGTAATTTCTGAATGTGTAAATATGTCTTTGTGTTGAAGAAAGTAAACACATTTCCTTAAAAACAGTTAGAATTCCAAGGTTTAATGAATTATTTTCTTGAGCATTACTCCTTTTGTTTAGCTTGTTCTTGTCAGGAATGTCCTATCGATTGCCCTGAGTGTGGCTGACTGTTTCCTCCAACAGGCTCATGAATCACATGGAGGCTGTGTGTGACGGTCATGTTCCATGTCCTTAGAAAGGATGTGAGTTGAACAGACACATTCCAGGAATCAACAATACTCAGCTCAACAAACTATTCTCTGGAACTGTTAGAGTTTTCCGTGGGGCACTGCGTATGTAGCACTTATTCTGGAGCCACATGGATTGGATCAGAGTGTCCTGGGAGACCATTTTTAGCTCCACATTACTTAACTCCATACTATCACTAATTACATAAGAGATTGATGATGTCATTTCAGTAATAAATGTTTCACGTTCTCTATGGTAACTAGTGCTTAGATCTGATTCATAAATGCTTCGGTCTGATTCTTTCATAAGTCAAAATACATATTATTTTTCATGCTTCATATCAGTACAAATCGAGAGTAAAATAAGTCTAATCATAATTACTGAAATACAAAGTCAGTCTAAAATAGTGTGTGTAGGAGCTTTTTAAGACTGTCATATTAGTATATGTATATTAGTTCTGTTGGCACCATAATGCTCAACAGTGAGCCATTTCCAGCCAGGGAGCAGTTTGCACAAAAACACACCTCACTCATGCACTTCCATAACACCAGTATGTGTTGAGAGAAACTAATCAGCTCTGTCCTCCGATACAAGTGTAACAAAACCATTCTGTTCAACTGCAATTACATTGGGCAGTTTAAAGAGGGAAAATACACAACAGTAAAAAAATAAACAACCCATACTCGATGACGTGCTCCTGTCCAAACACATGAAAAATCAACACATCTGAAATGAAAGTCTTTGCATTTATTTGACCACACCAGGATATGAACTGCTTGAAAATAACATATTGATTGTTATTGATACAGCGTATCAGCCCAATTATCAAGAGATGCACAAGAGACAACTGCCCGGTCAAATGACACAAAATTTACTGTCAAACTTAACACTCTTTCAGTCCATATTACTGCCAGAGACTGTTTCTTGCACAGAAACTTGCAGTAAGAGACTTGCCTTGAAGTGATAGGCTGAACTGTAGCTGTGCTTCCCTTGATAATTCATTGTTTTGTGCCCTCCTTCATTGGGCTGATTGAATAACTTCCTACTGGCTTGTTCTATGTATGGTTTGAACAGGCAATTCAAAGTGAAATATTTTGTGTGAGTAAATAAAAACACAATTTATTGACTGGACAGAATAATCAATTTTAAGTATTAGCTGTAAGTATTAAGTATCTGCTTTGATCAAAATTTAATACATCAGACATAAAATTGCAAAGTGTGCTACCACTGAAAAATGAGTGTTTTATGGTTGGGTTAAAGGTCGTGTGATTTTTATAATGGGTAGAGCCCATTGCTTGCTAATTATGCTTAGTAAATTTCTTTTTTTTCTCTTTTACTGAAGTATATAAAAGTAATTTGTATGTAGAAAATGAAAGCCATTCAGCAGCAGATAAATACCTAAGGCCTGACCTCAGAAGCACCAGAATGGCTGTGGCTGTAAGTGACTGTAATTTGTCAGAAATTGATAAATCTGAATGGTTTTATGTATAAAATTATTCTCTGAAGGATCAAAAAACACTTTTGAAATATCAGCATTTAAGACAAATGAGAACCTTTTTTAATAATGAGTGACTCTGGGCATTTGGGTTTAATGTGCTGCCGAAGAAATGCCTCTCCGTCCTGGCCCACTAAAAACTTTCCAGCAGGAGGTCCAGGTGAGCCCACACCTGCGGTGCAGGAGCCGTCAGGCAAGAGCTGCTGGGTTCAGACTGGTATTGATCCTGGCAGGACTTTTAACAAAGTCACAAAGCTGGATACTTTTGGGTGCTTAAGAATATTACTCAACCAGTATTTCTGTTCACAACATATTTAAATACCATCTTTCATCATGTAATGTCACTCAATTAAAAACTTTTTTTTGTTTTAAACCAGACTCTGGATCTATTTACGGAGCAAATTAATATCAATATGAAAATGGATAGACTTAGACAAACGCAAAACTTGAATTGGTCCCCTGTCTAATTGTGTCAATTGATACTAGGTTACCTTTATTTGAAACTTGTTTCAAGTGCCTGAAGCAAGTACTATTAAAGTAGCTTGTTGGTTGTTTTTGCAGGTTGCTAATATTTGAAGTTGTATCCAGCATTTCATCTTCTGAATGCTGCGTGGCTGCCTGGATCATCTACCTCCAGCTTCACTCATATTGACTGCTGTGTGATGCAACCTGTGATGTAAAATATTGTGCACATGTGCGCTTAGCCCTGTTAGATTCTGTTAAAGTCCAGCCCTTGGCACTTTAATTTACACTAAAGTACTAAAGTATCAGTTATGAGATCACAACTCAAGACAGATTTGAGAGTCGGTGTAAATGGACTAATGTTACCATTCAGTGTCATTCATCATGGATTTATGAGGGCTATAATTTTAATAGCTTCTCAGAGCAGCCCGTCATTCTGTCCTGGAAGCCTAATAACAGACTACAAGAGTGGCAGCTGTACGGCTGGTTAATTACACCCTGACTGCGTAACGCACTGTGTCAATAGGAGTCATAAGTAGTCTATACCCGTGCTGTATCTGTCTGTGTGCCTTCCATTTTCTGGCACTTGAGTAGTCATTCAGTGAGAGAGAACAGCCCACAGGGAGGGTTTGCCTCCAGTGTTTGAACGTCTGTGGTCTAGATTCTTCTCTGAGCTGAAAGAGTCCTCTGTCCCGACCATATGAAAGTGACAGGAGGCTCCTTTTGCCAGTTACAATTAGTTATTTTTTGTTATCCTTTCCGTGGACGTCTTTACAGTATAAGCTGGAGTTCACTGCGTGGAGCTCATGGATGAACGTTGTGTTGAACAGCTTCCTGCTCACTCAGCATATTTTCTACGCTAAAGAAATGAAATGAGGCGCGCTGGCCCAAACTACACCTCCTGAGAAGAATCTCTGCTCATTATCAAAAACCTTTATTCTATTCGTTAATTGGGGGTTGCAATATTGTTACCTGACTGCCAGGATATATTGTACTTGAGAGAAATAAGTCTGTAAAAAGATGGAAAGGGTTAGGATCTATCTGTCAAATCTGCTTGTTTAAACAAAATGTAGTTGAGAAGATATGATCAAAAAATCTCGTTTGTCCAGGTGATTTTCATTTGTTACATACAAGTTGTTGTATTGTACAACACATGCAGTGGGTAACATGTGTCAAAAAGCAGGCTCTCTGATAAGTTATAGTATCATTAGGTATGTAAAATCTAATTATGTTATCAGCGTTGTAAGTTAAAGTCAGTTTTGAGGATTATACCAGACTGTTTGTGTAGAGTAATTAAAATGATAGTTCAGTGGAGAACTCGGGTCATCTAACTGTGTGACTAACAGCACTTCATTCCCTCAGTATGGCTATATAAACCCAGATTGTGTTGAGAAAGGGGATGGCCACCCAGGTAGGCACAGCTGAGAGGAAATTAGTTTTTCAGAACCAGAAATTAGTTGTACTTTGATAACATGTGACTTGGATAATTGGTTATAGGGTGTATGTCAGTTGTGGGTATAGAAGATATGATTAATTGGACTGTCCTTTTCCCCTGACCATTCTATTTTTTCCCTGGTCATTGCTATTTTTATTCTGTATTTTTAATGTCTGTTTCCTTTCATTTGATGATCTCATAAACTGTGATTGGATATTAGTGTTATCCTTATCTCACCCTTCTGCTCAACCCAAATTAAAGACTCTGTTGTTGAATCTGTAAACTGCTATGCACTCTAAAACTTTGGGTGACATGGTCAGAAGACCTCATAACTAATATGAGTTACAGTAAGCAGGGTTGAATGGCTTTGTAACTGTAAAAAATACCCACAGGATGGACCCACTTAGATTTAGCGAAGTTAAATCATTCCAGTCATATAGATGAGTCTTGGGTAAATGTAATTCACTGTGATACAGTCTGTCTGAGACCCTCAAAGTAGAAGAAGCAGCATGCGTACATCACACCTCCATCACCATTAATTATAATATTGGAAGAAATATTAATGAAATAATGGCAATAAATATTAATGAAAGATTAATGATCAGCATCCAGGGCTATCTGATTTTTAGAGGGTATCTTTTCAAGGGACGATTGCACATGAAAACCCCAGTTAGGATCTTTGCTGTTCTTTACCACCTTGTGTGCATTTCCTCCTATACAGAACTATTTTGCCTAATGCCTTTCATATAACCTATCATATAAAAATGTTTTTCCATTTTAATTAAAGTTTTGTTTTTGAGAATGGAAGGCAGTGCACCAATACACATGTACGCTTAAAGTATGTGGCTATTTTTATTTGACAAAAATGAGAGAAACCTCTTTAAAAATAAGGTGAAAACATACATCAAGTAAGTAAAAATTGACAGTTATGATATCCATATTCTATAAATGGCATCTTCTTGCCACTTTAAGAGTTACAGGATTTTGGAAACCATTCTGTCCCCGAACTGGTACAATTTCTGAGGTTCTCGAGTAATTATTTTTACATTTACATTATTGAAAGTGAGTCTGTGACAGTGAGGCAAAATAAGTTGATTTTCAGCTCCTCCTCCGAGGTCTGCCATGGACCTGCTGGTATCAGTAACTCTGACACCACATTAGTACAGGATGTTTTGTTCTTATTTCAATAGGAAATGTCTTAAGCGATAAAGGGCTGATTTACTAAAGCATTTAGTACGTGCATAACTGTTAGTTAGTGCAAAAATACAATAAGAGAATGTGATTGATTGTGGTAGTAAATTTGCTCCAGTCACAAAACTTACCCGTAAATTTGCATGTGCAAAAATGTTAACATGAACTAAAGGTTTTGATAAATCTGGCCTGAAGTGTTTTGATTGAATTTTAACCCACCATTGTGTTAGAAATTAAAGAACCCCCCATTCTTAAAATCATGCTACACCAACGATTGCTTTTGTGACATTCTAACTCTGCCTGAGCTCTCTGATCCCCAGCTTTTCATTTCGCTTCCACCTCAGGGTTCTTTGTGTGCCTGTTAATCGAGACAACATGCACAAATAAGCTTTGCGATAACTTGCACCGGATCCTGTAAGAAAAAAAAAACTTCTGGTCATGAAGCAAAAACCAAAAACAGCCAGCAGAGCCCGAAGCATTGTAGTGGCCCTGAGGGAGGGCCGAGTTAGCGCCTCGGCCCTCAGAGGGCCAGCTAATGAGTGCAGGCTAGGGCTCGGTGCCCTCTGTGGAACCAAAGCGAAATCGATCCCCGCTGTTACGAGGCTCAATGACGGTCTCCGGTGAACCAAATTAGCGGCCCTCAGATGTCCCCCCCGCCCTCGTCCCCACCCCCGCCTTTGGATAAGGGATATCCCACTGAACCCTCCCTGAGCATCACTTTACAGCTCAGTCCCACAAGAGGTGTTACTGCTCTCAGTTCATATAAGACCCAATACCTTTTCCTACTGAGCAGTAGGCATAGCAAATATAAATTCTCTGTTCAACAGTGCCTCGTAATCCCAATCAAATGCTATGTAAAGAGCAGCAATAGCAACTGTGGGAATATTGATACAGACACGGCTGAAGGAGTCGCGGTCTCAGTGCCATGGCGTGTTGACACTGTCCACATTTGTTAAGCAAAGGTGATGCTCTGTATCTCGAGAGGGAGATAAGGGGAGATGGAAGCCATATTTCTATGTAACATCGTGTGTTGTCTGCAGAATAACCCCCCCGTCGTTTATATTTGTAGAAAGATGCTGTCAGCAGGTGACTAAGACAGAAAATGTTTATGAGGAGAGAGAGGGGAGAAGGAATTGGGCAAAAAGTTTTTATTCTTGTATACATGATAGAGGTGACAGGGGAGGACTTAATAGGAGAGGGAAATGATGAAGGTGATGATGAAGAGGATAAACCTCTTAAAGAGGAAGAAATTGGAGGGCTCTCCAGCTCTTAAAAATTGTTTGTGATAATTTTATGAAATTTTTTATTTGGTCACAAACAAGTCATTTAACCCTTTTCCTTCCTGAAAAGCATGTGACCTATTCACAGTAACGAGAATGTTTTTAATTTGGGATAGGAAAAAAACACTTTAGGAATGATGAAACAAAGTTGTTATTCACCACAGCTATCGCACAACCAATCACAATGTTAAAAGTTGCAAATGTATTTTGAACATCTCTGACAGAGGATTGGAGAATGAAGATGAGAAGGTCTCACTCGTGTGCTTCTCAAATGTGTTTATTTTTGTTCTTACAGCCCTACAGCCCTGTAACGAACGTTACAGCTTTATTTTAACAGTCATACCCCTTAATGAACACTCTGACATTGTTCTTACAGTCATACCCCTTAATGAACACTCTGACATTGTTCTCACAGTCGTACCCCTTAATGAACACTCTGACATTGTTCTTACAGTCGTACCCCTTAATGAACACTCTGACATTGTTCTTACAGTCATACCCCTTAATGAACACTCTGACATTGTTCTTACAGTCATACCCCTTAATGAACACGCTGACATTGTTCTCACAGTCATACCCCTTAATGAACACTCTGCCATTGTTCTCACAGTCATACCCCTTAATGAACACTCTGACATTGTTCTCACAGTCGTACCCCTTAATGAACACTCTGACATTGTTCTCACAGTCATACCCCTTAATGAACACTCTGACATTGTTCTTACAGTCATACCCCTTAATGAACACTCTGACATTGTTCTCACAGTCATACCCCTTAATGAACACTCTGACATTGTTCTTACAGTCGTACCCCTTAATGATCACTCTGACATTGTTCTTACAGTCATACCCCTTAATGAACACTCTGACATTGTTCTTACAGTCGTACCCCTTAATGAACACTCTGACATTGTTCTTACAGTCATACCCCTTAATGAACACTCTGACATTGTTCTTACAGTCATACCCCTTAATGAACACTCTGGCATTGTTCTTACAGTCGTACCCCTTAATGAACACTCTGACATTGTTCTCACAGTCATACTCCTTAATGAACACTCTGGCGTTGTTCTCACAGTCATACCCCTTAATGAACACTCTGACATTGTTCTCACAGTCATACCCCTTAATGAACACTCTGACATTGTTCTCACAGTCATACCCCTTAATGAACACTCTGACATTGTTCTTACAGTCATACCCCTTAATGAACACTCTGACATTGTTCTTACAGTCATACCTCTTAATGATCACTCTGACATTGTTCTTACAGTCATACCCCTTAATGAACACTCTGACATTGTTCTTACAGTCATACCCCTTAATGAACACTCTGACATTGTTCTTACAGTCATACCCCTTAATGAACACTCTGACATTGTTCTTACAGTCATACCCCTTAATGAACACTCTGACATTGTTCTCACAGTCATACCCCTTAATGAACACTCTGACATTGTTCTTACAGTCATACCCCTTAATGATCACTCTGACATTGTTCTTACAGTCATACCCCTTCATTAACACTCTGACATTGTTCTTACAGTCATACCCCTTAATGAACACTCTGACATTGTTCTTACAGTCATACCCCTTAATGAACACTCTGACATTGTTCTTACAGTCGTACCCCTTAATGATCACTCTGACATTGTTCTTACAGTCATACCCCTTAATGAACACTCTGGCATTGTTCTCACAGTCATACCTCTTAATGAACACTCTGACATTGTTCTCACAGTCATACCCCTTAATGAACACTCTGACATTGTTCTCACAGTCATACCCCTTAATGAACACTCTGACATTGTTCTCACAGTCATACCCCTTAATGAACACTCTGACATTGTTCTTACAGTCATACCCCTTAATGAACACTCTGACATTGTTCTTACAGTCATACCCCTTAATGAACACTCTGGCATTGTTCTTACAGTCGTACCCCTTCATGATTTCTGCATCCAGATTTCAGTTTTCCTGAATTTCGTGATTGTTTATATGGTTGAGTGGTTTTGTGGGGTCATCCCTGAAACTGTATGCTTGTAGGCAGTTACTCAGCACTGTTATGTCAAAGCTGTTCTTAACATAAGCTGTAGATATCAGCATTAGAGACAGGTATGGCCATTGCAATGGACTGGCATGCATGTAAGTGGAGACGCTTCATGTCACTGGCTTGAACTTGCATGTCTAACAGCCAATCAGACATGGCCCTTACAATATGCTATCTACACACAATGCTTTCTCTGTTTCCTGTGAGGTTTGTTTGAAAATCACTTTTCAAAAATGAATTAATTTAAAAATGAATTTTAAAAAGTAAGATATCAGTAAATATTATGTAGGTATATTTTGAGCACATGACCTTTCTATATGGCAGGAACAAATACGTTTTTCTTGAGGAAATTTTAATTATCTTGTTCTAAAAGTGGATGCATCGAAGTCAGTGCCCAGGGAGGAGTATGCATGCTTTTTCTTTTTATAGTTTTACTTTTCTTTAGCAATTATTACTTAAATCTTACATTTTAAAAGTGCCTGAAGAAAATAAATATTTGACAGCACCAATGAAATGCATTAATTAAAAAGGAAAAACAAACACAACTAAGAACAGCATTGATAATGCATTCCAGCGAAGCAGTCACATAAGGAAGCAATTTGTCAATACACCCAGAGCTCCAAACATCAGTATTGAAATACATCACTGTACTGACAAAAGTAATATATATATATATATATATATATATATATATATATATATATATATATTATTAAAGCATTTTGTGCCATTTATTATTCAGCAATAATGACTTCTCCTCTGCGGAATTGAAGTCTGTATTTAGCTGTCAGCATCATTTTGGGGGAAATGATTGACATTTTGTTAGTGGTAATGAGCAGCTCTTTGTCTGGTCACATTGCACATACACATGAGAGAGAGAGAGACAGAGCATTCGATACATTACACTAGCAGCTGAAATATTCAAATTCACATCTGGCTTTCAGAGGCAGGGAGCTGTGATGGCGAGGAGTTCACCCTGAGTGTGCTCAATCACTCACTCAGTCAGTGTTCACTCACAGCCTCTAAACTATGGAACTAGTGTGGAGAAACTCAGTGGGTGAGTTTCTTTCCAAAAATATACGCCATAGTTTCATTACCTTTCTGTAGTATTTATTTGAAAAGTTTATTAAGTAAAATATTCAGTAACAACAGCAATGATGTCATTTTGATCACATTATTTTTTACTATGTAAGATGATTACCAACGCTGTAAGAATAGCCGTGCTATTCATAATTACAGCTTTGCGGTGGTAGTAATGAGATTTATAGTGTACATTGCATTAAATATTGAGTTTAAAATATCAGGGGCTCATGAGTACATAAGTTCAACTACTGTAAAATTTTTCAGCACATTTTAATTTTGCCCTGTAATATTTTGAACTACTAGAGTCATTTGTGGAAAGGAAGCACTGGTTTTGTATTTACACACTGACATGCTGTGTATGTTGAGATATGAGAGTAGATCCTTAACTTTGAGTGGGTGGAATTTTGGCTTCCATTTTATACATACCAAAGAATTATCTGTCTGAAGATTTGGAATCTTAACCGTTCAAATGATATTCTTCGAACCCGTGACAGGCAGCCACAACGGCATCTGTGGACTCCTAGAACGTCGCACTCATTCTATCACTGATCACTGAGACTTGGAGAAAATCTCCAATTTAGTGAGCAAACTTAAGTTATTATTAGAAATGACAGTTGAATCTGATGAAATTGTACTTTCTATTGGAAAACAAAATTGCAATCAGACTGACATGATTTCCTCGTGCTCAGACCATGCTAATGCCGCGTCAAGACATGGCCAAATGTATTTAAAAGCCATAATAGTATATTACCATACAATCTTTTTTTCCTATTTGGGGCCTATTAATGTAGAACTTCTATTTGCATGTAAATGTGCTCAAGTTTCATATCATCAAAATACATGAATCCCACTGCGTGGGGGGTGTGTGTTAGAGGGATGGAGGCTGAAATAATGCATTGAAGTTTTGATGTGCAATTACTGACGTTTATAAGAGATTTCAAAGAGGTCATTCTAACCTGGGATCAGTAAATCAGCAAATCAACAGGGAATAATATCAATACAGCAACAGGGGGAGTTGGGAAGTTAGTCCCGGGTGCTGAAGGGGTCAGAGGATGATTAATAGTGTGGGGTTGAGGGGCCTCTAACCCAGAAGGTCTGGACTGGACCTACAAGCTCAATAAGCAGCCTTTTTTTAACCCCCTTTGCTCTCTTCTGCTCGTATGAGGAGCAGACTCCCTCGTTTCCCAATCTAATGGCTTCAAAGTTCAAACCCTGTGGGAATGCTGGAGACTTCCATGTTCAAGGCAGTCCAGGAGACAGAGGTAGAGAGGGAGGGACTGAGAGGGACTGAGAGGGAGCGAGAGGGACTGAGAGGGAGCCGTGCTGCTCAGGGCTTAATTGGTCCCTCAAATTCATGTGTGGTTCCCATCAGTATTTAATATGCAGTTCTAATCTTTTTAGAGCTTTATACCACAGGTGTATTCATTCTGTATTAGTATTAGAGGCTATTTTTTTAATGGGGGAGGTGGTTGTTATATATTTAAATATATAATATGCAGAGAAAAATGCTGAACTGCAAACTATGTTAATGCAAGAAATGCAGTGCAGATTGAAATTGCATCCACATTGGGTCACTCGGCTGAAGGAAACTCCTGCCAGACGAACAAAAGAAAAACGAAACAGCCCATACAATTAAGAGTGCGTTGCAAGCGTGCGGGTCTTGCCGCACAGACTCTTGTTAAGACGAGCAAACGGCCCATCATTACGCAGGCACGGAAACAGCATGTCTGTCTGTTTCCGTCGCGGGCCCCTGGTGGCCGCTGTTGGTGTGGGGGGGTGAAGCAGAGCTCACTTTTCTGTCAAAACTAGCTTTGCCAAATGTTATCATTTTAAATGCCATGAAAGAGAGGGGAAGCTGGGACCTAGGGGTATACACAGCCCCATATGCTAGTGACAGTGATACAAGTGTAATTCTAGACTATTAGAGTGACACAGAAGATCATTTCTGCCCAGGAACATGAGACAGCTGAGGGGCTTATACAGGACAGGCTGTCACGCTATAAAAATTTAAGAAATTCTTTAACCTCCTCTGCATGATCCTCTGAATATTTTATTACCGAAAATGATTTATTAACTAGAGACAGGTACAGCACAGAGGGGCCAGGTAGAGGCATAGTGAGAACAGTGCCCAAGGACTCACAGGGTGCTTCTTGGATTTAAAAGAGTAATGATATATCGCTATTCAAAACTCTCCCCATTTTTTTTATCGTATTCGATATTATGAAATGTCTGATGTAAGCTGCTTTCCCTATGTGGGTACATGTTTCAAACATATTTTGAAACACATGAGTTATCTAGGGATCCCAACATCTGGTCAGTGTTACACAGCTATAAAGTGGAGAGACAACCCACCAGTCTCTATTCTGTATTACCTTACACCATGTAATGCACGGTAAACATACATGAATACGGGTAATCGGTGTCCTTGAATATCCATGCTGCTGAAATTCTGTGGAGAAATCTTTCCATTCCCATGAAGCGCACAGCACAATGCGTTGAGTTGTTCATAAAGTAAAACGTCACAGGCCAATACGGCCATTTTGCGCTGTTTACTTTTAACATATATATTATGTCAGTTGTATAGTGGTGTTGGAAAAAGTGTCTGATTCAGT